>CM062811.1:971481347-972846347 GCA_031772625.1 Pinus tabuliformis | reverse complement strand
GTGTGTTGTATGAGATTTTGAAAGGTCCATATTGGTGCGGAAGGGTGTTCAGGATGTAGTGCACTAGGAAGGACTCCGATATATCAACCTCGAGTTTCTTCAATTGAGCCATAGTGTCCCTCATCTGCATGATGTGCTCGCGCACACCTTTCACACTCATGAGCCTTAGGGATGAGAACTTCATGATTAGGGTGTTTGCTAGTGCCTTGTCTGAAGTGACGAATTGTTCATCAATGGCCTTCAACAAGTCTCGGACCTTTTCATGCTGATCAACGGAACCACGAATACCAGCTGAAATTTTAGTCTTAATGAACATCATGCTTAGACGATTGGATCGCTCCCATCGTTCATAAAGCGTGATGTCCGCTGCAGTGCTGGTATTAGTGAGTGCCGGTGGTTCATCTTTCCTAATAGCATAATCTATGTCCATCCACCCCAAATGAAGGAGAATCCTCTCCTTCCAAACCTTATAGTTATCTCCCTTAAGTTCGGGAATGTCACAACGAATTTCAGAGAAATTTGCAGGTTGTACAACTGCATCAAAATTAAAAATTACATGCTTATGTTAAAATTGAGGCTTAGATAAAATTTCATGTTTTACCAATGTAAATCATGCTCAAAATTGAATCTAATGACATAAAAATTGCCTGTGGGCTAAATTTTCAATTCAAACAGATTCAATTATTCATAATTCTGAACTTTATGATAAAACTTATTAATTCATAACTCCTGTGGGTAGGTTATGAAATTTTATCCTAATTAATTACATAAATATAATAAAAATTCATGTGGGATAAAATTTATTATATTTAGTCTAATTAATTACAATTTAATGTCTAAATAATCTTTATGTGATCTAACCAATCATAATATATAATTTTATTTAATTAAAGATGCTATGGCTATTATTTAATTAATTAAAATTATATGGATCACTAGACATTATCCATTATAAATTGCATAAACAAAAATATATATATATGGAAGGCGGAAACAATTACTGCACTAATCAAACTCTTAAAAAAAAAATTACAAAAGCTGCAATAAAATTGATCATGAGACACCATATTTTTATTAAGTAAACTTGTGTGAAGGATTGGCTGTTCGAGCGTCAGTGGTCCGCTAACCCTCTTATTAATGTGCGGCAGTCGTCACATATGCGTTTCTAACAACAACAATTACAGGGGGGAAGTTGCATAAACACAACAATTAGCAGTTGCAATGAAGATTATGCAAAGACGTTGTTAATGGAACGATGGAGCAAGTTTAAGATGAGTGTCACTTTTTGTTAATAATCGCATACGATTACTTTAACTGTAATATAGACAGCAAGTAAATTAGTCGTGCTAGATGATTCAGGTGTAGAACTTAACCATACTTAATTCAATTGCCTGTGGTCATAGTAATAAGACTTGCCGTAATAAGTCAAACGGCTTGCTTGCTTGACTTGCCGAAATTTATATGCTCACACAGCAATTCTTGAAGGATTCTTAAAAAAATAATATGAACTAATCGAATACATAATACTGTTCACCTACGTAGCTACTGCAAGCTTACCAAAACAAAACCCAGAGTGGCATATGCCTAGCTAACGATTTTGTTCTCCGTTCTAAGGAACAATGAAAACAGTTTTACCGTTCTTATCCAATATTCAACATATATTTACAGTACAGAAGCTTTGATAATTGACTCAATACATCAACCAATCCGAATTGTACTTGCCGTCAGTTTTGACTAATTTCCATATAATCATTAACGCGCACAAAAAATTACAAATACAAAGCACTCCTAAGTATTCGAATCGCACACCAAGTCAGAGGTAAATTCAGCTCCGATACCAATGTTAATTTAATTATAACAGCGATTCTATATGCGGAATAAAAACTTAAAGAATCGTAAAACTGGAATGAAGGTTTAATGCCCAGTAAAAATAAATTACCTCCAGCCATTGATAACGCTCTTGCTGCAAACCACAGTCCACTTGCTTTCTTTACTGAAAACAACACTCCAGCTTCAATCCAAGCAAAAGAAAATAATACAGAAAGTCTGAAGACACTTCCAAGCTCTGTTGTCTCAGCTAGATGGTGTAAAAACTGAAGGGAATTAAGATGCAAGCTTGGGGACCAAACAGATAAATTTATAGCCAAGCTTCCATCAAGCTTCTGATGGCTATGTGTCAGGTGTTCCATAGATCAAGGTAGAGAACTCCAGATGGAGTAATGGACCACTTCAGTAGCTCCCAACAATAAATTTATTAACTGCAGTTGATTTCCTTAATTTAAGGAAATTACTGCAGTTGATTTCCAGAAATTAAGGAAAGACTACAGTTTACTTCCATAATTGTAAGCAGCAGTTGTTAAAAAAATTAATGGAGCTTAACACATCCAGAAGACATTTCAGTCTCCACTGTTTTCTTTTCCTGGTAGGACGCTTTTCTCTGTTTACACGGCTAACAAAATTTCAATCAAGTTCGAATGATTATGATTTTTCCAGCACATATTTTCTCATTTCCTAAACCAAGTCAAGACTCTCATTTCTCCCTCAGTTTGGTTTATTCCGATTAGTTTGGTTTATTCCAAGTAACAGTGAATAGCACAAGATTCCAATTAAGTTCCGGAAGAATTCCCACCACTTTTGACTTCTTCAATGAAATAACGTTTTATGTCTTATTTTTTTCTCTAATGAATTATATCTTAAATATATATAGAGTAAGTTTTAAAATGAAAAAGTGTATTATCAAAATCAATTTTAAATAATTTAATAAAAATGTTATATATATATATATATATATATATATATATATATCTTATTTTTAATGTCCTTTTTCTTTTTTCCAATCTCAAATCAATCAACAAATCTAATTTTTCTTTTCTTTTCTTTTTCCAATTTCTATTTCTCAGGTTTTCATTTTCTTTGTTTTTTTTCCAAATCAAATCCGTGTGTGTCTGCAGTGTTAAATAATGAACATCCAGAAGATTGTTCGGTCTCCACTGCTTTCTTTTTCCCAGTGCATTGACAGATTCCTACCACTATCGATCTCATATTATACGGATTCCTGGGCATCGAATTTGATATGTGTTGCCATATGTGCGCGCTATGTGCGGGCTTGCAATACGGCAATGCGTATGGTAGTAGTTGTTGGAATGAACGTCCGGAAGGCTTTGCACCGTAAATTTAAAAAGATATGATAATATTATAAAAGAATAAAATACAATTAAAAATTATCATATTATAAAATGTTTAAGTTAACTAATATCTAAACATTTTTGTATTTATTAAATTGGATGAGAAAATAAATTTAAATAAAATAAAAATAATTTTTAATTAGTTTTATAATGAGGATGGTAGCGGTTAACATTCAATGAGACCAAACTTTGGTCAATCGAACCTTAAGAAATGAATTATTTAATTTGATTTAAGATTTGATTCTTATGCTCAAAAAGCTTGGAGAGAAGCCTCCCGAATTCATTCTAATTTTGACATCGTTTCATTCTAATTTTGACATCGTAAAAGACTACGAAGGTTAGTGTTGGAACAAAGATTTTGAAACTGAGATCTAATGTGGTTATACACGGGGCACTCTAAGAGGAAGTGATTTTCATCCTCGATGTTCGTATTCTCACAGAGATGGTAGAACCTTTCCATCCATGGTGTTTTAGGAACTGCCCAATGACCTGTTTCACTAGGGAGCTCATGAGAGTTCGTTCTAATCTTGGCTATATTAATTTTCTTCTTTGAGCTAGTTAAAACAAAGAGATACTTTTGATCTTCTAGGGTTGGGTTGATGACCTCCTTATAATATCTTAATTTTCTTTTAGCTGCTAAATCTTTCTCACACCACATTTTTTCTTTGAACTTAGAAGCAACAATATTTTTAATGTTATTAATGTTTTGCAATGCAACATTCTCATCGATCTCCCAATGGTTTAACCAGGCCCTAATGCCTTTATACGAACCTTGTTTTAGCCTTAGGTGGTTTTGGCTACAATTTAAAGCTAGCTTAGGAAGTCTATGGTCTCCTATGTTATTGAGTTTGTGCTTGTACAACAAAAGCCTAGTCATAGCTAGGCTCTCAATAAGGGAAAGACCCACTTCTATAAGGACAATAGGATAGGATGTGTTGCTTTTAATTTTGAGGTTATACGTTATAAAACGCTTCTGGATTTGCTCAATCTTTCTCCAGGATTCTCTAGAGATACTACAACCCCAAACCTCACATCCATATAAGATAACCAGAGTGATTAAAGATTCAAAGAAGAACTTCTTTCTATCCCACATACGAGGTTTGTCGTTTTACAATTATTTTCAAGACCAAAATAAGCTTTCCATCCCCCATTAATCTTTTTCTCAATGCTATAGTTCCAGTTGAGCTTGTGATGAATATCCATTCCTAGGTATTTGTAGGAAGACACTTCCTCCAAGTTACTATTGTCATACATAAAATTAGCGTAAGTGTCCTTCTTGGATTTGATAATCATAACTTTTGTTTTGTCAATGTTAACAATCATACCCATGGTAGAGCAGAAATCTTTAAGAAGTCTAAGTTGCTTATCAAGATCAGATGAGCACCTTGCGAGAAGAACATTATCGTCAACGTAGAGAAGAAGGATGATGACTATCCCAACTAAGATCGAGCCAACACATCATGCTTCTTTTAAACAACCTTCTAGCTTGTCAATGTAAATGCCAAATAGGGTAGGGGAGATGGGGCAACTTTGTTTAACTCCGATATTACACTTAATATCTTTTGACAACCCCTCATTGCTCTTTAAATTGGCAATTACATTCTTGTATAACCTTATAGCGGCATCTCTCAACTCAAAAGGAACCTTTAACTCTTCTAATATGTTCCAAAGGTTGTTTATTTTTTTTAAAGTAAATTTAATATTAGGTTTGATGAATCCCGTTATTAAATTCAAAATGTAGATTTATCAAAATGTTTACTGTATAATTTACTTTAAAAAAATCTAATCATCAAATATGGTGTTTAAAAATAGTTTATCTTAAAACATATTTAACTGAACAATATTCACATCTAAAACGATAAAAATTAAAGATAATTTTTTTCAGCAAGAAAATTTAATGTAAATTATTTAGCACTCTAGACTTAATCAATTTGTTGTTATTTTTATTGATTTCTTTATATCAATTGCTTCATATTTCCTATTGGTATAATTCAATTTTTTTATGTCTTTGATATGTTTTTGTATTGATTTTACTTTATGTTAAAGATTTGTTAGAATCATAAATATAAATTATGTAATTTGCATAATCCAAGTATCCTAAGAATCTATTGCTATGTTGTAAGAATCCAACACATCTAAGAAAGACTAAATAATTATTACTATCCAAAGACTAATTTATTCTCAATGCTACTCTAAATACTTCCAACCTAATATAATAGTCACTTAGAATTTAATTAATATAAGGTCAATAATCACTTTAAAATTCAAACAATTTTTATAACTTCTCTTCTCTACTAGTAAGCAAAATGTACTTAATAGTCTATATAATGATCCTTCTATGATCCTTAATCAAGAAGACTAAATTTATCATAATTGAATATTCATTTTTCAACCTTATCCATACTTCAACAACACATTGTTGAGATTAATGAAGAAATGTATTAATGGAGGGACAGTTCAATCGAACCTTAGATTAGGAGTTTGTTCCTTATTTCTAGGGTGTTGTTTCAACTTCCCTAATTGTGTGTAAATTATTTATTCCTCATGTATGATTGTAATGTAGAGCATGTTCTCCAGAGGTAGTCTCCAGGTGGTGTTCCACACCTGTGAGTTACCCAGGTTTTATTTAATAAATTTGATTCTTATATTTTTGACATGGTATCAATGATCCAGATTTAAACAGGAACGCAATAAAACACAGAGATAACCATAAACATAGATAGAAATAATACTTCACTTCATTAATGTAAAATACTAAAATATGCTTACAAACAGTAATGGAATTAAACCAGCTAGGGCGATGGTAGCTTATTTCTGAGAAGAGATGTGGTGGCTACATGCCTCCGAACTGTCTTACAATGAGGCTCGAAGGCCTCTTTATTGTTGAGAAACAATGGAAAATCCTTAACATTCAAAAACCTAACCCTAGAAGATGAAACGCCAAACTATGGGCCCCATTTGGGTAAATTGGTACATCAACTTCCCGGGGTCGTAACTTTGGCATAAGATCTCCTTTTGATGTGTACAATAGCTCGTTAGAAAGATATACCCGAGCAATACCACCCATGTTGCCCCAGATTTCCCAAAAAACGTCGTTTAGGGCCTCAAAATGGCTTCGAAAGTTCAAGACCCGAAAATCTGCTAAAAATAATAAGTTGTGCTACAATTAATGAGACTAAAAATGTTGAGAGAAGCAATGGTGGGGGTCCAGGTGGACTTGGCATGGGGCCACCAAGATCCACTTGGATCATTCCTCCCCCCTTAGGAAGCAATGGTCCCCATTCCATTGAGTTCCTCCATGAGATGAGGAAACTTTTGCTGAACTTGGTCCTTGGTGAGCCACTTGCCTTGGTGAAGGAGTTGGCCTACTTTGATAACTCGATACAGTTGGATATTATGTTGGCGAGTGTTATTGATCTGTGTGTCCATGATCCGATCAGTTGCAGCCTGTTCCATGCACTCTGGATTTAATTCTGTGGGTGTGAGTTGTTTTGCAATGTCGGATGTGTCTAGCAATGGTGGAAAGTATGGCCAAAGGTGGTCCACATTGAACACTGGGTGTAGGCCAAGGAACGAGGGAATGCTGAGCTCAAATGAATTGTCCCCACAGCCTTAGTAATGGTGTAAGGACCATATCGCAGTGGTCTCAGTTTGGCTCCAGTAACGCGTTCCTTTTGCAAATGCAACTAGACTTTGTCACCCCCCTGAAACTTATGTGGCACCCGATGTTGATCATGTCGCTGCTTGTACTTGGCATTTGATTTCTCCAGAATGTCATGGACCTGCTGGTGAATATGTTGGATGTGCTCAATGAAGCTGGTTGCCTTCTCTATTTCAGATTGGACATGAGCCGAATCTGTGTGAGTAACTGCAAGTGGCATGGCCACATCAATGGGGCATAGTGGCTGGAATCCCAAGCCCACCTGAAAAGGGCTGTGGCCAGTCGAGCTGTGAAGAGCTCGGTTGTAGTTGTGCTGAACATAGGGGAGGCTCTCATCCCATGTGCGTGGATGCTTTAAGTTGTACATGCACAGAATGTGTACAATCATCCAATTGACAACCTCTATCTAGCCATCAGTTTGAGGATGGAAGGCTGTGGACTTAGTGAGCTTGGTGTCCAGCATTGACCAAAGACTGGACCAAAATGTATTGAGGAACTGACTGTCCCGATCTTAGATGATAAACTGTGGGATCCCAAAGTGCACCCACACTCGTTCAAAGAAGAGTTTAGCAGTGGCTTCTGCTGTGATATTCTTCTTGCAGGCCACCATAATGGCCATCTTCGAGAACCTCTCGACAACCACAAAAACACAATCATTCCCATGCTTAGTGGAAGGAAGGCCTGACATGTAATCCATGAAGATGGATTCCCAAGGTCGACTCGGGGTAGGCAGCGGGGTATAGAGGCCTTGCTTCTCGGTGGTTGGTTTGGCAATGGCATAGGCAGTACATGATTTGATGTACTTCCCGACAGCCTGTCGAAGATTTGGCCAATAGAAATAATTTTGCAGTACTGCCACCGTTTTCTCGACCTCGAAATGACCAGCAGCCTGACTGTAGTGTGCTTCCCAAATCATCTTGGCACGCTTGCTTGAAGGAACACAAAGGTGACCCAGGTGGCATAACAGGGCATCTTGGAGGTGAAAATCTGGAACATGCTGACCCCCTAAGAGTATCTGGTATGTTTGGCCAAGTTCTGGGTCATTTTTGTAGAGAAGTGGCCAATTAGAAGTCTCGTGCCCACAAGAGTTGAGCACAGTGGTTAACGCCATGATTGGTGATCGAATGAGGCAATATGCAACATTATTGGTGCTACCCTTCTTATACTTTATATTCAAATGGAACTGTTACAGATATGTAGACCACTTTTGATGGCGATCATTTTGCAATTTCCCTTGGGTCTATATGAACTGCAGGGGTCGGTGATCTATGTGGATGACTGTTTCCTTCCCAAAATGTAATGCTTCCATTGTTGGAAGGCCTGCACAATGGAATACATCTCTTTATCATAAGTGGGATACTTCTGGACTGTGTCTGAAAGTGTTTCACTGTGATATGCCACTGGATGCCCGTGTTGAGTAAGGACTGCCCTAATAACATAGTCAGAGGCATCTGTCTCGACCTCAAATGGTTGTTGTAAATCTGGTAACGCGAGCATTGGTGCCGTGCAGAGGCCATCTTTCAACTCTATGAATGCCTTCTGTTGAGATTTAGACCAAAAGAATTTCGTTTTCGCTCCTCCCTTGGTGACTTGACTCAAGGGCCAGATATGAGAAAACCCCAACATGAACCTGCGGTAGAAGTTGGCAAGACCTAGAAAGCTGCGGAGCTCTGTCAGAGTGGTCAGATATGGCCAATCTCGAATGACTTTGATCTTGGCCGGATCCACATGCACCCCCTGTTCATCAATAGTGTATCCCAGATACTGAACCTGGGTCATGCCAAAAGTGCATTTCTCCAAATTGGCACATAGCTTGTGTTGCCGCAGTGTTTGAAGAACCTGTCGGATGTGGTGGAGGTGCTCTTCCCAAGCCTGGCTGAAGATCAGAATGTCATCCAAGTATACCACTACAAATGAGTTGGTGAATGGCCGCAAGATGTCATCCATTAGCCTCATGAAGGTTGCAGGAGCATTTGTCAATCCGAAAGGCATAACCAACCATTCGAAGAGGCCCTCCTTGGCTTTGAAGGCAGTCTTCCACACATCAGAGGGTTTGATTGGTACCTGGTGATATCCTGACTTCAGATCAATCTTGTTGAAATATTTTCCCCCCTTTAGTTGGTCCAAGAGGTCATCAATCTATGGGATCGGGTACATATTACGGATAGTGATCTTGTTCAGCACCCGATAGTCATTACAGAGTCTCTAAGTCCCATCCTTCTTCTGTACCAACATGATCGGGCTCCCACAAGGCGATGAACTCAGACAGATGTGACCTTTCTGCAGCAGCTCCTGAATTTGCCTCTTGATTTCATCATTCTTTAGAATAGAGCGCCGATAAATTGGTCCATTGGGTAGCGGCGCACCTGGGGTCAGATCGATGGAGTGCTTGACCTGACAGTGCAGAGGAACCCCTTCTGGGGAGGTAAAGATGTCATCGTACTCCTTCACAACCTTATCCATCTATAGTTGCCGTGCGGAGGGGTTCTGTCTGGAGGCCGTGGCCACCATCTTCTTCTTTCCTTGAGGGCGTATCATCAGGAAAACAAATTTCCCAGTCTTGGAAATGAGCTTACTGCATTGTTTTACAGTAATCAAAGAGATAGCGGTAGGTGGTGCTACCTTTGGTATCCTATACAACTTATTCCCCAATGTCACAATAATAGCCCGAGGCCTTGATTCATACACAACATGTCGCTTCCACAAGTATGGTTGTCCTAATAATACATCACAAACTTCAAGGGGAGAAATGTCACACAATACCTCATCCGTGAAAGGCTTGATGTTGTACGGAAAGCGACATTGCTGGCTCAAGCGAACATCCTGTCCTTGGTGAAGCCACCCGATGGTGTATGGTTGTGGATGCGCTGTGGTCGGTAAGCCCAACTGCTTCACGACCTCTGCTGAAATGAGGTTCTTTTGGCTCCCACTATCGACAATGAACTGTAGCAGGGAGCCCTTTACCCACATCTGGGAGTGGAAGAGACGCTCCTCCTCCTCTGGATCTTCAGGTTCATTTTTCTAGATCTTGGCAGTAGCATTAGTGGCGTTGGGATCCGCGTCAGTGATCTGATTCCCTTTTTCATTCCACTTGTTGGGTTCTGATTCAGAGTCGAAACATGCATCTGATTCTGGAACCTTTAGCTCAGCCACCAGTGACTGCTTGGCCCGACACTCACTTGTGTTGTGAGTGGAGCTCTTATGGAACTCACACCATTTTCCCTTGTCCTTTTTTCTCTTTGTGGTGCTGTTCTTTGCTTGCAGCTTTGGCGGGTTGTCTTGGGCTGCCCCGCCTTGGCTTTGTCCTTTGTTCTGTGTTTTAGGGGCACCTTTCCCTTGCGTCAGATTCGCAGATCCAAAGTATCGCTTCTTTTGTTTAAACTTTTTCTTGACCTTGACGGCATATCGGTACGCTGTGCCGAGCGAGATGTTCAGGAATTGTATTTCTTCCTGGATGTACTTGTGCAGGCAGCCGCGGTATTTGAGTATCAAATGCTGCTCCGTATCCTTGATAACCAACTTTGTGCGAAGGGTATGGAAAAGATTGGTGAACTCCGGCACGTCTTGGTCCCTTCCCTGCCGCAACGTGGTCCATTTTATGTATTCATCCTCATAGCTTCCGATAGGGTAGTACTACTCCTTGATGGCATCCCGGAATGAATTCTAGGTGGGTGCGGCTGAAAATAGTGAGCCGGTATTTTCATCCTTTTGCTCGCAGTAGGTTTGCCACCAGTCCTTAACGTGGGGGGCTGCTTTGAGAAGAGCGAAAACAATCTTTTCCTGACTTGAAAATTCATGAACAGAAAAATAACCCTCCAGCAGATTTAACCATTTATCTACGGCATCTGCGTCTATCTGACCCTCAAATATGGGGATTTCAAAATTAACTTGTACCTTAAAGGGCGTGGCGTTTCCAGAGTAGCTGCTGGAATCCGATGTGTCACTTCTAGGTAGCTGCTGAAGGATTTGGGCAAAACTATCCATCATCACATTCCATTGTCGCCCGAGGGCTTCTTCGAGAAGGATTTTGATAGGATCTCCTGCCCCCTCATCTTTCTTCTCATCCGCCATAGGAGGCCGTCGGGATTTGCGAGGTTGGTCTAGCAAAGGTTCAACCAGTTCAAGCCCTAACTCCTTATATCCCGACCTCGTTGGGGACATGCAAAGAAAAACAGAGAAAAAGCAGGCCGCTCTGATACCACTGATCTAGATTTAAACAGGAATGCAATAAAACACAGAGATAACCATAAACATAGATATGCAGCGGAAATAATACTTCACTTCATTAATGTAAAATACTGAAATATGCTTACAAACAGTAAGGGAAATAAACCAACTAGGGCGATGGTAGCTTATCTCTGAGAAGAGATGTGGTGGCTACATGCCTCCGAACTGTCTTACAATGAGGCTCGAAGGCCTCTTTATTGTTGAGAAACAATGGAAAACCCTTAACATTCCAAAACCTTACCCTAAGATGAAACACCAAACTATGGGCCCCATTTGGGTAAATTGGTACATCAACTTCCCGAGGTCGTAACTTTGGCATACGATCTCCGTTTGACGTGTACAATAGCTCGTTAGAAAGATCTACCCGAGCACTACCACTTTGGGAGGCAACATTGGTGGACCCATGTTGCCCCAGATTTCCCAAAAACCGTCGTTTAGGGCCTCAAAATGGCTCCGGAAGTTCAGGGCCCGAAAAACTGCTAAAAATAGTAAGTTATGCTACAATTAAGGAAACTGAAAATGCTGAGAGAAGCAATGGTGGGGGTCCAAGTGGACTTGGAAGGTGGCCACCAAGATCCACCTGGATCAATCAAAGCTATAGGGCTGAGGACTGCCTGTAACCCTAAGTGGAGGAGTCATAGTGAAGGCCAGGTTGCAGAAATTAGACCGACGCGTTTTTAAGGGCAATCAACGCAAGATCCAGCACTATAATCGTGCCGATCCAGTTCTGACCTTACGCGATTTTATTTTCCAGGACGACAGGGTTGTGCCATTCTCAAAGGGTGTAGATCGTGTGAATCAAGAAATTCTCTGGATCGTTTTTTGAATCCAGTTGTCGGGTTTTGGATTGTTGCTCCACTGCTAGAGCAACCCAATACTTTCAAGAGACACCCATTTAAGAGGCAAAGTTTACATGGCCGAAGAAAAGGGGTTTTTGGATCGATGCTCGATGCAAAGAGAATGAGACAGTTGATCACTGCCATGTGAGAAGAGGACGAGATCACTACCCTGTGCTCTGCCCTGTGAGTCGAAGTGTTTGTAGTGGACTAAAGTGTTCCGATGTTGTAGAAGAGTTTCTGGATGAGGCTGAGATATCATTCTGCCAGGTCTTCCATAATTTGCATCATAGATCGCAAGTTCGATCTCCACGTTTGCATTTGTAAAGTGTTGTGTTACGTCCGTTTCTACGCATACACTACCATCGATAGCCATAAAGCACTACAGAAGCGCTTCTTCAAGTTGCGACTCCAATTTTGAGAATTCATCGACCTCATCTATGTCTTGCAGGGCTTCTGGGAACAGACCGACAAAGGCTTCTGCATCTTTGAGCGTTTTAAAACTTTCTTGGAGCCAGTAGTCGATGGAACCACGATGAAGACTAGACAAGATTCCACCATTTCAGGGAGAAATCCTCAACCTACTGGTATGCCATTGGTATAAACAGTGGTGCATTGGGATTCAACATGGAACGAGCTCTATGGAGCAGGTGGATCGAACAATAGTGAAGCCTCTGTGATTTTTTTTGAGTTGTGGAGGCATGATAAGCGTCACTAAATTCTTGTGCTCTTTGGAGGAGGCCGCACAGTGGATGTGTTGGCCATGGGTATTTTTTTTTTAATTATAATTTTAGATTGAGTGCATGAAGGCTCTGGTGTTGTGTGTTTCCCACACAGATTGAAGCTCTTGCTGCTTGAGACAAAAGGATATTTTTTTAAGATTTTAATTAAAGTTTTAAATTAATTTTTTTTATTTATTTAATTCTTTAATTAAAAAAAAGGGGCTCATTATTTGATAAAGGAGACAATTTTTTTAAAATAGGAAATTTGGAGTGATCTCCTAAAAAAGGGATCTGGGCTCAGTTTTAATTGAAGTTTTCATTGGATATGTAATTTGCAGTGTCTTTTAGGATCCGGGGTTGTTTTTTTTAAGTTGTTGGGGTTGATTTTTTTTATTCAAGATGAATAATCAGTTAACAGAAGCATATCTCAATGAGAATAACAAGCTGGATGGATCCAATTATTTTAGTTGGAAATTTAAATTGCAGACCCTGCTTGAGGGACACAATGCACGGGTAATTATGAATAATGATGAGGTGAAGCTGAACGTGCTTGCAAAAGGAACAAAAACAATAATCCAAGATTGAGACAAGCAGGAGACTAAGGCGAGAATGCTCCTGAAATTGTCAGTCAAATATTGCATTATTCCCCACATCCATGATTGCAAGAATGCAATAGAAATCTGGAAGACACTCAAGGATATCTATGAGGTCAAGAACACCAATCGATTGTTGTTCTTGAAGATCAAGATTCTCTCCATCAAGATGGAGGAGAATGAAACAATTGTAGAATTTATTTCACGGATCAAGGAGCTCAAGAACAAGCCGGGTGACATCAGTGAAGCTGTGTCAGATACAGATTTGGTCATGATTACCATGAATGGTATGACTAGCAAGTATTATATTTTCATCACTGGCTTGAATGCAAGAGAAAAAGCCCCCGTGTTTGAAGAATTGACAGGGATCCTCATGCAAGAGGAGGAAAGGCGACTGACTCATAAACCTCGGAGTTCAGACCTAGCCCTAATGGCGAAGAAGAATCCCTTCAGAGGAAAGCCAAATGCAGCACAAAAGAGCAGTACAACCCCACAAAGAAAAATGCTCCCACCTCAAGGTACATCTTTCAATAGAAATGACTCTGTGACCAAATGTTTTTATTGTGGTAGAAGAGACATAAACAACATGCAGGTCATTTTTGTTGATGAGGAGTAGAGTCAGAACCTCAGACTATTCATATTTGACTCTACGTTTTCGGATAAGGATGATGAAGTAGATACCTGGTTTGTGGACTCAGGTGCATCCATCCACATGACAGGGAACAGACAGTGGTTTGAAGAGTTCAAAGAGACTAGCAATGGAGCAAACATCTATCTTGGTGATGATAGAGGGTACCAAATCAAAGGTTATGGTAATATCCCTGTTGTTTTGCATGATGGAAATATTAGACATATTCATAATGTAATGTATGTACCCAGGATAAAAAAGAATATGATCTCTATCTCTACGATAACTTATCAGAATCTCAAGGTAGAATTTTATAAATCATATTGTGTTATTAAAGACCTGTTGGATCGTATGAATCCTATTGCATCAGGTATTCGTGTGGGAGGATTGTACAAGCTAAATGTCAAAAGTGCACCACATCAGGCATTGACATCATCTGCCATGACTACAGTGGACTTATGGCATCAGAGGTTCGACCATATTAACTTCAATGATCTGCCGCTATTACGAAAAAGAGGTATGGTCGAAGGTCTTCCTTTTCTAAAGCCTGTCCATATTGATTGTGATGCATGTGCACTTGGAAAGATGCACAAAGATGAATTTCCTGTGAATGTTGATAGAAGGAGGAGAGCTATACTCGATCTGGTACACACATATTTATGTGGGCCTATGGAGACAAGGTCATTAGGTGGTGCATACTATTTTTTATTGTTTATCGATGATCGTACTAGATTTACTTAGGTGTATTTCCTCAGGAAGAAGAACCACACTTTTGAATACTTCAAGAAGTTTAAAAGTACGGTTGAAAAGAAGATAGGTAAATGCATCATGATTCTCCGCTCGGATCAAGGGGGAGAGTATAAGAAAGCTTGAGTCTTCAAATACTGCAAAGATCATGGGATACAACGGTAGTTTACAGTACCCCACACTCCTCAACAGAACGAGGTTGCAGAGAGGAAGAATAAAACCCTTGTGGAGTGTGCTCGTAGTATGTTAAAGGTAAGAATCTTTCTAATAGGTTTTGGGCTGAAGCAATTAATATTGCAGTATATCTAAAGAATAGGAGTCCAATAAGAAGTTTAGATTTCAAAACTCCTTTTGAAGCTTTATTTAGCTATAGGTGTGGAGTTAAGCATTTGAGAGTTTTTGGTAGTAAATTCTTTGTTCATGTCCCAAAGGAAGATAGAAAAAAACTAGCTTCAAAGGCCATCAAATGTATTTTTGTTGGGTATTGTACAATATTTAAAGCTTACAAACTGTTTAATCCCTCTACTCATAAAGTTTTTGCAAGCAGAGATGTAGTGTTTCATGAGCAGGTTAATAGTGGAAGCCATGAGAGTGCTAATGAAGAATGGCACGTGCCCTTGTGGGTGCAAGAAGGAAGTGATGAATCAGGTGTCAGCAATGAGTAGCAACAGAAGCAACAGAAAGGGGAAGAAGATGGTGTAGCTATCAAGCCAAGTCCACAAAAGGATGATCATACAAGGTTTGAAGCTACCCCACCACTCAGGAGATCAGGTAGGAAGGTTCAATTGCCAATAAGATATAGAGAAAATGCTTTTATAACTAGTATGATGAATGTTGTTTAACCCTCTAGTTATAAAGAAGCCAATCAATATAGTGAATGGAGGGCTGTTATGGAAGAGGAATATGAGTCAATCCTCAAAAACAAAACTTGGGATTTAGTTAAACTACCTGAAGGAAAACAACCCATAGGATGTTTAAAGCATATGGGAGCATAGATAAATATAAAGCTAGGCTGGTTGCAAAGGGGTATTCGCAGCAAGAAGGCATTGATTATGATGAAACATTTTCCCCTGTAGCTAAACTAAATACAATGAGAATGATAATTGCTTTAGCTACCAAACACCATTGGATGATTCACCAGCTAGATGTTAAATCTGGTTTTTTAAATGGGGGCTTAAAAGAAGAAGTCTACTTAGTGCAGCCTGAGGGGTTTGTCAAACAGGGTGAAGAACATTTAGTTTGCAAGTTGAAGAAAGCAATGTATGAACTAAAACAGGCACCCAGGTTATGGTATGACAAAATTGATTCATTTTTCCTACAGCATGGTTATAAAAGAAGAAAAAATGACCCTAATCTTTATACCATGTTTGATAAAGAGGGAAGGATTGTTTTGATTTCTTTATATGTAGATTATTTAATCATTACAGGTAATGTTGATAATCTCATTAAAGAAATCAAGGAGTAGATGTCACAAGTCTTTGAGATGAAATACCTTGGAGAGCTACATTACTATTTAGGTTTGGAAGTCTAGAGGGATTCTGGACAAACTTTTCTGTCACAGAGTAAGTATGTCAGGAGATTATTTGAAAATTTCATAATGGATTAGTGCAAAGCTGCAGGAGTACCTTTACAGCAGAATATAAAACTTCAGAATGATGATGGATCTAAGGAGGTAGATGCGACTTTTTATAAATAGCTAGTTGGGAGTCTAATCTACTTGACTACAACCAGGCCAAATTTGGCTTATGCAGTCAGTGCATTGAGCCAATTTATGTCAAAGCCACTTGAGAGCCATTGGGTTGTAGAAAAGGTGTTTTAATGTATCTCCAGGGAAACTTAGATTTTGGTATTGTTTATACTAATTCATGTGATGTTATATTGACAGGTTTTTCAGACTCTGATTGGGCTGGAAATGTAGATGACAAATGATCCATAACAGGCTATGCATTTAGCATTGGATCCAGGGTCATTACATGGAGCAACAAAAATCAGAACACAATATCCTTGTCTTCTGCAGAAGCTGAATATCAAGCTATGTGTGCAACAACATGTGAAGCAGTTTGGTTGAGGAGACTTCTCCTTAATGCTGGAAAAGAACATAAGGTTGCAACAATGATCAAATGCGACAACTAGTGCTCCATCAAACTTGCAAATTATTTAGTATTTCATAAGAACACAAAGCATATCGATACACAGTTTCATTTTGTCAGGGAGAAAGTTCATTCAAAAGAAATCCATATTGAGTATTGTAATAGTTGTGACAATGTTGTTGATATTTTTACCAAACCTCTTGGTAGGACCAAGTTTGAATTGTTTAGGGAAGTGTTAGGCATATCTGTGAATCCATTTCTCCATTAAGGGGGAGTGTTGGGATTAATGAAGAAATGTATTAATGGAGGGACGATTCAACCGAACCTTAGATTGGGAGTTTGTTCCTTATTTCTAGGGTGTTGTTTCAACTTCCCTAATTGTGTGTAAATTATTTATTCCCCATGTATGATTGTAATGTAGAGTGTGTTCTGCAGAGGTAGTCTCCAGGTGGTGTTCAACACCTATGAGGTGCCCAGGTTTTATTCAATAAATTTGATTCTTATATTTTTGACACACAACTTCTTTTATCACTATTTTCACCAAGATCTACATTGTTACCTAAATCCTATCTATTTTCACTCATTTCTTCCAATTTTAATCTTTTCCTCACAAAACCTTAATCCCCTAAATTCTTCCTATTCGCTTTACACTTTTTAGTCAAATTATTTTCTAAATAAATTTAACCCTTCAATCAAAACTTAAACCTTTTATACTTTTCTTTTCAATGAAAAAAATATGAATATTCTTTCCTTTTTCGATACCCAAATTCCTATTAAAAACTTCATATTAAAAACTTTATAAATACATAAAATCTTTCTCTTCAATAAACCTTTTTTAAAACTTAAACCTCTTATACTTTTTTTTAATAAAAAGCATAAATATTCTTTTTTTCAATACCCAAAATTTATATACTTAAAATCTTCTTTTTCAATAATGATAACAACTCCATTCATACCATTTAGATCCACCTTTTAACAATTTTCTAAAAACTTATCCCTAAAACCAATCCTCACATGTCATTCTCCTTATTGATAACTAGTCAAAAGATTCTTCTCCTTCTCAAAGTTCTCCATTATAATTCACCAACTCCTCTTCCAACCATTATCATCTCCTCCCTTGGTTTTAATTTTATTTTAAGTAACCCTTGGTTTTAATTTTATTTTAAGTAAAAAAAACTAACGTTTATTGCCATTTAGATCCTAAGAAGTTCAAGATTAGTTTGGAAAACTTCTTAGATTAGTTTGGAAAAGGTAAAGGATGTTATGATTGCTCATACTTTATTTATAATAAAACTTATTATTTTATTATTCGTATATTATTATTGATATTAAACTTATTATTTGTAAATTATATATATATTATTATAAATTTTGTTATACATATATTATTTTATATATATATATATATATAATAATTTTTTTACGTGATTATCATAGAATAAGGTTTTTATAATTTTAATTTCATTATTAATTATTAAGTAAATGATAGAAATTTTTTTTTAAAATATTTTTAATAAAATTTAAAAATTGAAAGGTTAAAATTTATTTGCAAAATAATCATGTTTTTTTTCCTAATTCAAAATATGTCATATGAATATAGTGTCATATAAAATGTGTTGTAATCTATTAAAAAGAAAACCATGAAATTGAATACTTCAATTACAATATAATAATGACCAAATAAATGTACATATTATCACTTTCTATTGAAATAACTCTCACTGTAAACAAACATGCAAATATATAAATTAATTTTAATGAAATGTATAAGTAAATGAAATGAAACAACAACCAAAATAAATAAATAAAGATATCGCTAATGTTTTTACAGAAATTAGAAAAATATGATAAATAATAACTTAAACCAATACCAATACTTTCGATTATATACTAAGAATTTAAGCTCGACAATATGTGATTTCGACACTCGAATCCTCCTCGCCACAATAAGTAACCTCTACATTGATTAAATTGCATAAGTCTTTTATACTCCTACGTCGTAATAACACCTACCCATTTAACTGTTGGGTTGTGTTATATTCTTTTCACGACTAGCCCACGTAGTTAACCCGGGGGTTAGAGGGGGGGCGGAGCCCCCCTTCATTGGGCTGATTGTGTAGCAGGGGGGTTCATAGGGGGTTTGAGGTGTACTCGTAACCCCACTTTATGGGGTCCGGGGAAGCACCCTGGAAAATTTTGGTTTTGAACCCTATGTTAGGTTGGGCGGACCCACCTATGGTTTTGTGCATAATTTTCACACATGTTTTTTTGGACGCGATGGTTTTCGGTCCATGGTATTGGACACGATTGTTTTCAGTCCATGGTATTGGAAGCTTCGGCATGTATAAATATGTATTATAACATTGAAAGGAACATAATGAAAAATCAAGCTAGTAGTCCCGGTTTTGGAATCCAGGGGAAATCTCTCTGTATATGTGTTTTATGTGTTATGCTCTCGCATTGTTTATTTTCTGTGTTTTAGAATTAGTATGCAGGTAATTTCTGTATGGGGTTAAAACCTACATTTGGTATCGTAGTAGTTTTGGCTTCAAGGGGGCGTCTTTGTTGCAGAGGGGTTTCGCTCGGGCCTGTGGTAGACCCTATTCAGTGGGAGATCTACGAGATTGATTTTGGTGGTGAAAGAAATGGCAAGCAATGGAAAGATAAAGATCAAGAAATTTAATGGTCAGAGTTTTGAGTTGTGGAAACTCAAGATGGAGGATCTGTTGGTGGATAAAGATCAGTGGATCGTGGTAGATCCAGGTACTAAACCAATGGGAGTGTCCGATGAAGAATGGAAGAAGTTGGATCAGAAGGCAAAGAGCACAATACGATTGTGTGTCTCAGATTCAGTATTGTTGAATGTATCAGGGGAAGCTATGGCGAAGGCTTTGTGGGACAAGTTAGGGACTTTGTACCAATCTAAGTCTCTAGTGAATAAACTGTTCCTGTGGAAAAAGCTGTATAACCGGAGGATGAAAGATGGAGGCTTGGTGACAGAGTGATCCAGGTGGATGTTGGTGGCCACCCACCTATCCCATTTGGACCCCCACAACTATCTCTTTCAGTTTTTCAGTTTCCTTAATTATAGCGCAGTTTACTATTTTTAGCAGTTTTTCGAGTCTTAAACTTCCGGAGCCGTTTTGAGGCCCTAAATGACGTTTTTTGGGAAATCTACCGCCAACAAATTTATTTAATAAAAAATTGCCTTTTTCGCTGTAGTCCTCAGAGAGACCTTTCCAACGGGCTATCATGCGCGTCAAACGGAGATAATACGACCAATTCGCGACCCCGGGAAGTTAGCTGTCCAACTCACCCCAAAATGGGGCCCACAATTTGGCGTTTCATCTTTTAGGGTTAGGTTTTGGGTTGTGAATGGTTTTCCATTGTTTCTCAATAATAAATAGGCCTTTGAGCCTCATTGTAACACAGTTGAGAATAGTTCGGAGGCATGTAGCCACCACATCTCTTCTCAGAGATAAGCTACCAGCGCCCTAGCTGGTTCATTTCCATTTCTGGTTGTAAGCATATTTCAGTATTTTCCATTAATGAAATTAAGTATTATTTCTACTGCATATCTGTATTTATGGTTATCTTTGTAATTTGTTGCGTTCCTATTTAAATCTGGATCACAGAGCATCTGAACGCATTTAATACTGTGGTAAGTCAATTAGCATCTGTTGATACTAAAATTTCAGATGAAGATAAGTGCATTAGTTTGTTGCATTCTCTACCAGATTCGTGAGATAGTCTTGTTATTGCAATAGGTAGCAATGCAACTGCCTTGCAGTTTGATGAAATAGTCGCATCCTTGCTGACAGAGGAGATGAGATGGAAAAATATGGAGAGCTAGAATGGTGATGCCTTGTCTATACGAGGACGGTCCTAGAAAAAAAGCAAAGAAAAGTCATCGAGTGGGAGATCTAAATCTAGAGGGAGATCTAAATCTCCAGGAAAACCTATAAAAGTGATGTGCTGGAAATGCGGAAAGGAAGGGCACTACAAAAGGGATTGTAAATCTAAAGCTCCTGATAAAGGAAAGGGATCTGATGATGCTCCTTTTGTAGAGGTGAAAACCACCTCAGATGAAGGTGGGGATGTGTACTTGGTTTCTTCAAGTACACATGTAGATCATGAGGCATGGTTGATTGACTCAGGTGCATCCTTTCACTTCACTCCCCATAGAGAGTGGTTTTGCGAGTATGAGAAATACGATGGTGGTGATGTCTTCTTAGGGGATGATAGGAAGACTAGAATCATTGGTTGCGGAAAAGTAAAGTTGAAGTTGCAAGGTGGAAGGGTTAGAACACTTTCGAGTGTTCTACATATTCCTGCATTGGCCAGAAATCTAATTTCTGTAAGCAAGCTGGATGATGCAAGTGTAAAAACAGTGTTCGAGAAGGATACCTACAAAATGGTTCGGGGAGCACTGGTATTGATGCGAGGAGTTCGAATTGGAACTCTGTACAAGCTACAAGGTACCACTGTCATTGATGGGTGCAACAATTCTATGGTTCCTGAAAGTGGAGTAGAAAATCTAGTTGTCTCTGGAGAGAAGACCATGTTATGGCATCAAAGGTTTGGACATATTGGAGAGAAGGGCCTTCGAATACTTCATGGTAAAGGTATGGTAGAAGGTATGAGTAATAGCTCTCTGGATTTTGATTTCTGTGAAAATTGTGTATATGGGAAGCAGAATCGGGTGAGTTTCCCTTCTAGTAGTAAGAGGACGAAACAGATATTAGAACTTGTGCACAGTGATGTGTTTGGACCTGTGAAGGCTCCATCACTGGGTAAGTCTGTGTACTATGTATCATATATAGATGACTTCTCAAGGAATACATGGATATATTTCCTTAAGAAGAAATCTGAAGCCTTTGACAGGTTTAAATAATTTAAGGCTCTCGTGGAAAATTAGATAGAGAAGAAGATAAAGGTGTTGAGGACAGATAATGGTGGGGAGTTTTGCAGCAAGGAATTTGAAGAATTCTGTAAGAAGTGTGGTATAACACGATAGAAGACTACTCCTTATACACCTCAGCAAAATGGAGTTGTAGAAAGAATGAATAAGACATTGATGGAAAGGGCAAGAAGCATGCTCAGTGGTGCCGGGTTAGGACAGGAATTTTGGACATAGGCGGTGGATACTGCATGTCACCTGGTCAACAAGTCACCTTCATCAGCGTTGGAGGATAAGACTCCACAAGAGGTATGGACTAGTAATAAACCCTCTCTTTCACATTTGAGGGTATTTGGATGTGATGCATATGTACATGTTCCAAAGGAGAAACGAACCAAGTTGGATAGTAAATCTGAAAAGTGCATCTTTATTGGGTATAAGGATGGTTTAAAGGGTTATAATCTTTGGAACCCAGTCACACGGAAGGTTGTGTACAACCGAGATGTGGTGTTCAGAGAGGTAAAAGGTGTTATTAAACATGAAGTCCAATCAAAGGAACCTGAGAAGATAGAGTTTGAGCTTAAGGAGGAAGAATCAGACTCTACAGTAGAGGAGGAATTAGAAGATGAAGAACCACAAAATCTGGGTGTGAGAAGATCAGTTCAAGAAAGAAGGTAGCTAGAAAGGTATAGTCCATTTACTTTCTGTTCAAATTTTGCTTTATCTATTACTGACAATGATCCCAGAATTGTGAAGGAAGCAGTAGATTCAGAGGATGGCAAACTCTGGAAAGAGGCCATGGTTGATGAAATGACATCTTTGCACAAAAATGAGGCTTGGGATCTGGTGGAGTTTCCAGCTGGAAGGAAACCCATTGGTAGCAAATGGGTGTTCAAGAAGAAGACAAATGCAGAAGGAAAGGTGGAGAAATACAAAGCTCAGTTGGTAGCAAAAGTTTATTCCTAGGTGCTGGGAATTGATTTTTGTGATAGTTTTTCTCCTGTTGCCAATGTAACTTGTATTAGATTACTTTTATCTATAGCTGCTACTTTTGATTTTAAGGTAGAACAGATGGATGTGAAGACATCATTTCTTCACGGGGATCTGGAAGAGGAAATATACATGAAGCAACCTGAAGGCTTTGCAGTGAAGGGTAAGAAAGAATTGGTATGCAAGTTAAAGAAGTCTTTGTATGGGTTAAAACAGTCACCAAGGATGTGGTATCAGAAATTTGATACATTTATACGGGGACTTGGCTTCACCAGAAGAAAAGCAGATCATTGTGTGTATTTTTAATTAATTAGTGACTATGTTATTTATTTGGTCTTGTATGTGGGTGATATGTTGCTGGTTGGAAATGACAAAGAAATTATCGAGGATTTGAAGACCCAATTGTCCTCCAAATTCAACATGAAAGATCTTGGTGCCGCAAAGTATATTTTGGGCATGGAAATTAAAAGCTCGGGCAAAGAGGAAGCTCTGGTTAAACAAGAGGAAGTATGTCGAGAAAATACTGCAGAGGTTTAATATGCATGATAGTAAACCGATGAAGGTTCCTATTCCTGTAGGTGTGAGGTTATCTGTTGAACAGTGTCCCAAGACACAAGAAGAGGAAGAGGACATGTCCCATGTTCCATATGCAAGGGCAATCGGTAGCTTGATGTATGAAATGGTTTGTACTAGACCAGACATTGCACATGCAGTGGGAGTATCGAGCAGGTTTATGTCAAAACTAGGGAAGGAGCACTGGACAACAGTGAAGCGGGTTTTCAGGTATTTGCGTGGCACTAGTGATTATGGTTTTTGATACCAAGGAAGATAAGGATTGGACAGAATGTTGGATATTCGTGGCTTTTTTGATGCAGACTGGGCTGGAGATCTGGATCAGAGAAGATCTACAAGTGGGTATGTGTTTAACCTATTTGCAAGTGCAGTTAGTTGGATGAGTAAGAAACAATTTGTAGTGGCACTATCAAGTATAGAGGCATAATACATGGCAACCACTCATGCAAGCAAGGAAGCAATTTGGTTGCAGATATTGTGTTCAAGTATGGGGTTAGTACAGGGAGCTATAAGGATAGACTGTGACAGCCAAAGTGCAATCTTCTTGGCAAAGAACCCCGCATATCATTCAAAGACAAATCACATTGATGTTCAGTATCACTTTGTGAGGGATATGATAGAAGACAAAAAGGTGTTGCTGGTAAAGGTGGACATTTTGAAGAATACTGCAGATGCATTGACAAAATCTATGAGCTTTGAGAAGTTCTCTTGGTGTAGAGAGACAATGGATGTTTCAGGGCTGGAAAAATGACTAAGATCTCTTGTGGCCCCCTGTGGAAAGAAAACAACAAGTGGGAGAATGTTGGGTTGTGTTATATTCTTTTCACGACTAGCCCACGTAGTTAACTGGGGGTTAGAGGGGGGGTGGAGCCTCCCTTCATTGCACCGATTGTGTAGCGGGGGGGTCACAGGGGGTTTGAGGTGTACCCATAACCCAACTTTATGGTTAAAACCTACATTAACCTCAGTGAACTCATATCCCATATTTAGGATAAAAAAGAAAAGAAATACATATGTAACATCCACACCAAAAAAAACTTTAATCATTAAAAACTAACTTCTACAACTTTTACTATTTCGTATATGAATAAAACTGCATAGTAGTAGTAGCCATAAAAGGATATATATATATATATATATAGATATATATATATCCTTTTATGGCTACTACTACTATTATGCAGTTTTATTTATATATATTATATATAAATAAAACTGCATAATAGTAGTAGCCATAAAAGGATATATATATATATATATATATATATATATATATATATATATATATATATGCACGTTTAAATGTTGGTTACTACCAAATCCATTGGCGACTTCACTATTCAGAGGCTTGCTTGTAGCTACTCTATTTCCTATGCATACATGTGTTCTTTTTAGCTGCACCCTCTAAAGGTTAAGTGTTGGGTCCCTATAATACTAGTGATTACCCATTACTATTGTAGTTATACCTCTTATTAATATTGTTGTGCCCCTATTGCCCCCATATTGTTATTACTGTGCCCCATAGAATCCCTCTATTGTTATTTTTGTGGCTTTATATTATTATTTTTAGGTCGGCTGAGTTATATTGTGACTCCTTAGACTCCTATATATAGAAAGGAGGTTTTGTCATTTGTATCATCCAAGAATTGTTCATTTATGTAATGTAAAGGAGGTTTCCCCCTCAAAGAGGCTGAATTCTAAGGCGTTGATCTATCTTTTCTATCTTTTCTTGAGCTGCTTTCATAATATTTGGTATCAGAGCTTTGGATTCTAGGGTTTCGCTGCTCCAAATAGGTCATCGTGGCATTTTCACTATAACTTTTTTTTCTGCGACATTTCAGAAGCTAAAAAAAACCCATTTGAGAAGACATCGCACTGAATCTTGGGTCTGAATTTCAAAGCTTTTTGCACTATATTTGTGGATATATGATCTAAGGAAATTGGTCTTCTTGCAGACTCCTGAATTACATTCCAAATAGGTGACCTGGGGAAAATCATCATAACTTTTTCCCTGAGCATTGGATTGAAATTTTGTAAGAAGGTGCATAAATAGGACAGACTATAGTTTCTTGTATATATTTTTCAAAGCCAAAGGACGAAACAGTGACTCGTGGCACGTCGTACAAGTTTGCTCTACTGAACTAGTATATAGTCAGGTCACTGTGGGAGATTTCGCATAACTCTTCCTTGGAGAATCCAAATTGGATCACACTGGTGGCATTGAAAAGCGAACACAGAGGGCTACCACAAGTTCCAATTTCAGAACTGGATGATCTGAAAGTACAGAGATACATCAGAGGCAATATCGAGCTCCTACAAAGTGTAAAAAAGGTGTGTAGATTCTTTTAAATTTTTGCATAAGAGTGGTTTGAAAATTTATTTTGAAGGAATTCAAAGGGCTAGTAGAGCATTATTATCGGTAACTGATGCCCCAAGGAAAGAAAATGCAAACACCTAGTAAGGAACTTGAAAGCTCTAGCATGACTCAGGAAGAAGAAGAAGAAATGCTATATGATATATCAAAATTACAAGAACAAGTGCAACAAGTGTCACTTGCACAAAAAGCAACAGAATCATAATGGATGGTTTAAGGAAAGATGTAAAAGCTAAGATGGATGATTTAAAGAAAGGTGTAGAAGCTAAGATGGATTATTTAAAGAAAGGCATAGAAGCTAAGATGGATGGCATGGAAGCTAAGGTAAATGGCATGGATGCTAAAATTGATGGCATGGATGATAAGATGGAAGAATTGAAGATAAATATGAATAAGTTGCTACAAGAAATGGTCACTAATGGTGAAAGGGTACTAAAGGAAACTCATGATGAGAACAAAAGAAATGTTAATCATGATTCCATAGACTCTAATGTTGGATCGAAGACTCACCATATTCCAAAAATCGATATGAGGAAGTTTGATGGCAAGGATCCCGCCACATGGATACTACAGTTGGAGCAATTCTTCGATCTCAATAATGTGCAAAACACACAAAAGGTACATATGGAAACTTTATATTTGGAACCAAATCATTTTTATGGTATCAATGGCTTTGCTCTTGTAAACAATTTATCACTTGGGCAATTTTTACGGAAGAATTGATAGCACATTATGAGGATACAAAAAGCAACTCTTTTTTTAGCCAATTGATAAGTCTCAAACAAAAGGGTTCAATAAGGGAGCACATTGAGGAGCTCCAAAAATTAAACATAAGGGTAAAAGATATTCCAGAGGAGCATAGGATTGATGTCTTCCTATGGTCTTTAAAGGATAATATCCAACATGATGTTCGCCTTTGGGAACCTGATTCATTAGAGAAGGCATTCAGGTTAGCAAGAAAAATGGAAAGCAAAATTATGGCAACCAGGAAGCATACCACTCACAACTATAAAGACGGAAGTGTTGTTGCCCCTAGTATTCCACAACCTATAAGGTTGACACCTCAACAATTGGAAGAAAAAAGAGCAAAAGGGCTTTGTTATAGTTGTGATAGCAAATACACTAAAGGTCATAAGTGTGCTGTGAAGAAATTATTCTACATAGGTTGTGAAGAGGAAGAAAAAAAGGAGCAAGAAAGGTCAAAAAAAGAGGATATACTCCAGGAACAAAGCCTAGATGAAGAACAAATAAATCCGACCATATCTTGTAATGCATTGGCGGGAATTACCACTCCTCAAACCATCAAGATAGAAGGACAAATCAAGAAGAAAAAGGTAATAGTGTTGATTGATTCAAGAAGCACCCACAATTTTATTCATTGTAAAGTAGTAAAAGAATTGAATTGCTTCCTATATCCAGCACCAGAGTTGTTACATGGAAAAGTGTCTATTTAGAACTGCTCTATCCCACTAAGGTGTGACAGCTGCCTTAGAAAAAAACAGAGAAAAACTACTTTTGTATTTCCTTTATGAACTATAGACAGAGAGGAATAGAAAGAACCAACCTGTGTCTTGCGCTAATCCTTTGATCCAATCCCTCTCTTCTTTGACAGCTTCCAACTCCTTGCTCCCTTACTTGCCCAGCTTCACCAAGTACATGTAAGATCACAGAAGAAGAAAACTATACAAAGACATGGATCTATATTCATAAACAACTTAGGATCAGATTTAAGTTAACCATACAAAATGTAACAAACATCAATGATACACAAGCATGGAGGAAAAACTCAAATAGTTTTTATTGATAAACAAGAAGATCCAGGAGGAGTTACAACCGATGGTTCCTGACCCAGCATCAACCTCCCAGCAAAGAAGCCCCTCTTCACCTCCAACAAAGCATAAATCACCCAATACTCTGATATTTGTCTCAAAACCAACAGCAATTCCTTACAATGTGCAAAATTCCAGCCTCTGGATCTCTGGGATGAGGGATCCATATATAGATGTATGCAAGGAGGATGAGTCAACTTGTGATTTGATTAGTGTCTTCTCTTTGTCAGTTCTTGCTTCCACTTGGAGACTGAAAGCCTCTTACTCATCCTTGGTCGAATTCAGTGAGGCAAGTGTCATAGGAGAAGATTCTGGAAGCTTCCATTGTCTTTCCACCTTGCGGAATGGCACTGCCATTTGTCATTTATCGCTCAACGCACCCTCATAGTGCATTTAGGTGCGTTGCAATGCACCCAGCTAGTGTGTTTAGGTGCTATGCAGCGCAGCTAGCCAGTGGAGCAGCTGAAATGATCCTGTTTTGACTTATTCTGAGTAGTTTCTGGTGGAGAACTTCTGGGAGAAGCTGTAATTTGTTGACTTTGTTCCTTTAGGGGTTGGAACAACACTTTTAGGGACTTAGGAGCCCTTGGTTTATGGACATTCCATGCTTGGAGCTGCAAGGCACAAAAATGTCTATAACAGTTGCCCCCTAAAGTATGAGGCCATTAATCGGGTGAAATGCTTTATTATGAGGATCCAGAGTTCTTTCAATGTTGGGAGGAGACCTGTAATAAGATACAATACAATACATTGTCTTCATACTGTTTTCATGATCTAGCTGAGGCGAGCATTCCCATGCTCAGCTTTATAAATTCATTTTCATGTACAGAGGACATACAATCGTCTGAGTGTAGACTGATGATTCTGATAGAGCCATCATCCTTTTGGTAGGATGATTATCTGTGCTGCAATGCTGTACATTTAATGTCTTTATTTCCCTGAATATATATCGTAGCCCGAATGGATGAAACTAGATCCGGGGTCTTCAATCTCGTCCGATCTTCACTCGAAGTACAAGTCGATCCATGTGAGAAATGTTCTGAAGTCGAACATGGAAAGACATCGCTTGATTACTAGTGAATGATGTAAACTATTAACAAGCGCGAGAGGAATCACCGATAATGATAATGACCCTCAAGGTACTATAGTACAATTCACATGGTGTGAATAAAGGACTTGGCGTCGAACACCACGCAAAATCTTTCGGTCGAAGGCCATTGATGTAAACCTGTCGCCGGAAGTGAGAAACTTGCCATTAAGGCATGCAAGCTTCAAAGTACTGAATGGGGTGTTCCTAGACCAACTTCTTGGATAATGAGTTGATGTCGACAAGAAGTGATCCGTCAAAGGAGGGCCTTAATGAATCCCACATCAATGACATGGAACGGAGCAAATGATTTTGATGGAGGTGAAAACGATCTGATGATATACGGTTCAGGGTGGCGGTCATGAATGAATGGAGTATAATGTATGGTAGTGGGTGAGACACGGGTGAATCCACTGAATGACTTCTCTTGAACATATCGGCGACACTGATGTGATGGATTGGTAGCATTAACCCCAAATGTGGATGGTATGGCGTGACCATGGTGATGTGACCGGTGAATGAAACAACCCAACCCGACTCGGGCATGGAGCGGAAGTGTCATGTTCAAGAGCGACTTGCTACCAACAAAGTTTTTTTGAGTTTTCTT
Source organism: Pinus tabuliformis (assembly GCA_031772625.1). NCBI lineage: Eukaryota > Viridiplantae > Streptophyta > Pinopsida > Pinales > Pinaceae > Pinus > Pinus tabuliformis. The sequence continues at coordinate 972,817,298 of CM062811.1, read as the reverse complement.
CCCATTTTTCCCCAGTCATTGCTGACCAGTACCTCTTTATTTTTGTCAAGCTTGAGGAGGATAACATATGCTTGTTCTATAATTTGCCCTTCGGGCAAACCCATCGCTATGTTTTAACGACCCTAGCAATAGTGAAACTCGTTCTCGTCTAAAGACAAGTTTGTCGCTATTAATCTTTTTAACGAGTTTAACGACAAAGATAACTCGGTCCTTTTCATTTTTAGAGAGTCTGAAAAGGTACGTAAAGGTAACTCCAAAATTCCTTTTTCATCATCTAATCCCTTAAGTCCGAAAAAGTATAAAACAATACAGAAGGGATGAATTTTCGATAGTTTTAATGAGCCGAACAAAACAAGCGCTTGATCTTTTTGTGTAATAATCCCTCAGGTCCAAAAAGATTAAAATATAGAGGAGGGATAGCACTTCCTATCCCTTTAACGAGCTGGAAGGCCAAGGACTCGGCAATCTTTTCATATTTTACGAGTCAGTTGAAAAGAGCTTAAAGGAGACTCGTCTTTTGAGGAACGAGTGATAAAACGGGTAGCAGATGATTCCAGGTAAGGTTTGGAATTTTCCAATCATGGCAGTGTCACAAGGATGGCTAGTGAAATCACTCTTCACAGCTGTTCCTCAAAATGGGTAAACAATCAAGTGGAGGTGAATGATCGGCCAATGAAAAAGTGGAGGTGACGGTGCAAACACGGCCAAGGCTTTAATGGCTGAAGTACTACATTCACGACGGTTATTTACCGGGGAATAGTTCATTTTTTAACGAGCTTAAACGCGGGTGGAAACACTTGCTCGGTGCGGGTTTATTTTTTAACGAGCTTGAACCTTGCGGTAACACTGCTCGATTAATCTAGTCATATGATAAGAATGTCTCATATAAAACGGAAACTTTTAGAGTTTTGCCCCACATCCTTTCTTTATGCAAGTTAGGAAATGACCAATCCAAAAAACAGATAAATAATCTCTCTTTGCTTGCACTCCAAAAGGTTTGCATGCCCCCAGGTATAAAACAGAGCTTCAAGGCCACCCTCTATTCGAGCTGACAAAACATTTGTTTTATCAGGAAGGGTATACCTCTTTCAGGCTATCCAAAGATTGCTCTATTCACGGTGCAAACAAAACACTTCCTCGGCGATGTCTACCGAAATAGACAAAGGTGAGTGGCGATGCCCGCCAACTCACATAAATTTGACAAGAGAATCTTGTTCTAGAATAACTCCCTCTTCCAATCACGGACGGGAGTACAGACTAGTCATATTCTCTCGCGGAAACCTACCCTATACCCAAAGCTTTTCCTGCCGGAGCAGGCCAGGGTGCATGCCCCCTGGGTTTCAGTCATGTCCCCCCGAATCACTCGCGCTCATCGGGTGGACGGACTGGAGATTGAGACATTTCTTGCGTGAAGAGACCATTTAGGGTCGGTATATGACTATTTGCTATGTATGATCCGGGAAATGAAAGCTGGTCTACGAGTTGGACCACTCTTCCTTCGTGCGGAAAACACATTACTCTAAAGAGTGAGGAGACAATTGCTCCCATGCAATAAATATAGTCTCGTCCAAGGAGTAGATTGTAATCCAGGGGTCCTTGAACTACCATTACGTTCATGTGAACAGTTTTCCTTCTCAATGTTATGGGCACATTGGGAAGGATCCCTAACGGTCGACTGGTTCCTTTATCAAAGCCTGTTAGATTTCTCATTTCAGGCAAAAGCGATGGCGAACCAAGCGCTTTCCAAGCAGTCGAGGAAAGGATACTCACAGAAGCCCCCTCATCTATGATGGTACCAGCCATAACCATTCTATATATTTGAGAGATAATTCAGAATGGTATGCTTGCTGGTAAACGGGGTCTGCCTAGTTGATTCCAGTCGAAGGAGACAACTAGGTTGCTTGGCGGTGGGACCGAATAGACGGCTGGGTATGACTCAGACGAACTTCCTTCCTGCGGTAAAGGAATGGGTAAATTGCCCCCATGTTCGTTAGAGTTTGTGCTTATGAAGAGAATTTGGACGGTGTCATCCTTATTCTCTTCAGTGACTGTATCATCTGAAGATGAAACCTCTGAAGGCAAGACCGGGTCAACTGCCGTCTCGACCTTTTGACTTTCGTCTGGTATGGATTCAGATGGTTTATCTTCAATGATAGGTGCTTCAGCTGACCACCTGAGCAGGCCAGCCGGATTTTCAACTGGTGACGGACTCGGCAGGAGTTTTTTATATCCAGGAGGAAGTCGTGACGGTGAAACCGGACGATCTTCCAAAACTCTTTTAGCCTCGTCTAAGAAGGGACAACGGTGGACGGCATGATCGCCTTCGCACAGTTTACAAGGAAATCTATATTTTCCTTTTTATCCTGGGGCTTCACTTTCACTAGTTGACGATGTGTTCTCAACATGATCATCAGAGGTTGACGACACCGGATTGTGCAAACGGGGAGACCAGTCCCTTAAGATCCGAGGGATGCAAGGACAATCTCTGTGATAGTGGTCTCCCTTGCAAATGACACTTGGCGATTTAGGCTTGGTCGGTGCAGTGTGTGGATTTTCGTTAGACGACACTCGTTTACCCCCATTTGCTTTTGGCTCCTTCTTTTTCTTCTCTTTCTTCTTCTTTTCCTTCTTCTCCTTAGGTACTTGACTTTTGGCTTTACCAGCCCCATCAAGCGAAGAGGAAGGAGGAGAGGAAGAATTAGAGGAAGTAGAAGGTTGGTGGGTAACTCTGGATTCGTCTAGTTGCTGATTCGATTGTTCAGGAATAGTGGTGTTCTGAACGACAGAGGTCGAGAAGAGCCATACAGGCAAACCAATTGTCAGTCCTGGAAGCGACAATGTGGCCATATGGGGTGCACCAACATCTCCCCAAGAGGAGAAGGGACTAGGATTTCCTCCAAGGGGAATTCCTTGGTTAGTGGACTCCATTTTCTCAACCCAAGATCAACGTAGGAAAGGGGTAATGAATATTCCGTTTAAAATAAATTTTAGACGCTTTGACACCACTTGTTTTTTCAATTTTTAAGAGTCGAGAAAAAACAAAAATATGACTCTAGTCTCCTTCGATTTTTAATGAGCCTGAAGTGACAAGTGCTCAGATGGACCTTTTCCATTAAGGAGTTTGAAAAGGAACGAAAGGGACTGCTCTGGAGATCTAGGTAGAGGGAGTACCAAACCAATCGCAAAACTGCAGAATACTTTTTACGGTACGGCAGTCAATCTTCCCGAATGCTGTGTTCAGTGCATTGCGATCGATAGGGCGGCAGACCCGGCTTCCTATGGATAAAGGATTTAAGCCTATAGGGGTCTCCGAAAATATACTCGACGGTATGTGGGAGCACAAGTCCGTACTGGCACTTATCGTCTCAAAGTGGAGGAATCACCCAACCATCAGTGAGAACAACAGTTACCAGGCTTTACGACGCCGGAATACGTCTCTAGCCTAGACCTCTAAATGTTGTGCGTTAAGTTCCAAAGCGTTGTTAGATTCATTGAATTTATTTTAAGTTGATCTTTCTTATGAAGTTTGCCTTTTGGGGTTCACCACGAGATGTAGATGTAATTCCTAAAATGCAATCTAAAGATGATAAACAAACTTTTTATCTCTTTTATGCAATGAAAATCCTAGCTACTAGAGGAAAAGAAAGACACAATCTTTTCACAAAGAGCAAAGAGCACACTGTAAATGCACTTTCCTAAATCAAGCCAAACAGACTGTCAATATGCAAATGCACATGTGCATGTATTTGTTTTCGACTCTCTTAGTATTGATGCTAAAAATAAAGTTGATGTACAAATCTGAATTTGCTTTCAAGCGACAAACACAAACAAGCTTCTTTTCGAAATCAAAAGATAAAGACGATTACGACACTTTAAGATTTTGAAATGAACACTCGTTTTTGACACTAGAAAGTCACAAATTCAGACCAAAGGCAATAGTAAAAGTATAATCGACCATCAACAGTAATCAAACTTTCTCCTATGATCGAAATCGACACTTGTGACAAATTTAAATCAAAGGACGACAGTACGACTATTCTACTTTTGCAATGGAAAACTGTAAACGACTCAACAAACACACAAAAACATCTACAGTTCTTTTGTACAAAGGAGGCGGAATAACAGCAAGGAAAAGGGGTTTTTAAACAGACATATACTGATCACAGGCTGCAAAAATCAGAGACAAAACTGGAAAGAATGAAGCACAAGAACCTCAGCTGCACAGGGCTAGTCTGATCAGCGCACCTGTAACACAGAGAAACTGGATTGCAGCGTAGGAAGTGCGCTGAAATGCAAGAACTCTTAACAGTACCTGCGCTGGGCCAGAAACGAGAATCTGTCCGGGTTCTGGGTCACGGTTTGCAGTTCAGTCTTTGGTTTTTGGCCGAGTAAAAGCAATCAGTAATGCACAATCAGGGGTAGATCTAAGGAGGGTCTAAGAGCTATCACAAGGGCAATCAGATAGTTTGTGAATCAGTTGTTTAGATCATAAACAGATCCAGTGAATTGATTGAAGCAGCAGGTGTATACTTTGCATTTGTTATGGCAAATGCAGTTCGAATGCCACTTATAAGTTTATGAAACAAACAAACAAAGAATGATAAACAAACAAACTAATTAGCTCCCCAGCGGAGTCGCCATTTTGTTATAGGGAAAAGTGTCTATTTAGAACTGCTCTATCCCACTAAGGTGTGATAGCTGCCTTAGAAACAAACAGAGAAAAACTACTTTTGTATTTCCTTTATGAAATATAGACAGAGAGGAATAGAAAGAGCCAACCTGTGTCTTGCGCTAATCCTTTGATCCAATCCCTCTCTTCTTTGACAGCTTCCAACTCCTTGCTCCCTTACTTGCCCAGCTTCACCAAGTACCTGTAAGATCACAGAAGAAGAAAACTATACAAAGACATGGATCTATATTCATAAACAACTTAGGATCAGATTTAAGTTAACCATACAAAATGTAACAAACATCAATGATACACAAGCATGGAGGAAAAACTCAAATAGTTTTTATTGATAAACAAGAAGATCCAGGAGGAGTTACAACCGATGGTTCCTGACCCAGCATCAACCTCCCAGCAAAGAAGCCCCTCTTCACCTCCAAAAAAGCATAAATCACCCAATACTCTGATATTTGTCTCAAAACCAACAACAATTCCTTACAATGTGCAAAATTCTAGCCTCTGGATCTCTAGGATGAGGGATCCATATATAGATGTATGCAAGGAGGATGAGTCAGCTTGTGATTTGATTAGTGTCTTCTCTCTGTCAGTTCTTGCTTCCACTTGGAGACTGAAAGCCTATTACTCATCCTTGGTCGAATTCAGTGAGGCAAGTGTCATAGGAGAAGATTCTGGAAGCTTCCATTGTCTTTCCACCTCGCGGAATGGCACTGCCATTTGTCATTTCTCGCTCAACGCACCCTCATAGTGCATTTAGGTGCGTTGCAACACACCCAGCTAGTGTGTTTAGGTGCTATGCAGTGCAGCTAGCCAGTGGAGTAGCTGAAATGATCCTGTTTTGACTTATTCTAAGTAGTTTCTGGTGGAGAACTTCTGGGAGAAGCTGTAATTTGTTGACCTTGTTCCTTTAGGGGCTGGAACAACACTTTTAGGGACTTAGGAGCCCTTGGTTTATGGACATTCCATGCTTGGAGCTGCAATGCACAAAATGTCTATAACAAGAGTGTCAAGTGATGATTGCAAATGGAGGAACAATAAATTGCTCTGGAAAGTGCCATAATATCAAGCTATCCATGGGAGAATATGTATTGACTAGCCCAATGCTTTCCATTCCAATGGGAGGTGCTGATGTTGTACTAGGAGTCCAATGGCTACAATCCTTGGGTACAATAGCTTTTAATTTTCAAGAACTTTTCATCAAATTTTCTACGGAAGGAAAGGAAGTTGAATTAAGGGGTATTGCAGGGAAACCAGGAAAGATAATAAGCTCTAATGGTATGACAAAGCTTCTAAAAAAGGAACAAAGACGTGTAATTGCACAATTATGTTCTCTAGATGTTTCCACATCGGAATCATCTATTTCTCCAGATCTCCAAAAAGTCCTGGACAATCATTCCAAGGTATTTGAGACTCCCAAAGGTCTCCCACCTATGTATTATCAAGATCATGCTATTCATCTGATTCCAGGAAGTGTTCCTCCAAACATCAGGCCATACAGATATCCCTATGTCCAAAAGAGTGAAATTGAATGTATGGTTGCAGAAATGCTAGAGGCTGGTATAATTCAACCGAGTCAAAGTTCTTTCTCTGCTCCAGTAGTATTGGTGCACAAGAAGGATGGATCATGGCGCATGTGTCCGGATTATAGGGAGCTCAACAAGCTCACTATTAAATATAAGTTCCCCATTCCTGTCATTGATGAATTACTGGATGAATTGCATGGATCAATTTTCTTCACCAAGTTGGATCTTCGTTCAGGATATCATCAAATCAGAATGAAGACTGAAGACATTCTGAAAATAGCATTTAGAACTCATGAGGGTCATTATGAATTTTTGGTCATGCCTTTTGGCCTTACCAATGCACCTTCAACATTTCAAGTTTTGATGAATTCAATTTTCAAACCATTCCTTCGAAAATTTGTGTTAGTATTTTTTGATGATATACTAATCTACAACAAGTCTTGGAAGGATCATGTTGAACATGTTGACAGGGTGCTACAACTATTGGAGGAGAAACAATTATATGCAAAAAGATCCAAATGTTTCTTTGGAGTCCAGGAGGTGGAATATTTAGGTCATATTGTATCTCATGAAGGAGTTAAGGTAGACCCTAGCAAAATTAAAGCCATTAAGGAATGGAAAATCCCCACATCCATAAAGCATCTGCAAGGATTTCTCGGGTTGACAGGGTATTATCACAAGTTTGTTAAGAATTATGGGAGAATAGTAGCACCTCTAACAACATTATTGAAGAAAGATGCATTTTCATGGACTCCGGAAGCAACAAAGGCCTTTGAACATCTTAAAGAGGCAATGTGCCAAGCACTGGTCTTAGCTACACCGGACTTCACAAAAACCTTTATTATGGAATGTGATGCTTCAGGAAATGGAATTGGTGCTGTTCTAATGCAAGATGAAAGACCCATTTCTTTTGAAAGTCGTCCAATCAAGGGACAGTTTTTAAGCAAAGCTATTTATGAGAAGGAAATGTTGGCAATACTCCATGCACTTAAGAAATGGATACCCTACCTAATGGGAAGACACTTCAAGGTAAAAACGGATCATGATAGCCTTAAATGCTTTTTAGAACAAAGATTATCCTCTGAAGAGCAACAAAAGTGGGTCACAAAGATGTTGGGTTATGACTTTGAAATCATCTACAAAAAAGGGAAGCAAAATGTGGTGGCAGATGTACTCTCAAGAAAGGATGAGGATGTGGAAGCATTGGTGTGCGCCATTTCTATTATCCAACCAGATTGGATAAACGAAGCAAGGGAGGAATGGAAGAATGAAGAAGAAGTGTGGGCACTTATTCAAAAGTTACAAGAAGATTCCAGTACATCTGATACATTTAGCTGGCAAAATGATTCGTTATTGTACAAAGATCGCTTATACCTCTGTAAGAATTCCCAGCTAAAACAAAAGATTCTTATGGAATTGCACACTTCTCCCTTGGGAGGGCACTCAGGATTTTTAAAAAATTACCACAGGGTTAAGAAGGAATTTTTTTTGGATGGCCTTAAATGAGATATTCAAAAGTTTCTGGTGGAATGTTTGGTTTGCCAACAAAACAAAGTTGAAACAATTAAGACACCGGGTCTATTACAACCTTTATCCATTCCAAGCCAATGTTGGGAGGAGGTTTCAATGGATTTTATCACAGGTTTACCCAAGTCTGAGGGAAAGAGTGTCATCATGGTGGTAGTTGACAGACTTACCAAGTATGCACACTTTTGTGCATTATCACATCCATTTAAGGCCAGTACAATTTCTACTGCATTTATGGAAACAATTCAAAAGCTACATGGAAACCCAAAGATCATTGTAAGTGACAGAGATCCCATTTTCACTGGAAATTTTTGGACAGAATTATTTTCTTGGCTTGGTACTCAGTTAGCTCATAGCTCATCTTATCATCCTCAATCTGATGGGCAATCTGAGATAGTAAACAAATTTTTGGAAGGATATCTTCGTTGCTTTGTATCTGATAAACATACACAATGGGTCAAATGGTTGCCTTTGGCTGAATGGTGGTATAACACTTCCTTCCATACAACAACAAAAATGACCCCATTTATGGCACTTTATGGGTATCAACCACCATCCATCACATCATATTTAAGAAAAAATTCTAAGGTTCAAGCAGTGGAACATCACATCGAACATCAACAGCAAGTCCTCCAACTCTTAAAGGATAACCTCGTGTTGGCAAAGAATAGAATGAAACAATAGGCATATCAACATCGCAGTGAAAGAAGTTTTGATGTAGGTGATTGGGTATTCCTACGACTACAACCATATAAGCAAATGTACCTCAAGCAAGCTAAGAAGGATAATAAATTATCACCAAAGTATTATGGTCCGTACAAGGTGTTGCAAAAGATTGGTACTGTGGCATACAAATTGGAGCTTCCTGCAGCTTCTCAATTGCACCTAGTTTTCCATGTTTCATGCTTAAAGAAGGTTATAGGTGACAAGCTCCCAGTTCAAACAATATTTCCAGAACTTGATGAGGAAGGAAAACTTAAATTGGAACCGGAAGCAGTCACAGAAACAAGAACTCGACAGCCACGAAATCAATCAATTTCGGAGTGTCTTATCAAGTGGAAGAACTTATCTGCTGAAGATTCCACATGGGAGGATGAGAATTTTATACAGAAGTATCAAAAACTACTCAAGCGTTGAGGACAACACTTTTTTGAAGGAGATGGGCATGTTGGGTCCCTATAATACTAGTGATACCCCATTACTATTGTAGTTATACCCCTTTTTAATATTGTTGTGCCCCTATTGCCCCCATATTGTTATTACTGTGCCCCATAGAATCCCTCTATTGTTATTTTTGTGGCTTTATATTATTATTGTTAGGTCGGCTGGGTTATATTGTGACTCCTTAGACTCCTATATATAGAAAGGAGGTTTTGTCATTTGTATCATCCAAGAATTGCTCATTTATGTAATGTAAAGGAGGTTTCCCCCTCGAAGAGGTTGAATTCTAAGGCGTTGATCTATCTTTTCTATCTTTTCTTGAGCTGGTTTCATAATATTAAGATTTAACTACTAGCCATGAATAAGACTTGACTGCCAGAAGGTTAACATGGCACAATGTAATGTTATATTGTTAATTGCTCAACTAAATTCTCTCGTAATCATATAATTTGATTTGGTGAGAGAACAATATAATTGTATTAGGGGAATAGAACTCTCTCGAAGGCGCATAGCCTTAAATCTTGGGTCCAGATGATGTGCCCAGTTGTCTCAGGATCCCACAGTCGATCTATTTGTTAGGTAACTATAATACTATTATATTCCTCATATTTGTATTATTAGTGTAGCCCCCTATTGTTATTGTCGTGCCCATGTATACCCCATGTTGTTATTGTTGTGCCCCATAGAAGCCCACTATTGTTATTGTTGTGCCCTTACATTATTATTGTTATGTAGGCTTCGATTATATTATGGCTTCTTTGACTTCTACATACACTAAGGAGGTCTTATCATTTGTATCATCAAATAATTGTTCATTTATGTAATGTAAAGGAGGTTCTCCCTCGAAGAGGACAATTTTTAAGTCGTTTATGTCTTTTCTTCTGTTCTTTGAGCTGGTTGGATAACATTTGGTATCAGAGATTTGGATTCTAGGGTTTCACTTCTTCAAATAGGTCATCTTGGCATTTTTTCCATAACTTTTTTTTTACGAAGCTTTAGAAGCTTAAATTTATACTACGTGGATTCAAAACACTAGAGAACCTCTTGTACAACTTTCAGATCTTGTTTCGTCATATTCTCAGAGATATGATCCAAGGAAGATAGGATTTTTGCAGGCTCCAAAATTCCATTTCAAACAGGTGACCTAGGGAAAATCATCATTACTTTTTCTCTGAGTATCGGATTTGAATTTCATAAAAATGGCTAAAATTGGATAAACTATAAGTTTTTTGGTATCATTTTCAAGGCCAAAGGTCGAAACAGTGAAATTTGGCACTCCATACAAGTTCGCTCTACCAAACCAGTCTATAATTAGGTCAGCGTGGGAGATTGGGCATAACATTTTCTTGAAGAATCCAATATCATTCTGATTTGTGGGGTTAGAAAGAAGACTTAGAGGGATACAATAAGAAGAAATTTCAGACTTTAGAGATATGAAATTACAAGAATATAATAATTTCAATATTGAACTCCTAAACGACAAGAAAAAGGTGTGTATTTAAAAAAAAAGGCATAAGTTTTGTTTGAAAATCAGTTTGAAGTGATTCAAAGGGAATAATGAAGCATAGATATCATTATTTGATTCTTAAATCTCTAGAAATAAAAAAAAATGGACACACCTAGTAAGAAACTAGAAATATCTACTATGGTGCATGAAGAAGAGGACGAAATACAACACGATATATCAAAATTACATGACCAAGTGAAAAAATATTTGCTCTCGCAAAGAGTAAACAAAAACAAAATGGAAGCTAATATGGATGGTTTGAAGAATGGTTTCAAATCATACATGGAAAGTTTGAAGGATGCATTAAAAGTAGACATGGAAGGTTTGAATGATGGATTAAAAGCAGTCATAGAATGTTTGAAGGAAGGTTTGACAAAGTTGCTACAATAAATTATTCCTAATGGTGAAAAGGAATTCAATGAAACTCATGATGAGAACCAAAGGAAGAACCATCACATTCCAAATATCGATATGAGGAATTTTGATGGTAAGGATCAGGTAACATGGATACTACAGATGGAGCAATATTTTGATCTCCATGATGTTCAACACACACAAAAGGTACTAAATGCAACTTTATTCTTAGACCCCAATCATTTTGTGTGGTATCGATGGATTTTTTCTCGTAAACCACTAGTCACTTGGTCAATTTTATAGCGGAAATGATAACACATTATGATGATACAAAGATCAACACCTTCTTTAGCCAATTGATAAATCTCAAACAAAAGGGTTCAATGGTAGAGCACATTGAGGAATTCCAAAAATTGAATATCAAGGTAAATAATATTCCATAGGAGCATAGGATTGATGTCTTCATATGGAATTTGAAGGATAACATCAAACATCAGATTCGCCTTTGGGAACCTTATTCATTGGAGAAGGCATTTAGGGTGAAGAAAAGTTGAACGAAATTATGGCAACAAGGAAGTTTGCCACTTACAAATATAAATATGGAAGTGTTGCTCCTCCTATCCTTCCACGAACTACAAGGTCGACTCCACAACAATTGGAGGAAAAAAGAGCAAAAGGGCTTTGTTATAGTTTTGATAGAAAATACACTAAAGGTCATAAGTGTGCTGAGAAAAAAATATTTTACATAGATAGTGAAAAGGAGGAAGAAAATGAACAAGAAACATCAAAAAATGAGGATATACACCAGGAACCAACCCTTGAGAAAGAAGAAATGAATCTAACTGCCAAATTCTCAAGATAGAAGGGCATATCCAGAATAAAAGGTAATAGATTTTGTTGATTTGGGTAGTACTCATAATTTCATTCATTATAAGATAGACAAGGAATCAAGTTACTTCCTATATCTAGCACTAGAGTGTCAAGTGATGGTTGCAAATGGAGGAGCTATAAATTTATCTAGAAAGTGTAATAATATCAAGACAACCATGGGGGAATATGTATTGAATAGTCCAATTTTTTCCATTCCAATGGGCGGTGTTGAGGTTGTACTGGGAGTCCAATGGTTACAATCTTTGGGGACAATAAATTTTAATTTTCAACAATTTATTTTACTGGATTTATTTTGGGAAGGAAAGGAAGTTGAATTAAGGGGTATTGCGAGGAAACCAAGAAATATAATCATCTCTAATGGAATTTTTTTTTTTTTTGAAGAAAGAACAATAGGGTGTTATTGCACAATTGTGCTCACTAGAGGTTCAAACATCAAAATCATCTATTTCTCCATATCTCCAAAAAGTCTTAGACAATCATTTCAAGGTTTTTGAGACTCCCAAAGGCCTTCCACCTATTTGTGACTATGGTCATGTTATTCATTTGATTCCAGGAAGTGTTCCTCCAAACATCATAACTTATAGATATCCCTATGCCAAAAGGAGTGAAATTAAACGTATGGTTATAGAAATGCTAGAGGCTGGTATAATTCAACCTAGTCAAAGTTCTTTATCTACTCTGGTAGTATTGGTGCACAAGAAGGATGGATCATGGTGTATGTATTCAGATTATAGGGAGATCAACAAGATCACTATTAAAGATAGAATTCCCATTCTTGTCACTAATGAATTTTTGAATGAATTACATGGAGAAATTTACTTCACCGAGTTGGATCTTCATTCAGGATATCATCAAATTAGAATGAATAATGAAGACATTCTGAAAAAAGAATATATAACTCATGAGGGTCATTATGAATTTTTGTTCATGCCTTTTGGCCTTACTAATGCACCTTTGACATTTCAAGGTTTGCTGAATTCCATTTTCAAACCATTCCTTAGTATTCTTTATGATATACTAATCTACACGAAGTCTTGGAAGGATCATGTTCAACATGTTCACATGGTCATCAAACTGTTGGAGGAGAAACGATTATATGCAAAAACCTCCAAAGGTTCCTTTGGAGTACAAGAGGTGGAATATTTGGGTCATATTGTATCTCATGGAAGTATTAAGGTAGACCCTAACAAAGTTCAATCCATTAAGGATTGGAAAATCCCCATAACCATAAAGCATATTCGAGGATTTCTTGGGTTGACAAGGTATTATCACAAGTTTTTTAAGAATTATGGCAGAATATCAACACCTATAACAACATTACTAAAGAAAGATGCATTTTCTTGGACTCTAGCAACTAAGGCCTTTGAACATGTTAAAGATGCAATGTGCCAAGCACTTGTCTTAGCTACACCTGACTTCACAAAAACCTTTATTGTGGAATGTGATTCCTAAAGAAATTGAATTGGTGTTGTTTTAATGCAAGAAGGAAGACCCATTACTTTTGAAAGTCATCGAATCGAAGGAAAGTATTTACATAAACCTATTTATGAGAAGGAGACGTTGGCAATACTACATTCACTAAATCAATAGAGACCTTCCCTAATTGGAAGACACTTCAAGGTAAAAATAGATCATGACAGTCTTAAATACTTTCTGGAATGAAGATTATCTTCAGAAGAGAAGCAAAAATCGGTCACAAAGATATAGGGTTATGACTTTGAAATCATCAACAAAAAAGGGAAGCAAAATTTTATTGCTGATGCACTCTCAAGAAAGGATGACGACATGGAAGCGTTTCTTTGTGTCATTTATATTATCCAACCTGATTGGATAACCGAAGCAAGAGATAAATGAAAGAATAACGAGAAGGTGTGGACACTCGTTCAAAAGTTGCAATAAGATCCTAGTACATATGATACATTTAGCTGGAAAAATGATTCATTATGGTATAAAGATTGCTTATACATTTGTAAGAATTCCCAACTCAGTCAAAATATTCTTTTGGAATTGCACACCTCCCCCATAAGAGGGAACTCGGGATTTTTAAAAACTTACCATAGGGACAAGAAGGAATTTTTTTGGTATGGCCCTAAATCTCATATTTAGAAGTTTGTGGCAGAATGTTTGGGTTGCCAACAAAATAAAGTTGAGAGAATTAATACCCCGGGTGTATTACAACCTTCAATCATTCCAAGTCAGCATTAGGAGGAGGTTTCAAAGGATTTTATCACAGGTTTACCCAAGTCTGAAGGAAAAAGTGACATCGTGGTGGTGGTTGATAGACTTACCAAGTATGCACACTTTTCTACTTTATCTCATCCCTTTTAAGCCAGTACAATTTCTACTGGATTTATGGAAACAATCCAAAATCTACATGGAAACCCAAATATTATTATAAGTGACAGAGATCCTATTTTCACTGGAAATTTTTGGACGAAATTTAAGATACATTAAACAAAAGCATTGAACATGTATTTTTAATATATATTCAATTTTTATTAAAGTGGGTCTTCTTAAAAGTATGCATAATGGGTACTCATTGGATGTGAAATTAAATTCCGCATCCAACAAGTGTCTACATTTGAAATTTGAGTGAACCTATAAGGAGATAGGCCAAAAATACAATTAAAAAAAAAATAGTTTTCTTCTTTTCACTCCAAAATTTATAACTCTTATTTTATTATTTTTCCTTAGGAGATCACTTTTAGGCTAAGATTTCCTCTAATTGGTCTAGTCCGACCTACATCCACAGTCATTATGGTTGTCATTATTTTTCATTAATCAACATAATATATATATATATATATAGATATAGATATAGATATAGATATAGATATAGATATAGATATAGATATATATATATATATATATATATATATATATAGATATATATATATATATATATATATATATATATATATATATATATATATATATATATATATATATATATAGATTATATATATATATATATATATATATATATATATAATATATATATTATATATATATATATATTGTTATGAAACCAGCTCAAGAAAAGATAGAAAAGATAGATCAACGCCTTAGAATTCAGCCTCTTCGAGGGGGCAACCTCCTTTACATTACATAAATGAACAATTCTTGGATGATTCAAATGAAAAAACCTCCTTTCTATATATAGGAGTCTAAGGAGTCACAATATAATCCAGCCGACCTAACAAAAATAATATAAAGCCACAAAAATAACAATAGAGGGATTCTATGGGGCACAGTAATAACAATATGGGGGCAATAGGGGCACAACAATATTAATAAGGGGTATAACTACAATAGTAATGGGGTAATCACTAGTATTATAGGGACCCAACATGCCCCTCTCCTTCAAAAAAGTGTTGTCCTCAACGCTTGAGTAGTTCTGGATACTTCTGCATAAAATTCTCATCCTCCCATGTGGAATCTTCAGCGGATAAGTTCTTCCACTTGATAAGATACTCTGAAATTGATCGATTTCGTAGCTGTCGAGTTCTTGTTTCTGTGACTGCTTCCGGTTCCAATATAATTTTTCCTTCCTCGTCAAGTTCTGGCAATATTGTTTGAATTGGGAGCTTGTCGCCTATAACCTTCTTTAAACATGAAACATGGAAAACTGGGTGCAATCGAGAAGCTGCAGGAAGCTCCAATTTGTATGCCATAGTACCAATCTTTTGCAACACCTTGTACGGACCATAATACTTTGGTGATAATTTATTATCCTTCTTAGCTTGCTTGAGGGACATTTGCTTATATGGTTGTAGCCGTAGGAATACCCAATCACCTACATCAAAACTTCTTTCACTGCGATGTTGATTTGCCTGTTGTTTCATTCTATTCTGTGCCAACACGAGGTTATCCTTTAAGAGTTGGAGGACTTGTTGTTGATGTTCGATGTGATGTTCCACTGCCTGAACCTTAGAATTTTCTCTTAAATATGATGTGATGGATGGTGGTTGATACCCATAAAGTGCCATAAATGGGGTCATTTTTGTTGCTGTATGGAAGGAAGTGTTATACCACCATTCAGCCAGAGGCAACCATTTGACCCATTGTGTCTGTTTATCAGATACAAACAACGAAGATATCCTTCCAAACATTTGTTTACTATCTCAGTTTGCCCATCAGATTGAGGATGATAAGATGAGCTATGAGCTAACTGAGTACCAAGACAAGAAAATAATTCTGTCCAAAAATTTCCAGTGAAAATGGGATCTCTGTCACTTACAATAATCTTTGGGTTTCCATGTAGCTTTTGAATTGTTTCCATAAATGCAGTAGAAACTGTACTGGCTTTAAATGGATGTGATAATGCACAAAAGTGTGCATACTTGGTAAGTCTGTCAACTACCACCATGATGACACTCTTTCCCTCAGACTTGGGTAAACCTGTGATAAAATCCATTGAAACCTCCTCCAACGTTGGCTTGGAATGGATAAAGGTTGTAATAGACCCGGTGTCTTAATTGTTTCAACTTTATTTTGTTGGCAAACCAAACATTCCGCCACAAACTTTTGAATATCTGATTTAAGGCCATCCCAAAAAAATTCCTTCTTAACCCTGTGGTAAGTTTTTAAAAATCCTGAGTGCCCTCCTAAGGGAGAAGTGTGCAATTCCATAAGAATCTTTTGTTTTAGCTGGGAATTCTTACAGAGGTATAAGCGATCTTTGTACCATAACGAATCATTTTTCCAGCTAAATGTATCAGACGTACTGGAATCTTGTTGTAGCTTTCGAATAAGTGCCCACACTTCTTCGTCATTCTTCCATTCCTCCCTTGCTTCATTTATCCAATCTGGTTGGATAATAGAAATGGTGCACAACAATGCTTCCACATCCTCATCCTTTCTTGAGAGTGCATCTGCCACCACATTTTGCTTCCCTTTTTTGTAGATGATTTCAAAGTCATAACCCAACATCTTTGTGACCCACTTTTGTTGCTCTTCAGAGGATAATCTTTGTTCTAAAAAGTATTTAAGGCTATCATGATCCGTTTTTACCTTGAAGTGTCTTCCCATTAGGTAGGGTCGCCATTTCTTAAGTGCATGGAGTATTGCCAACATTTCCTTCATAGCTTTGCTTAAAAACTTTCCCTTGATTGAACGACTTTCAAAAGCAATGGGTCTTTCATCTTGCATTAGAACAACACCAATTCCATTTCCTGAAGCATCACATTCCACAATAAAGGTTTTTGTGAAGTCCGGTGTAGCTAAGACCGGTGCTTGGCACATTGCCTCTTTAAGATGTTCAAAGGCCTTTGTTGCTTCCAGAGTCCATGAAAATGCATCTTTCTTCAATAATGTTGTTAGAGGTGCTGCTATTCTCCCATAATTCTTAACAAACTTGCGATAATACCCTGTCAACCCAAGAAATCCTCGCAGATGCTTTATGGATGTGGGGATTTTCCATTCCTTAATGGCTTTAATTTTGCTAGGGTCTACCTTAACTCTTCATGAGATACAATATGACCCAAATATTCCACCTCCTGGACTCCAAAGAAACATTTGGATCTTTTTGCATATAATTGTTTCTCCTTCAATAGTTGTAGCACCCTGTCAACATGTTCAACATGATCCTTCCAAGACTTGCTGTAGATTAGTATATCATCAAAAATACTAACACAAATTTTCTAAGGAATGGTTTGAAAATTGAATTCATCAAACCTTGAAATGTTGAAGGTGCATTGGTAAGGCCAAAAGGCATGACCAAAAATTCATAATGACCCTCATGAGTTCTAAATGTTGTTTTCGGAATGTCTTCAATCTTCATTCTGATTTGATGATATCCTGAACGAAGATCCAACTTGGTGAAGTAAATTGATCCATGCAATTCATCCAGTAATTCATCAATGACAGGAATGGGGAACTTATCTTTAATAGTGAGCTTGTTGAGCTCCCATAATCGGACACATGCGCCATGATCCATCCTTCTTGTGCACCAATACTACTGGAGCAGAGAAAAGAACTTTGACTCGGTTGAATTATACCAGCCTCTAGCATTTCTGCAACCATACGTCCAATTTCACTCTTTTGGACATAGGGATATCTGTACGGCCTGATGTTTGGAGGAACACTTCCTGGAATCAGATGAATAGCATGATCATGATCACGCATAGGTGGGAGACCTTTGGGAGTCTCAAATACCTTGGAATGATTGTCCAGGACTTTTTGGAGATCTGGAGAAATAGATGATTCCAATGTGGAAACATCTAGCGAACATAATTGTGCAATTACACCTCTTTGCTCCTTTTTTAGAAGCTTTGTCATACCATTAGAGCTGATTATCTTTCCTGGTTTCCCTGCAATACCCCTTAATTCAACTTCCTTTCCTTCCGTAGAAAATTTCATGAAAAGTTCTTGAAAATTAAAAGCTATTGTACCCAAGGATTGTAGCCATTGGACTCCTAGTACAACATCAGCACCTCCCATTGGAATGGAAAGCATTGGGCTAGTCAATACATATTCTCCCATGGATAGCTTGATATTATGGCACTTTCCAGAGCAATTTATTGTTCCTCCATTTGCAATCATCACTTGACACTCTGGTGCTGGATATAGGAAGCAATTCAATTCTTTTGCTACCTTACAATGAATAAAATTGTGGGTGCTTCCTGAATCAATCAACACTATTACCTTTTTCTTCTTGATTTGTCCTTCTATCTTGATGGTTTGAGGAGTGGTAATTCCCGCCAATGCATTACAAGATATGGTCGGATTTATTTGTTCTTCATCTAGGCTTTGTTCCTGGAGTATATCCTCTTCTTTTGACCTTTCTTGCTCCTTTTCTTCTTCCTCTTCACAATCTATGTAGAATAATTTCTTCTCAGCACACTTATGACCTTTAGTGTATTTGCTATCACAACTGTAACAAAGCCCTTTTGCTTTTTTTTCTTCCAATTGTTGTGGTGTCAACCTTATAGGTTGTGGAAGACTAGGTGCAACAACACTTCTGTCTTTATAGTTGTGAGTGGTATGCTTCCTGGTTGCCATAATTTTGCTTTCCATTTTTCTTGCTAACCTGAATGCCTTCTCTAATGAATCAGATTCCCAAAGGCGAACATCATGTTGGATATTATCCTTTAAAGACCCTATGAACACATCAATCCTATGCTCCTCTGGAATATCTTTTACCCTTATGTTCAATTTTTGGAACTCCTCAATGTGCTCCATTATTGAACCCTTTTGTTTGAGACTTATCAATTGGCTAAAAAAAGTGTTGCTTTTTGTATCCTCATAATGTGCTATCAATTCTTCCATAAAATTGCCCAAGTGATAAATTGTTTATGAGAGAAAAGCCATTGATACCATACAAACTAATTTGGTTCCAAATATAAAATTGCCATACGTACCTTTTGTGTGTTTGCACATTATTGAGATCGAAGAATTGCTCCATCTGTAATATCCATGTGGCAGGATCCTTGCCATCAAACTTCCTCATATCGATTTTTGGAATATGGTGAGTCTTTGATCCAACATTAGCGTCTATGGAATCATGATTAACATTTCTTTTATTCTCATCATGAGTTTCCTTTAGTACCCTTTCACACTTAGTACCCATTTCTTGTAGCAACTTATTCATATTTATCTTCAATTCGTCCATGTTTGTCTTCAAATCTATCTTCAAATCATCCATCTTATCTTCCACGTCAATCATCTTAGCTTCTACGCCTTTCTTTAAACAGTCCATCTTAGCTTCTACACCTTTCTTCAAACCATCCATCTTAGATTCTGTTCCTTTTTGTGTAAGGGACAGTTGTTGCACTTGGTCTTGTAATTTTGATATATCATGTTGCATTTCTTCCTCTTCTTCATGGGTCATGCTAGAGCTTTCAGGTTCCTTACTAGGTGTTTTCATTTTCTTTCCTCAGGGCATCAGTTACTGATAATAATGCTCTACTATGCCCTTTGAATTTCTTCAGAATAAATTTTCAAACCAAGCTTAAGCAAAAATTTAAGAAAATCTACACACCTTTTTTCGCTTTGTAGGAACTTGATATTGCCTCTGATGTATCTCTGTACTTTCCAATCATCTAGTTCTAAATTTGTGATCTTTAGTAGCCCTTTGTGTCCTATTTCCAATGCCACAAGTCTGACCCAAATTGGATTCTCCAAGGAAGAGTTATGCGAAATCTCCCACAGTGACTTGATTATAGACTAGTTCAGTAGAGCAAACTTGTACGATGTGCCACGAGTCACTGTTTCGACCTTTGGATCTGAAAAATGCATACACGAAACTATAGTCTGTCCTCTTTCTGTACCTTCTTACGAAATTTCAATTCGATCCCCAAAGAGAACGTTATGACGATTTTCCCCAGGTCACCTGTTTGGAATGTAATTCAAGAGTCTACAAAAAGACCAACTTCCTCAGATCATATGTCCGTAAATATAGCGTGAAAAGCTCTGAAATTCGGACTCAAGGTTCAACACGATTTCTTATCAAATGGGTTTTTTTTGCGACTTCTGAAACGTCACAGAAAAATAGTTATAGTGAAAATGTCACGATGACCTGTTTGGATCAGCAAAACCCTAGAATCCAAAGCTCTGATACCAAATGTTATGAAACCAGCTCAAGAAAAGATAGAAAAGATAGATCAATGCCTTAGAATTCAGCCTCTTCGAGGGGGCAACCTCCTTTACATTACATAAATGAACAACTCTTGGATGATTCAAATGAAAAAACCTCCTTTCTATATATAGGAGTCTAAGGAGTCACAATATAATCCAGCCGACCTAACAATAATAATATAAAGCCAAAAAATAACAATAGAGGGATTCTATGGGCACAGTAATAACAATATGGGGGCAATAGGGGCACAACAATATTAATAAGGGGTATAACTACAATAGTAATGGGGTAATCACTAGTATTATAGGGACCCAACATATATATATATATATATATATATATATATATATATATATATATATATATATATATTTCAAACATAGACACCACCAGTTGTTGTTTATATACCGAACATGGGTCATTAGCTTGTATCACAACACCACAAGGGTTAGCAACCTACATTCGATAGGAGTTAGCATCATCATTGTGGCTCATCAACAATAGTTATTAGTTCTTTTACTTACCCAATGGCTATGTCAAGTGCCAAGGACTCCATCATGTGGTTCACTGTAAGTTTCAGATCATGGAAGTACCAATTTTATATCTATATAGTGGTATTAAGATTTTTCAGAAACCATTTGTTGATTCTTTGTCTTTTATGATAGATTTCAACTAATGTACTATCGTACTGAGTAGAATTACTATGCTTTTTAGTTTAATTTCAAACGTTACATATGTATTAGTCATATATAAGTAGAGGCTTAGGATAACCTTTCTTCCTACCATGTTCAAGGCAATTGTATTTTTGTCTACTTGTCCAAGTAAACTTAGTTATGCCCATCCTAGGCTAGTTTTCTATTTCCTTTCACCACAAACCAGGAGTCTACTTTACAACTTTTCTTCATTTTTGGCCCTTTATCTTCTTATATTATAGGTTGTTGATGAAAGTTCTATGCAAATTTGTTTACATGTTACTCCTTGTGTCAATTTATTATAATATATTTTTTGTTTTAAAAATTTGTCTACCGCATGCTATTCATTGCATTCATCATCAAGTCACTTTAATATATTTGACGTGCAAGGTCCTGTGGAATTGTTATTAAACCACAATTTTGTCCCAACAAGGGGATTATTTCATTATACCACTCCCTAGTAATTAGACTTGTTATCATTTTCCCTTCTCTTCTTTCCTAAGAAGATTTCCTTACCTTGCCCCATGATGATGCACCACTAATGATCTGCCCTAAGCAGCATCAACTTTCACAATATACGAGATGTCGCATCACTGCATTACCAAGGTTCAAGGAAAATTATTACTAGCATTTCCTTTGCTCAATTGAACTAAAACATATCCACATTAATTGTTTGTTGATTGTTTCATGCAAACATTTTGATCAAGGTTTTATAGTTAAATAGGTTTCCAGATTTTATTCTTCTCCTTCTAATTTTCCTTAGTAGATGAACCAGGTCAAAATCACAAGGAAATATTGAAAAAAAAAATCATCATCATGATCCAAGGTCATAGTTGGTAATACTACAAGAAAATTTATGTGACCAAGTCATACAACTACGCTTTCCAATGAGTTTCTCATAATTATCTTCCTGGGGTTGCACCCCTCTCTATTATGTAATTAAGGACTAAGGTTTTTGGGAATTACATGTGTCCCTTCATTTTCTTTTTAATTAGGTGCATTAGCTACAAGATTCTTTTCCCCTTCAATTTTCAGCCTGTCAACTGCCTCATTACCCCCTGTTAATGTGGTTATTTGACATAGTGATTTTTGTGAGAATATGTTCATTCTAAAACTTGATTCCTGTCTATTAAAATCATAATAAAATTTCTTAAGATACTCATCTAGTGACACACTGCAATTTCATGTTAGTACAACCCCTGTCAACAAGCATAGGTAATGCATGTTCCAATATGCTACCAACATTCACTATACAATTGCTTTAATCTTCATAAAATCACGTGCCTCCTTTTATTTTGTTACCTTACTCATCTACGTACCAATTTATGACAACATCCTACCTGTACCCACTATCCATTTTCAAGTCATGTTAAGTCAAGGAACTCTTAGAAGTATCTACTAGCAATTGCACCAAATGTTGCAATGGAAATGGCGTAAGGCGGCATATGAAAAAAAAACATTGGAGGTACCACCTACCTCTATTTTAGAGTAAATGTTTGTGTGTCCTTCTGAAGAAACAATTAAAACTAGACATTCCCCTAGTCTTCCAAAATCATATCATTGTAGTATTTGATTCCCCAAAATAATGCATTGTCATCTGTAAAGGCACCATCAAAGACATAAACATGACTAAGGATATCTTAACTTATGAGCATTTAAATGAAAAATTGATAAGGTGTTGTTAGAAACAATGAAGTGTGAAAACATAGGGGAAAAGGATTGAGTTACTTACTCATAGATGCATATGGATCAAGTGGCTTGTAGTTGAACCTGAAAATTTTGGATCTTGAGCAACAATATTCCAATCACTATAATTCATCATGTAATTGAAGTTATTTCTAGTAGGAGGTTAGTTAGGTGTTCGAAAAAATAAGGCCTATTTCTAGTAAGAGGATAGTTATGTATGTGAAACCTGCCCAATAAATAAATTCTTTTTTGCATGCAACTATCTTCACTATTAGGACCACATCAAAGAGGTAATCATCTTGTGAACTCTCCAATATGTCCAAGCTGATGATTTCTTAGAAAAATAGGCTTTTGTAGAAATTGAATCCATACCATTTTTAACTTCATGTTAGTGTTAATTGTACCATTTTCAACTTCATGTTAGTGTTATATTTATACTGTTGATCATATTCATAACATTTTCCATAAACACTGAGTTATTGTTGGCATTATGACACAGGTTTGGCACTATGACACAGGTGTTGTCCTTGATGGCAACTCACTCACATCACAAATCACAGTTTAGGCTCTCAGAATGAAGGAAAAAGAGATATATGCAGGTTCCAGTTAACCAGGTCATGTATACAAAAGGGATCATTGATCAAAAGGCATGTATGCATATGCACGCACTTTCATGCAAGGAAAAGCACATACATGTGGGAAAACTTTTTTTCAATCCATGGTATTTAGTCCTTGGTATTTGGAGCTATGGTTTTGGACCATGGTATCTCGTCCGAAGTGTTGAACCTAGGTATTGGGTCCCAAGTATTGGTTCTAAGTGGTTTTGGACCATGGTATTGAGTAAGGCCTAAGACTATAAAAGGGGAAGGAGATCATTAGGCAAAGGCACTGAAGGATGGAATATCTTATGAAGAGTAAGATCTAGAATACTAGTCATTGGGTTATGGTGCATAGTTGGATCTGAATCAAGGAGGAATCTGAGCGCTAGGAGGAGGATAAGTTCTATTGATGGGTCAAGATCTTAAGGCTTGAAGAGAAGTATCTTTGAGTGATTTTGATCTGTTATATTTGGCGCATGAATTGATCTATAAATCTGATGATCTGGGTATAACTGATGTCTGAATTGTTGAAAAGGGTAAATTATCTTTTATATATCTGTACGCAGGTTCAACATAGAAAAGGCGCGCATACATGCTGGTTCGGTAATTCAAAACAGCGTATACGCAGGTTTGCCTTAATACAACAGCGTATGCACACAGGTTCTACATATTGAAGTAGTGTACATCTCATAAAATCTGTGTTAGCTACTTCTATTTATTGTTGTAGTGTTCTGGTTTCAGGATTGGTTTCTGGTTACTGTTACTGTATTTTGGTTACAACATTCACAGAAGTGATTGTTTGATTCAGTTTTTGGTTGGTGCAAAGGAGATTGGTTGATGCAGATATATTTGACGTTTAATTGATGTTATTGATGGATCCAGTCTAAAAATTTATAAGATGTGGTCCCTGGAAGAAAAGAGAAGGTTGTAGCCTTCTGTAGGTCAGCACCTATGTACTAGTACAAGAGCTAAGGGGGTTGTAGCTCCCTTCCAGGAGAAGCTAGAGAACGAGAGAAGGTTGTAGCCTTCCGCAGGTAGAAGCCTGCGTACTGGTATAAGACTGCACCAGTACATAAATATTGTAAAAAGAAGTTTCTTATTAAAAGAAGAAAGAGACGAATTACAGCAAGTGGTTTTCACCCACATTGGGTTTCCACCTTATATCTTGTGTTCATGTGTGTGATTTCTTGTACTATTTACTGCACTTGATTACTGTTTTATGGTTCTGATACACAGATTAAGACCAGCTAACTAAATTAGACGTCTGCAAGATATACGCGGTTTTCTCTAAACACAATTGCGTATATACGCAGATTTAATTAATAGAAGTAGCATATATCAATTTTTTTATGGAAATGAAAAATTGTTAAATTTATAATACTGATTCACCTCCCCCCCTCTTAATATTATTTCCAACAACTGGTATTAGAGCAGGTCCTTCAGAAGAAGCTTGATCGCTTGAAGGAAGATCTATCATCATGATCAACTACGAAAAAGAGGCATCCATTAGGCCACTAATCTTTGATGGGAGAAAATTCGTCTATTGGAAGGTAAGAACCATGGCCTATCTTCAATATCTTGGTACAGAAGTTTGGGATATCGTGGAAGGAGGATACACATTTCCATCAGCAACTCCTACAAATATGGCTGGTAAAAAGCAATATGAAACAAATGCAAAGGCTGTTAATACTCTATTGGGGAGTCTATCTCAATCAGAATTCTTCAAGGTTATGCAACTCAAAATCACCAAAGAAATATGGGACAAGATCATTCTAAGATATGAAGGAGACAATCAGGTAAAACGTGCAAAACTACAATCTCTCAGAATTCAATATGAAACTCTTAGAATGCACAATGATGAAAGTGTGGCTAATTATTTCTTACGTATAGATGAGATTGTTAATCACATGAAAAACTTGGGTGAAGAGATAAAATAAGTTACTTTAGTTGAAAAGGTTTTAAGAACTTTGTCTTCTAAGTTTGAATCAAAAGTTTCTGCCATAAACGAAAAGCAGAATCTTCAGAGTATCACCATGTCACAGCTGCACGGAATCCTAATTGCTTTTGAAATGAGAAAAGGGGGTCCATCAGACATAAGAGAAGCCACATTCAAAACTTCAAGAAAAGGAGAATGCAATGAGTCAGGACATACGTCAGAAGGAGAGGAAGAATCAAACTTTGTCAAGAACCTTCAACAGGGTTCTGGAAGATTCATAGGTAAGCTACCTTTCAAATGCTTTGCTTGTGGAAGAGTCGATCACTATGCAGCCAAATGTCCTCATAAAGAAAAGCTTGATAAAGGTAATGAACCAGTTAAATGGAACAGAAAACAGAACGTAAGTAAGAAGAGCTATTATACACATGAAGACAGTGATGGACTTTCAAATAGTGATGAAGATGAACATGGTAATGATTATAGACTTTTGATGGCTTTTGAAGATGATGATTTCTTGGATGCTATAGATGAATATGATCTCTATGAAGAAATTTCTAAACTTAAAATTTGTTTAGAAGAAAAGAGTATGATTATAGACACTATGACATTCCAACTTGCTGAAAGGGAAAAGCACAATGAAAAGTTAGAATGTGAAATTGTGGGACTTAGAAAATATATTGAGAAAACAAAATCTCTTAATCTTAGATTTGCTAAAGGATCTAAAACTCTAGATGAGATTATCAAAGTGTAGCATTCTCCTCTAATCAAGACAGGTCTTGGATATACTGAAGAAGCATCTCAAGCACAAAAGCCATCCACCTCCAAAAGTTATCTTGATGCAGCAAGGAGAAGTGAACAAGTTGACAATCATCAGCAAAGGCATAAAGTGGATCACTAGGTAAATCGAGGTCAATCTACTTCAAGGATGAACAGAAGCTACAACCAACCGCAGGTAAATCATTCTCAATTTGCCTCAAGAATGAATGTCAATGGAAACTACAATCACCAGATCGATAGATTTGATAATCGCAGGAATTTATTTAATGGCCAATGTTTCTCATGTCATAACTTTGGACACAAAGCTGCTCAATGTGTTGCCTACAAGACCATCATGACTAGAGAAGCATGAAATCAAAGGAGTGTGACTGGGATCATGAAGAGAACCTACAATAACTTTTTTGCTCTTGCAAATGAAATAGAATGCTCTATTTGTAACAACTTCGGTCATGAAGATTCTGAATGCAGAAGTAAGTTTCGGCAAAACATCTCAGAAGGAGCAAGCTTCATTGCGTCCCAAAATGTGGAGAAAGAAAGAACCACAACTAGAAAGATGTGGTATAGCCTTATATGCGAAAGGATAGGAAAATCAGTGGTACATTGAAAATGGATGCTCGAAACATATGACAGGTGATAAAGAAAAACTTCAGTCATATAGTGCCTTAGAAAAGGAAAGGAAGGTCTCATTTGGAAATGACACCTCTGCACTCATAAAAGGTAAAGGCTTTGTTCTTTTGAAAGAAAAGGTCAAAGCTAGCAATGTTATGTATGTTCATGGTTTAAAGAATAATCTATTGAGTGTTAGTCAAGTGTGTGATCAAGGAAATGAGGTAGTATTTGGATCAAATGGATGTATTATTCGTGAGCTTGATACATGAAAAATAGTGATCAAGGGCATAAGAACTCCAAATAATTTATACATACTTAAGGGAGGACAACAACAATGTTATCTAAGTAAGAATGATGAGCACTGGCTATGGCACATAAGATTGGGGCATCTAAGCTTCCCTTAGATAAGGAAAGCATGCAAATATCAGGCTTTTCGCGATCTTCCTAACATCAAAATTCCAGACAATACAATATGCAAATCATGTCAGTTTGGTAAGCAAACTACAACACATTTCCCTGAGAAGGAAGGATCAGCTAGTAAGCCACTTGAACTTGTCCATACTGATTTATGTGGTCCATTAAGGAAAAGGTCACCTCGTGGAGAAGAATACTTTATATTGTTCTTTGATGACTTTTCCAGGATGTGTTGGATAGGAATTCTGAAGCATAAAGACGAAACTTTCGAAAAGTTCAAAGCTTTCAAAGCCTTGGTTGAAAATGAATCAGATCACAGAATCAAATGCCTTAGGTCTGATCGAGGAGGGGAATTTACCTCGGATGAATTTTTTGAATTTTGTGAAGAACATGGAATAAGAAGGGAATTATCTACTGCAAGGACTCCTCAGCAAAATGTAGTGGGAAGGATGAACAGAACAGTTCAACAAATGGCTCATGCTATGCTTGATGAGTCTCGAACTCCTACAACCTTTTGGGGTGAAGCTGCATTTGCTGCCGTTACTATTCTCAACAAAACAAACATCCAGGTAAACAACACTCAAACTCCTCATGAACTTTGGTATGGTAAGACTCCTACGGTAAAATACTTCAAAGTTTTTGGAAGCAAATGTTATATCAAAAGGAATGATGAAAAACTTGGCAAGTTTGAACCTAGAGCAGATGAAGGCATTCTTCTTGGTTACTCTTCCTAAAGTAAAGGATATAAGTGTTACAATAAAAGGCTTGGAAAAATTGTTGAAATTATTGATGTGGTGGTTGATGAAGCAGGTGACAATCCAAAGCATATAAAAACTGAAGATTTTGAAGATGAAGAGGACTATCCTTCAACTTCAAATCAGACTAATGATGAAGAAGAAACCTATGAGGCACCAGAAGAACATATAAGGGTAGAAGAAAAGACTCCATCCAGGTATGTATAGAAGAATCATCCAGAGACTCAAATTTTGGGGTAGAAAGAGGCAAATGTTCAATAAGAAGAACTATTACAGAAGCTTCAAGCTATCTAGCATTGCTCTCCTCCGTCGAACCACGAAATGTAAGTGAAGCATGCAAAGATGAATGCTCGATCAAGGCCATGAATGAAGAACTTGAGCAGATTGAAAAGAATAACACTTGGGAATTGCTTCATAGACCTAATGATAAGAATGTCATAGGGACCAAATGGATATTCAAAAACAAGCTGAATGAAAATGAAGATGTTATTAGAAACAAGGCCAGACTTGTTTGTAAAGGGTATGCTCAACAAGAAGGTATAGACTTTGAAGAAACTTTTGCACCGGTTGCTAGACTTGGAGCCATAAGAATGTTCCTTTCTCTTTCTAGCTTTCAGAAGTTCAAAGTATATCAAATGGATGTGAAATCTTCCT
Source organism: Pinus tabuliformis (assembly GCA_031772625.1). Lineage (NCBI taxonomy): Eukaryota > Viridiplantae > Streptophyta > Pinopsida > Pinales > Pinaceae > Pinus > Pinus tabuliformis. The sequence goes on along the minus strand of CM062811.1, from coordinate 972,788,951 downwards.
TTCTAAATGGAGACTTAGAAGAAGAAGTGTATATTGAGCAACCAGATGGATTCATCCTTGGAAAGGATCCAAAACTTGTATGCAGACTCAAAAAGGCTCTCTATGGTCTTAAATAGGCTGCAAGAGCTTGGTATTATCGTCTGGACAAATGCCTCCATCAACAAGGTTTTTCAAAAGGATCAGCAAATAGCAATCTATATATAAAAATTGACAATGATAAATTGCTAATACTTGTTGTGTATGTTGATGATATCATCTTTGGTAGTAATGAAGAAGCCATGAGTCAAAACTTTGCCTTGGTGATGTAGAAAGAATTTGAAATGTCCCTCCTTGGTGAGCTCACATATTTTCTTGGTTTACAAGTCCAACAAAACAAATACGGTATCTTTCTATCACAAACCAAGTACCTCAAGCAGATCTTGAAGAAATATGGCATGGAAGATTCGAAACCAGTATGTACCCCTATGGTAATAGGATGCAGCCTTAGCGCAAATGATGAATTAGCAGCAGTACATCAACCAACCTATAGATCCATGATTGGTAGTCTACTCTATCTGACAGGTACCCGACCAGACATCATGCATGCAGTGGGAATAGTTGGAAGATTCCAGGAAAATCCAAAAGAAGCACACCTTCAGGCAGTTAAAAGGATTTTCAAATATCTTCAAGGAACACAAAATTATGGCTTATGGTATCCTAGAGATACAGATCTCACACTTCATGCATATACAGATGCAGATTGGGCAAGAAGCGTGGATGACATAAAAAGAACTAGTGGTGGTGCATTCTTTATGGGTTCCAAATTAGTATCTTGGTTCAGCAAGAAACAAAGTTCAATTGCATTATCTATAGCTGAAGCAGAATATGTGGCTATTGCATCTTGCTGCACACAACTCCTTTGGATGATGCAAACATTGCAAGACATTCAAATCACTTGTACTCCACCTATCTCCATTTTCTGTGATAACACACGTGCAATCAGTATTTCAAAGAATCTAGTCATGCATTCAAAGACCAAGAACATACCTATCAAATATCATTTTCTCCGGGAACAAGCACTTGAACAAAAGGTCAAATTGGAGTATGTTCCCTCCAAGGAACAGGTTGCTGATATATCACCAAACCACTACCCAGGGAGACATTTGAATACCTCAGACAGAAGCTGGGAGTAGTTGATGCATCATCTTGCTGTTGACACTTATATGTTTCAGAGAAAAGTGGTTGTATGCAAGTTTCATGAAGAGAATCCGCGTACACACACATGTTTCTGTGGATATAGTCGCGTATATGTTGGTTTGAAGAAAAATAGTGGACCAGACTCAGGATGAAAAGAGTCTGATATGGGTCTGATAGAGACAATCTGGCACAGGTTTAGGGGGGGCATATACTTCTAATAATGCATTGTTGGCATTATCTTAGAAGATCTTGGTACAAATTCACAGTTGCTTTTGATTCAAGTGGAACAGGTGCAGAGGGAGATCATGGTTGCTAGTCTGGATGATGATTGACAGATGCTGCTGATGATAGTTGTTGATAACTATCATAGTCTTATCTTAGATATTTGGTCTCTATGTCATGTATTTCTCTTATTATCAAGGTCATGTAACAACCTATCTTGTTTCCCCATTATGGCTGGGATGGATAATGTAATGTTCTTGTTTTATCATGTATAAACTTTTGGTGTATCCCCACTTGGTTGGGTGGATGAGTCAATCTTGGTACATCCCCACTTGGTTGGGAGATGGATGTATGTATGAGTCTTTGGTGATAGGAAGGTCATTTATGATATATAGAGTAATGTTCCTTATTGTAGAACATCTTTTTGTAGACCTCGCTTATAGTCAGGGGGAGCATGGACAGCACAACAGAGCAGAGATTTCAACATGAACTCAGGGGGAGTATAACCCTTTGCCCTTGATGAAAAAGGGGGAGAATGACTTTGAGTGACTTCAGGTTGCCATCAAGTCCAAAGGGGGAGATTGTTAGCATTATGACACAAGTTTGACACTATGACAGAGGTGTTGTCCTTGATGGCAACTCACTTAGATGACAGATCATAGTTCAGGCTCTCAGAATGAAGGAAAACGAGATATACACAGGTTCCACTTAACCAGGTCGTGTATACACGCGGGATCATCGATCAAAAGGCGCGTATGCATATGCACGCACTTTCATGCAAGGAAAAGTGCGTACATGTGGGAAAAGTAATTTTTTGTCCATGGTATTTAGTCCTTGGTATTTGGACCTATGGTTTTGGACCATGGTATCTCGTCTGAAGTGTTGAACCTAGGTATTGGGTCCTAAGTATTGGTTCTAAGTGGTTTTGGACCATGGTATTGAGTAAGGCCTAAGACTATAAAGGGGAAGGAGATCATTAGGCAAAGGCACCAAAGGATTGAATATCTTATGAAGAGCAAGATCTAGAATACTGGTCATTGGGTTATGGTGCATAGTTGGATCTGAATCAAGGAGGAACCTGAGCACTAGGAGAAGGATAAGTTCTATTGATGGGTCAAGATCTTAAGGCTTGAAGAGAAGTATCTTTGTGTGATTTTGATCTGTTATATTTGGCGCATGAATTGATCTATAAATCTGATGATCTGGGTATAACTGATGTCTGAATTGTTGAAAAGGGTAAATTATCTTTTGTAGATCTGTACGCAGGTTCAACATAGAAAAGGCGCACATATACGCTGGTTCGATAATTCAAAACGGCGCATATACAGGTTTGCCTTAATATAGCAATGTATGCATGCAGGTTCTACATATTGAAGTAGTGTACGTCTCATAAAATCTGTGTTAGCTACTTCTGTTTATTGTTGCAGTGTTCTGGGTTCATGATTGGTTTCTGGTTACTGTTACTGTATTCTGGTTACAGCATTCAGAGAAGTGATTGTTTGATTCAGTTTTTGGTTGGTGCAAAGGAGATTGGTTGATGCAGATATATTTGATGTTTAATTGATGTTATTGATGGATCCAGTCTGAAAATTTATGAAACGTGGTCCCTGGAAGAAAAGAGAAGGTTGTCGCCTTCTGTAGGTCAGCACCTACATACTAGTACATCAGTTAGTACAAGAGCTAAGGGGGTTGTAGCTTCCTTCCAGGAGAAGCTGGAGAATGAGAGAAGGTTGTAGCCTTATGCAGATAGAAGCCTGCGTACTGGTATAAGACTGCACCAGTATAGAAATATTGTAAAAAGAAGTTTCTTATTAAAATAAGAAAGAAACGAATTGCAGTAGGTGGTTTTCACCCACATTGGGTTTCTACCTTATATCTTGTGTTCATGTGTGTGATTGCTTGTACTGTTTACTGCACTTGATTACTGTTTTATGGTTCTGATACACAGATTAATACCAGCTAACTAAATTAGACGTCTACAAGATATACACAGTTTTCTCTAAACACAGTTGCATATATATGCAGGTTTAATTAACATAAGTAGTGTATATCAATTTGTTTATGGAAATGAAAAATTGTTAAATTGCTAATACTGATTCACACCCCCCCACCCCCCAACCTTCTCAGTATTATTTCCAACAGTTATATGGGGGTAACCCAAAATTTGTGCTTTCGGTGAATCTTTAAAAAACCTCCTCCATTTGTCACTTATAATTCATGTAATTATTCAACTTGGTATCTTGTGAGTTTATATGTAGTGACATGTTCTTAATATTTTTTTATATTGAACTGTATCATATGTAGTAACTTATTTTGTTTATCTTGAGTTATATGTTGTTCTTTTAATTTGTAAATGATGAATATATTTTAAATGATTGGGTCCATTTGTGATTTCCAACATTCACTGTCGATACTTAACCTCAACTAAGGTATATTTTTTAGTTAGATCATAAATAGATTGGAGTTTTTGGTATTTTTTTTGTTAGATCGGAAATATATTGGAATTTTTGCTTCACATTTACATTTGATTGGTTGGGGTAACATACGACTTTTTTTGGGGAAGAGAATATTTGTGTATCTAAAACCTTCCTCATAACTAAATTTCTTTTATGCATATCGCTATCTTCCGCATGACAATAACACCAAAAAAGTAACCATTACAAAATATGAAAATAAATTGTTGAAAAAGTCTAACTTGAACCATTGTTGCCTTATATTTGTTCCATTAAAACACAATATAAATATAGATAATAATAATGAAATGATTAAAATTAAAAGTACACTAACAAAATTTGTAAATCTAAATTACTAATTTATAAACAGAAAAAAAAAAAAACTTATTACCTACTTTCTTTACAAACACAAATAATGTGTAGATATAACTTCTAATCTCTTTTCTTAGTTTTGAAGAGATTTCAATATTCAAAATGACATATTATTGTGTAACCCATACACAAATAATCAACTGCAAACTTATTAGTCGACTATTTTTTAGTAGGCTCATGAACATTGCTAGAAAGATTAATTGTTTCGTTGACTTATGTAATTTTCACCTCAAACCTTAAATTCCGGTCACTATTATATCTTGGGCATTTTTGAAAAGGTGGTATTATTTTTTATGTTTTATTTTAATGTTAATTATTTAACCTATATTATATATTGAAAAGTGTAATTATACTAATTTAATAAAATTTTAAAAATAAAAATGTTTCTTAAATTTTAGAAATTTTAATAATTCTCACTAATGTTTAATATAACAAATCTAAAATATAATGTTGCAAAATATTAAAATTACATGAAAATAAATTGTTGAAAAAGTCTAACCTGAACAATTGTTGCCTTATATTTGTTCCAATAGAACACAACATAATATAAAATAATAATGATGAAATGATTAAAATTAACAATATACCAACAAAATTTGTAAATTTAAATTACTGATTTATAAACAATAAAAACCTTATTACCTACTTTCTTTACAAACACAATTAATGTGTAGATATAACTTCTAATCTCTTTTCTTAGTTTTGAAGAGATTTTCTTCGCGTGCCCTAGATAGGTGAATCAAACACTTACGCGTTTCTATAATTATTATTACTTCTGTATTTACCCAGATTAGCTTAAGTATCTGTTAACTTCAGCATGCATTAAGATGATCTTCGCATAAATAGATATTCTTACTTGCGTTCATATAAAAAAGAAAAACATATGGATTCGCGCATCAATAAAACATAAACCCAGTATTCATCATAACAAAATCACATGCATTTATAACATAAGTAAAATAGATCATACACCAATAATTCCAGAATAATTCTCTTTATTGATGCTTCAAATATTCTTTACAGACTCTAACTACCCTGTGCACATAGCAGCAGGGGTCTGCACACTCAACTGTGGACTTCTACCCTAGGCCTCTGCACACACAGCTGCAGAGCCTCTTTCCTATGCTAAGACTCTTCGCTCTTAGCTCTCACAGAACCGTTACATCCATCAATGAATCCAAAACATACCAAGAACTGAACTGCATTAGACTCTTCTGAGACTCTCCTTTTTATACAGTCCCATGGTCCATAGACAATGGATAGATCTCCTAAAGCCGACATGACTTACATAAACGAAGGGCGGAAACCCTTTATGACACTTTACATCTTCGTGCTCTGCAACCATAAAATGCGGAGACTTTACACTTTTTATACAAAAACTTGAGCTTTCTACCCCAAAACATGGGCTTTTAACCCAAAAAATGACCCTAGGGGACCCTGTCCCAACATACCTCAAAGAACAAGAGTTGTAATTTTAGATAAAAACCCTTGCACAAAGAGGAACTATGCCTTTCCAAGATTACAGGCAGTTCATTGACCTCTGTGACCAAAGCACCCTGGAGGATAGGACCAAGATATCTGAATTCTACCTACATAACTTGGCCCTAACATATTTGAATATGTGGGACCCCAATCTGAAGCTGGGGGACTTACAACTCATGGCCTTGGCATCATGGATGAATCATGAGGAGGCTTGAGCTACATAAGTAAAAAGGGTATTGGAAAGAGAAGAAATATAACCCCTTTTCATCATAGCATAACAACCCAACTCCATGGTTGTCATTAGCAACCACAACCTCATTGCCAATGATCCCTAGCTTGCACCAAGATACCTAGCTGCACAAGAGCAAAAAGTCACTCATTTTGAGGACATGTTAAGATTTCTAGGGGATGAAAGCCAGAAAGCATGCCAAAGGAGGTGGAAAACCTTTCCTTACAGCCTAAAGACCAGGGAATATCATTCTTCTAACAGAATGAGGGATGCACTAGAAAGGACCCCAATGTATAAGTAAGAATTGCAGAGACTCAAAGTCAATTGGATTGGCTTGAAACTCAATCCACCATTGCTTTGGGTATGTTAGAAGGAAGAAAGGAGGAGGAAGAAAGAAATCAATGGAAGGAGATAGAGAAGCATACAAAGTTTAATCCACAAGAGGAGGAGACTCAATAGAAGCTTGGAATGTCAGGGAGGCCACCAAAGCAATGAAAGACATGGGCATAGATTGAGTTGCTAAGAGGATGAGAAACACTTTCAGTAGGGGGGTGATGATGAGGCTAATAAATGGGTAAATTATATGGACCTTAATACAACTCTCCATCTTACTAAAATTAACTTTTCTCATAATTCTTTACATGTTTTGTTATATTTTGCTTAATGAGAAGGGTAAAGATGAGATGTCATGTCTAGTAGTCTAATGTGAATTGATTGCAGGTTTTGGAGAAAATTTTGGCTAATTAAAGTGCATGAACTCAAAGGAGACAAGCAAGAGGTATTTTAGGAGATGGGATCTTCCTCCTTAACTCCTCACTCACTCGAATATTCATGCACCAGTTAACACTCCCTAGATCAAATTCCATGCTCAGTTATTTTAAATCATCACATGTGATAAATAGGGTTAATCTAGTGTTCTTTTGCAAACAAAATGTGTCAATGAGTAGATATATAATTTCATGTTACTTTACAAGCATCTTCCAATTCAGTCTTTCATTCCTTAAAATAGGCAACATTTCTTTTCTTTCATTTAGGATAATTTTCCCTTCTCCAGTTGGTAGTCAGACTTCTTCTAGTCAATAGAAGGTTGGTTTGAGAAACCCTAGTGGTCTATCACCCCAGTTGAACAGTGACAAGAGTAGACCATTACATCTATTTGTGTATACAACACTGTCACCTCCAAGTTTGTACGAACCCTGGGTTGATGAAGTAAAGTTGGTAGCCCCAGGAGTTGCAGCATTATTGCTGCAACATAGTTGCTCATTAGTGACAACTAGCAGGCTTGCAAGCCAAATCTATGCAGATATCAAGAGAAAGTAGGGTGGGAGGATGTGATATTTCAACAGATGTGTGTGATGTTCTCCCACATCACTCTGTGGTGGTGGAGCTATTTGGTGAGGTGAAGGTAGACAGCCACTTGTGACAACAACTGTGCCTGCCTGTGATTGAGTAACTCCAACACCGAAGTATGCTAAGCGGGATTCAATTGATTTCAAGAATTGCGGATTTTTCGGATATGTAAAGAAGATACTCAAATATTCCATCAAGAAATTCCCAACCAATTTCATCTTCGGGAAACTGGTATGCAAGATTACAAAAGTGTGTGTGAAATTGTTCAACGAATTCATTAGGTGATTTCTGTAATTTCAGAATTTATTTATTGAGTGCTTTTCGATTAAAATGATTGAAAGCATGGTCTCTTTGCGACTAGATGAGTAAGAGAATGAATATATTTTTTTGGCAGCGTGGCACACCAATGCATTGGGTGCCCTCGAAGAGTGTAGGTGAACATTGCGTAGGTCATGTAATCTTAAAAGATTTCATGTATTTCACATGAACCTACAATGCTTACCACGTATGTTATGCTCTTGACCTGTGAGAAGATACTGGAATACCAAATATGCGAAGAAAGATAACCCAGAACACAAAACAATGAGAAATAACAACATGTCTTTTATTATTCAGAAAGGAAAGCAATGTTCACTTGCCTCTTCGAGGGGGCAACCTCCAACTGAGCAGGGCTCAATTACAAAATAAGACACGACGCTCCTCAATGGGGAGTCTTTATCCTTTATATAGGATTCATACATGAAATACCATGGGTCAATACCATGGTTCTTATTAATACCATCTATCTAATACCATGGCCCATTTGCAACTAACTGTGGTCCCTTCTTTAAATGCGGGTCAACCACTTACAATTATTAATATGGGCTTTATTGACTCTTTAACTAACTATAACTATGACTCGACCCTATTACATAAATAAGGGGGTTAAGGTTGGACCCTAACATGCCCTCTCCCATAAAAATAGCCTTGTCCTTAATGCTGAAGCTGTGGAAACTACTGAAGAACAGTGGTTGGTTCCCCGGTCACATCTTCTGGAGAGGTGTCTTTCCACTTGACGAGGACTTCCTTGATCGTGCGACTGCGCAGGTGTCATTCTCACGTGTCAAGAACCTGTTTAGGTTGGAGCCAGATTGAACCTTCCTCATCCAATTCCGGTAGCCTGGTTTGAATTCTGCAATTGTTCCCCACCACTTTCTTGAGGCATGAGACATAGAAGATGGGATGGATTTTTGCAGTGGGTGGCAAGGCTAGCTTGTAGGCTACTTCTCCGATGCGTTGAAGTATTTGATACAGTCTGTAGGATTTTGGAGATAATTTCTAACAACCCTTTTCTTTGAGTGATGTTTGCTTATATGGTTGCAGCCTTAAGAATACCTATCCCCTTCTTGAAATGTGCACTTTGAACGATGTTGGTCTGCCTATTGCTTCATGTGATTTTGAGCTTAACGAAGATTATATTTGAGGTGGGCAAGCATGGTTGCACGATTTTGTAGGAGTTGATCCACTGCTTATACCTTAGAGTATCCAGGGATATAAGAAGTAGGTGAAGGGGGCGGTTGACCATAAATTGCTTCATATGGAGTCATCTTGGTGGTGGCATGATAGTTAGTATTATACCACCATTCAGCTAGAGGTAACCACTGTACCCATAGATGTTGCTTTTCTGAAGTGAAACACCTGAGGTAGGTCTTCAGAAATTTGTTGGTTGCTTCAATTTGACCATCAGTTTGGGGATGATAGGAAGTATTGAGTTGTAGTTGGGTACCTTGTAGCCTGAAGAGTTCCTACCAAAAGTTACTGGTGAAGATCGGATCACAATCAAACACAATGGAGGTGGGCATGCCATGCAATTTGAAGATCTGGTCCATGAAATATTGAGCCACCAAACCAAGGGTGTGACTAGCGCAACAAACCAAGGAAGGTGCATGAAGGGTACTAACACACGGAAAGTGAAATGAGTGCGCCCCTTGGAAACCTATGGAAACACGCGGCTTGAAAGGGAACACACGATCAAAGATACATCACAAGATGCAAGGCAGGTGAACCAACGATCCAAAGTGATGGTTATACCAACATCAGATCTCAATAAGATTCATACATACATATGCATAAAGAGTCAATGCATACATGCGTAAGCAAACAACTACATATATCATTAGAGTAACCAAGATACCTGAAATACAATAACAACATATGCATGAAATGTGTTGGCTCTATTATATTAATAAAGTGAAATTTCCAATCATACATACAACCATGTCCAACTACTAGTCCCGAAAACGGAACGTTATAGACATTGTCGCTTGCTCCTCCAAAGAGATATACTAGCTTTGCGCTATGGAGAAGCCAAGGCTCATTACAATACACTCCAAGATTTCTCTAAAATACACCTATAGGAAGCTTGGCTCCCAAAAGTCAATATAATGAGTTATGAGGTTCTATAAATAGCAAAGGGTGGGGTGACCCTTGACATTCCCTTTTGTGACTCTTCACCTACCCTCATGACTCTTCAACTACTACATGACTGTTACATTCTACTATCGATACTTATTCTTTCACTTTTACAAGATGTTACATTACAATATGCACATGTACCCATGTGAGACAAAATAGGCTTAAGTAAGTCATGCAAGACATCACTAAGACTTGGATAGCCATGGGAAGACCAACTCTTCTGCATCCTCGCGATTATCGACGGTGGCGAACCGATGCCAAGCTTAGTAGTCCATGATGGTCTCCATGTACTCTATGGTGACATTCTTCTGGAAGAAAACTCTTGCCTCCATTGCATTGAGGTACACTGATTTGGCTCCTCTGTCCAACTTGTCTGATAACATGTGCATCATAGTCTTGAGTGCAGCAGGACCAACAACACATTGATGCATAGTGTCCGCGTTGATCTCCAAGTGTGTGCTAGTGGCTATGCACATCAACTCATTCAAGTACATGTCCAGCTCCAGTTGGACTTGGTCCTTTGTCTTCGCCTCGGTGAGTGTGCCAATGGATGGCATTACATGCGTGTGCACAATGAGATCCATGCTCCTGAACACCCTTGAATGCGATCGAAATCATTGCTCACCCTGTCTGTTATGTGACAGCTATTGGGATTGGTCTATAACCTGTATGTGTGTAGTTTCATTAGTCTGTGCATGTTGTGCCTCCTGTTGTACCTGTTCCTACTACGCTTCCTTCTCTCCATTGCATAACTCCTGTTCTACCCTGAGTTGTTGCTTCAACTCCTGTAACTCCTTCTCTATTTCCTCCATCCTTTGTTTCTCTCTTTGCCTTTGCGTGATCCTCTTGTTGCGTTGTCGCCTCTTAGCCTCAATCTCCAAAGCTTCTTTCATCACAAGTGGATCTGCTTTGAACTTGTAGCTTTGCTCTGCCTCTGCGTTGTCAACAATCTTCCTCCTGCCTTGGTCAACCTTAGGTCTACTACCCTCTACTGTTGTTGATTGTGTTGCTTTCTGTGATGCCGCTGCCATTTCATCTTGATATCCTTGCCTATGAGAAGCTTGGTGTCTTCATAGATAGGCAAGCTCATAGACACTTGCTCAATTGCATCTTCAGTTGCGCTCTCAATGGTGTCCTTTGACCCTGCTTTCTGGGAGGCCATTGTAGCTATGTTGTTGAGAGGCAGACAAACACCTGTGATGCCTGGAGACATAGAAACACTCATGGGAAGCAATCTATCAGTTGAAAACCAAAACCAAATGGAGGACTGACATGCAATATACCTTTGAGACTGTCTATGAAGATTGCACAATTTTCACTGGGACGTTGGGAGACTGACTGCCAAAACTATGCAAGGCACAGTCCAGGATATCAGAAGGTTGACTGACTACTAGAACTGTGTAATGCACAGTCCAACCTAGCTTGTTGAGGACCGAAACTATGCAATGCACAGTTTCAGTCAGCAGTGACATGCAAACCAGCAAACTGCATTGTCGAATTTTTGGGGCCAACAAGGCACTGCCTCCCAGAATTGCACAATGCAAGCCTGGAGGCTAGTGCTGGGCCAGATTTATGCAATTTTTGAAGGGAAGGTAGAGCCTTCACTTCCAAAAATGCACATTTGCTAGCCGGGTAAGGCAAGGTTTAGGCTAAGGCTGCCTAGACCCGCCGACGGACGATTGAAAACATGAGAAGTCTGAATGCATGGTGAATCTGAGTGCAAATAGGAGTGAATGATCATGCTTGCAAACAATGAGTGTAGGATTCAAAAAATGGGAAAACAAGCATGTGTGTGAAGCGAGTCGCCACAACAACAACGTGAGTGCAGAAATATTGTCATGCATGCGACAATAGCGAGATGCAATGAAAAACTAAAACAATGCTTCTACAAGCTAACATGCATCAAAATGACAACAAGCGTTCATCGAAACCAAGTAGACAACACTTACACAAAGCAAAATACAGAAAGTGACAAAAACGTAGTAACAGACACGAAAAGCAGAATTACCCCGAAAAAGCTGAGCTAAATGTGTTGAAGACTCGTAGATGTGATGTGGGATTTCAGAGCTGCAAGATCAATGTGAGGAATGAGCTCTGCAGCGTCCGACAAATGAGTTTTGATAAGATCTAGGTTATGATGTGCATGCCACAAATATAGGAAAAAGCGACACTTTGCGGGAGGTTTCTAAAACGATCTTTGCATGTAGCCTCCAACTTCTAAAATTAGATCCCTAAAATCTAGGGATGCTTTTTCTTTTTGCTTTTTTGAGAAAAGCAGGCCATGCATGCAAATCAGGATTTCTCAGTCCTGGAGGGAACTGGTCAACCTGACAGCACATGTAGCAGTCTGCAAGCCTGGGGATGAAATTTGTGCAATTTTTAGGCTTAGCAAGACTGGTTGTCCCTCATGCATTACGCAATTTCTAGGGTCAGCACCACACTACCTCCAAGAATTACAAAATTTCTGAGCTGAAGCCCAATGTTGGACTGGATTTGCGCAATTTTTAGAGGGAGGGCTACCTGGCTGGATTGTGCATTTCTGGACTCCAATAGACATCCCACTAGGATTGCACAATTTCTAGAGGGAAGGTTGGTTCCCCTCCAAAATTACACAATTTTCAGGGGGAGCATATCATCCAGAAAAATGCATAAGTCCGGAATGACAGCATATGGGTGGGAGACAAACAAGTTGACATGCACAGGCTAGCAAGCCACTGAAACTCAACTGAAGCCTATGCACTTGACAATGCAAGACATGCTACTAGAGAAGGTTGGTAGGGAGGCTCCAAAATGAAGCTAAGGCAAAATTTTAGAGGGTGTTTGTAGCCACTACAACACGTGGATATTTGAGACAATATGATCTCAAACTCCTTCTAGGCTAATCCTTCTCGCCTTTGTGACACACTTTCTCCATTCAGTCAAATCTTTATCGTCCGATGTTGGAGGCTTTGAAATATCATGATCGAAGAATTCCTTCAACCAAGTGTCTTCCAGTACTGCCTTCGTCTTGTCCTTCCAAGCTATGTAATTCAAGTTTCCCTCCAGGGCATACTCAAGTCTCAAACCATAGAATCAATTTGTTGACTTTGAAGTATGAACTGCAAATTCAATTTCACCTGCACAACAAACTCGAATTCTCCTCTTCTATAATGTCTTCAACTCTGATACCATATAGATTTTTACTTGTAGATTCAAACTACTTATGTAATATGCTAAAACAAAATACTTGAATCTACTCTACTCGTCAGCGGAAACAAAAATTGATCGATGAAAACACTAAGCAGAAAAGGAAGAATATTAATCACATAACACAATATTTTTATGGGAAAAGTAACTGCTCAAAACCTCAACTATCTATATTGCATTAACGAGAAGATCTGAGAAGAAAACACAATTCTTGTTCAACCCAAACAATTCCTGAACAAGTACAATCTATCTCTCTGCTTCACAAACTAGCTCAAGCAAACACTTAGCTAAACCTACTTCCTGCCAAGCCCCTACTTCCTTGTGCAATCCCTAAGCAAGTCTTGGATGAATACAATATGCTCTCCTCAACCTTGAGCTCAATCTGCACAAGTATTTTCTATCCTCTGCCTGACTGACTTCCTTTGGCCAATACTTAGCCAAATTCCTAGCCTTCCAAGCTCCTACTTGCTTGTGCAATCCCTAAGAAAGTTTTGGATGAATACAATATGCTCTGCTTAACCTTGAGATCAACCTACACAAGTATTTTCTATCATCCACATGACTGGCGTTCTTTGGCCAATACTTAGCCAAATTCCTAGCCTTCCAAGATCCTACTTTCTTGCATAATTCTTCAGAGAATTAGCGCATATTTAATTGGGAAAATCCATCACCACAACTGCGAAATCCATAATAGGCCTTCTATTGATTGCATGCACCATCTATACAACTCATAAAATTAGACAACTGATAGTACACTGTCTCTGAACTCTAATATCAACTAGGTCTTCCTCTAAAATGACATGCATGATTTATTTCTCAGTGAATCTTCAGTTAACTGATGGAGCAGTGAAGTTGCTGAAGTTGATCCCCATTACTAGACCCCCTACTAGTTCCTCCAACTGTTTGAACTAGTTTAACTGACTATAACTCAGTTAGACTGAGTTAATTAATTACAACTCAAAAGAACTCAACCCAGACCCTAAAATTTAGGAATCACTCTACATGACTCTAGATAGAATTCCAACTCGAATTTACTGAGCCAACTAAGTCAATTTAACTTAGTTAACTATTACAAGTTGCTTTGAAAATAGAATTTTGATTTAATTCATAATTTAATTCAAGGACAAATTAAATTAGAATTTTCTTGATGCTATTTTTAACATTTCTTGTTGTTATTTTCAACACATCAAGAGGAACAATATCCCCTTCTTCGCTTGGAGATAACTCTGCTACTGGAGGTGGTGGCGACTGATTAACGACTTGTGGTGTGCTCGACATCAGGTTGACATCTTCATTTTGCGACTCTTGTTACATCTCCATGTCTGTAGCTTCAATCAATTGTGCAATCTGTTGAGAAATCTCCTGATCCTGCATTTTTTCACCCGCCTCCTTAGTTGCTAAAGCTTCTTTCATAAGAATTGGATCCGCTTTCACCTTGCAACTTTGTTCCCCCCAGACTGTCATCAATTTTTCTCTTTCCCTTATCCTGCATGGGATTCCTGCCTTATGCTGGTCATGCTTCCGGAGTTGCTGCCATCTCTGGAGTAGCCTGTGAAGTTCCCGCTAAACTGACCATCTCATAGGCTCTGGAGGCATTGCAGAAATTCCTCCATGGATCCTCCTATGGCCAATGAAATTCCCCACTGAGCCACTAAAAGTGAATTCTCGCACATTGGTCTTTGCAAATACCATGGGGATCATACAGATTAAAGTCTCAAGTACCGAATGCAAACTTCACTATCTCCTTTCCCTTGGTATCTGTGACTTTCAAGTTCTTTATCTTGTATAATCCAATTTACAAAGGAAGAGTGGGCCATGGTGCTTTCTTCTTCCTATGCAAAGCTATTGACAACCCTATGGCGAGATGACATGAAACTTCTTGCATGAAAAGCTTATCGATGGCATACCCATCAAAAATAAACAAAGGAAAATATGCTATATTCGATTGTTACATATTAGAAACATTTTATTTTCTTCCTGTCACTACAACTTTGCTTGAAAATGTATTTTTTTTACATTTATATATGCAAATATTCTGTTTTTGATTTTTGGAAGGAGGAATGAATATAATAGTTCATAGTTTGCTGCCAATGTTGACTTTCTAACTCTCGTAGAGTATTATTACCCATTGGAGAGTAGCTTTTTATGTGTTGTACTTCATGCATTTCCAAATAAAGAAATTGTTTATGTTGCATTCATTAGAGCCTGTCTTGCGTTTACTTACGGTCCATTCACCGTAGCTTGAGGGACTGATACCGACATAGGTAATCAACCTGCACTGGGAATCTAACCCTATTCTAATCTATTTTATGTTTTAATACATTCATCTACCACCTACAAATTGATATAACCCTATCAAAAACTTGACTTCCTTTAATTATAGCATTGAACTACAGAATTGAGTACATGTGATTCTATCTGTTATCCTCTATTTCACATTAGTACAAATCAATTCTTTCAGTTCAACATATCTTACCAACATTCTTTTCCAGATTCTTGAAATTCGTACTTCTTGCATCCATAAACCTCATGGTGCCTCTACAGGCAATGTTAATGTGACCTTTGCCCAAGCTTATTTTCATAGCTTTTCTTCTTGCAACAATTCATAGATCATCATTTCCGTCAAGTCAAATGTGGTGTTCAGCGTTTCAAGTTCCTGTCGAGGATTGTTGTTGTATGCCATGGCAGAAAGAATCAACGCATCAACAAGTCAGACGAGATGACGGTCTTGCTTGATTATTTGGCTAAGTGTGGCCATTGATTTTGTGGTTCTGTGAATACTAATGCCTATGGTTTGTTTCAACATCTTTAAAATAAAATGAAAGAGAGAAAAATAATTGAAAATATGTCAGATCCTGAAAATCGTAGACAAAGATAACTAAGAAGTTATTCTTATTCACCTTTTCCTTGTAGAGCGTGATGTAAATTCGCATGTGTACTTACATCTTGTGGATTTTCCCACCACACATACGACCTTTAAAAAATTCCTTCCTTGTGAGGTTGTCAAAGCTCCATTATTCCATCGTTAAAAGATTTATTAGCTGATTAATATTTCACTTCATAGATATGTATTTCCTTCCATTGTTAATCAAATAAACACGTATATATCACAATACGCCACTTTATCCCTCAACCTAACATTTGCCACAGTTGGCCATCACCGCCATTGTCTCGCCCTCTAGTACGAGGTCGACTCTTTATGGGTGAACCGAAGTGGCGACCAACAAGTGGGGAAACTAAATCGTTTCAATTTCTTCATTAAATAATTTCAATTTCTTTTATAATGTGCAAGATCCACAAATCACAATCATCTATTTTACTCTAGACGAAGCATTTTCAATTTTTTTTTTAATAAATACTTTTTTTATTAAACAATTTTTTATTTTTTATTTAATAATTTCTTTACTAAACGGTTTTTTTAAATAGTTTTTAAAATAGTTTTTTTTAATAGTTTATTAAAATAGTATTTAAAATATTTTTTTAATAAAATAACTATTTAAAATAATTTTTTAATAAAAATTACTATTTAATAGTTATTTAAAACATTACGGAAAATCAGCAACCCTTTCCTCTTAGTTCCCTTCCTTTCTTGTCTCTTTTTCTCTTTTAGGTTTTTCTCCCCCAAGTTTGTTTATTTGTCCTTTTTTTTTTTACAATCTATAAAATAATAAAATAATAAATAATTAAAACTAAAATTTGATAATAAATAATTAAAACTAAAGTAAATTTAAGTAAACATATTTCATTTAAATTCAATTTATAATTTTTCTTAATATTTAATAAAATAATAGATATTTAAATTAAAATAGAATTTAATTAATTATAACCAAAATAATTATTTTTCCTTTTTAATTTATAATTAATTAATATATTAATATATTTAATATTATTTCTATTACCTTTTAATTTATTTTCCCCTTTTGACTAAATTATGGTTTCTATTTGAATAATAGTTTTGAGTAAGTTATAGTTCTTTGGTTTATTATTTTTATATATTGGGGTCCCTTTACTTCTATATATATATATTTGATTTATTAAATTGTTATTAATTAATATTAAATCAAAATAATTTATTCTTTTTTCTATCAATTATTGTTTTTATTTGAATAATAGTTTTGAGTTAGTTATAGTTCTTTGGTTTATTATTTTTATATATTGGGGTCCCGTTACTTATATATATATATATATATATATATATATATATATTTTTGATTTATTAAATTGTTATTAATTAATATTAAATCAAAATAATTTATTCCTTTTTCTATCAAGTCAAAAATAGCCGTTTTTTTGAAGGTCTTGACTCCATATTTAACTTGCTTTTATGATGTTTAACTTCGATTCATCTCATAACAATATTTATGTTGTTTAAAAAATAATAAAATTAAATTTAAAAACATTTTATACTTTTAAAATAAACTAATAGAGTGCTTTCTGTTTCTTACCATAAATGTAATAGTGTTCTCGCTCTTTCCTATTTCCTAGTATAAATGGATTTCTTTAACATACAGAATATAAATATAATTAGTTATCTCATCATCACAAATATAATAATTAATCTAAAAATTAAATATTTTCAATTTTTTAAAATATTAATAAATTCAAAATATCATTATATGTAAATTTAAAAAGAAATGATAATATTACAAAAGAATAAAATACAATTAAAAATTATGATATTATAAAATGATTAAGTCCACTAATATTTAGGAACATTTTTGTATTTATTAAATTTGACCAGAAAATTAATTTAAATAAAATAAAAACAATTCTTAATTAGTTTTATGATGATGATTACGGGGCTTCACTTGGGGAGCAATATCATATCACGTGGATTCATATCGAGGGATATATATTGAGGAAAAAATAACATAATATATTGAGGGATATATAGGGGATAAAAGGCTTTTATACTAGCAAATATAAAACATGGAGCTCAAAGTTAATGAAAAAATATAAACGGGAATATAAAATGTTAATCAAAAAATGGATACCTACAATATTTAGTGAAAGTAGGGGTTTTTTAAATTGAGAATTTTTATTGGGTTCATATTGGTAGGGGGTTAAATAATGTGACTTTTAGAGGGATTTTCCAATATTAGTCAAATTAAGGGTATTGTTTAATATGCCAAGAACGCACGTGATATGTCAGAGGTTCACGAAGTGAATCCCCTGTGATGATGATGGTGGTGGTTAACATCCACTGAGGCCAAACTTTGGCCTATCAGACCTTAAGAAAATCCTATGTCGCATGGTAAAACTAAGTACAATATCGGCATGACAGATGTGTCGGGTTCGTGCATTCTCGCATGTATTGTCTCGGTCCCCCACAATTGTAACAAATAACCTGTCCTCGACCTCTACCAGGTCCTCCTCCACCTCGGCCTCGTCCGCGCCCCTGATATTCGCCTCACGCTCCCCCTGTGCCTTGGTCCAGAGGCCAGGTTTCTGCTTGCACCCTATATGCGAGCGTTCTATCCATCATTAGCTCATAACTACAACAATTATGCTCATCATGACCCACCGATTGATAGAAGTTGCAGAAGAGTTGTTGCGGTGTCTGTACAAATTTCTGCAGCAAATGGCAATTGTCTATCACATGTTTTCCAGCTACCTGACAGATAGCACACCATAGCATGGGCCCTGTAATTGGCCCTGTTGAAGCTTCCGGCCTCAGACGCATTGGTCCCCCTGCTGCAACATAATTTGTGAAGACTGGGCAGAGATCTTTGTTGTGCCCTTGACTTTTTCATTTCAAGCACCAAACTTCTTCGCACAACTCTGGACGAACTGCTCTATCTTTCTTCAAACTCTGAAATTCTAGGCACAGGTTCTGCAACTGCGCATGAATCTGCTAAACCCCTAAATTAGCATCTTGCATAGGTGTCTCGTGCAATCTCCAGGGCTTTCACCTGGGTCCCAATCTTTTGCTGTGATAAAGCAACCCTTAGATGAGGCAGGAACGAAGCCACGAACCATTCATGGTGCTCCCCATCCGTAAGATTCATGTTGGCTTCGCGAATTGTGCACTTCAATCTCTGATCCAGGTCCAGGTTGTCTCGCCAGGCTTCATCACGATCTCCTTGAATCCCATAATTAATTATGCTTCAGACTTGGGCCTACTGAATTCCTTATTCGGCGTGGTCTGAATATCTGCTAATGAAGCCATTAGGTTATCAGTGCAGCACTTAATGTACCATGTCAGTGTGCGTTCCTACAAAGCAGTGACCAACATTGCTTTCTTCATCTGATCATCTGTAATACCCTGGGCTTCCCATACTCCCTTCGTGACGAACCAAAATTGGTCCATGTCCTCAGTTCTCGACCCCTTGAACACATGCAATTTTACTGAATTCACCATATTGAATGGTGACGGAGGTGGCAGTGGTGTGGGCGAAGGCGTATGCAGCGGAGGTGAAGATGGAGGTGGTGTGGGTGGATGGGGTATTCGCAGGAACCCTTGTCTTATCAACTGAACAACACTCTGCGGTGAAGCATGTTCTGCTTCCTCGTCATCACTCAGAGGAGGTCAAATCAGTGGCCTATATGCAGGCCCTGTTTTCCCTCTATCCCTGAAGATCTTTCCACTTTGCGTAGCTCCAAACATCAAGGTAACTGCACAACCCGCTTTTCACACAAGAGCATCTTAATCCAAGTATTTAAAGACCTTAAATTCTTACCTCACTATCCCTTGAAGAAGCATCGCTTTGCTTCGCTGTAACTAACTGAAGTATCGACTGTGAACTCTATCACAAACCCTCCTATGATAAGCTCGAGCCAATGATCGACAGCGTGTGCGATCTTATCTTCAGAGGCTTCTAATCTCTGCACTAACTCCAGGGTCTAGACTATTGGACTGTCGAGCCTCCACCTTCCTTGGTCGTCTACCAATTTCATGATCCACTCATATAATTCAACCGGGAAGGAACAGAAGAAGATTTCATGTATCTTTGTGTACAAATATCTTTCCAACCACTGTTATTTCGTCAATCATGGATTCCTATTTTCTTGTGCCGTGAATTCGCGGATCTTTCAATCTAACCAGTCTTCGATCTCCTTCTTAGTTGGATTCCAACGATGCACATCACACATCTCCTTATGCAGATCTCGGTCCCAGAAACAGAACCATTTTTTGGCTTGATGGGCCCTGACCCAAGTTCAGCATTAATTATCCAAGCAAATCCCAACACTATTGGCCTTTTTGGCATCAATCCGTGGAGCGCTGACTGAAGTCTCACCTGGAGCAGTATGGGGGATGCAGAAACCAAGTTTTTGCAACCAGAGATGGTAGTGATGTCATTTTATACCCTAAACTTTCCTTCGCGTAGGTCGATAAGCCTTTTAGGGCTTATCGATATGCTTCTCTTAGGCATCCTCTAGACCTCTGCAAAGGTCTACGGATGTCCTTCGCGTGCCCTAGATAGGCGAATCAGACAATTATGTGCTTCTATAATTATTATTACTTCTGTATTTACCCAGATTAGCTTAAGTATCTGAT
This sequence comes from Pinus tabuliformis, assembly GCA_031772625.1. Classification (NCBI taxonomy): domain Eukaryota; kingdom Viridiplantae; phylum Streptophyta; class Pinopsida; order Pinales; family Pinaceae; genus Pinus; species Pinus tabuliformis. Next base: position 972,768,529 of record CM062811.1, on the reverse strand, counting down.
AACTTCAGCATGCATTAAGATGATCTTCACATAAAAAGATATTCTTACTTGTGTTCATATAAAAAAGAAAACAGATGTATTCGCGCATCAATAAAACATAAACCCAGTATTCATCATAACATAATCACATGCATTTATAACATAAGTAAAATAGATCATACACTGATAATTCAAGAATAATTCTCTTTATTGATGCTTCAATTATTCTTTACAAAATCTAACTACCTTGCACACACAGCAGCAGGGGTCTGCGCACTCAGCTGCGGACTTCTACCCTAGGCCTCTGCGCGCACAGCTACATAGCCTCTTTCCTACGCTAAGACTCTTTGCTCTTAGCTCTCACAGACCCGTTACATCCATAAATGAATCCAAAACATATCAAGAACTGAACTGCCTTAGACTCTTCTGAAACTCTCGTTTTTATACAATTCCATGGTCCGCAAACAATGGATAGATCTCCTAAAGCCGACATGACTTACATAAACGAAGGGTGGAAACCCTTTATGACACTTTACATCTTCATGCTCCATGACCACAAAATACAGAGACTTTACACTTTTTATATAAAAACTTGGGCTTTCTACCCCAAAACATGGGCTTTTAAACCAAAAAATGACCCTAGGGGACCCTGTCCCAACATACCTCAAAGAATAAGGGCTGTAATTTTAGATAAAAACCCTTACACAAAGAGGAACTATGCCTTTCCAAGATTACAGGCAGTTCATTGACCTCTGTGACCAAAGCACCTTGGAGGACAGGGCCAAGATATCTGAATTCTACCTACATAACTTGGCCCTAACAGATATGAATATGTGGGACCCCAATCCAAAACTAGGGGACTTACAATTCATGGCCTTGGCATCATGGATGAATCATGAGGAGGCTAGATCTACATAAGTAAAAAGGGTATTGGCAAGAGAAGAAATATAACCCCTTTTCAACAGAGCATAACAACCCAACTCCATGGTTGTCATTAGCACCCACAACCTCATTGCCAATGATCCCCAACTTGCACCAAGATACGTACTGCATAAGAGCAAGAAGTGACTCATTTTGAGGACATGTTGAGATTTCTAGGGGATGAAAGCCAGAAAGCCTGCCAAAGGAGGTGGAACACCTTCCCCTATAGCCTAAAGACCAAGGAATATCATTCTTCTAATAGAATGAGGGATGCACTAGAAAGGACCCCAATGTATAAGTAAGCATTGCAGAGACTCAAATTCAATTGGATTGGCTTGAAACTCAGTCCACCATTGCTTTTAGGTATGTTAGAAGGGAAAAAGGAGGAGGAAGAAAGAAAGTAGTGGGAGGAGATAGAGAAGCATATATAGTTTTATCCACAAGAGGAGGAGACTACAATAGAAGCCTGGAATGTCAGGGAGGTCAACAAAGCAATGAAAGACATGGCCATAGATTGAGTTGCTAAGAGGATGAGAAACACTTTCATTAGGCGGGTGATGGTGAGGCTCATAAATGGGTAAATTATATGGACCTTAATACAACTCTCCATCTTACTAAAATCAACTTTTCTCATAATTCTTTACATGTTTTGTTATATTTTGCTTAATGAGAAGGGTAAAGATGAGATGTCATGTCTAGTAGTCTAATGTGAATTGTTTGCAGGTTTTGGAGAAAATTTTGGCTAATTAAAGTACATGAACTCAAAGGAGACAAGCAAGAGGTATTTTAGGAGATGGGATCTCCCTCCTTAACTCCTCACTCACTCGAATATTCCTCCATGCAGCTGAGCCATTAAGATCATTCGCAGCTAAGCCGGTGACAGTTGAAGAACAATTGATCTTGAGATAGGGAGCCAAGCCTCCCTAAATTTAAGGAATTTGTTGGTAACTTCATTTGTATAAACAAGAAGTCCTAGAGCCTCATTACGATTCAAATTTTTGTTTATTATAGCCAAGAAGAATTTTTGACTTGAAACATTCTGACTGATCACTCTAGTGTATTTTTTATATTTTAATGAAAATGAGAAGCATTCCCTTGATATAACACTGAGTTGACTCAAAGGGCTGAAGCACTTGGGGTAGAGCCCAACCCTAGCAATAGAGGTTCCTCTTCTTGTATATGTATGCTTAGATTACATTCATAGTTAGCTGATAAACTGCTTTTGTTGTTGATTAATTTGCAAGTATTGGTATGATTAATTAGTTTGCTTCTATTTGTGGGTAGTTAGAACAGTGGTATAATAGTGAGTGAAGGCATTTCAGAAATGTTGGTGATAGTGGTTTTCACCTCATCTCCCTCTTTTGGGATCATGACTTGAGGGACACTTTCATACATTCCAAAAACAAAGTTCTTGCTTTGCTGCATAAAATAGGGTTTCTTGATGAGTAGGTCTTTGTCTTTAAGTCTCTTAGGATGAGTTTCAATTGTCATTTTTAATCTCTTAAGTTTGTATTGGTTTCAAATCACTTCCACTCATGCACTTAGCGATTAGATGGTAATAGCTTTGTTTTCTTCCATTTAATAAATCTTTCCCATGTATAGTTGCATTTGTGTATAGATGCAGACAAGAATGTGTGTTTGTGAAAGAGCTTCTACATTGCAAGGAGACCTCATCTCGTTTGCCTCATCCAAGCCTTATCCACCCATGTCGCCGAAATCCACTAAAATCTCAATCCAAATTATTGTTTAATAAGCAAAAATTTCCATTTGAATTGAGAAAATCCAACCATCTTGAAGCACTTGCTTGAGCTATGGGTAGTGTTCACCCCCTCCATGCCTTATTCTCCCATTATCTACCTTTCCCAAGCTTCATTCCACCTTCTAAACCACTTCTTAAGCTTTCGGCCTGTTCTTGTAGTAAAACATGGGATCTTGTAGGAGAACTAGGGCATCCTGTAGTTTTCCTGTAGGAAATCCTGTAGCAGCCTGTTTTGAGCCCAAATTGAGAAAAAACATCACTGAACCTAGGATTAGGCCTCTACTTGACCTCCATGCTATCAAGATCATTCTAACCCTCTTCCTTCATACCTATATACCCTTACAAAGAATAGGAAAATATTAGCATTTGCATTCATAAAATGAAAAGATAAACAGAAAGAGTTCTTTTTATTTCCTAATTAGCACATGCATGCAGCAGTTAATACTCTCTAGATAAAATTCCATGCTCAGTTATTTTAAATCATCACATGTGATAAATAGGGTTAATCTAGGGTTCTTTTGCAAGCAAAATGTGTCAATGAGTAGATATATAATTTCATGTTACTTTACAAGCTTCTTCCAATTCAGAGTTTCATTCCTTAAAATAGGCAACATTTCTTTTCTTCCATTTAGGATAATTTTCCCTTCTCCAGTTGGTAGTTAGACTTCTTCTAGTCAATAGAAGGATGGTTTGAGAAACCCTAGTGGTCTATCGCCCCAGTTGAATAGTGACAAGAGTAGACCATTACATCTATTTGTGTATACAACACTGTCACCTCCAAGTTTGTACGAACCCCAGGTTGATGAAGTAAAGTTGGTAGCCCCAGGAGTTGCAGCATTATTTTTGCAATACTGTCACTCATTAGTGACAACCAACAAGCTTGCAAGCCAAATATGTATAGATATCAAGAGAAAGTGGGGTGGGAGGATGTGATAGTTCAACATATGTGTGTGATGTTCTCCCACATCACTTTGCGGTGGTGGAGCTATTCGGTGAGGTGAAGGTAGATAGTCACTTGTGACAACAACTGTGCCTACCTGTAATTGAGTAACTCCAACACCAAAGTATGCTAAGCAGGATTCAATTGATTTCAAGAATTGTGGATTTTCGGATATGTAAAGAAGATACTCAAATATTCTATCGAGAAATTCCCAGTCAATTTCATCTTCAAGAATCTGGTATGCAAGATTACAAAAGCGTGTGTGAAATTGTTCAACGAATTCATCAGGTGATTTCTGTAACTTTAGAATTTATTTATTGAGTTCTTTTCGGTCAAAATGATTGAAAGCATGGTCTCTTTGTGACTAGATGAGTAAGGGAATGAATATATTTTTCTAGTACCGTGGCACACTAATGCATTGGGTGCCCTCGAAGAGTGTAGGCAAACATTGCGTAGGTCATGTAATCTTAAAAGATTTCATGTCTTTCACATAAGCCTACAACGCTAACCGCTTATGTTATGCTCTTGACCTGCGAGAAGATACTAGAATACCAAATATGCGAAGAAAGATAACCCAGAACACAGAACAATGAGAAATAATAGCATGTATTTTATTATTCAGAAAGGAAAGCAATGTTCACTTGCCTCTTCGAAGGGGCAACCTCCAATTGAGTAGCGCTCGATTACAAAATAAGACACGACGCTCCTCAATGGGGAGTCTCTATCCTTTATATAGGATTCATACGTGAAATACCATGGGTCAGTGCCATGGTTCTTATTAATACCATCTATCTAATACCATGGCCCATTTGCAACTAATTGTGGTCCCTTCTTTAAATGCGGGTACACCACTTACAATTATTAATATGGGCTTTATTGACTCTTTAACTAACTATAACTATGACTTGACCCTATTACATAAATAAGGGGGTTAGGGTTGGACCCTAACATGCCCTCCCCCATAAAAATAGCCTTCTCCTCAAGGCTGAAGCTGCGAAAACTATTGAAGAAAAGTGGTTGGTTCCTAGGTCGCATCTTCTGGAGAGGTGTCTTTCCACTTGACGAGGACTTTCTTGATCATGCACCCGAGCAGGTGCCATTCTCGCGTGTCAAGAGCCTATTCAGGTTGGAGCCAAATTGAACCTTCCTCATCTAATTCCGATAGCCTGGTTTGAATTCTGCAATTGTTCCCCACCACTTTCTTGATGCATGAGACATGGAAGACGGGATGGATTTTCGCAGTGGGTGGCAAGGCTAGCTTGTAGGCTACTTCTCCGATGCACTGAAGTATTTGATACGGTTCGTAGAATTTTGGAGATAATTTTTGACAACCCTTGTCTTTGAGTGATGTTTTCTTATATGGTTGCAGCTTCAAGAATACCTGATCCCCTTCTTGAAATGTGCGCTCTGAACGATGTTGGACTGCCTGCTGCTTCGATTTTGAGCTTGATGGAGATTATCTTTGAGGTGGGCAAGCATGGTTGCATGGTTCTGTAGGAGTTGATCCACTTCTTATACCTTAGAGCATCCCAGGATATAAGAAGTAGGTGAAGGGGGGAGTTGACCATAAACTGCGTCATATGGAGTCATCTTGGTGGTGGCATGATAGTTAGTATTATACCACCATTCGGCTGGAGGTAACCACTGTACCCATAGATGTTGCTTTTCTGAAGTGAAACACCTGAGGTAGGTCTCCAGACATTTGTTGATTGCTTCAGTTTGACCATCATTTTGGGGATGATAGGAAGTACTGAGTTGTAGTTGGGTACCTTGTAGCCTGAAAAGATCCTGCCAAAAGTTACTGGTGAAGATCGAGTCATGATCAGACACAATGGAAGTGGGCATGCCATGAAATTTGAAGATTTGTTCCATGAAAGACTGAGCCACCAAAGCGGGTGTAAAAGGGTGGGGTAGGGCGCAAAAATGAGCATACTTAGAAAGTCTATCCACAACCACCATGATAACTGACTTGTTGCCTGACTTCATAATACCAATAATGAAATCCATAGAAACCTCCTTCCAAATTGAGGCAGGGATGGGCAATGGTTGTAAAGTGCCTGGGGATTTGACTATTTCTCCTTTGTGGCGCTGACACACGTCACACTCAACTACAAAAGTAAGAATGTCCTTTTTCATGCGTGTCCAAAAGAATGAACATCAAGTGCGAGCATAAGTCTTTTGAAAGCCTGAATGGCTTGTAGTGGGAGATGAGTGCAACTCTACCAAAATGCGACTTTTGAGGGTGGATGTTGGTGATATCACTACTTTGTCCTTGTAGTGAAGAATCTCATCCTTCCAAGAGTAGCCCACTGTGGAATTTGGATCTGCCTGCAATTTATTAATGAGTTGGGAGAGTGAAGGATGTGAAAACCATTCCTTGCGAGCCTCTTCAATCCACTCTGGAATGGGAAGAGAGATTGCTAGCAGGGTGCTTTCCTCCTCAAATTGGCATGATAAAGCATCCACTACGACATTTTCACACCCTTTCTTGTAAATTATCTCATAATCATATCCCAACATTTTGGCTAGCCATTTATTTTGTTGTGGCGAGGATAGGCGTTGCTCCAAAAAATATTTAAGGCTTTGATGGTCTGTGCGGATTTGGAAACGTCGCCCCAATAAGTATGGTCGCTAGGTATCCACTGGATGTAAGATGACCATCATCTCCTTCTCATAGGTAGATTGTCCCAAATTTTTTCCACTTAGTTGTTGGCTAGTGAAGGCCAAGGGTCGACCTTCCTGCATTAAGACAACCCCAATCCCCATACCTGAAGCATCACATTCAATCAAAAAAGATTTGTTGAAGGTGAGTAGTGCCAATACGGGAGTGGAACACATGGCATGTTTGAGAGCTATAAATGCCTGTTGCGCTTCATCATTCAAGAGGAATGAATTTTTCTTGAGAATGTGAGTGAGGGGTCTAGCAATGCGACCATAATTGCGGACAAATTTGTGATAGTAGTTCGTGAGACTGAAAAATCCTTTCAAGCTCTTCAAGATCTTTGGTTGAGGCCAATCCTGTATTGCCTGGATCTTTTTAGGATCCACCCTGACACCTTCACACCCCACAATGTGGCCCAAATACTCAACTTCTTTCATGCCAAAAGAGCACTTGGACAATTTCACAAATAATTTATGCTTCCGGAGTAGTTGCAAGAGCAGGTCTACATGCTGAAGATGTTTTTCCCAGGTGAGGTTGTAGATGAGGATGTCATCAAAGAAAACAAGGACAAATTTTTTGAGATATGGTTTGAGCAGGTGATTCATGAGGCTCTGAAAAGTGGATGGGGCATTACAAATACCAAATGGCATGACCAGGAATTCATAATGGCCTTCATGAGTTTGGAAAGAAGTCTTTGGAATGTCTACTTCTTTCATGCGAATTTGGTGATAGCCCGAGCGTAGGTCGAGCTTAGTAAAGAATTGAGCCCCATTTAGTTCATCCAACAAATCATCAACAACTGGGATGGGAAATTTATCTTTGATCGTTAGCTTGTTGAGGGCCCTAAAATCTGGACACATACGTCATTCCCCATCTTTCTTGAGCACCGTGACCACTGGTGATGAATAAGGTCTAATGCAAGGAAGAATGACATTGGTTTCCAGGAGTTCCTTGATGATTTATTCAATTTCATTCTTTTGGGCAAAAGGATATCTATATGGGCACACATTTGGTGGTTATGCCCTTGGGACCAAAGTAACGCTATGATCATGTTCCCCTCTCGAGGGTGGAAGCTCGTGAGGCTTGTCAAAGACCTGCAGATGGTTGTTTAAGACTTGTTCCATCTCAGGATGAATATGACGAGAAGTGGGCTCGAAGGCTTGGATGGCATTAAATTGGGCTATAACTCCATGGTGGCCCTTTTTTAACAACTTTTCCATCCAATGCGAGCTGATGATAGAAGGAGCACCTGCCAAGAGTCTAGGAGGGTATGCATGTAGTCATTCTGCTTAAAGCTCATATATAACTCCTGGAAATCCATTATGATTGGGCCAAGTGTGTGGAGCCATTCAGCACCCAAGACAATGTCACACCCACCCATGTTGATGGCAAACATGTGGGTCTTTAGGTGATAATCCCCCATTTGAAGTTTGACATTTTCACAACGGCCATCACATTTCATTGTCCCCCCATCAACAATTTGGACCTGGAAATTAAAGACTACTCTGACAAAACAATGCTCTGCTTTGACGACTCTTTGATGGATAAAGTTATGCATACTACCACTATCAATCAAGACTACTATAAGGTGATGTTTAATAAAACCTTTGATTTTCAGAGTTTTGGGAGAAGAAATGCCTGCTAAAGCATGGAGCGAGATAACTGGTTCTTCTGGTGTAGTTGGGAGCTCATTGTTCAGTTGGTTGTCCTCATCTTCCTCCTATGGTCCCTCAAATGGTAGGGCTTCCTTAGATGAACTGTGATTAGTAGCATCGATTTGAAAGAATTTGGGTTCCTTGCATTTATGCCCATGGGAGTATTTCTCATCATAATAGTAACACAATCCTTGCTTTCTTTTGTCCACCATTTCCATTGGTGACACCTTTTGGACCTGAAGTGTTTGGGTAGTGCTCGGAGCCTGGGTGGGGTGTCCCTTGGCTAGGAAATTTGGACAAGTCGACTGGGCTGCTAATGTGCGTTCTACTTCACAAGCTGCCGTGCAAGCTGCCAGCCATGTGACTGGATGGTGCATCTAGACGTGGTCTTGTATGGCGTCTTTGAGACCACTGATAAAACATTCCACGTAGAATTCATCTGCTAGACCTCCTGTGCGGAAGGCTAATGCTTCAAAGGCTTTAATATATTCTTGTATTGTGCCTGTCTGTTTGAGCTTAGTAAGATGACCCAAAAAGTTAAATTCATGATCAAAGCGATAAAAAAGGGCTTTTGAGAATATCTGCCAAGTCATAGGCCTTGCATAGCATCGTTGATGCCATTGCCATCATTGCCCTCTTTCTTGGTCCAAGTAATGGCTTCCCACACTTAGTTTAGTCTCATCATCTCTGATGTGATTCAATGTTAAATATTGCTCCATTTGTGATAGCCATATGGCCGAATGAGAGCCATAAAATTTATACATGTCCAACTTGGGTGGTCGAGGGTGGGACTATTGGTGGTTTCCACAGAAGTGAAGAGAATGGCTAGTTTTGCCCTCATGGTTTTCATGAAAAGCATATGCCTCCAATTGTAACCCCTGCTTTCCCTTTGTGATTGCGTCACTTAAGGACTAGATCTGCTTCATTAATTCATCCAAATTTTGTTCAAGGGTTTCTATCTTCTCATTGGCCATAGCTTGAGCTCTGGTTTGTACCATGCATAGATCCGGTGCACTTGTCGTTATTGGAAAAAAAAATTGGGACCACCTAAAAATTTGAAGCTGACAAGTGAATGGTACCACCTTGCTTAGCCCATTGTCCTAATTCTTATGGGCTAAATCTCCTATAAGCGTCCCAAGAGGGCCTCAGTAATATCAAACATCCCTTAGGAATACTGCAGTAGCCAATTCTTAGAAAAGTTAATCCTGACCAATGTCCTGCGAGAATCACCCCAACGTATAGGAGCCACAAGCCTCCCTGCACAAATAGTTAGATCTGTTTGCGAAACCCTCAACTACTAAGTGTGAAGAGGAATATGGCAGCGACCGAACCCCCGTTGCTAGATTTGAATGGTGAATCTGATTGTTGCTGCTGCAACAGAACCCAACCTGTTAGATCTGATTTGGCAAAGAAGATGATGGGCGATCTATAGAGAGACAAGGGAACTATGGTCTTAAGGAGTGTAAGGTGCTACATATTGCAATATACATAAGGGTCCAACAGTAGTACTCGACCCGATCTTTCAGGGCACCAACTAAGGAGGATCAAGCGTACCCTTAGCTATACTACCCAACTACCCTATCGTACGCGTGAGTAATCTCCCAGAGTGCTGTTCTCGGTGTACTGTAGCAGCAAGACGACCGACGGTTTATCTACAGAGAGGTTTCAGGTGAGACTAGGGGGCTTCCAATATACCCAGAGGGTACGTGGAAGATAGTCCGTGCATGGTTCTGTCTAATGCGCTACTACTCGAAGTGGTACCCATAGGGGTTACAAGGGAGTCCAACAAACGTGACCACCTCTTGTATTTCCTGCCTGCATGCCTCCCCAAATCCGCAGGTTTATGCGCTCAACGATAGATCTCGTGGTTTAAAGATGTCGGAACACTTCTCTAACCAAAAAAAATTCTGCTAAAAATGGAGATCCCACTGGCCTTGGAAAGTGCTCTGATACCACTTGTTATGCTCTTGACTTGCGAGAAGATACTAGAATACCAAATATGTGAAGAAATATAACCCAGAACACAAAACAATGAGAAATAACAGCATGTATTTTATTATTCAAAAAGGAAAGCAATGTTCACTTGCCTCTTTAAGGGGGAAACCTCCAATTGAGCAGGGCTCGATTACAAAATAAGACACGACGCTCCTTAATGGGGAGTCTCTATTCTTTATATAGGATTCATACATGCAATACCATGGGTCAGTACCATGCTTCTTATTAATACCATCTATCTAATACCATGGCCCATTTGCAACTAACTGTGGTCCCTTTTTTAAATGCAGGTCAACCACTTACAATTGTTAATATGGGCTTTATTGACTCTTTAACTAACTATAACTATGACTTGACCCTATTACATAAATAAGGGGGTTAGGGTTGGACCCTAATATTGTATCTCACCAAGGCTACTTGGCCTCCACCATTGTACGTTTTATGCGACAAGTTATCCAAGAGCTCTTCTGAGACTTCAAATTCATTTCCATAAGATATACACTTCGGAAGAGAAACTTTGTAGTTAGTCATGATAAATATGCAGAGATTCAAAACAGATTGTGAGGACTCAACTTGTCATCTGGCCCTCCTTCTAGCACCAGAATGTTGACAGTGCTAGATCTGCCAACATGTCAGGGGATCTCCCCGGTAAGAAGTCCCAACTAGACCTCAGACCATTAGCAACATTGGTCACTAGGGTATTACAGATGATCAAATGAAGAAAGCAACGTTGGTCACTGCTTTGCAGGAACGCACGCTGACATGGTACATTAAGTGCTGCACTGATAACCCAATGGCTTCATTAGCAGATATTCAGATCGCGCCGAATAAGGAATTCAGTAGGCACAAGTCTGAAGCGTAACTAATTGTGGGATTCAAGGAGATCGTGATGAAGCCTGGCGAGACACCCTAGACTTGGATCAGAGATTGAAGTGCACAATTCGCGAAGCCAACATGAATCTTACGAATGGGTAGCACCATGAATGGTTTGTGGCTTCACTCTTGCCTCATCTAAGGGTTGCTTTATCACAGCAAAAGATTGGGACGCAGGCGAAAGCCCTGGAGATTGCATGAAACACCTATGCAAGATGCTAATTTAGGGTTTTAACAGATTCACGCACAGTTGTAGAACCTGTGCCTAGAATTTCAGAGTTTGAAGAAAGATAGAGCAGTTCATCCAGAGGTGTGCGAGAAGTTTGGTGCCTGAAATGAAAAAGTCATGGGCATGACAAAGATCTCTGACGAGTCTTCGCAAATTATGTTGTAGCAGGGGGACCAATGCGTCTGAGGCCGGAAGCTTCAATAGGGCCAAGTACAGCGCCCATGCTAAGGTGTGCTATGTATTGGGTAGCTGGAAAACATGTGATAGACAATTTCTATTTGCTGCAGAAATTTGTACAGACACCGCAACAGCTTTTCTGCAACTTCTATCAATCGGTGGGTCATGATGAGCGTAATTGTTGTAGTTATGAGTTGATGATGGATAGAACTCCTGCATATAGGGTGCAGGAAGAAACATGGCCTCTGGACCAAGGCTGTTATCGGGAAATCTAACGTCTATTCATAGCTGCTAGTCCCACTAAGACGGGTAGCTATCTTAGAAACAAACAAACTAAAGTTACTTGCATTTTCCATTATGAGAAGTAGATGAGAGAGAAGCAGAGAGTACCAACCTTAGTCTTTCGCTTGGCTCCTTGCTTGTTTCCTCTCCCCTCTGACAGATCTTTTCTGCTCCTCCCTTGCTTGCCCCACTTCAAAGAGCACCTGTAAAGTCAAAGCAGCATAATACCATCAAAGCACAGCGGCATAATACCATCAAAGCACAGAGATCTACAATCATAAAAAATATAGGACCAAATATATATTGACCACACAAATGCATATATCAACTCAAACATACAAGAATATGGAGGAAAACTCAAATAGCTTTATTGATAGAAAGAGTAGAAGAGAGGATTACAACCCATTGATCTGACCCAGCGTCATCCTCCCGGCATGAAAGCCCTTCTTCACCTCATGAAAAGCTTAGATCACCCAATACTATGATGTTCTACAAAGAAACCAACAACACTTCTTTACAAAATACAAGATTCCAACTTCTGGATCTCTGGGATGAGGGATCCATATATAGATGTTTGCAGGTGGGTGAGTTAGCTTCTGGGATTTTTATTAGTGTCATCTCTCTGATAGTTCCTGGTTCCACTTAGAGATTTCATGATCTCTTACTCATCCCTGAGCGAATTCAGAGAGGCAAGTGTCAAATGGGCAGCTTCTAGAATATTCTCTGGGTTTCCACCTAGAAAATTGCCTCTGCCATTTGTCTGCTCTCACTCATTGCACCCTACAGAAGGGCTTTTCAGTATGCATCACACTTTTTGCATGTGGGTGAGATGCATCACACCCTTAGCACTAAGTAGTCTGTATGGTCCAGTTTTTACCAGTTCTGAGTAGTTTTTCATGGAGAACTTCTGGGAGATGGTTTAATCAGCTGACCTTACTTCTTTAAGGTATGAAACAAAACTTTTAGGGTCTTAGAAGCCCTTGGTTTATGGACATATGAGATTGGGGTTGCAGTACCCAAAAATGTCTATAATAGTTGCCCCCTAAAGCATGAGGTCGTAAATCTTCTGATGTCAAGTGAAATGCTTTATCATGAAGATCCGAGGTTTTTCGAACTGGAAGGTGACCTGTAATAAGATACAATACAATACATTATTTTCATAATTATTTATGATCTAGCTGAGGCAGGCATTCCCATGCTCAGCTTTATAAATTCATTCTCATGTACATAGGACAAACAACTGTCTGTGTGGCAGACTGATGATTCTATTATAGCCATCATCCTTTGGCTTGGATGATTATCTATGCAGCAATGATGTACATTTGATGTCTTTATTTCCGTGAATATATTGCAGCCCGGATGGATGAAACTAGATCCAGGGTCTTCAAAACTCGTTCAATCTTCGCTCGAAGTACAAGTCAATCCATGTGAAAGGATGTTCTAGAGTCGAACATGGAAAGACATCGCCTGATTACTAGCCAATGATGTGAGCTGTTAACGAGTGCGAGAGGAATCACCGATAATGATAATGATCCTCAAGGTACAACAGTACAATTCACATGGTGTGAATACATGAGTCTATGTAGAACACCACGCAAAGTCTTTCGGTCGAAGGCCATTAATGTAAACCTGTGGCCGGAAGTGAGAAACTTGACATTGTGGCATGCAAGTTTCAAAGTACTGAAAGGGTTGTTCCTAGGTCAACTTCTTGGATAATGAGCTGATGCCGACAAGAAGTGACCCGTTGTAGGAGGGAATTAATGAATCCCACATCTATGACACGGAACATAGAAAATGATTTTATGGAGGTGAAAACGATCTGATGATACAAGGTCCAGGGTGATGGTCATGAAAGAATGAATTGTGAAGGTATTGCAGCGGGTGAGACACAAGCTGGGTTGGTGAATTCTCTGAACGACTTCTCTTGAACATATCGGTGACACTGAAATGGATTGGTATCATTAACCCCAAAAACAGATGATACGGTGGACCAATGTTAATATGATCGGTGAACGGAATAACCCAACCCAACTCAATCATGGTGATGGAGTGAAAGTGTCATGTTCAAGAGCGACTTGCTACCAATAAAGTTTCTTTAAGTTTTCTTCCCAATTTTTCCCCAATCATTGCTGACCAGTGCCTCTTTATTTTTGTCAAGCTTAAGGAGGATAGCATATGCGTTTTCTATAATTTTCCCTTCGGGCAAACCTGTCACTATGTTTTAACGAGCCTAGCGACAGTGAAACTCGCTCTTGTCTGCATGGACAAGTTTGTCACTATTGTTTTAACGAGTTTAACGACAAAGATAACTCAGTCCTTTTTCAATTTTAGAGAGTCTGAAAAGGGACGGAAAGGAAACTCTAGCAATCCTTTTTCATCATATAGTCCCTTAAGTCTGAAAAAGTATAAAATAATATGAAAGGGATGAATTTTCAATAGTTTTAGTGAGCCAAACAAGACAAGCGCTCGATCGTTTTGTGTAATGATCCCTCAGGTCCAAAAATATTAAAATCTAGAGGAGGGATAGCACTTCCAATCACTTTAACGAGCTAGAGAGGCCAATTGCTCGGCAACCTTTCATATTTTACGAGTCAGATGAAAAGAGCTTAAAGGAGACTCGTTTTTTGAGGAACGAGTGATATTTTCGGGTAGCAACTGGTTCCAGGTAAGGTTTGGAACTTTTCAATCATGGCAGTGTAAAGAAGATGGCTAACAAAATCACTTGTCGTAGTTGTTCCTCAAAAGGGGTAAACAATCAAATGGAGGCATATGATCGGCTAAAAACAGAGTGGAGGTGATGGTAAGAACACGACCAAGGCTCAAAAGCTGATGATAATGCATTCACAATGGTTATTTACAGGAGGTTGGTTCATTTTTTAATGAGCTTAAACTCTAATGGAACATATGCTCATTGCTTAGGTTTAATTTTTAATGAGCTTGAACTTTGCGTAAAACTGCTCGTGATAATGGTCATTGATATTCGATTCACCGTTAACACTATGTTCTTTTAACGGTCGTACTACCTGTTCAATTGCTCCATCAAACTAATTAGAAATGAGAATACATACTTGAAAAATGAGTTAAAACACTAATACTCTACTCGAATTATGTGAAAAGTAAATTAAAAGTAGTTTTTACCCCTCATTTTACCATTTCATTTGAACTTGGGTTTGTTGGAGATCTGGAGGTTTTTTCCCCCTTGATTTTCATCAACTGATTCTGGGATTTTGTGGACGATTTTCGGCACTGTTTGGACCAGGTATGAGCTAAACCTGAGCTCTTCAATTGCATTCTTTCCTTTCTGAATTCTGAGCATGTTTTCCTCCTTTTCTGAGCCTCTGGGGCTTGAAAAATTCGCTCTGCTCCCATTGCACCTAATATACATCGAAAGGTGCGATGCATACTAGGCTGGCCACTGGCTATTCAGTATGCATCCCACCTAGTACACAGCCAAGGTGTGATGGGCGCAATGAGGAAGACTTTTGCACTATTTTTTCATGGAAATTTTTCTTGTTTTTGCCAAATCAGGATCCTAATTCTTCTCTTGTTTGTTTTTCAGAGATTCATCGGAGCCAAATGGTTGTTACATGGCATGAACGCGAGCATGTAGAAGAGGACATGGTTGCCTTACATGATCCGGGTACGGTAACTGCATTGTCGAATTGCGGCTTGCTCAAGTTCTTCCACATTTCTAGCATGAGGCAGCAAATCAACCTGTTGCAATATTTCCTCGATGCATGGGATCCTACCAACCATGTGTTCTAGATAAGAGGTAAATCCATCCCTTTGATTGTTGAGGAAATCTACTTCTTGACCGGTTTATTGAGGCGTGGTGCCCCTCTCTCACTATCAGGTTCCACCCGTGGGGGTGAATCCGTGAGGGATTATATTCATCGATACTGTAGAGAAGGATCTCAGCCGAGCAGGGATGACAAGATCAGTATTCGAGATGTCACCGACGGTCCTTGAGGACTATTTTATTCACCTTTGCTAGATTGGCTGGTAGCGCGGCCCTTCACTTGCCCAACATGTCCTATATGCAGTACACCTTGGAATGCTTTGAACCAAAGGTATTCAACTGGTGTGATGCAGTACTTCTGGTAATAAAAGAGCAACTCACCAAGGTGAAAAATAGAAGATCCAAGAACTTCAGCTATGGATCTATTTTGACCACTTTCGCCTTGGAGAAAATCCCACTGATGCAGCCACAGTACATTTCACTCGGCCTGCCACCACCGACTGAGCCACAGATGCTGTCACGCCCCCAATTATTTTTTCCTTAAATTAGCTGGGTGTGGCACCGCCTAAGTAGTTAACATCTTCCATTGTTAGTCTACTTTACGAACTACGCCTTCAAAAATTCATCATAATCATGAATTACATTATTAATGTGTGGAATCCATTAATAACAACATAGAATAGCAATAAGAACACAAGATATGCAAGAGAACTTCTTTTATTATATATAAGAGAATTTTTTACAATGATCGGGAGCTTGGGCTCAACCGGCGTTCATAACCAAGGTTGGGTGCCTGCCCGTGCAAGAGCGCACGGCAGTCACACCTCAACTCACCCAAAATACAATATACAACATATACAAGTGTTTGCCCGAACGGGCGAGCACGCCCGTGCACACCTGCACGACCCACAACCAACTCGCATACAACCGGCAGGCGGGCGCCTCACTATGCCCTCCACCCACATCTCCAACCGCCTACACAAAGTGTGCCCGTGTCACCTTGCCCAGCTCGGCGGGCACATCACCTATGCACCTCGAGCTGCGGCTTAAAGCCACTTCGCACTTCTTCTTGAGCGATGGATCAATGCTAAAGTTCGATGTCCAAATGACCAACTCGTTCAAGAGTTTATACGCTCCATGGTGTGTGGCGACTTCCCCTCGGACGACTCACCAAACGCTTCAATAAACGCAAGCCGACGTGCTCCAAAACAATGTGCGACACCCCTTCATAAGTCGGCTCACCCTCCGTTTGCCACGCCCAACTTGCCATATAAAAGGAACGCCAATCTGCCCGTGTGCTCATTATAACCGCGCCTCATCTTTGGTCGCTCCTCGCGCTGTGCCTTAGTCGCATTTTGGTAGGAGAGCGCGTGCCTGGCTGCCCGATGACCACAGGACGTTACATCCTCCCCCACTGGAAATCATTGTCACCCTCGACAATCCCGACCGCCTCAACAGCTTCCTGTCATACTTCTCAATCTTCTTCTTCCATCTCCAAAGTGAGTCCTCCGATTCCCAGCTTTCTTCCTCCGGTGCATTCTTCCATCTGACAAGAAATTCCCTTTTCATGTGGCAACCAATCCCTATAGTCCTGAAGCTCAAAATCTTCTCCAATTCCAATCCTGGCTTGTCCACAATCCCGGTTGGTCCTCTCAGCGGTTTAGCTCTCTCTAGATGATAAGCATCAAGTCTGGATCTCTTCAACTGACTCATGTGAAAAACTGGATGTTTAATGTGCATATGGTGCGGAAGCTCCAGCTTGTAAGCAACTTCCCCCACTCTCTTCTTCACCCAAAAAGGTCCCTCATACTTCCGTGTCAATTTGCTCGCAGTCCCCTTGGTTGGCTGAAACTGCTCCCCAGTAATCCTACGAAACACCATATCTCCCACACTGAAGTGCGCATCTCGTCTCCCACGATAAACCCATTTCTTCATCCTCCTTGTAGCATCGTGCAAGCGTAACTATGCTAACTCCAAGGTCTCCTCCCAAGCCTTCATGAACTTCTTCGCATGAGGACTCCTCAAGAAGCCTCCTGTCACTACGGTATGTAGTGCAACCGGCATCTATCCATTCACCAACTCAAATGGACTATACCCTGTCGCAGAACTCTTTTGAATATTGTAGCTAAACTG
The DNA here is from genome assembly GCA_031772625.1 of Pinus tabuliformis. NCBI lineage: Eukaryota > Viridiplantae > Streptophyta > Pinopsida > Pinales > Pinaceae > Pinus > Pinus tabuliformis. Next base: position 972,751,185 of record CM062811.1, on the reverse strand, counting down.
AGCAATATCCAAGAGTTCAGGCCAATTCTTCTGATCAGCCGTCACAAAATGTCTCAAGTAGTCCTCCAGCAATGCATTGATCCTCTCGGTCTGCCCATCTGTCTGTGGGTGGTAACTCGAACTCATCAACAACTCGGTCCCGACTAGCTTGAACAATGTGGTCCAAAATCTGCCTGTAAAATGTGGATCTCTATCTGACACAATTCTCAATGGCATCCCCCAATACTTCACTATGTTCTTAAAGAACAACTCCGCAGTCCACTCAGCTCCATAAGGCATCTTTGTAGGAACAAAGACAACATACTTGGAAAAACGATCAACCACGATTATAATCCCATTATACCCTTGAACCCGTGGCAATTGAGTGATGAAGTCCATCGAGACACTCATCCATGGCCTCTCAGGAATCGGTAAAGGCTGCAACAGTCCTCCTTGTCTCTGAGTATCTAATTTTTCCTACTGACAAATGATGCACGTATGTACATACTCCTCTACATCCTCCCGCATCTTCTCCCAAAAGAATCCTCTCTCCAACAATGCCAAAGAATGACATTGCCCCAGGTGGTCAGCCATGGTGAGTCGTGGCACTCCTTCAAAAGGTGCCTCCTGAGTCCAGATGACTTTGGAACATAGAGTCGGTTTCCAAAGAACAAGAACCCATCTCGTAGAAAGAACTTTCGTGTCTTCCCCTCCTTTATCTGCTTCACTATATTCTACGCCAAAGTATCGGTTTCAACACTTTCCTTGAGCTTATTCTGCATCTCTTTTGACATCTGAATTCGACTCCTACTCCTCTCTACCCGGTCTTCACCTTCCAATGCTACAAGTTGTCCCTTCCTGCTAAGGGCATCAGCTAGTGCATTGTGCCTTCCTAGTCTATACTCGATAGTCATGTCGAATTCTGCCAAGAAATCCTGCCAATAAGCTTGCTTCGCAGAAAGCTTTGGTTGTGATGCAAAATAACTTGCTGCAACATTGCCAGTCTTGACAACAAACGACTTCCCAATCAGGTAATGGCTCCACACATGAAGACAGTGAATGATCGCAGTCATCTCCTTCTCATGAACTGGATACCTTCGTTCTCTATCCAGCAACTTCTGACTCTCGTATGCCATTGGATGCCCATCCTGCATAAGAACCCCTCCTATGGCAAAATCTGAAGCATCAGTGTGCACCTCAAACGGTCTCTCGAAGTCAGGCAACTTTAGTATCGGTGTTGTAACCATCCTCCTCTTCAAGTCATCAAATGCCTCTTAACATTTGTTCATCCAACTCCACCTCTTGTCTTTCTTCAATAGGTCTGTCAGTGCCGATGTCACCTTGAAGTACCCCTCTACAAACTTCCATTGGTAGTTGGTCATGCCAAAAAACACCCTCATCTCATGGACATTCTTTGGTTCAACCCAATCCTCAATTGCCTTCACTCTGCTCGACTCCATCCGTATGTACCCTTGACCAATAATATGCCCAAGGAATGGAATCTCGGTCTGAGCGAACACACACTTAGACTTCTTCAAGAACAACTAATTTGCCCTCAGTGCCTCGAACACCATCGTCAAGTGCTTCTTATGATCCTCCATGTTGTCACTGTACACCACTATATCATCCAAGTACACTACTACGAATGAATCCAAGAGTGGTCATAAAACATCATTCATCAAAGTGAAAAACATAGCAGGAGCATTGCACAACCCGAATGGCATAACAAGGAACTCAAAGCTACCATACCTTGTTACCATCGCGGTCTTCTTCTCGTCTCCTTTAGCTATCCGCACCTGATAATACCCATGCCTCAAGTCCAGCTTGGAAAACACTCGGGCTTTCGCAAGCTTGTCAAAGCAATCAACAACCAATGGCAAAGGATACCTGTTCCTTACCATCTGCTTGTTCAATGCACGGTAATCACAGCACATCCGTAGCTCATTCAAATCCTTCTTTCGCTGGAACAATACCAGAGCTCCATAAGGGGACCTTGAAGGTCTAATGAAACCTGCATTAGCTAACTCCTTTAGTTGTCATTTCAATTCCTCCAACTCAGGTCCTGACATCTGATAAGGTGCTGTAGCTGGGGGTTTCTTTCCTGGCTCAAGCTCAATGCTATGGTCCACTACACGCCTTGGTGGAAGTTTCTTCGGCAGCTCATCAGGCATCAAATCTGCATATTTTGTCAGCGCCTCAAAAATCTCGGTTGGAACAAGCATCCCCACTCCATCACCTTCGACTTCCTTGAACATCACCGCATATGTCTCCATATCTGACTCCTTCATAGCCTTCTCCAAACTTAGTGCAGAAACATGTTGCACCTTGACTTCACTTCTTTGCCTATGAGTGGGCAAAGTCCAAGTCTGTGTCTGTCTAACCAGCACCACCTCATCACAGAAGGGGACAACAATAGCCCTGTTGCCCTTCAATAAATCCTGTCCGAGTATCACATCAAAGTTGTTCATCTCCATCACTGCGAAGTCCAACTGACCCTTCCAGTATTTTATCTGCACAGGCACTTCGTGTGACAAACCCGCCACTTTATCTCTAGAGTTCACTACCTTGACTTCCATATTCGATGGGAAGATCATTAGTCCAACCTCTTTTGCCAACTGTGTCATCATGAAGTTATGAGTGGCCCTCGTGTCCACTAGAGCTTGAATGGTCTTGCCATGAACCATCAAGTCCATGAAACCCAGACTGTTCATCCACGATTTCTCCATAACTTTTCCCTGCATACATGTCTGTTCTTTGCGTTCATCTGGCAATGGCTTCACTCCCTGTGAACCCACTCTGATACCACCTGTCATGCCCCCAATTATTTTTTCCTTAAATTGGCCGGGTGCGGCACCGTCTAAGTAGTTAACATCTTCCATGTTAGTCCACTTTACGAAATACGCCTTCAACAATTCATCATAATCATGAATTACATTATTAATGTGTAGAATCCATTAATAACAACATAGAATAGCAATAAGAACACAAGATATGCAAGAGAACTTCTTTTATTATATATAAGAGAATTTTGTACAATGATCGGGAGCTTGGGCTCAACCGGCGTTCATAACCAAGGTTGGGCGCCTGCCCGTGCAAGAGCACACGGTGGTCACACCTCAACTCACCCAAAATACAATATACAACATATACAAGTGTTTGCCTGAACGGCGGGCGCACCCGTGCACACCTGCACGACCCACAACCAACTTGCATACAACCGGCAGGCGGGCACCTCACTACGCCCTCCACCCACACCTCCAACTGCCTACACAAAGTGTGCCTGTGTCACCTTACCCGGCTCGGCGGGCACATCACCTATGCACCTCGAGCTGTGGCTTAAAGCCACTTCGCACTTCTTTTTGAGCAATGGATCAATGTGAAAGTTCGATGTCCAAATGACCAACTCGTTCAAGAGTTTATACGCTCCATGGTGTGTGGCGACCTCCCCTCGGCTGACCAACCAAACGCTTCAATAAACGCAAGCCGACGCGCTCCCAAACGATGTGCGACACCCCTTCATAAGTCGGCTCGCCCTCCGTTTGCCACGCCCAACTCACCATATAAAAGGAATGCCAATCTGCCCGCGCGCTCATTATAACCGCGCCTCATCTTTGGTCGCTCCTCACGCTGTGCCTTAGTCACATTTCGGTAGGAGAGCGCGTGCTCGGCTGCCCGATGACCGCAGGACGTTACAGATGCAGAAGTGGGTTGACCTTATGGCCAGACATGCTGGTCAACCGCAGGTTTCCTTCTCTGATGCCTTCTTCGAGTGGTTCAACCATCAACAGATGGTTTATACCGAGTGTCTGTATGCTGGGATGGATTTCCGGGGTGACCCAGATTTGGTGCTGCCGGTTGGCAAGCAATGGGGTGTCATAGGTAAAAAACTCTGACCATATCTCTATTTATTGCTTTTATAATGTTCTTGTGATTTTTAAATGTTTATTAAGACTAATAAAAATTCATGTGCTCATGCAGATATTGGACCAATATGACCAGTAGTGCGCCTGAGAGTAGCAACTGTTGTTCCAGTAGGAGAGGCTGTAAGGAGGGTTGTCCTTCGTGATCTGGATGTAACTGAGACTCTTGCAGTGTTGCAATATTAGAATGAGGGTCTCACCCTTGGTATTCAGGACATGAGGACTGACGAGCTGCCTTTGAGATTACAGTGCCATACCACTGGCGTTTCGAGCTGATGGACTAGGCTCTTACACATGATTGCATAGGCAGTGACCTGTTATCACCAGTACCATTAGACTAGGGTGCCCTCTTGCATTTTGAGTTTTTGGGTCATTTGACCGATTTTGTCTTAGACACAGAACACTATGTATAAACCATAAACAGTTATATATATTTTTTATTTTCGGAGCTTTATTTTGGTGATCCTGATGCAAATATTGACGAAGTGCTTTTCTTTTATAAATGTTGCAAATGTCTATCTAACACATAATTTGCTAATGAATCTGTTAATGTGTTTAAGTTTTTGGAAATGTGTTGATATTGAATAGAATCAAACTGTCTTTCCAAAATCTTGACCCTTAGGAACATACGATAGATAGCTGGATTCCGCATGGAATAGATGCCAGTGAGCTGTAGAATGATGAGTTGTGAGCCTAGCCTGACAACAAGTCAGTGTATGCCATGCGTGATGGCATCAGAGAGGAGCTCTATCAACGCACTGTATTCAACGATGTTGTTTGTTGATCGACCAATACATACCCCTCTGAAACTTGCTAACTTGCCGCTTGGATCAAAGATGGCCCAGGCCGTAGAAGATAGGTTCTGCAAACTATGACTCGCTTCGTCGGCGTATCCAACAAACGACTTCAATAGGTTCGACATCTGCAACAAATATAAAAGTGGATTACCTAACCAAAACGATTACTCTTAACGAAAACAAAAATGTAACAAAAGCATATGAAGAGGTTACTACACTGAGTCAAGCATAGTAACACTTAAGGTACAACCCGTTTCGGGGTTGCGACAATGGAATCCCATCATAATCCACTAACTCGTAGGCTCCTTTTGCTAATACATGCTTAACAATATAGGGGCCCATCCATAGAGACTGGAACTTACTTGCCCCCAACTTATCAGACTCCTAGTCGTAAAGTAAGACCAGGTCACCTTTTGAGAAGACACGGGGTTTGACATTCTTGTCAAACTGCACCTTGACTCGTTTCTTATGTGCTTCATTAGCCAAGGCGGCATCATGATGGGTTTCATCCAGTTGGATTAATTCCAAGAAACGAGCCTCCTCTTCTGAAGTTCCGGGGAGAAGGTCGACTGCGAGCTTGAGGGACGAGATTTCGCACTGAACTGGTAAGATTGCTTCCAGGCCATACACCAGCTGAAAGGGTGTAAACCCAGTCACATTTCTCACCGATGTCCGGTATGCCCACAAGGCTGAGTACAAGATTAGGTGCCAGCTCCGTTTATGGACTCCAATCATCCTTTGCAACATGCGCTTCAGGACTTTGTTGATTGCCTCAACTTGCCCGTTAGCTTGTAGATAATATAGAGTAGAGCTTTCATAAGGTATTCCTAATTTGGTAGCCAACTCAACCATCATGTGATTGTAGAAATGCGATCCACGATCTGTGACTATAGCTTGTGGAACACCGAATCTGGAGACTACATGATTAAAAAAGAAAAGAGCAGTCATTTCGCCACTATTGTTTAATGTAGGTATCACCTCGGCCCATTTTGTAAAATAGTCAACTGCGATTATGATATGCCCATGCCCCCCAGTCGAGGTGGGGTTACATGTCAGGAAATCTATGCCCCTTTTGGTGAATGGCCCAACAACAACTACTGGCTGCAGAGGTGCGGGTGGTATTCTGGTTTTGCAGTCGAAGATTTGACAAGCATGGCAACTTCTGACTGCGGTTATGCAATCTTTGAACATTGTTGGCCAGAAGTATCCTGCTCATAAAATCTTTTGTGTCGTAGCATAACCAGATTGATGTGCCCCACATGTGCCTGAATGACAATCATTCAGTACTTTTTCGGCCTCCTCGTGGGTGAGGCACCTTCGCAGAACCGTATCAATACCACGATGGTAAAGTGTATCACCGACGATCATGTAGTCTTTTTCTTGGTATCGTATACGTCGTTGTTCTGAGCGAGAGGTATTAGACCTATATGTTTGGGTCTGGAGATAGATGATTATATCTCCATACCATGGGTTGCTTGAAGATATCAGAAACAAAGATTCATCCACGATTGCTACTTTGGATGTTGAATCGTTGGATGACGATGGGAAGTCACATAGTAACTCCACGAAAACCAGGGATTTCTTTGATTTGGATTTTACGAATTCCAAATCAAAATCTTGCAAAATTGCTATCCATTTCGAATATTTTCCCCCAAGCAACTGTCGCAACAAGATGTAAGTCATGGGGTCGCAATCTGACAAAATGGTAGTTTTTCAAAAGAGGACATAGTGTCGAAATCTCTGTACTGCTTGAACAACTGCGAGAGCTAGTTTTTGAACATAGGAGTACTTGCTTTCCATATCATTTTTGTTTTGACTTAAATAATAGACAGGATGTTCAGTTCCATTGTCTTCTTGAACCAAACCATTGCAATGGTCATATCCGTTGCAGCGAGATACAGGTTAAAGTCTTTTTGATAATCAGGAGCATACATTAATGATGCTTTTATTAGGGATTCCTTTAGAGCATCAAAGGAAGCTTGCACAACCTGATCCCAGTTGAAGGGTACATCTTTTTTCAATAGATGCATATAACCTTTAGTAAGTTCGGCATAACTTGGAATGAATCTCCTTAGAAAGTTTGCTTTCCCTTGGAGTTTCTGAATTTGAAGTAGATTTGAAGGTAGAGGCAAATTGATGATTGCCTGAACCTTACATGGGTTGAGACGAATCCCGTCCTCTACGACTACAAAGCCAAGTAAACAACCAAAACCGACACAAAGCACACACTTTTAACAATGTAAAATTTGAAACGGGAACTGATACTGTTACCCGTTTCGTAGAGATAGCAAAAAAATGACCTGATTTTGAAAAGGGGTGATGCAGAATACACATGTTTTTTTTAGAGCATAGTTTTTGGCACTTTAATTTTTTTCATGTGCATTATGTTTTAGAATGATAGTGATTTTCATACTGATTTTAAAAAGTGTGTATTCTGCATCACACCCTTTTTTTAAAAGACCTATTTTTTGACTTTAAATTTTCTAGTGTATGAAATGTAAATAATTATTTTCTAAATTTGAAAGTTTTTGAAGTGGTCATTTTATTTATATTTTCTTGTTTTCTATCTTAATTTTAATTTTTTTTGTAGTGGGGGTTTATTGTTTTGCATTTTTAAATTAGAAAGTCGATAGTTTGAATTTTAGATAATCTACATATTTATACATCTTTAATTAATGTTTCAATCCACATGAAATAATTGTTTCTAAAAATCAATATTTTTTAACAATGGACATAAAAATAACCATTTTTAACGTAAATATAACAAAAAAATAAACGTTTTGATAATTTTTTTGCTAGAATTAACATGTCAAAATCACAATTTTTATACAAAAATATTAACTAAAAATGGTCAAATAATAGTTTTTTTTTTTTTATGAATTTCATGTCAAAAAAAAAAATAATAATAAATTTTTTTCAAAAAATAATAATTAACTTAAAAATCAATGCAAAAATCACAAATTACAAATATTGAACACATAACAACTTTAATTGATTGATTATTCTTTTCATAAAATGTTAGAGTCAAAACATTGCAAAGCTTGATATCCAGGTATAACTTAAATTTAATCAACAATGTCATGTAATCCAAACTCTTTGTCCTCTAGAGTTTCATCATTGTCTTCTTCCACAATATTTTCTGCTTCCTTTTGCGCATTTTTCTCTTCTAATAGGTCTTTGATGTCTGTGAATCTCCCAATATATGTCTTTCCAAACATTCCATGTAATGGTGGTTGGGGTTCCTTTGCCTTTTTTGCCACACGTGATTCACTAAAGTCCCCTTTTTTCAACCCAATTTCTTGCATTGCATCTGGAAGAAATTGAAGAGCATTAATTCTTTGCTGAATGAAATTGCATTGTAATGGATCTTTCTCAATTGCAATGCAATTTCTTCCTTTTTGAAGGCAGCATGCTAGTGTTGTACCTAATTATCAAGCACAAAAAAAATAATGAACTAAATTAGTACAGTGACATATTAATTCAAAAAAGAACATATTGAAATTCAATTCCATGTGGCAAAACCTACCTGAGCCAGAAAATAAATCCAGAACCCAATCTCCTTCATTTGAACATATGTCTATAAGATAGTTAATCAATAATTGTGGTTTTTGATAAATGTTAACTATCTCTCATTTCGTTTCTTTGTCTTCATATGTTAGTTTTCTCACAACAGCATCATAAGTCAGTATTTGGCTATGAATCTTTCTGTCCACCCGATTAAAAATCATAGACATATGGCTATCATCTTTTGCCCAACTATCAATATGAATGAACTCACAGTCATTTATAAATTGTTGATCTTCATTGTTAAGAAGATTTGACTTTTGCCTGTAACATGAAATAGTAAAAGTTCAGTTAACTTGTACATAAATGAATTTTTCAGCATTAATCAAATATACCTTTTAAACGTCTTACCATGTAAGCTGCATCCTTGAATTTGTTTTCCCCTTGAATTTTGACAATATCATTGCCAATTGTGTGTCTGAATGAAATGTCACAAATCTCCATAATGGTGATGACGTCACTTCTACAAATCCCGCAACCACTTTATTAAAAGCTTGATAAGTATAAGGGTCACTATCATAGTAAATGTTTGGATTATTGAAACCATGGGGAATATCTGCAATAACTAGGGCATAATCCTTTTTTGGTATGAGTTTAGCAATGTCTTCACAGTCGCCTTGTATTACTTGATATTGAATAGCGTCTAGCCCATTCCAAATGAAATGATCAAGAGTTGGATCAAGTTCAACATTCTTAATACGTTGCTTCCTCAATCTTTCAATCTTTATTTTTTCAATAAAAGTCTTGAAACTCTCTGGTGCTCCATTATCTTCTTTCCTCATCTTTTATCAAATAAACAAATATATGTGTAAGTTTTAAATTAAAAATAGTACACAGATGAATAAAACTGAATGTATAAATCAAGATACCTTTTTAAATGCAAGATAAAAAGCTTTTAATGTTGATGTAGAACTTGAATCTGAATAGTTGCGTACAACATCATCCCAACTATCTTCATTCAACAATCTAACCATTTGTTCCTAAATTTTCATGTAAACTTTGTGACTGCATAGATAAAGTAAGAAAAAGTTAATATAATGATATGTATAACAAATACTACCAAGAACAACATGTTTTATTTAAAAGATAACTATAATTCTAGAAATAAGTAAAAATAATTCAGCAAACTTACTTTTGAAATTCTTCAGACATTTCTTCCAATGATAATTGCCTTGACCTCACATGAGATAATATTGTTTTGACAATTTTTTCATCTTTCACTCCTTGCATCGCCCTCCAAGGCATGATGGTCATATCGTCTGGAAGTTGCTTCAGTTCAGGAGCTGATTTACTGTTGCTACATATCAATGGATTAGACTTTTTGACCCTTTGGTTTTTAATTCCTATGTCTTCAAACATGCTAAAATTCTCATCAATCAACTTCCAAATATCTCCAGTTCTAAATGCCAATTGGAAAATGTTATCAACACCTCTGAATAAATCGCTATATCTACTGTCTTTTCCACCTTTTGAATTGGTTTTCTCTTCAATTTGATAGCCTATTTCCATACAACATTCCTTTCGGAAATCTGCATTAATATTCATCCTATCCCCACCACATTTTTCTAGAAATTCACTATGAATAAATCTAACCCTTTGGATGAAATTCATAGACATCCTATATTCATTATCTGAATTATGATCCCATGCCACTAACTTTGCTTCTGTTTCATTTAAACCAGCATAAATGATATATTTCATTGTTTCAAAACGTGGGTTATTAGGATATTCCTCCATCAATTGTCTTTGAGCTTCAACAAAATGGTTCCCCCCAAGCACATAATAATTGTATTCAAAACATTTTGACTTATCAAATGCTTCTTTGTTGGGAACTTGAAGTGGATCAACAAGAAGCACATAACTAACCACATGAGCATATGGATTGTACCTCATCAATGTCTTCAGGTTGTGAACATGCAGATGATGTGGCTTTCTGACTTGATATTGGCATTGTCCTTCACTTGCCTTATAGGTTTGTCTGACATTTAACTAAAATGTAAAACCACCATCAATTAAGTTTCTCTTTGTCAAATTCTTTCGAATGGCATTTTGTTTTGTTTTGATAATGCCATCATCTAAATCAGCTCCTGGTGTAATGATTTCTCTGCTTTCTTTTGAAGTTTCACTAGGTTCTTGACTGCTGGTAATGACTACTTCAAGATCTTCAACTCTACTTTTCTTCGTCATAACATTCTCAACAGATTTATTTTTGGGCATTGTTACTTTTGGTCTTTTACGACTTTTCTCAGTTCCAATGTCATCTTCAGTAATGGCAACATATGCTTCACTGTCAATTTCAACTTCATCGTCCTCAAAAGTAACTTGTTTACCCTTGCTAGATTTATCCATTAGAGGCCTTTTTTTCTGATTCTTTGGATGTAGTTTTGTAGCATCATCAATTACTACATTTTCCATGTTTTCCATATCTTCTTCTGACACTGAGTAAAAATGGCTGACAACTTTCATGATATCATGCTCTATGAAATGAATGCCTCCCAACCTAATTGAATAGATTTCAACAAAATTCTGCCAAACAAAATATCACATGTCAACAAAAACAAAGTTAAAAAAAATATAGCGAGACACTTTCAAGAACGCAAAATAAAAATACAAATAACAATACTTACGATGTTTTGTGTCATCTCATTTACAATTTGTTTACACAACTTTGTAGATACCTCTCTCATGTCATATAATGAATATGATAGTCGGTATTTAATCCTTTCATGTGACTTGGGAGCTTTTGTAATTACATAAACAACTTTAGTGTTTGGTACCAAACACATATCTATGACTCTTCCCATCACCTCCAAATTTTCATTATTATGGGGTATATCAATATATAGATATATATTCACATTTGTGTTCTCTCTATCTTTCACATACTAGACTCTTGAAGGAAATTTCACCTCTTTTGAATTTTTCCAGTCTGAAATTATCTATTTATCACTTAAGGCACTTGAAATATTTGTAGCCATGAGCTCAGGTGGAGTTCATTCACCAATGTTTTTTGAAGATGCACCTTTAAGAGTCTTTGGTCCAGAAAGATTCATAGAAATTTTCCTTGATGCCATTTTCCTAAAAAATAAAAACACATAAATTAGTAAATAAAAAAAACATATTAACTTAAATTAACAACCAAAATATACCATAAATTTTTTATTTGTATAATCAGAATCACCCAACCACCTCTAACGGACAAGCGGGTCGATGGGCGGGGGGGAAGTCGGGTGAGGGATGATGGGGCTAAGTGGACATCTAGGCAAGTATGGGCGAGCCCCCCCCACCCACGCGCTCCCCACAACTCCCTACCCAACCAACCTGTCCCCTACCCATGCCCTCCCCTCTACCCCCCATAACCCCCATACATATGCCCCCCTCTACCCAACTGACCCCCCAAGCCCCTTACACATGCCCCCTCCCCTCAAACCCCTTACCCATGCGCCCCCTACCCATGGGCCCCAACTCTCCACCCCTCCCGACTCTCCACCTCCCCAAAACCCCCTACCCATGCCCACACCCCTACCCTCACCCTCACCCCCCCGGCCACCACTACCCCCCTACCTCGGCCACTCCCTTCTCCTCCCTTCGCCCTCGCCATCCTCCCCCTCCCCCGGCCACTCCACCCCCCTCACCCCTCCCCTCGGCACCCCCCCCCGCGCTCGTCTCGCGCCCCCCACCCCCTCGGTCGCTCCCCTTCCCCTCCCCTCCCCTCCCCTCGGCCCCACACCCCCCCTCCCCCTGGGCTGCGCCCCCCTCCCCAACCCCCCTCCCCCGCGACCGCGCCCCCCTCCCCTCCCCCTTCCCCTCCCACCCCCCTCTCGGCCCCTCCCCTTCCCCACCTGCTCCCCTCTGCCAGCATCCTCTGCCCTCCTGGCGACCCTCGGGGGCGCGGCCCTAGGCAGAGGGCCTGCTCCAACCCCCTCACCCCTCTCCCCCTCCCCTCAGCACCCATCCCGCGCGCGTCCCGCGCCCCCCACTCCCTCGGCCGCTCCCCTCCCCCTACCCTCCCCACACCCCCTTACCCCTCCCCTCCCCTCGGCCCCACCTCCCACCCTCCTCTCCCCTCCCCTCCCCTTGGCCCCACACCCCCCTCCCCCTGGGCCGCGCCCCCCTCCCCTTCCCCCACTCCCCCCCGACCGCGCCGCGCTCCCTTCCCCCCCCCCCCCATTCCCCACCCCCATCCCCCTCTCGGCGCCTCCCCTCCCCTCCCCTCCCCCACCCGCTCCCCTCCGCTGGCATCCTCCACCCTCCGGGCGGCCCGCGGGGGCACGGCCCCGGGCAAAGGGCCTGCACGGGGCCTACGTGCAGGCCCTCCGCTCGGTGTCGTGCCCCCGCGAGCCACCCGGGGGCAGAGGAGGCCGGCAGAGGGGAGCGGGGGGAGGAGAGTGGAGGGGGACGTAGGGGGGTGGGAAGGGGAGGGGAGGGGAGGGGGAAGGGGGGCGGTGGGGCGGTGGGGCGGTGGGGGAGGGAAAGGGTAGGGCGCCCGAGGGCGGGGGTGGGGGGTTTGGGGAGTGGAAGGGAAAGGGGGGTCGGGGAGGGGGAAGGGTGAGTCGGTGGGGTCAGAAGGGGGGTCGGGGGGAGGTGGAGGCAGCTGGGGGGGGGAGGTGGGGGGGAAAGGGGGTTCAGGGAGAGGTGGAGGCGGTCGGGGGGGGAGGTGGGGGTGGAAGGGGGGGCGCGGGTTAAGGAAAGAGGAAGGTGGGGGGGCACGGGGAAGGAAAGGGGTGGGGGGGAGGAGAAGGAGTTGGGGGGTGGGGCCCATGGGGCCGCCAGGGGGGATGGGAGTTAGGGGGTGGGCCCATGGGGAGGAAAGTTGGGGAAGGGGGCGCATGGGTGGGTGAGTTGGGGGGTGATGAGGGCTGGCGCATGGGTAGGGGAGTTGGGTGGGGAGGGGAATGGGAGTTAGAGGGGGGCGCATGGGTAAGGTAGTTGGGTAGGCGGGACAGCATGGGTGTAGGGTGTAGTGGGGGGGCAGGTTAGAGGTTGAGGGGGCGCATGGGTTGGGTAGGAGGGGGAAGAGAGCATGGGTGAGGGGAAAGGTCGGTAATGGGTTGGGGGGAGGCTGAGAGGTGAGGGGGGGAGGGCGCATGGGTTGAGGGAGAGTGGGAAGGGACATGGGGGGCACGACGACGGCCCATCCACGGTTATTGGGCAATTGAGTTTGATCGGGCCCACCATGCTCACGATTGACATAATTGTTATTTTGGTTTGGAAAAATTATTAATTAAAAAAAAAAAATCTTCTTCATTAAATTAATTTAATATGAAAATTTTGAAGAAAAAAAATGAACTTACCTTTCAATTGCGATAATTCTTTGTTGAATATGTTGTTATATAGCTGCTCCACAAATTCACGAGTCTCTCAACGAACTTTAGAAAACCTGGATGTGATGTGAGTAATAGTGATAATGAAATTTAATATATAAGTGAAATTAAGAAGATGTTTTTCCGTACGATTAATGTGGGATAATTTGTTTTAAAATATTATAGGGCGAATATTGTAGAATTGTTTTACAACAGATTGAATGTGGGATTAATTTGTTTTAGAATATATTATAAAAATTAAAAAAAAATTCAGTTGTTTAGTAAATATTATATACTTTAACTATTAGAATAATTAATGTACAAGTTGTAGTTTACAATTTTAATTTTAGTGATTTATTTCATAAAAAAATTTAGTTTACATTTTTCAATCAATTGTAGAATAAAATAATAAAGGTAAATAAATCTAACAAACTTTTGGAGGGAAATATTTTCGCGAAAATTTTTGGAGGGAATATTTCATTCTTTAAGCTATATAATATTCTTAGGAGACTCCATTTGTATCATTCAACATCTCCTATTTGAAAGGGATGGATTGTTCTGATAGTGAAGTTTCGATTTATACACCATCAACATCTTCATCGCGTAACAACTCTATTCATATTGATGAATATAGCGGGAATTCTTCCACTATGAATAGAAAGTCAATTCTTCCACTTAGTCCCGATTCTAAAGACTATGAGAGCAGCACTGATGAAAGAGGGGATGGAGAATTTCAAATTAATAAAGAGTCACAGATTCCACTTAGTCCTAATTCTAAGGACTATGAAAGCAGCGGTGATGAAGAGCATGATGGTGAAGTTCAAAAGAATGGAGTGTCACGATGTCCACTTAGTCCTAATTCTGAGGACTATGAGAGTAGCAGTTTTGAAGAGCATGATGGTGAAGTTCAAAAGAATGGAGTGTCATGGTGTCCACTTAGTCCTAATTCTGAGGACTATGAGAGCAGCAGTTTTGACGTGCATGATGGCGAATTTTAAAAGAATGGAGTGTCACGGTGTCCACTTAGTCCTAATTCTAAGGACTATAAGAGCAGCAGTGATGAAGAGTGTGATAATTAATTTCAAAAGAATGGAGTGTCAAAGTGTCCACTTAGTCCTAATTCTAAGGACTATGAGAGTAGCAGTGATGAAGAGTGTGATAATGAATTTCAAAAGAATGGAGTGTCAAAGTGTCCACTTAGTCCTAATTCTAAGGACTATGAGAGCAGCAGTGATGAAGAGTGTGATAATGAATTTCAAAAGAATGGAGTGTCAAAGTGTCCACTTAGTCCTAACTCTAAGGACTATGAGAGCAGCAGTGATGAAGAGTGTGATAATGAATTTCAAAAGAATGGAGTGTCAAAGTGTCCACTTAGTCCTAGTTCTAAGGACTATGAGAGCAGCAGTGATGAAGAGCATGATGATGAATTTCAAAAGTATGGAGCATCACAGTGTCCAGTTAGTCCTAATTCTATGGACTATGAGAGCAGCAGTGATGAAGCGCAGGATGATGATTTTCAAAAGATTGGAGTATCACAGTATCCTCTTAGTCCTGATTCTAAGGACTATGAGAGCAGTAGTGATGAAGGACAGGATGATGCAGTTAGTCCTAATTCTAATGAGTATAAAGGTAGCAGTGACAAAGGACAGGATGTAGCATCTTCAATAAGTAAACAGCCACATTTTCAACGTAGTCCTAATTCTATGGACTATGAGAGTAGCACTAACAATGCATATGAGGAAGAATATCCATTAAACATCGACTCAGGTTTTCCATTTAGTCCGTATTCTAAGGACTATGACAGTAGCACTAAAGAAGGGGAAGATGAAGAGTATCCTCTAAGTCAATATTTGAAAATCAGAGCTGATCATAGTGTGGATAACATTCCTCTTAATGATGATGAAAATTCTTATAAAAATGATGATCCAATGATGGAGATGTTGCCAAGAAATATTGTATCGAGGAGTAGGAGCAGACCTTTTCGTATCAATGCAAGCTATTCTAGTTATACAAGGGGTAGAGCAGAATATCTGACGAGAAGAAGTTCTATCAACGCTCTCATTTCAAGTGAATGTTGACAAAAGAATTGCTTGAAATATATGGATTTCACATTTGCATTAGAAAGCAGGAAGAGATATTTGTCAATGAATAAAAGCATGCAAAACTCATATTTAGTTGGCTGCATGCAATCTACATTGTCAGGTTATGATTATCATATTAGGAATTTATTATTGTGTAGAAAAGCTTTCAAAATGTTTCATTCAATTGGGAATTTTCGTCTCTCGAGAATTCAAGAAAATTTGGAAAAGGATCCCACATTTTATTCATAAGTACGTCATAAAAGACAATTTGGGCCATTATCAAATACTGCAATGTCATGGATGAAATATTTCTTTTCAAAGCATGGAGAGTGTATGCCAAATAGAGAGACAATACATATTCCAGATAATTTTTCAAGACGAGAAATCTACAACTTATACAAAGAATATGCAGAAAGTGCTAAGGGACATGGCCAATTTATTACATATCAATATTTTGTGAAGATATGGAAGAAAGAATTCAATAATGTCCATATTCCTAAGAAGACAAGGATGGGGATTTGCAGTACATGTGCTTCTCTTAAATAAAAAAGGGACAAATGTGAAGGCTCAGAAAGAGGTAAGCGTTCATAACTTTTACTTTTAAAATTGTATAGTCATCAACTATGAAAACATATTTCTTAATGAATTTCTTTTATGTTGTGTAGATTTAATTGTCAAAGAACTTCAGGAGCATCGCGAACAACAAACAAATGAAAGGAAGAAGTTGTACAAGCATCGAAAGAAGTGTTATGATAATCCAAATAAATATTTGGGTTTGATAATTGATGGTATGGACCAGAAGAAAATACTTTTACCACATTTTGTTCGCACACCCAAAAATTTACAAGAGGAAAATTTTATTCAGTTTCACTTGGTCGGTTGTATGGTCTTCAATGGGAAAATGTTGCCAAGGGTGTACTTCACAGCTCCAAATATTCATAATGATGCAAATCTGACCATAACCATAATTCATGATGTGATTTCTCATTGGTCTGGTAATCTTCCTGAAGTTTTGTATCTACAATTGGACAACACTTGCCGTGAAAACAAAAATCAGGTTGTTTTTGGATATCTGAACATGCTTGTTGAATTGAGAATTTTTCAAAAGGTAAAGGTTGGTTTCCTTCTTGTTGGGCACACTGATGACCATATTGATTAGATGTTCAGTCGTTTTTCAGTCACATTGAGGAAGAAGGAAGTTGGGAGCTTGCCATCACTAATTGAATGTATTAAGAAATCATACATGCCAGAGCCTACTTTTGATGTGTTGGAAGAAACTGTTGACATGCGAAGGTTTATTATAGGATCATATGGTGAGGGGAAATGCATTGAACAACTTAATGATATTAGCTTCCAACATCAATTTCATATCAAAAAAATTGATGGGAAAACACTAATATGGGGCAAGAAGTTTTCAACTACTACAGAATGGGCACCGTCATCAGGTTTGCAATTTTTGAAGTTCATTCTAGATCGTCCAATATTTGCATCAAAAATATTTTTATTATAATCAGTTGGTGAAGTTCAGAATGCACGCAGACAAAATAGACATATAAATTATTCTGATTGCCTAAAAGAAATTAAAAAAGGTATTAGATATACATATGAGTACTTTGACATTGCTGATTCAGTTTGGTGGGAGTCATTTTTCAATAATCAAAGTGATATCATTTCAACAACAACAAATGAAGATATACCTTTGAAAAATCCATTTATTTGGCCACAAAATGTGTCGAATGAACATGAGGAAGTAAACATTGTTGAACAGCAACAAAGTCAAGGTATTATTAATTCTTCACAGGCAATGGAAAGAGAGATGTCTATTGGTTCTAGAAGATCTTGTGCACAACGTGAAGCCATGGAAGACGTTTATAGGGGTTCAGTACATGATATTAAGGAGGGTTGCATGATTGTAGTGCTAGCAGATGGAGATCCCAATGGCTATCCATTTTGGGTTGCTAAAGTTATAAAGGTCTTTACAGAAAATGAGGATGTTACAGGTGTTGAAGTACATTGGTATGCCACAAATACACACCCATTCAATGGTGTGTATAAGCCAGAGATGGTAGTTGACAAAAAAAATGGCGGAAAAATAAAAAGAAAGGGTACAAATATAAATCGTCGCCACACCAACATATTACAATTGGAGGATGTTGACATACTTGTTTATGACTTCAATTTAACAAAGAGAGGAACTCTTCGCTTCAAGACGATAGAGATTCTGAAAAGGTTGTTACCAGAAGGAACAGTGTTGACATGGGAGTATGCTGAAACCAGTGATAGATCTAGAAGACTTTTGAAACCTGGAATGTTGGGCATGCATGTGGACTCAGATGGGGCACTAGTTGATGAAAGAGAAGAATATGGAACATCTTTGTCAGCATCCAGTCACTCATCTGAAGATGTGAATTCTGATCGTATGCAAGAAAATATGAGTGATTTTGAATAATTGTTTAA
This sequence comes from Pinus tabuliformis, assembly GCA_031772625.1. Classification (NCBI taxonomy): domain Eukaryota; kingdom Viridiplantae; phylum Streptophyta; class Pinopsida; order Pinales; family Pinaceae; genus Pinus; species Pinus tabuliformis. Next base: position 972,733,084 of record CM062811.1, on the reverse strand, counting down.
GACAGTTTATATAACTGATGTATGCATCGTATCTTCAAATAAAATTAATGTTTTCCATATGTTGTTAAATGAGAAGTTATGAAGCATTTTTATGTTGTTGGATTATATGCCTTAAGTATGATACATTTTATTGTTTAAATATCTACAATGCAATATCAAATTAGAGATATAATGTCTGTTTTATTCAGTATACAAATAAAGACTTTTGAATTCATTTAGTGATATAATTTGTTCATAATGTCATGGTTTTTTAATTTTACAGTTGAAAAAATTTCAATTTCTTTTGTATCTAGCATGTTGTGGTTGAAAACATGTTAAATTTATACTTAGGAAAGAAAAATGATATTCTACCAAAAATATTAATTTGTTTTTTCCTAAAAAATAACTTTGTTTGAGACATAAAAAATTGGTTTTATTAGCATTTTTAAAATTTTTTGAAAATTGACCCTAAAAAAAAAGATCATTCTTCCAGTATCATTACTTTAATTTTGAAGCTATATTTTGCACAAAAATTTCATAGTAAATTTCATATTCACTGCCATTTTTAAAACATGTTCAAAATTGACGCCTAAAAAATAAAAACATCGTTCCAGTATACACACTTTTCGTTTTTAGCACTGTTTTTGATGTTTTTATGGGTTTTTTGGCCAGAGTTCCCGTTTTGAGTTTATAGTTCCCGTTTCAAAGTTTACATTGTTTTGTGTGGATTGAGTCGTATCTTGTAGTGTCGGCAACATAGAAATATTGCTCTCAAATGTTGCGGATGATCGGTCCGCTTTCATGAATGGGCAGGAAGATCATCGAGGTATAGTTAAACGATGTTTTTGATGTCATGGAAAGCATAATTCATTGCCCTCTGAAAGGTTGCCCCTGCGTTCTTTAAACCAAAAGGTAGCTTGCGGTATGCGAATGTGCCCCACGGACAAATAAATGTAGTCTTTGACTGGTCCTGTGGGCAGATATTTATTTGATTATACCCGGAAAATCCATCCATAAATGAAAAGATTTCACATCCGGAGCATTCATCAATTATCTGGTCGATGGAGGGTGTAGGGTAGTTGTCTTTTGGACAAGATTGATTTACATCCCTATAATCGACACACACTCTAATCGTTCCTTGCTTTTTCATCACAGTAACAATGTTCGATACCCAATCGGTTAGAGGAACCGAGTAAATGAAACCAGCATGGAGAAGTTTTTCAACTTCTATCTTGATGGCAGCGGCTTTCTTCAGGTGCACTTGCCGAAGCCGTTGTCGTACTGGTTTGACCTTTGGATACATCTTAATTTCGTGTTCAACTATGCTTGAGTCAATGCCTGGAATTTCTTCATATGACCAAGCAAAAACATCTCTGAACTCGTGAAAGAGAGCATAATATACTTCCAGTTCTGAAGAAGAACAAGATTTTCTGACATGAATATTCTCTACAACATCTGGTTTGGTCGAGATATTTATGGCGATAGTTTCTTCAATATTGGACAGGTTTTGCTCGGAATCCACCGTATTTACAATATTTGATAGGAAATCAAAAACTGAAGGATGATTAAGGTCACTGGAACAATCTTCTTTGTAATCTGGAAGATGGGAACGATGGTGGTAATCTTCCCATGGTGCCCCCTCTATCATCATTGACTGAACAATTCCTTCGTCTATAGAATGTACATGCGACCAAGGATCTGAAGAGGTACCATATTCCTTAGACCTATCTATCCAAACGCTTGATGAGCATTGATTTGGGTTTGCCTCCCATGCTGAAAACATTGATTGCTACAATATTTCTATTGGGCTTGGAGGCAAAACCTTGTGATGATCCATGCTAACATCATGTTTGGACATCTTCTAAATAGAAGACACCATATTGCAGGTTCCCACCGTGGCCACTTCCGCCAGATTGTTTGGAGGCGGTAGGGAAAAAGTACCCATCAATGTAGGGTCTTTTAGTAGGCCTACTCCGATATTTTGAAGCAACTAAGAGCTTCCGTGGATCATCAGAATGCTTCCCGTAACTTGTGAACTGTTGGGGAGAAAGGTTTGTTGGTCGACGATTGTAATCCCTCCTTGAAAAGGAAATGCAATATTTCTGAAGTATGTCGACACAACAGCAACCATAGCATATATCAAGGGCCTTCCCAGTAGGATGTTATAATTGAGGTTTCCATCGATAACTTCAACATCAATTTCTACTGTCTTACCCCCCAATTCGACTTGCAAGTTACTTAAAATCCCGTATGGAGTGTATGTTCATCCATCAAATGCTTTTAACGTCGTTGACGATTGCAACAAGGGTGGTGAGCCTAAAGTTTTCCAGCAACTCATTGACATAATACATGTAGATGCCCCCTCATCAATAATTGTTCGATGAACAGTTTTGTTGAGGGCTTTCACTTGAATGAGGAAAGCGAGCTGAGCTGGTAACTGCGGTCATATCCTTTATGATTAAAGGCCACAAGATTGGAATCCGCTGGGTCATTTCCACCTATGGCTGATAATAGAGCCTGCTTTTGGGAGGGGAAATTTTGCAGTACTTCAAGTGTCGACATAGCGAACGACGATTGGGCTAGGTCCTCTACTATATTGTAATTTTGTACTGCTCTGGCACAAGGATTAAATGTCGATTTATCTACTACTCCCTTTGACGGCTTTATCGTTAGCTCAGGAATGATGGGTGGCACAACTTTGGTCGAAGTTGTTGTCGAACTACTAGGTTGATCAGTAGCCTTGTTGTTCGATAGCTATGGATTCCCATAATCTTTATTCCTTGTCGATATCAAAGCATCATTTTTCTGTTTCGAAATGGACAACATAAGCACTTGGGATGGGGAAGCATTGTCACTAGCAACTAGATTGGTTCCTGGGTTTGGAAACAGATCAGTTAATACTGCTGAGGTTTTTGAATTCTTGAAGAACTTCTTAAGCTTAGCTTTATGTGGAAAATCTTTCGTACAATGATCCTCATCGCATATAAAGCATGGATGACTGGGTTTCCTTTCTCCATAAGAGTTTGCTGAAGAATTTTCAGGAGACGAATCATCTTGTTTCTTCTTTTTCCCTTTCTTTTTCTTCTTGCCTCCTGGTTGCTTCGGTTCTTTACCTTTGTCGGTCGACACGGCATTAACCTCCAAGGTGAGAAGTTCTTCATTTGCACTTTGACCAGAAACCCTGCGGGCTTTCTTAGATGTAGCCTTTGCGGTTTTCGTTCTTGTCATACCTATCATGCCATCGCCGGCATGAGAGTCTTTATTGGATTTAGGAGGAGGAGGAACGAAAAATTCTAGTTTAGGAGCATCAGGGATTTTGTCATAGAGCGTGCCAAACTGAGTATAGATCAAATCTAGAAATTGCACACAAGCAATGACTTGCTCTTCAGTGACAACACCCCCTTTAGCCACATCTTCCGTGATAGAAGGTAACAGTGACTTAATAAACCATTCAACTAGCAGCTAATTAGGAACATATGTTTTTACCATTCTACGACGATGTTGCCACTCATGAATATGATCGGATATGTGACTGGCTGTCGTCTGCTTGAAATTGGTAAGAAGCTCTGTTCCTGTTTCGTACCTTACTGGTAACTGAAAATGGGTTTAAAAAGTGGTAGCAAGGGCACTGAAGTTATCGAATGAAGCTCTAGGCAATTCGATGTACCATTTTTCTGTCGGACCAGTTAACGTTCGCTGAAAAAGGCGAAGCCTAATCAAATCATCATTGAGAGTGTTGGACGAACACCACAGATTAAAGGTCATCACATGATTTGACGGGTCTTCACCCGGATTTCCATTGAATTTACGAATATCTGACGAAAGTTTATGAGGAATCGCCAGCCACTAAGGGGCATAAGCGATTGGATCATTCGTTATTTGATTTAGAGCTGGTAACTCTAGAGTCGCCATGAAGGGCAACTGTTGATTCAGGTTTGGCGAAGCATACCAGGATAAGACGGGATCATCTGAGCAGTGGGTCTTTGCATACTAGAATAATGCATTTGATGCTAATAACTTTGATAAGGTTGATGGGCATAACCATTATGATATGATTGATGTTGACCGTTTTGAATATACGGTTGCCCATTACTCGCAAAGCTTTGTTGCTCGGGTCCTCAGTAAGCTTGTTGGAATTGCGGTTGTTAATATTGCACCAGCCATGGTTGTGAAACCATTTGTTGTTGTCCAATACTGGATATTTGACCAAGATGAGGGGTAATAGTACCCGTTTGAGCCTGAGTCGCTCCAGTTAAGGAGCCACTAATCAACGATTGTGGTTGTGTCATGGAGACAAGAGGATGTTGTATTACGACCTGAGAAACTTGAGGTTGACATGCAATGGGCAACACTTGTACTTGTGACACCATCACAATAGTTGGTGTAGTGGGGATATTCGACATAGGTAAACTCGGTTGCATTGAATATACAACTCTTGGCTGTTGAGGCAGTATTGGCACCCAACCGCTGGATGTGATTCCAGCTTGACCTGAATTTTTTTGTGAACTCTCATATGGTTGTTCTCCCAGAGGGAACAATGAAAGGGCATACTGCCCCCCATACGTCGGCAACCCAGTGTTCAAAGGGAATATTGGCCTTTGGACACCGGACTGCCCATATTGACACTGTTGTGAAGGATCAATTTGCTGAGACTCAACATAAGAGATTCCAGATATTATTCTGGACGAACAAACGGGAACATACCATACTGTGGAAATGGTCCCTGGGTGGACTTCCTCTAGTAGTTGAGAGCTAGTTGGGACAGATGGTATACCAGCGAACATTATTGGAGTGGCAGTAGGAGGTTCTGTTGTCGTTGTATCGGACGACACAGTCCTAGATGTTGATGGTTGTCTAGACATATCGAGTCTATCTAAAAGACTTCCTAGCGATTCTACATGAACTTGCGATGAAGGCGGACTATCTTCTGAAGTAGAAGTGTATAGGTGGATCCCAGTTCCAAAATGCGATGGAGTACTGGATGGAAGATCCTTCGTAATTTCTTCTATAGCAATTAGTCTAGGCGGAAGAGGTAGACCGTTAGGTCCGTAAAATATTTCTGGTGCTGAAGAGGGTATAGACTCTGCAGTGACCGATGTTGGAGGGGCAACACCTTTCGAATCAACCCCAGATGGAGCTGGTTTAGGCATATAAGTGTTTACCATTACACTAGGATCAATTCTAATGTCCTCTCATGACTGCCTAGCTTCTTCTGTAGAGGCAGGGATACCAGAAATAGTTGGAGTAACTGGAGTCTCTGAGGATGTCGAAACACAAGTTTCAAACAAACTAGGAGAATTTGATCCAGTTTAACGAGTTCGCTTGGCCTGGAATGGTTTCGTTTCTGGAGTTAAAGATGTTTGACTCATTAGTCTCCGCAAATGATGGGGTTTCGATTGATTTTCTCCCACGATTGCAGATTACTTGATCAACTCAAAATAAAAAGGGGAAAATGTGATTCCGAATTAAATGAATTTTAGACGCTTCGACACAACTTGCTTTTTCAATTTTTAAGAGTCGAGAAAAAGCTAAAGATGACTCTAGTCGCCTTCAATTTTTAATGAGCTTGAAGTGACAAGTGCTCAGATGGACCTTTTCCTTTAAGGAGTCTGAAAAGGAACGAAAGAGACTACTCTAGAAATCTAGACAGAGGGATTACCAAACTAATCGCAAAACTACAGAATACTTTTTATGGTACGGTAGTCAATCTTCCTGAATGCTGTGTTCAATGCATTGGGATCAATAGGGCGGCAGACACCGATTCTTAAGGATAAAGGATGTAGCCTATTGTGGTCTCCCAATATATACTCGACGATATGTGGGAGCACAAGTCCGTACTGGCACTTGTCGTCTCAAAGAGGAGGAATCACCTAACCTACAATGAAAGCGACAATTACCAGGCTTTACGATGCCAGAATACATCTCTAGCCTAGACTTCTAAATGTTGTGCGTTAGATTCCAAAGCGTTTTTATGTTCATTGAATTTATTTTACAGTTGATCTTTCTTAAGAAGTTTGCCTTTAAGGTTTACCATGTGATGTAGATACATAATTCCTAAATATGCAATCTAAGATGATAAATAGTCGTTTAATCTTCTTTTTGCAATGAAAATCCTAGCTACTAAGGAAAGAGAAGCGAGATTATTTCAACATAGAGCAGAGAGCACACATTAGATGCACTGTCCTAAATCAAAATCAACAAGCAGTCTAAATGCAAATGCACATGCATGTATTTGTTTTCCGTTTTCTTAATGTGTGAATGAAAAAAAGAATTCTAAGTACAAATCTGAATTATCTTTTCTTTCAAAACGACAGTACTAACAATTTTATTTTCAAAATACGAAAGGAAGACAAAGACGACACTTTCAACCTCAATTTGAAAACTGCTTTCGACACTTGAAATACTATCAATTCAAATCAAATGCAATAGTAACAGTGTAATCGACCATCAAGAATAGTAAGATTCTTTTCTTTGACTAAAAACGACACTTGCGACACTTCCAAATCAAAAAACGACAGTTTGTTTAAGCTACTTTTTCGTAAATGGCAAAAAATACATAAAAACATTCATAATTCTTTGTACAATGGAGGTTGAATCATGCAAAGGAATGGAGTTTCAACAGTGGTATATTGATCACAGACAATAAACTCCTAAATAAAGCTGAAAAGAGTGAAGAAAAACCAAAATTTGAAGGCATAAATAGTCTTATCTGATCATTGCACCTGTAACACAGGGAAACAGGGATGCATCTCACCTACTGCACATGGGAGGTGCGATGCATCCAGATTGCCTAAAGGAGACAGTGTGATGGTCTAGGGACGAGACTTTAACTTGGTTCTTGGTCACAGTTTGCAGCTTAGTTCAGGGATTTAGGCCGAGCTAATGATAGTCAGTAAATGCAAATCATAGGGGCTCATCTAATGAGGTTACTTGAGCCACCACTAGGGAAATTAGAATTTTTGCAAATCAATTGTTTAGTTTATAAACAAAACTCAGAGATGGACTGAAGCAGCATTGATCTACTTTGAACTTGCATAGGAAATGCAATTCGAAGGCTAGCTTGCTTATCTTTAGGCTCCGTCTGTAGTTTATAAAGTAAACAAATATAGACAAGCAAACAAGCTATTCGGTCCCCAGCAGAGGCGCCATTTTGTTATCGGGAAATCTAGTGTCTATTCAGAGCTGCTAGTCCCACTAAGACGGGTAGCTATCTTAGAAACAAACAAACTAAAGTTACTTGCGTTTTCTTTTATGAGAAGTAGATGAGAGAGAAGCAGAGAGTACCAACCTCAGTATTTCGCTTGGCTCCTTGCTTATTTCCTCTCCCCTCTAACAGATCTTTGCCACTCCTCCCTTGCTTGCCCCGCTTCAAAGAGCACCTGTAAAGTCAAAGAAGCATAATAAAATCAAAGCATAGAGATCTACAATCATAAACAATATAGGATGAGATACATATTGACCACACAAATGCATATATCAACTCAAACATACAAGAATGTGGAGGAAAACTCAAATAGCTTTATTGATAAAAAGAGTAGAAGAGAGGATTACAACCCATTGATCTGACCCAGCGTCATCCTCCCAGCATGAAAGCCCTTCTTCACCTTATGAAAAGCTTAGATCACCCAACACTATGATGTTCCACAAAGAAACCAACAACACTTCTTTACAAAATACAAGATTCCATCCTCTGGATCTCTGGGATGAGGGATTCATATATAGATGTTTGCAGGTGGGTAAGTCAGCTTCTGGGATTTTGATTAGTGTCATCTCTCTGATAGTTCCTGGTTCCACTTGGAGATTTCATGATCTCTTACTCATCACTGAGCGAATTCAGAGAGGCAAGTGTCAAATGGGCAGCTTCTAGAAGATTCTCTGGGTTTCCACCTAGCAAACTCTCTCTGTCATTTGTCTGCTCTCACTCATCGCACCCTACAAAAGGGCTTTTCAGTATGCATCGCACTTTTTGCATGTGGTAGGTGAGATGCATCGTACCTTTAGCACTGAGCAGTCTGTATGGTCCAGTTTTGACTAGTTCTGAGTAGTTTTTCATGGAAAACTTTTGGGAGATGGTTTAATCAGCTGACCTTGCTTCTTTAGGGTATGAAGAAACACTTTTAGGGACTTAGAAGCCCTTGGTTTATGGACATATGCGATTGGGGTTGCAGTACCCAAAAATGTCTATAACAAAGGCACAGGGGGAGTGTGAGGCGAATATCAGGGGCGCGGACCAGGCCGAGGTGGAGGAGGACCTGGCAGAGGTCGAGGACAGGTTATTTGTTACAATTGTGGGGGACCGAGACACTACATGCGAGAATGCACGAACCCGACACATCTGTCATGCCGATATTGTACTTAGTTTTACCATGCGACAGAGGATTTTCTTAAGGTCTGATAGGCCAAAGTTTGGTCTCAGTGGATGTTAACCACCACCATCATCATCACAGGGGATTCACTTCGTGAACCTCTGACATATCACGTGCGTTCTTGGCATATTAAACAATACCCTTAATTTGACTACATATTGGAAAATCCCTCTAAAAATCACATTATTTAACCCCCTACCAATATGAACCCAATAAAAATTCTCAATTTAAAAAACCCCTACTTTCACTAAATATTGTAGGTATCCATTTTTTGATTAACATTTTATATTCCCGTTTATATTTTTTCATTAACTTTGAGCTCCATTTTTTATATTTGCCAATATAAAAGCCTTTTATCCCCTATATATCCCTCAATATATTATGTTATTTTTTCCTCAATATATATCCCCCGATATGAATCCACGTGATATGATATTGCTCCCCAAGTGAAGCCCCGTGATCATCATCATAAAACTAATTAAAAATTGTTTTTATTTTATTTAAATTAATTTTCTGGTCAAATTTAATAAATACAAAAATGTTCCTAAATATTAGTGGACTTAATCATTTTATAATATCATAATTTTTAATTGTATTTTATTCTTTTGTAATATTATCATTTCTTTTTAAATTTACATATAATGATATTTTGAATTTATTAATATTTTAAAAAATTGAAAATATTTAATTTTTAGATTTGTGATGATGAGATAACTAATTATATTTATATTCTGTATGTTAAAGAAATCCATTTATACTAGGAAATAGGAAAGAGCGAGAACACTATTACATTTATGGTAAGAAACAAAAAGCACTCTATTAGTTTATTTTAAAAGTATAAAATGTTTTTAAATTTAATTTTATTATTTTTTAAACAACAAAAATATTGTTATGAGATGAATCGAAGTTATTAATATTTTCTTTAAACAGCCGAATAATATTTGGTAATCATCAATGATTTTACCTTGGTGTATTTTTGGTTTTGAGAAACTCAAAACAACATTAAATAAACCCGAGCCATTGGCATTTTATAACTCCGGATATCTATATAATGTTGCTAAATTTTTTTATAAATTAAAATATTTAAAAATTAAAAATTTTAATTTATTAATAATTATTAGTAATAAGTAGAATAGGAATGATGGGCATGAAGTATATTTTAAAATGATTTTTGATTAATTTAAAATATTTTTTGTTTGTGTTTTAAAAAAAATATTAATTTTTTAAAGACTTATGATAAAAAACATTTAATAGAAACAAAAATTTATTTTTAAAAGCAAAACCTATTAACTGATGATTACAAATATGATTTTTTTGAATAACAATAATAATATATCAATCTACATATTTAGTGATAATTATTTAATTGTTACACATGCCCATTGCTATTACGGTGCAAAGTCTTCCCACAGCTATTACCATACGCATCGCTGTATTGCAAGCCCGCAAAATTCGATGCACAGGAATCCGTATAGTATTAGATCGATAGTGGTAGGAATCTGTCAATGCACTGGGAAAAAGAAAACAGTAGAGACCGAAGAATCTTCCGGACGTTCATTATTTAACCGTGCAGATACACATGGATTTGATTTCTGAAAAGGAAGAAAATGGGAAACTGGGAAATAGAAATTGGAAAAAGAAAAGAAAAACTAGATTTATCGATTGATTTTTTATAAAATTATTTAAAATTGATTTTGATAATACACTTTTTCATTTTAAAACTTTTTTTTCCAGAGAAAAAAAAACTTGATTGTATTATATAAAATATATAATGGACAAAAAATATTACATCATATAATATTAATATTAGATCGATAGTGGTAGGAATCTGTCAATGCACTGGGAAAAAGAAAACAGTGGATGCCCAGGAATCCGTATAATATTAGATCGACAGTGGTAGGAATCTGTCAATGCACTGGGAAAAAGAAAACAGTAGAGACCGAAGAATCTTCCGGACGTTCATTATTTAACCGTGCAGATACACATGGATTTGATTTCTGAAAAGGAAGAAAATGGGAAACTGGGAAATAGAAATTGGAAAAAGAAAAGAAAAACTAGATTTATTGATTGATTTTTTATAAAATTATTTAAAATTGATTTTGATAATACACTTTTTCATTTTAAAACTTTTTTTTCCAGAGAAAAAAAACTTGATTGTATTATATAAAATATATAATGGACAAAAAACTATTACATCATATAATATTAATATTAGATCGATAGTGGTAGGAATCTGTCAATGCACTGGGAAAAAGAAAACAGTGGATGCCCAGGAATCCGTATAATATTAGATCGACAGTGGTAGGAATCTGTCAATGCACTGGGAAAAAGAAAACAGTAGAGACCGAAAAATCTTCCGGACGTTCATTATTTAACCCTGCAGACACACGAAGAAAATGAGAAACTGGGAAAATGAAATTGGAAAAAGAAAAGAAAAACTAGATTTATTGATTGATTTTTTACAAAATTATTTAAAATTGATTTTGATAATACACTTCTTCATTTTAATTTTTTTTTTCAGAGAAAAAAACTTGATTGTATTATAACTTGATTGTATTATATAAGATATATAATGGACAAAAATATTACATCATGAGTAGTGAGAAAAATCCAGTCCAAATCTGAACAAAGATAATTCCAAATGAGTTGGATAAACTTTAAAACTTACTCTATATATTTGAGATATAATCAATTAGAGGAAAAAAAAAAAAAAGACATAAAACGTGGTTTCATTGAAGAAGTCAAAAGTGGTGGGAATTCTTCCGGAACTTAATGTGCGATTCACGCAAGTTCTTGCAGAGACACATGGATTTGATTTCTGAAAAAGAAGAAAATGAGAAACTGGGGAATAGAGATTGGAAAAAGAAAAGAAAAATTAGATTTGTTGATTGATTTGAGGTTGGAAAAAAAAGGGAAATTGTAAAAGGAGAACAAAAATGTATTTGATGATGAATAAGGAGAAGAAAATGGGAAATTGGATATAGAAATCCGTAAAAGAGAAGAAAAGTGGGTTATTTGACTCTGACTCAGACACAATTTCAGGAAATTAAAAATAAGATCAAATATATATATTTGTGTTAAATATTTAAATTATATTATTTACTATTATATCGTTAAGTATTTAAATTAAATGAAAAATATATAAATTAAAAAGAAATAAAAAGAAAGTTATTTAAAATTTATTTTAAAAATAATAATAATAAATTATAAATGGTTAATTAATGATGGCTAATGTCCACTGACACTAAATTTTGGTCTATCAGACTGAAGAAACGAATTATCTAGTTTGATTTAAGATTTATTCTTATGCTCAAAAAGCTTGGAGATAAGCCTCCCGAGCTCACTATAATTTTCACATCGTAAAAGGCTAGGAAGGTTCGTATTGCAACAAATATTATGAAACTGAGATCTAATGTGGTTGTACGCGGGGCACTCTAAGAGGAAGTGATTTTCATCCTCAATGTTCATATTCTCACAGAGATGACAGATCCCTTCCATCCATGGTGTTTTAGGAAGTGTCCAACCACCAGTTTTACTATGGAGCTAATGAGAGTTCATTCTAATCTTGGCTATATTAATTTTCTTCTTTGAGCTAGTTAAAACAGAGAGATACTTTCGATCTTCTAGGGCGGGGTTGATGACCTCCTTATAATATCTTAAAACATTTTTTCTTTGAACTTAGAAGTAACCATATTTTTAATGTTATTAATGTTTTGCAATGCAACATTCTCGTCGATCTCCCAATGGTTTAACCAAGCCCTGGTGTCTTTATACCAACCTAGTTTGAGCCTTAAGTGGTTTTGGCTGGAATTTAAAGCTAGCTTAGGAAGTCTATAGTCTCCTATGTTATTGAGTTTGCGCTTGTACAACAGAAGCCTAGTCATAGCTAGGCTCTCCATAGGGGAAAGACCCACTTCTACAAGGTGAATGAGATAGGGTGTATTGCTTTCAATTTTGAGGTTATACATTATAAAACGCTTATGGATTTGCTCAATCTTTCTCCAGGATTCTCTAGAGATGCTGCAACCTCAAACCTCACATCCATATAAGATAACATGAGTTACTAAAGTTTCAAAGAGGAACTTCTTTCTATCCCTCATTACGAGGTTTGTCGTTTTACAATTATTTTCAAGACCAAAATAAGCTTTCCACCCTCCATTAATCATTTTCTCAATGCTATAGTTCCAGTTGAGCTTGTGATGAATATCAATTCCTAAGTTCTTGTAAGAAGACACTTCCTCCAAGTTACTATTGTCATACATGAAATTAGCGTAATTGTCCTTCTTGGATTTGATAATCATAACTTTTGTTTTGTCAGTGTTAACAGTCATACCCATGGTAGAGCAAAAATCCTTAAGAAGTCTAAGTTGCTTATCAAGATTAGATGGGCACCTTGCGAGAAGAACAATATCGTTAGCATAGAGAAGAAGGATGATGACTATCCCAACTAAGATCGTGCCAGCGCAGCCTGCTTCCTCTAAACAACCTTCTAGCTTGTTGATGTAAATGCCAAATAGTGTAGGGGAGAGGGGGAAACCTTGTTTAACTCCGATATTTCTGAAAAGGAAGAAAATGAGAAACTGGGAAATAGAAATTGGAAAAAGAATAGAAAAACTAAATTTATTGATTGATTTTTTACAAAATTATTTAAAATTGATTTTGATAATACACTTTTTCATTTTAAAACTTTTTTTTCAGAGAAAAAAAACTTGATTGTATTATATAAAATATATAATATTACATCATGAGTAGTGAGAAAAAATCCATTCCAAATCTGAACAAAGATAATTCCAGATGAGTTGGATAAACTTTAAAAAAAACACATAAAACGTCATTTCATTGAAGAAGTAAAAAATGGTGGGAATTCTTCCGGAACTTAATGTGCGATTCACATAAGTTCAATGTTACTTGGAATAAACAAAACTACTCGGAATAAACCAAACAGAGGGAGAAATGAGACTCTTGACTCGGTTTATGAAATGAGAAAATATGTGCCGGAAAAATCATAATCATTCAAACTTCATTTTGAAATTTTGTTAGCCGCGTAAACAGAGAAAAGGGGCCTACTGGGAAAAAGAAAACAGTGGAGACTGAAATATCTTCCGGACGTTCATTCAAATTTAATGCTGCAGACAGTGATGGATTTGATTTTTGGAAAAAAGAAAATGAGAAACTGGCAAACAGAAATTGGAAAAGGAAAAGAAAAACTAGATTTGTTGATTGATTCGATGTTGGAAAAATTGAGAGTTAATTGAGTGCGGAAAATGGAAATTTTGTGCCATCCATGTGCTATCCATATACAAACTTGTAAAATACAAAAGGAGATATGGCTGTTTGACTTTGAAAATTTTCAGTAATTTTGTCTCAGAATATGAGAGTTAATTGAGTGCGGAAAATGGAAATTTTGTGTCATCCATGTATTATTCATATTTTTTTTTCAGAAAAAAAAGCAATATATTAATATTGAGGCAATATAAACAGCTCTGTTGGGATACAATAACATATGGTTCCAAGAGCTGTAAAGAGTCAAAATTTTACAAATATTGTGAGTGAACCTCATCCATGTACTATCCATATACAAACGTGTAAAATACAAAAGGAGAAATACTATCCATATACAAACGTGTAACGTGTAAAATACAAAAGGAGAAATGGCTGCTTGACTTTGAAAATTTTCAGTAATTTTGTCGGAGAATACGAGAGTTAATTGAGTGCGGAGAATGGAAATTTTGTGCCATCCATGTGCTATCCATATACAAACGTGTAAAATACAAAAGGAGAAACGGCTACCTGACTTTGAAAATTTTCAGTAATTTTGTTGGAGAATATGAGAGTTAATTGAGTGCGGAAAATGGAAATTTTGTGCCATCCATGTGCTATCCATATACAAACGTGTAAAATACAAAAGGAGAAATGGCTGCTTGACTTTGAAAATTTTCAGTAATTTTGTTGGAGAATAGGAATTTTAGTTGTTTAAAATATATTTTTAAATGTGCTATCTATATACAAACGTGTAAAATACAAAAGGAGAAACAGCTGCCTGACTTTGAAAATTTTCAGTAGTTTTGTTGGAGAATATGAGAGTTAATTGAGTGTGGAAAATGGAAATTTTGTGCCATCCATGTGCTATCCATATACAAACGTGTAAAATACAAAAGAAGAAATGGCTGCTTGACTTTGAAAATTTTCAGTAATTTTGTTGGAGAATAGGAATTTTAGTTGTTTAAAATATATTTTTAAATGTATATATATTTTTTTGAATTTAAAAATATAATTTTTAATAAAAACAAAATTTATTATACTTTAAAAATATTTTTGAAAAAAAAATATTATTAATTTTACAAATTCACCCCATACATTTATTAATTTTACAAATTCACCCCATACATATAAACTTTTTTCTTTTAATGAACGGTCTAAATTGAATTAAAAAAAATATGCCTGGAATATGCTTCTTTGAGTGGAATATTTAAAAATGAATTAAAGTGAAAATGGTTGCTGCCAACTATGCCACACATCAACGCCGCCAAAAGAGTCGCTCCCTTACAACCGCTACCAACAGAGCCACTGCTCTAGTGACCTTCCTGCTCTAGCGGTAACTCAGGGAAAGGCTAGGCAATGCTGGATCTCAGTCAACAGAGCCACATTGAAAGTATTATAATAGTTTTAGATTGTTAAATATTTAAATTATATTATTTACTATTATATCGTTGAGTATTTAAATTAAACGAAAAATATATAAATTAAAAAGAAAGTTCTTTAAAATTTATTTTAAAAATAATAAATTATAAATGGTTAATGTCTATCGAGACCAAATTTTGGTCTATTAGACTTAAGAAACGAATTATTTAGTTTGATTTATGATTTTTTCTTATGGTCAAAAAGCTTGGAGAGACGCCTCGCGAGCTCACTATAATTTTCACATCGTAAAAGGCTAGGAAGGTGAGTATTGCAACAAATATTATGAAACTGAGATCTAATGTGGTTGTACGCGGGGCACTCTAAGAGGAAGTGATTTTCATCCTCAATGTTCATATTCTCACAGAGATGGCAGATCTCTTCCATCCATGGTGTTTTAGGAAGTGCCCAACGACCAGTTTTACTATGGAGTTAATGAGAGTTCGTTCTAATCTTGGCTATATTAATTTTCTTCTTTGAGCTAGTTAAAACAGAGAGATACTTTTGATCTTCTAGGGCGGGGTTGATGACCTCCTTATAATATCTTAATTTTCTTTAGCTGCTAAATCTTTCTTGCGCCACATGTTTTCTTTGAACTTAGAAGTAACCATATTTTTAATGTTATTAATGTTTTGCAATGCAACATTCTTGTCGATCTCCCAATGGTCTAACCAAGCCCTGGTGTCTTTATACCAATCTCGTTTGAGCCTTAAGTGGTTTTGGCTGGAATTTAAAGCTAGCTTAGGAAGTCTATAGTCTCCTATGTTATTGAGTTTGCGCTTGTACAACAGAAGCCTAGTCATAGCTAGGCTCTCCATAGGGGAAAGACCCACTTCTACAAGGAGAATGAGATAGGGTGTATTGCTTTCAATTTTGAGGTTATACGTTATAAAACGCTTATGGATTTGCTCAATCTTTCTCTAAGATTCTCTAGAGATGCTGCAACCTCAAACCTCACATCCATATAAGATAACATGAGTTACTAAAGTTTCAAAGAGGAACTTCTTTCTATCCTGCATTACGAGGTTTGTCGTTTTACAATTATTTTCAAGACCAAAATAAGCTTTCCACCCTCCATTAATCCTTTCTTCAATGCTATAGTTCCAGTTGAGCTTGTGATGAATATCAATTCCTAAGTTCTTGTAAGAAGACACTTCCTCCAAGTTACTATTGTCATACATGAAATTAGCGTAATTGTCCTTCTTGGATTTGATAATCATAACTTTTGTTTTGTCAGTGTTAACAGTCATACCCATGGTAGAGCAGAAATCCTTAACAAGTCTAAGTTGCTTATCAAGATTAGATGGGCACCTTGCGAGAAGAACAATATCGTCAGCATAGAGAAGAAGAATGACGACTATCCCAACTAAGATTGTGCCAGCAAAGCCTACTTCCTCTAAACAACCTTCTAGCTTGTTGATGTAAATGCCAAATAGGGTAGCGGAGAGGGAAAACTTTGTTTAACTCTGATATTACACTTAATATCTTTCGACCACCCCTCATTGCTTTTTAACTTGGCAATTACATTCTCATATAACCTTATAGCGGCAGCTGTCAACTCGAAATGAAACCTATAGCTCTTCTAATCTGTTCCAAAAGTTGTTTATATTTTTAAAAGTAAAATTAATATTAAGTTTGCTGAATCTCGTTATTAAATTCAAAATGTAGATTTATCAAAATGTTTACTGTATAATTTACTTTAAAAAAAATCTAATCATCAAATATGGTGTTTAAAAATAGTTTATCTTAAAACATATTTAAGTGAACAGTATTCAAATCTAAAACGATAAAAATTAAAGATAATTTTTTTTTTAGCAAGAAAATTTAATGTAAATTATTTAGCACCTAGACTTAATCAATTTGTTGTTATTTTTATTGATTTCTTTATATCAATTGCTTCATATTTCATATTGGTATAATTCAAATTTTTTATGTCTTTGATATGTTTTTGTATTGATTTTACTTTATATTAAAGATTTGTTAGAATCCTAAATATAAATTATGTAATTTGCATAATCCAAGTACCCTAAAAATCTATTGCTATGTTGTGAGAATCCAACACATCTAAAAATGAATAAATAATTATTATTATCCAAAGACTAATTTATTCTCAATCCTACTCTAAATACTTCCACCCTAATATAATAGTCAGTTAGATTTTAATTAATATAAGGTCAATAATCACTTTAAAATTCAAACAATTTTATAACTTCTCTTCTCTATTAGTAAGTACAATGTACTTAATAGTCTATATAATGATCCTTCTATGATCCTTGATCAAGACGACTAAATTTATCATAATTGAATATTCATTTTTCAACCTTATCCATACTTCAACAACACATTGTTGAGATTAATGAAGAAATGTATTAATGGAGGGACAATTCAATCAAACCTTAGATTAGGAGTTTGTTCCTTATTTCTATGGTGTTGTTTCAACTTCCCTAATTGTGTGTAAATTATTTATTCCTCATGTATGATTGTAATGTAGAGCGTGTTCTGCAGAGGTAGTCTCCAGGTGGTGTTCCACACCTCTGAGTTGCCTAGGTTTTATTCAATAAATTTGATTCTTATATTTTTGACGTGGTATCAGAGTTGTAGGGCTGAGGACTGTCTGTAACCCTGAGTGGAGGAGTCATAGTGAAGGCCTAGAGGCAGAAATTAGACCAACATGTTTTTAAGGGCAATCAGCGCGAGATCCAGTGCTATAGTCGCGCCGATCTAGTTCTAACCTTACGCGATTTTATTTTCCAGAACGATGCGGGTGTGCCATTCTCAAAGGGCGTAGATCATGTGAATCAAGAAATTCTCTGGATCATTTTTTGAATCCAGTTGTCGGGTTTTGGATTGCTGCTCCATTGCTGGAGCAACCCAATACTTTTAAGAGACACCCGTTTAAGAGGCAAAGTTTACACGGCCGGAGAAAAGGGGTTTTTGGATCAAAGTTTTCATTGGATATGTAATTTGCAGTGTTTTTTAGGATTTGGGGTTGTTTTTTTTAAGTTGTTGGGGTTGATTTTTTTATTTTTATTTTTTTTTATTTTATTTTTTATTTGCGAGATGAATAATGAGTTAGCAAAAGCACACCTCAATGAGAATAACAAGCTGGATGGATCCAATTATTTTGGTTGGAAATTTAAATTGTAGACCCTGCTTGAGGGACAAAATGCACGGGTAATTGTGAATAATGATGAGGTGAAGCCGAACGTGCTTGCAGGAGAAACAAAAACAACAATCAAAGACTAGAACAAGCGAGAGACTAAGGCGAGAATGCTCCTGAAATTGTCGGTCAAAGATTGCATTATTCCCCATATCCATGATTGCAATACTGCACCAGAAATCTAGAAGACTCTCAAGGATCTCTATGAGGTCAAGAACACCAATCGATTGTTTTTCTTGAAGATCAAGATTCTCTCCATCAAGATGGAGGAGAATGAAACAATTGTAGAATTTATTTTGTGGATCAAGGAGCTCACGAACAAGCTGGGTGACATCAGTGAAGCTGTGTCAGATACAGATTTGGTCATGATTACCATGAATGGTATGATTGACAAGTATTAGATGTTCATCACGGGCTTGAATGCAAGAGAAAAATCCCCCGTGTTTGAAGAATTGTCAAGGATCCTCATGCAAGAGGAGCGGCTGACTCATAACCTCAGAGTTCAGACCTGGCCTTAATGGCGAAGAAGAATCCCTTCAGAGGAAAGCCAAATGCAGCACAAAATAGCAGTGCAACCCCACAGAGAAAGATTCCCCCACCTCAAGGTATGTCTTTCAATAGAAATGACTCTGCGACCAAATGTTTTTATTGTGGTAGAAGAGACATAAACAACATGCAGGTCATTTTTGTTGATGAGCAACAGAGTCAGAGCCTCAAACTGTTCATATCTGACTCTGCGTTTTCGGATAAGGATGATGAAGCAAATACCTGGTTTGTGGACTCAGGTGCATCCATCCACATGACAGGGAACATATAGTGGTTTGAAGACTTCAAAGAGACCAGTAGTGGAGAAAACATCTATCTTGGTGATGATAGAGGGTGCAAAATCAAAGGTTATGGTAATATTCCTGTTATTTTGCATGATGGAAATATTAGGCATATTCATAATGTAATGTATGTACCCAGGATAAAAAGGAATCTGATCTCTATCTCTACGATAACTAATCAGAATCTTAAGGTAGAATTTTATAATTCATATTGTGTTATTAAAGACCTGTTGGATTGTATGAATCCTATTGCATCAGGTATTCGTGTGGGAGGATTGTACAAGCTAAATGTCAAAAGTACACCACATCAAGCATTGGCATCATCTGCCATGACTACAGTGGACTTATGGCATCAAAGGTTTGGCCATATTAATTTCAATGATCTGCAGCTATTACAGAAAAGAGGTATGGTCGAAGGTCTTCCTTTTTTAAAGCCTGTCCATATTGATTGTGATGCATGTGCACTTGGAAAGATGCACAAAGATGAATTTCTTGTGAATGTTGATAGAAGGAGGAGAGATATACTTGAGCTGGTACACACATATTTATGCGGGCCTATGCAGACAAGGTCATTAGGTGGTGCATACTATTTTTCACTGTTTATTGATGACTATACTAGATTTACTTGGGTGTATTTCCTCAAGAAGAAGAGCCACACTTTTGAATACTTCAAGAAGTTTAGAAGTACGGTTGAAAAGCAGACAGGTAAATGAATCAGGATTCTCCGCTCAGATCAAGGGGGAGTGATGCAGGAGCATCCAACACCCCTAGAGAAAGGGAGGAATCCAAAGCAAGCGAACGTGGACCAAGGGAGCAAAACAGAGGAAAGCCTGCTTTAAAGCAGAAAAACAGATTTAAAGTGGATTTAAAGCAGTTAAAGCAAAATTAAAGAGAGAATGGATAAGTCTCGAAGATTTACTAATGTATATGCATGCATTCCAGTATGAGAGCTTTGAGGGCTTTTGTGGAGAAAATCAAGGAGTGGATTTGATCAGATCCCTCCAGTGATCCGATCCAATATTTCTTATATATGTATACGAACCTGCGTGTTCAAAAAGGGGAGAGCCAAAGTGATAGATACAAGATGTAGTAGAGAGAGTCTCTGCGCTAAGGCTGAAATGCCTTAGATCTGTAGCCATGTGTCCTTATATAATATATATGCGTTTATGTGTTTATTGTGCACTATCTATGTTTCATATATGTATGTGTGTTAGTGGCTCGAAAGCCAGCTCTTATATGTGCGTGTGAGGGGTTCGAATCCAAATTTTGAATGGTGCTTATAATACCTTAAACGCGTGACCAATTTTAGCTGTGGAAAGATCGATGTATGTCGAGATCGATTGAGAATTTGCTGTAGTATTAAATTGGTTTTTGCTGTGATATATAGCACTGAGTTTGTGAACGATGTTAAATGCGTACTACATAAAACTTCGATTGAATTTAAATTAAGATCACATGCTGTTTGGTTGCATTGTGAAATTGGCGTAAGTCATAATTTGGATCGCTTTAAACAGTTATTGATATCATATTGGTGCGTATTGGAGTATAGAGGTTGCATTGGGCCGGAATGGTGGAATCGGCGACAGTTAAGTAGCATTCAATCCTAATGATTGAAACTGCCGATTGATATTATGTCAGTGCAGATCGAAGTTGGAGCGCATTGCAGTTGAGAAGGTGTAGTAATCCCATATCAAATCGTGGTTAAACGCCCAAATCCTTGTGGCATATCATAATACAACGATTGGCAAATCGATTCGGCATCGAATAAGTGAAACCTGGGTTGCTGAAATTTATGTATATCTGAAATTGGTTCAAAAGCGTTCAAAGACTGCTTTCTATGATAAGGGATGGTTCGATATTTAATGCTTTTGTCGAGACTGTGGGCCATAACCCACAAACCCAGGTTCGAGATTTATTTGGGAATTGGGATTTTGGGCTTACACCAAGAGCCATTTTCATCATTTTGGTATCAGAGCAGCGAAAGTTTCCTACGAGGAGAAGGATTCCAAAGAGAAAGAAGAAGAAGTAGGAGGCACAGTTAGTTAAACTGGAGAGTTTGTGGTCTTACTGTCGCACAGAGATCGACAACCGAAGGTGAGAAGATCGCAACAAATCTAGAGCAAGGTGTGCTCATATGGTTCTAGAAGAGAGAACCTGAAGGATGCCAAAAGACTAAGCTCAGGAGGAAGCTTGGTGAGGTATTGTGTAGCAGGAGGAGACTGTTATTGCAGAGGTTTGGTTGCAGCTCACAGAAGACCATGAAGGCAATTCCACTGAAGGATTGAAACAGTGGGTAGAATTGCTAAGGACAAGGAGAAGCATATGACCAGGAGGTCATAAATTTTTGTGCCTCGGGAGTCTGATGCAGGAGCATCCAGCACCCCTAGAGAAAGGGAGGAATCCAAAGCAAGCGAACATGGACCAAGGGAGCAAAACAGAGGAAAGTCTGCTTTAAAGCAGAAAAACAGATTTAAAGTGGATTTAAAGCAGTTAAAGCAAAATTAAAGAGATAATGGATAAGTCTCGAAGACTTACTAATGTATATGCATGCATTCAAGTATGAGAGCTTTGAGGGCTTTTGTGGAGAAAATCAAGGAGTGGATTTGATCGGATCCCTCCAGTGATCCGATCCAATATTTCTTATATATGTATACGAACCTGCGTGTTCAAGAAGGGGAGAGCCAGAGTGATAGATACAAGATGTAGTAGAGAGAGTCTCTGCGCTAAGGCTGAAATGCCTTAGATCTGTAGCCATGTTGTTCTTATATAATATATATGCATTTATGTGTTTATTGTGCGCTATCTGTGTTTCATATATGTATGTGTGTTAGTGGCTCGAAAGCCAGCTCTTATATGTGCGTGTGAGGGGTTCGAATCCAAATTGTGAATGGCGCTTATAATACCTTAAATGCGTGACCAATTTTAGCTGTGGAAAGATCGATGTATGTCGAGATCGATTGAGCATTTGCTGTAGTATTAAATTGGTGTTTGCTGTGATATATAGCGTTGAGTTTGTGAACGATGTTCAATGCGTAATGCATAAAACTTCGATTGAATTTAATTTAATATCACATGCTGTTTGGTTGCGTTGTGAAATTGGCGTAAGTCAGAATTTGGATCGCTTTAAACAGTTATTGATATCATATCGGTGCGCATTGGAGTATAGAGGTTGCATTGGGCCGGAATGGTGGAATCGGTGACAGTTAAGTAGCATTCAATCCTAATGATTGAAACCGCCGATTGATATTATGTCAGTGTAGATCGAATTTGGAGCGCATTGCAGTTGAGAAGGTGTAGTAATCCCGTATCAAATCGTTGTTAAACGCCCAAATTCTTGTGGAATATCATAATACAACGATTGGCAAATTGATTCGGCATCGAATAAGTGAAACCTGGGTTGCTAAAATTTATGTATATCTGAAATTGGCTCTAAAGCGTTCAAAGACTGCTTTCTATGATAAGGGATGGTTCGATATTTAATGCTTTCGTCGAGACTGTGGGCCATAACCCACAGGCCCAGGTTCGAGATTTATTTGGGAATTGGGATTTTGGGCTTACACCAAGATCCCTTTTCATCAGGGAGAGTACAAGAAAGCTTGTGTCCTCAAATATTGCAAAGATCATGGGATACAACAACAGTTTACAGTACCCCACACTCCTCAACAGAACGGGGTTGCAGAGAGGAAGAACAGAACCCTTGTGGAGTGTTCTCATAGTATGTTAAAGGTAAGAATCTTTCTAATGGGTTTTGGGCTGAAGCAATTAATATTGTAGTATATCTAAAGAATAGGAGTCCAACAAGAAGTTTAGATTTCAAAACTCCTTTTGAAGCTTTATTTGGCTATAAGCCTGCAGTTAAGCATATGAGAGTTTTTGGTAGTAAATCCTTTGTTCATGTCCCAAAGGAAGATAGAAAGAAACTGGATTCAAAGACCATCAAATGTATTTTTGTTGGGTATTGCACAAAATTTAAGGCTTACAAACTATTTAATCCCTCTACTCATAAATTTTTTGCGAGCAGAGATGTAGTGTTTCATGAGCAAGTTAATAGTGGAAGCCATGAGAGTGCTAATGAAGAATGGCACGTGCCCTTGTTGGTGGAAGAAGGAAGTGATGAATCAGGTGTTAGCAACAGAAGCAACAGAAAGGGGAAGAAGATGATGTAGCTATCAAGCCAAGTCTACAAAAGGATGATCAGAAAAGGTTTTAAGCTACCCCACCACTCAGGAGATTAGGTAGGAAGGTTCAGTTGCCAACAAGATATAGGGAAAATGCTTTTATAACTAGTACGATGAATGTTGTTTAACCCTCTAGTTATAAAGAAGCCAATCGATATAGTGAATGGAGGGCTGTTATGGAAGAGGAATATGAGTCAATCCTCAAAAAAAAACTTGGGATTTAGTTAAACTACCTCAAGGAAAACAACCCATAGGATGAAAATGGATTTATAAGCCTAAATTTAAAGCAGATGGGAGCATAGATAAATATAAACCTAGGCTAGTTGCAAAGGGGTCTTCGCAGCAAGAAGGCATTGATTATGATGAAGCATTTGTCCCTGTAGCTAAACTAAACACAATCAAAATGATAGTTGCTTTAGCTACCAAACACCATTGGATGATTCACTAGCTAGATGTTAAATCTGCTTTTTTAAATGGGGACTTAAAAGAAGAAGTCTACTTAGTGCAACCTGAGGGGTTTGTCAAACAGGGTGAAGAACATTTAGTTTGCAGGTTGAAGAAAGCGATGTATGGACTAAAACAGGCACCCAGGTCATGGTATGACAAAATTGATTCATTTTTCTTGCAGCATTATAAAAGAAGCAAAAATGACCCTAATCTTTATACCATGTTTGATAAAGAGGGAAGGATTGTTTTGATTTCTTTATATGTAGATGATCTAATCATTACAGGGAATGTTGATAATCTCATTAAAGAAATCAAGGAGCAGATGTCACAAGTCTTTGAGATGAAAGACCTTGGAGAGCTACATTATTGTTTGGGTTTGGAAGTCTGGAGGGATTCTGGACAAACTTTTCTATCACAGAGTAAGTATGTCAGGAGCTTATTGGAAAAGTTCATAATGGATCAGTGCAAAGCTGTAGCAGTACCTTTACAACAGAATATAAAACTTCAGAATGATGATGGATCTAAGGAGGTAGATGCGACTTTGTATAGACAACTGGTTGGGAGTCTAATCTACTTGACTACAACTAGGCCAGATTTGGCTTATGCAGTTAGTGCATTGAGCCAATTTATGTCAAAGCCCCTTGAGAGCCATTGGGTTGCAGCAAAAGGTGTTTTAAGGTATCTCCAGGGAACCTTAGATTTTGGTATTGTTTATACTGATTCATGTGATGTTATATTGACAGGTTTTTAAGACTCTGATTCGGTTGGAAATGTAGATGACAAACGATCCATAACAGGGTATGCATTTAGCATTGGATCCGAGGTCATTACATGGAGCAAAAAAAATCAAAACACAGTATCCTTGTCTTCTGCAGAAGCTGAATATCAAGTTATGTGTGCAACAACATGTGAAGCAGTTTGGTTGAGGAGACTTCTCCTTGATGCTGGAGAAGAACAGAAGGTTGCAACAATGATCAAATATGACAACCAGTGCTCCATAAAACTTGCAAATAATCTAGTATTTCATAAGAACACAAAGCATATCGATACACAGTTTCATTTTGTCAGGGAGAAAGCTCATTCAAAAGAAATCCATATTGAGTATTGTAATAGTTGTGACAATGCTGCTGATATTTTTACCAAACCTTTTGGTAGGATCAAGTTTGAATTGTTTAGGGAAGTGTTAGGCATATTTGTGAATCTATTTCTCCATTAAGTGGGAGTGTTGATATTAATGAAGAAATGTATTAATGGAGGGACAATTCAACCGAACCTTAGATTAGGAGTTTGTTCCTTATTTCTAGGGTGTTGTTTCAACTTCCCTAATTGTGTGTAAATTATTTATTCCTCATGTATGATTGTAATGTAGAGTGTGTTCTGCAGAGGTAGTCTCCAGGTGGTGTTCAACACCTGTGAGGTGCCCAGGTTTTATTCAATAAATTTGATTTTTATATTTTTGACACACAACTTCTTTCATCACTATTTTCACCAAGATTTTTGTTTTCTTGAAGGTTTCCTACATTGTTGCCTAAATCCTATCTATTTTCACTCATTTCTTCCAATTTTAATCTTCTCCTCGCAAACCTTAATCCCATAAATTCTTCCTATTGGCTTTACACTTTTTAGTCAAATTATTTTCTCATAAACTTGAACCTTTTATACTTTTCTTTTCAATGAAAAAAATAGGAATATTCTTTCCTTTTTCAATACCCAAATTCGTATTAAAAACTTCATATTAAAAAATTTATAAATACATAAAATCTTTCTCTTCAATAAACCCTCTTTTAGAACTTAAACCTCTTATACTTTTCTTTTTAATGAAAACCATAAATATTCTTCCTTTTTCAATACCCAAACTTTATACATACTTAAAATCTTCTTCTTCAATAATGATAACATCTCCATCCATATCATTTGGATCCACCTTTTAACAATTTTCTAAAAACTTATCCCTAAAACCAATCCTCAAATGCCATTCAAATGTCATTCTCCTTATTGATAACTAGTAAAAAGATTTTGAAGCATTCTCGGGGGAGGAGGCGGAGCTCTGGTTCTAGGGTTTCACTAAGCGAGGGATAGAGGGCAACAGGCACCCATGGAGACACAGGGAGGAGGGAGCTCTGCTCCCTCCTACAGTAATATGGTAGCAAATAGAGGACGAGGAGGGAAAAAGAACAAAGCTCCACAACCCTTAGAGAGCAAGACAAAAAACACTGAAATGCAGAAGGCGGAAGGCAGCAAAACCCATGCAGAGAAAGGGACCCATGAAGAAGACTGTCAGGAGGAAAAAGAGGAAGACAGAGGTCAGGGGTTAGAAAACAGAGCCAAGATGGGGCCTTGTAAACCAAAAACCATTACTAAACCTCGGGTTATTTTGAATGATCCAGCTCTGCAAGCGCACAGGGATCACATGGCAAATTATGCCATCATATGCAAATTTATGGGAATCTGGCCATCAAAGAAAGCGTTGTACACCTGGATAAAATACAACTAGAAACCAAAGGGGGAGTTAAATATACATCTTGGATCCAAAGGTTTTTTTACTGTGGTGTTTACGAACATGGAAGACAAAGACAAGATTTTTGAAGGAGGGCCATACTTCTTTGTAGCTACTGGTCTCTATATGTGGCCGTGGACAATGAACTTTGTGCCAGAACGAGAAACCTTCACTTCGGTACTGGTATGGATTAGACTATACTCCTTACCTTTAGATTATTAGATGCAAAAATATTTAAAAGCTATAGGTAATAAATTAGTTCATTTTTTAAAAATCTCAGAGGCAACTCTAAGGGGAAAATATACATCCTATGCCCATATATGTGTGGAGATGGACCTATCATGAGCCCTCCCAGATGAGGTCATTCTAGAAGTCTATGATGAGGAATGGGTTCAAACAGTGGACTATGAACATATCCCGTTCAGATGTCACAAGTGTCATGAGCATGGGCACCTATCCAGAGATTGTCCTCTTAATAGAAAGGAGGAAAACCTAAATACTAGCAAAGGGAAAGACCAGACAGGTTTCACTAGAGTAGAAGGAAGAGGAAAAGGAGGGGGAAGGAAGACAAAAAAGAACCCTATTGGGAATGATAAAACTAAAAGTTACAACAAGTTTGAAATATTAGGAGAACAAGAGGCAGATGGAGGGGATCACGAGAGTACAGAGAAGAAGACAGCAAGGGGGAAAGAAAGAGGGACCAGCATGGAGTTCATTCAGGAACAGAATGAACACATAATGGATCCTTTGAGTAACATGGAAATAGAAAAAGACCAGGAAATGTCTCAAAGTGAAAGTGGCACAGAGGATCAAGACTTACAGCAGATCCTATAAAGGGAAACCTAGAGCTGGAAAAGTTTCTAGAACAGGGAGGAAACCTGGGAATAAACTCCATCCCTCAGGAGGATGTGGACAAGGTCCAACAGATAATCCTAAACAAGTCAAACCAAACAGTTGCAGGAGTCAAAAGGGGACATGATAACCAGGAAAACAAAGGGACTTCCTCAATAGGATTAATAACAGGAAAACTAACAAAGAATCTAGGCAAGAGGAGGGGAAGAAAAAGACAGAAAGAGCTACTACTGGAGTGTGGTAAACTCATGATTGAATCAAGAAGGATGAAAGACCTTTCCAGTTACTCCTTTAAAACCCCACTTCAATGAAAATTACAACCTGGAACATTAGAGGACTTGGGAGTAGAATAAAACAGAGGAATCTAGGTAAAAGAATCAAAAAGGAAAAACCTGACATAGTTTTCATACAGGAAACAAAATGCTCTATGGAAAGAATCCGCGAAAAACATAGCAAATGGTTAAATAGATATGAATACCTTGAAGTTAAGGAAAATAAGTCTACTGGTGGCATTCTCATTCTATGGGATCCATAGAAATTTGGTGTGATTGATGTGGAGGCCTCCAGACATCACCTTTCACTGATTTTCCAGCCGGTGGGTGACAGACAATGTTACATGATCACCAATGTCTATGGCCCACAGCCAATGGAGGACAAACTTCAACTTCTCACAACACTGGAGGATATGAAGAAGAGATACCCAGCTCTACCCTGGATTCTTGGAGGAGACTTTAACATAAAAAAATCACTCATGGAGAAGAAAGGAGGAACTAGAAGACTTGGCAGAGACTCAGTTGCCTTCCAGAACTTCATCACCAACATGAAATTAGTTGATATGGAAACAAGCAATGGAATCTTCACTTGGAATAACAAAAGAGGGGGACCCGCCCAAGTAGCCTCCAAATTGGATAGATTTATGGTTTGAGAGGAACTTCTTCTCAGGGGAGGCAACACTACTGCACTCATTCTACCTTTTGGAGGTTCAAATCACTGGCCTATCCAATTGGAAGCTTCCCTATTTGGCAAACCAAGGAACACCCCCTTCAGGTTTGAGAATGCTTGGTTCACACATTCAGATTTCCTCACCAACATTGAAGAATGGTGGAAGGAAGAACTTCACCTTCAAGGTAATGTTCCTTCTACACAGCAGGCTCAAACACATTAAAAGCAGACTAAAAAAGTGGAACAAAAAAGAATTTGGTAACATATTCAAAGCTAAGGAAGATGTGGAAAAGAAACTAAAGGAAATAAACCAGATTCTTATCATTGAAGGCTACACAAAAGAAAGGAAAGAGATGGCAGAGTCACTCCAGTAGGAGTGGGACAACAGATGCCTTCAAGAGGAAATATTCTGGAGACATAAATCCAGAGTACAATGGATTAAAGAAGGGGAGAGAAACACCAAATTCTTTCATAGATCCACCATAGCTCATAGAAACAACAATAGAATTGTGAAACTTACAGACCAGCATGGAATAGAGAGAAACACTCATGAAGAGATGGAGAAGGTTCTACTCCAGCATTTTCAGAAAATTGTTGAGGAAACCTCGGAAGACAGATACTAGTCCACGAAAAGATTTACTCAGTACATCCCTAAATTGGTCACTAGAGAAGATAATTTCAACCTCAACAGACCAGTAACAGAGGAAGAAATAGAGGAAGCCGTGAAAGAGATGCAAAATGGGAAAGCACCAGGCCGGATGGATTTAATGTAGACTTTTTCAAAGCCTGTTGGAGGATAGTGAAACAGGACATCCTGGAGGTATTGGAAGACTCTCGAAGATTTAAGACAGTCTTAAAGGCGCTCAACGAATATTTCATAGCCTTAATCCCCAAAAAGGAAAAGTTCACCTCTCCTGATAGATTTAGACCTATAGCATTATGCAATGTGATATAAAAAATTATATCCAAAGTCATTGCTAACCAACTCAAACCTCTCCTCCCAACCCTAGTGTCAGAGGAGAAAACAGGCTATGTGGAAGGAAGACAAATTCTAAATAATATAATTAAGCTCATGAAATGGTTCATTCACTCATTACCAACAAACAGGAAGGAATGATTATGCAGCTAGACATAGCAAATGCATATGAAAATCTTAGCTGGTCGTACATAAGAGCAATATTAAAAGCCTATGGCTTTGATCATAATTGGATTAAATGGGTGATGGCGCTAGTTACCACTGCCAGCTGTTCAATTCTTCTCAATGGCTCTCCTTCAAGAACCTATAGCCTTCTCAAGGTCTCAGGTAAGCAGATCCTCTTTCTCCTTTCCTTTTCATTCTAATGATGGAAGGGTTAGGGAGAACTATCAGACCTGCTAAGGAGGAAGGGAGAATTCAGGGTCTGAGACTCACTCAAGGTGGGGACACGGTGACACATCCGCAATTTCTAGATGATACCATGCTTCAAGGCACACCCACTGTCAAGGAAGCCAAAGCATTCAAACAAATTCTGAGTGAGTTTGCTAGAGTAGCAGGCATAGAGGTAAATCTTATTAAATCAAAGATTTTCTTTTTCAATACGGATATTTCAATACAAATAAATCTTTCTAGAATTTTGGGCTTTCAAAGGGAGTCACTGCCTATGAAGTACCTAGGAGTTCCTCTCACTAACAAACCACTTCACAAAGATATCTGGGAGCCTGTTCTTAATAAGCTAAAAGACAAGATTAGCAAATGGACAAATAGAGCACTAAATCTAGTAGGGAGACTGGTTCTCACTAAGGCTATCCTCCAAAGTATCCCTATCTATATGCTATTTGCCATTCCAGCACCAACCAGTGTAGTTACTAATATAAGAAACATTCAGAGAGACTTTCTCTGGGGGAAAGGTGAAGAAAAGAAGAAATGGGCCCTTGTGGCATGGGACAGAGTGTGCAAACCTAAGTCCCATGGTGGCTTGGGTCTGCATGACCCAGGAATTCTTAATAGAGTTCTTGGAGCCAAAATCTGGTGGAGATGGCTAAAAGAAATACAAGCCCCCTAGGCAAAACTTTGGAAGAAAAAATATGCTAGTGAATGGCAGGAGAAGAATCTAATTAGAATGACAGGACAAGTAAAAGGTTCTGCAATTTGGAATAGGGCATGGGAGAACAGGGCCCTAGTCCAAAATCACAGTTTCTGGGAGATCAGAAATGGAAACCTGGCTTGGTTCTAGGAGGATAATTGGCAGCAGGAGGACAATCTCCGAAGTGAAGAACTAGTAGACATTCACACTGATACCATCAACAAAGGATTAAGGTGGGTAAGTGACTACTAGGACCAATCAAGGAACAATGGGAAATGGAGAACATGGAAACTTCCAGATTACAAGGAAATGGGCATGCTGCATACTCAAGCTATAGCCCTTAAAGGTATTTTAGATAAGAGACAAATCTTAAACTCAGACTTGGATGATCAACTAAGATGGGGAAAGAACAAGGCAGGTCTCTTCAATCTCAAGGAAGCCAAAAGGATAGATGCAAGGTTTAACCTTTCAAACACAGATAAGACGTGGAAAGAAATCTGGGAAAATCCTCATTGGATGAAAGTCAAACTGTTCAAGTGGCTGGTTCACCAGGGCAAGATTCTGACATGGGATAATCTTAAAAAAAGAGGCTTTGTTGGCCCCTCAAGATGTCACTTATGTAGACAACAGGAAGAAACTACAAATCATCTCCTGAATAGATGCACTTTCACCACAACACTTTGGAATTGGGTTGGAGAAGTCTTTGAGCAGACAGATAGAGATGTTAATGACATCATCACTACTTTGAAGAATTGGAGGAAAAATTTCTCGGATAATGAGATCATAAACTCCGCCTGGATGCTGACTCCAGGATTCTTAATCTGGAATGTTTGGAAGGAACGCAACAATAGGATTTTCAAGGAGAAAGTGAGTCCAGTGAGAAACATCCTCAAACTAGTCCTTAAACAATTCAAAGAAACTGTGCATATCCTGGGAGGAGCAGCTACAGGTAAACCCATTGGACAAAGAGAGGCCAGAATATTGGAGAAGTTAGAGCTCAAGGTTATTTCCCCTCAGGGTTCTATGCAGATTATCAAGAAAACCTCAACAGAAAAGTCTTCTTGGCAACCCCCTTCTCATGGTTTTTTAAAATTCAACATAGACGGGGCTTCAAAAGGGAATCCGGGAGAAGCTGGTTATGGAGGGGTTTTGAGGGATGAGGAAGGAAACATATAGGTCATCTTCCACAGTTATCTAGGCAAAGAAACTAACAATATGGCTGAGCTCATGGCGATGGAATTATGCCTGGAAATACTGCTAAAGTACAACATTCAAAATGTCATCATTGAGGCTGATTCAGAACTGGTCATTAACTCAGTAAAGAGGATAAATGTTGGCGCTGCTCCTGAGAAAATCTTAGAACATTGGCGGCTTCTGCAAGTCTACCAAAGAATCCAAGTGCACCTAAGAATGCTGAGACCTGTTGTCCTTGAACATATGGTTGATGAACCGGTTAGCCCTGAAAAAGAGGGTTTTGGACTTGCAGTCCTTAGGCATAAGGTTGATACACTTGTTGCCCTTGGACGTAGGGATTTTGTACTTGATGCCCTTGGCCAGCAGGATTCTAAATCTGTTGAGCCTGTTGCTGCAGGACTTGAACTTGACCCTGCACGTGCAAGGGTTGACCTTGTTGATATGTATACAAGGGTTGTTGCTACGTTGGTTGGTTTTTCTGTTGCAAGGGTTGATCTTGGGGTTGCAAAAGGTGTCCCTGGGGCTACAGAGGTTGGCCCTATGAGGATATGGTTTGAGAGGTGTGCGTAGCATATTGCATCTGCTGCTGTGTGGCCTGCTACAACTGTTGTAAGGATTGACCTTGCAGTTGTTGTAGTTGAACTTGCTGTTGGATAATTTTCCCTTGCTGTTGCGCGGAGAGCCCTTTCTGCAACAAAGGTTGCCCTTGCAGTAACAAAGGTTACCCTTGTTGTTGTAGAGGTTGTCCTTGTTGTTACAAGGGTACTTGAACAGTGCCCAGGAAATTGCCAAATTGAATC
Source organism: Pinus tabuliformis (assembly GCA_031772625.1). Taxonomy (NCBI): domain Eukaryota; kingdom Viridiplantae; phylum Streptophyta; class Pinopsida; order Pinales; family Pinaceae; genus Pinus; species Pinus tabuliformis. The sequence goes on along the minus strand of CM062811.1, from coordinate 972,701,101 downwards.
TGGTCGTAGCTAAGCTGGATGTACTACGCAGATTAGAGGGTGTAAGGTGTTAGAAATAGCAACAAGAAATGCTAAAAATAGCATTGCTATAAATAGCATTTCAGGTACCAGTGTTGGACATAGCAACAAGGAATGAAAAATGGAAATGCTAAAAATAGCATTGCTATAAATAGTATTGCTACAAATAGTATTTCGAGATAGATTCCAATTTTAGTTAGTCCCTGAACTAAAATTGAGAAGTAAAATTCGAATTTGATCTTAGCCGCTGTTTGTAAAATACTTAATTAATTCATCTTGAGTTAATTAGTTGTAGAAAATCAAACATGAAGTCTATGTGAAGACATGCAATAGTTTCTCCATTGATTGAGGAAGTTATCCCTTGATTAAAGGAGATCAGGATGAGTTGTACTTTGAGTTATAATTAATTAGCTCAGTTAACTGAGTTAATTCCAGTTAGATTAGTTCAAATAGTTTTTTGAACTGATTGTGAGTTCAGTTAGTTAATGCATGCATGCAACTGTTGCACTTCAGATAACTGAATATTCTCTCATAAATAACTCATGCAAGTTAGTTCAGTCAGAGACCCAGTTGAGAATCAGAGGGCAGAGGAGAAGGTTTGTGAGAAGCCTTTGACTGTCTATGAGTAGCAGAGGGATTGTACTGAGAGCTGGATAGCTTGTGAGCTAAAGCTTTGTGTAATCTTGAGATATTTCCACTTGTATGATAATACTGATAATAGGGTTTTTAGCTGAGGCTTTCCCCAGAGTAATCTTCTGTGTTTCATGTGTATGATTTCTTCTTCTCTATTATATGTGTTCTGATTGAGCTAGCTCAAATTGATTAAGCTTCTGCAAGTTTGTTTATAGAAGTAGATCAAGTATTTTGCTTTAATATATTGCATTATCAGGTGATCTACAGTGAGAATTTCTACATGGTATCAGAGCTAGCTGATTTGTAGAAAAATTTCTACATGGTATTGGAGCAAAGGTGATCAAAGCAAATAATAGTATACAAAGAAGGGAGAAATTCAAAGTTTCAAGTTCCTGATTATAGAATTCGAATTCTTATCACATCTCAAATTTCCCCAATGGCATTCAACGGTTTAAGACTCGAGTATGCCCTTGATGGCAGCTTGAATTATATAGCCTAGAAGGATCACATGGAAGCAATATTAGAGGACAATAGTCTAAAGGACTTCATTGATCAAGAAGTCCCCAAGCCAGCAGCAGCTAATGCTACAGAATTGGCAGAATGGAAGAAATGTGTGGCTAGAGCGAGGAGAATCCTCCTGGAGGGAGTTCGAGACCACATTGTCTCGAGCCTCCATGGGAAGGAGACACCGTTTTCAATGTGGAAAACATTGAAAGATCTATATCAGAACAACAACGATCAGAGGAAGTTGGTGCTGAAAGACAAGCTTCGGAAAATCAAGTGTTAAAACAGTGACACGATCTCTACATATCTGAACAAGCTCACCACCTATAGGGATGAGCTTGGAAGTGTAGGGAACATGACAGCTGATGATGACATGGTGAGTCTTGCTCTCCTCGGTCTTCCCAAGAGCTGACATAGCTACCAAGACTCGGTAAATGGAAGAGAGAAACTGCTAGATTGGGAACGACTTTGGTTGGATTTGATGCAGGAGGAGATAAAAAGAAGCACTAGAGATGGTTCTTCATCCAAGGAGGATGAAGAAAATTGCGCCTTAGCGAGTAAGGCAAAGAAAGGGAAGGGGAAATATTCTCATCCCAAATCGAGTTCTTCCTATGGTGGGAAGAAGTTTGACAAATCGAAAGTGCGATGCTTTCATTGTCATGAGGTGGGCCATTTTGTTACAAATTGTCCACTGAAGAAATCCAAGATGGGATCCAGGGAAGGATCTGAAGGGGAGGCATTGGCCTCATAGTTCGAGTTGGATTTCACCCTCTTCTCATATGTGGTTTCATCCATGGTGGGATGTGGTTGGTTTCTTGACAGTGGAGCTTCATTCCACACACTACTACACCAAGGGCACTTTTGAGACATTTTTTTGAGACAAAACAAATCTTTTGTCTCAAAAACTCATTTTTTATTTTACATTAAAAATTAATATTAATTGATTTGTCTCAAATATAAGGTTTAAGACAAAAATAGGTTGAGACAAAAATATTTTAAGACAAAACGTTATGTTTAAGACAAAAATAGTTTAAGACAAAAATATTTTAAGACAAAAGTAGTTTGAGACAAAAATATTTTAAGACAAAACTTTATATTTAAAACAAAAATAGTTTAAGACGAAAATATTTTGAGGCAAAACTTTATATTTAAGACAAAAGTAGTTTGAGACAAAAATTTAAAGACAAAAATAGTTTAAGACAAAATTATTTTAAGACAAAAACAATTTAAGGCAAAATTATTTTAAGACAAAACAATTTAAGACAAAATTAGTTTAAGACAAAACTTTATATTTAAGACAAAAACATTTTGAGACAAAAATATTTTAAGGCAAAACTTTATATTTAATACAATGACCACTTTAGATCAAACCTATGTTTATGCTTTTATCTTTACATAGAATGTGTCATCTTTGGGCATGGGGGTAATCAGTCTGTGCCCAATAGTACGCCATATGCAACCAATGGAAATACATTCAAGTGAGATTTCATAGGCATGCCACTAGGCTCAAATACACACGACCTTACCCAATGACAAATTTTCCTTTTTGTTCTAGTTACTAACTGAACCAACCATGGATCTTCATTCAATTCCTTAAGTAGATTTCATATACCAACAATATTTAGGTTGACATAACTATAACTAGAACCTAGATCAACTAAAATGGAAATAACTTGGTCATGCAACTTACCTTCCCTCTCAATAATGGATGTCTACTGGTCTGCTTGGTAGTTGTCCACTACTACATAAACTCTCGACATGTTCTGAGCTATATCACCTATTGTCCAAGCTTCTTGAGCACTATAGATCTTTGGGCCAACATTTTGTTGATGTGGATAATCCCTTCTTCTATGATGTTCACCAAAAATCCAACATTTTAGTGGCTCTCATCCCTCAAACTTGGTCTACTCTAGTGCTAGTTGTTGCACATTTTCCTTAACAACAACGTTATATTTTTTGTTGAAATTGGTTTACAGGGGTTGGTTGCTTACCTTCCCTATCTTTTGAGTTTTTCTTGGGCTAATTTCTCTTATTTCTGGCATTGTCCTTTTCCTACCATTTTCCCTCGATCTCTGGCCTACATTTTTCTTGCTCATAATAGTGCTTCAGCGTTTTTATGGCATCCTTCAAATTTAGTGGTTCCAGAAACTTAATTTTATCTTTGAATGCCACATGAAAGCCACTAATGAACCTTTGAATCTTTGCTTTCTCATGATTGAGATATGGTACATACCTCAATAGCCATAGGAACTTCGTGATGTATTCCTCATCTAATAATGGCCCCATCTTGAGTTCATAGAACTCCTTTTCATTTCCATCATAATAGTGTTCAGAAAGATATTGCTTTGTGAATAACTTTTCAAATTTTGTCCAAGTCAACTCCCTCTCAACAATCACTCTAACATTCTTCAGATCTTCCCACCATATATTTGTTTTTCCCTTCAAGTTGTAGGTGGCAACTCTAGCTTTCATATTTTTAGAATAGTTATGTATTCTAAAAAACTTCTTCATGCCCAACAACCAAGATTTTTCATCCTCTACCTTTGTCATATCCCCATCAAATGTGAGTGGCCTGGCTTTCTTAAACTCCTTAGGTGTGTAATCTGTTGGAAATAATACTGAGGGGGGGGGGGAGTGAATTAGTATTATCAAATTCTTTTCAATATATAATACTTTGAATTATTCTTCAGATATTGATCGTTACTTTGTATGTCAGTACCATAAAATAATGAACAAGAAAAACAGATAGTCACACGAAAGAACACTAGATATAAGGTGGAAACCCAATGTGGGTGAAAACCACCTGTTGCAATATGTCTCTATCTTCTTTCAATAAGAAACTCCTTTTACAATGATTTTGTACTGGTGCAGTCCTTTACCAGTACGTAGGCTGCAACCTGCAGAGAGCTACAACTCTCTCTCGTTTTCCAGTCTCTTCTGGAAGGGAGCTACAACCCCCTACTTCTTTTCTTTCAAGGACCACTTTTCATAAATTTTCAAACTGGATCCAAGAAGATCAAATAATCATCAAGTACATGCAAATCACCCAAACTCCTTATACAATCAACCAAAGAGTCACCCAACTTTTCAGAATGCTGTAAACAGAAAGGTAGTACCCAGAATTCTGCAGCAATAGATAAAAGATAATCAACAAATGTTTTAAGACAGATCCGCAGTTTTTCCTTATCTGGGCTGCGTGGCTCCGCACACCTCCTTATGTTTTCCTGCGTATCCACGCAGAGCGCCTTCTGCTATACTGCGTACCTCCGCTCTTTTCCTACCGTCTTGCTGCGTACTGCTGCTGTGCCTCCGCACCTGTACCTCCTGTCACGCCGCGTACCCCTACTGTATCTTTGTAGCAGCGCCTTCTGTCGCGCCGCGTGCCTCTACTGTGTCTCCACAGCAACGCCTTCTGTCGCGCCGCGTGGCTCCGCAACTGTGCCTTCTGTCGCGCCGCGTACCTCTAATGTACCTCCGCACTGTGCCCTTTTGCGCTCCGCGTGCCTCTGCACTGCGCCCTTTTGCACTCCGCGTGCCTCCGCACTGTACCTTTCACTGGACTGCGAACCTCCGCACCTTCACTTTTCACTGGACTGCGAACCTCCGCATATGCACTGTGAATCGCCTGCGGACCTTTGATTTGAACCGAATTAGCAGCCCTCCAATGTGCCACTAATAGTCAGATGCACAGATCTGATCATGCGCCCGTGAGATCACGACTTGATAGATTCACCTTCAAATTTACTTTGATTTAGATCAAGCTTTTAACATTGATAACCCAATATTTCAGATCTTAAGATATTCAATTTGCAAAGATGCCTTAGCCAAGTGATCTCCTTCCCTATTTATAGTCAAGCCCTTATTCACACCAAGGGACAAAACCATCACAAACCAATACAAGGGATCCAAACCGGGGTTCAATACTTTAGATCCTATACCACGGGCCAAAACCATAGGATCAAGAACGACGGGTTAAATACCATGGGCCAAACATAAGAAACCCCACGTGAGCGCGCTTCTCTGCCTTGAAGTAAGTGAAATGGGGGACCGCACCTTCTGAACGGATAACCTGCGGGTATGACCGCACTTCCTGGATGGCGAAACTGCGGGTCCGCACCTTTTTGAACCATTCACCTACGAACCTCTTAATTTCCATCATTTTGAGAGCCTGAATAGAGCTTTGCCACTTGAGTGAGTTGCCATCAAGTACAACACCAGAATCATAATGCCAACAATCTCCCCCTTTGGACTTGATGGCAACCTCAAGATCCTCAACGTCATTCTCCCCCTTTGACATAAAGGGAAAAGGGTTATGCTCCCCCTAAGAACATGCTCCCCTTGACTACAAACCAGATCTGCAAAGAAGAACCATAATCCACCAAACACCACCATGAAAGAGATAGAGACATATTGCAGCAATATTCCTTCTGACCTTCCTCCATAATGCCAATAATGCATTATATGCTCCCCCTGAACCTGTGCCATTCGATCTTCGAACAATCCGCAACTCAGCAAATGTACGCATATACCCCAGATGAACCTTGCGTACAACCAACAATCAGAAGAGAGTCAACAACAAGATGATGCATCAACAACCCCCAGGTTTTGCCTGAGGTATTCAAAGTTCTCCCTGGGCAATGGTTTGGTGAGTATATCAGCAACTTGTTCCTTAGAAGGAACATACTCCAACTTGACCTTTTGTTCAAGCACTTGTTCCCGGAGAAAGTGATACTTGATTGGTATGTGCTTGGTCTTTGAATGCATGACTGGGTTCTTTGAAATGCTGATTGCACTTGTATTATCACATAAGATGGAGATAGGTGGTGTACAAGTGATTTGAAAATCCTGCAAGGTCTGCATCATCCAAAGGAGTTGAGTGCAGCATGATGCAGCAGCCACATATTCCGCTTCAGTTGTAGACAAAGCAATTGAACTCTGTTTCTTGCTGAACCAAGCTACTAATCTGGAACCCATAAAGAATGCACCACCACTTGTGCTCTTCCTGTCATCCACGCTTCCGACCCAATCTGCGTCTGTATAAGCATGAAGTGTGAGATCTATATCTCTAGGATACCATAAGCCATAGTTTTCAGTCCCTTGAAGATATTTGAAAATTCTCTTCACTGCCTGAAGATGAGTTTCCTTTGGATTTGCCTGAAATCTTCCGACTATTCCCACTGCATGCATGATGTTTGGTCGGGTACCTGTCAAATAAAGTAGACTTCCAATCATAGATCTGTAGGTTGGTTGATGCACTGCTGCTGATTCATCATTTGCACTGAGGTTACATCCTGTGACCATGGGTGTACATACTGGTTTTGCATCTACCATGCCATATTTCTTCAAAATCTGCTTGAGATACTTGGTTTGAGACAAGAAGATCCCTCCTTCATTTTGTTGGATTTGCAATCCAAGAAAATATGTCAGTTCTCCAAGCAAGGACATTTCGAATTCTTTTTGCATCACCAAGGCAAAGCTTTGACTCATAGCTTCTTCATTGCTGCCAAAGATAATATCATCTACATACACAACACGTATTAGCAATTTGTCATTTTCAATTTTTATATAAAGATTGCTATTTGCTGATCCTTTTGAAAAACCTTGTTGATGAAGATATTTGTCCAAACGATAGTACCAAGCCCTTGGAGCTTGTTTAAGACCATAGAGAGCCTTTTTCAGTCTGCATACAAGATTTGGATCATTTCCAAGAATGAAACCATCTGGCTGCTCAATGTATACTTCTTCTTCTAAGTCTCCATTCAAAAAGGCTGATTTCACGTCCATTTGAAATACTTTGAACTTTTGAAAGCTTGAGAGAGCAAGAAACATTCGGATGGCCTCAAGTCTTGCAACAGGAGAAAAAGTTTCTTCAAAATCTATTCCTTCTTGCTGGGCATACCCTTTACAAACAAGTCTGGCCTTGTTTCTAATTACTTCCCCATTTTCATTCAACTTATTCTTGAAGATCCATTTTGTCCCTATAACATTCTTATCCTTTGGTCTAGAAACCAACTCCCAAGTGTTATTCTTTTTGATCTGCTCAAGTTCTTCATCCATTGCTTTGACCCAACATTCATCTTTTCATGCCTCTCTTACATTTTGTGGTTCAGTGGAGGAGAGTAATGCCAAATAGCTTGAAGCTTCTGCAGTTGTTCTTCTTGTTTGTACACCTGCTTCTTTCTGCCCCAAAATCTGAGATTCTGGATGATTCTTTTGAACATACCTAGATGGAGTCTTTTCTTCTATCCTTATTTTTTCCTCTGGTGCTTCTTGAGGTTCTTCTTCTTCATCATTCTGTCTTTGAGGGTAGTCTTCATCTTCTTCGATATTTTCATGATTTACTTGCCTAGGAATGTATCCTTTTTCATCAACCACTACATCAATGCTGTCAACAATTCTTCCAAGTCTTTTATTGTAGCACTTATATGCTTTGCTGTGTGGAGAATAGCCAAGAAGAATGCCTTCATCTGCTCTAGGTTCAAGTTTGCCAAGTTTCTCATCAGTATTGTTAATATAGCATTTGCTCCCAAAATTTTTGAAATGCTTTACCGAAGGAGTCTCACCATACCAGAGCTCATGAGGAGTATGAGTGCTGTTCACTCGGACATTTGTTTTGTTGAGAATAAGAACCGCAGCATATGCAGCTTCACCCCAGAAAGTTGCGGGAGTTCCAGACTCATCAAGCATAGCACGAGCCATTTGTTGGACTGTTTTGTTCATCCTTTCTACCACTCCATTTTGCTGAGGAGTTCTAGCTGTAGAGAATTCTCTTCTTATCCCATGTTCTTCATAGAAATTGAAAAATTCATTTGAGGTAAATTCCCCACCTCTGTCGGACCTGAGGCACTTAATTTTGTAACCTGATTCATTTTCAACCAAGGCTTTGAAGGATTTGAATTTTTCGAATGCTTCGTCTTTGTGCTTCAAAAGTCCTAACCAAACAAACCTGGAGAAATCATCAATGAATAATATCAAGTATTCTTCTCCTCGAGGTGACCTTGTCCTGAAAGGACCACATACATCTGTATGGACTAGTTCAAGAGGCCTGCTGGCTGATCCTTCCTTCTCAGGGAAGTTGGTTCTGGTTTGCTTGCCAAACTGACATGATTTGCATATGGTGTTGTCTGGAATTTTGATATTTGGAAGACCACGAACTGCCTGATATTTGCATGCCTTCCTTATTTGTGAAAATCTAAGATGCCCCAACCTCTGGTGCCATAACCAATGTTCATCATCCTTGCTCAAATAGCATTGTTGTTGTCCTTCTTCAAATATGTATAGATTATTTGGAGTTCTTCTGCCTTTAATCACTGTTTTCCCTGTATCAAGATCACGAACACTACACCCATTTGATCGAAATATTACTTCGGTTCCTTGATCACACATCTGACTGACACTTAGTAGATTATGCTTCAAGCCATCAACATACAAAACATTTCCAGCTTTGACCTTTTCTTTCAACTGAGCAATGCCTTTTCCTTTTATAGCTGTAGGAGTATCATTTCCAAAAGAAACTTTCTTTCCCTTTTCCAAAGCAGAATATGATTCAAGTTTTTCTTTATCACCTGTCATATGCTTCGAACATCCACTGTCGATGTACCATAGATTTTCCTGTCCCTCTGCATAAAAGGCTATCCCACATCATTCTGTTTGTGGTTCCTTTATTCTCCATGTTCTGGTGCTTGAGGCTTGTTCCTTTGTTTGCTGAAACCTGCTCCTGCATTCAGAATCTTCATGACCGAAGTTATTGCAAATAGAACATTCAATTTCATTTTCAAGAGCCGAAAAGTTGTTATAGGTCCTTTTTGTAATCCCAGTCATACTTCTTTGTTTTTAAGCTTCTCTAGTCATGATTGTTTTATATGCAACACATTGAGCTGCTTTGTGACCAAAGTTATGGCAAGAGAAACATTGTCCATTGAAGAAACTTCTGTGGTTATCAAATCTACCGGCCAAATGATTGTAATTTCTATTGTCATCCATTCTTGAAGCAAATTGAGAAGATTTTACCTGTGGCTGGTTGTAGCTTTTGTTCACCCTTAAGACGGATTGCCCTGGTTTACCTGATAGTCTTTGTTTGTTCTTGATGTAATTCGTCCCTGCTTTACCTGGTGATCTCCATTGTGCTTTTGCTCATTCCTTCTTGCTGCATCAAGATAACTCTTTGAGGTGGATGCTTGAGATGTTTCTCCATTATACCCCAGACCTGTCTTGTTTAGTGGAGAACGATGTACATTGATGATCTCATCCAGAGTTTCAGATCCTTTGACAAACTTAAGATTAATAGCCTTTGTTTTCTCAATTTCTTTTCTAAGGCCAACAATTTCACATTCTAACTTTTCAAGAAATTTTTCTTTTTCATCAATTTGAAATTGTAGAGTATCAATGATCACATTCTTTTCTTCTATACATGTCTTGAGTCTAGAAATCTCTTCATAAAAGCTATCCACATCTATAGCATCCATGTAATCATCATCTTCAAAGGCCATTAAAAGTTTATAGTCATTACCTCGTTCATCTTCATCACTATTTGATAGACCATCACTGTCTTCATGAGTGTAGTATCTTTTCTTATTTGCATTCTGTTTCTTGTTCCATCTAATAGGTTCCTTTCTCTTGTCGATCTTATCCTTATGAGGACATTTGGCAGCATAGTGACCTACTCTTCCACAAGCAAAGCATTTGAAGGGAAACTTACCTCTGAACCATCCAGCACCCCGTTGAAGATTTCTGACAAAATTTGATTCTTCTTCTTCTTCTGACCCATGTCCTGATTCATAGTACTCTCCTTTGCCTGAAGCCTTGAAGGCAGCTTCTCTCCTGTCAGATGGACCTCCTTTCCTCATTTCATAAGCAGTTAGAATTCCATGCAGTTGTGACATTTTAAGATGTTGTAGATTCTCCTTTTCTTCTATAGCAGAAACTTTAGATTCAAACCTAGGTGACAAAGATCTTAGAAATTTTTCAACCACAACAGCCTCTCTTATTTCTTCACCCAAATTTTTCATACAATTAACAATCTCATCCACACGAAGAAAATAGTTAGCCACACTTTCATCATTATACATATTGAGATTTTCATACTGAATCCTGAGGGTTTGAAGTTTTGCCCGTTTTACCTAATCATCTCCTTCATAGCTCAAAACAATCTTGTCCCATATCTCTTTTGTGGACTTAAACTGCATTACCTTAACAAATTCTGATTGAGATAGGCACCCTAATAGAGTATTAACTGCCTTTGCATTTGTTTCATATTTCTTCTTCTCAGCCGGATCTGTAGGAGTTGCAGAAGGAAAAGTATACCCTGTATCTATGATATCCCAGACTTTTGTACCAAGAGATTGAAGATAGGCAGTAACTCTTACCTTCTAATAAACGAAGTTTGTCCCATCAAAAATCGGTGGCCTGATTGATGCTTCCCTCTCGTAGTTGCTCATGATGCAAGATCTTTCTTCAAGCGATCAAGCTTCTTCTGAAGAACCTGCTCTGATACCAATTGTTGGAAATAATACTGAGAGGGGGGGGTGAATCAGTATTGTCAAATATATAATACTTTGAATTATTCTTCAGATATTGATCGTTACTTTGTATGTCAGTACCATAAAATAATGAACAAGAAAAAGAAATAGTCACACCAAAGAACACCAGATATAAGGTGGAAACCCAATGTGGGTGAAAACCACTTGCTGCAATATGTCTCTATCTTCTTTCAATTAGAAACTCCTTTTAAAATGATTTTGTACTGGTGCAGTCCTTTACTAGTACGCAGGCTGCAACCTGTAGAGAGCTACAACTCTCTCTTGTTTTCCAGTCTCTCCTGGAAGGGAGCTACAACCCCCTACTTCTTTTCTTTCAAGGACCACTTTTCATAAATTTTCAAACTGGATCCAAGAAGATCAAATAATCATCAAGTACATGCAAATCACCCAAACTCCTTATACAATCAACCAAAGAGTCACCCAACTTTTCAGAATGCTGTAAATAGAAAGGTAGTACCCAGAATTCTGCAACAATAGGTAAAAGATAATCAACAAATGTTTTAAGACAGATCCGCAGTTTTTCCTTATCTGGGCTGCGTGGCTCTGCACCCCTCCTTATGTTTTCCTGCGTATCGACACAGAGCACCTTCTGCTACACTGCGTACCTCCGCTCTTTTCCTACCGTCTTGCTGCGTACTGCTACTGTGCCTCCGCACCTGTACCTCCTGTCGCGCCGCGTACCCCTACTGTATCTCCGCAGCTGCGCCTTCTGTCGCGCCGCGTGCCTCTACTGTGTCTCCGCAGCAGCGCCTTCTGTCGCGCCGCGTGGCTCCGCAACTGTACCTTCTGTCGGGCCGCGTACCTCTAATGTACCTCCGCACTGCGCCCTTTTGCGCTCCGCGTGCCTCCGCACTGCGCCCTTTTGCGCTCCGCGTGCCTCCGCACTGTACCTTTCACTGGACTGCGAACCTCCGCACCTTCACTTTTCACTGGACTGCGAACCTCCGCATATGCACTGTGAATTGCCTGCGGACCTTTGATTTGAACTGAATTAGTAGCCCTCCAATGTGGCACTGACAGTCAGATGCACAAATCTGATCATGCGCCCGTGAGATCACGACTTGATAGATTCACCTTCAAATTTACTTTGATTTAGATCAAGCTTTTAACATTGATAACACAATATTTCAGATCTTAAGATATTCAATTTGCAAAGATGCCTTAGCCAAGTGATCTCCTTCCCTATTTATAGTCAAGCCCTTATTCACACGAAGGGACAAAACCATCACAAAACAATACAAGGGATCCAAACCGGCGTTCAATACTTTAGATCCTATACCACGGGCCAAAACCATAGGATCAAGAATGACGAGTTAAATACCACGGGCCAAACATAAGAAACCCCATGTGAGCGCGCTTCTCTGCCTTGAAGTAAGTGAAATGGGGGACTGCACCTTCTGAATGGATAACCTGCGGGTATGACCGCACTTCCTGGACGACGAACCTGCGGGTCCGCACCTTTTGAACCATTCACCTACGAACCTCTTAATTTCCTTCATTTTGAGAGCCTGAACGGAGCTTTGCCACTTGAGCGAGTTGCCATCAAGTACAACACCAGAATAATAATGCCAACATAATCATTTTCTTTCTTCCTGGATGATGATGATGATGGTGATGATTAGAACAATGATAATTCCTCCTAGTAGTAGAACTAGATGGTTTTTTAGCATGATGCACATCAATGTTGGCTCCTCCTCTTGGGGTGCTCATTGGTGCATCTCCCTTCAAGGTGTCCTAGCTTTCAGGCTTAATCCTCTTCCTAGAACTTCCACCATCTGCCTCATTGGTATACTCCTCTCATCTCTGAGGGCTCCTTCTATCTCTATAACTGATCCTCTTCTCGGATTGCCTCTACCTCTGCAAATCTAAAAGACTTTTCATAATGACTGCATTTATCTTAGCTTACTTCTCTTCAGCTCTCACTAGCCTCTTATTATCTTCCTTGAAGCTTCTAACTTTAGCCCTTAGGCTTCTTAGGGTATCCATCCAATCTAAAGAGTGAATCCCTGCCCCTTGGTTAACTGATATTTCCTCTTCATTGACCCTGACCTCTTCACTTCCATAATGAGACTACTAAGAACTATACTGGACCATTCCAGTCCTCATTTCTACTTTGGCTTTGTCTTATGCTACTTATGATGTGTTTTCAATCACACACGCTATTAGACAATGAAAATAGATAAATAAATACATAGTTATGGCCATGAATTTGATGCTCATGGAGTTGCCATGGTAATCCCTGCTGTAACAAGGAAACCAAATTAACATACTCGTGATGTTCAATATCTCACATGCATCAATTACAATTCAAGTAATTTAAGTTGTTAGTGCATAATCATTAAAATAAATAACCAATTATATATAGGTTCCTACCCTTATAGAGTTGCCATAACAATATACCTACAACAAAATAACCATATTAGCACATAACTATACCAATTTACCATCTAAAGTTTGTAGGCCAGCCAAATTCATAATTTATTACAACTAGAAATATGTTTAGTCATGTTGATTGCTAAACTTTTTGTTGTTCCAACATGTCACATAGTGAATAATTCCCATTTAGGTATGTTATTAATTTATTTAGACTATCTTTTAACACCTAACATCTCGCTTAGGTAATTTCTAAAAATCATCACTTGCTCATAATGATCCAGTCCAAGTGTTGAACCTGGATGTTCCAATACCACTTATGCAACCCCATCCTACCCTTTTCTCCAGTGGAACGAGTTGTTACTGAAAATCCAACCCCTCTGGTTCAACTAGAGGAGTGGGATATTGGTTTGATAGTATTCATTATTTTATTTTTGCATAGGAAAATGGGTGTGTGTGTGTGTGTATTTATCTAAACATTTATTTATCAACATATAAATAATATTTATGATTGTCACATCACTTTTCACATCACGTCACTATTCACTACCAACTATCTCCCCGCTAATTTGACGGTTCTTGTTCATCGATGCCTTGTTCCATGTGTTGTGTCGATGCAACTTGAACGACCAATAATTCTAGCAGGGATCAGTGCAATCAGGGTTCAAGCTCATGGCTCTACCCCCCACATTGAGCAGCCCTCGTCTCCTCTATCAGATCCAATGGATCAAGAGAATTGTTCCACCCCCACTTCCCTTCCCGGTGATGTCACAAGGGAGGGGTGTCGCAACATGTGGGTTGTGGGCCTTATCTTCGCCCACCCTGCCATTGATTGGTCCATGAGGGATGGTTTAGGGTGCCTGTTTTGGTAAAGTCACCCTTCCCTTTCCCAATCATAATATGGTGTGATACGAGTGTGCTAATTAGAATCCTCCATGTCTAGGTCTTTCCTCCTACCAAGGGAAACAACATGTCTAATTAATTTATATGTTGGTCCACTTTGTTGCAATTCTCTGCGCCAACCTGGCCCTTTAAGCATGGGTTCATTTTTTCATTTGTTTCATAGGTTCTACAATCTAGGACATCCACACCAACATTTTTTCATGGCCTCTATGGGTCGTTATCCCTTACTAGTTCTACCCCTCCTGAGCTTACGATCAAACTTATCTTCCAAAGCCCACTGAAGTTGTAAAATACCAAAAGGGGCTTGAGGAGATCAACACTCCTCAATGATCTATGGGCCAAGGCATACCCTCAGGGTTGTAATTCCATAACTAGAAGCACTATGAAGCTTGGCGAAGACCTCCATGACTATTGAAAATGCAAGGCTACAAGAGCCTCTAATCTAACGTCGACATTTAATATGTTTTAAAGAGGATGATATCCTTGGCATCAACTCATGCCTCATAAACACATGTACATCCATTTATATGTATGCAAAGACCATGTCAACAATTTGTCTTCGATGTAACTGTTATTCTGTAATAAAAGGATTCTTATACTAAATATTATGATGGTAGAATTTGGTTCTTATGGGAAATTTATATGCCTTTATTCTGTGCACCATTTTATTGTTTATTATGTGATAATCTGGTTCAGTTGTATAGGTACTATTTCCAGTTCTTTAACCTTTTTCTTAGCAGGTTAATTAGTCATGTTTAGAAATGGTACTATCACATATTTCAAAGGTATAATAATTTAAATTAGAGAAGAAGTATACCATGTTCAACACAATCATGAGTACCATTCAGTCTAGAACACAATACATATTCATTTCTCATATACATGTGATTTCAATCCAAGAGTGTAACACATGATTAATGGCGTTGCAATGCATAAGAGCACTTATCTCATGATGCTTTGGGAAATTGAGTTTGGGATGAGGACTCTCCACCCAACCTTAGCCAATTATAGCTAAGGTCACTTGCAACTATCATCCTTGAGCCATATTTTAGAGAATGAGGGGCTTGGTTCAAGGATAAAACACCAACTTTCAGTTGAAACAGGGACTCTAGAGGACCTCCCTCCTACACCCACCAGCCACTCAGCAATCAAATGGAAACACAGGGATTTGAAATGCCCAATACCTTCACTCAAAACATACCAAGGGAATATTGAGAGTAAATATCCACCCTTAAACAAAACATAGTGGTTCCACTCACTTAAGGGAATCCAGAGCCCAATGTAAATCAATAGCAGGAAGTTTTGAGAGTCTCTCCATCTAGGAATCGAAGGACACAATCCTCCATCTACACCACTGAGGGAATCCAGAGAAAGTCATCTCCATCCTATGGCTTTACAGGGGCTCGAGAGGCATTGTTCCTCACCAAGGACAACCACCTGTTCACCAATATTTCAAACCAAAAACATAGTTTATTGCCATTCCTCCCTCTTCTTGTTCAATTTTGAATCTTATATGTTGAATGAGTGGGTGGATAATTCTGTCTCTTCCTGATTGAATGAGAGAGGGTGTATCTAAAAAATGAGATTGAACCCCTCTCATTTATCTGTTATCTTCTCTTCTGTGTTGGGATTGATTTTTTTCATTGCTACTAGTAGAAACGACTTCATTAATTTAGTTCTTCTTTCCTTGTAAATGTTTCTCAAGGAAACATGGTCTGCCTACTTCCTTCCAACTCAAATTAATTTCTTGACTAGTCCATTAAGGCTCACCAGCTATCTGTTTAATGAGTGTACCAAAAATAATTTAGATTTCTGCACAAGAAACCCATTGACATCCCAAGAGAGCAACCCCCTCTCAGCTCTTTAATCTATGTCCTTTACTCAGATCCCTTTTTAATATTTAATTTTTGTAAACATGTATACAATGTCTTTTACGAGAGAACCATGGTTGGGGATGTCATAGGGTTTTCGAGAAAAATACTTTCAAATATGAAAGGATGATTCTTAGGGGTGGATTTTATGTATAACTCTATACATATTAGTTAATGATCTGACCCTACGTGTTAGGGTCCAACCCTAACCCCTTTATTTATGTAATAAACCCAATATGGTCGAGTCATAGTCATAGTTAGTTAAAGCGTCAATAAAGCCCGTATTAATAATTGTAAGTGGTTAACCCTCATTTAAGAAAGGGACCACAGTTAGTTGCAAACATGCCATAATTAATAAATAAAGTGGTTAACCCATGTTATGCAAAGGACGACTAGTCGTTAGGTTGTTGAATGTCATTTAGCTATAAATAGTCATAGTTATAAGGGAAAGATCATCGAGTCTTATTTTGTAATCGAGCTATGCTTTGTTGGAGGTTGCCCCCTCAAAGAGGCAAGTGAACATTGCTTTTATCTCTGAATAATAAAATACTTGCTATATTTCTCATTTTATTATGTGTTCTGGGTTGTATTTCTTTGCATATTTGGTATTCTGGAATTTCTCGTAGGTTAAGAGCATAACAAGCAGTATCAGAGCACTTTCTAGGTTTGTGGTACCTCCATTTTGCAAAAAAAAAAAATTAGGCCAGAGACGTGTTCTAGCATCTTTAAACCACGGGATTTGTCGTTGAGAACATAAACATGTGGATTTGGGGAGGCATGCACGCAGGAAATACAAGAGGTGGCCACGCTTGTTGGACTCCCTTGTAACCCCTGTGGGTACCCCTTCGAGTAGTACTACATTAGATAGAACCACGCATGGACTACACTTCCACGTACCCTCTGGGTATATCGAAAGCCCCCTAGGCTCAATTGAGACCTGGCCTTAGATAAGCCATCAGTTGTCTTGCTGCTACAGTACATTGAGAACAGTACTCGAGGAGATTACTTGTGCGTACGATAACGTATTTAGGTAGTATGGCTAAGGGTACAGTTGATCCTCCTTAGTTAATTCCCTGAAATATTGGGCCGAGTATTATTGTTGGAACCTTATGTATATTGCGATCTATAGCACCTGACAATCCTTTGTGACCATAGTTCCCTCAGCTCTCTGAAGATCGCCCATTATCTTATATGCCAGATCAGATCCACCAGTTGAGGTTCTACCGTAGCAATACAATTCAGATCTAGGTGCTCCCCAGGATGCTTACAAGAGACTTAGCCCATAAGATTCAGGACAAGGAGTTGATCACAGTGGTTCCATTCACTAGTCAGCCTCATTTTTCGGGTGGTCCCAAATTTTTTCGGAGTGACTTCAAGTGACCAAGATTTGTGTATGGTAGAAACCAGAGCTCAAGTCATGGCCAATTAGAAGATCAAGTGCCTTGAATCAAGGTTGGATTCGTTCAAGGAACCACTGGAAGAAATTTCAAAATCGCTTCAACTAGTCACCAAGAGCATGACAGGGTATCATCAGGAGGTGCATAGTATTGATGAACACCTTGAAGGAGAATATAGCCATCATATTCACTTCCATGGAAATCACCAACATTCCCACCCTCGGCCACCCAAGTTGGACATGTATAAATTTGATGGCTCTAATCGGGCAGTATCGGTAGCACGAATAGAACAATATTTCACCCTGAATGATATCCGCGATTATCAAACTAAAATACGTGTGGGAGACCTTTACTTGGACCAAGAAAGATGGCAATGGTGGCAGTGGCATGTGAAATGTTATCCTGGAAACATAACGTGGTAGGTGTTCTCAAAATCCCTTTCTTAATTGTTTCGAGTTGTTTTAGAGTGGTTCCAACTTCATTCAATTTTGAGAAAGTCAAATTTTAGATCCCATTCAAAACTTAGTGGTTATTGATTGAACCGCTTCTTTATAATGAGTCCTAGACTTTGACTTCCAATTTTTTAGGTGCAGTTATTGCATAATCATATTCCTCATGAGACTTTGCAGCAGAAGTTGATCTTTAATCCATTGCAAGCACTTGACCTAGCTTAGGGAACCATCAGCTACCCCTCCCAAGTTGCACCTCAACATTGAAATTTTCTTTTTCAGTAGACATTCATTTTATCCATTAGATCATTTCTTCCACTGTGACAGTCCAACAACACCCCTGCCAACATATGCTTGACAATCCATCTCATCTTTATTGCTATCTTATAAACACTCTTAAATCTTGTGTCTCCAATATAAAAGAGGAAGAACCAGAAAGGGCCTTCATGGCCCTCTTCACAACCCACAATATGTTTAGCTTCTCTCTTGTGCTTACACTCTAGTCGTCTCACAGCTTCGGAATGGTGAATCTTAAACACAGTCTCATGATGTCCATTCAAGGAAGCATAATTCACCCTTTGTTTGAATCAAATTACCCCCCTAGCATTCCCTTTACCTTTACATGCAGGCATATATTTTCCTTCTGGATGACTGTTAAGCTTCCCATCTCTATTTCGCCTCCCTCTCCTACCCTCATGAACCCGATAAGCTGAATTTAACCAATCTCAATGTATCTGAGATAAACAATCCATCCAACTTAGGAAAGGGCCTTCCGGAAGCAATCAAGATCAAAGTGGACCAATGGACCCATATTCAGCAGCTGGACTACGAACAAATCCCGTTCAAATGTAAGGTATGCCATGAATATGGTCATTTTGCTAATAGGTGTAGTAAACTAAAAGAAAATGAAATGAATGAAAATGTTGAAGCCAGTGAAGACACATGGGAACAAGTCAAAAAAAGAAAGTAAACCCCAATAGTCTGGCCCAAAACCAAAGCCTCCCCCAGAAATCCAAGCTGCATCCTTCTCCTCCCCTCCCATCTTGACTCAGCCATTACCCTCTACATCAAACCCCTTCGAATCTTTGGAGGAAGAAGACCCCTCATCCCCCCACTCTCCTCCTGATCCCCAGGAGCCCCCTCTCCCTGAAAGCCAATGCCAAGACACTATCAAATCCTCATTGCCTCTTACTATTTCCTCTCAGCCTCTTCTTGATCCTCCCCTCAACAGAATCACCAGAAGCTCATCTAAAGATCACGGGGGTTCTAGTGAACCCTCCAAGAAACCTGGCCCAGGCAAGAAATTTGCTAAGCAGCACAGGGATGAGAACGCACAAAAGGACATAGCAATGGGAACGTAGACACCCATAGAAACTTATATCCTAGGGCAGCATGACAAAAAAGCAATCAGCAAGGACCAAGGGGGGCGAGCACCTCCCCGCATACCGCATATCCAATGATGAAAATATTATCTTGGAACATCAGGGGACTTGGGCACCCCTCTAAGGTAGCAGCCCTAAGGGATCTTATCATTTCTGAGACGCCAGGAATTATTATGTTACAAGAAACAAAACAAAACCACAAGGAAATGAATAAAGTCATTGAGCAGCAGAGACAGTATAGAGGAAGCATTAGTGAGGCAAGAGGAGCCTCAGGAGGAATAGCAACAATTTGGAATCAAGGTATATGGAACTGTATTTCGGAAACAATAAATCAACACTGGATCAAAACAACTCTGGAAAATAAAGTAGATCAGCAAGCCATTATCATCTACAATATCTATGTGCCGAATCACTGCAAAGATAAGGATAGTTGTTGGCATGATCTAAAAGATAGTCTGGACGCAGAAGAGAACACTAACATTATTCTAGGAGGTGACTTTAATTTAATCCTCCACGCCAATGAGAAAAGGGGAGGCAGTTTTATGCCTGATCCATATAGAATACAGTTGGAAAATATCATGCAGGAGCATGATCTTATGGATGTCCCTTCAAAAAACTGATGCAACACCTGGAACAACCACAAGATTGGTGCTGGTAACATCATGGAGCGGTTGGACAGAATTCTCATCAATATTACACTTCTCTCTGCTTTCTCCATCAGATATGCTAACATTCTAACGTGCTCTGCCTCCAATCACTTCCCAATAACTCTAATGCTGGAAAATCATAGGCCACTTGGGCCCATTCCATTCAGATACAGTTCTCTCTGGAATGATATACCAGCAGTTGCAGGAATTGTTTACAGCTCTTAGATCCAACACGTGGAAGGCTCTCCCGGTTTCATTTGGGAAACAAAAATACGGAAAACAAAACAAGCCATCAAAGAATGGGCTAAAACAAAGTATCAACAACCAGAGAAGGTAAAAAAAGAAATTAAGAACAATATGGAGAGTATCCAAAGACCAATAGAGGATAATGGCCTTTCCCAAGAGAACAAACAACAGGAAAATGAACTCTACTTACAGCTATACCGAGTTAACAGAGAAGAGGAAACAAAATGGAGGCTCAAGTCGAGACAATTATGGTTACAAGGGGGTGACAAGAACTCAGTTTTTTTTCACAAGCAAACAACAACCAGAAAGATAAGGAATAATGTTAGCTCCACCCTAGATGCAGAAGGTGATAGACAAAGGACTCAGGAAGCCATTCGAAGAGCTGTTACAGATCACTATCGGGACTTGCTATAGATAGGCTTAGGATTTCTTTCATTTTGCTTGCATTTAGATTTAATTCTACATTCCTAGAAGTCCTCTTATCAAAGGGGCAAAATTTAGTTATGGCTTGGCTGAGCCCCAAATCAGCTTAAGGATCACTTTCTTGTGTGATCAGTAAGAGCGTTGATCTGACGTCTCTTCTCTATTGGTAAGTAAAAGGCGTACTTTAAGCCATTAGCGATAGAAAGAAGGTAACTGGACCTAGTTTAACCAGTTAGAACCACCATTTCAACAGAAAATGAGCTGCTTTAAGTTCCCGGCTAGGTGATCTCCCTTATAATGTTGAGGCAGAGAATTTCAAGCCTTCAATAGGTACACAGACACAACTCACAACTATCGTGTGTACTCTCCTTGGGTTGGAAGTATGGAAAGGAGATGGGGAACTGTTTGTCTCTCAGGGAAAGTTTCTTTTCCTTAGATAAATCTCTGTGTATGTGTGTTGAATCTTGATGCGTGTTGATGATATGAGTTCTCGATCGTGAATTTACTTCTGCAGATCAGTAGAGTAGCTTCTAGTCTTGTGATTTTGAAAATTTCATGAGCAGTTAGAATTTGCACATTAATTTCTACAATCCCCACTTTTAAAAGTAGGTACAATAAAGCTTTGAGTCCAGGGTTTAGGGAAGTCTTGCTTGATTGTTAAATAAAAAAGGACATGCAAAGAAATTTTTAAGATTTTTGTTTGGTAGCTTTTGATGTTCTTAAATTTTCCCTTTACAAGTTTTTTAACCTCAAACTGTATGTTTTCTAAAGAAAAAAAACTTATTTCTTTATAGAAAAGGTTTATTCCTCAGATTAAGGGAAGTGAGAATTGACTTCTTTAGCAATGGGGGCCAAAAGAGATTTAAGGTACCAATTCATATAGACACAGTCTTAGAATTCAGGAGCTTTACATATGCTCCTCCTTCTATGTCATTCTTGAACATGATCAAATAGGCCAATGGAAAAAGTTTGACGAAAAGAAGTGAAAATTTTGTTACTAGTGTCATAACAGAAAGGTAACTTGAAATAGGCTATAAAATCTTTGGCAAGAGTCACAAAAGTGGAATGAGTGGATCTGGTTTGATTGACATACCACTTAGCAGTAGCTCCAGTAAGAGTGCAGTAGAAAAGGCGAAGACAAATGGAGTCTTATATGATAGAATTGGATGAACACCACATATGGAATGAATGAACATGATTTGTGGGATCTTCTCTAGGATTACCTTCAAAATTGGGGATGTCAGAAGGAATCTTGGTAGGCATAACTGGCCAATTTGGGTCATGAAGAAGGGGGTCGTTGATGAGTTGGCTGAATTAGGGAGACTCAAACTAGCCATAAAAGGAGGCAATGGAGTAGGAGTGCCCATATTAGTGAAGGTTACGCTCATGGGGTTACCCTAGTTAGTACTTGGGTTACCACCTTGGTTTCCCACACCCGCATTGGTGCTTGACATGGTGATGGTATAACATTGAGAAGATGCGGAATGAAAGGAAGAATTGGAAGAATCAGTAGAACTAGAGTCAAAATGAGGACTCAATGGAGGACTCAGAAGATGTACTTTAACTTGACGAGGAGGAGTAATATGTCCTAATAGAAACTGAGGGTGAAGGCCTCAAATTCTCTGTGACAAATGCCTAGGGGGCACAATGATGTCAAGACAATGATGACCTTAAGGACTAAATGGTGATGATAGGAGAAAAAGAGCAAAAAATAGCAAGCAAACACCTAGTGCAATGGTGCTAAGTGTAAACCAACTATATTAATGATGCTACTCCCGCAACAGGCATTGCTCGCTGAAACTACACAATTATGTCTCTCAAGGGCCATGAAGAATGATGACATGATAGATGACTCTCAAGGATCTAAGGAGAAAAATAAGAAGACCGAGAAACCGAAGGTATGAGAGAATATCAGTACCGCATGAAGAATCCATCTGATGCATAACCCTTTGGAGGCTAGGTATGGAAAACAAAGCACATCTTTTGAAATACACCTCTTAGTGTAGCTTAAAATGTTTCTTATCATTATCAAATCATTATGTCTTCAATGACATGCATGGTTGAAAGAACTGAAAGTCGTTCCATGTGTTTCCTCTTAATGTCTTGCTCCCTTTCACTTGTTTATTACATAACTTAGGAGATGAAGAGTATTACCATTTGTTTATTTAAGCTACAGAGGTTGTGACCAACATGATCTTATGACTAACCAGGCATGATGCAAGGAATCCTAAGTGGGATGAAATATGTTTGATGATATGTATATAGTCAGTACACTCCTTTGCATTAATCTTTGCTTTGTATCTTACATGTACCCTCACTACTTGTCAGATTTGGCTACCTGCTGCCAGCAGTCTCTTAGCTCTTTCCTGACAAAGCAGGGGAAGGAATTTCCTTCAACCTGATTTATTCAAGGCTCTTCATAGAAAGTATAGAGCTAAGAGAAGGAGATGTAGAATCTCACTATAAAACTCTTGAAAATACTTTGCATGTTCAAATCTATCCAAATGATTATGCTGCCACAAAGGATCCACTGTCATGTTTATGGACCTTTCTCGACAACCTCCACTGCCATATACAAATATTTTGTCATTTTTATTGATGACTTCTCACGGAAGTATTGGATCTTCTTCATGTGGAAGAAAGATGACACATTATCCAAGTTCGTATAATTCAAGGCACTGGTTAAAAAAGAAGCTAGCAAGAAGGTGAAGGCTCTATTGTAGCAACTACAACACCCTCCAAAATTTTGGCCTGCACTTAAATATCGGAACCTACTATGGATATTGTGATCAATTGTTTCTTAGTCAGTTATTGGTAAGTTTATGATCTCAAGCTCCCCTTTTCGATCTTAAGAGTCGTTCATGCTTTTATATTTACATAGAATGTGTCATCTTTGGGCATGGGAGTTATCGCTTGTCATGCAAAGGGAGGTTTGCTTTTCTTCAAGGGGAAATATTTATGAGAATGGGTTGTCCTCACCACATAGATATGTTTCACACTCATTTCACACACTCTTACACAAGTGTTGCCTTTATCCTCCCAAAGTCTATCATCAGAGTCACACTTATCGTAAGCTACCACAAAGGTTGTTGCATTAAGAGAAGTATGTGTTATATGTTCTGGATGGTCTATGTTGTATCTCTAAGTTTTCAAGTGTGTGATTATAGTCAAGTTTTATCACTGTTCACATCAGTTTCATTAATCCCACACTTTGCCAAATTTTGGAGTTTCCTTAGCAACCTAGCCTCATCCAACTTTCCTGAACTCTACACTTCACATATGTAACCCTCAAGACTTTCCCTTGCTTGTTGGAACTGTGAAATGTGAAGAAATTCCAACCTCCCTTAGCATTCAAAACTACAAAGTGATTTCCTCCAATCTCCTTCCTTCAGCCGGAACCCACTATCTCAAGAAATTGTGTAGTTTTGTCCCTTGACTACCCAGTCAACTCCCTCTCATCTTCCTTGTCACATTTTCTAGGACTTGCTTATCCAACAAGAAATTTGGGATATGAATTCCATCAAGGTAGAAAATCAAGGGGTTTTCAAGTCATTTTTTTAGGGTTGCCACTAGCATAGTCTCACAATATGATCCACCCAGTCCCTAAATTGGGGTCTAGTGCTATTTCAATTAATTATTAGATGATCATGGTGGGCCATAATTCCAAGTTAAATGTTATGACTCTTCATAGGATATTATTGGAGATACTTGAGGAGACACCTCTTTGGCTAAAGGGTTAACGATTTTGACTTCAATATCGAACCATCCACCATATCCTCAACATTTTTCCCATCAACCATATCCTCAACATATCGAACCAACAACCAAGAAGATAACTGAGGTGAAGCATGGGCATCCTCTATCACCCACGTTTTTCAGGATATATATAAATCTATGAATGCCTCTACACTCCACCAATTGTGCATCAATAAAATTTTGGGTTGCCCCACTATCCACCAAGATGGATACACATTGTCCCTGCAATGTGCCTCTGATTCCCAAAATTGCAAAATTGGGATTTTCCATGTCAAAATTTTAATTTGAGACTGACCATGCATTGGAAGGCAATTAACACATTATTAAGACATTAAAAATGAATAATTGACACAATACCAAATACAATACATGCATTGATTTTTATCTCACAAGGTATTTAGACACTAATTGAGCAAGTTCACACGAAGAGAGAAAGGAAATATCATGATACATTGTTCAATTTGTAATCAAGAGCATTATATTGGATAAGGGAGAAGTAACATTTAGTATCTTTCTCATATACAAAGGAAAAATTATGAAGCAATGTAAAATGCCTTTCATGAAGCAATGTTGTTGTAAAGGGTGGGGATTTTGGGTAGAGGGTTATAGGTTTTGGAGGTATTCAAATAAGTATTTGGTAAAACTAGGGGATATGTACTAAACTAGGCATGAAGTAGCATTGACTATTTAGTAATAGAAATAAAATCGTATTCTAAATCGTGAACACACTAATGGTTGTTTATCTCACCACTTGAAAGGATGTTATGAGTTCAATGAACCACATGAGGGAGAATATTATACGCTAGTAGTACTTTTTTGCAACATTCCAAATCAGATGTGAATGGAGAGGACTTTGCAAAGGTTTTTTTGCAAGGGTCAAGGGTTTCTAGGCTTTGATAGTTGATCAAAATGGTGGAATGAGGATGAGTTATCCAATGCAATGTGATCAGAGGAGGTGGATTCAGTTGTATGTTTGGATGTCATGAAGATGCTAAAGGTTGTGAGGTTCGTTCTGGCAGGTGGAAAGGACAATGGCAATTGTTCTTTGCCAAGGAAGAGTAGATTAGACTCCTCTTCTTTGGCAAGAGATATACACAACAAGGGGTAACTAACAAATTCATTTGCGCATTTTTACATCATTGTCAATGACATTTATTGTGAATGGGTTGTCATGTTGGTTAGCTAGTGTTGGGGCATAATATGATGGAGACAATAAGGAAATCTACTTTCACTACAAAAAAGGGGCAAACAAGAAGTTAATTTCTTTTGCAAGGAAATTCTGAATGCATTATCACATTAGTTTAGTGGTTGTCAATTATTAATATGATCATGGTGGGTCATACTTTCTAAGCTAAATGCTATGACTCTTCATAGGATATTTTTAGAGATACTAGAGGAGAGACCTCTTTGGCTCAAGGGTTCAGGAAGGATTTTGACTTCAATATCAAACCATCAACTATATCTTCAACACTTGTGCCATCATGGAGGAGGGGAGACATTTCTCTTCAAAATTATTCCTCTACTTTGTAGATTTTTCGAAGTTGTTTGATGTTATCTTCAGGGAGGCATTGTTCCATGGATGAAATTTGCATTTCAAAGATTTTGTTTACTTTTATTATATGTCTACTAGTTTCTCTAGGAATTTTTTCTTCTTCCTTGTTCCCATTTAAAGTGGGCAAGTGTCCACTTTAAAATGCCCTGATATTGTTTTGCAGTTACCCAAATCCACTTCCCTGTTGTGTTTGCTGAGGCAATTTTGACTTGGCCCAAATGATTTGTTTCCACAAAATATGAGATTTCCTTGCCATTTTTAACATTTACTATTGATTTGTTTTCCATTTTGGGATGAGGCCACTCACTAAATATCCTCAATGAAAATAACGCATGAACCTTGATGAAGCCCTAAAAGAACAATCCCTCGTTCATCCGTAAAAATCATCGAATTTCGCTTTGAACAAAACAAAATATGCTCAATACTAAACTACCCACATAAATGGTATTGAGATTTAATAAAATTTACTCGAAGTCTAAGTTTTCGATTCCTTCTCGAGTCGGAAAAACCACTGGCAGTATCGAGTTGGTAAAAGAAAGTAGGATCTGTTATCCAAAATCCTAGCTTAGTGCCCTGAATCCCTAATGTGACTGATACTTTGATTAATTGAGCTGATGTACCGATCCTTTGTCTC
Organism: Pinus tabuliformis; assembly: GCA_031772625.1. NCBI lineage: Eukaryota > Viridiplantae > Streptophyta > Pinopsida > Pinales > Pinaceae > Pinus > Pinus tabuliformis. The sequence continues at coordinate 972,674,774 of CM062811.1, read as the reverse complement.
ATGGCTAGCTGTGACAACTCGATTTATTGATTTAGCTGATCTAATCTCAGGGTTAACTGTGGCAGCCGAATTTGAATCCATGATCCATTTGCCGTTTGTAGAAAAACCACGAGTTCACTAAAACCATCAAGAGAACATGGACAATTCTTCATGTTCCTCCACTCCAACATAATTATATTATCAACATTATAAAACATATAAAATATGTATCAATTTGTACCAGGAAAATCTACTTGAAAGGATCATAACCTATAAGCTCGACCATGAAGTCTTACTCCAATAACGTCAAGATAATTAAACAAGTGACCTTTTAATAGAAAAGATTTTTTAACAATGGGAACTCAACTAACTAGGTTGACCCTTAAGACTATGTATTTGTGCCATTCACTTTGAAATTTGAGAAAAATAATTTTAAATTTATAAAATTACTAGCATTATAAATGAAATATTTATAATACACTCATTTTTGCATTAAAATAAAACTTTTATTAACTTAAAATTAAAAAATTTGTATTACCAAACTCTTCCAACAAAAAACAAACAAAAAAAAATATCAGAAATAATAGTACTCAAGGTGTAAAGAAGCAATAAATGTAAAAGACACTCATACCGATGAGAACACAGTTAACAATATAATATCAATGGATTTTATGGTTAAAGACTTACGTAATTACATTAGCGTAAGTTTTAGCACCGTAGGTTCTAGATAGAGCCACATTCCGCGGAGGGGGTCTTATGCCTCCCATCCTACCCTGCCTTTTCAGTTTCAAGAACAAATCTCTTTCTTCCGGAGCATTCCGCGCATTCCAATAGTGATCCTGCACATTCCACAGAGGGGGTCTTATGCCTCCCATCCTACCCTGCCTTTTCAGTTTCAAGAACAAATCTCTTTCTTCCAGAGCATTCCGCGCATTCCAATAGTGAGTAGACTTCAGAGGGATCGAATCCCATTACCACACACCAATAGCGTGCAGACTCCAGAGGGATCGAATCCCATTACCTCAGTTCAAGGTAAGAATTCTTTGAATCAAAATTATCCTCCACTTCCTTGTCGGAGCTTGATTATATTTCTCCTTCCGGCCTGGGTTTTAATGCTCAGAAAATTTACAGGTGTGCTTTGTTTTTTTGATATTTTGATATATGTCCCTGTATAGGTTTGGTGTATGAATCGGTGACCTTCTTTGCCAATCTGTTTTATATCCTAGGCATTTTGTTCAAGTAAATCCTGTATTTGGTGTGTCAGTCCCTACTGCTTCCCAGTATGCATAGGGTATCTAGGTTTTCGCCCTGTCTTTGCTACAGCTTTCAAAAGCTCTTGGATGTTGCTGATTGTGAATGTAATTTTACAAGCTCTAGGGTTTTTAGTGAGGGTTTATGGTTTTGGTGGTAATTTTGGAGAATAATGTTTATATCCTGTAGAGCATTATTAACGCCTTTGATTTGGCTTTAGCCGATGTTTGTTTTGTGCTCGTTTTGTATTTTTCCAAAACAAAAGCTTGATAGTTAACACCACCTGCCTACCTAGGGTTCGAATCAGGGATCTTGGATGAGGATAAATCTAAATGATCAATGAACACCCGCATACCATGGGATTCGAATCCACACCCTACGATGCTTTTTTTGAATTTTTCCCAAACTGGAAATTGATTGATAGACAACGACACCCGCCTAGCGTGGGGTTTGAACCCACTACGTGAGATGATTGTTGTCTGTTAAACTTAGCGATGGTTGTTTAGTATTTTTCCAAAACAAGGGCTTGAGAATAATAATTCCCAACGGTTCTAACAAACAAGAGCTCAGAGAATAAGAAATCTAGAGACAAAAATATTTCATTTCAAAATATGCATCAAATGAACACAACATGCCAAACGTAGGGTTCAAACCCACGAATACAAGATTTGGAACCTTGGGCTTTAACCACTGAGCTAGATGGGTTACTCCTTTTGACTTCCCACCTAAATCAAACTCCATAATTATTACCTTCAATGAATTTAGGTTAAATTCAACACAAGTAGTTTACTATTAATAATTCCATGTTGTGGACATGCTCTTGAATTGCAGTAACATCAACTTTCAGTTTGTTCTCGGTTTTGAGTGACATGCATAACAAAAATCTATTATCACCATTGTCAAGTGAAATTATAAATAGTAGAAGAGAACTTAATTTCTTCAGGTTCCATCCTCCAAAACCATAACACAAGAATGAACTTTACAATCTTGTTGACCTTAACTTTCTTACTTGTTAAACAATTCCAATGTTTTTCCCATTTAATGGTAATGGTTTTTAAAAGAAAATGATCATGTTGTCTCACAATTATTTGATAGTAGGCTCTACCTACAAAATGGAGAGTGTACTTAATAAAGTATGGACTATCTTCAGCCATAAACGATGACTAGGGTCTTTGAAAAAATTTGCTATAACCGACAACCTTTCCATTTGTTTCTGCGGTACACTTATCCATTGTGTACCGTCCTGTCCAAATGAATTGAAAAATACAAATTGAAACACCTAATACAAATTCCATTGAAAATAAATCCTTTGGCTTCGAGATGGTCTTCGTTTGATGTTTTTTTTTTGCAGTTAAGATCCACCAGGATCACTAAACAATCCAATTCAGACGTCCATGGATGCAACAATTTATTCATATAGCATAAGCAATGATCCTAACTAGTGTCCACAAACTTTTCTTTGCAGATTTCTATTACATTATTCTATACAAAATGGCAGACCAGGTATTTATGTTGCTTTTGGTATTTGTATTATTTATGTTGTTGATTTAGTTAGAGGTTGGATTTGTTTTTAGAAATAAATTTAAAATGATACTTCAAAAGTTTGTTTGTGACTAGTTAAATGCTTGTTGGAACACTCTGATAAGCTTGCCTCAAAGTGTTGGACAGATCTTCAATGCTCACTCAACACATTGGTAGAGTTTTGTTCAGGGTTTTGAACCTAGTTCTCAATTTTTTTCATATCTAATTCCTACAGAAGCACTAAACACTACCTTGAAACAACAAAAAAAACAAAAGTACAAACAATCAAGTGATCAAAGAGCCAAAAAATGCATTGAAAAACTACATATTCATAGATTCACTCCCTATTTTTATTCATTGGTCATGTTCTCTTGAAAAATAAGTAATACCCAAGTTAAAAATTGTAGTCTTATTGTTTAAAAAACGTGGTGCATTTAGGGAAATAGCACATCGTCATCCGAATATTCATATGAACAAGAAACAAGACCTACTCCAGGTACAGATGAATACTTCAATGAAATGATATATTGCAGTTGCAAAATGTGCCAAAATAGGAAACTAAAGAAGCGAAGGCTTGTTGGTATCCATAGATTGGAACATGGAGTTTATATAGAAGAGGTACATTATAAGTAACAAATTGTTATTCTTATAATAAATAAATATGCACATTATTTAATACATTATTATTGATCATTTCATTTGATTTTTTTATTTATGAAAAGCCGCTTCTAGTTCCCAATATTCGTGAAGAACCAATGGATGATATTGATAATAGCGACTCTCAAGGTGAAGGAGAAGACACATTTATGGAAGAAGCCACTTCGCAGATAAATGAGGCTGGTGTCAATGAATTTATCCAAGACTTCTACACATCTTTTGAAGAAGTTGTTGATTCACCCCTAGCTCATTTGGCTAGGACACCTCTTTATGCAAATGGTGAATCTTCTATATTGGCGACACTTATGTTGTTGTTGAACTTGAAGGTTACACATGGACTGAAAAACACATGTTTTACTGATATATTAAGGTTGGATTGATATTCCTATAAATTAATTCTCTAGATGTCTTAAAAGTTTTGAATATTGTGTATACTTATAAAAATCATTTGTTGCACTATGCAGACTTTTGGCAAACAAAATACTTCCAAAGGACAATAAGTTGCCTCATTCTCATAGAGAAGTATCTTCAATAATGAAAGACATTGGAATGGAGTACAAGACATATGATGCATGTCCAAATGACCATATATTGTACTATGGAAATAATGAAAATTTACAACAATGCCCAAAGTGTCACACAAATAGGTATCGTCAAGATCAATTATCCAAGAAGGTTCCTTATAAAGTATTACGACACATTCCACTAAAGCCAAGGTTTGAGAGAATGTTCAAATGCAAGGAGTTGGCAAAATATATGGATCATCATGCACAAGGGAGGAGCCAAGATGGTGTCATGCGTATGGTTGCGGATAGTAAATGTTGGAAAGATATTGAGGTAAAATGGCCACATTTCAAAAATGAGACAAGGAATGCAAGAATTTCTCTAGCAATGGATGGCGTAAATCCTTTTGGAGATCTTAGAAAAACATATTCTGTTTGGCCAGTGTTAATTATAAACAACAATCTTCCCCCTTGGATGGCAATGAAAAAGGAACATGCAATGTTAACTCTTATCATACTAGGTACTAGAACATGTGAATGCAATTTTTTCTTGAAGATTATATAAAAATATTTCAATTCAGTTAATCCTAATAAATAACTCTTTGTTCACTTAGGGAAATATCAGGTAAATGATATGGATGTATACATGGAGCCCCTCATTGATGAGCTTCGTGAATTATGGGATGGTGTAAATATGTTTGATGTATCAAGACTTATTAATGATAGAAACTTCCTATTTCATGCGATTCTTATCTGGACAATTCATGATGCCCCGGGGCTCTCTATTTGTTGTGGTAATATAATATAAATTACATTTAAAATTATTATGTTCATTTTAGCATTTACTAAATATGGGTTCCAATCTTATTTTAGGACTACAAACAAAGGGGAAACATGGTTGTCCATCATGTGGGCCAAAATTGTTGCATAGGCAGTCAAGGGATCTCAATAAAACTGTCTATGATGAGTATCGACAATTCTTACCACGCAATCATCGCTATCGAGTGCGTGATAAACATATGTTCAATGGAAAGGAAGTGGAAATGAGGAAGCCAATAAAGATGAACCCTGCTAGGTGGAAAGCGATGTATGACAAAAAAGAAGGGACAGGCTTTCCCCTTGGAATGAAAAGACTCTCTATTTTCTACAAATTAGAATATTATGAGAGCTTGCCAATAGCCCACCTATTTGATACTATGCACATCGGGAAAAATGTGGCAGAGTGCTTGTGGAAACATCTAAATGGAAATAACATTGAAGCACAAATAAAGTTAAGAAAGGACCCTCGAGTTGCCAATATCATGCCGAACATGTGGTTGCATGAAGACAACTCATATGTTCATGCTCCATGGACATTTACATCAAATGAGAAAGAAAACATAATTTCTACTATGAAAAGCATAAGATTTCCTTCTGGCTTTGGTGCGACATTAAAAAACTTATTCACAAGAGATGGATCAGAGTTCTCAGGCCTAAAAACACATGATTGGCACAATTGGATAAAGGTAACGTTGTCACATGTTATATTTGTTGGAAACTTAACTAGCATTTGCACCAGATGTTGCAAAGAAAACGTCGTAAGGCATAAAGTGCGGAAATCCATCATCCATGTAGTGTGTGCATTATTCAACAAGGTGGATCTCTCTAAATTCGTTGTAAACATTTATGTTGTTGCATTTCTAATTTATTTAGAATCTACTACTACCTCCTCTTCTTGGAATATTAAATTTCTTATCACCCCATGATGACAATCCCTCTAATTATTGGAATCACAGTTTTTTCCACTTTAGTGGGTTTACCTTCAACCTAAAGAAACATGAATTTGAGTCACTCAATTAAAAAGAAATTGCTAAATTGCTATTTATCAGGTTTTGAGTAAAAACAATTAATAACTCATATTTACAACCCTTTAAATATTTACAACCTTTTAAGTCTTGTATTTATAACTCATATTTATAACCCTTTAAAATGAAAGTGACTATCTATATTTTTATTAATAATAAAAAGAATCTTCTTTATAAAACTGACACTCACATGCTACTCCTATATATTTATGTTATATTTAATATTCAGTGTCCATCAATTGAATGACAAGATGAAAGCTCAACTTAATTGCACCTTTAAAACGCGACTTAAAAGTTTAATTGGTAATTATTTATTCAGTAATTTGTACATTGTTAATTGCAATCTCTCTTGAAAACCAATGTTTATATCAAAATTTTAAAAATTAACGCTCACTTCTCCCGTAGTTTGGTGTTTCTTTATTTGATCGTGGTACTCAAGATTGCCTTTCTCCAAAGTATCCAATATGAAGATGATATCTTATGTGTTTCCGTGTTTCTTTATTTGATCATGGTACTCAAGATTTCCTTTCTCCAAAGTATCCAATGTGAAGATGATATCTTATGTGTTTCCACTTTCTCAGTAGGTTCATGTGATTATTATTATTTTTGGTGTTAATGTTTATGTTTTTTTTATGCCCATCCATTATTTATTATCTAAACATTGATTGAAAATCCGTAAGTGGCTAGTGTGGAAATTGCAAGGTATGTTGAGAATTTGGTTATCTAGTAAGCTTAGAGTCATTCTTGAGTCATTACCTTTACCATCTTAGGAAGAAGAAGAAGAAAAACCTATTGAATTGAAAAAGAACCCTAAAAAGTATTAGGATCCATGCGTCATTTTTTTTGCATCATGTAGCAAGATCACATGGTTAATTGATTATGCCACATGAAGAATTAGCCTTTGCCAATATTTAGGCTTATGACTAGGTGATTTTTTCTACTTATATTCTTATACCAATTTACCATGATAATTCTCTTTTAAATTAAAAGGCAAGCACTGTTTTTTAGTGTTTCAACTTCATTTATAAAGAGTTTAGTGCTAATAATTAGTAGATTATATGAAATTTTGAAAATTGCACTAATATATTATTGTTGTAAGGCTCTACATTCCCAATGGAACTCATATAGTGAGTGGATAAAGAAAGAATAAGTTTTTCAAATGGTGAAATAACTTTCATATGCGTGATATTGTGATCTAGATAAATAAAACCAAACTCTTCATTTATCATGTGTCTTAAGTCTTTTATATCTCCAGTGTATTTTTCGTACAAATAAGAGGCATTTGTTAATCATGCATCATGTAATATGATCTCCAATCAATAGAAAAAACTTAATATCAAAGAAAGAAAGATAGAGGAAAATGCTTTTAATGTCCACAAATGACTCAATGTTACAAAAGAGATGCTTGCTAATGAACAGGATAAGGTAGCTTGGGAAAAGTGTAGTAACAGCTTTTATAAAGAATCCTATATAGATTTCTTGTTAACAACATATTAAGATATTTTAGAGAGTAGTTAAGTATGTTTAGAGATGTGCTAAAGAAGATAAGGTCACTAAATAAAAAAATAAGATAAACATCAATTCTTATTCGAAAATAATACAAAAACGAATTTGTGGGAACTTACTACTCTTGAGAGAAGCTTCCTAAAATTTCCTAATGGTGCTTCTCCTTAAATAAATAGGTTTAAGGCTACATCTAATTACATCAACATGGATAACACAAGCTCTCAAGGATATGGATGTAATTTAATTACTAGAGTTGATATTCATGAAGTGAGAGTGCACACATTAATATCTCCCAAGATTGAGGGAAGTGGAGGTTAGATTAACACATGCATGACCTTTGTTGTAAAAGGGATCAAAACAAACAAATGACCTAGCTTTTCCATGTGATGTACTGAAATAAAAACTAGCTGTAGAGAATATTGTAGAATGCATCTTGTTGCAAGTCTGTCATGCTAATAATTGAATATTTGACATTGCAGGCTGGGCTCGAAATATACGGTGCAGACAGTATGAGGATTGTTCGCTTGTGCTTTCCGTCAAACTGACATCACACCTGTTGAGGGCATTTCTGTGCATGTTGGCCTTCAGATAAGGATTTTGCAGCATGGGGTCAAAACTTTGTAGATGACAAGCATCGCCTTTTGCACATCATATATCCTACTCTTCGACCAGAAGTTGAAGGAAGGGAAGAAATCTCAGTGTCTATGGGGATTGCATTGAATTGTGCTTCTGCTTCCCCTCAAAAGAGACCATCAATGATGGAGGTATTGCATTTTCTAGAAAAAATGCCATCATCCACAACCGATTAACCAATTCTTTCTTCCTATGTAGCATCCTTGCTTTGGCATAAGTTGGACAGAGATGAGGACTTACACCCACATTCCATATTCAACAGCTCTACTTAGACATTGACATAACTCATATAGACATCTCTATGATTGGGACTCAACAATAGACAAACTCTGCTGTCAACTCAGCTGCTTATGAAATGGCTAGAGTCTTCTTAAAAATTTCAATATTTCTACAGTTGAGGATTGTAGCAAAGCTCAGGGATCAAACGTAACTCCATGCTTATGAGGCATCTGCATTCTCACAGTTTACTTGCAGCTCATTCTCAGTTTTAATGGGAAGGTGATATATGGTGTATTATTGTTGCAGTGGCAGGGGAAATAGATTTGTGCTTCAATGTTATTTCCATTTAGATGTTTCCACAAGCACTCTGCCACATTTTTCCCGATGTGCATAGTATCAAATAGGTGGGCTATTGGCAAGCTCTCATAATATTCTAATTTGTAGAAAATAGAGAGTCTTTTCATTCCAAGGGGAAAGCCTGTCCCTTCTTTTTTGTCATACATCGCTTTCCACCTAGCAGGGTTCATCTTTTACAACAAAGGTCATGCATGTGTCTCTCTCTCTCTCTCTCTCTCTCTCTCTCTCTCTCTCTCTCTCTCTCTCTCTCTCTCTCTCTCTCTCTCTCTCTCTCTCTCTCTCTCTCTGCCACTGCAACAATAATACACCATATATCACCTTCCCATTAAAACTGAGAATGAGCTGCAAGTAAACTGTGAGAATGCAGATGCCTCATAAGCATGGAGTTACGTTTGATCCCTGAGCTTTGCTACAATCCTCAACTGTAGAAATATTGAAATTTTTAAGAAGACTCTAGCCATTTCATAAGCAGCTGAGTTGACAGCAGAGTTTGTCTATTGTTGAGTCCCAATCATAGAGATGTCTATATGAGTTATGTCAATGTCTAAGTAGAGCTGTTGAATATGGAATGTGGGTGTAAGTCCTCATCTCTGTCCAACTTATGCCAAAGCAAGGATGCTACATAGGAAGAAAGAATTGGTTAATCGGTTGTGGATGATGGCATTTTTTCTAGAAAATGCAATACCTCCATCATTGATGGTCTCTTTTGAGGGGAAGCAGAAGCACAATTCAATGCAATCCCCATAGACACTGAGATTTCTTCCCTTCCTTCAACTTCTGGTCGAAGAGTAGGATATATGATGTGCAAAAGGCGATGCTTGTCATCTACAAAGTTTTGACCCCATGCTGCAAAATCCTTATCTGAAGGCCAACATGCACAGAAATGCCCTCAACAGGTGTGATGTCAGTTTGACGGAAAGCACAAGCGAACAATCCTCATACTGTCTGCACCGTATATTTCGAGCCCAGCCTGCAATGTCAAATATTCAATTATTAGCATGACAGACTTGCAACAAGATGCATTCTACAATATTCTCTACAGCTAGTTTTTATTTCAGTACATCACATGGAAAAGCAAGGATTTATGTCTATATATCCCACAAAAGATTGTGCAGATTCCTACCTCGGCTCCACCAACAGTATTCAATCTACCGATCTCACCACCACTGGCCATTATGCGCTCTCTCCTATAGTATCATATATCAATACAAATCAAGAGCTTGAAACAATAAACTAGCTAAACAAAGACTGGTTTCCACAATCAACCGACCAAAGGAACACAGACACTCATATAGCACAAAGGGTCATGGTTTTTTCTGCATCATGGCAAGAATCTTACTCTTCAAGATTGGCCTCAAGCCTGTGATCAGCAGTTAAAAGAGAAATCAACCCTCCAGGCGATTCAAGAATGCAGCGAGAATCACCTACAGATGCTACCGTGACTGTCCAGCCATCTATTATCACAAAAGTAACAATGGTTCCCGATGTTTGTTCTGGTAAAACCAACAGATATCAGAACGAGAAGGATACGAAGTGCCACTAATAAAGATATACAAGACATGCAGCTAAAAAAATATTAATGGCACATCCACAGGCATATATCAAGGAGGTCTCAGGATCAAATGTCATTGAATATCTAGTGGTTACCAGCAGTAGCTAAACAGGGGAAAAGTGTGGAATCCATAAGGAACTCATAATATGCAGGCTTGTGATTACCAACAGTAGCTAAACAGGGGAGATTGTGGAATCCATAAGAAATTCATAATATGCAAGTGATTGAAGGGCTATCTTTGTACAAAAAATAAAAAACAACCATGCTGAAACGAATTGAACGAGATTTCTTGCAGATATACATGAAATGGAAAAAAGAGAACAAGAGAACCCACCATAATAGGCATTTGCCAAGCTTCCATGTGGAATGTAGTCATAAACCAACAGTTTTTCCTCTATACCCCAATAGAAAGCTCGGAGACGAACAATGTTGGGTTGTTTAACCTTACCGATTGCTTTAGCTTTTGCTTCAAAATCCTTGTACCTTTCCAAACCACCATCATCAAGTCGCCTTTCTGCAAAAGTCAGCCCATCTTCCAGAACTGCCTTATACAATATAGTATAACCACTGGCACCCAATATATATGCAGAGGCTCTGAGTAGCTTATCTATTCCATGTCAAGATCTCCATTTAATTTCACAAAAGCTCCTTGATGTTGATCTCCATTGTCCGAGACACTTCCATCTGAGCTCTCATCAACTTTTTTAAGGCAGAGCCATCCAACTCTACCTGAACTGGAAGAATAGTCTCCATTGTCGTCCAACTGAATATTCCTGGTATTAGGCCCATCCTCTGACTCCTTCTTTCTTCTTGTTCCCCAGTAATGGTACATAAAAACTGCGCAAAGGAGGCTTATCCCTGCAAAATCGCCAACTACAATGGCAGCTATGGTGCCTTTACTTAGACCTTTTCCCTTGTTGATAACAGGCATGGCTGCAATTGCTGAAGGTGAGCTGATTTTTGGAGGATCCGAGAGTGTTGAAGGAATTGAACATAAATTTGTCAGTGGGTGACCACAAAGACCTGGATTACCAGCAAAAGCATCATTTTTCTGATGCAAAAGAGCTCCAAACTGTGGAATGGGTCCAGTCAAAGGCACAAGGTTACCCCAGCGTAAAAATTGCAGACGAAAATTCGCAGGCATCTTCAACAACACCCAACACGAATCTGAAGAAAAATTTCGACAATAGCAATGGATTTCTCAACGGCTTTTCTTCCTCTGGGGCGGATTCACCCTCGACTCCTGCAGATCCAATCACAAAAACCATTTGGACGCAGCAGTCGTCGTCAGATGATTCATCTCTGACCTTATTTGATCCGGATCTCATTTCTACATTCAGGAAAGCCATGGATGAAATTTTCCCCAGAGATTCGATGGATGGAGCCCGTTTCAGAGGTTTGTCAGGGCAGCATGGGAAGCAAGAGCAGAGAAGACGAAAAGGGTACCCCAGGCAAATCTTTCAGGCTTCGATCAGGCTCCGATCTAGCAGCATTCAGGCGAGGGTTTGCAACTATTTCAAAAATCGTGAACAGTTGCAACCACTCAACTACCTTCCCTTGATCGAACGATTAACAATCTTCTAATCGTCTAACACCTAATCTAACGGCACATAGGGATGACACGTGGATTTTAGGGAAGTTCATTTCAGAGGGAAATGCCTTACGGTGTAATGAATGTTATAAATAATAATGAGGAACTTATTAGAATTGGAATAATCTCAAATCCCTAGGAAATTGGTGGTCGAGGAAGCGTGACACAAATATATTTTTTTAAATTTATTAAAAGTCAATGCAACCTAACAAACTTATGCTGAGCATATTCTCTCAATCTATGCCCTCAATTAAAAAAAATAAAAAAAAAATCAACAGATCCTCATCCACCTTATGTTGAAATAAGAAGCCTTCGCAAAAATGAAACATTACAATGTAATAAAACTCATATCATTCAAATTTAATCTAAACAAACAAAAAAATCACCCCATTAGAATTACACCAAAATTATAAATAAGTAAAATTATTTTCAAATATCATAAAATTTTGGATATTAAACTTTAAATAAATAAATAAATAAAAATATAAAATTATATTTTACCATTTTTCAACCAAAAAGTCTGAACAAGTAAACTAGCAATTGGCCCAAAAGGTACAAAGAGAGGCCGATAAGATTATTAAATTGGAATTGTTGAATTTTTATAGAAGAGTTAATTGGTTTGTCAAAAACCTTGTTTTCTTGGACTGGATCATTGTGCAATTACTTTTCTTTAGATATTTTGTTTATATCTATATTACAAAGAACACATTGAATGTCTTATTTCATTTTAGAGTAAGTTAATTACCCAAAATCAAGAGGTTAAATTAATTACCCAAAATCAAGAAACCTCTATAGATGGCCAAGCATATACAAAGCTTGCTAGTGACCAAGGCAATAACCACCATGACTATCCAGTGCCAATATATTTCATTGAAAACCATAATTGTATATTGCATTTAGAAAGTCAAAACATAATATTAGAAAACATGTTGATATATTGCTATTAAAAAGTTAATTCCATTACAAACCATGATATTATTATTATATTTTATAAAGAATAATATACATATATAGAATGATACTACATTGAAAGCCATAATTGTATAGTGCGATTAGAAAGTCAAAATATAATATTCTTAAACCAATACTTACTGTATTCATATGTGATGTTTAATAAAATACAATTAAATTTGTGATGTATAATTAATTTTTTTAACTATTTTTATTTAAAAATTAATAATAATAATAATAATATAATTAAAATAATAATTAATAATAATATAATTGAAATGATAAAATATAAAGATTCATAGGAATGACCAAAACAACCCAATCTGCAAATTGACAATTGGACATCTTAATAGTAAAGGCATTTTAAAAATAAGCATGACTTTGAAAGAAAGTTGAAATTGATTTGATCATGTCAAACCTTTTTTGTTTAATAAAATACAATTAAATTTGTGATGTATAATTAATTTTTTTAACTATTTTTACTTAAAAATTAATAATAATAATAATATAATTAATAATAATATAATTGAAATGATAAAATATAAAGAGTCATAGGAATGACCAAAACAACCCAATCTGCAAATTGACAATTGGACATCTTAATAGTAAAGGCATTTTAAAAATAAGCATAACTTTGAAAGAAAGTTGAAATTGATTGGATCATCTCAAACCTTTTTTGACCTATGCAAAAAGTTGATGAATAGTTTTGGACATATGCAAAAAGTTGCTAAGTAGAGGTTGAGATTGAAAATATATAATCATTTTGGACGTATGTGGTGGGTGAGAAAGTAAAGGTTGAAATTGAATTAATTTTTCATAATTATAATTATGATATTATGTGATAAAGGATTAAAAAATATAAAATCCCAAAGTAAAAGTTGTTCCAATTAAATTTACTTTATCATAATTGGAAATACTTTATCAATATGAAATCATATACCATATACCTGTTTTAACTATATCCACTTTATTAATGTGGATCCATGAGCTGGATGACACTTGTGGCCATATAAAAGTTTAAAGTCAAGAAGCTTGGTGATAATCGAGCATTTAAATAATATTTTTGAATTTTAAATATTTAAAAATGGTATATTTATTCTGCATCAAAAGATACCTTTAATGACGGAAAAGGGAAGCTGCCTTGATTTTATAATTTCTAACTTCAAAAAATAGGAAGCTACCTTTACTTTTATAATTTCGAAAAACAATGTGATAGAATTGAATAAAATATCATAAAATATCATAGACTGAAATGAACAAAATTATAATAAAATATAATATAATAGACTGAAATGAATAAAATTAAAATAAAATATTGAACAAAGAAAGTAGTAATCTTTCCATACAAGTAAAATTTAGTAGCTAATATTGCAGAGGGAAATCCCATCATATTACAAAATGAAATCCCATCCTATTACAAGTAAAACTGAGAAATTTCATATACCACAATATAAGTAAAAGTGAAACCAATCTTGTAGAGTGAAATCCCATCATATTCAGAATGAAATCTCATTCTATAGGATTTACTAGGGTCATTACAGAGAAAATACACATAAGTGGAGAGCTGATTCACAAGGCATGACATGGACTCTGTAGAGTGAATCCCATCATATTACAGAATGAAATAGAATTCTAAAGGATTTACCATAAACATTACAAAGATCACTATCTCTGTGGAGCGCTGCTTCACAAGGCAGGACATGGATTCTACTTACAGGATGTAAGCCCTTCATTCACCACAGAAACTCTTGTTGTTGAAGATGAGAAGCAGCACAAAAGTCAGTCATTCCACATCTACTTCAAACTTACAACAATATTAACATCCTGCAAATATTCTCATCTATGAGGAGCTTTGGGGGCCTATAGATTACAAGAGAATAGCATAAATTCTTCACTAAACATGTTAGTAGCGTACTGATCATCTTGGCTATTGGAGATAGAACTGGTGTTGAAGCTCTCTTTCCTCACAAACCCAGCAAGGGCTTTCTTGTCACAATTATGAGTAGAGAAAGGTTGGGCAACCGAGCTGTATGACACGTATGGCCACAGTTTTGCACGCTTCCCAGTGCGTTTCACTTTCTTCAGTACCTTGTTTGGCTTCACATATCCCGTGACTGTCACTTTCTACATCTTTCTATTTATATACACCATTTGAACTCCTGCACAAAATGTCCCACAGAAGAGAAACAAAAGTTATTACAATCATCAAAACCCCAACTTATATTAACGTAGAAAAGAAAATGATGGGCCACTTTGGCCTGTGGCTTAGAGGTAGATCTCGGTTGTAACAGGTGACAAAAGTTAGCATCTCCTTATAGAAATCAGTAACAAAGCTAATGGATTGGTAATGAGCAAACATAGATCCTGAGGTGCAACTTTTCAAAAGCCCAAAGCTAAAAAAATTGGTAAAACAGAGCAAACATGAACTCTCAGCTAAAAAACTAAAGAAACTTTAAAGAATTAATCAGCACAAAAGTAGTTAAAGCTGAAAGCATTTGCAAGGTAGTGTATAATTCTTCCACTTTGATCCGCATTTCCACCATATGTGTCAGTTCTCCTTGTGGTTTAAATAACCAAGCAATGCCTCTTAGTTTTCCAGTATTGAACAACAAATTTCAATGACAGTTTCACGAGAGGCGAGGGAAAGATTTTAGTTAAGTAGTTTTCAAATACTAGGTTTCCCTAAGCTAGATACATTTGAAGAAACATCTTTGTTAAGCCATGGAGAATTAGTATGTAGATTTGCTTTTCAACTGAAAATACTTAGGCATCCATATGCACACAGTAAAGATATCATAACCTACAGCTATGATTTACTGTATGTGCTTTTGTGAAGATGGACATTGCAGTTCATAAGATACTTTTGTTTGGAATTAAATAATCAAATAGCCATTTGGAAGATGGAAACAAGTATAAGAGTTTGACACAAGCTACATTGAGGATTTGAACAAGTATCTTTGGGATGGGTTGCTCTTCATTTGAAATTAGGTTTTATATCATAAACCACTTGTGAATTTGCTTAGCAACTTGGAAGGCTACTCAACATAGTTTTTAAAGAAATTAAATTAATAAGATCTTCCACAAATGTTTTACAACATAAACCACTTGTGAATTTACTTAGCAACTTGGAAGGCTACTCAACATAGTTTTTAAAGAAATTAAAGTAATAACATCTCCCCATGACCTCTGTAACAATGACTATGGAAATATAGTGTCTCACCCCTATGCATGAGTGAAATTGGTCTGAAATTTGTTGCACATAATATGCCTATATGGAAGGTTCACATAAAGAAAGACAATATGGAAGGTTCCTTGTGGCTGCTAGACTCAATGTCTGTGATATTACAACCTTTCTTGATCACTAATATACCTAGTCTTTCTTTTCATATTTACAAAATTGAAAAACACAAAAACCCAATACCACACATAATTCTCACAAATTTAAATTTAATTCCTTTTGACAAAATTTAATAACATGGAAAACCCAAAACCACACAAAATTTTCACAACTTAAAACTCTAGCAACTTTGAACAATTCTCTTACAAAAAACCAATATTACACTAAATTCTCACAACTTAAATTCTAGCAATTTGAATTCTCGCAACTTAAAATTTTAAGAACTTTAAATAGGTACTTGCTACTTTGTAGCTACCCTTGTTTAATAATAGCAGAGGACTCTATGAAAAAAGTGGTAGATAACCCTTTCTCACTAAATATTTTTCTTGGATGAACGATTAAAAGTGTGTTTAAATTTTTTTTATATGATAAAAAGGATTAAGCAATTTTTCCATTAGTCTATGACACGTAGTTGATATTTAGAGAAATTAGAAGAGAATGACTTAAGAATTTTATGCAGACCTTTAGAAAGTGAATACAAGTTGTATTTCTCAAGTGCACCATCTATATAAGGTGGTTAAATAGTGTGCAAGACAAGTTTGATTTCAAGCATCAAATGAAAAGGGAAGGAAATATTTAAGTATCACTCAACCTTCTTATATTTATGAACACACTATTTGACCACAAAAAGGTATTAAGAAAATATTTATTGAAATATTAGTGAGACAATCATATCAACTGAAAAAAACATAGTTCTGTGATGAGACTTATCCTACCAAAACACATCGAATGAAA
The DNA here is from genome assembly GCA_031772625.1 of Pinus tabuliformis. Lineage (NCBI taxonomy): Eukaryota > Viridiplantae > Streptophyta > Pinopsida > Pinales > Pinaceae > Pinus > Pinus tabuliformis. The sequence goes on along the minus strand of CM062811.1, from coordinate 972,658,078 downwards.
AGGAAAGGAAATATTTAAGTATCACTCACCCTTTTTATATTTAAGAAGACACCATTTTGACAATATATATATATATATATATATATTAATTTTTTTTTATTAAAATATTAGTGAGACAACCATATCACCTAAAAAAAAAGCATAATTTCGTGGTGAGACTTATCCTATCAAAAAGCAATTATAGGATTAATGTATCACATTCAAGTGATAACATTAAATTATATTTTTGAAATGAAGATCTAAAAAAAATTTAAGAAACAAATGTAATGTTAATGAAAAGTATTGGCCACATAATCTAATAGGTTGGACAAGCCATCCTTAGATAGTGAAAGGTAAGGCATGGTTATATAGTGTAAATGCGAGAGATTGATTATTGTTAAAATGGAGCTGCACACCATTTCCCAGTTGATGCATGTAAGTTTGGAACTATGATCATTTATTAATTAGTAATGCACTTGCAAGATAGACTTCAAACCTATGTTTATTTAACAATAAAATTTTATTGGGACAAAATATGATACACGACTACCTTAAAGGAATAAGGTAGTACTCCCCGAATGGGATGCCAGAAGCATGAGAGGGTGGGGGACGGGATGCCACCATCCCACCAATCAACACGCCCAGGGGACGTGGGAGCACGCCCCTCTAGAGGATTGAAAGGTACATGGAACAAGCACGGGAGTTCCAACGCACACATGAAGCTCCTCCCTCATTACACCATCCACTACTCAATGAGACGTAGCACCATCCAACCTGATTTTGTATTTTTGATGGATTTCAGCTCAATCAAGAGCTTTGTCATTTTGCTCTTCCCCATCAATTCGACATTTATTCAAGGGCAGGCAAAGGCACTTAGCTTTCGCATTTTTCTCCAAGCTTTTATTATGCATTGTATATTGGAAAGCCTCTGGACAGTTCTCAAGTCTCAGGATGTTTATCAAGAAAATGCTCGTCCTTGGCTCTTGCAATTTCATTGTCTTTTAGTTGTTGTGGAGAGTGAATTCGGGATTATGTTGTTATGGTTCTATGTCTTGTGGCTATTTTTGGAAAATGCACACATTGGCAGTGGAGTCAGACGTTTAGGCTGAGACCTCTGGCCTGCCTCAGTGGTTTCCTGGTGACCTCCTAGTCCATTGTTAGGCTTTCCTAAATGTCAGTGAGGAAGGGGATGGAATTAGCCATGCCAGTAGGAGCACTCATTCCAAATTTCACTCTCTTCCAATGATGGAACGTGTCCGTGCCACATTTTGCAGGTCTAGGGTATTTTCTTTACGACATTTTTTATTAAATTCTCACTGCGGTCGTTTTTGAGTGGTCTGTAGTTTTCAGTCAAGGGGTTAGCAGTAGCACAAGGCTTGCCCCTAGATATGGGCCTATTAGCTCCCCTTCGCCCCTCGCCCAAGCCAATGACGATCATCCTTGGATCTTCACAGCCCATCCCAAGACACTCTGGGAGGTCCAACCTCGAGTTAAAAACACTTTCCATTCCAGCGGACTCCCCTACTCTGTATGAGCAACAAGACATGTTGCATCAACGTGCTCAGTCCGCTGAGGAGCGACTCATTACTAGGAGCGTGGCTTCGCCAAGGCCCAAAAGAGAGTAGAAAGTTCAGCAACCAGGTTTAGGGAACTTACACTACAGCCAATTCAAGATGAATTGATTCAGCTGAAACGAGAGTTGGCAGATGAGTAGTGAACCCTCGCTGATTCCGAAGTTTTGGCTGAGGTTGCATAGTGGATGACCAACATTGGTCATACTCGGGGAAGATACAACCAATATATGTACACTGTGGACATCCACTGGCACCTGAAATTTTTCCTTGGTAGGGTTCTCCTTGAAAAAATGCAACCAGAGAGGACATGCTTCTCTCCCTGGATCATATGCGAAGACAATTAGTGTTTATGGTTCAGAGGTTTGGAAAAATTGAAAGGCACATGGGCATCCCTCTAGAACCAGGCTTCTCTCCAGGCAGCTTCTCTCCTTGGATCGTATGCAAAGACAATTGGCAGCAATAGATCGAAGGCTTTGACACATTGAAAGGCACATGGTCATCCCTCCAAAACCAAGTTGCTCTCTAGGCAGCAATAAGTAGCCCATACAAGTAGAAGCCACTGAATCTGATCACTCCTCATGATGGTTTTCTCAATTAGTTTGTTTATCCTCATGCAACATTTTTGTTTGTTTTAGTTCCTTACAGGCCCTAGAGGCCCAGTTACATTTTTTAGACTTCTAGATATAGTCAACAGGGCTAGTTTTTGGACTAAAACTCTTTTGAAAAGACTGAAATTTTGTATCTGGTTGGGCCTGTCCAATGGAAGACTGTATCAACACTAAAATGTAACCCTATGTTATCAGGCAATAGAAATATTTACTTCACAAGACAAAAAGGAATAAGGTGATACCTTTTCACTTCTAGCCCTAGGAATGAGAATATGGTGAAAATTATTGATGGTCATCCTCCTAACTAATAACCATCAAACTCTATCTTGTCATTGGGCTTACTTTGGTGTTAGACATGGAAGCTCCTAAGAGAGACGAATCCAAATTGGTGACCCCAACTATGCATCCTGCTTTCTATGTCCTCCGTTGAGCCGCAAGAGCAAGTCAGTGTTTCCATACTCTTAATTTTCAGATTTGATAAGTCCAAAAACTTGCCATGAAATATCTAATTCCACATCATCTAATGAAAAAGAAGAATTCGGTTCTTGCAAAGCACATAAAACCCAATTGGCACAAAGAAATCAAGTGATTAAGGACAAGTAAATCATTGAAATAGAAAAGAACAAGAAAAACATAACAGGGTTAAGGTGACCTTAGCAATGTTTACATGTCAAGGAAGTCAAATAATGACATAACTAGTCAGTTTCAATAGAAGATGTTTACACCATGATTGATAAGGATGATTCCATATTCATCCAGGTTATGAAAGAGAGATCATTGAATTGGAGAAAGATCACTTGCAAAAACCTTGATGCAAGATACATCATTCAACAGAAGCTTCTTCTCACGGGAGATGAAAACGTCAACTACATTCAGGAAACTTTTAGTGGAATGGATACAAGGAAGAAGTGTCTGACGTATCTCAGAGATTTTGCCTTGGAGATAAAACTAAAAGTTTCTAGTAAAAGTTAAACTTTAGTTGGTTACTTAAAGTTAGTGAGGTCAAGAGTTAATACCCCAAAAGCAGAATTACTATTTGAGAATATGTAGGATGTTAGATAGCCACATAAATTTATGGATAATATACAGAAAAAATGCAAAATGAACTTCGAGCTCATGATAACCTGATGCATACTATAGCAATGCTCATGATGGTCCATTGTTTAGAGAATATCAGAGGAAAGAAGTGTCAAAGCATATGTCCAGTACTAACGTGGCATTCTTATGGTCCTAGTATATGCTTCTTTATATTTGCAACTATCCAAACTGAGGTTATTTTGACCAGACTTATGGCAGGTTTTCAATAAACAAAGGGTACTTGTCAGATTTGCAGCCTGTTCTTACTATCCATTTGTTAATCGATTAATGTTTGACTGTGTGTACACCAGACTTTACTAAGCTTTAAACATGACAATAGAATCATTTACTTATCCTACTTCAAACTCCCCGACTGTAACACCATTGTAGCTTGGGGTCATCGCAGGGCACCGATGACCCGAATCTACAGTCATGATAAGGATGACCCCTGAAACCTAGGGATAAATAACATTTTTTATTCTCAGTTGTGAATGAAAGCTCAGTTTGGATTTGTGTCTGGGCCCTCTGATGACCCAAATCTACAATCATGATAAGGATGACCCCTGAAACCTAAGGATAAATAGCATTTGTTAATCTCAGTCATGAACGAAAGCTCCGGTGGCCTTCAGAGAAATGTGAAAATTCAAAATCCTCCATCAAGTAAGGTTCTCCTGTAACGATTAACAGATCTTCATCTACCATTGTTATTGCTAAGGCCATGTTGTCAATCCTAGAACATTCGAATAAATGAACAAGAGAAGTCCTGGTTTATTTCAAGCCCTGGAAGAGAGGGATAGAACCTACCTTCTAAAATGTCTTCAGAAGTGAAGACTCAAACCAAATTGTAGAGAATCATGACACAACCGCTTATGTACCCTAAAGTTAATTTGAAATCAAATTGTAGCCCATCATTACGAGGGTCTTTAGCTACCCGAAATATTGTCTAAAACTGCTAATATAAACTATCATCATAGCCATAAGGTCTCTGATTCTATCAATGCATTTAACAAGAATGTAAATTTCATTTTTTTTAGATATACAGGGGAAAAATCAGAGATCTAAAAAACAAATAAAGCACAGTTCCCAAAGCAGTTTCAACGAGGAATCGATATAAAGAGATAGTTACCAAGATAGTATCAACGACATCCATTTCAGTAGAAAAAACATAGAGCATTTTGAAAAAGCGATCTATGGAAAGAGTTGCAATCTTCAAAGAGAAGCTTTGATTGGTTTTCATTACTCTTTTGCTTGACATTCCCCATAATTTAAGAAATCTTCAGATAAATTTCCTCAAAACCAATCAAAATTGATATCACGGCATGCTGTCATGGGCTATCTATTATTTGGATTCATATGTTTCCATTAGCTATCAAGTTTATTCACAGTGATGCACCCCATAAATTCACCAAATAGAGCAAGATCATAACAATACATAACATACTAGAAATTAGGTGGGAGAAATCACCAAAACTTAAGTTGATAAACAGAAATGCTATAGTTCATCCCTTGATTGAATCCACATTCTTTGTACTTTTCACATCATTTCTGTTAGGCAGCAATTTAGCCCTAGGCAACATTCTAAACAACATTCATGATAATTGGACAAAAAGAAAGTATCTAGAAAATGAGATAGAACTAGGAGTGAGTTCATCAAAGCATGCAAACAGAACCACTAATAAAACTTTGTTAGCAGTGAAAACTACCTGGATCAATCCCATCTGTGTTAGGGGCATCAAGGGGAGCTAATATGGTCACATGTTTTATTACCACATTCCTACAGGACAGTATGTAGGAGAAATGCTGTGAATAAGAACAACATCTATTCCAATGTATTCTTATTGCAAACAAATACAAATCAACACAAAACTTGCTTAACTCTCACACTCAATTTTTTTTTTATTAATTACCAACCTGCAATAGACTGGATGTATGTTCCAGAATGGCGAGTTAAGGAATGTAACATTCAAGAATTAAGATTCAAACTTGAAGACTAGATAGATTACAAAAGTTCTCAGGCAATGATTTTATTGGAGTGTATGACAAATCCAAACCTTTAAGTGACAGGATACTACAGAGGCTGTCAGGAAAATCAGCAAGCTTGGAGCAGTTAGACAAGTTGAGAAACTGAAGCTATTGAAGTTGCTTCAAGGTTGGCAATCCTTTAATTGGAGTGGATGACAAATCCAAAACCTGAAGAGACGGGGTATTGTTGAACAATTCTTCTGGAATCTTTTCCAAACGAATATTGGAGGCTAAAACCAAACTCCTCAGTTTTGAACATCTCAAATCATTTGGCAGATCACGAATAGCATTATAGCCCACCGATATTCGTCTGCAATCCCTGGAAACTTTGTCAGTCGGAAAGCTCTGCAACTGTTGACCTGCTGCAAATAAGCATGTTCCCTCCTTTTGGCTATGTCAATTGCCATGTCACGAAAAGCTTCATGAATCTTTAAATACTCGACACTGTGATAGTCATCATCAACAATATACTCCACACGCTCCACCAAGCACCTTCTTACCAGTTCATCAATGCATTGCCGCCAAGCATCCATAAAATAAGGTGTCCCTGGCTTGTTGAGGAAGCCTTCCGCGTCCCACATCTGCACCAGCGTCTCCACAACAATTTCTTCATCTTCCAGAAATGCTGCACAATTTAGAAAAAAAATCTTTAGATGGAATTCTGACAATTCATTGCAAGTCCATCTTAACACCTGATAAAGCTCTGCGTCAATGGCCCTGAGATTTGTTGGGACGGAAGCATCTCTCTTTCTCATCGAATTTAAAGCATGGCTCCACTCATACTCATTCTTTTTAAACCTCATCGCTCCAACAACTGCATTTATGGCCAACGGCAAGCCTCTGCAATCCGAGGCAATTTCTCTCGCTCTCACCTCTAAAATACCATTCTCAGGTCCATTTTCAAAAGCTCCTTTTCTAAATAAGTCCCAGCCTTCATCTGAGGACAAGGGTTCTATCTCCAGGGAGTAATCCTTTGCTCCCATCTTTTCAATCACTTATGTGCTGCGGCTGGAGACTAAGAGTTTGCTACCAGTATTATCCCCAATTCTGACGCCCACTTCACTAAGATCTATTTCCTTCCCAATGTTGTCCAATATAAGAAGCAATTTCTTTTTGTCTAGAGATGCACTCAATTTCATCTTTTTCGTCTCAGGATTATCATTTTCCTCCATCTTATATTCAAAGCCTCCGCAATGGAAGCCTGCAACTGTTCAATTTCAAAGTTCCCACGAACTGTAAACCGAATGACGAGATCAAAGAAACGACTGACCTGTAGGTATTGTAGATGATTTTGAGCAAGGATGTCTTACCCACACCCCCTTTACCATATAGACCGATTACACGAGCTTCTCGACGAGCTCCCTCCAACCAACACTGCAGCTTCTCCCGGGCAGATTTAATGCTTGCCCATACGAATCCAGAGTCAGGCACAGGTTGAAAGAGGCGTTGTGCTCTAGAAGCGGCTGAGGACACAATCCGATCTACATTGGAGGACATCAAAAAAACCATTTCAAGCTCTTGCAACAGGGAAGCAAGAGCGGAGAAGACGAAAAGGGTACCCAGGAAAATCTTTTAGGCTCCGATCTAGGCACATTCAGGGAGGGTTTGCAACTGTTTCAGAGCACAAGGCTACGCAACCCTCATGCAGGGAAGAAAGACACGAAACCAGGGAAGCAACCCTCATGCAAGGAAGAAAGACACGAAACCAGGGAAAAAAGACACGTTTCGTCAGTTCAATCATTGCGAAGAGTCTCATCGCCAGGAGGCCTGGCCTTTCATGCCCCATTGCCTCCTAGTCTTTCATGCCCCATTGCCAGATCCTCCCTCTCTGCCTTCCAGCAGGTGGGAAAAAAAATATTTTTCCATGAAAAAAAAGATTAAACCAACGGCTGAAAACACCCCAATCGTCTAACACAGAATCAATGGCTCAGGATCGCACATGTCACATTTTAGGGATGTCTTTCTCAGAGGGAACACCTTACGACGTAATTATAAAATTGTATATCCTAGTGATAATATCAGTTCATGCATATTTGAACATGGTTATTTGTTAATGGTCATGCAGTATGTGTTGCCTGCAGCAATACCAAGTACTTTTGACCACACTGTCACTTTGACTATTTACAAATTATGTAAATATCTGAGGTATTTTTCAATCCATCATGCATACTCTTCCATTACTCTTATCATTTGAAGTGCAACATTGATTATGCCTTTATATGAGTTTCTACTTTTGGTTTACAAAAAATAACAAGTCTTTATTGTAATACTTGTAGGTGGGTCTCATCTAAAGAGATACATCAGGATGACTTGAAGTATTGGAAGAGGAATGTTTCACTTTTGATGTGTGATATTCAAATGTGCTTCGCTCCAAGCTTCTTTAATTCTCAAGAGCACTACCTTGTACACCTAGTAGAAGAGATTGAACAATGTGGTCCTATTTATATTCGAACAATGTGGTTCATGGAGAGATATATGAAGGTCTTGAAACAATTTGTGAGGCAAAAGGCTCGACCAGAAGGGTCCATAGTTGAGGGGTACATGGTTTTCCAGGCCATGGTTCATTTGAGTGAGTACTTACCTCAATTGCATCTTGAAGCTCCACGATTATGGAATTATAACCAATCTCAATCATTTGAAGGAGAAAAATTAGAGGGAGAAGGGACTTCAAATAGGATAAAAGGTATAAAAAAATGTCAGGAGTTATTTGTATCTTAAGTTTTATATTACATGGCTTTAAATAATTATTAATTCATTGAACGAAATTTTTTTTCATTGTAGATGCGAAGGAGTGGGAGGCATTACATTTGTATGTTGCATGCTGAAAAAAAGAAATTAGAAGATGAAAATGCATGGGCCAATATATATAATAGAGATGGTCAAAACACTACTCGAGCATTGCCTGCAAGCCATAAAAGAAAGTGGCCAGAGAGATGCTCGTGGAATTGGCTAAAGGCCAATATTGAACATGAGGCAACAAAAGGGAATAATAGAGTAACACAACAACAATTGAATTTCATTAAAGGATCCATAAATGGGGAGGTGATATATATTAATATATTGCATATATTTAATAATTTTTTTGTTAGATTTCATATCCTTGAATCTAATTAGTTGATATTTATATGAATTTAGGTAAGATATTACAAAGGAATGTGGAATTTTGGTCATCATTTTCACATCAGAAAAGTTGATGAAAAGAGAAAAACTTATGATTGTGGAGTTTCAGCATCATTTGAGGTGGAATGTCGTTCACGTGCAAATGATAGACAACCAATCACAAGAATACTTCGCTACTATGGAGTGTTGGATGGTACAAGCTTAATGAAGTGGGAGAAGAAAAAACTATCTTGCTCCATGATAATGGATTCCACATGAACAATACATCTAGGTTTGAAGCCACTTCTGAACCTTATGTGTTTCCAAGTCAATGTGACCAAAATTTTCTCATTCCAAATTTAGAACAACTTGGTTGGTCATTTGTGATTGATTATGATCCAAGAGGACAAAGAGTAACATTTGTTCAAGATGTAGAGGACCATGATTTACTTGAAGATGCAGAAGTTCCCCCTGAAGACATAGATGGCCAAGATGGAGATGATGAAGAATTTATTGTCAATGATGCATATCACCAAGATGAAGACCAAGACGAGTTTACTGAAGTTTTTGAAGGACATGAGCAACCACATGGGAATCAAATCCATGAAGATGATGAATTCATTGATTTTAATTTACCTGTAGTTGAAGGTGATGAAGACTATGAAAATGATGGTATTAATTTATTTGTGGATTTAGGGTCTATTAATGATGGGGTATATATGCCATCAGATGAGGAGATTTCATCCGAGAATGACATTTTATGATCACTATGTATACTTTAAGATAGTTTTAAGGATTCACTACAATATAATTTTTCTTTACAAGTTAGACATATGAGTTTTTAATTGTAATGAACATTAAGTAATTTGAATGTTTAATGTTTTACTTGTGAGGATGACATTTTTCGATCACTATGTTTACTTTAAGATGGTTATAAGGATTCACTGCAATATAATTTTTCTTTACAAGTTAAGTATTGAGTTTTTAATTGTAATGAACATCAAGTAATTTGAATGTTTAAGGTTTTACTTGAAAGACATATATATTTGGTGTTACCGATTCTATTTTCTTATCGGTTTTTTGATTAAGGTTTTCTTATTTTTACCTGTGTCTTAATTCGAAACTGAGACTTCTTCTTGGCTGCCACGAAATGGATTTTGTCTGAGTGAATTATTTACCTAATCAACTACAAGGAAAATATTCTCATTGGACCTAATAGACACAGGATTCAAGACACAGATAGGAATAAAACACATAATAACATAATAACATAAAAATAAGAATGGGGGATTCAATGATATTCACTACTTTTATGGAAATACTCTAATGATATTTCCATAAAAGTAGTGAATATCATTGAATCCCCCATTCTTATTTTTATGTTATTATGTGTTTTCTTAAGAATGTACCCATGGGTGTTACTGATGCTACTATGGGGGATTCAATGATATTCACTACTTTTATGGAAATGTTAACAAATGCATGAGGGCAGGACGCTGCTATGATGATGCATGAGGTAAGCTTGAGTATTGTCTTTTATATGTTCAATTATCTTATATTCCTTATTGTATTATCTAATTTATGTTTGTGGAATGCAGGAAATCGCTAAAGTCATTCCAACCCCTATAACACCTTATAATACATCTAAGGTAATGATAGTGGTAAAACTTGATCAATATTTTTGTGCATTTAGTTAACTTATTTCACTATATATATTTATTAATATTTGTGTTTTTACTAAGCGTGCATTTTGTTGGCATGCAGGATTCATTTATGCCCCTCAATACAACCAATGTTGGCATGCAGGGATCATTAATGCCGCCATATACATCTAATGTTATGCAAAATGTAATATTCAACCATTTATTTGTGTGAGTTTGATTATGTTATTTGTTGAGAAATCTAGGGCATATATTTAATAAAGTTTTTGCACAACGACTCCATGATTTATGAGGTGTTACGAAGAGCTACATCATGCCTTCAAATGGATCACCCCATCCGTTTTTTTCTTCTTGGAAATACAATACTATTTTAACAAGTAACCCAAGCAATATATTATTCCAAAACATGATGTCAAGTTACTTTTCTAGGGTTTTTATGTAATCAAGAGGCCTTTTTAGGGTTTCTTAAATTCAAACCTTAGATCATACTCTTTTCCCTTTATGTCATTCTAGAGTTTATCCCATGCCCTAGAAATCAAATCATATGGAACAAATACTTAAGATTAAGGTTTCTAAATACTAGGGTATTTCTTAAAATATAAACCCATAAATTCAACCCTACTACATCTTATGATGGATCCTTTAAAATAAAATTATTATACATACCTCATGGACACCTATCTGTACTGATTAGTATTTAGTAAACAACACATGGTAAACAACAGAGGCCCCTTCATAAAAACCACTTACAGCCAGTACTCCCCTCCGCTAACAGCTTGTGGTTTCAACATATAGTTGTTACAACTCAAGGAGGACAGGAAGTTGTAAATCCATGTGGTCAACCAGAAATAGCCCAGCTTATTCATCGTGATCCTAAAAGGTGTGCAAGTGTTTAGCTAATCCAACATCAAGATGTTGACAACCGTAAGGTTGGAGGGCCATTGTTGCTCAAATTCATCAATGTAGATATGTTGATGAGGGTATGACCAGAGCTTACTTATATGGAAGCATGTGAAGGGATTCAAGGGAGAAATGGTGACCAAATCTTCCATAATGTTGGGTCTTGAAGAATCTGATAAAGTGATAAAGAAAACAATGAACGACACATGTGCTGTGGGTGTTGATATCCTTACAATGGAACAGTATTTGCAGCCCATGGCTTTCAAAGAATGAAATTTGTTTAGTATTGTTGATACAGGCTCTGGAAAAACAATGGCATATCCTTTACCTGCTATTGTTCATGTTAATATGCAACCTTATCTAGCTTCAGATTCTGAACCCTGAATGCGAGCATTCTTGCATTCATAGTCGTTGCATTATTATTTGCAGAAGCTTACGCACACCTTTCATGAAGAAAAGATTATGGTGCTATTACTATTGAGGAAGCTAACTCCACGACAATCTCCTGATTGTTTTGATTCACATCGCTGATTCTTTGGGTGATAGTCAACAATTTGGACGAATTTCCTGGTGATAGATTAGAATCTGGATAAATATGATGCCAAAAAGAAACTGCTTTGAGCACATTGTAGCTAAACTCCAATTCATGTGTAAATCACACCAGTTCTGGATCGAGGATTGTGAAAGCAGGTTTACTATGGAATAGTTTCTGGTGTTGAATCATTAGGTCTCAAAAGATACAGGCCTGTAATATTGGTTAAGAGGTGCCTCAATTTCCACTATTCTGGACCTGTAGCACTCAAAGGAAGACATAAATCATGCCAAGAATATTGTGGCCAATAACACTGGATGGGTGAGGAAAATCGCACAAGTATAAACTTGTAATGTCAATAGAGAAGGGGTTAAAATATGTAGAGTGCCCCAATCTAGATCCACCGCATCTATTCAGCTACCACAACTTTATCACACAGGCTACTCAAAAGAAGATCTCAAGTAAGTCTTCTAGTTCTCAAGGCACCATGCTTTTAATGAGTTTAACCTTCCAAAGGATACTTACTCCTAAATATCTTAGGAATTTCCATGAATTATGCAATCTGTAGATTATATATCCAAAACCTAGTGGACCTCCTACAACACTAATTTACTGGCAACCTGTCTAAAATTGTATATAATTCTACATATGGGAAAGATTGACAAATGTGCACATCAAACTGTTTGGGGTGTGTGCACATTTAGTTAACCCTGTGCGTTGTTAAGGAATAACATTTGATTTACTTGTTCCAGGGAATGTGCAAACTTCATGGTTGACTTCCACTTAAGTGCAAGAAGAAATGAGCTGAGATATGTTCATGAGAAGTATTCAGATTCATGTCATGGCTATGTTGCTTTTTTATGCCTTGCCAACTTACCCAATGATGACAGTTTCACCACCAGCAATGACACTGTCATTCGTATTAGTGATAACATCGACTCAAGTGCACAAGAAGGGGGATTAGAAAGACCTAGCCAACTGAAAGCCAAGAAACACACTGCACCATCATTGACTGCAACGCTAACATCTCAAAGTGAGGTTTGTGTCACTCTCTTATACTTTTCTTGTTCTTGTTCAACAAATATACACAAACCAAAGACTGCAATGCTAACATCTCAAAGTGAGGTCTGTGTCACTCTCCTATACTTTTCTTGTTCTTGTTCAACAAATATACACAAACCAAAGAGTATCCATGTCCACTCCAAATTACTAGCAAGTTTTTTAACCTTAAGATAGCTTTGTCTTTAGTCATGTTGTAAGTTGGATGAAAATGATTAGTTATCTTGATAGCCTCAAGTTAGTGCTGTGTGTATTTATGATGCAAGTTGGCTGAAAATGATTAATAATCTTAATGAATGTATTTCAGGATGCATTCAGGGATTCCCATCAGGTGCTTCCTAGCATTGATGATGGAAACATTGAAAACCAATTGGCAGTTGTTGAATACATTGAAGATATATACAAATTCTACAGGACAATTGAGGTATGTTTCTCTGTCAATGATTGAAGTTTCTTGTTAGGGTGAAGGTAAAGTTTTATTTTCCTTAACTAAAATTTGGCATTCATGTATGCCCAGGACGTGAGTTGCGTACCTCCAGATTATATGAGAAACCAGGTTAAAATCAACGCAAAGATGAGGGCAGTCATGATTGATTGGTTGGTGGAGGTACAACTTTATTCCTATGCTAGTTCCAACTTCCATTTGCTGTCAAACTTAGATCTAAAAGAGATTTATATGGTCTATCTCTTAGGCTTGACATCAAAATCTTAAAATTTTCAAGTGCATTTGGAATTGGAATTAATGCCAGAGACGTTGTATCTCATTGTGAACATCATTGGCAGATACCTTTCTATTCAGAGTATTGCAAGGAAGAATTTGCCATTACTTGCTATCGCTATAATGTTTATAGCTAGCAAATATGAAGAAGTCTATCCTCCACAGGTAGGATGACTTGCTGACATCTATAAGAAAGGATGTGTATATATCTAATTAAAAGAACACTTTGTTGGCTGTATAACAGTACATACACCAGCAATATCTACTCCTACAAAAGATTACGCTTTATGCTGGAATCAGCACAAAAATTATATTATAATAGGTAACACAATATTGATAAGAGCTGGTTTATAATTGGCTACAGGTCAATGACTTCATCCGCATCTTCCCAAATGAATGCACATCAGAACAGATAGTGGCCATGGTAATTAGCTCTAACTGATAATTCTTTGTCATTGATTGCAACATAGTCTCCAAACGTTTAGATTGACTGATCAATTGATAATAACTCTTAGCAGGATTTTAAAGCAATTGAGCTTCAAGCTTACAGTTCCCACTCGGCCATATGTATTCCTCCTCAGGTTTCTAAAGGCAGCTGATTCCAACAAAGTGGTAAAGTTTTGAATGACACCACTTTTTATATTGTTGAAAGTAGCCTGTGTGGCATTGATCAAATCTTCTTTCGAAAATGCCTCATAAAATCTAGCATTCATGTTTTAAATTACTTTTCTTTATTGTATTCCTAATAATACCCTGCTGTACTGACAAGTCGTACTATCTATTATTCAGATGGAAAATCTAGCATTCTTCTTGGTTGAACTGTGTTTGCATCAGTACATAATGAGCAAGTACAATCCATAAAATATGTGTTAAGGGCTTTGAACACTTATCCGCTATGGAAGGCTTGTTTGTTGATATGGTTTTTGAAGTATTCAATGTATTTTTTAAGTTGTTTGTGCAAGCGTTTTCCATAACAGTAGTGAAGGCTTATCTGGATCTCAAAATATTGTGCATAGGTGATGCTTTTCCCTCCTCTAGTTAGTTCATTCTTGTTTATTGTGTGTTTTTACAAACATTTTGCAGTATGGTTCGCTTTTTATCGTTTTTGATAATATATCTCATGTATTTGATACTTGTAGACCTTTAATCCATAAAAAACATCCCAAAAATCTCAGAAATAGACACCTATAAATATAAACTAGTAATCAAATTTCAAGGAATATTTTTTCATGGGGCTGAAATCCTATTAAAATTTGGAACAAAATGCATATTTTCATATTTATGAGATGTATACTTTGTTTACTGAACTAGATTTGTATGTGTTCATATTGAAATCTTGTTACTATGTTTTAAATTGCGAGAAGCTTGATGGCTAAATGTTGTTTGCTTTATGATCCTTAGTTACCATTTGTGAAGTGTTTTAAGTAACTGGTTACGGCTGATGTTATGATGGATCCTTTATCGAAGGTTCTTAATGTAGGTTCTGATTATAGCCGGTGTGGTAACTTGCCAGGTACCGAAGGGACTGTCACATGCTTTGCATCATACTTGGTGTGCACCTCAATTTTCAATTCCATTATGGCATTAGCTGGGAATATCAATGTAAGACTTAAATTCTAAATACTGGACAGCCAGACATTATGTTTATTTTATCAGCATTTTGTATCTTAAAATGTAGTTTGTCATCGTTGTTTTATATATCTTACGATATTAGTTTTCATTATTTTGTTTTATATTTTGCAGTACTATGATGTTCGGAAGGAGTGCAATGGTGGCCTGTGCTATGATTTTTCAAATATGGAGAATTACTTAAACCAAGGTTCCATTAGGGATGCCCTGGGGGTTGGCAGCCGAAAATTTGTCTCCTGTAGCCCCTTGGTTTATGAAGCTATGCTTACTGACTGGATGCGGAATATGGAAGTTGGCATTCCAACACTCTTGGAGGATGGTGTTAAGTTGCTAGTTTATGCAGGAGAATATGATCTCATTTGCAATTGGTTAGGTAATGATACTGTATACATATAACATATTGTTTTTGTTTTGGAGAATGACTTTATGATTTAGGTGTTAAGTCTGTTATTAACTTATTTGCAGTTGTGTTTTTCAGGCTTGTCAGTCTAATATTCAAAATTGAAAAGTTAATTGTTCAAATTATGTGTCTTTCAGGCAATTCAAGATGGGTGAATTCCATGGATTGGTCTGGAAGTGAGAATTTCAAGAAGGCACCTACAAAATCCTTCCTTGTAGACGATAAGGAAGCAGGTTTAATAACCAGTTATGGACCACTCAATTTTCTCAAGGTAAAAGGCACTCGATGATCATCTTTGATTTCATTGTACAAGTACATAATTTCTTCCTTACGGAATCTTCTATTTTGCTGCACCAGGTTCATGATGCAGGTCATATGCTCCCAATGGATTAGCCAAAAGCAGCCTTGGAGATGTTAAAACGCTGGACACAAGGAAGTATTACTGACGACAATTCTCAAATTTTAAAGACAGTGACGGAGATGCCAGAGAAGAATTTCAAGAGTTAGTTATCTGCTTAACTAGGAGAATTGCTCTCTTCACCTAGATTAATGTAAATATTTCTAGATTTGTAGTAGTGTGCATCCCCAAAGATGTGTATTTTCTGATTTGGCAAAATAATTGTGCATTGGGACCATCAGTCTTGCTAACTTGTGTCAAATCTTTTGATGGCCACTTTTTAACTGTATAGAAATAGTGCTTCTTATTGCTTACCAAGCCTTGTGGAATTATGATTATACATGGTGTTAAAGTTATATTCAAGAACATGAATAGTATGTCCTGTGTTCTTATTCCAGCATGTTCTGATGTCCTAATGGATGAAAGAAATTGTAAATTCAACAAAAATATTTGGTTAGAGTCTCGGGGAATTCAAAGCATGATGCTCTTAGCCTACATTCAATTTTATTGACAATGACATGAAAACATTTATGTTGTTTGCAATCATACAACGGATGCCAGTATTGTCTACTTATATTTGAATTGGAGGCTATGTGGTTTGGCTGTGTTTCACTTCTCGTTCGTTCTATTATTTTATTGTTGAATATGTCTGTTTCCTCTTTTTGCCTCTTATCCCTTTATAAGCCTCTTGGACATTAAGTGCTTGGCATGGCAAGATATGTCCATAAAGCGCATGGACTATCTACAATCCATCAATGCTTGCTGTTGCTGCTGTCTACACTGCTCGATGCACTTTGAGGAAGGATCCATGTTGGAACAAAACACTTACCCTTCATACAGGCTACTCTGAAGCAGACCTGAAGTAAGCCTTAAAATTTTTGAAGCATCATGCTTTTACTGATTTTACCCTTCTAAAGAAATCCTACTCCTAGACATTTTAGATTTCTTCATCAATTACAGGCAGGCATTGTTGATCAGCTACGGCCAAAACATTGTGTCTTGATCAACTATATGTTGGAACTCAGCTACTAACACCCTGTCTGAATTGAATCTTTATCTAATACTAATGCGCATACTAAGCGTCTGGAGGCGTACGCACATTTTGTTAACTCTGTACATTGAGGTAATAACATTTATGTGCATTGTTCCAGGGAATGTGCGTATTTCATGGTTGATTTTCACCTAAATACGGGAGGAAATAAGCTGAGAGCTGTTCATAAGAAGTATTCAGATCGTTGTAGCAAGTCTATCTTTTAGCAACTCTCAGAATTTCAGAATGAGATTGCATCACATGACATCGGCTGACATAATACATTTTAAATGGTCTTTTTTGGATTGCAGAACTGATGCTTATGGGATTCATCTCATTTCTACTGACCACTGGAGAGAAGCCCATTTCTAAGATTTGTATACCGAAAGGAATGGCTTATAGTATGCTTCCATGTCAAAAGGAATAATCAATGGCTCCTGCTATCGATCATTGTTCTGAGGTGGACACCAAACTCTATGTTGCGTATTCGAATTTCCCAATGCTATTAGATGTTACTTAGATCGTGTTAGTCCATTTGATATGATTCAAGATATTTATGATAGTTTGATAATTATTCATTCCCTCTTGATTCAAGGGTAAGTATCCTCTGGTCTCCCTCACTGGCATGAACCAGCTCCACTACTTCATCTTTACGTTGGCAACTGTCCATGCGTTATATAGTGTCCTAACGCTACAACAAAACCAGCGATTAGCGTCCCTTTTTACTTCTTTTTTTGCATCTAGAGCCCATTTTTGGTGCTATTTGCATCCATTTATCAAATATGGTGCAAAACTTGACACAAAATTTGCATCAAGTTTTGCACCAAATCTTACACCAAGTTTAGCACCAGGTATTGCAATAGGTTTTGCACCACGTTTTGCACCAAATTTTATGCCAAGTTTTGTGTCATCCTTTGCACCAGGTTTTGTTCCAGGTTTTGCATCAATTTTGGCATCTATTTTTGTTTGACATACTTTTGCATCCTCATTTGCATCCACTTTTTGCACCTACACTTGCATCAACTTTTGCATCGACTTTTGCATCCTTTTTTGCATCCTTTTTTAAATCATTTTTTGCATCCATTTTTTCATCCATTTGTGCATCACTTTTGCGCCATGTTTTACATCGAGTTTTGTGTCTAGTTTTGCATATAATTTTGCATCTACTTTTTTTGCATCCACTTTTCCATCTTGTTTGGCATCCATATTTACATCCTCTTTTGCATCTATTATTGTACCCACTATTGCATCTAATATTTTTGTGCCACAATTGGCGCCTAGTTTGGAACCTCCTTTTGCACCCACTTTTGATTATAATTTTGCATCCACGTTTGCATCCTCATTTGCATCTAGGTTTTCATCAACTACTACATCTATTTTTGCATCCCTTTTTGTATCCAATTTTGGACCAGGATTTGCATCGGGTTTTGTGTCTCATTTTGCATCTACTTTTGCATCGACTTCTATTGCATCCACTTTTGCATACAATTTTGCATCCACTGTTACACCCATTTTAAATTTCACTTTTTGCATCCCTTTTTACATCTTCATTTGCATCATACTTTGATTCTTTTTTTTCATCTATCATTACATCCACTTTTGTTATGCCATAATTTGCACCATGTTTTGCACTCACTATTGTATCCATGTTTGCTTCCAATTTTGCATCCATGTTCACATCCTATTTTGCATCAAATATTGCATCTATTTTTGCATCCACTTTTGTGTCAGGTTTATGCATTGGGTTTTTCATCTCGTTTTGTATCTACTTTTGCATCTACTTCCATTGTATCCATTTTTTTCATCCAATTTTGTTTTGCCTGTTGCATCAATGTTTGCTTCCACTTTTACATCCATTTTTGCATCTTATTTTGCATATTTTTTGTCTATTGTTACATCCACTTTTGTTGCACCATATCTTGCGCCTACCATTGCAGCCACATTTGCTTCCATGTTTGCATCCACATTTTCATCCTCTTTTGTGTTCAAGTTTGCATCAGGTATTGTGTATGTTTTTGCATCCCCTATTGTATCCACTTTTGTTTCATCCATTTTTGCATCTACTTTTGTGTCCGTTGTTGCATCCACATTTGTTTCACCACAGTTTGTGCCCAGTTTTACACCTACCATTGGACCCATGTTTGCTTCCACTTTTGCCTTCATGTTTGCATCCAAGTTTGCATTGACAATTGCATCTACTTTTGCATCCACTTTTGTGTTAGGTTTTTCATGTTGTTGTGCATCTACTTATGTTGTATCCACTTTTCATCCAATTTTACTTCTATTGTTGCCCCCATTTCTATGTTCTCTTTTGCATCCCTTTTCCAACACTCATCATATTTTCTGCATTGATGATATTCCTTATGGCATTGACAATTATGAACAATTGATGACAATGTCAATAATATTGACAATGATGAAAATGAAGATGATGGCGATGACATGAATTGTGATTATGATGATAAAGACGATAGTGGTTACAATGACATTATTGATGATGATGGCAATGATTATGATGATGACGACGCTAATGACCTTGGCGAATCTTCCCAATTTTAGATGTTGTCATTGTCATAATCATAAGCATTATCTTTGGTGTCATCATCATCATTTTCATCTAGGGCATCATCAAAAACAATAATGGCATGAATGATGATGATGATTACAACAATGTTGATAGAAATTACATTAATGATGATGATGGGGATGATAAAAATGACAATGACGATGATAATGGTGGTGATGATGATGATCATTGATCATCTCTCAAAAATAGAGTTGTTATTTCTCTTACGTATATCAATGTGTCCTAAACAACCCTTTTCTAGCACTAATCACATTTTTTGGGTTGATGATATTTCTTACAATGTTTATAATTATAAACACTTGCAAACAATGTCCATAATGATGATGATGATGGAGCTGATGATGATGGCATGAATGGTGATTATGATGATAATGTAATGATGGCAATAATGATGACAAGGATGATGGTGATGATGATGACAATGATTATGATAATGAGAATGAACAATTACTAGTTTCACTACCATCTTCTGGATACATATTACTATCATACTTTTTAAATTTTCTGTCTCTCTTGAGGTATCTTACTATAATGGTGTTGTGAACACTAGAAAGATATCTTGTTGTAATGGTGGTTCTAATGTTAGCACTAGCAAAGTTTTTGTTAAATTTTGGTTAAAAAAAAATCGATTTATGCAATTATTTTGACAATCTATGTAAAAAAGTAAATAACATCCAATTATTTTGACTGTAGTCCCATTGATTATCATGAATTCACCAGTCTGAAGACCATCTTCTACATACATATTATTATTAAACTTTTTGCATTATATCCCTCTTATATCTTGTTGTAATGGCAGTATTAGCACTAAAAAAATATCTTGTTGTAATGGTGATGTTAGTATTAGCACTAAAAAAATCACTAAATTTTGGTAAAAAAAAGTTTATCATTTATTTATTTTTAATTTGGGAAATTTTTGTTTTTATTTTTTTTGTTTTTAATTCTATTTTTATGCAGTAATATTTCTTTTGGTTGAATTTTGGTAGTAACTAGTTTTTGGTCGAATCATATGTATTAACCATGTTCTTTATGCTACAAGTCTAATTGTTGGGACAAAATTGCTCTTTCAAATAAGTTGCAAAAGCTATTTTACATCCATTGTTGCACCCATGTTTACACCCACTTTTACATCCCTTTTTGTTGGCATTATGATTCAAGTGTTGTCCTTGATGGCAACTCACTCAGAGGTTGGTACAGGTGCTCAGAGGATGGTACAGGTGATGGCAACTTAATCAGAAGACAGATCTTAGTACAACATGCCAAGGAAGTTCATATACGCAGGTTCGTTAAGCCCAAGTCGCGTGTACACGCTAGTTGGATTCAGAAAAAGCGCGTGTATGTGGAAAAGTACCTTTGGTCCATGGTGGTTAGTCCTTGGAAGTTGTGCCTATGGTTTCGGACCATTGTGTCTCGACGGGCGTGTCAATCCCTAGTTTTGAAGTTGATGGTATTGTGTTACTATGGTTTTGGCTCTTGGTATTGAGCAAGGCCTAAGGCTATATAAGGAGAAGAAGATCATTAGGCAAAATCATCTTTCGACAAGGCTTGAATATCTAAGAGAGAAAGAGATCTGATATGCAGGGTCTGGGTTGCTTGATATGAGCTAAGGAGAAATCACATCGGTGGATGGAAGACTAGATCTAAGGATAAATCGGGATCTAATGGTTTGAAATGCACTATTATGATTGATTATGCGTATTTCTAGATCTGCATACTGTCGCAATATTATGTTCTGGATCTAACTGATGTCTGGTACAGCTGCAAGTTGAGAGAATCTATTTTTAGATCTGTACATAGGTTGGCTTAGGTAAAAGCGCGTGTATACGCGGGTTTCGCTCATTGAAGTAGCGTATATCTCTTAAAGCTTGATTTTTGGGTTTGCAGTTGGATCTGACTGTTATTACAGAGTTCTGTAGACTGCTCTGTGTTCTGGTATCTGGTGATTGACAGGGTTCAGTGGTTCAGTGATTCAAAGTTTGATAATACTAGTATTGGTTGTTTTATGCTTCAATGATCTGTTGTGAAAGTTGAATGAATTGGGGTCTACAGATTGTAATGTTGTGCTTCAGGAATATCCAGTCTGAAAATGTATGAAAGGTGGTACCTGAAGGAAAGAAGATTGTAGGTCAGCACCTACGTACTAGTATCTTGGCTAGTACAAGAGCAAAGGGGGTTGGAGCTCCCTTCCAAGGAAGTTTGGAGAACGAGAGAAGGTTGTAGCCTTCTGCAGGTTGTAGCCTGCGTACTGGTATAAGGCTGCACCAGTACAAAAGATTGTAAACTGAAGTTTCATATTAAAGAAAGATAGAGACAACTTGCAGCAGGTGGTTTTCACCCACATTGGGTTTCCACCTTATATCTTGGTGTTCATGTGTGTGGCTTTTGATCTGTTCTGTTATACTGCACCTGTTTACTGTTAATGTGGTGAATAATGTCCTGATGAACTTAACTGAAGAATAAGCTAACTAAATTATGAGTTTTCTTCTTATACGCTGTTTTATTTAGTCACAGTAGCGTGTACACGCTGGTTCACCTAACTGAAGTAGCGTATATGTTTCTGAGCATTGAAAAAGTTTGATTGATCTGATAATACTGATTCACCCCCCCTCTCAGTATTATTTCCAACAATTGGTATCAGAGCAGGTCCTTCAGAGAAGCTTGATCGCTTGAAGGTAGATCATTCATCATGAGCAACTACGAGAAAGAAGCATCAATCAGGCCACCGATTTTTGATGGGACAAATTTCAATTATTGGAAGGTAAGAGTTACTGCATATCTTCAATCTCTTGGTACAGAAGTTTGGAACATTGTAGAAACAGGCTATGCTTTTCCTTCAGCTACTCCTACAGATCCAGCTGAGAAAAAGCAGTATGAAACAAATGCAAAAGCAGTCAGTACTCTATTAGGAAGTATATCCCAAACAGAATTCATGAAGGTCATGCACTTCAAATCAGCAAAAGAGATATGGGACAAAATGATCACTAGCTATGAAGGAGATGAACAGGTAAAGCAAGCTAAACTTCAAACTCTCAGGATTCAATATGAGACTCTCAAGATGTATAATGATGAAAGTGTGGCTAATTATTTTCTTCGGGTAGATGAGATTGTTAATTGTATGAAAAATTTGGGTGAAGAAGTAAAAGAGACTATAGTAGTTCAAAAGATTCTAAGATCATTATCCCCCAAGTTTGAATCTAAAGTATCTGCAATAGAAGAAAAAGAAAATCTCCGTGTTCTCACTATGTCTCAGCTACATGGAATTCTAACTGCTTATGAAATGAGAAAGGGAGGTCCATCTGACAGAAGGGAAGCTGCTTTTAAGGCATCAGGAAAAGAAGATTACTATGAAGCAAGCCATGTTCCAGAAGAAGAGGAAGAAGAATCAAATTTTGTCAGAAATCTTCAAAGGGGTTCTGGAAGGTTCAGAGGTAAGCTACCTTTCAAATGCTTTGCTTGTGGAAGAGTAGGTCATTATGCTGCAAAATGTCCTTATAAGGATAAAGGAAAAGAACCTGCTAGATGGAACAAGAAACAAAGTGCAAATAAGAAAAGCTACTACACCCATGAAGATAGTGATGGCTTATCAAACAGTGATGAAGATGAACAAGGTAATAAATATAAGCTGTTAATGGCATTTGAAGATGATGATTATGAGGATGCTGTAGATGTGGATAATCTCTATAATGAAATTACTAGACTCAAGAGATGCATAGAAGAAAAGAATGTGATCATTGATACTTTGCAATTTCAAATTGATGAAAAGGAAAAACATCTTGAAAAACTAGAAGGTGAAATTGTTGGTCTCAGAAAAGAAATTGAGAAAACAAAAGCTATTAATCTTAAGTTTGTCAAAGGATCTGAAACTTTGGATGAGATTATCAATGTGCAGCGGTCTCCTCTAAACAAGACAGGTTTGGGCTATAATGGAGAAACCTCTCAAGCATCCACCTCAAAAAGTTATCTTGATGCAGCAAGAAGAAATGAGCAGAAGAACAATGAAGATAATCAGGTAAAGCAGGGACGAATTACAAACAGAAACTATCAGGGACAATCCTTCTTAAGGGTGAACAAAAGCTACAACCAACCACAGGTAAAATCTTCTCAGTTTGGCTCAAGAATAGATGAAAATAGAAATTACAATCAGTTGGCTGGTAGATTCAATAACCGCAGAAGCTTCTTCAATGGACAATGCTTTTCTTGCCATAACTTTGGTCACAAAGCAGCTCAATGTGTTGCATATAAAACAATCATGACTAGGGAAGCTCAAAAACAAAGAAGTATGACAGGGATTACAAAAAGGACCTATAACAACTTTTCGGTTCTTGAAAATGAAGTTGAATGTTCTATTTGCAATAATTTTGGTCATAAAGACTCTGAATGCAGGAGCAGGTTTCAGGAGAAAAAGGAACAAGCCACGAGCACCAAAACATGGAGAATAAAGGAACCTCAAACAGAAAGATGTGGGATAGCATTTTATGCAGAAGGACAGGAAAATCTATGGTACATTGACAGTGGATGTTCGAAACATATGACAGGTGATAAAGAAAAACTTGAATCTTATTCTACTTTAGAAAAGGGAAAGAAAGTTTCTTTTGGAAATGATACTCCTGCAACTATAAAAGGAAAAGGTATTGCTCCTTTGAAAGAAAAGGTCAAGGCTGGAAATGTTTTGTATGTTGATGGATTGAAGCATAATCTACTAAGTGTCAGCCAGATGTGTGATCAAAAAACCGAGGTTATTTTCAGATCGAATGGATGTCTTGTTCGTGATCTTGATACAGGTAAAACAGTTCTCAAAGGCAAAAGAACTCCAAATAATCTGTACATATTTGAAGAAGGACAACAACAATGCTATCTTAGCAAGGATGAAGAGCACTGGTTATGGCATCGAAGGTTGGGACATCTAAGCTTCTCACAAATAAGGAAAGCATGCAAATATCAGGCAGTTCGCGATCTTCCAGATATCAAAATTCCAGACAACACCATATGCAAATCTTGTCAGTTTGGAAAGCAAACCAGAACTAACTTTCCAGAGAAGGAAGGATCAGCTAGCTTGCCTCTTGAGCTAGTCCATACAGATGTATGTGGTCCATTTAGGAAAAGGACACCTCGAGGAGAAGAATATCTGATATTATTCATTGATGATTTCTCAAGGTTTGTTTGGTTAGGGCTTATGAAGCACAAAGATGAAGCATTCGAAAAATTCAAATCCTTCAAAGCATTGGCTGAAAATGAATCAGGACACAAAATTAAGTGCCTCAGATCTGACAGAGGTGGGGAGTTCACATCAAATGAATTTTTCGATTTCTGCGATGAACATGGGATAAGAAGAGAATTCTCTACAGCTAGAACTCCTCAGCAAAATGGGGTTGTGGAAAGAATGAACAGAACTATCCAACAAATGGCTCGTGCTATGCTCGATGAATCAGGTACTCCTGCAACCTTCTGGGGTGAAGCTGCACATGCTGCTGTTATTATTCTTAACAAAACAAATGTCCGAGTAAACAGCACTCAAACACCTCATGAGCTTTGGAGTGGTAAAACTCCTTCCGTGAAGCACTTCAAAATCTTTGGGAGCAAATGTTATATTAAGAATACTGATGAGCAACTTGGCAAACTTGAACCAAGAGCAGATGAGGGCATTCTTCTTGGTTATTCTCCACATAGCAAAGCATACAAGTGCTACAATAAAAGACTTGGCAGAATTGTTGACAGTATTGATATAGTGGTTGATGAGAAGGGATATATTCCTAGGCAAGTTCATCATGAAGACATTGAAGAAGATGAAGGTTACTCTCAAAGGCGAAATGATGAAGAAGAAGAACCTCAAGAAGAAGAAGAATCTCAAGAAGAACCAGAGGAGCAGACAAGAATAGAAGAGAAGACTCCATCCAGATATGTTCAAAAGAATCATCCAGAAACTCAGATTGTGGGGCAGAAAGAAGCAGGAGTACAAACAAGAAGGACACTTGCAGAAGCTTCAAGCTACTTGGCATTACTCTCCTCCACTGAACCACAAAATGTGAAAGAGGCATGCAAAGATGAATGTTGGGTCAAAGCAATGGATGAAGAACTTGAGCAAATCGAAAAGAACAACACTTGGGAATTAGTTCCTAGACCAAAAGATAAGAATGTAATAGGAACAAAATGGGTCTTCAAGAATAAATTAAATGAAAATGGAGAAGTAATTAGAAACAAGGCCAGACTTGTTTGTAAAGGGTATGCACAGCAAGAAGGAATAGATTTTGAAGAGACCTTTGCTCCTGTGGCAAGACTTGAGGCCATCCGAATGTTCCTTGCTCTCTCAAGCTTTCAAAACTTCAAGGTATTTCAAATGGACGTGAAATCAGCCTTCCTGAATGGAGACTTAGAAGAAGAAGTATATATTGAGCAGCCAGATGGTTTCATTCTTGGAAATGATCCAAACCTTGTATGCAGATTGAAAAAGGCACTCTATGGACTCAAACAAGCTCCAAGGGCTTGGTACTATCGGTTGGACAAATATCTTCACCAACAAGGCTTTTCAAAAGGATCAGCAGATAGCAATCTCTATATAAAAGTTGAAAATAACAAATTGCTAATTCTTGTTGTTTATGTAGATGATATTATTTTTGGCAGCAATGAAGAGACTATGAGTCAAAACTTTGCCTTGGTTATGCAGAAAGAATTCGAAATGTCACTTCTTGGAGAATTGACATATTTTCTTGGATTGCAAATCCAACAAAATGAAGGAGGTATCTTCTTGTCTCAAACCAAATACCTCAAGCAGATCTTGAAGAAGTATGGCATGGAAGAGTCAAAGCCAGTATGTACACCCATGGTTACAGGATGCAGCCTCAGTGCAAATGATGAATCAGCAGCAGTTCACCAACCCACTTATAGATCCATGATTGGGAGTTTGCTTTATTTGACAGGTACTCGACCAGATATTACACATGCAGTAGGAATGGTTGGAAGATTTCAAGCCAACCCAAAGGAAACTCATCTTCAGGCAGTCAAAAGAATCTTCAAATATCTTCAAGGGACCCAAAACTATGGCTTATGGTATCCTAGAAATACAGATCTCACTCTTCATGCTTACACAGATGCAGATTGGGCTGGAAGTGTGGATGATAGGAAAAGCACAAGTGGTGGTGCTTTCTTCATGGGTTCCAGATTAGTATCTTGGTTCAGCAAGAAACAGAGTTCGATTGCCTTATCTACAGCTGAAGCAGAATATGTGGCTGCAGCATCTTGTTGCACACAACTTCTTTGGATGATGCAGACCTTGCAGGACTTTCAAATCACTTGCACTCCACCCGTCTCTATCTTATGTGATAATACAAGTGCAATCAGCATTTCAAAGAATCCAGTCATGCACTCAAAGACCAAGCACATACCAATCAAGTACCATTTTCTTCGGGAACAAGTGCTTGAGCAGAAGGTCAAGTTGGAGTATGTTCCTTCTAAGGAACAAGTTGCTGATATTCTCACAAAACCACTGCCCAGGGAAACTTTTGAATATCTCAGACAAAAGCTGGGAGTAGTTGATGCTTCATCCTACTGTTGAAGCTTGTCTGTTCTACAGAAAAGTTGGTATACGCAAGTTACGAAAGTTATATACGCGTATACACGCGGATTTATGCTGGGAAAGTCGCGTGTATGGTGTACGCATGTTGCAGAGATTATATCTGCGTCCATACGCTGTTCCATGCAGGAGAAATCACGTATATGAAGTTCTGAACAGCAAGGGAAAACTCTGGAGTTCTGAATAGCAATGGGTATGTCAGAATTCTTCAGGCACAGGTTCAGGGGGGGCAGCTTAAAAGTCTCATAAAGCATTGTTGGCATTCAGATGTTTTGGTTGTTGATTTCAGGAAAAGGAGCTCAGAAAGAAATCCTGGTTGCTGATCTAAAAAGATGTTTATCATATGCTGCTGGTGATCTGTTGTCTCTATGTCATGTATCTCTCTTGTGATATCTCTTTTATGGTGTCAAGGTCATGTAACGGCCTATGTTGGTTTCCCCACTATGCCTGGGATGAATGCTGTAATATAATTGGTTGGTTCTGATATGTCCCCTCTTGGTAGGGAGTATGGATGTATGTATTGAGTCTTTTGGTGATAGGAAGGTCCCTTATGGTGTATAAGTCTTGGTTCTTGTTGAAGAACATCTTTTGCAGATCTGGCCTACTGTCAGGGGGAGCATGAGTCAGCACAGCCAAGCAGAGGTATCAGCATGTCCTCAGGGGGAGCACAGCCCTTTGCCCTTGATGTCAAAGGGGGAGAGTGACTTGGTGTGGTGGTTGCCATCAAGTCCAAAGGGGGAGATTGTTGGCATTATGATTCAAGTGTTGTCCTTGATGGCAACTCACTCAGAGGTTGGTACAGGTGCTCAGAGGATGGTACAGGTGATGGCAACTTAATCAGAAGACAGATCTTAGTACAACATGCCAAGGAAGTTCATATACGCAGGTTCGTTAAGCCCAAGTCGCGTGTACATGCTAGTTGGATTCAGAAAAAGCGCGTGTATGTGGAAAAGTACCTTTGGTCCATGGTGGTTAGTCCTTGGAAGTTGTGCCTATGGTTTCGGACCATTGTGTCTCGACGGGCGTGTCGATCCCTAGTTTTGAAGTTGATGGTATTGTGTTACTATGGTTTTGGCTCTTGGTATTGAGCAAGGCCTAAGGCTATATAAGGAGAAGAAGATCATTAGGCAAAATCATCTTTCGACAAGGCTTGAATATCTAAGAGAGAAAGAGATCTGATATGCAGGGTCTGGGTTGCTTGATATGAGCTAAGGAGAAATCACATCGGTGGATGGAAGACTAGATCTAAGGATAAATCGGGATCTAATGGTTTGAAATGCACTATTATGATTGATTATGCGTATTTCTAGATCTGCATACTGTCGCAATATTATGTTCTGGATCTAACTGATGTCTGGTACAGCTGCAAGTTGAGAGAATCTATTTTTAGATCTGTACGCAGGTTGGCTTAGGTAAAAGCGCGTGTATACGCGGGTTTCGCTCATTGAAGTAGCGTATATCTCTTAAAGCTTGATTTTTGGGTTTGCAGTTGGATCTGACTGTTATTACAGAGTTCTGTAGACTGCTCTGTGTTCTGGTATCTGGTGATTGATAGGGTTCAGTGGTTCAGTGATTCAAAGTTTGATAATACTAGTATTGGTTGTTTTATGCTTCAATGATCTGTTGTGAAAGTTGAATGAATTGGGGTCTACAGATTGTAATGTTGTGCTTCAGGAATATCCAGTCTGAAAATGTATGAAAGGTGGTACCTGAAGGAAAGAAGATTGTAGGTCAGCACCTACGTACTAGTATCTTGGCTAGTACAAGAGCAAAGGGGGTTGGAGCTCCCTTCCAAGGAAGTTTGGAGAATGAGAGAAGGTTGTAGCCTGCCTACTGGTATAAGGCTGCACCAGTACAAAAGATTGTAAACTGAAGTTTCATATTAAAGAAAGATAGAGACAACTTGCAGCAGGTGGTTTTCACCCACATTGGGTTTCCACCTTATATCTTGGTGTTCATGTGTGTGGCTTTTGATCTGTTCTGTTATACTGCACCTGTTTACTGTTAATGTGGTGAATAATGTCCTGATGAACTTAACTGAAGAATAAGCTAACTAAATTATGAGTTTTCTTCTTATACGCTGTTTTATTTAGTCACAGTAGCGTGTACACGCTGGTTCACCTAACTGAAGTAGCGTATATGTTTCTGAGCATTGAAAAAGTTTGATTGATCTGATAATACTGATTCACCCCCCCTCTCAGTATTATTTCCAACACTTTTTGCATCCTACTTTTCATCTTCATTTGCTTCTTTTTTTGCATCTATCATTACATCTACTTTTGTTGTGACAAAATTTGTTCCATGTTTTGCACATACTGTTGTACCCACGTTTGCTTCCAATTTTGCATCCATCTTCACATCCTCTTTTGCATAAAATATTTCATCCATTTTTGCATCCACTTTTGTGTTGGGTTTTGCATCTCATTTTGTATCTTCTTTTGCATGTACTTCCATTTCATCCATATTTTTCATCCAATTTTGTTTCGCATGTTGCACCCGTGTTTGCATCCACTTTTACATCCCCTATAGCATCTTGTCTTGCATCTAAGTTTGCATATTTTTTTGTGTCTATTATTACATCCACCTTTTTTGTGCTATTATTTGTGCCATATCTTATGCCTATCATTGCAACCCACATTTTCTTCCACTATTGCATCCATATTTGCATCCTCTTTTGTGTCCAAGTTTGCATCAAATATTGTTTATGTTTTTTGCATCCCATTTCGAATTTACTTTTACATCCACTTTTGATTTGTCTAGTTTTGCAACTAATTTTGTGTTCACTATTGCACCCATGTTTGGGCCATGTTTATATCCCTTTTTTCATCCAAGTTTTCCTCCTTTTTGCATTCAAGTTTGTGTCCCTTTTTTTTTTACATTCATTGGAGTATCCGACATTTCTTTCACCACAATTCATGCTAAGTTTTATGCCTACTATTGTGCCCATGTTTTCTTCCACTTTTTCATCCATGTTTGAGTCCTATTTTGTGTTCAAGTTTGTATGAACTATTGCATCTACTTTTTCATCCACTTTTGTTCAATTTTTCTGTCTTGTTCTGCATCTACTTATGTTGTGTCCACTCTTCATCCAAATTTACGTCTATTTTTACCCCCATTTTTTTGTTTACTTTTGCATCCATTTTCCAACACACATCATATCTTTTGCATTGATTATATTTCTTATGACATTGAAAATTATGAACAACTGATGACAATGTCAATAATTATAACGATGATGATAATGAAGATGATGACGATGACATGAATTGCGATTGTTATGATAATGACAATGATGATAAAGACGATGGGAGTTACAAGGACAATGATGATGATGCTAATGACCTTGGCCATTCCTCCCAATTTTTAAATGTTATCATGGTAAAAATCATAATAATTATCTTTGGCGTCATCTTCCAAGTCATCATCATCTGATCATCGTTATCATTATTTTCATCTTGGTCATAATCAAGAACAATAATGGCATGAATGATGATTATGATGTTCATGATGAAGATGACAAAAATTATGATAAAACTTATATTAGTTATGATGATGGGGATGATGACAATTATAATGACGATGATAATGGTAGTGATGTTGATGATCATCAATCATTTCTAAAAAATAAAGTGGTTATTTTTCTTTCATATATCATGTGTCCTAAGGTTGGTGATATTTCTTATGATACCTATAATTATGAACAATTGACGATAATATACAAAATCATGAGGATGATGATGATCATGAAGAAGACATGAATGGTGATTATGATGATAATGAAATGATGACAATAATGATCACATTGATGGTGGTGATGATGGCAATAATGAAGATGATGACCCTCCCTCTAAACTAGCGAGGTACTCATAATGAGACAAAAAAGTACTCTCAAGTTGAAATATTCATATAAGAAGGGATCTAGATTGATAAGCATCAATGATGATTTACATCATCATAGCCAAAATTTTCAAAATAGTAAGGCCTTGACTAACAAGTTTATCTCTCCTTTAGATCAGAGCACAATGTTGGGAGGCATAAATTTGGACACCACTGCCTTTCAAGGCACTTACCCCACCAAGATGTTTACCAGGTATGTCCTCACATGATCATTTCCTAATCCACTATCATAATATTTGACACCGGAAAATCTCAATCCTCATGACTATTCTTATCTTGGATTAATGTACTTGACTTATGGCGATTAGTCCTAGTCAATGTCCAAATTCTCAAAGAATATTGGTCCCAGATGTTTATCCAATCCACCATTATCCCTACTAGTGCCTTTACTAGGCTTACGATTGTTAATCCTAGCCATAGTACATGACACATGGATAACATGGTGTCTACCCTCACTCCCTCTCAACCAGGGAGGAAACATCCACAAGCATAAGATTTTCTCAAGAATACCCATCATTTTCGTAGAGAATAACATCATTAATTTTTTTTCATCACATGACGACTTTATGATTAAGCATTCATAGATTTGTGGCAAAATATTTCCCCTTTTGTATTTGTGATGAAATACAATAAAAAAGTGAAAGCCAAAATCATTAAACATACACTATATTGATTTATCTAAGTCTAAACTCTAAGGTTGAAGTGAAAATTCATGTAAATCTTATATCTATGAGTTGTGCCAAACTTATGAAAACCTTATTCCCTAAGTCCTATATATAAGAAAATGAAAAAGAAAGAAAAATAAGGGCCAATAAATGGTAACTCATGTATTCACTCCCTCTTTGGAAAATATATGAATATATACACTCCTAGTCACACTTGATCACATGTATGTGATGGTTAAATCATGAATTCTTCTTTTCTCCTTGCATTTTCACTTCATCATTTAAGCACCTAATTGAGGATCTAAGGAATGTTTGTTTCCTAAGGCTTTCATGTCTACTCTTGGTTTACTTATGTCACACTACTGTCAATTTATGTGACAGAGTGAAATACATAAGTTTGTGGAGTTATTATAGAGGTGTATTGAGTTCGTAACCACACACACATGTATTACATCTCATTGATCCACATGTGTGGGTTGGAGACTCATTTCTTGACAACTTTAATGGAGACTACTTTGTGGCTTTAATGGTATAGCTTACAAAATATCTTGTTAAACATTTCGATTCATTCTTTCTTTTCCTCGAGACACTTATAATATTGAAGTCACTCCCAACAATCCATGGAGATGGGGAGTATAAATTACTTGTGCTAGAAATAGAATTGAGAAATAGAGGTTTTCCATTTGTGATATTGGAGTCATAGACATTGGATACATGGTAGTAGTCCTCAATGTCAATTAAGTAAAATTGTATTGTCATAATGCGAAAAGAGGTAAACATATTGGTAACCTTGATGTCTTAATCATTTCAAATAATAACCATTCCACCCAAGTATCTATAAGCATCAATCACTACTACTTGGAAATTCCTCCCCCATTTTCTAATTATATGAGGTTGAACCTCACTTAATATTTTTGCTTCTTATATCAACATTATTTATGGGTGCTTTGCATACCATTTTTCTTTTAGGAGTTTGTTTTCGCTTACTATTGACGCCCCTCATGTTCCAAGACTATTTTCATAAAAAAATTACATAGAAAGAAAGTATAAAGTGACTAAAAAGAAACATGTCTCAAGATTTAAGTGCTTGGACAATTCCACTTCATGACTCCTATATTTCCTTAACCTGGGACCAAATGGTGAACTTGATGGCCTTAAGGGAAATTGATCAATTAAAATCTAAAAAAGAGGTGATTTTTGACTTTATCACATACAATTTAATATACTAAAAAAAATATCCATAACAATTTCATCAATCAATGAATCATTAAAAAAAATATCCAAAACAATTTCATCAAGCAAAGAATCATTGCATTATAAAATACAATCTATAAACATTTTGGGAAAGTTTTGCTAAAACATGCTTAAAAATCAGCATATTTAATATTAATATTTAACAATAATATGGACAATAACACATTTTGATAAATTAAATAACATATTATCAAGCCTAAAAAATGTCACTAACTAAAAACTACAAAGCATGCAACTAATGGAAGTGACCACTCAAGGCCACCACAAGACAATTAACCTATTAAGACCAAGATTAATGGGGACAAAGATCTATAAAGGACAAAGGAAAACCTATTTTAACTTTATTGTTTTATTAGCCTGGTTCAAGATGAACATTTCAAGATATCATGAAGAACATAATTAGTTTTATTGCATTAATAAAACCCAAGCACATTCTATAACTTAGCAAGAAAGAGATGTATAACACCCATCTCAGCAACACGACACATGACATTAAGTTACTTTACTATATATAATTTAAACTCCTATCATAAAATCACAAATTTAGCATGAATGGAATGTTTAAAATCCATTTTTATAAAAACAGAATATAATTTTTCTTATAGAAAAATATACCAAAAACTAAATATATTTTTCTAGAAAATAAAAAATACTAAAACTAAATATATATTTAAAAAAAAAACTAAAACATAAGCAAACTAGAATTTGAATTTGACATTCTTGGTCACTTTCGGAAACATATGGTGGAATGTAATCTCTTTATCCTCATCTTTAGCTTTTTCCTAAAAAATAAAAGCATACAAAAGTGGGAAAGAGCCATAAAGCATGGGGAAGCTTTTTCCTAAGCACAAAAGCATCTAAAAAGTGGAAAATTCCTTTTTTATATGAGGAAACATTATTCAGCCAAAAGATTTTTCCAAATTGAACTAATGAGGAATTTTGGAAATCTTCATAGCCTCCACTTTCCTATATATTAGAGGCTTGGCCATTGAAAAAATGATGGGAATTTTGTATTGTCACGCTCTTGAGATCTGTCTTGAGAGGGAGAGTTTTGGAGCTATGAGTTGGGGGAGGTGATGTTGCAACTATATCTGATTGTTGTAACTTTCCTCCAACTCCTTTATTCATATAGATTAGTTGTTCTTCCTTCCATATGTTTCTATTCATTCTTTACTTCTTCTATTTAACTAATGTATGCATGGGTTTTTGGTTTATATTTATTTATTCAATAATATTTATATGTTTTTTATAGTTTTGATTATTAAGATATTATGTTGTGAAGGTTGCTTTATTCTCTCTCTTATGTGTAGGACCAAGCTTTAGAGCTAGCTAGGAGCGCTTCTTGGCTATACGAAAAACTCCAAGAAGACCTGCATGCGAGGACTCACAAGAATTCATTATCTTGTTCTTAATCTATACTCTACATATTGATCTACTAAGAATCCTAAGCCTTAGAACAACCTTTCTCTTAATTGGTTTGTCCTAGGTTTCTGAGATAAACTGAGAGGGTTTTGTTTTCATCTAACCATGCATTAAATCCTACAGCAAAATGATATTTAGAAAATTTAATATATTTCACTATGTAAATGAACTTAGTAAAATGAACTCATAGAGGTGGTCATAAATGGAAATAAAAGTAAAACTCTAAACAAGAAGCCAAAAGTGGATTTAACCATGGATGAAAAATTGGGAGTAGAATTGGATGTTAAACTAGCCATCAAAACAATATGCAAACAATGACACAAAAAGGTTTTTAAAGTAAAATTAAAAAAGGGTGCAACACTAGACACAAAGAAGGGAACAAAATAGGGCATATGAAAGGATACCGAATTGGGTGCAAACAAGGATGCAAAAATGGACACCAAAATGAGGATGCAAAGAATGGTGTAAAATTAGGATGCAAAAAGGATGTAAGAAAAGACACAAAACAAGATGCAAAATGGGACTAAAAAATGGTGAAACCAAGGGTGTCAAAGATGATGCATAACTAGATGAAAATTCCAACTAAAATGTAGGTGCAAAATGAGATGCAAATGTGGACACAAAATGTGGCAAGAAAAAGGATGCAAATTTGGAAGCCAAAAAGGATGAAAAACTAGATACCAAAAAGGATGCAAATTTGGACATAAAAAATGGTGCAAAATTGGACACAAAAGAAGAAAAAATGGTGCAAAAATGGGCTTAAAAATGGCTCAATTTTGGATGCAAATTGAGATGCAACATTGGATGTAAAATGATGCAACAAATCATTCAAAACTTGGTGCAAAAACAAATGCAAAAGTAGACGAAAAAATGGCTCAAAAGTGAACGTAACAATAGACACAAAATGGGATGCAAAGGTGGATGCAATATATGGTTCAACATAGGATGCAAATTTAGATGCTCAAAAAGATGAAAAATTGGATGCAAGAAATGGTGTTAAAAATGATGCTAAATTGGATGCAACAAATGATGCAAAATTAAATGCAAAATATGGTGCAAAATATGATGCAAAAAAGGGAGATAAATAAAATGCAAAAGTGGATGCAAAAATGGTGCAAAAATGCATGCAAAATTTGGCAGTAAATCAGATTCAACATATGGTGCAAAATTGGATGGAAAAGATGGTGTAAAAAAAGGCACAAAAATTGGCACAAAAATAGATGTAAAAATAAGTACAAAATTAGAAGCAAAAGATGGCATAAGACCAGATGCAAAAATTGGCACAAATTGGATGTAAAAAAAGGCGCTAAATAAGATGTCAAAGATGGTGTAAAAATCGATGCAAATTATGACACAAAAATAGAAGCAAAGAATTCCACAAAAGAGGAAGCAAAAAATGATGCAAAAATAGATGCAAAAAAAGGCACAAAACTATAAGCAAAACCTGTTGTAAAACCAAATGAAAATCTTGGTGCAAAATATGATGCAGAAAATGATGGAAAATTTGGCGTAAAAAAGATGCAAAATTTGGTGCAAAAAAGGACGCTTTAAAAATTGTACAATAGAGCCCGATTTAGCGCCCGGTTGCTCATCCCAATTGAGAAAAAAACCGCACTAGAATCTGGTGCTAAATCTAGCGCAAATTTCCTGTTTTGTTGTAGTGTAACAATCGCCCTAGCAAGAGAAAAAGTAAGTGCCATGGGAAATAACTGATCTTCTCCCATGTCATTCAGTTTAAATTTTTTCTCGGTTTGAATTTGCTTTCATATCTTCATGCGTTCGAAACATCTTTAACTCAATAGTTTGAATTATGGACATTTATTTTTTTAAAATAATTTTTTATATTGTCTCTAGAGAGACAATAGTTTGAATTATGGACATTTATTTTTTTTAAAATAATTTTTTATATTGTCTCTAGAGAGACAATAGTTTGAATTATGGACATTTATTTTTTTTTAAATAATTTTTTATATTGTCTCTAGAGAGACAATAGTTTGAATTATGGAATTGTCTCTAAAAGGACAAAAATGTAATTGTCTCTAAAGAGACACAAATGAAATTGTCTCTAGAGAGACAAATCAAATTGTCTTTATAGAGACAATAATAATATGTGTTCTATATTGTCTTTATAGAGACAATAATAATATGTGTTCTATATTGTCTTTATAGAGACAAATTTTTGAGACATTATATTATGAGACATTATATTTTGAGACACCTACTTAGAGACAATATTTAAGACAATATTTGAGTTTCTTTTTGTCTTAAGTTAAGACAATTGACTCAAATATTGTCTTAAATATTGTCTTAAAACCCCCCTACATGTAGTAGTGACATGACCGGCGATACGAGTTTGTTTAGTACCTTGGAGGAGAAAGATCTCTAGATAATCATAGTGATGGGTAATGATGAAAAGTATAGTGTCTTAGGAGTAGGCACAGTTGTTTTTCAAAGGGAGCATGGAGCTCCCATTACCTTGACAGATGTGAAGTATGTGCCAGGACTGAGGAAAAACTTGGTATCAATCGCAATGCTGGAAGACAAAGGCTATGATGTAGTCTTCAGTAAGGGAAAGGTTTTCCTTAGACACATCACCACGAGACAGGTGAAGTAGATCGGTTCACGAGTCAAGAACCTGTATGCTCTTGAGGTTCAAGATGCATGCAAAGCCTTAAGGAGCAAGGCAACTGATGGAGACTTGGTGGTTGAGAGGGAGAGTACATTACCTCTCAACATGCAGCGCCAGAAAAAGTCTCAGACAATTGTGAAGGAGCCACAATTGGTGAAGCAGCTTCAAGAGGTTGTGGAGTAGCCACAACTAGAGAAGCCGAGAGGAGACCGAGTGGAGGCATCCACTCATGCAGAGACCTCCAGTAGGGGGAAATTTCGAGCCAAGTGGGCAGAGGGATCACATGCATCCATACCTCCAGGTCGGAGGTGGGGCGATGTGGAGTGACAGTCCCAAGAAGGCTGGAATAGGGGCAAGATCATTGAGGTACCCAACCTCTTTGATTAGACCTTGTTGTGGGAGCCTCGATGAGGAGTAGCAAGATTGGCTGAGTGGGTAGAGATAGATGCGGATGGAGCGGCAGAGAGAGCTATAGTGTAGGAATCCCAAGACAACACAGAGATAGAAGGCTATAACAATGTGAGAGGCACAGGAGTGTTGCACCAGTGCAGGATGGCACAGAGGGGTGTGCAACGGTGCGAGATGCATGGAGTGTTGCAACAACTCAGAGGTCACAGAGGGAGCACTTGTCAGTGGTAGAGGAAGCTTTAGCATCAGAGGATGTTTCTAGTCCAACAGGGAGGTCAGTTGGGAGATTTTTTTGTTTCTAGAGTTGTTTCTTGAGAGAAGTGTTGCATGCAGAACATTCCAAAGGTTCAGGATCGGGTTCAAGTTGAATGCCTTTCATGTTGAGAGGGAGTGTTGGAAATAGCAACAAGAAATGCTAAAAATAGAAAAGCTAAATAAATATCATTTCAGGTACCAGTTTTGGACATAGCAACAAGGAATGAAAAATGGAAATGCTAAAAATAGCATTGCTATAAATGTATTTCGGGAAAGATTCCAATTTTAGTTAGTCCCTGAACTAAAATTGAGAAGTAAAATTCAAATTTGATCTTAGCAGCTATTTGTAAAATAATTAATCAATTCATCTTGAGTTAATTAGTTGTAGAAAATTAAAGATGAAGTCTATGTGAAGACATGCAACAATGTCTCCATTGATTGAGGAAGTTATCCCTTGATTAAAGGAGATTAGGATGAGTTGTATTTGAGTTGTAATTAGTTAGCTCAGTTAACTGAGTTAAGTCCAATTAGATTTGTTCAAATAGTTTGTTGAACTGATTGTGAGTTGAGTTAGTTAATGCATGTATGCATGTAACTGTTGC
Source organism: Pinus tabuliformis (assembly GCA_031772625.1). Classification (NCBI taxonomy): domain Eukaryota; kingdom Viridiplantae; phylum Streptophyta; class Pinopsida; order Pinales; family Pinaceae; genus Pinus; species Pinus tabuliformis. The sequence goes on along the minus strand of CM062811.1, from coordinate 972,620,107 downwards.
ACTTCAGATAACTGAATATTCTCTCATAAATAACTCATGCATGTCAGTTTAGTTAGAGACTAGTTGAGATCAGAGGAAGGGACAATGTACTATCAATTGGAGGATTTTTCCTATATAGGAAACTCATCCATGCAGAAGGAATTATCTCCTTCAGGATTGCACAGTTACTTCTACGTTTATTGAGCCGTGTGAGAGGTGAATTCACACAGGTGGCAGCATTGGACCCCAGGAGAAACTACGCAAGGAAATAGGAGGCTTGGAGGGTAGAGGAGAAGGTTTCTGAGAATCCTTTGACTATCTATGAGCAACAGAGGGATTGTACTAAGAGTTGGATAGCTTGTGAGCTAAACCTTTGTGTAATCCTGAGATATTTCCACTTGTATGATAATACAGATAGCGAGGTTTTTAGCTGAGGCTTTCCCCAGAGTAATCTTTTGTGTTTCATGTGTATGATTTCTTCTTCTTTGTTAAATGTGTTCTGATTGATCTAGCTCAAATTGATTAAGCTTCCGCAAGTAGATCAAGTATTTTTATTTAGTATATTGCATTATCAGGTGATCTACAGTGAGAATTTCTACATAAGGTTGATTAACCATTCCTTGAGAACCATATGGAACATAAGGATTTTGGTGTTGGACTTGAGCCCCATAGGGCTGCTGATACTGAAAATTTCTTGATCCAGACAGACCAATGGGATTCTGAACCTGTTGGTACTGGATATTTCTTGATTGAGTAGGATCAACAAGGTCATTACCAAGCATGTGAGCTTGCGAGCCGCTCGCATTAGTGGCACCTGACACCATAGAAACATTTAGGTTCTGCCCCCCAGGTGATGGCACAATTTTGCCACTAAATAGCGGGACAAAGGAACTAACAAAGGCAATATTTGAAACTGTCGGTTGTGCCTAAAAGGTAATTGGGATTGATGATACAAGAGTATTCAAAACGGTGGGTGCACTAGGCCTGAAGTAACAACCTGTTGGGAAGTCGTGTTCATAACGAACAAACCTGAAGTAGGCTTGGCACCTGACGCCCAAACATGATTATGGTAAAGTGATGAGGCACTAAGTGTACCTGAAACCAACTGAGCCAAAGACATGTAGTTGGGTGGAAAACTGGCAGGAATGCCTTTTGAAAAGAGGAAACCCTTGGGAGGAAACTGTAATTCTTCCCCCTCAAGAGTGTGTGGAGTAGAAACTTCGGACTCATTTGGAGATGTGACTGGACCATCGCCTTTATGTTCCATGTCTGAAAATAAATGACGACGAATGGTTGAACGAGTACGAGGGGATAGTTCCAAAGGAACACCCGGCTAGTCGTATGGACTGTAAGGATGTTGCGGTGATATCACAACAGGGTCAAACAGAGGGTTCAGAGGGTAGATAACTAGTCCAAGCTGACTGTCAGTGGTCGGCGAGTTCTTTGGAGTTCGAACGGGGTTGTCCGGAGATTCTGGGCCAAGATCAGCAGATGACCCAGTATTGAAAGTAGGTGGAGGACGAGATGACAATGGTTGAATACTCAAAACAATTGCGATTTGAACATTGTGGTCCTTGAGTGACTCTGGTAACTCAGGAAACGGCTCCTCAGACAATATTTCAGATGGAGGAGAGGAAGAGGAATTGGGTGAAGCAGATGGTTCAGCCACGATGACCTTGTCTTAGTCGACCAAACAAATAAATTCAAGGTTTTAAAGTGTTCTTTTAAGGAAACTCATGATTTGGTCTGAAAAATAGACTAACAGGGTGTTTTGGATCTTGGAAAATCAATTATTAAGATGCATAAAAGGCTGATGCTCTTTCATTTTTCAAGAGTCGAGAAAGAAACAAAGATGACTATCACTTTCGATTGGAAACGAGCTTGAAAGGACAAATGCTCGAATGATATTTTAAGTTTAATGAGTCAAAAAGATCAAATGACTACTCTGGATGATCTAGGTAAATAGGATTACCAGGCAACTGTGAATTGTAGAATACCTCCTGGCAAACCAACAAGTACGAGTAGGTAATCTCCCCGAATGCTGTGTTTGGTGTATCATGTTTGCAAGGCGGTTGACTTGGCTTCCTAAGGATAGAAGGATTGCAGCATAGTGGGGTTTCCCATTATATACTCGACAATACGGGGAGCACAAATCTGTACTAGCACCGTCTAATGTTGAAGCTAATGACAACTACTAGGTTTAAAAACTCCGGAACACGTCTCTAGCCTAGACCTTCTAGATATGATCATTAAAGTCAAATGCGCCAAGGTTAGGTTAATCGAATTCATTTTAAAGTTGATCTTGAGTTATGTTTTAGTTTTCAGGTCTTAGTGATGCTACTCGACAAACCTTAAATGCAACTAAATGAGACAAGACCCTTTCAATTCGATGAAATGCTTACACTAGAGAGGATATAAACTACTCAATCAAATGCAAACAATCAAGCAATTGAAAAAGAAATGATCTTTCACTACCTTACTTTTTCAAAAAAATAAACTAATGAAAAATACATTCCAATTCCTAATTTTCTGACAAGCACTTATCTATTAGTCCTTTCAAAAACAAAAATTTCTCTTCCTTTTTCAAATTTTGATGCAATTCTAGTCTTTTAAATGATGCAAATTATCGTAGCACAATGATGCAACAAGATAGAATTTCATACTTTTTCATGAAACAACGAAACAAACTTTTCGCATATAATCTTTCAATGAAAATATTTTTGAGACAATATGCTCTTCAAGAAGATGAAAACATGAAAAGAAAAGTTCATTCAAATCAATGAAACACCGACTCTACCAAACACAAGACAAGCAACGTAATCCATGCTAGAAAGGAAATGTTTAAGCAAGCAAACGAAAACTTTTCAAACTTGTGAAAAAAGAGGTCAAAGTCGTAAAAAGGACCAAAAAGAAAATGCAAAGAGTAAGCACACATACAACTTGACTTACTGAGTTCACAACTGCTGAATGGATGACCAACTAGATGCCCTAATGTCACTGGTCACTCATGACTCAATCAATCAAGCAGAAATATGATAAGCCAACAAGCAAACAAAACCAAATGAAAAGTAGCTTTCTAATCAGGGCGAAAACGGTCCAAAAGGCTTACTGGGTCAAAAGCACAAGAGCAAAATACATTGGCCAAGATTGGGTTCAAGCCCTAATCTTCACTTACAGGCATTGGTGTGACTGCCTAATTGACAACAAGCGCAAGAGGCTGGTCGGCGTGATTGTTTCTTAGCAACTCGCGTTGATCGGCATGATTGTCAGCGAATTAAGCGTGCTGATCGAGGGAGCTAAGGAAAAATAAAAAAGATTGAAACAGGCACCAGATCTACTACTATGAATTTTAGACTTAGACTAGTAAGTAGGAGAAAAGAAACAGAACCAAAGGGAAAAGGTGGAACTAGAAAAGTTCTTACGAAATCATGAAATCCAAGACAAACTAAAGGATTGGGTTCCCAAGTATGGTTGCCAATTTGTGGTGAAGTAAAATTATAAGTGCGGACAGGAATGAATTCCTCTAGCCTGATAATGGGTCTAGCCACAATAGATACATTCTATGGAAGATTTCCTTTGGTTAGAATCAATCAAGAGGGCCTACCTCTTGGTCTGCTTATCCTGCTTAATGATGTCCTTGCTTTCTCGCTCCAGCTATCTCTCACTTCCTTCTTTAAGCACATGAAACAAGTAAACAACAACAAACAAAAAACATGATAATAGAAAATTTTCAATTCAACCTACTTAACAAGTCAAGAAACATTAAGCCATGAATATGTAATATTACAAAACATGTAGGAAATCAATCGATAGTTTCATATATTAATATCAAAGAGAGATTACAACCATTCATCTTGACGTTGCAGTGCTCCTTTGACAAGACCAGGTTCCCACACACTTTTGCTAGCATTCCATGATGACCTCAATCAACAATAGTTTTAAATCTCTTCCCTTTTGGCTTCACTCCAAACCAAATCACACTTATCCCTCACACAACTAGATAGCTACAACTAGTAATAGCTTGCTTGTCTACTCCAAACCAAAATAGCATAAGCACACTAATATCAACACTCTAACTAGCTTGTGCTAGGGAAGAAGGGGGGTTTATATAGAAAAATGGATGGGAAATGGATCCTCTTCTCATGGGAGAAGGTCTTATCCCTTGAGGTAGTTCCATCATTATAGGGGAAAGGAGCCCAAACTGTCATCCTCGACCCCATCCAGCCAAACCATTTACCAAACTTTCGTTACGAAGCTTCTAGAGCTGGAAGCTTCGACTCTAATTTAAAAAACTTTCCATAACATGACTGGTGCGACTGGAACACAACTTAGTCGCTCCGGTCGGTGTGAGGAGTAGTGCTAATCTCTACACATTGGCATGAGGGAGAAAAAGTTCATTAGCGCCGGTCTTGTAAACTGGGCAAAACAGAAGTTTCAGGGGAAATGGTGCAAAAGGGAATTTATCTGCTCATGAAGAGGGACACAATGGGAGTTTCTTCATGAAGGCAAAGCATGTGGGGTTCACTGTAGAGGTCCTCCAGGATCAACGAACGGGGATTACAGGGACAATGGCAAAATGTTGTGTAACAGGAGGGAAAGCACATACTTGAGCATCTAGCACTCAAGTTGCTTAGGGACAAGCAACGTTTGGGAGAGGAGGACTATAATGTCCCTTCTTAAATTATTTTGGAACAAGATTAATTTCCACATTTTGGGCCAATTTTAGATGTGATGGGTCCCATTTCTTTTTTATTAAAAGACTTAGGAATTAAAATTAAGTTACTATGGGATGTTGTTAGTTGCATGTGGGGCTAGCCACACAAGGAAATATGTACTCCCTAAGCAAATGGTTCGAAATTCATGAGAGGTAAAATCAAAGACTTATTGGGGGACCCACGAAGGAGGGAAAAAGGCTCCATGAAATTTATTAAAAGGAAGCAACACTCTTCATTTGACATCTTTAGCATATCGAATTTCTTCTTAGTTGCTCAAGCTACTTAGCCGGGTCACTTGTTGTTTAGCACCAATTTTCTGAGCAGAGAACTCATCCTTTCTTTGGGGGACTTCGAGTGCCACCCTAGAGAGGTTCTTCCATAATCTTTTGGAGGTGATTTTTAGTGTGATTTCCAACATTTGCATTCACATTTTTTCTGGTGGTGCATATTTCTAGAGAACGCAGTGGGGAAATCGATTTGAGGTCCTTTGCATTCTTCATAGGTGCTATTGTCGAGAGAAATTCTGGGAGATAATATTTGTTGATTTTCTGCTCACCTGGGTGAGTTTTTGGGTAGAAGGTGATAGCTTCTTTAATGAGGATTTTGTAGTTCCTAGAAACAATGCAGAGGGAATAGATTGGGCACACGTGGGGGGTGGAGACTCAACCATTAGAGTTGTTCCTTCTCAGAAGAAATAAGGGAAGTATTGGTGGAGGTGATTGCTACCTTTCGAGAGTGTTTGGGGAATATTTTGTTGGAGTATTGATATTTAGTTTTTTTCAGCAGTTTTCAAGGGCATAGGCCTTTTTGGGGGTCGATTTTGGAAGGTGAAAATAGGGCCAAACCATTTCTAGGTTTTTGTGGGTTTATTGAGAGGAGTCTCTGATTAATTTTACAAAACATTTCAACAAACATTCGGGCCTGAAATTCTAATTCTTATAACAGGGCGAATTATGAGTTAGCTAGGGAATTTACACTATTTCGTGGGTTCAACTTTGGCTTTGATATAGGCTAGAAAATTTCTGGGTTTTTCCTAAGGAGCCTAGACATAAATTTCCAAAATTTTCTAAGTGCTCGAGTTGGGGTTTTTAGCCATATCTTTGCAACAAATAGTGTAGATTTATTGGGGACTATGCATTGCAACAGTTAGTCAGTTGATTGTAGCTTTGGGTTGTCATTGCTTCACCTGGGTTTTACCATGCTTTCCTTTAAGGAAATCCCATCTGTATTCCTTTCATATTTTGCACTCTTGCACCAGTTTATAATAAAATGGCTCAGTTGCTTCCATATTTCTGATAATGATGGGTGTTTGCTAATTGTTTTGAAATTTCTATGGTGAATTTTGTTATTTGATTGCATAACATTACTTTTCCTATTTTGGAACATTAAAAATGATGATACAAATGAAATTACTTGAAAAAGGGCTTCATTGGACCTCTACTAACCATGTTACGAATTTCATCAAACATATCACAAATATGTAATCTGGAGGTGTAAACAATAGATATGAGTATAGGGGTCTCATACTTATATGAGAATCACTAAGAAGAATTGTTCCCTTATATCATTAGCTGTATTACATCATCAGTGTCATAATACATGCTTATAACCAACATAATAATAACATAAATATCAAGGATACATCAGCCATAGAATCCACATATAAACTTGTACATTTATACATAAGATATCAATCAAATAACCTATTATTAATGAATGCAAAATCCAACCTAGGATGGGCATACTACGTTCCACTCGACCATAGAATGGTTGAGCTAATTCTCTCTTTAGCCATTTACCCCATGCCATATTCCAAGTATGAATATGGGATTCAAACCAAAAGAACCAACCAGGGCATCTCGAGGCTAAACCACCTCACCCTCATCAATAGAAACTAGGCTTTACCGCAATCCACACTGGATCACTAGGCCAACACAATAAACATGTAATAACATACTTTACCATGATCTCCACCAGATCACTAGGCCAAAACAAGCATGGATGCCACTAGATTTCTCCACCTACACTGTGAAGAATTTTCCTGTCTCTTAGTCTCTCGAGATTTACCGCAATCCAGAGTTTGATCCAGGGATCACTAAGCCCTAAACCGAGAGACCACCCTCTAGGCTTTACCATATATCCTGCCATTCACCGGCAAGAATTCCTAGGCCTAATCAAGAGTAAACACCTCTAGGCTTTACCGTATATCTCGCCATTCACCCATTGAGGATTCCTTGGCCCACCGAAGCAACACAAAATCCAGATTTACTGCAACCCACAGTATGTTTTAGGGGTTACTAAGCCATGTGTTCCATCATTCGAAGATTGATCTCACCCGACTTCGAAGCCATCCGGAAATCTAGCTCAACCAAAACATGAGAACCCCATCACACCATGGGTATCTGGAAATGACAAGGCTAGGCTAAAAACACTGTCACATATTACAAAACCCATGTCATAATAGAAAAGAACCATATGCACTGCAATGCATGCCGAATCTAGAAAGGAAAACACACATGCAAATTGATACCTACAAAGAATCCTATTGTAGCTACTTGATCCTTCTCTTGCTTGCTTGCTCCTTCCTTCATATTGCCTCCTTTGCCTTTCTTATCCAATGAAAAAGTGCTCTAGAAAACTCTAAGCATCCAAGAGTGAGAGAGAGAGAGAGAGAGAGAGTAATGATATAGCTCCAAAACTCATCTGACAAAAAAGGTATCCACTGATCCTCATATGCCTTTTTAACAATTAGGCCTCTATTTTCTTCCTTTTCCATTATTTTTCTTCATTTTCCTCCTCACATGCAACTTGTGACCTTTCACCTTCGTTTTCTCCTAATTTCCTTTATTTTCATAAATAAATGTGACAAAATTTTCATTTTTCGTTCCCAAAGCCTTAGCCATTGCCTTTTCCAATTTCCTTAGCCATAATAAACCAAATGAACACCCACAGTAGGAAGTTCAACTGTGGTTATTATTTTTGGCTTTATTAACTTTTGTTACATGGAATTTCTACTAGGGCGGTTACAAAGAGTAAAAATTGTTATAGTATGATTACAATGGGTTTGAATCCTTATGTTTACACAATGTAGATTAAAATTCGAAACTTTCTATTTTCTGGGTGTAGAGTCGAATATAGATGAGTATGGCTACCAAGTTTTTTTCATATACAATGTTATTACACTTCATTTGTCTAAGTGTTGGTTCAAGTATAGAAATATAGACCAAATTGAAAGCCTCACTTGAAACAACTTTTTCTTTTAAAACAGATAATTACAGAGGTGAATAATACTATAATGTGAAATGAATTTATTTTGCATGAAAGCTCAACCTACATATCCATGAAGTCAATCTAAGCATCCTTGGAGGATATATATTCCTCAAATAAATAGGACAATTAGAATTAAGGATAATAACCATCTAGTTAAAATATGATATGCAAAAATATTCCTGAATCGAAATAAAACATAAATTAGTAAAAACCACTACTAGTATTCATTTATGCATAGACATTTTGAAAAAGATACAATAGAGCAAGGGCATAATTTTACCCTAAATATAAATTTTCTTGTTTTATAGCCCTGAAGGACATTAACTTCCCACTTTCCACTTTATATATTAATTTGCAATTTTTCAAAAAACAAAGCATCCACTTAAGTGGAAGGGACTATGCTTCTTTGTAGCACTTGTTATTCTAGATGCATATCCCCATTTAGCAATGATTTACTTTATCTCTTAGCCATAGTTTTATTTTAAATTATTATTGTTATTAATCCTTCCAAATTATGATATTTAACTTTGAAAAATAAATATTTATTTTTCAATAGTATTAATAACACTATTCTTCAAACATTTGACTGAAACATAATTTGAAGACATTATAGCAGGGTTTGCACAATATAATGCCATGTGGATCACTGCATCATGTATTTTATGTCATATTTTATGGATATGGTTACAATATTCATGCATGGTTTTTAAATATTTGTGTTGCTATTATTAATTATAAAAATAATTGGTGTATGAATTAAACATATTTAGGTTCAAAAAAACATGTAACAAGATTCTTATGTATGGATATTCACCTCATTTTACCATGAAGATTTTTAATTTGTAAATTGACTTTGTTACAATACCATGGCTTACTAATAACACACCCCATAATGAATTTTAATTAAAATAGTAAAAAAGACAACAATTTTTGAGATAAACCTTTTATTTTTTATTACTTGGTTGAGCTTAAAACTCTATTATTTACCTAATAACTGTTGAAAATAAAATTAAATCTTAGAACCCATATTCCAAAATAGACATGGTTGTACATGTAATTTCAAAAAATAAAAAATATAAATATGTTAAAGACTTTGATAATTGACCTAACCATTGGGCATCAATTTTTTTTTTTTGTGAGCTAAGATGGAACCATTTATATTAGAACAAGTTAAACCAGTACATACATACGGTGGCCTCAACGTGCCCCGAAGGGAAACCGGGTCTGTTGGCCATCTGAAGTTCTTAATAGCCATCCAAAAACAAAATTTACTGAGTCTGTTTATCCATGCTATATATACTAACCATTCAAAGAAACTAACACTGTTTGCTAACTGCATTATAAAAGATAATAGAGGGTAGCATGCTGTTTAGCTTCCTAACTAAAGAGATAATAGACATATCTTGAAAAATCATTCTTCCATTGCGCTCGGCTGGTGCTTCTCCTCTTTTGCTTCCTCAGTAAGCTTCTTTAGCTGGTGCTGTATCTCGTCGAGCTTGCCATCCTGCATCATAAGGGTTATTTGAAGGTTGTTTATCTCTTTCTTTAGATTTGGGATGCCTTGGGCCAATTCAGCCATCTCCATGGCCACCTATTCCATGGCCTTAGCTAACAACCGCTTCATGACCCAATACACATGTAAGGCCTGTTTGTATAGGGACATACGCGTGTTTCCAGGGTCTGGCGACAAATATTCCCAGTCCTCCATCTCAAATTTTGATTGCTCCTCGGTCGCCTCCTCCAAATGCTGAATTATCCTCCTAATATCTGCATGCATGTCTTTACTATATGCCCTCTCTGCATACTGCACCTGGCGTTTCATCGTTCTCCTTCCACGTTTGTTTCCTGCTGTTTTGTTGCGTCCCTATTCCTGATGACCGGCTTGACCACGTCCTCTTCTCCCTCTGCGGCCCCTTCCTCATCTTGCTCCGCCTACATTGTATTCTCTTGCCCTGCTTCCCTGTCGTATTTCGCCGGCGGGTGATCCCGTGTCTAGTTCCTCTTCTCGGCCTCTGATTTTCTTGTCGCTTATATCCACATTTGCTGGTTTTGTTTCTTCCATAATTCTCCCTTTACCTCTTTCACTTTTCCTTATCTGCGGTTGACTGTCCCGTTCCAGGTCGTATATCTCCTCCATGTTTGCCCGGGTCTGTTCCTCTCCCTCCCAGTGATCCGGCTTAATGCCTTCAGATTGCGAAGGTCTTCCTCCCCTACTCTCAGACATTACAGTCCTCTTCATTCCATCCTCTATTCTCTTACACTAGATTTTCCTTAACCCAGGAGGTCGAACCTGTGCGATTCTCCCTGCTCTGGTTATCACCTTTTCTTTCCTGCCTCCACTTACCTCGAGGATGCTCCTTTCTTGCTTACCCTTATGCCTCCATCCATATCCACTCCCTCTCACTTGTCGACCTCTCTTGTGCTGCTGCACCGTCTTTCTCTGCTGCCTGCACTCGCCATAATAGCCCACTCCTCCTCGGCTTTCCCTTGTGCGACCTGGTCCTTGTCCCATCACCGTTCCGCCGTCACCTCCACCACCTCTGAGCTTAAGATTATCCTTCCTGCTGCAATTTAAAATGATGCCCAGTCTACCTAACGTACAATCCACCTGCCGTGATCTCTTGATGCAAGGTGGCTCATAATTGCCACCCCTCGTCCTTTTACTGCCTTCCCATCTCACCGCATTAACCACCCCGATCGGGGGTAACCATTGGGCATCATTTTAGTACATATTGTGTTTTTTAATTTAAAAATAAATATAAAATCAATTTTAAAAATTATGGAAAAATAATGATGCAAACAATATTTGTTGTTTAACAAATTTGCTTCAAAAAATTCCATCATTTATATACCAAATTCAGATAATTCCATCATTTACATACCAAACCCATTTTCAAAACAATGCTATACATTATGTTTTAGAGAAAAAATTACACATCAATCTTTTAAAAAATACTCTTTTTTTTTTTTTTCAAGTTACACTAACATTTCATAAATAAAATTATATTTAAAAAAGACCATCTAATTGTTTATGTTTCATCTCTTACAAGTTGTACTAGAAAGCCATATAAATAGTTAACACAATCATCTTTAATAAACTTATTTTTGACTTTCCATATTTTCCATTACAAACCTAAAAAAGGCGAACAAAGAGAATAGAGAAAAAAAATTTATAGAATGGATAACCAAAAGAGAAAACCCATTCAAATTTTGCACAAAAAATTATAACACTGTATTATAGTTCAAGCCCCTCTGTGACTATATCCAAAGTTACCGACTGCAATACAGCGATATATTGCAACATCCATTCTTTATAACGTCCTTGTGACCTAATCACTCAGTGATTAGCAACTCGTGCGGTCTGTTCGCCACAGCCACACTCTCCTCTCTTGAGGAGTGTTGAATTTTACACGATAATTTTCTACAATTCTGATGTTTGCAACAAGTAGTGTTTCACCCCTCTTCGAACGCGTCACATCTCAGCAAACGATGGGAAATACCATGGTTATATATGAGATCTATTGGATGCATTAAAGGTCTGTTATTTGTTGCTATCTCACTCAACCGCCATTCGTCATTCTCCATCATCTGAATCGGAATGTTTTCCGATCGTTTACATTTCCCAGTCAATTCCTCCCCCTGGGTAGACTATTCCCTCCTTTTAAGTAATGATTCTGACGTTGCAAGCATTTTTTGTTTGGACTCGCCCAAATGCATATGTTGTAAACGGGAGCATGTGTGTACATCTCTTCAATAACCAGTAGACGTTTTTTTTATTTTTCATAGTGATATTTTCTCATTTGGTGGACATTTAAAACATTTAATGATTAAACTGCTATTAAAACTATACAGGTGTTCAATGATCAGCTTTACAGATTCACCTCCGTCCCTAATATCAAGGAGAAATGAAGATTCAGCGTTCGAGTAAACGTATTTTTCCAAAAAAAGCTCTTCTCTCAAGCCAACAATCTGCCCAAATCTCGGCACATTTTTCTTTGGCAATTCCAAATCCATAGACTTCAATGCCTCCATTACTCTATACCTAGGAATCATTCTTGTCTCCACGCAGTATCCAAACAGGTTTGGATACTTAACAAGATAAGCCAATGGAAGACCCACGATGTTAACCACAAAATTCACATTATGCTTCAATTTTTCCTCACTAACGCGGAGAATCGACGGCCGCCTCCTCCATAAATCCGAAATTTGATTTTCAGAGAAACCTAAACTAATCAAAAGCTTCAGTCTTCTATTTAGGTTTTCCATCCCTAGCCCATAAATTGAACGCAAAGCGATTGCACGTAAATGATAGAATTATCTGAATTTGGTACGTAAATGATGGAATGACAACAAATATCTTATGGATGATTATTTTTCCATAATTTTTAATATTCATTTATATTTATTTTTAAATTAAAAAATACAATATGTATTAAAATGATGCCCTATGATTAGGTCAATTATTAAAGTCTTTAACATATTTGTATTTTCATTTTTTGAAATTATATGTACAACTATGTTTATTTTGGAATATGGGTTCTAAGATTTAATTTAATTTTCAACAATTATTAGATAAATAGTAGAGATTTTCGCTGAATCAAGTAATCAAAAATAAAAGGTTTATCTAAAAAATTATTATCTCTTTTTTACTATTTTAATTAAAATTGATTAATTAAAATAAATGACACCTGAACATGTGTCATATGAACATAAGTTATGGTTTTCTGGTGTGTGTTATTAGTAAGTTATGGTATTGTAACAAAGTCAATTTACAAATTAAAAATAGTCATGGTAAGATGGGGTGAATATCCATTGTTAAGAATCTTGTTACATGTTTTTTTAAGCTAAATATGTTTAATTCATACATTAATTATTTTTACACTTAATAATAGCAACACTAATATCTAAAAACCATGCATGAATATTGTAACCATTCCATAAAATATGGCATAAAATACATGAGGAAGTGATCCATGTGGCATTATATTGTGCAAACACTGCAATAATGCCTTCAAATTATGGTTCAGTCAAATGTTTGAATAATAGTGTTATTAATACTATTGAAAAATAAATATTTATTTTTCAAAGTTAAATATCATAAGTTGCAAGGATTAATAATAATAATAATTTAAAATAAAACTAGGACTCACACGTAAAGTAAATCATTGCTAAATGCGGATATGCATCTAGAATAACAAGTGCTACGAAGAAGCATAGTCCCTTCCACTTAAGTGGATGCTTTGTTTTGGAAAAATTGCAAATTGATATATAAAGTGGAAAGTCTAAGTTAATGTCCTTGAGGGCCATAAAACAAGAAAAATTATATTTAGGGTAAAATTATGCCCTTGCTCTATTGTATCTTTTTCAAAATGTCTATACATAAATGAATACTAGTAGTGGTTTTTACTAATTTATGTTTTATTTTGATTTAGGAATATTTTTGCATATCATATTTTTTTAACTAGTTGGCTGTTATCCTTAATTCTAATTGTCCTATTTATTTAAGGAATATATATCATCCAAGGATGCTTAGATTGACTTCATGGATATGCAGGTTGAGCTTTCATGCAAAATAAATTCCTTTCACATTATAGTATTATTCACCTAGGTAATTATCTATTTTAAAAGAAAAAGTTGTTTCAAGTGGGGCTTTCAATTTGGTCTATATTTCTCTATACTTGAACCAAAACTTAGACAAATGAAGTGTAATAACGTTGTATACGAAAAAAACTTAGTAGTCATACTCATCTATATTCGACTTTACACCCAGAAAATAGAAAGTTTCAAATTTTAATCTACGTTGTGTAAACGTAAGGATTCAAACCCATTGTAATCATACTATAATAATTTTTACTCTTTGTAACCGCCCTAGTAAAAATTCCATGTAATAAAAGTTAATAAAGCTAACCACTGTTGATAGGACACTTATTCCAACCTGAATGTTGCACAAGACTTTGTACCCTGGGTGTTCATTTGGTTTATTATGGCTAGGGAAAATGGAAAAGGCAATGACTAAGTCTTTGGAAATGGAAAATGAATTTTTTGGCACATTTATTTAAGAAAATAATGGAAATTAGGAGATAACGAAGGTGAAAGATCACAGGTTCCATGTGAGGAGGAAAGTGAAGGAAAATAATGGAAAATGAAGAAAATAGAGGCCTAATTGTTAAAAAGGCATCTGAGGATCAGTTGATACCTTTTTTATGAGTTCAATTTTGGAGCTCTATCATTACTCTCTCTCTCTCTCTCTCTCATCCTTGGACACTTAGAGTTTTCTATAGCATTTTTGCATTTGATCAAAAAAGGCAAAGGAGGCAAGAGGAAAGAAGGAGCAAGCAAGGAAGAGAAGGATCAAATAGATACAATAGGATTCTTTGTAGGCATCGATTTGCATGTGTGTTTTCCTTTCTAGATTTGGCATGCACGGCATTGCATATGGTTTTTTTCTGTTATGACATGGGTTTTATAAGATGTGATAGTGTTTTCAGCCTAGCCTTGTCATTTTCGGATACCCATGGTGTGATGGGGTTCTCATGTTTTGGTTGAGCTGGATTACCGAATGGATTCGAAGTTAGGTGAGGTGGATCTCCGAATGATAGAACACATGCCTTAGTAACCCCTAAACCAGACTGTGGGTTGTAGTAAATCCAGATTTTTTGTTGCCTCGGTGGGCCAAGGAATCCTTGACCAGTGAATGGTGGGATATAAGGTAAAGCCTAGAGGTTTTTACCATTTAGTAGGCCTAGGAATCCTTGTCGGTGAATGTCGGGATATACAGTAAAGCCTAGAGGGTGGTGTCTCAGTTTAGGGCTTACTGATCCCAGGATCAGACTGTGGATTGCAGTAAATCCTGAGAGACTAAGAGACAGGAACATTCCTGACGATGTAGGTGGAGAAATCTGGTGGCATCCATGCTTGTTTTCACCCAGTGATCTAGTAGAGATCATGGTAAAGTCTGTTATTACATGTTTATTGTGTTGGCCTAGTGATCCGGTGTGGATTGCAGTAAAGCCTAGTTTCTATTAATGAGGGTGAGGTGTTTTAGCCTCGAGATGCACTGGTTGGTTCTTTTGGTTTGAGTCCCATATTCATGCTTGGAATATGGCATGGGGGTAAATGGCTGAAGTGAGAATTGGATCAACCATTCTATGGTCGGGTGGAATTCAGTATGCCCATCCTGGGTTGGATTTTGCATTCATTAATAGGAGGTTCTTTCCTTGATATCTTATGTATAAATGTACAGGTTTATATGTGGATTATATGGCTGATGTATCCTTGATATATGTGTTATTATTATGTTGGTTATAAGCATGTATTATGATAGTGATGATGTATGGCTCTTCTCATGTTTTGATTTGTAAATTAATGAACAATGTTTCTATGACCTAATAGATGATAATGCAGATAATGATATAAGGGAACAATGCTTCTTAGCAATTCTCATATAAGTATGAGACCCCTATACTCATATCTATTGTTTACACCTGTAGATTAAATATTTTTGATATGTTTGTTGAAATTCCTATCACGGTTAGTAGAGGTCCAGTCAAGCCCTTTTTCAAGTAATTTCATTTGTATCATCATTTGTAATGTTCCAAAATAGAAAAAAAAAAATGTTATGCTATCAAATAAAAAATTTCACCACAGAAAATTCAAAACAATTAGCAAACACCCATAACTATCAGAAATATGGAAGAAACTCAGCCATTTTATTATAAATTGGTGCAAGAGTGTGAAATATGGAAGGAATGCACTTGGGATTTCCTTAAAGGAATGTAGAGCAAATCCCAAGTCAAGAAATGACAACCCAGAGCTAAAATCAACTGACTAACTGTTGCACTACATAGTCCCCAACAATTCAACAATATCTCTTACACTTAGAAATTTTTGCAAATTTACATCTAGGCTCCTTAGGAAAAGCCCATAGAAACCCAAAAAGGGTTTAGCCTATCTCCAAGCCAAAGTCAAACCCACAAAATAATGCAAATTCCCTAGCTAACTCGTAGTTCGCCCTGTTATAAGAATTAGAATTTTAGGCCCGAATATCGCTCGATTTTTTTGTAAAATTAGTCAAAGACTCTTCTCGATAAACCCAAAAAAACCTAGAAATGGTTTGGCATTATTTTGACCTTCCAAAATCGACCTTGAAAAATGCCTATGCCCTTGAGAACTGCTGAAAAACACTAACTATCAATACTCCAACAAAATTTTCCCCAAATACTATTGAAAGGTAGCAATCGCCTCCACGAATGCTTCCCTTATTTCTTTCAATAAGGAACAACTCCAATGGTTGAGTCTCCTCCACCCACATGTGCCCAATCTTTGCCCTCTACGTTGGCCCTAGGAACTATGAAATCCTCATTGAAGAAGCTATCACCTTCTACGCAAAAACTCACCCAAGTGAGCAACAAATCACCAAATATTATCTACTAGAATTTCTCTCGACAATAGCACCTCTGAAGAATGCAAAGGATCTCAGCTTGATTTCCCCACTGTGTCCTCTAGAAATACGCACCACTAGAAAAAAATTTGAGTACAAATGTTGTTAATCACACTAAAAGTCACCTCCAGAAGATTATGGAAGAACCTCTCTAAGGTGGCACTCGAAGTCCCCCAAAAAAGGGATGAGTTCTCTCCTCAGAAAACTAGTTCTAAACAACAAGTGACCCGGCTAAGCAGCTCAAGCAACTAAGAAGAAATTCGATATGCCAAAGATGTCAAATGAATAGTGCTACCTCCTTTTAATAGATTTCATGGAGCCTTTTTCCCTCCTTCGTGGGTCTTCCACTGAGCCTTTGATTTTACCTCGCACGCATTTCGAACATTTGGCTTAGGGAGTACATATTTCCTTGTGATGGTGGCCCCACATACAACTAAAAAAATCCCAAAGTAACTTACTTCTAACTCCTACGTCTTCTAATAAAAAGGAAATGGGCCCCATCACGTCCAAAATTAGCCCCAAAATGTAGAAATTAATCTTGTTCAAAAACAATTCAGGAAGGGACATTATATCCCTCCTCTCCCAAACATTTCTTTTCCCTAAGAAGCTTCAGTGTTGGATGTTCAAGTATGTGCTTTCCCTACCAATTAGCATCCTCATCCAACAAGCTCCTCTAATGCACCTAATATTGCTTGTCCTCAAGTAGTCCCTGAACAAGCGCCCTCTCTGACTTTGGATCCCCACTATCTCTACAAACTTCACTAGGGTCCCAAATATGCCATTGGATCATCCCTAATCGTTGTAATATCATATAGTGAAGGAGTCCCTTGAAACTACGATCCCGAGACAACCTAATCAACATGTAGCATCCCTTTCTCCATTCACTATCTTGCTAGATACGAGCGTTACAACCCCTTTGTCTACTACCAATAAGTAGAGCATTCTAATGATGTAAAAATCCATCCAAATTCTCATGAATCTACCCTACTAAATAGTCGACCTCATGCACTCTGATTGTGGGGCCCTAAAGACACAACTCAATCCCCATGTGATTGAAGCCTCTCCTTCATTAGATCCTCCTAAAATCCTCTTGTTGGCCATCCTGCCATGCTCATGAAGTCTCCTACACCATCAACAAATCATGGAAACCTGGTGGAAAATCTCAATGACCCTCTTCTGTAGAGACCAACTCACTCCTATGGGTAGTTGAATCACTAAGTATTGTTATGCTAGGGACCCATGCCCAGTGTAGCAAGAAACTATCCGGCTGACCCCACAACACCCTGGTCATCACTAATTGTCTAGCATGCTCATATCATAACCTCCTCTTCATAACTCCCGGCCACAATCTATGCGATGATCAAGGTTAGGCCTAACCTTCCAAAGTGACTCAATATTTCCAATGCCTATCTCCCCATGGTTGGCCCCAATCCTGAGAATCAAAATGCCTCACCCTATGGTGAGGGCTTTGTAGATTCCCCATGTTTATACCTGTGAATGACTCAGTTTTCCTGTTATTCTAACTAGGCTCATTGAGCAGTGGAGTATCTGACCAATTCACTGGAGCCCTGGATCCCATAACCATATTGGAGGTCCACAACCCCAAATCCTCTCTATATGTTGTTGTGTTATGTTGCTAGCTGTTGGGACCCCTCTGTGACTCGTATGTATCTCCTGCGGGTATTCAATAGGCAGAAACCGAGGATCAATAACATGTGTCACAAATAGCCAACTTCTCTGCACTTGCTAAATCACATAGCAATATCTATTATTCCAGCTCCTGATGATGTGCTCGGGTACTGTCAAAAGCCTCGGCATTATCTTTCCTACAAGGACTACCATCCCATGCACCTCATGCTTCCCCAACGCCTTAAGTTGTCCAACTGAAAAATAAGCACACAACTCCCTCTCGGTCACCTCCCTGAGTGTGAGCCCAGGCATGGAACATATGCTACATCGACAATGAACCATGCCATCCCTAGGCCTGTATTCGTCAACTCGTGCACCTACCAAGTGTCTCAACTGGAGAGTCTCCTACTGGCTCATGACACTAGGTGTCTCATACAACTGCCTAGGGTGAACCTCCCAAGCCTTGTTTCCTGAATGGAGAGTGTCGAGGGGTAACAAACAAACACTCTGCAACTGTAAACAACACAGGAGGAGGATGGGTTTGATCAAGAGTTTGTCGGAATGCTCAAGAGTAATCCTACAGATGACCCACTCTGTATCTCAGATTTTTTGATAACCCCCTCAAAGCCCTGTCTCCACTAAGCATGGTGTCCACAAATGCTTAATAGTGTCCTCATCGATCCTAGGTGGGTTGTATCCAATGGTACATGTAGTGCCCCTATCCATAAGTCTCATAGGAGGAAACGCTCCAAGTGCTAATTTCCCTACATCATCTACCACTGCATATCACCCAGTATTTCCACACTCCTCGACATGCCACTGTATGTCACAACCTATCTCAATACACCACTTGATACTCCCAGCTATGGCTATACCATCTTGTACTATCCCATGTCCCACCTGTGTCACTGCACCTGTCACTACCCGAATTTACTCAATGCGATGTGAGGAACTCCCACTCCATAGTGTAGTCCAACATAATATGGCACAACCCCATGCATCTACATGCCCATCTGTAGACCACTTATCCCCCTTAGATGCTCCTACCTATCCCTGGATGTGATGCACTAAAGTTGTGTCCATATGATTCGGCCTGCACCCGACCTATATCATCACCTCCATCATCACATCACCATGCGCTCTGATGAGAGGATCTCCCCTCTAAATCCTCCCTAAGGGCCCAAGAAGTGAATCTCTCTAGGCACTAGTAGTGATGTCACTACTGCTATGCTCCTCGGTGTCCTTCATTCCCTACACGTGAGGAATCATCAACTCCATACAAGGCGTTATTTGGGAGCCTACCAATGCCACCTCCTCAAACAAACTATTTCCAAGGTACACTGATCATCCTATGCCCCCACATACGACCAAAATGCTGAGACAACTCATGGATTATGCCTCATCCTCTGTCTAATCGACCTATCACGGGTTTTGTCCAAAACTCTAGTGGGAATATGTGAATGGGGGTGATTCCAATCACTGGATCTACAATCCTACTAATACCATGACTGACCCAATCCATGGAGTGGTGGGGAGTCCCACCTGGGTCCCAATAATGATCCACCCCTTGAGCCCCTATAGAAAACCAGTGCCCCTGCTGAACTATGCTCCTGAGTCATAGATGTATTCGAAAACCTAGTTAGCCCTATCAGGTATCAACTCAATATATCATTCCACCCAACCCAATGACAAGGATCAAATGCAAGAGTCCCAAATTACATAACAAGTCCATCATGTGAGTGTTGCATCCTATACAGCTCATGTCGCCTCGTCTCACTAGCTCGGTCATCATATACAACCTGTCTAGGTAACCCAGGCAATCTCCCTCTGACGTGTAGAGGTAACCTAACAATACTTCAAGCCCCATCTACATAAGTCTGAAGAGATTTACTGTCTGGAAGGGTTGTAGCTTTTCTGGCTGCTTATGCATCTTTCTTCTCCCCATCGATGGCAGTTCCAATAGATGACTGCCCATCCCCCTCTACCATGGGCACAATATGGGTCCCAAGTTATCCCTCCACAATCTCATCGAGCATAACATCCTCATCTAGCTCATGCTCTTCAAGGTGCTCTCCATACTGCTATAGGTAGTTGTCTTCTATGAACTCTGTCACAGATCCGGGTGCCCATGTGCCCATCAGCACCTCACTAATGGATGTGTCTCCCATCTCTTCCCTAATCTGTTGTGGGCTGCCATCACTTGAAAATCTGGACATGTTCCTAGATACCTCATCAATGGATACGTCAACAACAAATGATACCTCATCAATGAAAGACACCACATCATTAGATGGATCTATAGGTGTATGCTCTAGCTTCTCCATCAAGGTGTCAATTGAGGCTACCAAAGAGTTATCCAACAATGGTGACTCTTGTGCTACACTGGGTATATCGATGTGCTCCTCATAACCATGCATACCCTCGAGCTCCTCCTTAGGCCCCTTATGTCTAAATCCAAGTCTCAACTAGCAAAATCATCTCCTTGACTCACCCTATAACTATCCCTAGCCTACCTACTCCTTTTAAGGATATTTGGTGCCCTGACTCTGTCGAATTTCCCCACATGGTGTATATGGCTGTACTCCCACAGCTTATGAACCTCTAGTGTGTCTATTGTAAGTACAAGGATGTATCTGGTCTGAGACCTTCCCCAATTGAACAAACCTCTCATCATTCTAACGGATTCCACCCCAAAATTCATGCATACTAAATCTCCCTTGAGCCATGGGTGGTGTACGGTGTAACCCTTCACTGTGCATACATGCCCAAATATACCATGATATTAATGGTCACCCACAACTGGGCCAATAACATGCTCTTATACCACTGTAATGTCCCAAAATAGGAAAAACAGTGCTATGCAAGAAAATAACAAATTTCAACATAGAAATGTCAAAACAATTATAAAACACCCACAACTATCAAAATATGGAAGCAACTGAGCCATTTTATTATAAAATCGTGCAAGAGTACAAAATATGGAAGGAATGCACCTGGGCTTGCCTCAAAGGCAAGTGGAGCAAATCTGGGGTGAAGCAATGACAACCCGAAGCTACAATCAATTAACGAATTGTTGCACTGTGTAGTCCCCAACAATTCTACATTGTTTTCTTTAAAGATATGGATTAGACCCCCACCTTCAATGCTGAGAAAATTATGAAAATTTATATCTAGGCCCCTCAAAAAAAACCCACAAAATGGTGCAAATTCCCTAGCTAACTATCAATTCACCTTGTTATAAGAATTAGTATTTCAGGCCTGAATATTGCCTGAAAAATTCTATAAAATTAGTCAGAAACTCCTCTCAGTAAACCAACAAAAACTGAGAAATTGTTTGGCCGGATTTTGACCTTCCCAAATTGACCCCAAAAAATCCCTACTTCCTCCAGAACTGTTGAAACAGATTGACTATCAATACTCCATAAAAATCCACCCCAAACACTTTAGAATGGTATCAATCACCTCCACCAATACTTCCCTTATTTCTCTCAACAAGGAACAAGTCCAATGGTTGATTCTCCACCACCCACATGTGTCTAATCTCTGCCCTTTGCATTGGCCTTAGGAACTGTGAAATCCTCACTGAAGAAGCTATCACATTTAGTCCAAAAACTCACCCAAGTGACCAGAAAATCACCAAATCTTCTCTCCTGGAATTTCTCCCGAGAATAGCACCTCTGAATAATACAAAGGACCTCAACTCGATTTCCCCACTGTGTCCTATAGAAATATGCACCACTGGAAAAAAATATGAATGCAAATGCTAGAAATCACATTGAAAATCACCTCCAAAATGTTATGGAAGAACCTCTCTATAGTGGCACTCAAAGTCCCCCGAAGAAAGGGTGAGTTCTCTGCTCAAAAACCTCATTCTAGAAAACAAGTGACTCAGATAAGCAACTCGAGAAACTAAGAATAAATTTGATATGCCAAAGACGTCAAATGAAGAGTTTTTCCTCCTTTTTATAGATTTCGTGGAACCTTTTACCCTCATCTTTCCCTCCTTCATGGTCCCTCACTAAGCCTTCGATTTTCCCTCTTATGCATTTTGAACCATTGGCTTAGGGAGTGCGCATTTTCTTGTGTGGGTGGCTCCACATGCTACTAACAAAATCCCAAAGTAACTTACTTCTAAATCCTAAGTCTTCTAATAAAAATGAAATGGGCCCCATCACCTGAACAATTGGCCCCAAAATGTAGAAATTAATCATGTTCCAAAATAATTTAGGAAGGGTCATTACATCATTCCATTGTTATCTTTCTCTTCTAAAGGTGTGATTTAGTTCTAGGCAGTGACCTGGGCCTTAGGCCTGAAAAAGTTTCTCAAATCCTAGGGACGCACGCACAACATTGGGCAGAAAAGTCCCTCAATGTTGGTATACCATGTTGTGGGAGAATCAAAATCCTTCTCGATGCATGCATGCCCATATCATGGGAGCGCCCAGGGGTTAATTGGTCTAAAAACTCAGTGGGACCCAAGGGTTGGTTACCTCAGAGGTTGGGATGGTTCCTGAGAGTCTTGTTGCTAAAGTCAAAGGTTTGTATGGTGTGATTTCTGTCGATTCTACTTCCTTAAGGTCATATAGGAGGCTCAATCCCATCATAGTAACCTCTCATAACATGTTTACCCTGGTTGGCCAGTTACTTGGGTAGATGTGGGAGGAGGGTGTTATAGAGTGGTATCAGAGGATGGTTCACCTCTTAGACTCGATGGGTAGTGTGTGTTGGTCATGCATTCATGTTAGTTTCATGTGTGTTAATCATTATTGTAGTTTATGTACTTGTTGCATATGCATGCTGTCGTACATGGTTGTAGTGATGTCACCATGTGAAGGAGGATGTTGTTGTTGTGAAATGTGTCATCATGAGTGTATGATTGGTTACATGTTGGTTATTCTTGTGTATCGTCAGTGTACATTGACATGGTTGTTTTTGTTATGCATGAGGTCATGGTATGTGTACTTGATATGGTCATGCATTGATGACTGGACTCTAACTAGAATGATGTGTATATGATTATATGCTTATGTATTATATTTCTATATGTTTTCATGATTATGTTATACATGTACTACATTGATTGGTTGATCTTGCAAATGAGATATCCTCCCCGAATTATGCTAAGGTACATTGGTTTATTGTGAATTGGTTTAGCTGACATAGTATGCTTTGCAGGAAAGAGATCAAAATGGCTAGCAAGATGGTAGAATACAAATATTCTCCCTATGAATCATATGAGTAGCATGTTGTTGGGAAATCTTATGATTTAACAAACAAGTTGAGAATCTTGAAGGAAGAAATAAGGAGTTGTAAGGTGAATAACGACAAAATCATGTAGGCACAAGAGAAACAAGCAGGGGTTAATGCAATACTTCTTCAGAGTTTGTTAGAATTGCGGTGACAGGGGCCACTTTGGATTAGCCATGGGTAGGAGGACAAAAATAATGGGGCATATGGTAGTAGGTATGATGGTAGTCATAGGTCGGATAGAGGTGACACGGTTAGAGATGGAAGATTGTTGGATACTCCAGATAGGAGAGGTGACGGATACAGGTAATATTCTAGTTTTGGTTTTGGTAGGCATCATGATCATCATCATTATCACCCTTACAGGAGGAGTGATAGGGGATACTTGCGAGATTTGTTTAAGAAATAAAAGTCACCTAATTTTGATGGAGACTTGAAGAAACCAGAAGATGCATAAGCTTGGATACTTTGGATGAACATGTTCTGTGAGTTATATGAGTTCACAAAAAGCATGAAGGCCATAATTGTTATCTTTAGCCTGAATGGTAAAGCAAATATTTGGTGGGAAGATGTGAAGTGGTTCAGAAACATCAAGATGAAGGACTTGAGTTGGAATGAGTTTGAGAGGCTTTTCAAGAAGAAGTACTTATCAGAAAGGTACTACGATAAGGCCAATGACTTTTATGAGCTAAAGATGGGATCAATGACATATGAAGGGTAAACAAGCATGTTCCAGGAGCTATTAAGGTATGTACCATATCTTAAAGATGAGAAGGATAAAGTTCAACTATTTTTCAGTGGTTTTCCATTAGCATTTAAAGATCAAATTGAGTATGATCAGCCTCGGTCACTTGAGGAAGTTATTAGGGAATTAAAGCATTGTTATGAGCAATCAAAGCATAAGAATGAATCTCAGCAATGATGGAAAGGGAAGGATAAGGATAAAGGTAAGGGTAAATGGTAACCGAAAAGAACAAGGCCACAAAATACAAAAGAGAATGAAAATGTGGCACCACAAAGGAAGTTCAATGTAGCTAGACAGGGACATGGATCATAGCAATGACATATAGATGATGGTACTGGATGGTTGAAGTGTTGGACATGCAGTTAAAGGACCACCTGAAGAGAGATTTCCCACATAATCAAGGTGTTAGGCCTCACATATATAATGCACAGGAGGTGTAGACTATTGAGGATGTTAGTCAGGGTTTTCCTCGTATCTATGCAGCACTGGATAATAGACAGGCAGAGCATCAAGAATCTATCATTGAGAAGCACGGTAAGTTTTGTGATCAAGTCATTTCTATTTTGATTGACACGAGATCTAATTATAGTTATGTTAGTACTATCTTGGTGGATAAGTGTCGTTTGAATAAAGAAGTTCATGAAGAATCTTTCATCCGTAAACTACTATGGATATTCCACTGGACAGTTCGTCACAACAGATCTAATAATATTCTATTAAAAAACTAAGATTCTACACTATTACAATTTTATTTAATTCCTAGATCTGTAGATCGTACTGTAATTAATGCATTCATGTAAAAGTAAATTATGCAGAAAATAAGAGAATGGAAAAATAGTATCACACACACATAAGACACAAGATATGCTCTCTGGGAAACCCATTCGGGAGAAAACCCAGCTGGAAAGGTGAGGCCTCTTCGCTCTCTTTCTCTATCTATAAATATGGTTACAGGTAAAAAGAAGTAATGCTAGTGGCCTATGGGCTGCTACATTGCACAGATCCTCTCTGTCTACTCTACCTCCTATCTCTCTTAGCTATATTTTCTCATATATGGAACAAATGCTCTCAAAAGAATAGAATGCCTCTTCCTCCCAGTGGCTCGGTTATAACAAATCCCGATAGCCTACTAGTGGTTAAGACTCTTCTAGAGTATTTTTATGTCACAAACAGATGACTAGCCCCTTTTCCATGAATAATGGGGGCTGACACAACATCCTCTTGAACTGTTGGTGTGAAAACAGGAAGGTCAACTTCTTGTGTCATAAGTTTTGTACACGGACTCCAACTAACACAATTCTTGTGTTGTTGGAAATCTTTCTGTGTGTAGAATAGCATGAAAAGGTGTTATGTTTAGGCATAAATGTTTTACCCCCAAAAAATGTTGTTTGATGCCTCAAAATGCTCCTCAAAGGTGTTAGACCTCGTTTTGCAATCTGGGTCATGCCAGTAAAAACGGTCCTGTGAGCTAGTTCCTCCACTTTTTCCACTCCAAATGAATTGAGATGCATGAAAAACAATATAATGATCCAATTTGGATCACACCTACCCATTTTGGAAGGCTTTTGGTCCCCAAAAGCTTTTACTGAGTGAGGCGAGGAAAGTTTTCCTCCACCTTCTCTCTGGTGTACTATTTAGCTTTGCCTGGAAGTTGTCCCTTCAACCCAATCTACTGAAGTTCTTATTGACCTTGTCTTGTAGTTATGGACCTCTTCTACAAAAATGTATCTTCTGTCAACTCTACCTAAGCATCTTGTGACAAATCCTCCACAAAAGGTAGGACTTGTTCCTCTTCCTGATCTAACATGGAAGTCTCATAAAGCTTCAATTTCTCTACATATACAACTAAGAAAATGCACATATATGGTGGTAAACTGAGTTGATAGGAATTATCACTGACCTTTTATAATATTTCAAAGGGACCATACCTTAGAGATTTGAATTTATTACCAGGCCCCTGTAGCCTCTCCTTGTTCAACTATAGTCATACTTTGTCTCCCACCTTGAATGATTTCTCAGTTTTGTGTTGAACATGCCTGGACTTATACTTTAATTGTGACTTATGCAGTGTTTCCTGTACCTGTAGATGGATTTGTCTAGTCTTCTCTATAAATTTTTTAGCCCTCAAAGCATCTCCTGTAATGTATTCCTTCATTCCCTCTTGCTGACCATATGTAATATCCAAAGGTGAAGGTGGCAAATATCCAAAACAAGTTTCAAATGGGGACTTCCATGTAGAAGTGTGGACCGCTTTGTTATAAGAATGTTGTACATATACCAGATTTTCATCCCAAGTCTTCGGATGCTTCTGGTTGTAACCCCTCATAAGTTGCACCAAAGTCTTGTTGACTACTTATGTCTTCCCATATGTCTGTAGATGGAATGTTGTATATCTCTTCAACTTCATGTACATGTTCTCCATAATGTAGTCCAGAATGCATTGAGAAATATTGTATCCCTGTTGGAAATGATGCTCCTTGCTATCCCAAAGTGTACCCAGACCTGTCCAAAGAACAAGTATGTTGCTTCTTGTTCGTTGATGGTGTTTTTACAGGGAATCAGAACACACATCTTGTTGAACCTGCCAACTACCAAGAACAGGTAGTCATGTCCCTTCTTGGTTCTCAGTAAGCCTCCCACAAAGTCCATGGAAATGCTTTCCCAAGGACAAGTAGGTATAGGTAAGGGGTGATACAGACCCCGTTTCCTGTTGCTAGGCTTGCTGGGACAACAAAGCATGCATCCTCTTATGAACCTAGCTACTTGTTCTTTCATCTTGGGACAATACACATACCTCTCCAAGTTAGCCATGGTCTTCCCTACACCAAAGTTCCCTGAAACCTTGGAGGTGTGAGACTCTCTAATTAGCTGCAAACACTCACCTTTAGGAACACATAGCTTATACGGCCCGTGGAGTAACACACCTTGGAGATGATAGTCAAAAGTGATGTCGCCATTGTGCACATGAATCTGGCTCTGCAATTGTTGATACACCTCCTTGAAGTCTTCATCTTTTGAATATGCCTTTGTGTATGCATCATGCGTGAATAGCTCCATGTACATAAGAGTCCCCAAAGTTGTAATATTTGATGTGGGTGTCCTTGAAAGCATATAAGCCAACTTGCTTTTTCTGCCCTTCTTATACTTGATTGCCAAATGAAACTGCTTTCAAAACCCCATCCACTTGTAGTGTGTAGTCTGATGTAGCTTATTTTGTGCCTGTTGGTACTATAACGACTAGTGATCCATGTGGATTATTGTCTCCTTACCCATCATATAGTGCTTCCACTTCTCCACATCTTGCACCATGGCATAGAGCTCCTTATCGTAGGTAGGGTAGTTAAGAACTGCCCCAGTGAAATACTTCAAAATGGTAGCAAACAGGCCTTCCTCCTTACATCAAGACAACTCGCATAACATACGCACTCGCAATTGTCTCCACTTTAAAGGGCCATTGCAATTTTGGTAACACCATAAATAGTGCTTCACTGATATTCTTCTTTAACTCATCGAAAGCGTTCTACTAACCTTTTCCCCACTAGAAATTCTTGCCACATGTTGTTATGACATGGAGTGGTGATGCTGCCACTGAAAATGAGGCTATGAATTTCCTCAAGTATTGTGCTTCTCTAACGAAACTCTTAACCTTAGTAACATTAGTAGGCACTGACCATTTCATTATGGCCTCCATCTTGGAAGGATCTTTCTTCAAGTCTCGTCAACCAATAACATATCCAAAATTAAACCAAGGATTGCTGGGAAAAATCACACTTCTTGAGATTTGTTAGCAGCTGGTGCTTCTTCAATGTTTCCAGCACTTGCGTCAAATGTGAAATATGCTCCTCCCAAGTAGCACTATATAACAATATATCATCCAAATAGAGAATAAAATATGAATCTAAAAAAGGGCGCAGTACATTATTCGTTAATCTCATAAATGTAGTTGGTGCATTACATAGTCCAAATGGAATAACTAACCACTCATACAAACCTTTCCTAATTTTGAACTGCCATGTATCTTCTTCTTTGAATCGAGCCTGGTGATATTTAGAATTCAAGCCTAGCTTGCTGAAATACTTTTCTTGTTGCAACCAATCTAGTATATCGTCTATCTTGGGCAGGGGGTATCTGTTCTTGAGTGTGATTTTACTCAATGCCCTGTAATATATACACATCCTTCAAGTCTCATCATTCTTTGGCACAATCATGATGGGTGACCCACATCGTGATGTAATTGGTCGAATGACACCATGTTTCAGCAGCTCCTACAACTGTTTCTTCACCTCACTTACTTCTATAACAGACAACCTATATAAGCCAACATTTGGCAATGGGGAGTCTGGAAATAGCTAGATAGCATGCTTCACTTCTCTCTTAGGAGGTAACCCTTTAGGCTCTCGGAACACATCCATGTATTCCTATAACAACTCCAATTGTTGTTTTTTCTTCTTAACACACCCCTCTAGGGATGCTTTTCCTCTTATTAACTCCTCTACAGATTGATTTTCTCTTAAAAACAATAAAACACACTTCCTGTTGGAACTGTTCAATATCTTGGCTTGGTTGGAACTTACAAGTGAAAATTTTGAATTTCCTTTGTGAACATTGATGATGAATTCTTTTCCATCTTTGATCAACTGGTATTGGTTAGCTCTCCTCATGGATATTGCATCATGCATGTACATGTATGGACACCCAAACACGACTCCACATACATCAAGGGGAATGACATCCAGATCTACTTCATCAATAAAATCATCACTGATGGAAAATCTAATTTTGCACTATTTTATTACCTTAAGCTCTGCATCCTTATGTAACCATCCCAGTGGATATGGGTTTGGATGATCAGGAACTTTCAGCCCCAACTTCTTGACCAGATCTGCTACAATGAAATTTGCCTGTGATCCTGAGTCAAACAGAGCATCAATCTTCATCTTCTTAACATGTATCTTTACATGGAAGAGTTTGGTCATTTCTTTTTCTTCTTATTGCTAAAGGCTACTCAAATTCACCTCCTTCTATACTAATGTACATACAATCTTCTCATGCACGTCTGAGCTGCTTTCAACCTTGTTGCTCGAATCAGTGGCCATGAGATTCTTCTTCTTATTATGTTTCTTCTTTTTCCTAGGGTTTAGCTCTGGATGCAACTTAAAACACTTCTCCTCTGTATGGCCATCAATGTTGTAGTGGTTGCAGTTATTTCTAGAATCTTTGCACTGGTGTGCTATGGTTGTTGTCTTTCTATATTTTCCCATGTTTTCCTTCTTCTTCCACTCCTTAGAAGTTTCTTATTGCTCCTTCTACATTGATCCACTTGATTATGCTCTTTTCAAGCCTATGTTCTCCAAGTTTCATGATTGTACACAAGCCACGTCCACCATTTTAGGCTTGAACAACATCACTTGCTCATGCATATGGTGGTGTAGATCCCCAAAATACTTGAGGAGTACATCTGGGTTCTTTGTAGAGATAACCAACATTATAGCCATCTTTCTCAATTGTATGGTGTATTCCTGCACGCTTTGACTCGGCTTTTGCCTTAAATAAAGCCACCAGATCCGTTGGTTTTCCACGTACCCAATGGGATACAACTGTGACTTAATGAGGGTTTTGAAATCCTCCCACTTAGTCACTGGGGGTTCTCCCTCCAACCTCAGGGTTTCCGTGTGTCTCTTCCACCAAGTTAGTGCATGGCCCTCCAATTTCAGCTGTAAGAATGAGATCTTCTACCCTTCCTCAATCTGATGGAGACTGAAATAAACTTCCATTTGTTGAAACCAATGGTTCAACTTCAGAGCATTGATCTTGTCATGGTATGGCTTTATATCGAATTTTTCTTCCACTTTAAATTGGGAATTTTTTAGGGTACTCAAACTAGGTTGATCTTTTCCAGCTTTTTTCTTCAGTTGGTTATCTGAGTCTTCCTGATCTCCCAATCCCCCTTCTAATTTGTCTTCTACATTCGAACCCTCTTCTTCTCCAAATATCCCCAACTTATTTCTTAGGGCCGCCATGAGGACTTTTACATTGTGGTTTATATCCACAACTTGTTCTTCGAGCCGCGGAAACCTCACCTTTGCAGGATCACAAGGTTCAATTAAAGATTCATCACCCATGATTAGGGTTTTATGATTTTCGGCCTCACTGATCTAGATCCCTGAAATCTCCACAAAATACCCAAAAAAACCTGCTCTGAAATCAAATGATCCGTAAACATCTGTGGATATTCCACTGGATAGTTCATCACAACAGATCTGATAGTAATCTATTAACAAACTGAGATTCTACACTATTACAATTTTATTTGATTTTTAGATCTCTAGATATTACTGTAACTAGTGCATGCATGTAAAAGTAAATTATACATAAAATAAGAGAACAGAAGCTCACACACACATAAGAGACAACATATGCTCTCTGAGAAACCCTTTCGGGAGAGAACCCAACTAGAAGTTGACGTCACTGATGAGCCTCGGTATTGCAACAAGAATGTTGCAACTCCCAAGGCTACTGACTTTAATTATCAACCCAAGGTTCGTACAAACTTAAGAGGTGTCGGCACTATATGTGCGGCATACAATGTGTCCTTCCTTTGCTGTCATGATGTAATGGAGTGCATGTACTAAAGTCAAATCCTAAACTAATTGCAGAAAATGAAATGTTCGAAATGGAACCTTAACCTATTGCAAGAAAGAAAGTACAAGGAAAGAGACGAAAATTCAATGCTAAATCACACCATTTCCTAATTAATTGCCAAGAAACTATGCTTTGAAATAATGCTAAATTATCATGAACCAAATGCTACTATTTAAGCATGGAAGTAAGAAGCATCAAACATCACTAATGTGCAAGTAAAGGGACTAAAATAAATCTGTTTTTGTTTTTTTGTATTTTCATGCAAAATCAAGTATGCAAACTAATTTATTTTGGTGATGTGGTAGGTGAATTAAGGAATTTGGAGGTTGGATGGAAGGGTTAGGAGATAGTTGGATGGTGTGGGAGATCCTTGAGAGGTTTTTGGTGACTTCCTAGAGGTTTTCTCTCAATTCAGCCTCAAAACAGGCCATTTCAGGAAACCCTACACGACGATCCTATAGGAATTACAGTGAACCTACAAGATAAAGCTGAGAGAAAAATGTGAGGTGTTGGAGGTGATGAGAGCCGTAGGAAAGGTGTGTGATGGGTGGAATGGAGTGGGAAAATTCCTAGGATCACTCAGAACACAAAACCAAAGTCATGAGATGGATGGATTCGCTCAAAAAGCTTGGAGAAGTTTCCTTGTGAAATGATGCAGTTGATGAGGGTTTAATGACCAAGAAAATCAAATCCAAATTCGATGGGACAATTTTTTTTATTAACTAGGATGTCTTAGGTCCCTATTCCAAGTGAAATCACTCAAAACGGCCTCTGTTAACCCATGTAAAAAAAATAAAAAACATTACTAGTCGAAAATCTAGAAATTCAAGAACTAGTGAGCTAGTAAATCTAAAAAATGCCTAACCAAATCAAGTGAAAATGCAATGGGGTAATTTTTGTTATGAAATAGAATGTTTTTTTGATCTAATGCAAATGGAATCAATTTGATTGAAGCTCATTCGCATGCTCTAAAATATAGCAGAAATTTACTGTTCTTTCTTAAATAGGAGGTCCAACAATCTTGATTTGGGAATAAGAAGACTAATCCAAGTAACTCAATTTGTTTTATGAACTTCCAAAGCTTTTCCAAGGATGAAATAAATCTTTTGATCCTGCAAAAGAGCTTATATCAACCATTTAACTAAATCCTACAATAAGAAATCATTAATTCTAAATGCAGAAATAGAAAGAAATAAAAACTAGAGATGCATGTGAATAAGCAACGAAAAGAAGGAAAGAAAATGATACAAAAGGGCTATAAGGTTCTTGGTATGGCCAAGCCCAAGGAAACTCAGAGACCTATGGAGGACAACAAGATTTAGAAGCTGAATATGACACCAATCTTCATTATTTTCATCAATAGAATTACATCCCCACAAGAAAATACATTGGAGTTGCAAAAATACAAGCTCTCTCCACAATAACACTAATGAAAATCTATATCTAGAGGAAAATTCGACTTCGTACTTATACAAAATTATTAGGAATCATTCCCCATGAATGGAGGAAGCTTTCCCCACCAAAATCCATTGATTAGTGGATCTAGTCCCCAATACTAGGAGTTTGCACTAAATGGTAGGGAACACATTCCTAGATTTTCTCAATCATTCCCTAGAGGTAAATTCGACTTGGTACTTATACAAAATTATTAAGAATTATTCCCCATGGATGGAGGAAGCTTTCCCCACCGAAATCCCTTGATTAGTGGATCTGCTCCCTTGATTGGTGGATCTGCTCCCTTGGTTAGTGGAACACATTCCTAGATTTTCTCAATTATTGGAGTTCCACATTGTGCCATAATTCCATAATATAATGTTGAATTAATATTTATTATTGATCCTTGAGTAGTAGGGAACAAGTCCATAAATTATCTCCTCCTCCAACTCTTCATAATTTGCCCAATATTCAATTATTCATAAACCTTCCTAATGAATATATTAGTTAAAAATAAATTATCTAATGCAAAAAAAGAGGTTTAATGTGTTGAAGGATGGTCATAGACCTTAATTTATGTTTTAAATTAGAGGCATTGGCCTTACTTTATGTCTAGTTTAGAGGCCCATCATATCCCCTGCTGAAAGTGTTGCGTATGCTCTGAGCAACTTAGTGACCTCATTATGCCTCATCCATGGCCCCGGTGCATTTTACTGGCATAGCAAGTCATTTATTTGCCTTAGGACTGCCTCATGTAGGATTTTTGGGTCACTGTAATTCCTACAGGATCATCCTGTAGAAAACACAGTCCTTTGTAAACTGAAGTAAAGGAGTGAAAAAAATGACAGAAATGTGGAGAAATGAATGGTAATGAGAGGTAAAATAAAAATGTGAGTGACAGGGGTCTCTTTGTGATCCTCCTTTGCTCTTTGACCATCCTTCTTGAGGACCTGCAAATGGAAATTTCATGAAAATGGAGAGGATGCTCTCTTTGTTTTCGTTTTCAAGAATGAAATGGGATGGATGAATGATGAATAGATAGTGAATATGAAGTGGATGGAGGGCTTGGAGTGCTGTGGTGACCTTGGCCTTTGAAAAAATTGCTTATTTTAATTGTTGTCCTCATTTCTTGAAATCATCACTCTTCATAATTTGACATTTCAACATTGCATGAGTGAAGGAGTGAGCTGCAATCAACTAGCTAAAGGCGGCTAAGACTGATGACCCATCCTTAGCTTATAAAACCTCATCTCTCATGCATCGACAACAAATTTCTAACTATAATATGCTCAAGAGAAGAGGTCAAGAATATTGCATACCTGTACCTACCTGATGGTTGTTGTAGAGACATGCATGTCGTTGCTGAGTTGATGTTGATGTGCAGGTGTTGGATGGTGATGCTGATGATCCTGATGCTACTGTTAAGCTTTGGAGGAGCTTCTTTGACCTCTAGATCTCCTTTAAAACTGCTCATTGCCAATCCTGTAGGTGTTGTTTTGTATCATGTAGGTTTACAGGACAATGACTTGTTTTGTCCATATCTCCCAAATGGTAGACTCGATTGAGTTGAAACTTTTTGAGCATGTTGCCATCATTCTCAAAAATTTTAGTCAATGAATGCACGATTCTCAAGAAAAAACTAAAAATGGCTGAAGGTTATGGAGGCTGATTTCTTGGAAATAGTGCACTAGAATTTGTTGAAATTGCTTGGGCATGTTACCACCATCCATATGCATCTCCCCATGAAACCGTGTTTTAAATGGATGCATGGAAATTGAGAAAATGCAAAAATTGATGAAGGTGATGGAGGCCAATTTATTGGAAACGGTGCAGTGGAATTTGTTGAAATTGCTTGATCATGTTACCATCATCCATATGCATCTCCCCTTGAAACATCTTGAAAAATGGATGCATGGTTTTCAAGTTATGGAAAAAACAAATTTATGCTCTATGTATTTTTCTATCCTATAGTAAAACAGAGCATCCTATAGTTTTTTAGGACAGAAAGGAAAATGAGCAGTAGAAGCTAGAGAATTATGGGTGTTTGGTGAAAATAGATGAGGGTGATGGATTGGCATGGCCTTGTCCTTGTTGGAGCATTTGAGCGAAGTAAGAGAAAGTCAAAATTCGACTTCTTTTGACCAGGTTTGACCAATTCTCTTTTCGGTACCAACTTGTTCTTGTTGCTTGCAGATGTTGGAGAGTACATGCATGCATGGAGCAAGGAATCTTTTATTTTTTCTCTTTTTGTTTCTCTTCTAGGCCTACTAGCCGCCTCAATGAGGTTTTCAAATAGTAGGTCTACCTAGGCGCCTCAAAGGAGGTTTTCACCTAGGATCTTCTTTTTTCTCTCATTTTTTCTTTTTTTCAACCCATTGACCACCTCATGGAGGTTTTCAATCAATGAGCCAACATGAGGAGCCTCCAAGGAGGTTTTCACCTTAGAACTTTTTTATTTTTTCTCTTATTTTTCATTTTTTTTCTTCTACCCTACTCTACTTGAAAAACAAAATCACTTTCAAGTATAAGAATACTTCCAATGGAGCCACGTGCACGTCAAGATGACAGGAAAAATGATGTGGAGGCTTGAAATATATGCATTGACATGTACCTGGATTTGAGAGACCAAATGATTTGACTTTTAAAGGATCAAGCATAGTTGAGGAAGAGAGTGATGTTGCAACATAGTGACCGTCTTGAACCATATTTCAATATAGTTTTGATGTCCTTGGTCATTTTTCTGATCTGGACCATTCTTCATGTCTTCTTCTACCATGAGTTTCAAATCTTCCTCCTTTTGTTGATTTCTCTCTTGAATACATGGAGGATTTGATGGTAACCATGAGGGAGTTCTCTCGATCTATGATTTTGATGTCTTCTCTTCATCAATCGCAGCCCATGGTTTTGTTTTCTTCTTATTTGAATATTCTTCTTTTGAATGTGGTCCTTCAATGATATCAAGATGATCTCTTTTTTGCAATACTCTTCCTGAGCTATGGTGAATGCCATTGATCTCAAGAGGAGATGTTTGGAAGTGTTGTACCTCAACATTGTAAGTGGGTTGAGCTACTTCAATGTGTGTGTTTGGGAATGGTGGTATAGGTAGTTGAGTGGGAGTGTATATTTCAGATGGATGTGGATGGGGTTGTGGTTGTGGTGGAGGTGAATGGTAAGGATAACATGGAGTTTGGTATGGAGGATATTCAGGAAAATATTGAGGATATTGTGGACGGCTACCATAAGTTCCTTGCCAACCTTGTTGCCAAGATTGGTTTTGGGGTTGAGATGGCGAATGTTGCCAAGGAAAGGGTGCATTTCAATTACTTTGAGGTGGATGTGCATAAGTTTGAAACTGTGAAATAGGTTCTTGCATCATATCAAGCTGAATAGGCTACCATGGTCCTCTTGGAGCTACATAACATAGCTGCATTGGTGATTGACTTGCTCCATTTTCCTCTTGGTAAACTTCCTTCAACCTTGGTAATGATGGACAATGTTTAACATCATGTGATTCTGCAACACAAATATCAACATTTTCTTTTCCTTCATCTTGCATTCTTAACATTTCTACTTGTTTTGTTAGATTGCTAAGAATTTATGTTTTAAAATCATCAAACAAATTTCCAAGTTTAGCTTGACTTACCGACCTTGATGTTGATTTACTTGCTCTTGCTTTTCCTCTTGATATGTGTTGGTATGTTTCAAAAATTTCCTCAAATGATAATTGATATACATCACCTCTACTTATGAGATTAAGGAGATCAATCCACTCATCCCTAATTGTTCTAAGTAAGAGGAATTTTAGTGTGTCAGATCCTAAATGATGTACTTTTGCCCTCTTAAGATTATACATGAACCTCTCTATTAGATCCTTTAGACTCTCATATTCTCTTTGATTCATTCTAATGATTTCTTCCTTAAGATCATGATCTTTATATTTTTCAATAAATATCTTTTGCATATCATTCCATGATCTTATTGAATTAGTCCCTAAACTCATGAACCATTTAAGGGCTTTATCCTTCAATGTTGCTGGAAACAATCTCAATTTTTGAATTTTTAATAAGTAACCATAAGATCTACAAACAATTTCAAATTAAAAGAGAAAGATTTCCAGGTCCTCTGACCTTAGACCATGAAATTTTGGAAGAAAAGGTGGAGGGATGTTCTTCATGTGCACACTACCATCAGTATCTTCAATGGGAAATCTGAGAGGATCTTCCTCATCATCTCCATCCATTTCTTCTACATTCTTTGCCATCTTCTTCTTCTACATGCAAAAATGAATGGTGATGTAGCTTTTACTGCACCATGTGATCAAATGGGGGGATGGGTTGGTGTTGGAGAAATTTTGTTTTTGTTTTTATGATTGAATGAAAACTATAATGCAATGCAATTTTCTACTTTCGAAATTAAATATGCATAATGAAAATATTTTGTTTTTGCAAAAAGTGAAAAGACATGAATAAACTAGGGAAGAAAGCAGTGCATACTTTGAAACCTCCCCGACAACGGTGCCAAAAAGTGATGAGCCTCGGTATTGCAACAAGAATGCTGCAAATCCCAAGGCTACCAACTTTAATTATCAACCTGGGGTTCATACAAACTTAAGAGGTGTCGGCACTATATGTGCGGCATACAATGTGTCCTTCCTTTGCTGTCATGATGTAATGGAGTGCATGTACTAAAGTCAAATCCTATACTAATTGCAGAAAATGAAATGTTTGAAATGGAACCTAAACCTATTGCAAGAAAGAAAGTACAAGGAAAAAGACGGGAATTCAATGCTAAATCACACCATTTCCTAATTAATATCCAAGAAAATATGCTTTCCAATAATGCTAAATTATCATGAACCAAATGATACTATCTAAGCATGGAAGTAAGAAGCATCAAACATCACTAATGTGCAAGTAAAGGGACATAAATAAATCTATTTTTGTCTTTTTGTCTTTTCATGCAAAATCAAGTATGCAAACTAATTTCTTTTGGTGATATGGCAAGTGAATTAAGGATGTTGGAGGTTGGATGGAAGGGTTAGGATATGGTTGGATGGTGTGGGAGACCCTTGAGAGGCTTTTGGTGACTTCCTAGAGGTTTTCTCTCAATTCGGTCTCAAAACAGGCCATTTCAGGAAAACCTACAGGATGTACTAGAAATCTACAGGATGATCCTGTAAAAATTACAGTGAACCTACAGGATACAACTGAGGGAAAAATGTGAGGTGTTGGAGGTGATAGTAGGCCTAATAAAGGTGTGTTATTGGTGGAATGGAGTGGGAAAATTCCTAGGATCAATCAGAACTCAAAACCAAAGTCGAGAGATGGATGGATTCGCTCAAAAAGCTTGGAGAAGTTTCCTTGTGAAGTGATGAAATTGGTGAGGGTTTAATGACCAAGAAAATCAAATCCAAATTGGATGGGGCAAATTTTATTATTAACTAGGATGTCTTAGGTCCCTATTCCAAATGGAATCACTAAAAAATACCTCGGTTAACCCATGTAAAAAAAATAAAAAACATTACTAGTCGAAAATATAGAAATTCGAGAACTAGTGAGCTAGTAAATCTAAAAAATGCCTAACCAAATCAAGTGAAAATGAAATGGGGTAGTTTTTGTTATGAACTATAATGTTTTTGTGATCTAATTCAATTGGAATCAATTCAATTGAAGATCCTTAGCATTCTCTAAAAAAATAGCAGAAATGTACTGTTCTTTGCTAAAAAAGAGGTCCAACAATCTAGATTTGGGAATAAGAAGACTAATACAAGAAACTCATTGACTATTATGAACTTACAAAGCTTTTCCAATGATGAAATAATTCTTGTGATCTTAAAAAATAACTTACATCAACCATTAAATTCAATCCTATAACAAGAAATCATTAATTCTAAATGCAGAAATAGAAAGAAATAAAAACTAGAGATGCATGTGAATAAGTAATGAAAAAAAGGAAAGAAAATGATACAAAAGGGATCTGAGGTTCCTGGGATGGCCAAGCCCAAGGAAAAAAAGAGACCTATGGAGGAGAAAAATATTTAGAAGCTGAGCATGACACCAATCTTCATTTTTTGCATCAATAGAATTACATCCTTGCAAGAAAATACAATGGAGCTGCAAAAATACAAGCTCTCTCCACAATAACACTAATCAAAATCGATATCTAAAGGAAAATTCGACTTGGTACTTATACAAAATGATTAGGAGTCATTCCCCATGAATGGAGGAAGCTTCCCCCATCAAAATCCCTTGATTAGTGGACCTAGTCCCCAATACTAGGAATTTGCATTAAATGGCAGGGAACACATTCCTAGATTTTCTCAATCATTCCCTAGAGATAAATTCAACTTGGTACTTATAAAAAATGATTAAGAACCATTCCCCATGGATGGAGGAATCTTTCCCCACCGAAATCCCTTGATTAGTGGATCTGCTCCCTTGATTAGTGGAACACATTCCTAAATTTTCTCAATCATTGGAGTTCCACAATTTGTGCCATAATTCCATAATATATTGTTGACTTATTATTTATTATTGATCCTCCAGTAGTAGGGAACAAGTCCCTAAATTATCTCCTCCTCCAACTCTTCATAATCTGTCCAATATTCTCATAATATTCCACAAAAAATAAATAATATTAGGCACAAATATTCAATTATGCATAAACCTTCCTAATGAATATATTAAAGTTAAAAATAAATTATCTAATGCAAAAAGAGAGGTTTAATGTGCTGAAGGATGCTCATATGCCTTAATTTATGTTTTAAATTAGAGGCATGGGCCTTAATTTATGTCTAATTTAGAGGCCCATCAGTTGCTGGAAATATGGATGCAGGTACAAAGAAGTAATGTCTTGGCTCGTGGGCTGCTACAATGCACAAATCCTCTCTTTGTGCGTGGGTTGCTACAATGCACAAATCCTCTCTTTGTGCTCTATCTCCTATCTCTCTTGACTATCTTTTCTCATCTATGGAAAAAATTATCTCGAAAGAATGGAATGCCTCTTCCTCCTAGTGGCCCAGTTATAACACAACGCGATAACCTACTAGTGGTTAAGTTTGAATACATCAACTCTTAACTAGGGTTAAAAAATAGACTCTTATAGAGTATTTTTACATCACAAACACGTGTCTAGCACCTTTTCCATTAATAATGGGGGCTAATGCAACATCCTCCTGAACTATAGGTGTGAAAACACAAAGGTCGACTTCTAAGTGGCATAACTTTGCATATGGACTCTGATTGACGCGATTCTTACATCATTGGAAAGATTTATGTGTGTAGAATAGCATAAAATGTGTTGAATTAAAGAAAGAAAGTTTTACCCCTAAAAAAATTTCATTTGATACCTTAAACACTCTCGGAAGCTTTCAAACCCCATTTTTCCAAACTGGGTCTTGCCGAGAAAATGGTCCAGTGAGTTGATTCCTCCACTTTTTCCACTCAAAATTCATCAAGATGGATGAAAAACAATATAATGATCCAATTTGGATCACACATCCCCCTTTTTTTAGGCTTTTGGTCCCCAAAATATTTTACTGAATGGGGTGAGGAAATTTTTTCTCCACCTTCTCTTTGGCGTAGCATTTAGCTTTGCCTAGAAGTTGTCCCTTCAACCCAATCTGCCAAAGGCCTTGTTGCCCTTCTCTTGTAGTTCTGGACCTCTTCTACAAAATTGTATCTTCTGTCAACTCTCCCTGAGCATCTTGTGCCAAATCCTCCACAGAAGGTAGGATCTATTCCTCTTCTTGATCTAACATGGAAGGCTCATAGAGTTTCAAATTCTCTACATTTAGAACTGAGTAAATGTGCATACATGGTGGTAAAGTTAGTCGATAGGAATTATCACCCACATTTTCTAGTATCTCAAATGGACCATACCTTAGAGTCTTGATTTTCTTACCAGGCCTCTGCAGCCTCTCCTTGTTCAACTGTAGCCATTCTCTATCTCCAACCTTGAATGATTTCTCTGTTCTGTGTTGATCATGCCTGGCTTTATACTTCAACTACAACTTCTGTAGTGTTTCCTGTACCTATAGATGGATCTGCCTAATCTTCTCTATAAATATTTCACCCCTCAAAGCATCTTGTTAGGGTCCCACCCTAACCCCCTTATTTATGTCATGGGATCACGTCATAGTCAAGAGTCAATAAAGCCCATATTAATATTTGCAAGTGGTTAACCCGCAATTAATGATGGGACCACAGTTAGTTGCAAATGGGCCGTAGTATTAGATAGATGGTATTAATAAAACCCACGGTATTGGCCCGTGGTATTGCATGTATGAGTCATATATAAAGGATAGAGACTCCCTGCGAGGAGCATTGTGTCTTATTTTTGTAGTCGAGCTCTGCTCTATTGGAGGATGCCCCCTCGAAGAGGCAAGTGAACATTACTCTCTGAATAATAAAATCATTGCTATTCTGTGTTCTGGGTATCTTTTCTTCGCATATTCTATATTTGGGTATCATTTTGCAGGTTAAGAGCATAACAAGTGGTATCAGAGCACTTTCCAGGGCCGGTGGGATCTCCAATTCTTAGCAATTTTTTTTTTTTTTTTCGGCTAGAGACGTGTTCCGGCGTCTTTAAACCACGGGATCTGTCGTTGAGCGCATAAACCTGCGGATTTGGGGAGGCATGCACGCAGGAAATACAAGAGGTGGTCACATCTGTTGGACTCCCTTGTAACCCCTGTGGGTACCCCTTCGAGTAGTAGCGCATTAGACAGAACCGCGCACGGATTGTCTTCCACGTACCCTCTGGGTATATCGGAAGCCCCCTAGGCTCCCTTGAAACCTCGCCATAGATAAACCGTCGGCCGTCTTGTGGCTACAGTACACCGAGAACAGCACTCAGAGAGATTACTCACCCGTACGATAGGGAAGTCGGGTTGTACGGCTAAGGGTACGGTCGATCCTCCTTAGTTAGAGCCCTGAAACATTGGGCCGAGTACTACTGCCAGACCCTTATGTATATTGCGATCTGTAGCACCTGACACTCCTCACGACCATAGTTTCCTTTTCTATCGGGGGATCACACATCATCTATTCCCGATCCGCGTGTGCAAAGAGGTGCAGCAACAGCAGACATCAGTCCCGCAGATCCATCAGATCCACCGCCGCAGTTGTTCCGCCATTCAGATCTCTCAGACCCACCAGATCGGAGTTGTTGTGAAGGGTTCCTATACCGGGGTATACTTTTCGCAGGACTTTTGGTAGCATTGACATTTTGAGGATTTGGCGACTGCAGTATTGATCAAGAAGGAGTAAAACTCCGTTAGGAGTTTTCAAAAAAAAAAAAAAAAATATCTGAGATCTTCCGGGGCGCTTATTGGTGATCTAGCCCATCAGAATCAGGACGACGAGCTGAGCAAGGTGGTACCATTCAATTTATTAGTAAAAATTTTTAGGCGGTCCCAATTTTTCATCAGGTTGGTGTATGGTAGAAACTAGAGCTCAAGCGATGGCCAATGAAAGGATGGACAAACTTGAAGAAACTGTGAACTCCATCCAAACTGAGATTCGCGGACTAAGTCTCCAGATACAGCAATTACTCCCGAAGGGCAAGGAGCAAGCCCACGAGGAGGCGTATAATGGCCATGAATACAATGAGGGTGAGTCTAGCCACTCTCCTCACGTCTGGCACACCCATCCACCACCCAGTCAGCGACCTCCCAAGTTGGATGTGCATAAATTTGACGGTTCTCACCCATCCGCATGGCTAGCACAAATGGAGCAGTATTTCAAATTGAATCATATCCCAGAGGATGCGACTAAGCTTATGTTGGGGAGCATGTACTTGGACAATGAACGGTGGCAATGGTGGGAATGGCATCAGTGTTGTAATGGACCTTTTAGGACTTGGACCCAATTTACCAAAGCTCTTCGAGATCGCTTTGAACAGGAAGACTCTTTTTTGGGTCGTCTCACTAAGCTCCGACAGACTGGTAGAGTGGATGAATATATTACCGCTTTTGAAGCCTTAGCCTTCCGCACTAGGGGTCTCACAGATGAGTTCTACACGGAATGTTTTATCAGTGGTCTTAAAGAAGCCATCAAAGCTCAAGTTCTACTTCACCACCCTCCCACGTGGACGAAGGCTTGCCAGGTAGCTCGTAAGGTGGAACGTGCATTAGCAGCCCAATACAGTCGCCCAAATTTCCCCGCTAAAGGTCGTCCCCCACAGGCTTACAACACGACTCAAACACTTAAGGTCCAAAAGGTGTCACCTGCGGAAATGGCCGAAAGAAGGAAGCAAGGACTATGTTACTACTATGATGAAAAATACTCCCCAGGTCATAAATGCAAGGAGCCCAAATTTTTTCAAATAGATGCCACTGACTACTGCTCAACAGAGGAAGATCCACCACTTGAGGAACATGAGGCACTAGAAGAAGACAACCCAAAGGAGAATGTCTCTGACGAACCAGTTATTTCCCTGCATGCGTTGGCAGGGATTTCTTCCCCTCAAACTCTCAAAATCCGGGGTTTTCTTAAACATCGCCCAGTAGTAGTCTTGATTGATAGTGGAAGTACCCATAATTTCATCCATCAAAAAATCGCAGAAGCAACGCATTGTTTTGTACGAGAATTTTCTAACTTCCAAGTCCAAATTGCGGATGGGGGCACAGTGAAATGTGAAGGCCGCTATGAAAATGTCAAACTTCAAATGGGGGATTATCAGTTGAAAACCCACATGTTTGCCATACACATGGGGGGTTGCAACATTGTCCTCAGCGCTGAATGGCTCCGCACTCTTGGGCCAATCACAATGGATTTCCAGGAGTTATATATGAGTTTTAAGCAGAACAACTCCACACATACCCTCCGTGGACTCCAGGCGGGAGCCCCCTCCATCATCAGCTCGCATAGGATGGAAAAATTGTTAAAAAAGGGCCATCATGGAGTAGTAGCTCAATTTAATGCCATCCAGGTAGTCGAAACCATGTCTCTGCCAATTCATCATGAGATGCAACAGATTTTAAATAACCATCGGACGGCCTTTGACAAGCCTCATGAGCTTCCACCCTCGCGAGGGGAACATGATCATAGCATCACCTTGGTTCCAGGGGCCCAACCCCCAAATGTGCGGCCATACAGATATCCGTTCACCCAAAAGAATGAAATAGAAAAAATCATCAAGGAACTGTTGGAAGCAGGTGTCATTCGTCCCAGCATTAGTCCTTATTCATCCCCCGTGGTCATGCTGCTCAAGAAAGATGGTGAGTGGCGGATGTGTCCCGACTTCAGGGCCCTCAATAAGTTGACATTCAAAGATAAATTTCCCATCCCGGTGGTTGACGATTTGCTGGACGAACTCAATGGGGCTCAATTCTTCATTAAGTTGGATCTTCGCTCAGGCTACCACCAAATTCACATGAAGGAAGTCGACATTCCCAAGATGGATTTCAGAACTCATGAAGACCATTATGAGTTCCTGGTCATGCCATTTGGTCTTTATAATGCCTCCTCTACTTTTCAGAGCCTTATGAATCACATTCTCAAACCATATCTCAGAAAATTTGTCCTTGTCTTCTTCGATGACATCCTCATCTATAGTGGCACTTGGGCGGCACATCTTCAACATGTAGATCTACTCTTGCAACTGCTCCGCAAGCATAAATTATTTGTCAAGATGTCCAAGTGTTCGTTTGGCATGGAAGAAGTTGAGTATTTGGGCCACATTGTGGGGCGTGAAGGTGTCAAGGTGGACCCCAAAAAGATCCAAGCAATGCAAGAATGGCCTCAACCTAAGACCTTGAAGAGCTTGAGAGGATTTTTGGGTCTCAAAGGCTATTATCGTAAATTTGTCTGCAACTATGGCCGCATAGCGAAGCCCCTCACTCAACTCCTAAAGAAAAATTCCTTCTTCTGGAACGAGGAAGCACAACAGGCATTTACCGCTCTCAAAAACGCCATGTGTTCCACTCCAGTATTAGCACTACTTGACTTCACCAAATCCTTTGTCATTGAATGTGATGCTTCGGGTACAGGTATTGGGGTGGTCTTAATGCAGGAAGGGCGCCCATTGGCCTTCACAAGCCAACAACTCAGTGGGAGGAATCTGGGCCATTCTACCTACGAGAAGGAAATGATGGCAATCTTACATGCAGTCGAGACCTGGCGACCTTACTTATTGGGGCGACGTTTCCAAATCCACACAGATCATCACAGTCTTAAATATTTTTTGGAGCAACGCCTATCCTCCCCACAACAAAATAAATGGTTAGCCAAAATGCTGGGATATGATTATGAGATCATTTACAAGAAAGGGAAAGACAATAGTGTAGCAGATGCATTATCTCGCCAATTTGAGGAGGAAAGTACTCTGCTCGCAATTTCCCTCCCCATTCCAGACTGGATTGAAGAGGCTCGCAGGGAATGGTTTTCACACCCCGGGCTCTCCCAACTCATTTCTCAATTGCAGGTAGATCCTAATTCTACCAAGGGCTACTCGTGGCAGAATGATATTCTTCGCTACAAGGACAGAGTCGTAATCTCACCAACATCCACCCTCAAAAGTCGCATTTTGGCAGAATTGCACTCATCTCC
The DNA here is from genome assembly GCA_031772625.1 of Pinus tabuliformis. Taxonomy (NCBI): domain Eukaryota; kingdom Viridiplantae; phylum Streptophyta; class Pinopsida; order Pinales; family Pinaceae; genus Pinus; species Pinus tabuliformis. The sequence goes on along the minus strand of CM062811.1, from coordinate 972,575,455 downwards.
CATTGCAGGACATTTGGGCTTTTAGAAGACGTATGCTCGCACCAGAAGATCATTTTTTTGGACAGGCATGAAAAAGGACATCCTTACCTTCGTAGCAGAATGTGATGTCTGTCAACGCCACAAAGGGGAAACCGTCAACACACCAGGCACATTACAACCATTGCCCATTCCGGCATCAATTTGGACGAAGGTTTCTATGGATTTCATTACAGGTCTTCCAAAGTAGGGAACAAGTCAGTCATCATGGTGGTTATGGACCGAATGTCGAAGTATGCTCATTTCTGCGCCCTACCCCACCCGTTTACACCAACTTTGGTTGCTCAATCTTTCATGGATCAGATCTTCAAATTGCATGGCATGCCCACTTCTATTGTGTCCGACCGCGACCCGATCTTCACCAGTAATTTTTGGGAGGAACTCTTCCGAATACAAGGCACTCAACTCAAACTCAGTACTTCATATCATCCGCAAACAGATGGTCAAACCGAAGCTGTCAACAAATGTCTAGAAACCTACCTTAGGTGTTTCACTTCAGAAAAGAAACACCTTTGGGTACAGTGGTTACCTCTGGCGGAATGGTGGTATAACACCAACTATCATGCCACCACCAAAGTGACTCCCTATGAAGCAGTATATGGTCAACTTCCGCCTTCCCCTACTTCTTATCTCAAGGGGTGCTCCAAAGTACAAGCAGTGGATCAACTCCTACAACACCGCGCAACCATGCTCGCCCATCTTAGAGAGAATCTTCATCAAGCTCAGAACCGCATGAAGCAACAGGTCGACCAGCATCACTTAAAGCGCCAATTTCAAGAAGGGGATCAGGTCTTTTTGAGGCTGCAACCATATAAGAAAACATCACTCAAAGACAAGGGTTGTCAAAAGCTCTCTCCAAAATTCTACGGACCATACCAAGTACTTCAGCGCATTGGAGAAGTGGCTTACAAGTTGGCTTTGCCACCTACGGCAAAAATCCATCCAGTTTTCCATGTATCGTGCCTCAAGAAAGTGATTGGGAACAATTGGCGAGTTCAAACCAGTCTACCTGAATTGGACGAAGAAGGGTCAATCTGGCTTCAACCCGAACATGTTCTAGACACGCGAGACAAGCACCTGCGCGGCCGCATGATTAAGGAAGTCCTCGTCAAATGGAAAGACACCTCTCCGGAAGATGCAACTTGGGAACCAGCCACTATTCTTCAGCAGTTTCCGCAGCTTTAGCCTTGAGGACAAGGCTAGTCTTAAGGGGGAGGGCATGTTAGGGTCCCACCCTAACCCCCTTATTTATGTCATGGGATCACGTCATAGTCAAGAGTCAATAAAGCCCATATTAATATTTGTAAGTGGTTAACCCGCAATTAATGACGGGACCACAGTTAGTTGCAAATGGGCCGTAGTATTAGATAGATGGTATTAATAAAACCCACGGTATTGGCCCGTGGTATTGCATGTATGAGTCATATATAAAGGATAGAGACTCCCTGCGAGGAGCATTGTGTCTTATTTTTGTAGTCGAGCTCTGCTCTATTGGAGGTTGCCCCCTCGAAGAGGCAACTGAACATTACTCTCTGAATAATAAAATCATTGCTATTCTGTGTTCTGGGTATCTTTTCTTCGCATATTCTGTATTTGGGTATCATTTTGCAGGTTAAGAGCATAACACATCCCCTGTAATGTATTCCTTCATTTCTCCTTGCTTCCCATATGCAAATATCCAAAGATGAAGGTGGAAAATATCCAAAACAAGTTTCAAAGGGTGGCTTTCCTATATAAGTGTGGACCACTTTGATATAAGAATGATGTATATATACAAGATTTTCATCCTAGGTTTTTGGATGCTTCTAGATATAACCCCTCAAGAAGCTGCACCAAAGTCCTATTGGATACTTATATCTACCCATATGTTTGTGGATGGAATGTTGTAGATATCTTCAACTTCGTGTCCATCTTCTCCCACAATGTAATCCAGAATGCATTGAGAAATCTTGTATCCCTGTCTGAAATGATGATCCTTGGTATCCCAAAGTGTACCTAGACCTGTCCAAAGAACAAGTTTTCTACTTCTTGTCTGCTGGTGGTCTTTTTACAGGGCATCAAAACACACATCTTGTTGAACCTATCATCTACCATGAATAGGTAGTCATGTCACTTCTTAGTTTTTAGTAAACCTCCCACAAAGTCCATCGAAATGATTTCCCAAGGACGAGTAGGTACAGGTAAGGGATGATACCTACCCTATTTCCTATTGCTAGGCTTTCTGGTACAACAAATCCTGCATTCTCTTATGAACCTAGCTAGTTGTTCCTGCATTTTGGGCTAATACACATGCCTCTGCAAGTTAGCCACGGTCTTCCCTACACCAAAATTCCCTGCAACCTTAGAGGTGTGAGCCTCTCTAATCAACTGCAAATACTCACCTTTAGGAACACATAGCCTTATCCAGCCTGTAGAGTAACCCATCTTGGAGATGGTAGTCAATGGTGTTGTCACCATCATGCACATGACTCTGACTCTGCAACTGCTGATATACCTCCTTGAAGTCATCAGCTTCTGAATATGTCTCTCTATATGCGTCATGGGTGGATGGCTCCATGTGCATAAGAGTCTGTAAAGCTGTAATGTTTGATGTGGGACTGACTTGAAATCATATCATCCAACTCATTTGTGCTGCCATTCTTATACATGTTCACCAAATGAAACTGTTGTAAAAACCCCATCCACTTGTAGTGCATCATTTGTTGTAGCTTATTCTGGGCCTGTAGGTACTGTAATAGCTGGTGATTTGTGTGGATTATTATCTCCTTTCCCATGATATAGTGCTTCCACTTCTTCATAACTTGCACAATGTCATACAGATCCTTACCGTAGGTAGGGAATTTAAGAACTTCCCCATCAAATACTTCATAATGGTAGCAAACATGCCTTCCTCCTTGCATAAAGACAACTCCCATAACATACCCACTCAAATTTGTCTCCACTTCAAAAGGGTTGTTGCATGTTTGGTAGTGCCAGAACTGGTGCTTCACTGATCGTCTTCTTTAACTCATCGAAATCCTTTTTCTTACATTTTCCCCACTTAAAACTCTTTCCACATGTTGTTATGGCATGGATTGGTGTTGCTGCCACTAAAAACGAGGTTATGAATTTCCTTAGGTACTATGCCGCTCCAATGAAAATCCTAACCTCAGTAACATTAGTAGGCACCAACCATTTTATGATCGACTCCATCTTGGAAGGATCTTTATTCAATTCTCCTCCACCAATCACATATCCCAAATACACCAAGGACTGCTGCACAAACTCACACTTCTTTAGATTTTCTAGTAGTTGGTGCTTCTTCAATGTTTCTAGCACCTACGTCAAATGTGAAATATCTCCTCCAAGGCAGCACTATATACCAGTGTATCATCCAAATAGACAATAAAAAATGAATCTAAAAAGGGCGCAGTACATCATTCATTAATCTCATAAATATAGTTGGTGCATTACATAGGAAAAATGGCATATCTGACCACTCATACAAACCTTGCTTGGTTTTCAAGGCGGCCTTCCATGTATATTCTTCTTTGATTCGAACCCGGTGATATCCAGACTTCAAGTTTAGCTTGGTGAAATACTTTTCTTGCTGCAACTAATCTAGCGTATCGTCTATCTTGGGCAGGGGGTATCTGTTCTTGAGCGTGATTTTATTCAATGCCCTGAAATCTATACAAATCCTCCAAGTCCCAACCTTCTTTGCCATAATGATGATGGGTGACCCACATGGTGATGTACTTGGTTGAATGACACCCTGTTCTAGTAGCTGCTGCAATTTTTTCTTCACCTCACTTTCTTCTATAACAGAATTCCTATACAGGCAATAGTTGGGTCTCATGATCCTCTTATCTCTTATGGGGTAACCCTTTAGGCCCTCGAAACACGTCCTTGTATGCCTATAAGAACTCCTGCAATTTTTGTTTTTTCTTCTTAGTAAACCCCTCTAGGGATGCCTTGCCTCTCATTGACTCCTCTGTAGACTGATTTTATATTAAAAAGAATAAAACATATTTCTTTCTAGAACTGATCAATTTCTTGGCTTGGTTGGCACTTACTAGTGAAAAAATCAACTTTCCTTTTTGCATGTTGATGATGAATGATTTTCCATCCTTGATCATCCAGTACTGGTTAGTTTTCCTCATGAATATTGCATCACGAATGCGCATGTATGGACTCCCAAACACGACTCCACATACATAAAGGGGAACCACATCCATATCTAATTCATCAATAAAATCAACATCGATGGCAAATATAATTCTGCATTTTTTTATTACCTTCAACTCTGCATCCTTATGTAACCATCCCAGTGGATATGGGTTTTGATGGTTATGAAATTCCAGCCCCAAATTCTTGACCAGATCTGCTGCAATGAGATTTGCCTGCGATCCTAAGTCAAATAGAGCATCAATATTCATCTTCTTGACATGTATCTTTACATGGAAGAGTTTGATCATTTCTTTGTCTTCCTGTTTTTGAAGGCTACTCATATTAACCTCCTTCTGCACTAATGTATAAATGATCTTCTCATCCATGTCTGACCTAATTTCAACTTGGCTACTCGAACCAGTGGCCATGAGATTCTTCTTCTTATTATCTTTCTTCTTGTTCTTTGGGTTTAGCTCTAGATGCAAATTCCAACACTTCTACTCTGTATGGCCATCAATGTTATAGTGGTTGCTAGGATATTTGCACTGGTGTGTTGTGGCTCTCGTCCTTTTATCTTTTCCCCATTTTTGCTTCTTCTTCCACTCCTTATAATTTTCTTGTTTCTCCTTCTACTTCGATCCACTTGATTGCGCTCTTTCCAAGACTATGTTCTCCAAGTACTGTGCTTGTACACAAGCCTCATCCACTGTTTTGGGTTTGAACAATAACACTTTCTCACGGAGATGGTGGTGCAGAACCCCCAAATACTTGAGGAGTACATCTGGGTTCTTTGGAGAGATACCCAACATTATAACCATATTTTTGAATTCTTTGGTGTACTCCTGCACACTTTGACCCGGATTTTGCCTTACGTAATGCCACCAGATCCACTGGTCTTCCACGTACCCAATGGGATAAAACTATTACTTAATGATGGTTTTGAAATCATCTCACTTAGTCACTAGTGGTTCTCCCTCCAACTTCCGGATTTCCGTGCAGCTCTCCCACCAAGTCAGTGCATGGCCCTCCAATTTCAGCTGTGCGAATGAGATCTTCTACCCTTCCGCGATCTGATGGACATTGAAATAAACTCCCATTTGTTGCAACCAATGGTTCATCTTTAGAACATTGATCTCACATGGTATGGATTTATATCAACTTTTTCTTCCACTTTAAACAAGGATTCGTTCACGGTACTCGAACTGGGTTGATCTTTTTTGGGTTTTTTCTTCGGTTGGTTATCTGTCTTCTTGATCTCCCAATCCCCCTTCTAATTTGTCTTCTACATTCAAACCTCCTTATTCTCTAAATATCCCCAACTTATTTCTTAGGGCTTCCATGAGGAGGTTTACATTGCATTTTATATCCATGACTTGTTCTTCGAGCCATGAAAACCTCACCTCTGCAGGATTAAGAGGTTCGTTTAAAGATTTGTCTCTCATGATTAGCGTTTTATGATTTTCAGCCTCATCAATCTAGATCTCTACAATCTCCACAAAATACCTGAATAAACCTGCTCTGATACCAAATGATTCATAAACTGCCGTGGATATTCCACTCGATAGTTCGTCACAACAAATCTAATAATATTCTATTAAAAATTTGAGATCTACACTATTACAGTTTTATTTAATTCCTAGATCTGTAGATCTTATTTTAATTAGTTCATGCATGTAAAAGTAAATTATGCAGAAAAGAAGAGAACGACAAAATAAGCTCACACACACATAAGACACAATATATGCTCTCTGGGAAACCCTTTTGGGAGAAAACCCAACTAGAACATGAGCTCACTTCAATCTCTTTCTTTGTAGGGAAATATGGCTACAAGTACAAAGAAGTAATGCATGTGGTCCGTGGGATGCTACAATTCACAAATTCTCTCTGTGTTCTCTACCTCCTATCTCTCTTGGCTATCTTTGCTCATCTATGGAACCAATTATCTCAAAAGAATGGAATGCCTCTTCCTCCTAGTGACCAAGTTATAACACAACCCGATAGCCTTGTAGTGGTTAAGTTTGACTACATCAACTCTTAACTAGAGTTGCAAAATAGACTCTTCTAGACTCTTTTTACATCACAAACACGTGGCTAGCCCCTTTTCTATGAATAAAGGGGGCTGACACAGCATCCTCCTGAACTATAGGTGTGAAAATAGGAAGGTCAACATCTGAGTGGCATAACGTTTTCTATGGAATTTGATTGACGTGATTCTTGCGTTGTTGGAAATATTTCTGTGTGTTGAATATCATGAAAAGGTTTTTCACTATAGAATAAAAGTTTTACCCCCAAAAAATGTCGTTTGATGCCTCAAAATGATCCTGAAAGGTTTCAGACCATGTTTTGCCAAACTAGGTCCCGCCAGTAAAAACGGTCTCATGAGTTGATTCCTCCACTTTTCCACTCCATATGGATCGATATGGATGACAAACCATATAATGATCCAATTGGGATCACACCTCCCCATTTTGGGAGTCTCTTGGTCCCCAAAATATTTTACTGAATGATGTGAGGAAATTTTTCCTCCACCTTCTCTCTGGTGCACCATTTAGCTTTGCCTCAAAGTTGTCCATTCAACCCAATCTGCCAAAGATCTTGTTGCCCTTGTCTTTTAGTTCTAGACCTCTTCTGCAAAACTGTATCTTTTGTCAACTCTGCCCAAGCATCTGGTGCCAAATCCTCCACAGAAGTTAGTACTTGTTCATCTTCCTGATCTAACATGGAAGGCCCATAGAGGTTCAAATTCTCTACATTTACAACTAAGTAAATGAACATCTATGGTGCTACACTGAGTCGATATGCATTATCACCCACCTTTTCGAGTATCTCAAAGGGACCATACCTGAGAGCCTTGATTTTCTTACCAGGCCCCTGTAGCCTCTCCTTATTCAATTGTAGCCATACTCTGTCTCCCACCTTGAATGATTTCTCTATTCTGTGCTGATCATCCCTTGCCTTATACTTCAATTGCAAATTTTGCAGTGTTTCTTGTACCTGTAGATGGATCTGCCTGATCTTCTCTATAAAACTTTCATCCCTCAAAGAATCTCCTGTAATGTCTTCCTTTAGTCCTACTTGCTACCCATATGCAATATCCAAAGGTGAAGGTGGAAAATATCTTAAACAAGTTTCAAATGGGGACTTTCCTATAGAAGTGTGGACTGCTTTGTTATAAGAATGTTGTATATATACCATATTTTCATCCCAGGTCTTCGGATGCTTCTGATTGTAACCTCTCAAAAGCTGCACCAAAGTCTTGTTGACTACTTTTGTCTTCCCATCTGTCTGTGGATGGAATGTTGTAGATCTCTTCAACTTCGTGTCCATCTTCTCCCATAATGTAGTCCAGAATGCACTAAGAAATCTTGTATCCATGTCTGAAATGATGCTTCTTGGTATCCCAAAGTGTGCCAAGACCTATCCAAAGAACAACTTTGTTTCTTCATGTCTGTTGATGGTCTTTTTATAGGGCATCATAACACACATCTTGCTAAACATGTCAACTAACACAAACATGTAGTCATGTCCCTTCCTCATTGTCAGTAAACCTCCCACAAAGTCCATGGAAATGCTTTCCCAAGGAAGAGTAGGTGCATGTAAGGGATGATACAGACCCTATTTCGTGTTACTAGGTTTTCTAGTACAACAAATCATGCATCATCTTATGAACCTAGCTACTTGTTCTTGCATATTGGGCCAATAAACATACCTTTGCAAGTTAGCCATGGTTTTCCCTACACCAAAATTTCCCTACAACCTTGGAGGTGCGAGACTCTCTAATCAACTGCAAACACTCATGTTTATGAACACATAGCTTATCCAGCCTATAGAGTAACCCATCCTAGAGATACTAGTCAATGGTGTTGTCACCATCATGCACATGACTCTGACTCTGCAACTGTTGATACACCTCCTTGAAGTCCTCATCTTCTGAATATTCCTCTTGATATTCATGATGGGTGAATGGCTCCATGTGCATAAGAGTCCCCAAATATGTTATCTTTGATGTTGGTTGCCTTGAAAACATATTGGCCAATTTATTCTTGCTGCCCTTATTATACTTGATCACCAAATGAAACTGTTGTAAAAACCCCATTCACTTGTAGTGCCTGGTCTGTTGTAGCTTATTCCGAGCGTACTGGTACTCTAATGAATGGTGATCCATGTGGATTATTATTTCCTTTCCCATTAGATAGTGCTTCCACTTCTTCACATCTTCCACCATGGCATAGATCTCCTTATCATAAGTGTTGGGATGGGGTCCCCTGGGTTAGTTTGGGATTAAGATAACCCAAATTTTGGTACACTTTTGTAAATAATGTAAATTCTTCGTGATTTGTGGACGTGGAATGCGTATATCATTAGGAGTCAAAGGGGCTTAGCCCCTTGTTTTGGATAAATTTTGAGTTAGTTTTTGAGATTCACCCATGGTCCACGGACCATGGCATTGTATGAAAAAAGTCTATGAATATTGAGTCTTAGTGAAAGAAAGGGAGAGAATTAAGTGGAACTAAGATAAGGAATTGGGTCGATTGAGGAATTTAGGGCAGGAAGGCTATGCTTCCTGTGCTTAGATACAGAAAGAAAGGCTCTGCAGTTGAGTGTGCGAAGGCTTAGGTAGAGTTTACAGCTGAGTGTACAGACCCTTGCAGCTGTGTGTGCACGGAAGTTTGACTCTATAACCTGTGAGTTAAGATCAATACAGACAAGTTTATGAAGAATTATTGAGTGTTTTTATTGATGTCTATTTATGTTATATGCCGCTGATGAATGATTTTTTTTATGAAATATTGATTGAATTCTATGCGATTCTCTTGAATAAGTCTCAATAATGTATGCAATGCATGTTTAAATACTTTCACGAAGACTCTGGTGATTCATCTTATCTTTATTAACGACTGAAGTAGATCTGCATGAACACCAATTTAGGATTCCTTTCTGATGTGCGTAAGTAGGTAAATCGACTGTTAATGGTCCGCAAGGACTGATCGTAGACCTTTGTGAAGGTATGAAGGTTATTTTTGTAGGTTTTAACCCCATAAAGAAATTACCTACATACGAATTCTAAAACACAGAAAATAAACAATGCGAGATCATAACACATAAAACACATATACACAGAGATTTTCCCCTAGATCCCAAAACTAGGACTACCAGCTTGATTTTTCATTATGTTCCTTTCAATTTTATAATACATATTTATACATGCTGAAGCATCCAATACCATGGACCGAAAACCATCGCGTCCAAAAAATATGCGCGAAAATCATGCACAAAACCATAGGTGTGTCCGCCCAACCTAACATAGGGTCCAAAACCAAAATTTTCCAGGGTGCTGCCCCGGACCCCATAAAGTGGGGTTACAGGTGCCCCTCAAACCCCCTGTTAACTATGTGGAAAGAATATAACACAACCCAACATTCTCCCACTTGTTGTTTTCTTTCCACAGGGGCCACAAGAGAGCTTAGTCATTTTTCCAGTCCTGAAATGCCCATTGTCTCTCTACACCAAGAGAACTTCTTAGAGCTCACAGATTTTGTCAATGCATCTGCAATATTCTTCAAAGTGTCCACCTTTACCAGCAATACCTTTTTTTCTTCTATCATATCCCTCACAAAGTGATATTGAACATTAATGTGCTTTGTCTTTGAATGATCTGCGGGGTTCTTTGCCAAGAAAATTGCACTTTAGTTGTCATAGTCTATCCTTATAGCTCCCTGTACTAACCCCATACTTGAACACAATCTCTGCAACCAAACTTCTTCCTTGCTTGCATGAGTGGCTGCCATGTATTCTGCCTCTGTAGTTGATAGTGCCACTATATATTGTTTCTTACTCATCCAACTGACTGTACCTCCAAATAGGTTAAACACATACCCACTTGTAGATCTTCTCTGATCCAGATCTCCAACCCAGTCTGCATCAACAAAGCCATGAATATCCAAAATTCTGTCCAATCTTGATCTTCCTTGGTAGCACAAACCATAATCACTAGTGCCATGCAAATACCTGAAAACCCGCTTCACTGCTATCCAATGCTCCTTTCCTAGTTTTGACATAAACCTGCTCAATACTTCCATTGCATATGCAATGTCTAGTCTAGTACAGACCATTGCATACATTAGGCTACTGACTGCACTTTCATATGGAACACGGGACATGTCCTCTTCCTCTTCTTGTGTCTTGGGACATTGTTCAGCAGATAGCCTCACACCTACAGGAATAGGAACCTTCACTGGTTTACTATCCTGCATATTAAACCTCTGCAGTATTGTTTCGACGTACTTCCTCTGGTTTAACCAAAGCTTCCTCTTTGCCCGATCTCTTTTAATTTCCATGCCCAAAATATAGTTTGCAGCACCAAGATCTTTCATGTCAAATTTGGAGGACAATTGGGTCTTCAAATCCTGGATAATTTCTTTGTCATTTCCAACCAGCAACATATCATCCACATACAAGACCAAATAAATAACATGGTCACCAATTAATTTAAAATACACACAGTGATCTGCTTTGCTTCTGGTGAAGCCAAGTCCCCATATAAATGTATCAAATTTCTGATACCACATCCTTGGTGACAATTTTAACCCATACAGAGACTTCTTTAACTTGCATACCAGTTCTTTCATACCCTTCACTGCAAAGCCTTCAGGTTGCTTCATGTAGATTTCCTCTTCCAGATCCCTATGAAGAAATGTTGTCTTCACATCCATCTGTTCTACCTCAAAATAAAAAGCAGCAACAACAAATAAGGGTAGTCTAATAGAAGTTACCTTGGCAATAGGAGAAAAAATATCACCATAATCAATTCTGGGCACCTGGGAATAACCTTTTGCTACCAACCAAACTTTGTATTTCTCCACTTTTCCTTCTGCATTTGTCTTCTTTTTGAACACCCATTTGCTGCCAATGGGTTTCCTTCCAGTCGGCAACTCCACCAGATCCCAAGCCTCCTTTTTGTGCAAAGATGCCATTTCATCAACCATGGCCTCTTTCCAGAGTTTTCCATCCTCTGAATCTACTGCTTCCTTCACAATTCTAGGATCATCATCAGTAATAGATAAAGCAAAATTTGAACAGAAAGCAGATGGACTATGCCTTTCAGGCTTCCTTCTTTCTCGAATTGATCTTCTCACAGCCGGAGTTTTTGGCTCTTCATCTTCTGATTCCTCCTCTGCAGTCGAGTCTGATTCTTCCTCCTTTAGCTCAAACTCTATCTTATCAGGTTCCTTTCATTGGACTTCATGTTTAATAACATCTTTCACCTCTCTGAACACCACATCTTGGTTGTACACAACCTTCCGTGTGACTGGGTTCCAAAGCTTATAACCCTTTAAAGCATCCTTATACCCAATAAAGATGCACTTTTCAGATTTACTATCGAACTTGGTTCATTTCTCCTTTGGAACATGTACATATGCATCACATCCAAATACCCTCAGATGTGAAAGAGAGGGTTTCTTACCAGTCCATACCTGTTGTGGAGTCTTATCCTCCAACGCTGATGAAGGTGACCTGTTGACCAGGTAACATGCAGTATCCACTGCCTCTGCCCAGAATTCCTGTCCTAACCCGACACCACTGAGCATGCTTCTTGCCCTTTCCATCAACGTCTTGTTCATTCTTTCTGAAACTCCATTTTGCTGAGGTGTATATGGAGTAGTTTTCTACCATGATATACCACACTTCTTACAGAATTCTTCAAATTCCTTGCTGCAAAACTCTCCACCATTATCTGTCCTCAACACCTTTATCTTCTTCTCTGTCTGGTTTTCCACCAGAGCCTTAAATTCTTTAAACCTGTCAAAGACTTCAGATTTCTTCTTAAGGAAATATATCCATGTATTCCTTGAGAAGTCATCTATAAATGATACATAGTACACAGACTTACCCAGTGATGGAACCTTCACAGGTCCAAACACATCACTGTGCACAAGTTCTAATATCTGTTTCACCCTCTTACTACCAGAGGGGAAACTCATCTGATTCTACTTCCCATATACACAATTTTCACAAAAATAAAAATCCAGAGAGCTATTACTCATACCTTCTACCATACCTTTACCATGAAGTATTCAAAGGCCCTTCTCTCCAATATGTCCAAGCCTTTGATTCCACAGCATGGTCTTCTCTCCAGAGACCACTAGATTTTCTACTCCACTTTTAGGAACCAGAGAACTATTGCACCCATCAATAACAGTGCTACCTTGCAGCTTGTATAGAGTTCCAATCTGAACTTCCCGCATCAATACCAGTGCTCCCCGAACCATCTTGCAGGTATCCTTCTCAAACAATGTTTTTACACCTACATCATCCAACTTGCTTACAGAAATTATATTTCTGGCCAATGCAAGAATATGCAGAACACTCGGAAGTGTTTTAACCCTTCCACCTTGCAACTTCAACTTTACTTTTCCGCGACCAACGATTCTAGTCTTCCTGTCATCCCCTAAGAAGACATCACCACCATCATATTTCTCATACTCGCAAAACCACTCTCTATGGGGAGTGAAGTGAAAGGATGCACCTGAGTTAATCAACCATGCCTCATGATCTACATGTGTACTTGAAGAAGCCAAGTACACATCCCCACCTTCATCTAAGGTGGTTTTCGCCTCTGCAGAAGGAGCCTCATCAGATCCCTTTCCTTTGTCAGGAGCTTTAGATTTACAGTCCCTTTTGTAGTGCCCTTCCTTTCCACATTTCTAGCATACCACCTTTACAGGTTTTCTTGGAGATTTAGATCTCCCTCTAGATTTAGATCTCCCACTCGATTACTTATTTTTGTTTCTGTTCTGGGACTATCCTCGTACAGACAAGGCATCACCATTTTGGCTCTCTGCATTTTTCCGTCTCATCTCCTTCGCCAGCAAGGATGAGACTATTTCATCAAAATTCAAGGCAGTTGCATTGCTACCTATTGCAATAACCAGACTATCCCACAAATCTGGTAGAGAACACAACAAACTGATGCACTTATCTTCATCTGAAATTTTAATATCAATAGATGCTAACTGACATACCACAGTATTAAATGCGTTCAGATGCTCTGTCACCGAGTCTCCATCTTTCATCCTCAGGTTATACAACTTTTTCCGCGAGAACAATTTATTCACCAGAGACTTAGATTGGTACAAAGTCCCTCACTTGTCCCACAAAGCCTTCGTTGTAGCTTCCCTTGATACATTGAACAATACTAAATCTGAGACACAAAATCATATTGTGCTCTTTGCCTTCCGATCCAACTTCTTCCATTCTTCATCGGACACTCCCGTTGGTTTAGTACCCAGATCTACTGCGATCCACTGGTCTTTATCCACCAACAGATCCTCCATCTTGAGTTTCCAAAATCAAAACTCTGACCATTTAATTTCTCGATCTCTATCTTTCCACTACTCACCATCTTCTCTCACCACTAGAATCGATCTTGTAGATCTCCCACTGAACAAGGTCTACCACGGGCCCGAGTGAAACCCCTCAGCAACAAAGGCATCCCCTTGAAGCCAAAACTGCTCTGATACCAAATGTAGGTTTTAACCCCATACAGAAATTACCTGCATATGAATTCTAAAACATAGAAAATAAACAATGTGAGATCATAACACATAAAACACATATACACAGAGATTTTTCCCTGAATCCCAAAACTGGGACTACCAGCTTGATTTTTCATTATGTTCCTTTCAATGTTATAATACATATTTATACATGCCGAAGCATCCAATACCATGGACCGAAAACCATTGCATCCAAAAAACATGTGCGGAAATCATGCACAAAACCATAGGTGGGTCCGCCCAACCTAACATAGGGTCCAAAACCAAAATTTTCCTGGGCACTACCCCGGACCCCGTAAAGTGGGGTTATGGGTGCCCCTCAAACCCCCTATTAACTACGTGGAAAGAATATAACACAACCCAACAATATTAACAGATTTGTAGTAACATGCCCTAAGTTTTTATTGATCTACACAAAGGTAGATCCAAGCCACTGGAAGACATCACACTAGTCTCTGGCTACAAAAACTTGGTTCTTGCATCCCCCCATACTGCTTCAGGTGAGGCTGTAGCCTGCGCTATGCAGGTTGTTGCCGAAAGGGCCAGTAGTGTAGGGTTTTTTTGGTTGGCACAACTAACTCTAAACTTGGTTCAGGACCCCCCTAAGCCAACAAATGGTTCCATTGTTGGGAATATGGCTGTTACTATTTCAGGAGTATGACTTTGAAGTCATTGTGAAGCCAGGAAGGTTAAATGCAGGACTTGACCATCTGTCACAGATTGAAACATGAGAAGAACCTAATAATTTGGAGGAAGGATTTCCAGATGCACATCTCTTTGAAATGTGCGTGGAGAGTGACCATTTTGCAGACATTATTCACTTATTGACTACAAGGACGGCACCGAAAGGTTATACAAGTCAGCAAAAGAAGGAATTAATAGTGTGTACGACCAATTTTTCAGTTATTACGGGACATTTGTATAAAATGGGTGCAGATGAAATATTGCGAAGATATGTACCAGACTTTGAGTGGGACAACATTCTCGCTGAAGCTCATGGGGGAGTTATGGTACGCCATTATGCAAGCAAGGAAACTATGCAAAAGCTTTTGCGCACAGGTCTATGGTGGCAAACATTGCATAAAGATTCCAAGGCATATTGTAAGGCGTGCAATGCATGTCAAAGAACTGGTAGACCATCACGAAGAGATGAGCTACCACTACACCCTCAGGTATCTTTGCAACCCTTTGAGAAGTGGGTGATTGATTTTGTGGGGCCAATTCAGCCCCCTGGAAAGAAAAGTAGTGTGCGTTATATTATTACTGTGACGAAATATCTAACTAGATGGGTGGAAGCACAGTCGGTTAAGGATTGTACAAGGGCTATGGAAGCAAAATTCATGTTTGAATATCTCTTAACCAGATTTGGCTGCCCGAAAGTTTTGATGAGTGACAGGGGTACACACTTTCTGAATGAAATGATCAACACGTTGACTGAGGAATTCCAGGTCTACCATCAGAAGAGTACATGATATCCCCCATAGGCAAACAAAACTGTTGAATCCTTTAACAGGATTTTGGAGACTGTGCTGACAAAGATCTGGAATGCATAGTGGAATGACTAGGATGTACATGTACCTGTAGTACTATGGACTTATCAGACTACTTGTAAGAAGTTGAAAGGGAAAACATCATTCAAATTAGTATATGGGGTCGAAGCCGTAATTTCGATGGAATACAATGTGCCTAGTCTATGCATAGTAGCCTTGATGGATATGATGGATGGTGAGGCCCTGGAAGAACATGTCACACAGCTGATGGAGCTCAAAGAAGATCAATTTTTTGTAGGATTCCATCAACAAGTCCAGAAGGAACACGAAAAAGCATGGCATGATTGCCATATCAAGCTTCACACATTCAAGGTAAACAATATTGTCCTATTATATGATAGTGAATTCACTAAATTTCCGGGTAAATTCCAAATGCATTGGTTAGGGCCATATATTGTCAATAGAAATTATAGATGGAGGTGCAGTTCAACTCGCGAAGTTGAATGGGGAACCCTTCCCGGAAGAGTGAATGGGAGAAGATTGAAGTTGTATACAAGGGATCCTACGCAATGAATATATGACAATAGGATAGTCTTACTGCTCCAGTAAATTGCAAGGGAGTGTGAGACTATAAACTACACTACCCAGCTTGGTGGACAACGCAGTGAACAGGCTGTGCGAAGAGTGACGAAGATGCAATAAGTGAAGCTGCGCTCAGGAAGCTACACCAAAAGGGAAGGTACTACATAGATTAGCAAGAAAATGACCGTTGGAGTTATTGTTCATGACTTAACGACCAGAAAATGGTTAAGAGGAGTGGGGCGATGGTAATTAATGCAAAAATATTTGGAGATCTACTGCCAAAACAACATTTATTATCAAAATTTGGGGGGAACAGTCGGATTTGAATTCAAAATCCCCTATAAATTACACCTGTCAGTCCAATAGAGAACAATTTGCGCTCTAAGACTTGTTGCTGAATTTCATTGTCTGTCACCTATGATCCACGCGTATTGGGAAGATTTAGTTGCAAGCCAAGTGTTTGCCGAATTGTTTGAGATAAACCGCAATCTTATCCTTGAGAAAATGTCTACCTCAAGCCCTATTGAAATTGTTAGTGGTGGTGATGTTGTCTTTGACACAGCAGCCCCGGAAGCTATAAGTATGGAAGCTCCAGCTATTATGCCTATGGTGCTGAGGTCGCCTAGGCTGAAGCACACCCCTACCAAAGAAAACCAACCAGCCAAGCCAAAACAATCTGTGAAGGACAAGCAGAAGAAGGTGTCAGTGCACGTGTCACCAAGAAAGCATACTGAAACACAAGCAAAGCAAAAGAAAGATAAGCAACCAGAAAGAGTAGTTGACCTGGAGGCAGAAGAATTCTAGGGAACGAAGGATATTGATGCCGAAGGGGTGGAACCCATGACGAGGCTGCCAAAGTATATCCCTCCACGGAAGGGAAAAGCAAAGGTAATGAAGGACCCTGATACTGAGAAGTTTACATTATCCACACCCTTGTTGCCTAAGCAGGTCCCCTATGAAGGTCCTCGGATCATGCGGATCCCGTTGTTAAAGATGGAGGATTGGGACCTCACAGACCACATTAACTTTCCACATTTGGCGACGTTTAAATATATGTGCAAGATCTATTATGAAGAAATGGGTGATACCACATTGGAGCCGATGGAATGGGTCTGCAACATTGAGCAATCAGGGTTTCTCAATCTGTTGTTGGTGCCACATTATCACCGCACCCATTAATACGATATGTGTGCATTAGCTCCTTACACTGGTACATGATGGGTGCTTATGGCTAGGAGAGCCTGTCCCCATCACAAACATGTTGATTCACAAAATCACGCAGCTACCTTACAAAGGTGTGAACCCGACCGAGGAGTTTGGAGGGAACACTAGAGAGAAAGAACATGCAGACAAAATGAAGAAGGATTACGACCTCCTTAAGAAGTCACGAGGGTATTCCATCCTCTCTATTACAGACCAGTCAGTTCAATTTGCTGCCCAGATTTTAGCAGGGAAGGTTATGAGTAAATGTTGCACGGACGAAGTTTCGGTGTCCGTAAATTCACTTACTGTGTAGTGCGTGAAATGCGTACAATTTAATTGAGCCAAGTACCTTTTCAGGTGTTCCTAGTGAACTGTCGCAAGGCTCAGAAGGAAACCAAGTTGTTCCACTACACTTGGTTGTTGCTATCAATTGTGCTTGTTGCATGGAGATTGTCGGAGGATAGCCAATTTCCTCCTCTCGAGGAAGGATTGCTGGAGGTTGCGTAATTAACCTCTTTATGGTCTATGAAGGATGCCGCGCAGATTCAAGAAACAAAGATATTTTTGAATTTTTTGGAAATGGATCTCCATATGGAAATCAATCACCATCCAAGGTTGTCCCCAACCTTTTTTGTGCAACTATCAGCCTATGTGACATTCAAGGATGACTTCCACAGAGTCTATATCTAAGCACGAAAGGATCCAGAGTGGAAATGGCACCAGTTTCCCTCTTTGGTGTCAGAAACGAATGTGCAGGAGGTTGTAGGGTTATGTCCTACAAACTGGTGTGCCCCGTCAGAGTTAGATGTTGGAACGAGCATAAGTGTAGAAAGTTCTACTACGTAGAATAGAAAGGAGGCTACTAAGAAATCCGTGCGTACCCTAGTAGAATAGAAAAAGAAGGAAGCTACAGAAAAGGCTCACATAGAGCAGGAACGCTCTGTTCAGGAGTAGGCAGAAAAAGAAAAACGTGAGTCACAGAAAGGTGATAAGTCACCTTTGCCAGAGACAGAGGAGGAAGAGATTTCAGGCCAAGGCGGAGACAGTGGTTAGGGGTAGAGAACCCCCTTTATTTTGAAAATATGTGGCACGAAGCATAAGGGTGGAACATGCAAAAAGAAAAAATTTGATAAAACACGGGTTTATCCCATGGTATTAACAGAGGGATATCTCGATGAGATTGATGATAAAATTAGGGATACCACAATAGAAGTGCTACAATAGTTAGAGCAGCAATACATGCAGATGTTGGGGAGCATCCATAAGGATTTGAGAGAGCTCCAGATCCAAACAAGCAAAATACATGGGGCATTGGACAAGTGAGCACGGAGCAAGCAAGCCTGACACCCGAGACAAGCCAAGTAGTAGGGCTAGTAAGAACCCTGGATCTCATAACCATACCATTTCCAGATGAGTCCATTCATTCCAAATCAACTGATGATCACATTATACTTAGTACAATCAAGAATATATGACTGAATATAGCGGTTCTCTCCAAAAAAACCCTCCACGCGCTGCATAAGGGGGTGACAAATGAGTTGAGAACCAGGGAGCAACACGCCCTCAACCAGCTAAGTGAGTACAAAGTCAACAATGAACAAATATTCATTAAAAAGACATAGGCTCTGAAGGAAAATGAGGCACTATATGTGCGTAGTTCAAGTCTAGAGTCAGTAGCAGTGGAGACCTGTAAGACAGTGCCTGAACTTCACATCCCAGAAGATGCACAGCTTGAAGCCAAAATAAAAAAATTAGTCGCTGGAGTGTGTGAGAGTAGAGCAAAAGTTGGACGAGTAACTTTCAAGTTCAACATGAAGATTGCAGAGCTGAAGTTGAAGTTGCAGTCGATGACTCCACCTATGGTCTAGGAGTAGCACAAAATCACAATTAAGGAGGGCATGACTACCTTAGATACCATAGTCATTGACTGTGTGACATTTTCTAAACAGGTTATGGAGCTATTGACCAATCTATAGGAGGATTTGAACTTGCAAACATTTAACACAAAGGTAAGAGAGATGCAGTGCCAATATGATGAGGTTAGGGTGACTGCGTGCACATTAGCACCAGCACAGCACCTTGCCATGTTGCAGGAAGGAAATAAGCTACTGGCATAAGTAGAGGAAGCACAGAAGAAAGAGGCCTTGCTAAAGGCTAGGTTGTAGCCTTGGTTGGATGAGGCTTATCAAATCATGATCTCCATTAAAGATAAGCTTAAGGGACTACAATAGGCACAACGAATGATGAGGCTGGCAGTAGAAGGACCAACCACTGAAACATTGGTCGAGGAGGTTCGACAGGCAGAAACACAGAGCGTTTCTCAAGTTGCAGTGATCTAGGTGGAGCTGGGGGATCTTCATAGTGATATCATGGTGCCAGAAGAGTGACTCGAGGGCGAGTCACGATAATTATTTTCGGGCCTATTGGGATGGGGTCCCCTAGGATAGTTTGGCATTAAGATAACCAAAATTTTGGCACACTTTTGTAAATAATGTAAAGTCTCTGTGATTTGTGGATGCGAGACACGTAGATGATTAGGAGTCAAAGGGGCTTAGCCCCTTGTTTTGGATAAATTTTGAATCAGTTTTTGAGATTCACCCATGATCCGCAGACCATGGCATTGTATGAAAAAAGTCTGTAAATAGTGAGTCTTGGTGAAAGGAAGAGAGAGAACTAAGTGGAACTATGATAAGGAATTAGGTCAATTGAGGAAGTTAGGGCAGGAAGGCTCTACTTCCTGTGCTTAGATAGAGAAAGAAAGGCTCTGCAATTGAGTGTGCGGAGGCCTAGGTAGAGTCCGCAGCTGAGTGCTCGGACCCTTGCAGTAGTGTACGTAGGGAAGTTTGAGATAATAACCTATGATTTAAGATCAATAAAGACAAGTTTCTGAAGAATTATTGAGTATTTATGTTCATGTCTATTTATGTTATATGTCGCTGATGAATGACTTGTTTTATGAAATATTGATTGAATTCTATGTGATTCTCTTGAATAAGTCTTAATAATGTATGCAATGCATGTTTAAATACTTTCGCGAAGACTCTGGTGATTCCTCTTATGTTTATTAACGACTTAAGTAGATCTACATGAACACCAATTTAGGATTTCTTTCTGATGCACGTAAGTAGGTAAATCGACTATTAAAGGTCCGCAAGGACTGATCGTAGACCTTTGCGAAGGTCTGAAGGTTGTTTTAACAGAGTTGCAGTAACGTGCCCTAAGAGTTTATCGATCTGCATGAAGGCATATATGAGGTGGTGGAAGATATCACACTAGTCTTTGGATGTAGAAACTTGGTTCTTTCATCCCCCCATACTGCTTTGGGTGAGACTGTGACCTGCGCTACGCTGGTTGTTGCTGAAAGGGCCAGTAGTGTAGGGTTTTTTTGGTTGGCGCAACTAAATATGAACATGGGTCAGGACCCATTTAACCCAACAATAGGTAGGGTACTTAAGAACTTCCCCATGAAATACTTCATAATGGTAGCAAATGTGACTTCCTCCTTGCATCAAGACAACTCCCATATCATACCCATTCACATGTGTCTCCACTTCAAAAGGTTGTTGCAAGTTTGGTAATGCCAAAACTGGTGCTTCACTAATCTATTTATTTAACTCAACGAAAGCCTTATGTTGACCTTTTCCCCAAAAAATATCGTTTGATGCTTGAAAATGCTCCTGGAAGGTTTCAGACCCTATTTTACGAAACTGGGTCCCGACGGTAAAAACGGTCCTGTGAGCTTATTCCTCCACTTTTTCCACTCCAAATTCATCAAGATGGATGAAAAAAATATAATGATTGTTGGGTTCAGGTTTTGTGCATATTTTAGACACCTTTTCTCCCCCATCTTGACCATTTCAGCTCTGAACCTATGGACTTTATATCATAATTACCTTTTTCCCGGTTATAAGAATCCATTTTTGTTATGAGATATTATTTTGCCATTTTTGTTAAATATGAATGAGCTGATATCTTTTTCATGGATAATCGAGGAAAATATGGAAAAATTTCTCTGGCACTACTTCTTTTAGGTGATGCTCCAAAGTCCACGGCCAAAGGATGAACATCAGTGTCATAATTCGCAAAGGGGTTTTGAGTACTTGCTGTTTCAGACCATTGTTGTTACACCCTGAATTGTTGTTACACCTCAAGCATTGTTGTTACACCTCGAATTATTGTTACACTGTAGGATGTTGACTACATCACAACTATCTAGGACCATGGGTGCTATTACAGAGGACAATTGTCGTAAACATTGTATTATCTATGGGCGGCTAAGGAATCAAGGCAGTTGTGATTTTGAGAAATGATATAACAACAATAGGCCTTGTATTTAGAACTTGTTGTAGCGATTTCTATTCTCTCTCGATATTGATCAGCATGAGAATCATGAAATTATCATGAATGATCTGTTTCTTATTTTGGGAATGTAAATCTTATAAAGGGGACTCAGTTCGATGTAAATGCAAACAATATCGTCATTCTTCTTCTGTAATTCATAACCATTTTAATACAAATAATAGCATTGTTGATGTTTTTACAGACGTGGTGTTGGGACTTTAACTAATTCGCATTTCAACCCTATGTCGTCCTAGGGAGGAAGGGCCCTCCTACTTAACAGGGATTGCGGCAACAATAATAGGATAGTGGTAGATCAATCATTATTCCTTTCAGTAAGTGTGAAGTTATTTCTCTCGCTATGTAATTTGCAGAATGAGTTTATTTTTGTTTCTAGATTTTTGTTATGCTGTCACACAGGATTGATTTGAGCATAATATTTAGTCAGCCAGCTTAGTTAGTGGTATGGGGTGTGTCACTCCTTTTCCTTCGTAACATGAAGTGTGGTTTCATTTCTATAGATTTTTTTTTTTGCATGAGTGTTAGATTCTGCAATTAAATTCAACGACATTCATTTATGTATTTTATTTTTACTCTTGGCTGAGGTGTATCAGCACAGACAATGCATACTCCTTTGAAACAAACAAACCTAACCTGGGTTGAAAATTAATGGTTGTGATTCAGTCAAATTAACAGTGATTAAATCAACTTAATATTTTGGTTCCGTTGCCCGGGAAGGCAGTTGACAATGCAATCAGGCAAGTGTGTTTTGTTAACAGAGTGTTTCTACTGTACAGGTGTTGGGTGGTAAGACGAGAGGTAAGAACCTACACATCGCTCTAATATATTGTAGCGGGCTCACCATTGTATCAACTAGGACACTTAGGACATATAGGTTGTTTAAATTCCTTGATTCTTTAGATGTGTTCTTAGCTTTACAGGTGATGGGCGGTAAGACGACAGGTAAGAACTTGCACATTTCTCTAATATACTTGAGTGGGCTCACCACTGTATAAGTTGAGATACTTAGGGAATGAATAAATACATATAGGGTCCATCTGTAAAGTGTAGGAATAATGTAAATCCCAGAGTACAACCACTCTAATAAATTACAAGAAAAATAGGTCATAAAAGAAATAAGAAGAGCGCAGATTTGGGGAGGAAAACATTTATTCATGAGTTGATCTCAAAAGAAGAAAAAGAAAAATCAATTTCTAAAAGGGACGCAAGGAAAACAGGGCCACAAAAATCTATTACTCCCATAATAAGAACATAAGCATCCTGTTCCTCTGTCTCTATACAGTATCATCCTAAAACTAGTGTAACCACTCTCAAAACTAAGTATCTAAATCAGGAGCAACAGTGGAAGGCTAGTGATCAGGACCTTAGGGCTGAGGGTCAAGGGGAAACTGGTGGGGAACACTAGGAGCCTGAGATGGAAAATCATTCATTGACTTATCAATATCCCGATTCACGCAGTGTAGTGAAACATCCAGCCCCAAAGCAACTTGAGCTATCAATTAACAAATATTCACCCATAAGACAGCCACTAAAATAGTCTGAGGAAGACCCATCATAGCAAGGATCAAGAGGATCAACAATGGGGGAAAAAAATAATGACAACACAAAACAAATGCCACCATTACCACCTTTGAGTTTCTAGTAGGTGATATCAGAGGCGAGGCTCCCATGAAAAACATTCTTTTGTCATCTCTCACATCTTTTGGAGGAATGAATGTAGAAGACCCCGAAACCTTCTTGTTTGAATTTGATGTCTTGCGTAGGAGCTATGATTATATTTCAAATGATTATAATCTGAAATTATTCCCTGCTACTCTAAAAGGATCAACATTGAGATGGTTCATGGGATTAAGCTCTACTACCATTCAGACGTGGAGTGACATGAAAGTGACATTCCTATTCAAGTATCAGGATTGTTGCAGAACCAAGGATTTGAAGGAAGAAATATTTAGAATGATACAAAATAAGGAAGAAATCTTGGAGGAATATGTGGAGTGATTCCATTACAATTTTCAAATATCTAAACATAGTGACTTAGATCAAGAAATCTTGAAGACCATATTCATAAGGGGAATGAGAGATGACAGCTTTGATACCCATAATCTACTAGGGAAGGGGGACATATCTCAGGAACCATTTGCAGAGGTAATAAAGCTTTGTTTGAGATGCTCTAGAGGATCATTGAAGGGGATAAGAATGGCACGGGATGCCTCTACTCGAACAAAGAAATCTGCAAACGATGGTGTGACCAAGGCAGAAATTGGAAATTTGTTCGAGAATCTTAAAGCCAATCTTCTCAGTACACTTTCTTTTTCAAATAATGATGGTACGAGTGAAGAAAGCACAGGACGAGGTTGATGCATCTTTAACCGTTTTCTTCCTGATATGCAAAGACAAGCATTCTCGGAATGAATGTAGGGTAAACAACATTTGTCTGTACAATAGTTTTGATCTAGAGCATTCCACAGCTCATTGTCCAGAGCTTCCCAGATTCAAAGTTGTGCTTAAGGAATCAAGTGAGGAGGTTCAATCTTCCTACTTCATTGGATCCAGGAAACCATGGCAACCACGACCCCCAGGTATGCCTCAAGACTTCTCTTCTTTCAATCCATGGAATAATACATATAATGTTCAGCAATTTCCATGGCAGTACTCTACCCCTCCTCCAGCACAATATCCTTCACCTTGGAATCAATGGTCTCCCTCATCACCTTTCCAATTCCCTCCATCGCAACCATATCCTTGGACTCAGAATTGGAGAGGAAATTCCCTAGGTCCAGTCCCCCCTATAATACTAGTACAACAACAGTTATAGCTACCACCTCTTCAAACACCTATTGCTACACTTTCTATATGACCCCAATTACCTGTGAAACCTAACCCTAACTTGAACAATAAGGTGGCCTAGAACATTGAACCCTTGAATACCTTTCAAAATTATTGTATCACACCTGTCGGGTATAAAAAAATCCATCTTCGGTCAGGGAAATTGGTTAACCCAAATCTCCCCCTTACTATAACCGAAGAAGAATGCGAGTAACCCAAGTCGGGTCCTACACATTTTGAATTTGTTGTCATACCTATAACAACTGATTCAGAAAGGAATGTTGCTCCTGTAACAACCACTTTGAGTAAAGTTGATACACTTGTAACAACCAGTTTGACTATAACAACTAAAGATCCTCCATATCCTTGAAGTTTAGCAAAAATTGGTATGACTTAAAACCTGGAATCGAATTTCCTTAGGGAGTTGAGAAACTTACACATACATATTCCTCTACTACATGCTATCAAAGTTGTTCCTATTTATGAAAAAACAGTAAGGGAATTGTGTGTTAAAAATCCTAGAAGAAAGCCTAAGGACCCTGCTATTATTCATGTGATGGGAAAGTTGTCTGACTTGATGATTGATCAGACCCTTTTAACCAAATACAATGATCCAAGGAATCCTACGGTCACTATTTACATCGATGACAAGACCATTACCAATACATTTATTGATTTAGGGGAAACCATTAATGTAATGATGAAATAGCTCTTCATCACCTTAGGGTTACACAAACTAGGACACACACCTACGGTGTTGGAATTAGTAGATAGGTCCCATGTCAAACCTGAGGGGATGTTAGAAGAGACAATAATTAAATAAACTCAACAATGATAGAATTCGAATCAATATTGGTTAGTGCAGTTGGCCACAGGTACAAAGAAGCAAGTTCAACATTGTGTAAGAGCTTATGCATTTGACTTGAATTCCATGTCTACAACAACACACTTGAATGTATTGTTATTGGGATCATATAGTATGCTATTGGGTATGGAGTGGTTATACCTTCATAGGACCAAGGTGGATTGTTATGACAAATACATTTATTTCTTGGATGAAAATGGGGCACCAAGAGTCTTACAGGGAAAGAAGAAAGCCACATTAGTTAGGATGGTGAAAACTATGCAGGAAAAACGTAGTTGCAAAAAGGGGTGTGTGTTATTTGTAGTACATATTTCTATCAACAAAGGTAATGAAATTGAGGATGCAGATGTTTTGACCAAGTACCTAGTTCTACAACAGTTGCAGGATGTGTTTCCCGTAGAGATGTCAGAGTTTCCACCTCATAGGGAAGTAGAATTTTCTATTGAGATGGTGATAGCGGTAGCTCCAGCATCAAAAGCACCATATAGGATGAGAACTCTAGAGTTGGTAGAGTTAAAGTTGCACCTAAAAGAGGTGTTTGAAAAAGGATACATTAGGCCAGGTGTATCTCCATGGGGCACAATGGTATTGTTTGTGAAGAAAAAAGATGGTACTCTCAGATTATGCATTGACTACGAGAAGTTGAACAAAGTGACCATCAATAACAAGTATCCATTGTCGAGGATTGATGACTTGTTTGATCATATGAAGGGAGAAGTGGTGTTCTCAAATATCAAATTGAGATCAAGATACCATCAGGTATGCATCAAGGAAGAAGATATTTGTTGGAAATAATACTGAGAGGGGGGGTGAATCAGTATTATCAAATCAACATAACTTTTTCATTTCCATACTCAGATTCATATACACTACTTCAATTAAGGATACCCGTGTATATATGCAACTGTGATTAATGCAACTAGCGTATATCTAGTAAACTTATGATTCAGTTAGTTGATCTTCAATGAGTGCATTAGAACAATATTAACCATATTAACAGTAAACAGGTGCAGTAAAACAGAACAGATCATCACACATAACAAGCACACATGAACACCATGATATAAGGTGGAAACCCAATGTGGGTGAAAACCACCTGCTGCAATTCGTCTCTATCTTCCTTTAATAGAAAACTTCTTTTTACAATATTTATGTATTGGTGTAGTCTTATACCAGTACGTAGGCTTCTACCTGCAGAAGGCTACAACCTTCTCTCATTCTCCAGTTTCTCTCGGAAGGGAGCTACAACCCCCTTAGCTCTTGTACTAGCTGATCCATTTACTAGTACGTAGGCGCCGACCTACTGAAGGCTCCAACCTTCACTCGTTTTCTAGCTGCTACTGGAAGGGAGCTCCAACCCCTTGGCTCTTGTACTGGCTGATATGTTTACCAGTACATAGGCGACGACCTACGATCTTCTTCCTCCAGGGACCATGTTTCATAAATTTTCATACTGGATACTCCTGAAGCACAACACCATAATCTGAAGGCCACGTTTCATCCAATTTTCATACTAGACCTATCAATATCATTGAAGCACACAATCAATCAATACTACAATACACCCATAAACTATATCTACATCATCAATCTCTAAATCACCTAAAACTGAAACACTGAAACCCTGTCAACAACACAGTTACCAGAACACATAACAGACAACAGAACTCTACAACAATAACCAAATCCAACTGCAACTTCAAATATCATATCTCATAATGTATATGCTACTATGATGAACCAAACCATGTACATATGCACTTTTCCCAAAGCCAAACCGCGTACAGATCTGCAAATATTTACTCATAACTTTGCAGCTATTCCAGACATCAGTCATACCCAGATCATAACATTCATACAATAAAACATGCGTCAATAATTCAGATCTAGTCTGTCCATAATAAAACCATATAATGATAAACATTCCAAGCCTTAGGATCCTGATCCATCATTCATCATCATCCACATGAGTGCATCCTTGGTTCAGATCAAGCAAAGCATCACCAACCCATAACCAGCATCTAGATCTCACACTTCATCAGATATTCATCACTTGCACACTTGCCCTCTTGGCATAATGATCTTCTCCTTATATAGGTTTAGGCTTCTGTCAATACCATGGTCCAAAACCACATAGAACCAATACCTTGGACCCAATATCTGGGGTCGACACTTCGGACCAAATGCCATGAACCAATACCAAAATACCATGGACCAAATACCACGAACCAAAACCATGGTTTCAAAAATGTACGCGCCTTTCATTCTGTGAAGTAGCGTGTGTACGTATACGCACCTTTTGTTCTGATAACCCACGTGTATACGCACTTTCATCAAGGTTAACCTGCGTATACCTCTCTCTTTACCTGCTGCACTATGATCTGTCATCTGAGTGAGTTTCCATCAAGGAAAACACCTGTATCATACCTCTGAGTGAGTTTCCATCAAGGAAAACACTTGTATCATAATGCCAACAATCTCCCCCTTTGGACTTGATGGCAGCAACCACACCAATTCACTCTCCCCCTTTGACATCAAGGGCAAAGGGCGGACCAAGATATTCTCTTCTTTGGTATACCTTCTGCTGTCCATACTCCCCCTGAGTACCTGCTGAAATCTCTGATTGAGCTCCCCCTTTGTATATGCCAAGATGTACCAATCTGTCCATGCTCCCCCTGAGCACATGCAAGGTCTGTAAAAGCATAACATGACTCTATACATACATCAATCTCCCAATCAAGTGGGAATACACCATTTTGACTCATCCACCCAACCAAGTGGGGATATACCAAAAGTTTATACATGACTCAAAAATAAGAAACATTACATCATCCATCCCATGCATAGTGGGGTAACAAAATACATCATATGACTCACAAAGACCAAGGACCTAAACACAACCATGATAGTTATCAGCAACTATCATACACCATATGATCTGCACTATAAGCATCTGTCACTAGCATCTAGACCTGTAACCTGCAATCCATTCTCTTGGCCAATCAGCACTCAGTAGTAAGATGTGTCAATAAGCATCATCATCAAAGACTTCTAACCATAATGCCAACAATGCATTATTCGAAGAATATGCTCCCCCTGAGCCTGTGCCAACCATCATATACCATGACCGAACCATTTCCTAAGTCTGTTCTGCTGCCTTTTACTTCTGAGCTCCATATACACGACTGTGCAGTGTGTAACTCACGTATATACGCGACTTGTCTTCATGATATATGCGTATGAGATTTAGAACACTAATGTTCCACACTTTCAACTTCCTCTGAGTCTGTCATGTCTGTGTACTCTGCTATGCCACATATTTCTGGCTGTACTTCCTTTTTCTTCCATATCTTCAACTGTGATGATGTTTTCTCCTTTTGGTATGGTGCCCAAAATCTTCTCCTGCATTCCTTTGCTATGTGTCCAAGCTTATTACATGCATAACATCTTACATGTTTCATATTCCTTCTGTAGCAATCAATAGCTTTGTGACCAAACATATTGCAAGAAAAACAATATCCCTTGAAGTACCTGGAACGTGATGATCTTTCTGTGTGATGGTCTTGAACCATTCTACTTCTACATCTGGCTGCAACATGTCCACAATTATGACATACATAACATTCAACATTATTCATCGGAGGAAATAATCGTCTATCACTTCCACAGTTAGGAGCAAAAGATTTTCTTTGAGGAATTTCTTTCCTTGGTTGTTGATGGGATTGTCCTCTCATCTCCTTGTTGAGCATTTCAGATTTTGCGTTAGAGTTCCTTGTCTTACTTTGTGAACTAGATTCACCTTTAATAGATTCATGGAAACCAAGACCAGTTTTGATAGCAGGAGACCTTTGACTACTAAGAATATCATCCAAGATCTTAGTACTATCTTGAAATCGTAATAGTTTATCTTTTTCTTCTAATTTACCTTTCAAGATATTTACCTCAACCTGATGTTGTTCTTCCTTTTCCAGACATTGCTTCTTCAAGGTTTCTTCAGACTTTCTTCCTTCTTCCATTTGTGGCCTTAGTTTGAGAATCTCCTTTTCTTGTTCTTTATTCAACTCCTGCAGCATTTGACGAACTCTGAAGGCACATTCCAGCTGAGCTTTTAAGCTGATAATTTCTTCTTTGAGGGCACTCTCCCTTTTGCTAGGTAGATCTTGTTGATCTATGATTTTATCTGATGCTTCATTTGCTTTTTCATCTTCAATCTGAGGTGGTTTAGAATCTGAATACTTGCTACCACTCACCGGCAGGCTGTCATTGTTCCTTTGAGTTGTATTCTTCTTTTGACGCACTTTCTTTCCCATTGTTCTATGGATCTCCTTCAAGCGATCAAGCTTCTACCAAAGGACCTGCTCTGATTCCAATTGTTGGAAATAATACTGAGAGGGGGGGTGAATCAATATTATCAAATCAATATAACTTTTTCATTTCCATACTCAGATTCATATACACTACTTCAATTAAGGATACCCGCGTACATACACAACTGTGATTAATGCAACTAGCGTATATCCAATAAACTTATGATTCAGTTAGTTGATCTTCAATGAGTGCATCAGAACATTATTAACCATATTAACAGTAAACAGGTGCAGTAAAACAGAACAGATCATCACACATAAGAAGCACACATGAACACCATGATATAAGGTGGAAACCCAATGTGGGTGAAAACCAACTACTGCAATTCGTCTCTATCTTCCTTTAATAGAAAACTTCTTTTTACAATATTTATCTACTGGTGCAGTCTTATACCAGTACGCAGGCTTCTACCTGCAGAAGGCTACAACCTTCTCTCGTTCTCCAGTTTCTCCTGGAAGGGAGCTACAACCCCCTTAGCTCTTGTACTAGCTGATCCATTTACTAGTACGTAGGCGCCGGCCTACTGAAGGCTCCAACCTTCACTCGTTTTCCAGCTGCTACTGGAAGGGAGCTCCAACCCCTTGGCTCTTGTACTGGCTGATATGTTTACCAGTACATAGGCGCCGGCCTACGATCTTCTTCCTCTAGGGACGATGTTTCATAAATTTTCATACTAGATACTCCTTAAGCACAACACCATAATCTGAAGGCCACGTTTCATCCAATTTTCATACTAGACCTATCAATATCATTGAAGCACACAATCAACCAATACTACAATACACCCATCAACTATATCTGCATCATCAATCTCTGAATCACCCAAAACTGAAACACTAAAACCCTGTCAACAACACAGTTACCAGAACACATAACAGACAACAGAACTCTACAACAATAACCAGATCCAACTGCAACTTCAAATATCATATCTCATAATGTATACGCTACTATGATGAACCAAACCCGCGTACATATGCACTTTTACCAAAGCCAACCCACGTACAGATCTGCAAATATTTACTCATAACTTTGCAGCTATTCTAGACATCATTCATACCCAGATCATAACATTCATACAATAAAACATGCGTCAATAATTTAGATCTAGTCTATCCATAATCAAACCATATAATGATAAACATTCCAAGCCTTAGGATCCCGATCCATCATTCATCATCATCCACATGAGTGCATCCTTGGTTCAGATCAAGCAAAGCATCACCAACCCATAACCAGCATCTAGATCTCACACTTCATCAGATATTCATCACTTGCACACTTGCCCTCTTGGCCTAATGATCTTCTCCTTATATAGGTTTAGGCTTCTCTCAATACCATGGTCCAAAACCACGTAGAACCAATACCTTGGACCCAATACCTAGGGTCGACACTTCGGACCAAATACCATGAACCAATACCAAAATACCATGGACCAAATACCACGGACCAAAACCATGGTTTCAAACATGTACGCGCCTTTCCTTCTGTGAACCGGCGTGTGTACGTATATACACCTTTTGTTCTGATAACCCGCATGTATACGCACTTTCATCAAGGTTAACCTGCGTATACCTCTCTCTTTACCTACTGCACTATGATCTATCATTTGAGTGAGTTGCCATCAAGGACAACACCTGTATCATACCTCTGAGTGAGTTTCCATCAAGGACAACACTTGTATCATAATGCCAACAATATTTACAAGACAAAATTCTGAAACAGGTATAGGCATTATGAGTTCGTTGTAGTTCCATTTGGTTTGAATAATTCTCAAGATACATTTATGTGCTTGATGAATAGTGTGTTGCGTACTTATTTGGACAAGTTTGCTATTGTGTTAATTCATGACATATTGGTATATTCTAAAAATGAGGAAGAGCGTGTCGATCATTTAGTAGTAGTTTTTAGGTTGTTGAGAGAGCATCAGTTGTATGCTAAGCTCAGCAAGTGCATTTTCTTTCAGACTGAGGTACATTACTTGGGACATGTTGTTTCCAAGTAGGGCATAGTAGTATATCCATAAAAGATAAGGGCCATCATGGAGTGGGTAGCTCCCACGAATGTGGATGAGGTGAGATCTTTCATGGGGTTAGCATATTATTACAAGAGGTTCATTAGGACCTTCTCATAGATTTCTTATCCTATTACATCATTGCAGAGGAAAGGTAAGAAGTTTGAATGGACACAGGAGTGTGAGGAAAATATTTAACAACTTAAACATTTGTTGACACATGCACCAGTGTTAAAGATTGCATATCCGAACAAATAATTTGTAGTGTGTACAAATGCTTGCAAGAGAGGACTTGCTGGAGTCCTTATGCAGGAAGGATAGGTAGTGTGCTATGTTTCACAAAACTTTAATGAGCACGAGCAGAACTATTCAATGCATGATCTTGAGCTAGCAGTGATCATACATGCATTGAAGATGTGGAGGCACTATCTTCTTGGCAGGAGGTTTGTATTGATGAGTGATCACAATGGATTGAGATACCCGTTTGACTAGAAAAATCTGAATGGCAGGTAGACTAGATGGTTGGCCACGATCAGTCAGTTTGATTTCAAGATCATATACATCAAAGGAAAGGAGAAAATGGTCACATATTCTCTTAGCAGGTGGATACATGTAAATCATATAGAAACTATGAGTTCCTATGGGACAAATCTACAGGTTAAGATGTGGCAGGTTGGTTAGTAGGATTTCAGGTATATGGAGATTGCGCACAGGTTGCATCAATGTATAGGTATATGTACAGGTACTATTAGAAGTACAGGTACATGTAATGGTACAGGTGCAAGTGCACATGATGTGAATTATTGTGCTACAACAGATGGATTGGTCAGGTTTAGAGACAGGATATATGTGCCAGACAAAAATGAGCTCAAGAAGGTAATCTTGTGGGATTTTCATGCAAATCCATATTCAGGTCACCCAGGTTATCAGAAAACATTTACTGCAGTTAAAAAATTATATTATTGGCTGAATCTAAAGAAGGATGTAGTAGAGTTTGTGGCTAGCTGTTTTGATTATCAGCAGGTGAAGGTAGAGTGTAAGTGTTGGGTGTAATATAGGGCATATTAATGGAACAACATTTAATTGTCAATCTCGGATTTCATGAACTTCGAGACGTGGAACTGGAAATTCCATAGAGAGACTTCAGTAACCTACAAAACAAAACCCCGGTTTGTGTAGAAAGTGCTCACACCTTTGGATTCCTGCACTAGTCAATTCCTACACTTAGAAAAATCATTAGAAGAAAAACCATAAATGCTACAAAAACTAATCCTATACTTCTCTCAAAAATTGTAAACAAACCCTAGTTATTGACGAACTTGAAAAGTAAACCTTAATTAAGAGAAAATCTTAAATATTTGGAAATAAAGAAACAAACCCTAACTAGTAATTAACCCGAAACATGAGCATTAACCAATAAAATGTAAAGAATATCTAAACCTTAAACAATCCAAGCTCTACTAATGCAAATTAAGACTCTTAAATCAAAATGAAACCTCTATTTAAGTTCCTGCTCTAAATCCTCTTTCCTCCCAATTCTAAGTGTGAGCAAAAAGAATGAAAATCACTCCACTCTAATTGTAAACAAAAACTAAAAGGATAACCCAAATATGCCTTTAAATATCATCAAGTAAATCATATATGGAAGAAAATTGTTGTGTGCAAGTCCAATCAATCTAAAAACAATTATTGTGTGTTCAAACAAGAATTCACCTTACTCAAATTGCGGGTAATCCAAAACCTTAACACAATTTTCAATGAGAAGTTTCTCTTCAACCTTAGAGAATAAAAGTCTATAATGATCCCATACTTGCAAGAAAATATCTGAAAATGAAGGATTTTGTATTAATACTAGAAACAGAGTATCAAACAACAAATGAGTCTAAATTTTCTTTCCAATGTGAGTTCCTGCACTCAGTGTAAACCACGAGTGTAGGATCTCCTTAACCCTAGATCACTGCATAATCAGGTTATCAACTAATGACCAAAGGTAATGAAATTAAAGAAATAAAGACTCATATTTATCACACCCTGTTATTATATCAATGAACCCAATGATACTCTGGAAAGTAACAACTTTGGATGACTGAAATCATTAGGACTTCAACGAGCTCTATATTAAATAAATGGAGGATATGCTTTTGTTTCTCATAAATAGATAAAAGAGCTCCACTGTATGTTTGATAATCCAAATCTTAACAATCAAAGTTTCTTACGAATTGTTGATAAGGTACAAAAAAATATTTATGAAATCAAATACTTCATAAAACAAAGCATCAACACCATGTATCAAATCTGGGATCACACCATCAAAATATATGCAAATTTTGAAAAGAATCTTATATTGTCACTTCAAATAGTCCCAAATCTATCAGTCAAATTGCTCATAAAAATAATGGACATATCTAGGAAGTAAAACACATTGATAAAAAGAATTAATCTCTCATATAATAATCCACCAAAGAACCTTGCTTTTGACACACCATTGCTCCAAAAAAATAAACACACAAAGAAAGGAAGATTTGCAAATCTACAACAATACTACTATGCTAAAAGAATGTTGAGCTAGGCTGTTGGGCCCTACTAGGCCATCTCACACCCTCATTTAAATTTTTAACTCATAGTGCAGAAATGATTATATGATATACAAGAAATAAAGAAAAGAACCTAACATCAATAGTCTTTTATTAAAATTGGATCAGTGTTTTATATCCCAAGCCATATACTCCATGTCCAGACTAGAAATCTAAGGTTATAATCACATCCCCTCTCACACTGGCCATGGTTAAGCATTTCATAAAATTTACAAGATGAATTTTGGCCCTAACTACCATTTTTCTTAATTCTGGAAAATTATAAATTTTTAACAAATTGGCCTCAAAGATATTTGGATATCTTCCTAACCATGGAAAATTTTGGGAAATTGTTTGGAGGAAACCTAATATGTCATGATTTAAATAAAAAAATCTCTTGGAATTTTCTCATTCAACTCCATTGCCTCGGAAATTGTGCACAAAGTTGATTGTTTGGATACTTTTGCAATTTAGGGTTTTACCTGATTTTTTACAAATCTGCCTCAAAGACCCCTTCGAATCTCCCAAACCATGATGAATTCTAGAAAAATATTCAAGGCTTAGTCAATTTTATATACTGGGAGAAAAACCTGTGTTCCATATTTCTGAGATTCTTCTTCATATGCACAAAAATTGAGGCGAACTTTGGCAGTTTGAACACTGTCGAATTTGGGGCTGAAGCATTAAGTATTCCCTAAAAATATATTTGTACGACCTAGGTGCATTTTGAATGATGTGGAGGTATTCAAACAACATTTTTAACAAAAACCTTTCCTGTATTTTCTCAAAAATGTGTCGATGTATGAAAGCCCCAAATTGGTGGCTCTCTAGTGCAAGAATGTTGTTATTTAGTGTAGGAGCAGGTCAATAAAAGATAGGTACACTTATTACTATACAAAAGGATCCAAGATCATTCCAAATGCATGTTTATATCACCAACTAGCATTTTCCTTCATGGTAAGCTTGAATTATGAAGTGATCCACATATAATTCCATTTTGGTGCAGGATCTCTATGGAGTGCAGGACTTGCATTAACAACATCAACGAAAATAAAATCTAAGAAATGCATATAATGAAGGTCTAAAATGCAAACCAAATGTAAATCTTCATTATTGCTGCAAAACAATGTATAAGTGCAAGATAAAGGTTCATAAACTGGTGAAACAAGGGAATAAGTGAGGCATCAAATGGGAAAAAAGATGCATTAGATACAACAATTATGAGGCCTAAAATCCCCCAATGTTGATCATCTTGCATGCCCACACGCAAATGAATCAACTTCTATACTGATTCTCCCTTGCAAAAAACCAAAATTTAACCATAAATGTTCCTGCAATCATGTGTAAACAAATGTTCCCTGCTAGATTTGACTTTTATAAAAGATAATGCATGTTGGGTATTTTCTGTATTGGATTATTTATTCATTTAGACTGATCCAAAGAAATTATCATGCCAAAGCTGCTACAAAAAATGACAAACTGCAAGTATAGTGTCATAATGAAATAACCAACTATCAAGATTTCCACAAAGCATCTCAAGAGCAACCCAAATCAATAGGTCCTCACTTTCAATAGCCTCATTATTATAAATATAAGTGACATTATTTGGAAGCCAAGAATTTAAAATGGATGGAAATAGGAAAAAAAAATATGACAAAATGATAGCTTCCCACGATGACCATATTACCGTTACCCAAGCATATAGTTGAAGATCCTCTTGACCAAGAAAAGTGAATCACTTGCACTAAGGGTCCCACATCTATGAAAACCTTCATACTATATAGAGAATTTTTTGTAAGAAATCACATTGAAGATTTCTTCCAACGTTGACCAAAATCTTCAATGTGATTTCTTCCGAAAAATTCTCTATATAGTATGATATGGATCACAAAAGCTTGAATTTGAATAGCCTTAATACTTCTAAAAGATAGAACTCCAAAGAACATTACCAAAAGCATCTTAAATCCATTCTCAGAGAGATATGATAATGAGTTCATGGAAAGACGAAAACAACCAAGTAAATCATAGTGTAAAATTAACTTTACTACCACATACATGGCACTGCTGCCAGCAAGTTTCTACAACCTCGATAGGGATTCCTTTTAACCCCATGAAATGTCTATGTCCCATCTATTAGATATAAATTCATAGTCAATTGAAAGCATTTACATTTGTTTAGAAATTAATTGAATGGTGTAGTATAGGGCATATTAATGGACCAACATTTAATTGTCAATTCATGAGTTTATGAACTTCGAGGCGCAGCACTGGAAATGCCAGAGATACCCTATAGCAACCTACAAATCAAGTTATAGTCTAACTTGCACATCAATCTCAACAAATTAAATGAAATCTTGAACTTCACTGGAAACTTCAGAAAGCATAAACACCAATCCGGACAGTTGGAAACAAATGTCAATCCAATGGAAAATAAAAGACAAACCTGTACTATTAGAAACTGTAAAAGGAAATCCTAATTATTGGGAAAAGGTAAATTCTAATTACCATTTAACTAGAGACCAAGAAATGTCTATCAATTCAAACTGAGGATCATAAGAAAATGGAAGATTGTAAATGATGAAAGAAATTTAAACTCAAGACCAATTCAAACCATTCTTCGTGCAAAGCAAACAAGTCTGCCTTAATTTCACCTCATCTGTCTCTGTGTAACAAATTCTTTTAAGAAATTAAAACCTAAAAGCATCATCTGACCTTGGTAGGTATATTCCTTTTGTAAACAAATCTATGAAAGAATTTCTTTAATATAAATGCTCTTGCCTTCTTTCTCTCTCTGTAACAAAAAATAAATATTTCTTTGGAAAATGACCATAAGTCTAATGGCTACTACGATGTGGGGGAACATTATCGATCTCAAGCATGATGTAGTTTCGTAGGCTCTGTAGCATATGGGAATCACGATTTCAAATGGCCAATAACAGAAATATAAATGTGGCCTCTGCTCTTGAAGGAATACACAACCTCTATAAACAAAGTTGTTTAAAACTCAATAAATACAATAGGCTACGATCTTGCCATCCATACACCTCCACTTTAAATCATAATCATTTGAATTATTAAGGTGAAATCAATATCATATTCTGGAGCACGAACCCACAAGATTATGTTGGATCTAAACCAACTTAAAATAGTGGAATTATGAAATCAAATTCTGTAGAGGCAAAGTCTCAAAGCATAATCTGACATCGTGAACACTAGGAGAGACATACCTCGTGTACACATGAAATCAACAAAGATGACATGCAATTTGATCTAGTATTCAATGTAAAGAAATATTTTAAGTTACAAGAATATTTTTTCAATATCGTATTAAACGCAACAAGTAAAATGACATCAAATTTTGAAAAGAAAGGAAAGAGTCCATTAGAAAATAAATATTACGATATGATATTACACACACTTCTGACACAGTCAATGACGAATTAAACGCTCTTCACTCAATACATAGAAATCCAACTAATCCTTAATTATTCAGAGTGGTGTCGACCTGGTCTGGCGGCCAACCTAGTTAGCTTGCACCCCCTGTCAATGCTTTCATTCACTCAGAGATTTTAAACATGAAATGTTCAACCAAATTGGAAATAACTTGACATGAAGTGGTTCATTTAATATTGAAAGTGCAGTCTTTACATGGTGCAGGAAAATATCAGACTCCAACAAACAGAGGGAGCAATCCATAGGTCGACTATACTCGTGTAATACTACTTTGGGTCCGTCTCCTCTCTCCTTTTGCTCCAAGCCATCTCCTCGTTTATATAGATATTTACTTTAAAAATTGGGCTATTAACAAGCCAATCAAATACAAATGGAACAAATTACAAATCGGAAGAGTTTTCCATGGATACAAGTCGGATTCTTGCACCAGTTTGATAGGTTCCAGCATCATGCATCAAACGTCTATACGCATGAGGATTCTTGCACCAGTTTATTATAAGACTGTCTGGTTCCTGCACCACGTATCAAGTTCCCACACTAGAGTCAAGGAATGCGTAGACTACTTGAATTAGTCAAATTTGGAGGACATTACTTACCTGGTAGTTTGAATATTAGTTTGAGGATATTTTAGGAAATGCTTATCGGTCAACATCATACTTATTTTACACCACTAGTCGCAAACCAAAAAAAGAGGATCCATTTACCAAAACAATCCCTCATATATTGGATTCAACTCCTCTACTCGACATTCAATTGCACCAGAACTAGATCCGACTTGTATCTATGGAAAATTGTTACGATTTGTAATTTGTTCTGTTTGTATTCGATTGGCTTCTTAATAGCTTGATTTTTAAAGTAAATATCTATATAAAATGGAAGATGGCTTGGAGAAAAAAGAGAGAGGAGATGGTCCCAATGTAGTATTACATGAGTATAGTTGACCTATGGATCACTCCCTCTGTTTGTTGGAATCTGATCTTCTCCTGCACCATGTAAAGGTTGCACTTTCAAGATTAATTGAACAACTCCATGTCAGGTTATTTCCAATTCCTCTATGCAAGAATCCTCATGAGTGTAAGAATCCCAATTGGTACAAGAATTTGATGCATAGTATAAGGGGGTGAGTGCAGGATCAAAGCATGTTGGCATATGTGTAAAAATGTAATCAACTAAGTTTACACCTTCAAACACAAAAACTATTATTAATGATACTTTTAATGTTTAAATCTCGTGAAAAGAAGGGAATCATAGTAGATAGTAATAATTACTTTATTGTCTCCAAGAACGCAGTAAACCATGACAATAATCATTCAAACTAAACAAAAGCATGAGGGATTTCCAAGTAAAATATGATATAAAGGAAGACAAAACAGAGGCCTAACAGCACCCCATGTTGATCATCTTGCATGTCCTCATGCAAGAAAATAAATTGTTGTAGTATCGCCCCCTTGCAAGAAAACAAGATTAAAACATCTATGGATCGCATTTACACTTGTAATAGTGTTCCTGCAACTCTGTGTAATCAACATTTCCTTTGCTAGATAGAGCTTGTTCTAAAAAATAGAGATTCTATTGGGAACTTTATTTATCAAGACAAATTTCAAGAGATTCTAACAAAAGGGCTACCATATGAATACTAAAATGCAAGGATGGCGTTATTGAATAAAATAGGCAGCTATTAAAATTTCCACAAGTATCTCAGGGGAAACCTTGGTAAGAAGTTTTACTTTAATATCCTCATTGTAAATATAAGTGACATGATTTGAAATCCATGGTGTTAACAATAGATAAAATCTAAGGCTCTGCGTCAACCCTCTTGGCCTTTGTGTCAACCTGAAACCCTTTGTGTTGGCCTTCTGAGACTCTGCGTAGCCTCTCTATCTCTTTGCGTCACTCTTGCAGCCTCTGCGTGGATGATGCAGGCCCTTTTGGCCTCTGCACAGTCCCTCCTAGCCTCTGTGTGACTTCCTTTGGCTCTCCGTCTACCTCTCTACCTCTGCGCTAGTCTTCTGGCACTATCTCTACCTCTCTGCCTCGTACTCACTACCCCTTGCTACAAATCTATTCACTGATTCGATTTCTCTTAGCAAATCCCGGTCTAGAAAATCGAATGACTGATCACTCTGATGTATTCTCCAACTGACCCTTAAGCCTCCTCTTATACTTTTTATGTTGGTCCTTCAACGGCCGAGATTACATCTCTAATCAATGGCTAAGATTATATTTGGCTTGATCCATGTCATTTAGAACCTTCTAACCCAGTTTTATATTAATATCCATTAATATTTTATTTTTCCTAAGTTTAGACTTAGGAACTCCATTAAAAATATTAATTATTTTAATATCTCCTTAATCTAGTAGAATCTACCCAAACCATTTCAAGGTCTTGGAGATCTCATGTACTTTATCCTTTCCACCAATTTTCATGGCTATAGCACATCCAATTCTACCACAATCAATACTCCCTCTTAGCGAGGATTCTGCTCTAATAATACTCCACACTAAGCATCACCCTAATTATACAGCACCGATACCTGTGTTGATGCTAGGCCTCCCCACCCAAAATCCTCTGCATTGTTGCATCCTATACTGCTGCCCATGGCTCTGCCACTACCACTGCTACAATCTATATGACAACTCCCTTTGCAGCTGTGTTGTTGCTTGTCCTTTCTCCCAACACTGCATCTGCACTCTAGTTCTCTCTCATCATGCTGCATCGTGCTACTACTACTGCACTGCAAACCAGTTATTGAGAAGTACGTAACTGATCCACCCAACTATTGACATCCCTAATAGGATAGAAACACTCCCGATTCTAAAGCTCTCTCTGCTGCTATCTTATGCTCCCTCTACTGCCTCTGCGTTACTGCAACAACTCTGTGCCTCTTGCACCACTACAAACCTATCTGTGCCATCCTGCACTGCTGCAACCTCCTCTAAGCCTCTTGCACTGTTGCAACCCTCTATGCACTGCTAGGGACTACTGCACTCTAGCACTCTCTACTGCTTCATCTGCATCCACTTCTACTGACATCCACCATCCTGCTACTCTCACTTCGAGGCTCCCATAGTTAGGTATAATCCAAGAGTTTGGGTACCTCAAGGATCCTACCCTTTTTCTTCCTCTTCTCCTACTTCCCCATAGATGCCAGAGCTACATCCTCTTCCTCTTCTTTCATGACTCGGGCTCCTTTTCTGCTACTTCCCGTCTTGGTCAGTTGTCTAATCTCTTCTTGGTGAAGAGCTTCCCACAATTCTTCCCAATCTAGAACATTCACTCTACCCAAAATACTCTGGATGAATGTCTCCCACTCCTCAGAGACTGTGTTTAGGGCAGTCCTCACCATCAACTCCTGATCTGGCATCACTCCTATGGAATTCTGTTGGTCCCGGATCTCCTTCAACCTGTCAAGGAAGTGATCCATCTACTCCCCCTTCTGCATATAGTATGACCATAGCTAATTCTCTAGTAGCATCTTACTCTGCACGGAAGTGTGATGATACAATGTCTTCAAGGTGTCCCACATTGCCATTTTCATCTCCTTCTCGACAATATGTTGGACCACATGATCCTTGACCCCTTCAAGGATTATGAATTTCACCTTGGCCATCGCATCCTAATACCTTTCATTATCATTTGGGTCAACTGGGATAGCCACGATTCTCAAGGTGAAGGCCTTGATGCGATTTCTATCTAGAACAGGCAGGGTCGTGGCCTTCCAGATGACAAAGTTGGACACCTCATCTAGCATATGTTGATCCTTCAGTCTATTCATGGCCATCTCTCTGCTTTTCTTTTCAACTCCTCCAAGTCTTTACTTCCCTCCTGGAAGTTCTCTCTTCGACTCCCTCTGAGTCGCTACTTCCCTTCTAGAATTTATCTTCTAGACTCCCTCTGAGTCTCAATTTCCCTCCAGGAAATCCACCTGCCAACCATCGAATTGTAGCTCTTTGATCTCCTATGCACTTACAAAATTGATTTGGATTTCTTGGCTAGAAATCCACCTAGGTAGTGACTCCCACTACCTTGGCTTTGCCCCATTATGTACTATTCTGTCTCGGCAGCAAAAGCACCCCACCATCTTCACTCCCTGCAATCTGCCCACAGCTTCCTATGCCCCAACAACTGAAGGACTAAGCCTCTACGCTCTACGTAATCTTGGCATTGGCTGAATTGATCCACTAGCCAACTGCATCAACCCCCCTGGTCTCTGCGTGGCTCTTTGTGAGCCTCTTCTGCCCTCCTCAGCCTCTGCGTTGGCCTCTCTCTAGCTCGAACTAACGATGCAGTCTCTCTGCATCAACCCTTCTCTACTACTTTCTGCCTAGGAACAACTTCTATCACTTGAGACAATTTTTTTTGCTGCAAATTCTCTGATTCAGCTGGTGCCTTCATCTCTCCTGTGATCTGCAACACTATGATACCATGTTGAAATTTCCAAGTATTACCTGTTAGAAATTTTATCTGTATTCTCTGGTTTATTTTTCCTACTTTTTTAATTACTAACAAGTTATTTAACCATATAAAAATTGAAATAAACACAATATAGTCTCAACCATCTACAAATCAACAGATGAAAGAAATAGACAAACAAACAAGGGACACTATTATTTTTGGACAATCGTCCCCAGAAAAACCAAACTTGGGAAAACCAGTACAACATTTCTGAGGGTTATATTATTATGCAGTCTTTCTGAGTACAACTGGGTGCCAAACTGGCTCACCCGACAGAGAAAATAATCTGGCAATAATACCTCTCTATTCAGAAGCAGATATTCAGAAAGTTTGCCCCACGAAACCCTCTCCAGCACAATATGAGGCTCTGCGTAAGCCCTCATGGCCTCTGTGTTAACCTAAAACCCTCTGCATCATCCTTCTCAGGCTCTGTACAACCTCTCTGGCTCTCTGCGTCACTCCTGCAACCTTTGTGTAGATGATGCAGGCCCTTCTGGCCTTTGTGCAGTCACTACTAGCCTCTACATGGCTACCTCTGGCTCTGTGTCTGCCTCTCTGCCTCTGCGCTGGTCTTCCGCACTATCTCTACCTCTTTACCTTGTACTCAATGCCCCTCGCTGTAACTCTGATCACTTATTCGATTTCTCTTAGCAAACCCTGCTCTAGAAAATCGAATGACTGATCACTCTGGTGTATTCTCCAACTAACCCTCAA
This sequence comes from Pinus tabuliformis, assembly GCA_031772625.1. Lineage (NCBI taxonomy): Eukaryota > Viridiplantae > Streptophyta > Pinopsida > Pinales > Pinaceae > Pinus > Pinus tabuliformis. The sequence continues at coordinate 972,532,810 of CM062811.1, read as the reverse complement.
GCCTCCTCTTATACTTTTTCTATTGGTCCTTCAATGGCTGAGATTACATCTCTAGTCAATGACTAAGATTAGATTTGGCTTGATCCATGTCATTTACAACCTTCTAACCCAGTTTTATATTAATACACATTAATATTTTATTTTTCCTAAGTTTAGACTTAGGAACTCCATGAAAAATATTAATTAATTTAATATCTCCTTAACTAGGTAGAATCTGCCCAAACCATTTCTGGGTCTTGGAGATCTCATGTGCTTTAGCCTCTCCACCAATTTTCATGGCTAGATCACATCTGATGCTACCCCAAATAAACATGGACTAGGGTTAGGTATGGGGTTTGGATAAGGGCTAGGTTTAGGGTTTGAATAAGGGCTAGGGTATGGATTCAGATTAGGGCTATGATATGGATTGGGGTAAGGGCTAAGATATGGATTAAGGTAAGGTTGCAAAGGTAGCTGGGACCATGGAGGATGATAACTTGATGGTGCATTAAGTGGAAATTGTGGTTGTTGTTGTTGTTGTTCAAGTAATTGATTTTGCATAGAATACTTCCCTAGGGAAGAGACTCCAAACCATTCTTGATGCCATGAGGATGAGGTACAAGGAGAGGGCCACTATGTCCATGAAGTAGGGTATTCAATTGGAGGATGACTAAAACTTTTCCATGAAACTACATGATTATAAACATGTTGAGGAACCTGCTCAAGAGAATAAACATTATTCCAAGTATTAAATGATGAGGGGGTTTGACTTATACCTAGAAATTGATTTGATTCATTGATTTCCTAAGTACCTTTAGTAATCCTAGTAGAGATGGGAAATGTTTTATTGCATGATCCTCTTCACAAATTATTCAAACTTTCAGGTTACTAAGTGGACACTTTCCAAGGAAGTGTTTCTTTCTACAGTTGGCGCAAAAGATCAGCAGTGGTTCTTCATCCTTTTCCTGCTCTTCCTGCAAATCATTCAATGTTGAAATCAAAGATTTAATACTATTATTTTTATGTTCAAGAAAAATACTAAAATTTCCACTTGTTAGTTCTTCAATGGATGATTTGTGTGTCTCTATAGCAACAACACAACTCCTCATTGAATGATTCCTCAAAATATCATTTTCCTGTTCTCAACAAGCCAACTTGTGCATTCCATCAGCACAGTGGTAATGTATACATATGGGGGCCGGGGGGGTTCTTATAGCACCCTGGAAATGAAAAACCTTCAAACAACAAAGATATTAAGGAAATAAATAAATTCAAAGAACATAAAAGTGCAAGAGAAACTAGGTGAAAAGAAAACCAAACTATAGCAGGTCACCATGGTCTATCCCCTAAGCACCTCCTTGAAAATGGCGCCAAAATGATGGGTGTAGTATAGGGCATATTAATGGACCAACATTTAATTGTCAATATGGAAGTTCATGAACTTCGAGGTGCATCATTGGAAATGCTAGAGAGAGCCCCTGGCAACCTGCAAATCAAATTCTAATCTAACTTGTGCATCAATCCCAACAAATTAAATTAAATATTAAACTTCAAAGGAAACTTCAAAAAGCATAAACACCAATCCGGATAGTTGGAAACAAACCTCAATCTAAAATTTGGAAAATAAAATACAAACCTGTACTATTAGCAACTGCAAAAGAAAATCCTAATTATTGGCAAGAGGTAAATTCTAATTATCGTTTAACTGGAGACTAAGAACTGCCTATCAATTCAAACTGAGGATCATAAGAAAATGGAAGATTGTAAATGATGAAACAAATTCAAACTTAAGATCAATTAAAACCATTCTTTGTGCAAAGAAAACAAGTATGCCCTAATTCTACCTCATCTATCTCCATGTAACAAAATCCTTTTAAGAAATTAAAACCTGAAAGCATCATCCAACCTTGGTAGATATATTTACTGTGTAAACAAATCTATGAAATAAATTTCTCTAATATCAATGCTCTCACCTTCTTTCTCTCTCTGTAACAAAAAATAATTCTTTCTTTGGAAAATGACCATAAGTCTAATGGCTACTACAATGTGGGGGAAACATTATCGATCTTAAACATGATGTAGTTTCCCTTCATCAACACAGGGTTTGTAGCATACAAGAATCACAATTATAAATGGATAATAACATAAATAAAATTGTGGCCTCTATTCCTAATAAATACAGAACCTCTTTAAACAAAGTTGTTTAAAATTTGATAAATACAATAGGATACGATATTTCCATCCATACACCTCCACTTTAAATCATAAGCATTCGAATTATTAAGGTGAAATAAATCTTGTATTCTGGAGCATGAACCCACAACATTTTGTTGGATCTAAACCAATTTATAAGAGTGGAATTGTGAAATCAAATCTTGTAGAGGCAGAGTCTCAAAGCATAATCCAACACCGTGAACACTAAGAGAGACATACCCTATGTACACATGAAATCGACAGAGGTGAAAACCAATCTAATCTAGTATTCAACGTAAAGAAATATTTTTAACTTATAAGAACAATTTTCTAATATCGTATTAAATGCAGCAAGTAAAATGACATCAAATTTAAAAAAAGAAGGAAAGAGACTATCAGAAAATAAATATTACGATCTGATCTTACACACACTTCTCACACAGTAAATGACGAATTAAACGCTCTTCAATTAACACATCACAATCCAACCTAATCCAAAATAGTTCAGAGTGGTGTCAAGTTGGTATGGCGGCCAACCCATCCATCTCGCACTCTTTGTCAATGATCTGGTTCACACAGAGATTATAAACATGAAATGTTTGACCAAATTGGAGAGAACCTGGCATGAAGTGGTTTAGTTAATCTTGAAAGCGCAGTCTTTACATGGTGCAGGAAAATATCCGACTCCAACAAACAGAGGGAGTGATCCACAGGTTGATTATACTCGTGTAGTACTACATTAGGACCATCTCCTCTCTCCTTTTTCTCCAAGCCATCTCCCATTTTATATAGATATTTACATTACAAATCAGGCTATTAATAAGCCAATCAAATACAAAAGGAACATATTACAAATCATAACAGTTTTCGATGGATACAAGTCAGATCTAGTTTTGGTGCAACTGAATGTCGAATAGAGGAGCTAAATCCAGTATATGAGGGACTATTTTGGTAAATGGATCCTCTTTTCTTGGTATGTGACTAGTGGTGTAAAATAAGCGTGATGTTGATCAACAAGCTTTTCCCAAAATATCCTCAAACTGATATTCAAACTACCAGGTAAGTAATGTCCTCCAAATTTGACTAATTGAAGTAGTCTATGCATTCTTTGACTCTGGTGCAAGAACTTGATACGTGGTCCAGGAACTAGAAAATCTTATAATAATATGGTACAGGAATTCTCATCAGTGCATGAATTTGATGCATGATGTAACAGTGGAGCAAACTGGTGCAGGAATCCCAATTGGTACAAGAATGTGATGCATAGTATAAGGAGGTGAGTGCAAGATCAAAGCCTATTGGAATATGCATAAAAATGTAATCAACTAAGTTTACACCTGCAAACACACAAACTTTTAATAATGAAGATTTTAATGTTTAAATCTCGTTAAAACAAGGGAATCGTAGCAGATAGTAAATAATTACTTTATTGTCTCCAAGAATGCACAACACGAAGACAATAATCATTCAAACTAAACAAAAGAATGAGGGATTTTTGAGTAAAACATGATATAAAGCAAGAAAAAACAGAGGCCTGATAGTAAGCACCAAGGAGGACTACTACAAATGATTGCGATTCTAGAATGGAACTGGGAGGTCGTTTCCATGGACTTTATCACAATATTGCAGAGGAAAGTGAGACAACATGATTCCATCATGGTAGTGGTGGAAAGATTGACAAAGGTAGTGCACTTCATTCCAATGAAGTCTACATTCTTAGCGAGTGATGCAACATAGGTCTTCATCAGGGATGTGGTCAGATAGCATGGAGTCCCGAAGACTATTATGTCAGACATGGATGTGAAGTTCACTTCCAAGCCTTGGAAGGAGATATTTGCAGGATGAGGCACAAAGTTTGCCTTCAGTACAACTTATCATACAAAAACAGATGGACAAACTAAGAGGGTCAACAAGATATTAGAGGACATGTTGAGGATGTACGTGATGCATCAGTAGCAAAAGTGGGAAGAGTATCTTCCACTGGTAGAGTTCACTTATCACAGTGGGTATCAGGAAACTTTGAAGGTGAGTCTATTTGAGGCATTGTATGGGTGGAGTTGCAATACTCCCATCAGTTGGAGTAATCTAGTTAACAGGGTGTTGATTGAACTAGCATGTTGGTAGACCTAGAGTGGAAAATGCAGGTAATAAAAAAGAATCTATAGGTAGCACATGATAGGTAGAATATCTATGCAGATCGAAACAAGTTGTTCAAGGATTTTCAGGTTAGGGAACATGTGTACTTGCACATCAAACCAAAGAAGAGATGCTCGCAAATTGGATCATGTGCCAAGATGGCACCCTGGTTTTGTGGACCTTTTAGGATTATTAAGAGGATCGGACCAGTAGCCTATCAACTTGCACTGCCATTGACAATGAAAGTCCATGATGTTTTCCATGTATCATTGCTTAAGAAGTATTTTAAATATGCTGATCATGTGATTGACTAGTCTGTATTGCAAGTGGAGCCAGATGGATAATTCCAGCCGGAGCCTTAGTGTATATTATAGAAAAAGGTTCTCATGCTCCGAAAATTATGAATTGAGAAGGTTAAAGTGTAGTGGAAGCACTTTGGGCTCGATGAAGCTACCTGGGAGATGGCATATTAGATGCGGGCTATGTATCCTTCATTGTCTATCGATTGAGGGAAAGAAGTTTTGGTATGATGTTTGGTATATGTTTTGGCATATGTTTGGGGTATCTTTGGATGTATGTATACATGTATGTGGATGTAAATACCACCATGAGCTATGTTATAAAGCTCCAATAAGCAGTATGGTGTCATGACATTATATTTGTCATGTTTTTATGTCATCCTGTTGGTTTGTTTTTAGTAAGGTGATCATCGTAAATACTACATCGAGTTATGTTATAAAGCTCCATGGGAAGTGTGTTTTATTTTGAGTGGTTTTGTTGAGGTATAGGTGTGGTTGAACACAGAGGATGATGTCCCCTAAGGGGGAGAGTTTTGTAACAACCCTGGTGAAAATTCCATGTAATAAAAGTTAATAAAGGAAAAAGAAATAACCATTGTTGATGGGACACTTATTCCAAGATAAATGTTGGCTAAGACATCCTAGTGTGGGTGTTCATTTGGTTTATTATGGATAAGGAAATTGGCAAAGAAAATGGCTAAGGCTTTGGAAAGGAAAAATTGATTTTTTGGAACATTTGTTCATGAAAATAATGGAAATTAGGAGAAAAGGAAGGTGGAAGGTCACAGATTACATGTGAGGAGGAAAATGAAGGAAAATAATGGAAAATGAAGAAAATAGAGGCCTAATTGATAAAAAGGCTTATGAGGATTAATTGGTACCCTTTTTGTGAATTCAATTTTGGAGCTCTCTCATTATTCTCTCTCTCTCTCTCTCATTCTTGGACAATTAATTTTTTCTTGGAGCACTTTAGCATTGGATCAAGAAATGAAAAGGAGATAAGTGGAAGGAAGGAGAAAGGGAGGAAGAGAAGGATCAAGCAGCTACAACAAGGTTTTTTGTAGGTTTCAATTTGCATGTGTGTTTTCCTTGCCAGATTTGGCATGCATGGTATTGCATGTGGTTCTTTGTTGTTATGGCATGGGTTTTTCTAGGTCTGAGTTTTAGCCTAGCCTTGCCATTTCCAGATAGACATGTTGTGATGGGATTCTCATGTTTTTTTTAGATGGATTTTCGGATGGATTTGAGCCTTATTGAGGTGGATATATGAATGATATAACACATGGCTTATTAACCCCTGAATCGGACTGTGGGTTGCAGTGAAGCCAACTTTTGTGTTGCCTCGGTGGGCCTAGGAATCCTCGACCGGTGAATGGCGAGATATATGATAAATCCTAGAGGTGGGCGCCCTTAATTAGGCCTAGGAATCCTTTCTAATGAATGGACAGATATACAACAAAGCATAGAGGGTGGTGTCTGGGTTTAGAGCCTAATGATCCCTAGATCAAACTATGGATTGTTGTAAAGCCTCAAAGACTAGGAGATAGAAAAATTACTCATAGTGTAGGTGGAGAAATCCGGTGGCATCCATGCTTTTATTGGCCAATTGATCTTGGGGAGATCACAGTAAAGCCTGTTATTGCATGTTTATTTTTTTCGCGTAGTGACATGGTGTGGATTTCAGTAAAGCCTGGTTTCTATTGATAAGGTTGAGGTAGTTTAGCCTCAGGATGCCTTGGTTGGTTCTTTTGGTTTAAGTCCCACATTCATGCTTGGAATATGGCACAAGGGTGAATGGATTAAGAGAGAATTGGCTCAACCATTCTATGATCGGGTGGAAGATGGTAGTACCATCTCGGGTTGGATTTTGCATTCATGAATAAGAGGTTCTTTCCTTGATATATTATGTATAAATGTACTGCTTTATATATGGATTCTATGGTTGATGTATCCTTGATATTTTTGTTGTTATTATCTTGGTTATAAGCATGTATTATGACATTGATGATGTATGAATCTCCTCATGTTTTCATTTGTAAATGAATGAACAATGTATCTATTATCTAATGGATGATAATGCAGCTAATGATATAAGGGAACAATGCTTCTCAGCGATTCTCAGATAAGTATGAGACCCCTATGCTCAGATTTGTTGTTTACACCTGTATATTACATATTTGTGATATGTTTGACGAAATTCCTGTCATGGTTAGTAGGGGTCCAACCAATAATTTGTTTAAGTAATTTCATTTGTATCATCATTCCATTGTTATCTCTCTATTTTGAAGGTGTCATTTAGTTACGGGTAGTGACCTAGGTTGTGGGCCTCAAAAAGTGGCTCAAATCCCAAGGACACAGACACAACACTGGGTAGGAAATTCCCTCGACGTTGGCATACCATGTTGTGGGAATGTCCAGAGCCTTTAGGATACATGAATACCCATATCATGGGAGCGTATGGGGGTTAATCGGTCTAAAAACATAGTGGGACTCAGGGGTTGGTAACTTGAGAGGTTGGGATGGTTCCTGAGAGTCTTGTTGTTGATGTCGAAGGGTGTTAGCCCAGTTTCCCGGTTACTTGGGTAGATGTGGGAGGAGGGTGTTATAGAGTGGTGTCTGAGCATGGTTTTCCCCCTCGACTGGATGGGCGATGTGTATTGGTCATGCTTTCATGTCGGTTACATGTGTGTTCATCATCCTTGTGGTCTATGTGCTTGTTGCATATTCATGGTGTCAGTCATGTTTGTAGTGATGTCACCATGTGAAGGAGGATGTTGTCGTCATGATTGTATGATTAGTTACATGTTGGTTATGCTTGTGTATCATCACTGTACATTGGTATGGTTATTGTTGTCATGCATGAGGACATGGTATGTGTAGTTGATATGGTCATGCATTGATGACTAGACTCTAACTAGAATGATGCCTATATTGTTATATTCTTTGTTATATTTCTATATGTTATCATGATTATGTTATACATGTACTATGCTGATTGGTTGAGCTTGCAGATGAGATATCCTCCCCAAATTATGCTAAGGTACGTTCATTTATTGTGATTTGGTTTAGCTGACATAGTATGATTTAAAGGAAAGAGATCAAAATGGCTAGCAAGATGGTAGACTACAAATATTCTCCCTATGAATGAGATGAGTAGCGTGATGTTGGGCACTCTTCTAATTTAGAAAACACATTAAGAAGATTGAAGGAAGAAATAAGGAGTTGTAAGGTGGAAAACGAAAAAATCATGCATGTAATAGAGAAACAAGGAGAGGTTAATGCAATACTTCTTCATAGTTTGTCATAATTGCAGTGATAGGGGCCACTTAAGATCAACCATGGGCAAGAGGAAAAAAATAATGGGGCATATGGAATTAGGTATCATGGTGGTCATAGGTCAGATAGAGATGACACGATTAGAAATGGCAGATTGTTGGATACTTCAGATAGGAGAGGTGATGGATATAGGTGTTATTCTATTTTTGGTTCTCACAAGCATCATGATTGTCATAATTATCACCCTTACAACAAGAGTCATAGGGGATACTTTCCAGATTGGTTTTAAGAAAGAAAACCGAATTACTCTTGATGGATACTTGAACAAAACAAAAGATGCAGAGGCTTCGATACTTGGTATGAACAAGTTTTTTAAGTTGCATGAGCACACAAAAAACATGAAGGCCATAATTGTTATCTTCAGCCTAAAAGATAAAGCAGATATTTGGTGGGAAGATGTGAAGAAGGTTAGAGACATTAGGATAAAGGAATTGAGTTGGCATGAGTTCAAGAATATTTTTAGGAAGAAGTACTTGTCAAAAAGGTACTACAATAGTAAGGCCAAATAATTCTATGAGCTAAAGATGGGATCAATGACAGATGAAGAGTACACAACCAAGTTCCTGGATCTATTAAGGTATGTATTGTATCTTTAAGATGAGAAAGATAAAATTCAGCAATTTGTCAATGGTTTTCCATTAGCATTTAAAGATTGGATTGAGTATGATGAGCCTCAATCACTTGAGGAAGTTATTTGGAAATTGAAGCATTTCTATGAGAAGTCAAAGTGTAAGAATGAATCTGAGAAAGGATGGAAAGGGAAGGATAAGGAGAAAGATAATGGTAAATTGTAGCTGAAAAGAACATGGCCTCATAATGAAAAAGAGAAAGAAAATGTGGCACCACAAAGGAAGTTCAATGCAATTAGACAGGGACATAGATCACAATAGTAACATAGAGATGATGGAATTGGACGGTTGGAGTGTTGGACATGCAGTAAGGAACACCTTAAGAGACATTTACCACATAATCAAGGTAGTAGGCCTCAGATATATAGTGGACAAGAGGCATATACTATTGGGTATGTTGGTTAGAGTGCTCCTTGTATCTATGTGGTGAGCTCCAGTATTGCAGCAATAATGCTACAACTCCTGGGGCTTCCTTCTTTACTTTTATCAACCCAGTAGTTCGTAACAAACTTGGAAGCGATGGTGTTGTATGCACAAGTACTAGCTCTTACTGCAGGCTGTCACTTGATCAGTTGGCGCAAGTTCGCTAGGAGCTTAAGCCAACTTCTATGAGTTCTTAAAAGAAGCTTTTACTGTGATGGAAGAAAGCTAACTCTACAAGGGCTATTCTACTTGCAGAAAGAGAAAGAAAACTGAAATGAAACACAAACACCAGAAAACCCTAATTTTGCAAGAAAAAGAGATGGAAACTACTGAAATGGGTGCCATTGGCTACTGAAAAGGTAAATTTCATTTATTCAAGCTACTTCTGAAGAGAAATGAGAAGAAATCATCCTTTTGTACTTTTGGGTATTTTTATGTGGAATTATTATGCTTATGATTTGACTGATTGTGACTGTGCAGAGGTTTGGTGGAAAAGGAGGATGGAGTTGGCTTTTACTGAAGATGAGGAAGGTGTGGAGAGGTCCTAAGAAGTCCCTCGTACCATTCTGGAGACTTCCATTGCGATCAGACTTCGAAAAATTGCTCGCATGAACTTCTACAGGAGGCTGCAGGAGATCTATAGGAGGATCTACAAGAGGAGGCCGAAAGTGGTTTTTGGAGGTTTGAAGGTGGAAAAATGGTGGGAAAATGGGAATGAAGGCTGGATGAAGGTGTTGAAGGGTCTAGAACTCTTTCAATGAAGATCAGGAAAGAAAGAGAGGGTTGGATTTGTTCAAAGGGGAAGAAAGCAACTTTGTACAAAAATGCAGAAATTAGGGCAGATTGGTGAAATGAGGCAAATGAGTGGGGAAATATTGAGAGATGAACTGGCACAAGCTGTGCTATGGAGGAATGATAAGCTGGAGTGTTCTACAAGTGAGATGCACACTTACTTCCCAAAACTGACCTAAGCAAGAACCAAAAAAAACAGAGTTTGTTTATTTTGACCTAAAATCTGACCTAAAAATAGAGACCTGTTGAACAGAACTTCATGAACAGAAAATTATGCGAGAAAGCCATGGTAAATGAACAAGAAAGGATCTAAGCATATGAATCCAAACTAATATCTACTTTTTCAACTCAAAACATCACACTAGCAATTGCATAAAGGGAAAAAACTGTGTTTTTGGTGGCAGCAGTAGTGCCTTGACCTCAAATCATGGTCCCAAGGAGGGAGAAAGGAGGTCAAGACCTGCTGGTAGCATTTTTGGATCTTTCTCTGTTACTACAGCAAACTACTTAAGCAACTTGAAGCAAGAACAACTATTTTAACCATCAAAAGCAACCTATTTTACCAAAGCAAGATTTAACCTAAACAACAGAAATTATCCTATGAATGCAAGCAAAAACATATAAATACACAAAGGAGGTGCTGGGAAACTTGGGTTGGGCCCTAACCCAAGAGCTTCATCCCTCTAGAAAAGATCAGTGCTATTTCAAAATTGGATTCATCTTCATTGATCAAAAAATAGTTGTTACATCACAAAACTGTCTTCTAAAAGAGCTCGAAAATGAGCTGAGTACAAGGCTGCACAAAAGTACGAAAATAGACTATCAAATGGCTAACCCACTAAGGCTTGAAGCCTTCTTATTTATACAAGTGGGGACTCCCAACAGTCCTCTTAAACTTAAGGAACTAGGCTGCCTAAAACTGGAGATAACAACAGCCCTACTTGACTTGCTCGGCTGCCCCTTGGAATCATCGATGTGGGCCTTTGTACTCCTAGCTGCTGATGGAGAACTCGAGGAAGGGGTCATTAATGAAGGAGACACCCTTCCTATAAGTCCTCAACCCTGTTTCCTCAAGTCTGGCTGCCAGTCTGCTCATAAATGCCTGGTCCTTGTCCAAAGTTGTCCAAAAATCTGCAATAAACGCTCATTAGACTATATGGCAAAGTGACTATCCCCATTCACTCTATTGACATAAATATATTCAAAAACATGCATAAAACTATTGAGAATGGTGTATTAAATGAAAATAATAGGTAGAATGAACTCATATATTTACCCATTTCTGGGGCTCATCATCACCCCCCTACTGAATGGGTTGCTCATCCTCTGAGCAACTAATCCTGTTCTTCATCTTAAATAGCTTTAACAGCTTCCCTCACATCCCAAGCCTTTGATGTTATATCCTCTTATCTATCATGAAAACCTGCTTTCCTGTCCACTTCCTCCCAATGTTTTTGTTCTTCCTCCTCTTTAACCCCTTCCAATAGTCCTAGTAGTAGTGGAGGATTGAACTTAAGACTAATCCAGTTGGCTTTCAAGTTTTGCATTGATTGTTTATATAGGGGCACTCTCATCATAGCCTCCCTCATTCTGGTTGGGGAGTGATACTTCCTGATCTTTAGGCTATGTGACAAGGTATTCCACCTTCTCATACATGCATGAAGGTAGTCATTGCCAAATAGTCTCTCCATATCTTCAAAATGAGTGATAGCTTTTGCTTGTCAATCAACATAATCAAGGAGAAGTTGAGGATTGTCTGCAAGGTGTTGATGGGCATAAATGAGAGCTAAGGGTTTTCTGGTTCTACCCTTATCATGAGGGGTTCACTTAGCTCCTTTGTCATGATCTTCTGAATTTCCACTGCTCTCTTTTCTTCATGGCTCAACCAAGAAGCCATAGCCATGAGCTGTAGGTCTCCCAGTGCAACATTTGGATCCCATAAGTTCATGTCTAGTAGTGCCATATTATGGAGGTAAAATTATGCTAATTTGGCTTTATCCTCAGCTGAACTATTATCACATAAATGCATAAACTGATCATAATTTTGGAATGGCATTGTGTCCCTCTGGGCCAATGTTTTAATCTGGAATTGGAGCCATTGGTCTTTGAGATATAGTGCATAGGATCTAGCTCATTCTCTACACTGCAAGGCCTCCATTGCCCAGCTGGCCATGTAGGCCATATGGGCTTCCTTTTCCTGCAACTGTTGTTTCAAAGTCAGCACTTCATTTGCTGCATGAGATTATTTTTCTTGTTGCTATTTCATCAGCATTTCAACATCGGTTTGTGGCTCTTCGTCTTGCTGTTGTTTCTTTGCTGCTTCGATATCTGCTAGGGGACCTTCTTGTTGTTGCTATCCTTCCAAAATTGGCAACTTGTCTCCCCCTTGAGTTTTTTGTTCCTGTAACTGCTTTTTCAGCAGTTCATTTTCTTCCTGTAGTTGGGCTCTTCTAATGCTCTCTATGTGCCTTATCATGCCCAACTCCCTTCTCAACTCTCTCAACTTGTCTTCCATGTGCCCTATATCTTCAACTCCTTTAGATTTAGCAATCTGTATCTAGGTGTGGGTTCTGACCCTTTCTTTTTCTAATTCAAAGAAAAGAGGCACAACGAATTTTTGGGCGATGACCTTCCCACCTTCTAGAAGATTGTAATATGAGCCTAAATTAGGCTAAGGGCTAGGCTCAGGTATTTCTTTTGCCTTACCTTCCTCTTATGACTGTTCTGCTACCTTCTTTTCCAATTTTTCAGTTTCTTTCAGCTTGGCCAGTGTCTCCTATAGAGAGGTTTGAGCTTCCTATAGGGCTGCCTCAGAGTCCATCAATTCAATTCTTTCCTTCCAGGTGGAGGTTTTGGGACTCCCTCTCTCATAGGTGATAGAGATTTTGGAGGGATATTCCTCCTTTTTCTTAGTAGGTGCATCCTCAATGATTATGGATTCTTTTGATGGTGGCTGGGGCTTGCCTACCTTAATCCTGGTGCTCCTCTGGGCTTTGAAATACATAGATGTCTGTCTTTTTCTCTTGCCCTTTTGCTTAGTTGGAGTGGTCAATGCAGCAAGCATAGTTGTTGCTTCCCTTGCCAGTGTTTCAGGGGATGTTTCTTCCTATTGTTCTTCTCCTTCATCTCCTGCAGTTTTTCCTGTGTCTGTTGTTTTTGCTTTTGTCTCTGCTGGCTCTGGTGGTGTTCTCTCCTTATCTTGCTGAGTCCCCGCCTTTCCTGTGGCAATATTTTTCTGAGATTTCTTGGGCTTTTTCTTCTCAGCCTTTGTCCTCTTTCTCTTCTCTATTTTTGAGGTTGTTTTCTTTTCTACCTTAGGCTCAATAGGGGTTTTGTCAAGTTTATCCTCTTCTTTCTGCTTCTCCTTTGTTTCTTCTTCTGTTTGAATATTTTGTGCCTCCTTATGAATTTCCATCTCAATTGTCTCTTTCTACTCCTCATCCTCACTGCCAGATGGGCTAATGTCCTCAGTCAAATTTTTTATGTCATCTCCTCTAGACATATTCTTGAAAATTTCCCAAGCTATGGGGATGGTGTATGTGTGTAGGGCATCTTCTACCAATAATTTAATGAGGCCATGGTGGGCCAGCTGGTCTAGAACCCCTGCATTCAACTTGGTGTCACATTCTATCAAAGATTGGTGGAGGAAATATGGGACACTGAGTTTCCTAGCTGCAGGTAGGCCGATCCCATAACTTAATTCATGCAATAACCTGAAGTGATAACCATAAACTATATTGAATCTTCCTTCACAAGTGATATATTTCATGATCTGGTAGCTGACTTCACTCCATGGAGGAGGTAAGCTTGTCCTTCTGACCCCATTCTTACCCTCTACAGGATGTTCATCAGGCTGAAAGAATGTCTTTTTAGCAACTTGTCCCAACGGTTTTCCTCTTTGCTCCAAGAGAGCCTAAGTGGAAGACCTGTGATTCTGTTGATAAACTCTGGTGTAAGCTCTAGGGTCATACCCATGAAACTAACTGTAGCATGTGTTTTTGAGTGGGGTATTAAGGACATCAAAAATTCTTCAGTCACCTCCTCATCATGTCCGTGAATTCTCTTAAAGAAAGACATCCAGTTTTCCCTGGTGAAGAGGGTCACTAGCTCGGGGTGTTCATGCAATTTGTTGGAGTTCAAAGGCTCCTTTCTCATAAAACCTCCTGGCATGGTGTTTAGTGGTTTCTAAAAGTGCTTAGGCGAGGAAAAAAATAATTTCCAAAACTAGAAATAGAGGGACAGCTGAGTTTTGTTTTTTCTAAAACTGTAGGAGGAATTTCTCATGTGCTTCTTCTTTACAACATCAATTTTCAATTCTTCCCTCTTCAAACTGTTCTTAACCTAAATTTGCTTCTCAGTTTTTGAAAAAATATTCAAGACTTTGACAGAATAGAGAATGTATAATGTAGTGTTTTTTCTTCAGAGAGTAGATAGATTTGCAAATTCGTTTTTTCATAGGCTTGGTTTCTATAGTTGCATCCCTTTTTTCAGAAGAATGTGAGGAAGAAAAAAGACAGATTTTGAATGCAGAGAAGGAAATAGAGAGACTATGTAGAACTCAGAAAAATACAGGCAGACTTTTAAGCTTCACTTTCCTTTCTTTTTTCAACCCAATACTATATTTTTAATCCACCACCTTATATAAATATATCATATGTAGAGCGGTTTCTCGAGCCTACCTCTTTTCAAGCTCGAATTTGACAAAAATTTCGACTTTTTTTGTTGCAGAGCTGCTCTCTGGCCTTCCTGTAGAAAGCCTCCTATAGACGGTGTTCCTGCTCCTGTAGAATGCAGTAGTGCTCCTATAGAGCTCGATAGGTGGGAGGGTTTTGAAAAACTGGAAGAGAATGACAGGTTCATTGTTCTGAAGGTGGCAGGTGAGTACTACAGTCGAGAACTTCATGAATGAGAATGAAACAAAGGGTGGTGGAGGCTTAGACTGCATTGTAGTTAACTGATGGCATAATCCGCGGTGAGGAGGTGAGGTGGTCGGATGGGTACGTTATCCCCATATGGACCGTTGGTCTTACGCCTGTGTAATTATGGTTCTTCATGTCACCTGCCTGCCATCACCTCCCTCATCCCATTATACGCCGCCACCACTATCGGTTGTGAGTTTTTTTTCCGAGTTGAGGGGGCACACATGCTGGCTGCGTATTTGATCTGTGGTTTGAATTGGACGAGGCTCATTTGAACTCCACGAGGGTGTGTGAACTGAACTAGGGTGGCCAGTTAGCTGGCCACCGATTCCATTTAATCGTGACGATTCCCATAGTTCATGCAGTTTGTAAATAATATTCATGCAATCGAGGAATAGGTTTACCCACTTCTGTTAATTGTTGTTGTGTTCTACATGCTTCGAACCTTGGCACTTTATTTCCTCATTGTTATTGTTGCTGGTGCTCCGCATGCTCAGCCTTTGGCTTATGCTGGTGATTTCTCGATCAAGGTCTGCTCCTTACATGCTTCATACATCCTGTTGTGCTGACCCTGTCTCTAGAGTTTGTTTTTCAAAGGGATCAGCTGCTACAGGAATCCTATAGGATTTCCTGTAGCTACTTCTCCTTCTGAAATTCAGGCTGATGCTTGAGTAGGGGCTGAAAAGACTACTAAAGAAGGTCTCGAATGAAAAGAAATAACAGCTAGAAGGTATCAGATAGGAATAAGCAAGGAACACTACTACTTTATTTGTCATTATTTTTTGTGTTTACAGAATGAAAGAAACAGAATTTCTGTATTTGTCTGTGCAGGGAAAGAAAAACGAGTGGAAATGTGGGTGTGCAAGGATGGAATGGAGAGTTAGGTGGATGGATGGTGGCAGGGAGGTTCACAGGCCTTCTAGACAAATTTCCAGCCCTCGGGTTCTTCTCTGAACTTGATTTTGGCCTCTCTGTGATTTCTATAGGAGCCTCCCATAGAATACATAGAGTTTCCTGTAGGATGCAAAATTTTCATCACAAATGAGACCAAGGCTTGGGAAAGGATAATGTCGATGGAGGGATGGACTATGGCAGGTGTAGGCAGCCTGGCTATGTCTTTTTCTCTTGTGTGACCCTCTTACAACCTGCAATTCATTCAAAAGAAGTTAGTTTTTTTTTTTTTTTTTTTTTTTTTTAAGACAGCTGGGGCGCCTCCAAGAGGTTTTCACCCACTCTACCTACCATGGGTGCCTCCAAGAGGTTTTCACCCAGGGATATTTTATTCCTTTTCTTTTTTTTTCTCTATTTTTTCTTTTTTTTCTCTAGTTTTTCCTTTTTTCTCTGTTTTTTTTTTTTTTTGCTCAAGGTGTGGGTGGAGTGGAGACAGGGACCTGCTCCACTACCAACACTGTTTTTCCCAGATTCTCAATGAAATATTGCTTGGAAAGTGTTGGGTGTGGAGACAGATTATCTTCTGTATTCAAAGGTATCGTCGCATTGGACCCCAATTCGAAATGGGGCGGCAACGCCGCTCGTAAAATATTCGCTGCAAGGGGGGTCTAGGGGGGGTTTCGGGGGCAGCGGCCCCGAAGCTAAGAATAGATGTAAAATTGCCTTGTAAAAGTATAGTAATTTCTAGTCAATCTGGGCCGTTCATTAAGCAGAGATCTGACGGTAGAAGTTATGTTTAATTTATGGTTTTTTTGCCCTAGAAGGCAACCCCTCACTATATATGGGGGAATTGTATTGCATCTATGTAGATCTATATTATGAGTGAGAAAAAGAGAAGAGATTGAGAGCGAAGAGGATGTTACAGCAGATCTGCTGTAGGTTGTATCTCTTCAGTTTGCTGGATAATATAAAAGGAAGGACTGGTTGTTTCTCTGTGGACATAGCCCAAACTAGGTGAACCACGTATATCTGTGTCTCTCTTGTTTTATGCATTTTCTGTGTTTATATTTCTGCAATATTTTATGGGTTCCATTTCTCTGTAATATATAATTTTCTAACAGAAAGGGGCTTCCTGTAGATCTTCAATCTATGCCCATTGACGAGCATGGGGATGGCTTCTTCATCTATGGTCCGGATAAGGACTGAACCATTGTCATTGCATTTTTCTACTATATATGGTCCCAACCATCTTGTCCTCAGTTTTCCCTTGAAATCTTTATATCTTGAATCATACAACAACACCCAATCTTCTTGCTAGAATTTTTTTTCTTTGAGGTGTGTGTCATGCCATATTTTTCTTTGAAGTTTGACTACCTTTGAGTGGAGTAGGGCCTACATTCTTTGTTCATCCAATCCATTTAGCTGAAGCAATCTTTCCTTTTATGTATGGCTGAGATCTAGGTCTAGCTGAGCTGCCATTCTTAATCTGTTATATTCAAATTCTATTGATAGCAGAGCCTTCTTCCCATAGACCAACTCATAGGGTGTAAACCCTATGGTGGTTTTCTAGGTGGTGTTAGAGGCCCAGGTGGCCTCAACCAATTGATCTGCCCAATCTTTTCTGTTGCTGCTCACTACCTTAGTCAAAATCCCTTCTAAAGCTCTGTTAGTGACTTCTACCTTCCCGTTTGCTTGCGGATGATAGGGGGTGGAAGTTATGTGCTTAATCTTGTGGTGTGTGAGTAGGTCTTCAACCAAATTGAAGGTGAAATGACTCCCTTGATTAATGACTAACTCCCTTGGATAGCCAAACCTGTAGAATATATTTTCCCTCAAAAACTCAGCTACTTTTTCTTCTGTTGCTGCCTTGATCGCCTTTGTTTCTGCCCATTTTGTCAGGTAATTAGTACACACAATGATTTAAGATTTCTATTTTGAAGGAGGGTTGATAGGGCCCACAAAGTCCATGCCCCACTTCTCAAATGGCTTGAAAGTCACTTAAGGTTGCAAGGGCATCTCATCCCTTGGAGTAGGTTTTCCCATCCTTTGACACCAGTCACATTGGTTGCTATATCTCTTGACATCTTGATAAAGAATGGGCCAATAGTAACCTGCTTGCAGAATTTTGAAGGCAGTCCACTTTGATGCAAAGTGGCCTCCACAGGGCCCATCATGACAGGTTAGGAGGATGTCAAAAACTTCCTCCTCCCTAAAACATCGCCTCAAAATCTGATCTGGGCCAAGTTTAAAAAGATTGCCCCCAATCCAAGTGAATGGGGCACTTTTCCTCACGATCTTGCTCTTCTCTTTTGAGGACAAGTGTGGCGGAAACTGTGCTAAAACCAAATAATTTTCTATATCAGCAAACCATGGAGAGAGTACTGAAATATGAAATAGGTGTTCATCCGGCATTTGATCATCCACCATTCCTTCTTCACCTGTAGGTAGATCTAGTCTAGATAGAAAATCAGCAACAACAATTTCTTTACCTGGCTTATCAACAATTGTCAAATCAAATTGCTGCAATAAAAGTAACCATCTAATGATATGAGCATTTACATTTGGTTTGTTCATCAAATACCTAATTGCAGCATGATCAGTGTGTACGAATGTTTGATAGCCGGTGATGTAGTGTCTGAACTTGTTTAGGGAATGGACTACAGCTAGGAGCTCCTTTTCAGTTATAATGTAGTTTAATTCTGCCTTGGACAGGTTTTTACTAACAAAGTATATGGCATAAGGCAGCTTCTCTTCAACTTGCCCTAAGGCTGCTCCTATCACTTTGTTCGAGGCATCTGTGTGAATGTGGAAAGGTAGGGCCCAGTTTGGACCTCTCAAGATTGGGGCAGTTACCAGCTTACCTTTCAAGGCATCCAGAGCCTCTTGACAGTTGTCAGTCCATATAAACTCAACATCTTTTCCCAAAAGACCAAACAATGGAGAGGCTAGCTTACTAAAATCCTTAATGAATCTTTTATAATACCCTGCTAAGCCTAGAAAACTCTGAACATCTCTTACCTTTTGAGGAGGTGGGACCCTTTGGATGATAGCAATCTTGTTGGGATCCACCTGTAATCCTTGCTGAGAAATTGTATGACCTAGCACGGTCCCTTCAGTCATCAGGAATTCACATTTTTCAGGACTGAGGGACAGGTTCATTTCAATACACTTGGCTAAAACTTTCCCCAGGTTAGTCAAAGCTTCCTAGAAGTTAGAACCATAAGGGGTAAAGTCATCCATATAGATTTCCACTGAATCATGAACTAGTTCAGCAAATATGCTCAGTACTGCTCTCTAGAAAGTGGCAGGAGCATTGAAAAACCCAAAAGGAAGGACTCGGTAGGCAAAGGTACCCCATGGACAAGTGAAAGTGGTCTTATCTTGGTCTTCCGGGCTGATTTGGATTTGGTTGTACCCGCTAAACCCATCTAGGAAGTAGAAGAACTTCTTCCTTGCCAGGCCATCTAACACTTGATCTATGAAAGGCAAAGGGAAATGATCATTCTTGGTGGCCTTGTTTAGTTCCTGATAATCTACACAGATTCTCCACTTCCCATTTTTCTTTGGCACTAGCACCAAAGGAGAAACCCATTCACTGTCAGAGATGGGGTAGATGAATCCTTCAGCCAACAACTTTTGCAGTTCTTCTTTGACAATGTCCTTGAGGGCTAAATTCATCCTCCTTTGGGGCTGCCAGACTGGTTTACAATCTTCTTTAATATAAATGTGATGAGTACAGACTGAAGGGTGGACTCCCATCATCTCCTTATAGCTCCAAGCAAAAGCATCCAAGTGATTGTTCAACAAGCTACACAGTTCTTTCTCCTGAGAGGTGGATAGGGATGAGTTGATCTTCAAGGTTTTTTCTGGGCCAAATTCCACATTCTTAACTCTGAGAGAGGTCGGATCAGCCACACAGAGATCAACTAAAGGATTGGCTTGGGTTTCTTCCACCAGCTCTTCTAAGGGCAACACACTGGGGGGTGGATTCTGAATCAAGTTCTCAATAAGATCATCCTCAATTTGTGGACCCCCCATGGTAGCCTCTACTGTACACAATGGTGCGGAATAGACTTCATCCTCATCTTCCTCCTCCAACCAGAGAGGTAAATCATGTTCTAGTAGAGGTTGGGCAAGAGGATAGAGGACTAGCTGTTTGGACATATGCCCATTCTTGATTGTCATGTTCCTAGCTCGACAGTTGATGTAGGCATCTGCAGTAGCCAACCAAGGTCTTCCTAGGTTGAGAGGATACCTAGTGAGCTTTGCTTTTGGTTGGAGAACTAGGAAATCAGTAGGGTACTCCCAAGAATCAATAGAGACCATGATATCTTCCATAATCCCCTCAGGGGTCACGGTGGAGTGGTCTGCTAACTGCAGTACTGTTGAGGTCTTTCTTAGGGAACCCTGAAGGTTGAGTTTGAGCATAGTGTCCCTGGTCATCACATTAATGGCAGCCCCTAGATCAATCAAGGTATGGGGGATTATGGTGCCATTGATGTGGACATCGACTACAGGACTCCCAAGGTCTAGATATTTTGGACAGATTACCTGCCCCAACATCAGGTCAGAAAATTTTCCTATGACATTAATAGTTGTGGCATCTCTCTTTTGCCTACTTGGGTGCCTAAAGCACTTCTCCTTGATCATCTTGTTGTATATAGGAACATCCTTTATGGCTTGAAGAAGTGGTATTTTTACACATAACTGTTTCAATTCTCCTAGGGGTTCAGTTTCTTCTGGGGTTGGTTGTGAGGTTCCAGTTAGTCTCTCAGGAAAGGGTGGAATGAATTTTGGTTCACTTTCCTAGTTTTCTTCCTCATCCTCCTTAGGAGGAGGTTGGCTATCTAGGAGAACCTTCCAAAATCATAGGTTAATCTCCTTAATCTCCACAACATAGGTTGGGCATGATGTTTTTCCACTATATACTTGCTGGGCCTGTCTGTTGTTGGGGTTTGGGTTCAGTTGAGTAGGTATTTGGGGTTGTCTTGGAGGAGCAGGAGGTAATGGTTGTGGTTGAGAAAGTAGTGGAGGCAAAAGAGCTGGAGGAGAGTTATACTTGGGCCTCCACCCCTGATGAGGTGCATTCCACTGAGGTTGTGGTTGAGAATAAGGATGAAATGAATGAGCAACTGGAGGAGCCTAGTATTAAGGAGGTTATGACCAAGGAGGGGGTGTGGACCAGTAAGGATCATTAGGGGGTCCCCAAGAAGGCATGGAAGTGGCTTGATTGGGGTTGTAATAGCTCTGGGATGTCCCTTGCATTCTCTGCTGGTAAGGTCTGGGTCCATGTGGCCTCCTTTGGTTCATGAAATAGAGTGGTTCAATGGCTCCTTCAGCCCCCTAATATGCAACTTTGATTCTGGGCAACGAAGGGCACTAATTCGTAGGATGGTCTTCTTCACAGACTAAACACACTTCTATAGAGTGCAATGGAAATTCGTTCCTAAGATGCTTTCTAGTGCACCTGGGACAAAAAATGGTCAAAGCCCTCTCAGCTTCCTCTTGTTTCCTTTTGATATGAAAGGTATCCAATTGCATGGCAAGAGTCTACCTCACCTTACTTTTGAAATCTTCCAGTCGATTCTCAAGTTCGTTTCTAAGGGATGAACTGGATGAGGATGTATTGGCTAAAGGTTGACTTCCCCTACCTCTCTTTCTAGCTGACCTGGAATGGTTTCTAAACAGAGTCTTTATGTCATCACAAGGTAGCTGGTAGATGTCTCCCCCAGCCAGCAAATGGAGGGTATCTAGAAGGTCTTTAGGTAACCCTCTGAGTAGTACCAACTTCAGAGATTCAGGGTCAAGTATGCACCTGGCCCTTTTATAACTGAGTTGAAACCTCTCTTCATAGTCTTCTAAAGATTCATCACTACCCATGGTCATTCAGAAGATCTCTTCCTTGGTATCCTTTGACCTGTAGTAGTCCTGGTATTTGTTGTTAAAGACTTGCTGCATCTGAGCCCAAGTTGTGATACTGTTTCCA
This sequence comes from Pinus tabuliformis, assembly GCA_031772625.1. Taxonomy (NCBI): domain Eukaryota; kingdom Viridiplantae; phylum Streptophyta; class Pinopsida; order Pinales; family Pinaceae; genus Pinus; species Pinus tabuliformis. The sequence goes on along the minus strand of CM062811.1, from coordinate 972,511,227 downwards.
GGTAACCCCATGAACCAGCGCAAGGCTACATCCTTGAGGGTAGAAGGGAACAGTTTCAACTTCTACTCGTCTTCTGCATAGTCATAGGTTCGACAAAGAACAACAAATTCAAACAAGAAAGTATCAGGATCTTCGGTAGTCAGTCCATGGAAGTGAGGTAAGGCTGAAGGACTTATTTTTTTCATTTTTGTGTCCCCATTGGTCTCTCGGATAGGAAAGGCACCTTCTATTCTTTCCCCATTTTCTCTAACGTTTCTATTTTTAGCCATGGTCTCAGGGGGAATGGTTTCTTGCTCCTCTTCTATTATAGGATCTTCATATATCTCTGGAGGTTCAACTATAGGTTCTTCTGGATCACTGCCACCAAAGAAGAGAGAAGGGTGACTCAGTGATGTGGTGGGGGTGTTGGGTAGGAATTTTCCTGAATTGTCTCTGTTCCTACGAGGCATGAAAGGAAATCTCTTTTTTTTGGTGATTTTTTTGTTTCTTTTTCTGCTTATACCTGCAAAAACTAAAATGGATTGAACAACAATTGCAACTAACTGAAATGAATCTACTTTTCTGAAATGAAAATTGAAGAATTGAAATGAAAGCAGGAAATGTCTAAACTACGCTGGCTGAAATGAAATTGTAGAATTGAAATGAAAGCAGGAAATGTCTAACCTACGCTTGCTAAAATGAAATTGCAGAATTGAAAGGAAAGCAGGAAATGTCTAATCTACTTTTGTAGAATTGAAATTACAGAATTGAAATGAAACAACTACTCTACTTTTGCTAAAATAAACTACTTAGAAGAATGTTGCAATAGAAAATAGAAGAAAAGTAGTAATCACAAAATACTCTGATGCTTCCCCGGTAATGGCGCCAAAAAGAGTGGTGAGCTCTAGTATTGCAGCAATAATGTTGCAACTCCTGGGTTTCCTTCTTTACTTTTATCAACCCAGTAGTTCGTAACAAACTTGGAAGCGACGGTGTTGTATGCACAAGTACAAGCTCTTACTGCAGGCTGTCAGTTGATCAGCTGGGACAAGTTCGCTAGGAGCTTAAGCCAACTTTTATGAGTTCTCAAAAGAAGCTTTTACTGTGATGGAAGAAAGCTAACTCTACAAGGGCTATTCTACTTACAGAGAGAGAAGGAAAACTGAAATGAAACATAAACCCTAGAAAACCCTAATTTTGCAAGAAGAAGAGATGGAAACTACTGAAATGGGTGTCATTGGCTACTAAAAAGGTAAATTTCATTTATTCAAGCTACTTCTAAAGAGAAATGAGAAGAAATCATCTTTTTGCACTTTTGGGTATTTTTATGTGGAATTATTATGCTTATGGTTTGACTGGTTGTGACTGTGCAGAGGTTTGGTGGCAAAGGAGGATGGAGTTGGCTTTTGCTGAAGATGAGGAAGGTGTGGAGAGGTCCTAAGAAGTACCTTGTACCATTCTAGAGACTTCCATTGCGATCAGACTTCGAAAAATCGCTCACATGAACTTCTACAGGAGGCTGCAGGGGATCTACAGGAGGTTCTACAAGAGGATCTATAGTAGGAGGTCGAAAGTGCTTTTTGGATGTTTGAAGGTGGAAAAATGGTGGGAAAAGTGGAATGAAGGCTAGATGAAGGTGTTGAAGGTTCTAGGACTCTGTTAATGAAGATCAGGAATGAAAGAGAGGGTTGGGTTTGTTCAAAGGGGAAGAAAGAAACTTTGTATAAAAATGCAGAAATTAGGGCAGATTGGCAAAATGAGGCGAATGAGTGGGGAAATCTTGAGAGACAAACTGGCACAGGCTGTGATATGGAGGAATGATAAGCTAGAGTGTTCTACAAGTGAGTTGCACACATACTTCCCAAAACTAACCTAAGCAAGAACCGAAAAAACAGAGTTTCTCTATTTTGACCTAAAATTTGACCTAAAAACATAGACCTGCTGAACAGAACTTCATGAACATAAAATTATGCAAGAAATCCATGGTAAATGAACAAGAAAGGATCTAAGCATATGAATCCAAAATAATATCTACTTTTTCAACTCAAAACATCACACTAGCAATTGCATAAAGGGCAAAAAATGTGTTTTTGGTGGCAGCAATAGTGCCTTGACCTCAAATCATGGTCCCAAGGAGGGAGAAAGGAGGTCAAGACCTGCTAGTAGCCTTTTTGGATCTTTATTTGTTACTATAGAAAACTACTTAAGCAACTTGAAGCAAGAACAACTATTTTAATCATCAAAAGCAACCTATTTTACCAAAGCAAGATTTAACCTAAACAACAGAAATTATCCTATGAATGCAAGCAAAAACATATAAATACACAAAGGAGGTACTAGGCAACTTGGATTGGTCCCTAACCCAAGAGCTTCAGCCCTCTAGAAAAGATCAATGCTGGTTCAAAACTGGATTCATCTTCATTGATAAAAAAATAGTTGTTACATCACAAAACTTTCTTCAAAAAGAGCTCGAAAATGAGCTGAGTACAAGGCTACACAAAACTGCGAAAATAAAATATCAAATGGCTAACCTACTGATGATTAAAGCCTTCTTATTTATACAAGTGGGGACTGCCAACAATCCTCCTAAACTTAAGGAACTCAGCTGCCTAAAACTAGAGATAACAGCAGCCCTACTGGAGTTGCTTGTCTACCCCTTGGAATCATCGATGTGGGCCTTTGTACTCTGAGCTGCTGATGGAGAACTTGAGGAAGGGGTCATTAATGAAGGATACACCCCTCCTATAAGTCCTCAACCCGATTTCCTCGAGTTTGGCTACCATTCTGCTCATAAACGCCTGGTTGTTGTCCAAAATTGTCCAAAAATCTGCAATAAACACTCATTGGACTATGTGGCAAAGTGACTATCCCCATTCACTCTATTGACATAAATATATTCAAAAATATGCACAAAACTATTGAGAATGGTGGATTAAATGAAAATAATAGGCAGAATGAGCCCATATAGTTACCTATTTCTGGGGCTCATCATCACCCCCTACTGAATGGGTTGCTCATCCTCTGAGCAACTAATCCAGTTCTTCATCTTTAATAGCTTTAACAGCTTCCCTGACATCCCAAGCCTCTGATGTTGTATCCTCTTCTCTATCATGAAAACTTTCTTTTCTATCCGCTTCCTCCCAATGTTTCCGTTCTTCCTCCTCTTTAACCCCTTCCAACAGTCCTAGCAGTAGTGGAGGATTGAACATAAGACCAATCCAGTTGGCTTTCAAGTTTTGCATTAATTGTTTATATAGGGGCACTCTCATCATAGCCTCCCTCATTCTGGTTGGGGAGTGATACTCCCTGATATTTAGGCTATGTGACAAGGTATTCCACCTTCTCATCCATGCATGAAGGCAGTCATCGCCAAATAGTCTCTCCATATCTTCAAAATGAGCGATAGCTTGTGCTTGTCAGTCAACATAATCAAGGAGAACTTGAGGATTGTCTACAAGTTGTTGATGGGCATAAATGAGAGCTAAGGGGTTTTCTGGTTCTGCCCTTATCATGAGGGGTTCACTTAGCTCCTTTTTCATGATCTTTTGAATTTCCACTACTCTCTTTTCTTCATGGCTCAACCAAGAAGCCATAGCCATGAGCTATAGGTCTCCCAGTGCAGCATTTGGATCCCATAAGTTCATGTCTGGTAGTTCCATATAATGGAGGTAAAATTCTGCTAATTTTGCTTTATCCTCGGTTGAACTATTATCACATAAATGCATAAACTGATCATAATTTTGGAATGTGATTATGCCCCTCTAGGCCAATGTTTTAATCTGGAATTGGAGCCATTGGTCTTTGAGATATAGTGCATAGGATCTAGCTAGTTGTCTACACTGCAAGGCCTCCATTGCCCAGTTGGCCATGTAGGCTATCTGGGCTTCCTTTTCCTGCAACTGCTATTTCAAAATTAGCACTTCAGTTGCTGCCTGAGATTCTTTTTCTTGTGGCTGTTTCATCAACATTTCAACATCGGTCTGTGGCTCTTCCTCTTGTTGCTATTTCTCTGCTACTTCATTATCTGCTAGGGGACCTTCTTGTTGTTGCTATCCTTCCAAAATTGGCAACTTGTCTCCCCCTTGAGTTTCCAGTTCCTGTAACTGCTTTTTCAGCAGTTCATTTTCTTCCTGTAGTTGGGCTCTTCTAATGCTCTCTATGTGCCTTACCATGCCCAACTCCCTTCTCAACTCTCTCAACTTGTCTTCCATGTGCCCGATATCTTCAACTCCTTTAGATTTAGCAATCTGCATCTAGGTGTGGGTTCTGACCCTTGCTTTTTCTAATTCAAAGAAAAGAGGCACAATGAATTTTTGTGGGATGACCTTCCCACCTTCTAGAATATTGTAATATGAGCCAAAATTAGGCTGAGGGCTTGGCTCAGGTATTTCTTTTGCCTTACCTTCCTCTTGTGACTATTTTGCTGCCTTCGTTTCCAATTGTTCAGTTTCTTTCAGCTTGGCCAGTGTCTCATGTAGAGAAGTTTGAGCTTCCTATAGGATTGCCTCAGAGTCCATCAATTTGATTCTTTCCTTCTAGGTGGAGGTTTTGGGGCTTCCTCTCTCATAGGTGATAGAAATTTTGGAGGGAGATTCCTCCTTTTTCTCAGTAGGTGCATCCTCAATTATTATGGGTTCTTTTGATGGTGGCTGGGGCTTGCCTACCTTAATCTTGGTGCTCCTTCGAGCTTTGAAATACATACATGTCTGTCTTTTTCTGTTGCCCTTTTTCTTAGTTGGAGTGCTCAGTGCAGCAAGCACAGCTGTTGCTTCCCTCGCCAGTGTTTCAGGGGATGTTTCTTCCTATTGTTCTTCTCCTTCATCTCCTGCAGTTTTTCCTGTGTTTGTTGTTTTTGCTTTTGTCTCTACTGCCTTTGGTGGTGTTTTCTCCTTATCTTACTGAGTCCCTGCCTTTTCTGTGGCAATATTTTTCTAAGCTTTCTTGGGCTTTTTCTTCTCAGCCTTTGTCCTCTTCCTCATCTCTATTTTTGAGGTTGTTTTCTTCTCTGCCTTAGGCTCAACATGGGTTTTCTCAAGGTTCTCCTCTTCTTTCTGCTTCTCCTCTGTTTCTTCTCCTGTTTGAATATTTTGTTCCTCCTCATGAATTTCCGTGTCAATTTTCTCTTTCTACTCCTCCTCCTCCCTGCCAAATGGGCTAATGTCCTCAGTCAAAGTTTTGATGTCATCTCCTCTAGACATATTCCTGAAAATTTCCCAAGCTATGGGGATGGTGTATGTGTGTAGGGCATATTCCACCAATAATTTACTCAGGCCATGGTGGGCCTGCTGGTCTGGAACCCCTGCATTCAACTTGGTGCCACATTCTATCAAAGATTGGTGGAGGAAAAATGGGAGACTAAGTTTCCTAGCTACAGGTAGGTCCATCCCATATCTCAATTCATGCAATAACCTAAAGTGATAACCATAAAATATACTGAATCTTCCTTCACAAGTGATGTATTTCATAATCTGGTAGCTGACTTCACTCCATGGAGGAGGTAAGCTTGTCCTTCTGACCCCATTCTTATCCTCTATAGGATGTTCATCAAGCTGAAAGAATGTCTTTTCAGCAACTTGTCCCAACATTTTTTCCTCTTTGCTCAAAGGGAGCCCAAGTGGAAGATCTATGATTCTGCTAATAAACTTTGGTGTAAGCTCTAGGGTCAGACCCCTGAAACTGACTGTAGCATGTGTTTTCGAGTGGGGTCTTAAGGACATCAAATATTTTTCAGTCACCTCCTCATCATGTCTGTGAATTCTCTCAAAGAAAGACATCCAGTTTGCCCTGGTGAAGAGGGCCACCACCTCAGGGTGTTCATGCAATTTGTTGGAGTTCAAAGGCTCCTTTCTCATAAAACCTCCTGGCATGCTGTTTAGTGGTTTCTGAAAGTGATCAGTTGAGGAAAAAACAATTTCCAAAACTAGAAACAGAGGGACAGCTGAGTTTTGTTTTTTCTGAAACTGTAGGAGGGATTTCCAATGTGCTTCTTCTTTACAACATCAATTTGCAGTTCTTTCCTCTTCAAACTGTTCTTAACCTGAATTTTCTTCTCAGTTTTTGAAAAAATAATCAAGACTTTGACAGAATAGAGAATGTATAATGCAGTGTTTTTTCTTCAGAGAGTAGATAGACTTGCAAATTTGTTTTTTCACAGGCTTGGTTTCTATAGTCACATCCCTTTTTTTAGAATAATGTGAGGAAGAAAAAAGACAGATTTTGAATGCAGAGAAGAAAATGGAGATACTGTGTAGAACTCAGAAAAATACAGGCAGACTTTTAAGCTTCACTTTCCTTTCTTTTTTCAACCCAACACTGTATTTTTAATCCACCACCTTATATAAATATATCATATGCATAGCGGTTTCCCAAGCCTACCTCTTTTCAAGCTCGAATTTGACAAAAATTCTGACTTTTTCTGCTGCAAAGCTGCTCTCTAGCCTTCTTGTAGAAAACCTCCTGTAGACGGTGTTCCTGCTCCTGTAGAATGCAGTAGTGCTCTTGTAGAGCCCGATAGGCGGGAGGGTTTTGAAAAAATGGTAGAGAACGACTGGTTCGTTGTTCTGAAGGTGGTAGGTGAGTACTGTAGTCGAGAACTTCGTGAATGAGAATGAAACAAAGGGTGGTGGAGGCTTAGACTAATATGTACTTAACTGATGGCGTAATCCGTGGTGAGGAGGTGAGGTGGCCGGATGGGTACGTTATCCCCATCTAGACCGTTGGTCCTATGCCAGTGTAATTATGGTTCTGCATGTCGCCTAACTGCCATCACCTCCCTCATCCCATTATACGCCGCCACCACTACCGGTTGTGAGTTTTTTCTTTCCGAGTTAAGGGGGCACACGTGCTAGTTGCGTATCTGATCTGTGGTTTGAATTGGACGAGGCTCATTTGAACTCCATGAGGGTGCGTGAACTGAACTAGGGTTGCTAGTTAGCTGGCCACCGATTCCGTTTAATCATTACCATTCCCATAGTTCATGTAGTTTGTAAACAATATTCATGCAATCGAGGAATAGGTTTAGCCACTTACTTGTTAATCGTTGTTGTGTTCTGCATTCTTTGGACCTTTGCACTTTATTTTCTCATTGCTATTTCTGTTGGTGCTCTGCATGCTCGGCCTTTGGCTTATGTTGGTGATTTCTCAATTAAGCTCTGCTCCTTGCATTCTTCATACATCCTGTTGCGCTAACCCTGTTTCTGGAGTTTGTTTTTCAAAGGGATCAACTGCTACATGAATCTTGTAGGATTTCCTGTAGTTGCTTCTCCTTCTAAAATTCAGGCTAATGCTTGAGTAGGGAGTGAAAATACTGCTGAATAAGGTCTCAAATGAAAAGAAATAGCAGCTGGAAGGTATTAGGTAGGATTAAGCAAGGAACGCTGCTACTTTATTTGTCATTATTTTTTGTGTTTACAGAATGAAAGAAACAAAATTTCTATATTTGTCTGTGCAAGGAAAGAAAAATGAGTAGAAATGTGGGTGTGCAGGGATGGAATGAAAACTTAGGCAGATGGATGGTGGCAGCGAGGTTCACAGGCCTTCTAGACAAATTTCCAGCCCTTGGGTTCTTCTTTGAACTTGATTTTGGCCTCTCTGTGATTTCTATAGGAGCCTCCTGTAGAATACACAGAGTTTCTTGTAGGATGTGAAATTTTCAACACAAATGAGACCAAGGCTTGGGAAAGGATAATAGCGATGGAGGGATGGACTATGAAGGGTGTATGCAGCCTGGCCATGTCTTTTTCTCTTGTGTGACCCTCCTGCAACCTGCAATTCATTCAAAAGAAGTTAGGTTTTTTTTTTTCTTTTTTTTTTTTTGAGACAACTGGGGCGCCTCTAGGAGGTTTTCACCCTCACTGCCTGCCCTGGGCGCCTCCAAGAGGTTTTCACCCAGGGATCTTTTATTCCGTTTCTGTCTTTTTCTCTGTTTTTTTCTTTTTTTCTCTGTTTTTTTCCTTTTTTCTCTGTTTTTTTTTTTTTTGCTCAGGGTGTGGGTGGAGTGGAGACAGGGACTTGCTCCACTACCAACACTATTTTTCCCAGATTCTCAATGAAATCTTTCTTGGAAAGGGGCTTCCTGTAGATCTTCAATCTATGCCCATTGACAAGCATGGGGATGGCTTCTTCATCTATGGTCCAGATAAGGACTGAACCATTGTCATTGCATTTTTCTACTGTATATGGTCCCAACCATCTTGTCCTTAGTTTTCCCTTGAAATCTTTATATCTTGAATCATACAACAATGCCCAATCTCCTTGCTGGAATTGCTTTTCTTTGAGGTGTGTGTCATGCCATATTTTTCTTTGAAGTTGGACTACCTCTGAGTGGAGTAGGGCTTGCATTCTTTGTTCATCCAATCCATTTAGCTTAAGCAATCTTTTCTTTTGTGCATGGCTGAGATCTAGTTCCAGCTAAGCTACCATCCTTAATGTGTTATATTCAAATTCTATTGACAACAGAGCCTTCTTCCCATAGACCAGCTCATAGAGTGTAAACCTTGTGGTGGTTTTCCAGGTGGTGTTATAAGCCCAGTTGGCCTCAACCAATCAATCTGCCCAATGTTTTCTGCTGCTACTCACTACCTTAGTCAAAATCCCTTCCAAAGCTCTGTTAGTGACTTCCACCTGCCCATTTTCTTGCGGATGATAGGGAGTGGAAGTTTTGTGCTTAATCTTGTGGTGTGTGAGTAGGTCTTCAACAAAATTGGAGGTGAACTGACTCCCTTGATCAGTGACTAACTCCCTTGGATAGCCAAACTTGTGGAAGATATTTTCCCTCAAAAACTTAGCTACTTTTTCTTTTGTTGCTGCCTTGATCGCCTTTGTTTCTGCCCATTTCATCAGGTAATCAGTACACACAATGATGTAAGATTTCTGTTTTGAAGGAGGGTTGATAGGACCCACAAAGTCCATGCCCCACTTCTCAGATGGCTCGAAAGTCACTTGAGGTTGTAGGGGCATCTCATACCTTGGAGTAGGTTTTGCCATCCTTTGACATCGGTCACACTGGCTGATATATCTCCTGACATCTTGATGAAGAGTGGGCCAATAGTAACCTACTTGTAGAATTTTGAAGGCAGTCCTCTTTGCTACAAAGTGGCCTCCACAGGGCCCATCATGACAAGTTAGGAGGATGTCAAAAACTTCCTCCTCCTTGAGACATCACCTCAAAATCTGATCTGGGCCAAGTTTAAAAAGATTGCCCCCAATCTAAGTGAATGGGGCACTTTTCCTCACGATCTTGCTCTTCTCTTTTGAGGACAAGTGTGGCGGAAACTGTGCTGAAACCAAATAATTTGTTGTATCAGGAAACCATGGAGAGAGTACTGAAATAGCAAATAAGTTTTCATCTAGAATTTGATCATCCACCATTCCTTCTTCACCTGTAGGCAGATCTAGTCTAGACAGAAAATCAACAACAATATTTTGCTTACCTAGCTTATCAAAAATTGTCAAATCAAATTGCTACAAGAAAAGTAACCATCTAATGATACAATCATTTACATCTGGTTTATTCATCAAATACCTAATTGCAGCATGATCAGTGTGTACGAATGTTTGATAGTTGGTGATGTAGTGTCTGAACTTGTTTAGGGAATGGACTACATATAGGAGCTCCTTTTCGGTCACAATGCAGTTTAATTCTGTCTTGGACAGGTTTTTACTAACAAAGTATATGGCATAAGGCAGCTTCTCTTCAACTTGCCCTAAGGCTGCTCCTATCGCTTTGTTCGACACATCTATGTGAATGTGGAAAGCTAGGGTCCAGTTTGGACCTCTCAAGATTGGGGCTGTTACTAGCTTACCTTTCAAGGCATCTAGAGCCTCTTGACAGCTGTCAGTCCATATGAACTCAGCATCGTTTCCCAAAAGACCAAACAATGGAGATGCTAGCTTACTAAAATCCTTAATGAATCTTCTATAATACCCTGCTAAGCCTAGAAAACTCTGAACATCTCTTACCTTTTGAGGAGGTGGGACCCTTTGGATGATAGCAATCTTGTTGGGATCCACCTGTAATCCTTGCTGAGAAATTGTATGACCTAGCACGGTCCCTTTAGTCATCAGGAATTCACTTTTTCAGGACTGGGGGACAGGTTCATTTCAATACACTTGGCTAAAACTTTCCCTAGGTTATTCAAAGCTTCCTAGAAGTTAGAACCATAAAGGGTAAAGTCATCCATATAGATTTCCACTGAATCATGAACTAGTTCAGCAAATATGCTCAGTACTGCTCTCTGGAAAGTGGTGGGAGCATTGCACAACCCAAAAGGAAGGACTCGGTAGGCAAAGGTACCCCATCGACAAGTGAAAGTGGTCTTATCTTGGTCTTTCAGGCTGATTTGGATCTTGTTGTACCCGCTAAACCCATCTAGGAAGGAGAAAAACTTCTTTCCTGCCAAGCCATCTAATACTTGATCTATGAAAGGCAAAGGGAAATGATCCTTCTTGGTGGCCTTGTTTAGTTCCCGATAATCTACACAGATTCTCCACTTCCCATTTTTCTTTAGAACTAGCACCAAAGGAGAAACCCATTCGCTATCAGAGATGGGGTAGATGAATCCTGCGTCCAGCAACTTTTGCAGTTCTTCTTTGACAATGTCCTTGAGGGCCGAATTCATCCTCCTTTGGGGTTGCCTGACTAGTTTACAATCTTCTTTAGTATAAATGTGATGAGTACAGACTGAAGGGTGGACTCCCTTCATCTCCTTATAGCTCCAAGAAAAAGCATCCAAGTGATTGTTCAACAAGATACACAGTTCTTTCTCTTGAGAGGTGGATAGGGATGAGTTGATCTTCAAGGATTTTTTTGGGCCAAATTCCACATTCTTAACTCTGAGAGAGGTTGGATCAACCACACAGAGATCAACTAAAGGATTGGCTTGGGTTTCTTCCACCAGCTCTTCTAAGGGCAACACACTGGGGGATGGATTCTGAATCAAGTTTTGAATAAGATCATCCTTGGTTTGTGGACCCCCCATGGTAGCCTCTACTGTACACAATGGTGCGAAATAGACTTCATCCTCATTTTCCTCGTCCAACCAGAGAGATAAATCATGTTCTAGCAGAGGTTGGGTAGGAGGATAGAGGAATAGTTGTTTGGACATATGCCCATTCTTGATTGTCATGTTCCTATCTTGACAACTGATGTAGGCATCTGCAGTAGCCAACCAAGGTCTTCCCAAGATGAGAGGATACCTAGTGAGCTTAGCTTTTGGTTGGAGAACTAGGAAATCAGCAGGGTACTCCCAGGAATCAATAGAGACCATGACATCTTCCACAATCCCCTCAGGGGTCACGGTGGAGTGGTCTGCTAACTGCAGTACTGTTGAGGTCTTTCTTAGGGAACCCTGAAGGTTGAGTTTGAGCATAGTGTCCCTGGTCATCAAATTAATGGTAGCCCCTAGATCAATCAAGGTATGGGGGATTATGGTACCATTGATGTGGACATCGACTACAAGACTCCAAGGGTCTAGATATTTTGGACAGATTACCTGCCCCAACATCAGGTCGAATAGTTGTCCTATGACATTGATAGTTGTGGCATCTCTCTTGCACCTGCCTGGGTGCCTGAAGCACTTATCCTTGATCATCTTATTGTATATAGGCACATCTTTTATGGCTTGGAGAAGTGGTATTTTTACACATAACTGTTTCAGTTCTCCCAGGAGTTCAGTTTTTTCTGGGGTTGGTTGTGTGGTTCCAGTTAGTCTCTCAGGAAAGGGTGAAATGACTTTTGGTTCACTTACCTATTTTTCTTCCTCATCCTCCTTAGGAGGAGGTTGACTATCTGGGAGAACCTTCCCAGATCATAGGTTAATCTCCTGAATCTCCACAACATAGGTTGGGCATGATGTTTCTCCACTATATACCTATTGGGCCTGTCTATTGTTGGGGTTCGAGTTTGGTTGAGTAAGTATTTGGGGTTGTCTTGGAGGAGCAGGAGGTAATCGTTGTGGTTGAGCAGGTGGTGAAGGCAAAAGAGCGGGAGGGGAGTTATACTGGGGTCTCCATCCCTGATGAGGTGCATTTCACTGAGGCTGTGGCTGAGCATAAGGATGAAATGAGTGAGCAACTAGAGGAGCCTGGTATTGAGGAGGATATGACTAAGGAGGGGGGGTGGACCAGGAAGGATGAGAAGGGGGTTCCTAAGAAGGTATGGAAGTGGCTTGATTGGGGTTGTAATAGCTCTGGGATGTCCCTTGCATTCCCTGTTGGTAAGGTCTGGGTCCATGTGGCCTCCTTTGGTTCATGAAATAGAGTGGTTCAGTGGCTCCTTCAACCCCTTGATATGCAGCTTTGATTCCAGGCAAGGAAGGGCACTGATTCATAGGATGGTCTTCTTCACAGACTAAACACACTTATGTAGAGTGCAATGGACATTCGTTCCTAGGATGCTTTCTAGTGCACCTGGAACAAAAAATGACCAAAGACCTCTCAGCTTCCTCTTGTTTTCTTCTGATATGCAAGGTATCCATTTTCATGGCAAGAGTCTACCTCACCTCGCTCTTGAAATATTCCAGTCGATTCTCAAGTTCGTTTCTAAGGGATGAATTGGATGAGGATGTACTGGCTAAAGGTTGACTTCCCCTACCTCCCTTTCTAGCTGACCTAGAATGGTTTCTAAACACAGTCTTTATGTCATCATAAGGTAGCTGGTAGATGTCTTCCTTAGCCAGCAAATGGAGGGTATCTAGAAGGTCTTCAGGGACCCCTCTGAGCAGTACCAACTTCAGAGATTCAGGGTCAAGTGTGCACCTGGCCATTTTATAACTGAGTTGAAACCTCTCTTCATAGTCTTCTAAAGATTCATCACTACCTATGGTCATTCGGAAGATATCTTCCTTGGTATCCTTTGACCTGCAGTAGTCCCGGTATTTGTTGTTAAAGGCTTACTGCATCTGAGCCCAAGTTGTGATACTATTTCCAGGTAACCCCATGAACCAGCGCAAGGCTGCATCCTTGAGGGTAGAAGGGAACAATTTCAACTTCTACTCGTCTTCTGCATAGTCACAGGTTCGACAGAGAAAAAAAAATTCAAACAAGAAAGCATCAGGATCTTCCGTAGTCAGTTGTGGAAGTGAGGTAAGGTTGAAGGACTTATGTTTTTCATTTTTGTGTCCCCATTGGTCTCTCGGATAGGAAAGGCACCTTCTATTCTTTCCCCGTTTTCTCTAACGTTTCTGTTTTCAGCCATGGTCTCAAGGGGAATGGTTTCTTTCTCTTCTTCTGTATAGAATCTTTGTATATCTCTAGAGGTTCACCTATAGGTTCTTCTGGATCACTTCCACCAAACAAGAGAGAAGGGTGACTCAGTGATGTGCTGGGGATGTTGGGTAGGAATTTTCCTGAATTGTCTATGTTCCTACAAGGCATGAAAGGAAATCTCTTTTTTTGGGTGAATTTTTTGTTTCTTTTTTTGCTTGTACCTGCAAAAACTGAAATGGATTGAACAAAATTTGCAACTAACTGAAATGAATCTACTTTGCTGAAATGAAAATTGCATAATTGAAATGAAAGCAGGAAATTTCTAATCTACGCTTGCTGAAATGAAATTGCAAAATTGAAATGAAAGCAGGAAATATCTAATCTATGCTTGCTGAAATGAAATTGCAGAATTGAAAGGAAAGCAAGAAATGTCTAATATACTTTTGTAGAATTGAAATTGCAAAATTGAAATGAAACAACTACTCTACTTTTGCTGAAATAAACTACTTAGCAGAATGTTGCAGTAAAAAATAGAAGAAAAGTAGTAATCACAAAATACTCTGACGCTTCCCCGACAACGGCACCAAAAAGAGTGGTGAGCTCCAATATTGCAGCAATAATGTTGCAACTCTTGGGGCTTCCTTCTTTACTTTTATCAACCCGGTAGTTCGTAACAAACTTGGAAGCGACGGTGCTGTATGCACAAGTACTAGCTCTTACTGCAGGCTGTCACTTGATCAGCTGGTGCAAGTTCGCTAGGAGCTTAAGCCAACTTCTATGAGTTCTCAGAAGAAGCTTTTACTGTGATGGAAGAAAGCTAACTCTACAAGGGCTATTCTACTTGCAGAAAGAGAAGGAAAACTGAAATGAAACACAAACCCTAGCAAACCCTAATTTTGCAAGAAAAGAGATGGAAACTACTGAAATGGGTGCCATTGGCTACTAAAAAGGTAAATTGCATTTATTCAAGCTACTTCTGAAGAGAAATGAGAAGAAATCATCTTTTTATACTTTTGGGTATTTTTATGTGGAATTATTATGCTTATGGTTTGACTGATTGTGACTGTGCAGAGATTTGGTGGCAAAGGAGGATGGAGTTGGCTTTTGCTGAAGATGAGGAAGGTGTGGATAGGTCCTAAGAAGTCCCTTGTACCCTTCTGGAGACTTCCATTGTGATCAGATTTTGAAAAATCGCTCGCATGAACTTCTATAGGAGACTGCAGGGGATCTACAGGAGGTTCTACAAGAGGAGGCCGAAAGTGGTTTTTAGAGGTTTGAAGGTGGAAAAATGGTGGGAAAAGGGGAATGAAGGAGAGATGAAGGTGTTGAAGGGTCTAGGACTCTATCAATGAAGATCAGGAATGAAAGAGAGAGTTGGATTTGTTTAAAGGGGAAGAAAGCAACTTTGTACAAAAACACAGAAATTAGGGCAGATTGGCAAAATGAGGCAAATGAGTGGGGAAATCTTGATAGATGAACTGGCACAGGCTGTGCTATGGAGGAATGATAAGCTGGAGTGTTCTACAAGTGAGCTGCACATTTACTTCCCAAAATTGACCTAAGTAAGAGCCAAAAAAACAGAGTTTGTCTATTTTGACCTAAATCTGACCTAAAAACAGAGACCTGTTGAACAAAACTTCATGAACATAAAATTATGCGAGAAAGCCATGGTAAATGAACAAGAAAGGATCTAAGCATATGAATCCAAACTAATATCTACTTTTTCAACTCAAAACATCACACTAACAATTGCATAAAGGGAAAAAACTGTGTTTTTGGTGGCAACAGTAGTGCCTTGACCTCAAATCATGGTCCCAAGGAGAGAGAAAGGAGGTCAAGCCCTACTAGTAGCCTTTTTGGATCTTTCTCTGTTACTACAGCAAACTACTTAAGCAACTTGAAGTAAGAACAACTATTTTAACCATCAAAAGCAACCTATTTTACCAAAGCAATATTTAACATAAACAACAGAAATTATCCTATGAATGCAAGTAAAAACATATAAATACACAAAAGAGGTGTTGGGAAACTTGGGTTGGGCCCTAACTCAAGAGCTTCAACCCTCTAGAAAAGATCAGTGCTGGTTCAAAACTGGATTCATCTTCATTGATCAAAAAATAGTTGTTACATCACAAAACTGTCTTCAAAAAGAGCTCAAAAATGAATTGAGTACAAGGCTACAAAAAAGTATGAAAATAGACTATTAAATGGCTAACCTACTAAGGCTTGAAGCCTTCTTATTTATACAAGTGGGGACTCCCAAAAGTCCTCCTAAACTTAAGGAACTCGGCTTCCTAAAACTGGAGATAACAGCAGCCCTACTTGACTTGCTCGGCTGCCCCTTGGAATCATCGATGTGGGACTTTGTACTCCGAGCTGCTGATGGAGAACTCAAGGAAGGGGTAATTAATGAAGGAGACACCCCAGCTATAAGTCCTCAGCCCTGTTTTCTCGAGTTTTGCTGCCATTCTACTCATAAATGCCTGGTCCTTGTCCAAAATTGTCAAAAAATCTACAATAAACACTCATTAGACTAAGTGGCAAAGTGACTATCCCCATTCACTCTATTGACATAAATATATTTTGAAAAACATGCACAAAACTATTGAGAATGGTGGATTAAATGAAAATAATAGCCAGAATGAGCCCATATAGTTACCCATTTCTGGGGCTCATCACTATGCAGCGATGGATAATAGATAGGTAGACCATCAGGCATCTATCATTGACATGGATAGTAAGCTTTGTGATCAACTTGTTTCTATTTTAATTGACCCTCGATCTAATTATAGTTATGTTAGTCCTGACTTAGTGGATAAGTGTGTTTTGAATAAATAAGTGCATGCAAAATGTTGGTTAGTACAGTTGGCCATAGGTACAAAGAAGTGAGTTCATCATTTGGTAAGAGCTTGTGCATTTGATTTGAATGGCATGTCTACAACAACGTACTTGAATGTATTTTTGTTGGGATCATATAGTATGCTATTGGGTGGGTGTTCCTTCAAAGGGAAAATGTGGATTGTTATGACAAGGTCATTGAGTGTTTGGCTAACAATGGGGAACCAAGAGTCTTACAGGAAAAGAAGAAAGACACATCATCTGGGATGGTGACAACTATGCAGGCAAAACAAAGTCGTAGAAAAGGGTGTGTGTTATTTATGGTACATATTTCTAGTAACAAAGGTAAGGAAGTTGATGATCCAAAATCTTTTGCTTATAGATGTGTTAAAGAATTACATGCATAAGTTGTATCTTAATAGAGAAAACTTAATGTGCACATGAGACAAAAGGAGAAACACATAAAGCATGAAATAAGACAACAAGACTTGATAATGGAGTTTTTCTATCTTGGACTACGTCTCCGGGCCCTTCTCGATCAATGGGGAGGCCTTCATTCATTAAGTGGCATGAAAAAAGAAGAGTACAAGCATCAGTTACAAAAAGTAGTTTTATACCTCCATACTAAATAATGGGCCGAAAATGAAGAACTTTGATGGAGAAATGGATAGTGCCATTGCATTCGTAGCGTCGAAAAGTGTTGAAACCATATAAACTTTGTCAAATTCTGACAAAATGAAATTTCTCCCCTCCTGCAAAATTTTGCCTCAAACCGCGTGCACTGCCTCCTCTGCTTGAACACACTGAAAACTGCATTTTAAATAAAAAAATGTTGGCGAATTCTTCAACAAATTCATTGTAGGGTAGTTGGATGGGGATCTGATTAATATGGAGGAGGTCGGGTGGTCAAAACCCGCCTCCTCCCTTTTGCATAACAAAATCTTTTTTTTAATACATTACAACAGATTTTTATTAAAAATAATTTAATGGTTGGGTCGGGCCCGGCTTGGGCAGCCCACCCACCATACTTTCCTCCTTCTCAATGGTTCTTGTAATGAATGGTTCCCTTCGTGCATGGTTGGGTCCATGCCCCAAGGGCCGTCCCACCACTTACTATGCATGTTTCATAACGGTATGGGGTGTGGCTCCATGGGAGTTCTGTGGTGTGGGGTGGCGGGGTAATGGCCGCATACCCCACTTTGTATGGTTGTTACAAATGTTCCGTGGGAGAGGTTAGGGGTCATGGTCCGCCCCTCCACAAATTTTAATGTGTGGATAGAGTTGGGGTGGCGGGGTTGGTGGCCTGCCACCCCAATTTTTTTATTTTTTTTATTATGTATAACAAATTATGCATTTTTGGAAATTCAGTTTTGGACCGAAGGGGTCATTTTAATGAAGCCACGATTTTGCTCAAAATTTGGCCGGAGTTGGCCAAATTCCGTCTGCCGGAAAATGCCAAATTGCGTCTTCATTAATCCTGCAAAGTCATCAAAAGTCAACCCAACTTTGACTGCCTCTATCTTCTTCATCCAGACTCGGATTGGAGTGTCGCTCACACCATTAGAATCAGGGTGAGGAGCACTTCGATCTAATGTTAAGTTCATCGCCTTTCCACCACTGTGAATTTTGAGCTTTTCCCATGCCACTGTGTCTGAAGATCCACCTGGATCAATCCTCCCCATTGAGGAGCTTTTGGACCGCCAAAAACTTTATCAGTCAATTGGAAAGTGAGGGAATTATTCCCTCACTCTTTCCTTCTCCAACCATTTTGCCTTGCTAGGGTGCATCCCTTTGAAACCAACTCAAAGGTATTCCACTTCTCCCCACTGTGAAGTCCTGGTTCTTTTGTCAAGGATGATGTTTTTAGGTAACTCATCGAGATAATCTGGTGCAAAATCATCAACTGTAGGAACTGTGCGCACCTCTTCGGTGTCCATAATCAATGGTGGCTCATACAACTTTAAGTTCTCCACAGTCACTATGGAGTACATCTGCATATATATTGGCAAATTGAGATGAAACACATTGTTTCCAATCTTCTCCAAAATGGTGAATGGACCATACTGGATTGGTCGCAACTTCTTCCCTTCTCCCTTCATCTTGTCCTTCCTGATATGGAACCACACTTTGTTACCCACTTGAAATTGATGGTCGACTCAGTGTTTGTCATGTCGAGCCTTGTAACGGGCTTGCCTCTTCTCCAACTACTCCTTTACTGCTTGGTGAATCAATTGAATCCTCTAGATGAACTGCTACGCTTTGTCCTTGTCATTATGTCCACTGGAGTCATCTTCCCTTCCAAATACCATATCAAAAGGGTCCTTTGGCAGGTAACCAAAACATGTCTCAAATGGTGAACACTATGTAGATGAGTGCACTGATCGGTTGTAGGAATGCTACACAAATGGAAGATGCTCATCCCACAACTTAGGATGTTTCCCACAATAGCCTCGCAACAAGTGTACCATGATGCGGTTAACAACCTCTGTCTGTCCATCGGTCTGTGGATGGAATGCCGTGCTTCTTTTCAACTTGGTGTCCATCATCTTCCACAAGATGGTCCAAAACTCTCTGAGAAAGTGAGAGTCCAGATCTGACACAATCGATGTGGGCAACCCAAAATGTACGTAAACATGTTGAAAGAAAAGATGAGCAGTCTGCTTTGCATTGATCTGCTTTTTACAAGGCATTAAAATACACATCTTACTAAAACGGTCAACGACGACATACAAATAGTCGTGACTTTTTCTAGACAAAATCAAACCTCCTACAAAATCCATCGACACACTCTCCCATGGACGACTTGGAATAGGGAGTGGTGTGTAGAGCTTGACTTTTCTATTAGAGGGCTTTGAAACAGAACACATCACACATCCCTTTACATAGCTAGTCACAATGTTCTTCATATGAGGCCAAAAACAAAATCTTTGTATATGACACAAAGTTTTTTCAATACCAAAATGACCAGACACAAGGGAGGTGTGGGCCTCCCAAATTACATGTGCCCTTTCTCTTGTGGGTATGCACAATTTTCCAAGGTGATACAACAGTTTCCCCTGCAAGTGATAGTTGTCCACCTGTGAACCATGGGTTAGTTTTGCATAAATCTCCTTACAGTCATCATCATTAGCATATTGTTCATCATAACTTCCAAAAGATAACGAAGCATTATGAAAAATAACAGAAGCAGAAATAGGAGGGCGTGATAACATAACGACCACTTTGTTGCTAGTGCCCTTCTTATACTTTATTACCAGATGAAACTGTTGTAGAAAACCCATCCACATGAAATGATGAGATTGCTGCAACTTGGTCTATTGACTGAAGATACTGCAAGGGCTGATGATCCGTATGGATAATGGTCTCCTTGTTGATTAGGTAGTGTTTCCACTTTTTCACACTCTAGACCAAGGCATATAATTCCTTATCATAAGTGGGATAGTTTATCACAGCCTGAGAGAACTTCTTTTAATGGTAACATATTGGCTTCTTTTGTTGCATCAGTACAACTCCCATGGCATATCCACTGCATCTGTTTCGATCTCGAATAGCTATTGGAGATCTAGTAAGGCCAAGACCGGTGCGGTGCTGATCTTTTCTTTCAATGTTTCGAAGGACATTTTCTTCTTTCCTCCCCATTGAAAGACTTGCTTTACACTTGTCAATGCGAGTAAAGGTGTTGCAATAATAGAGAAATTGGCAATAAATATCCTCCAATACTACACTGCACTGAAAACGCTGCGAACCTCGGTTACACTAGTAGGATTAGGCCAATTTACAACTACTTCAACTCTAGAAGGATCAGTTTTTAACTGACCATAAACAACAATATGACCAAGGTAAACCAAAGAAGTTTTCCCAAACTCACACTTTAACAATTTTACATAGAGTTTTTCATTTTTCAATACATCAAACACTTTCTTCACATGATATACATGTTCATTCCAACTTTTACTAAAGATAAGAATATCATCTAGATATACAAGAACAAATTCATCAATGAAAGGCCTAAAGAGATCATTCATGACCCTCATGAAAGTGGCTGGAGTGTTGCAAAGTCCGAATGGCATTACCATCCATTTGAACAATCCTTGTTTGGTCTTGAAGGCAATTTTCCACACATCTTGCTCTGATACCACTTGATCCAAAATCTTTTGCTTATAGATGTGTGTTGAAGCCTCGAAAATCATTGCAACAACATGGGGGATGACCACTCGGTCCAGACCTTAAAGTGGCTCATTTTCTGTTTGGAATGGTGGTTCTGACTGGTTCAACTAGGTCCAGTTACCTTCTCTCAATCTTCAATGGCTTTAAAATATGACTTTCATTCACCAATGGAAAAGAGACATCAGATCATCCTTCTTGTTGATCAGGCAAAAAAGTGATCCTTAAGTTGATTTAGGGCTCAACTAATCCACTACTAAAGTTTTCTTCTTTGGGAAGAGGACTTAAAAGAATGTAGAAATTAATCTAAATGCAAACTTATTCTAAGATGCGAGCAAAAGAAACTATCTTAATCCTATCTCAATTAGGCAGACTTAGATCTAACCCAACCAAGAGCAGGTATTTAAAATATTGAAATTTAAATGTCTCATTTATAATGAATATCAAGTTAATGAAGTAGTTCAATTAACTGACATTATGGATACCAAACACATCCTATTGAGACCTTTTAACTGAAATAATCAATCAACAACACTCAGGAAGAAGTTCACAAAATGATATTGATCATTTAATCAGTAACTTGAATTATTAAACAATAATATGTGGAAGAAGTTCACAACATATCACTATTTATTCATCCAATATTAAAAGACAGATTTATGAGTAAATAGTTACTCAGAAATTAGAATTCAGCCCATAAGAGCAGAGATAAATAACAACATAAAATAGAGGCAAATTACTCATACTGACAAAAGTGCACAAATATGTAAGTAAATTGACACAAGTATTGTTATCATAAATGAAACCAGCATTTAAAATAATAGTATTCGAAATATCAATTTATTGAATCCATTTCTCCAGCTCTGGTCTCTAATAGTCCTTTACAATGCCTAAGCTTCTGCTTTCAAAACCAAAGCTACAATAGTGCAAACTCTGTTCATTATACATAACTCAGAATGTAGAAGAAAAACCTCAATAATTCCCAGATATGAGATTCCACTCCTTCCACCTACAATTCTAAATCCCTATTACAAAAGTGCTTTTAGAATTCCAGAATTGCAAAGGAGAGCAGTGCCTTATTACATTCTGCAATCTGCTATTTATAATATTTGCAAAGGAATTCTTGAGAGGAAAGTTTGTTGAAGAGAAATCTTCCCAATCCAATTTCATTTGCTCAAAATTCCAATATTTAATTGCTGGTGCATTCTCATTGATTGAGATCTTTTTCTTCATATCTTTTCTGCTGTTTTCCTGTAAAAAGAAATTAAAATAAATTAAGATGCAACAAATAAAATCAAAATACCATTTCTGGCATTAAAACAAATCCAATCAAATTCTATTTAAATAAATAATTGAAAATAAAATTTAAGCTCTCTATTGATGCCTGAGATGGTTTGATTGGCCAAGGATATTATTGATGAGCGAATCTGTAATTAGAAGAGACTTAGGACAAATGAAAATGCAGAAAATAACTCAGAAAATTGATTTTGTTTTAGAAATTCGGAGCTTGATCTTTTGCATGATTTTTGACCCAATTAATGACCAAATCTATTAGTGAAACCTCTTAAGAAATGTTCTCCTTGATTTTATCTTTTCAATGAGTCATCCTCGGCCTTATTTGGCCAAGTAAAACTCATTCTATGAGCTTCCAAAGTTGATGAGTCAAATCTGACATAAAAGAAATTTTGTTACTGGGCTAAAAATCAGAAATTTTAATCAAAAATCTAATCCTAAATTAGAATTCTAATTAAATTATTAATCATAAACTAAACTAATTATTAATCTAACTAACTATTATAATTAACTAATAGAATTAACAAATTAATCTAATTAATTAATATAATTAATTATTTATAAACTAATTAATACTAATCTAAATAATATTTAAATTTAAATTTAAATTAATTAATTTAAATGTTATATTTAAATTAATTAATGTAAAATTAATTATTTAAATTAATAAATATTAAAACTAATAAAAATAAACTAACTTAACTTACTTCTCTCATATGATAACGTACTTATTATACCATTTCAAAACCACAGATTAATGGATGAGCCCAAAGCGAAAGTCAACTTTGACTCATCGCATCAGAGTAACGTTGAGTCAGGCTCATGAAGCTTGTATAAGTTGAAGACTCTCGATGTGATGGAGCGATCGCATTGAAACCTAAACACATGGTATTTTAAAGTTTGGTTAATGCTTGAAGAGCCATTGCATATCGGTGATCGGGGAAGGATGGTGTTCGAGGTTTTGTTAAAATATTGCGATAAGAAATATGCGATGCGATATAAAATCTTTTTATTTTATTTTATATATGTTTTATATATTAAATTTTATTTTAATTAAATTAATTATATCTTATCTAATAATTAATTTAATTAATTTAAAATTTAATATTAAATATCAATTTTTTATTTTTGGTTTTATTTTGATGAAGTTTATTTAAGTTATGAAATTTTCTAAAGTCTAATTTGCCTATCTAAACTATAGCCACTTTGACATTTTGATTTTTCGAGATTAGTAGTTTATTTGGAAATTGAACTAAAATTTTAAAATCTCGTTGTTTAATGATTTGGCTGTATAAGTAAAAATGGAAAAATGTTAGTAAAAACTCACTAGGGGTTAATATTTAAAATAAATGCATTATTGAACTAATTTATTTACAAGATGCAATATTGTACATTTTATGCATTTTTAACCCAGGCTAGATAAATGATGAGACTTCAAAAGAGTGCCATTTACGAACCAGTTGACCAAATAAGGCAAAACAAGTATCAATGGGAATCTTATAAAAAATCGATTTTAACAAGGCAATCAAAACAAGAATCTAAAGAAAATGAAAAATTAACAAAATTGTAGGATAATCAACTTAATAAAAATCCTAAAAGGCGTTTAGCCAAAAATTTTATAGAAAGGGTCCCCATTATTTGAAGTGAACACATCAATAATTGGGGGGGGGTTGTGTTTTTACCACAATAATGGCGACACACGGGAGAAGAACTAGTTATCTCTGTTTGATATGAATGAGATTTTCCTAAAATTAAAATAAAAATAATTAAAGAATGGAGAAATATGCTTGAAATGCTTGACTAAGTTCATTAGTCTGAATAAAAGCAAGAATCATCTAACTGTAATTTTTCTTAAAATTCCTCATAAATTAAAATATTTCAAAACTCTATATTAGTGTTTAATTAGTTGTAGAGATAAAGCAGGGGTCACTTTACAGCTTATCTTTTAAAATATACTCATTTGTCACGGGTAGAGCCACTGCTGCCAGCAAACATCTATAGTCTCGACAGGGTTACCTTTTAATCATCAATGATTCAGAATCTCATCTCTTTAAGAATTATTGACCTAGAGATAAATCCATTTATATATGTTTATTATTTTATTATTTTATTATTTTTTTGTTCCTAAAAGCCATTGTCCTGGTTTGGTAGCTAGATAGTTGACAATTCCATTCACTGGTTATAATTGGATTGAACAAGTTGACTCGTGATGAGACCCCTTGTCTTATAATTGTTTGCAATCATAAGCCATTACCCTGGTTTGTTTAGCAGTGTTGGTAATGTCAGCCTATTTTTCCCCTATGATCATGGTAAGCAGGCTCATGATGAGACCTCTTATATTTTAAGTTTTAAGTATATTTTTGGATTACACTCTAGAAAAATAAGACTCTTTGGGATAGGGAGAATCATTGACTCCTTAAGAGTTAAGAATGACAATTTCAGAGCTAAAGGTGCTTTGTTGTAAAGTGTCTTTACTTGGATATAAATAACTTTTCTTGACTGATAACAGAAATTTGAAAGATCTTAATAACGTATTGAAATTTCAAAATGATTACAATTTTGATGAAAAAGAAATTTCTCCAGATTTTATGATACTTTGCTAACTTCTCTTGTTTTATAATCTCTTCCTTAAGTATGTCTACCTTTATAATAAGAAAAACAAATTTTATTAAGATTTTTAAGAAAAAGCTAATAGGTGACTATTAACAATTTTTCTTCATGTATGCTGACCATTGTTAGGTAACAAATAGGATTTCCATATAAACCACGGCAAAGTCACCAAAATCAAAACTGAAAACTAAAGGAAAATAATTCTTATGCTAAAATGAGAAAAAAATTAGCAAACAAAAATAAAAATGAAGAAATTGTAAAAATGGAAAGGAAAATCCAAGTTTCGAATGATAAACTCAAACAAGAATGTTTATACCAATGTCTCAACAATATGAAGAAATAGAAAATAATTGCGTAATCATTCCTTCTTATGTCAAGATTTATAAAAATCATACCTTGCATGGTTGTAATTGTTTTAGGCCTTTTGGATAGCAGTGACGATAAAATTCAGCGACAATGAAAACTTTCTGTCTGGTATCAATTTTCTTGTTTCAAAGCATCATCTTAATCATTTTCTAATAAAAGGAATGCTTAAAGAAACAAACTAAAGGTTCAGAACCTTTCTGGTGTAGCTGTTTCGATGAAGATTATCGCTGCTTATTGAAAGAAAGCCAGGAGAAGAGTATAGGACTTCAAAAATATGATCCAGCAGAGGATTGAAAGCTTCAAATGGAGAACTGCAAAACAGATTTTTTATATCAGCATAATTTAAAAACAAAACTTAAAGTAATGAAATGGAAATTAATGAAAGTGGGTACATGGATCTTACCATTGGATAATTGCACTTGATCTTACCTGAAAGGTATCATTTTCTCCAATACTAACTAACTTCTGTTAACATTAAAAACATGAGGAAGTCAAACTAACCAAAATCCTATAACCAGAAATCATTATTTATTTTATTTAAACTAAAGCAAGAAGTAAAAATGCAAAAATAGAATGTTTAGTGTTCAAGGGAAAACAAATGCGTCAGAAATGAAAATGAAAATTTGCAGTAATGTCTGTTTCTCAAAATATTACAAGTTTCATATAAACTCCATGATTTTATAAATTGTCTAAAATCAAGACCAAATCCAAGATAATAAAATTTAAATATAAAGATAGAGAGGTCTTAAATTCCATTTTTAATTATGGAATTATATATTTAAAACTGAAATATATGAGAAGTCAAAATGATTTAAATATACTACAAATTGGTCATTAACTGTTTTCTTACCATCGAAGCTCGCTTTTAAAATAACATATTGCCGTATCAGATGATTCGCATCACATGTTTCTTCACCATGCTTCAAGTTTAATTTGCAAGACTTCACCTTTGTTGCTATGCCATATATTGATTAAATGTTAATGGCTTAGAGGCATGCATTGGAAGCTATCGCATCGAAGATTGCAATGGAAAATTGTCGATAAGAACATGCGATGAGAACATGTGCAATGAAATGAAGCGATCGCATCATTAAAGAAATATTATATTGGGGATCGGGGCATATTTACATTGTGCTTCCCACATCACACAATGCACATCGCAGATTTGGAGATGTGATGTGAGCATAAATAAAAATGCGATGAAGCAATTGTGATATCGGCAATTGCTAATCGACGATTGGCGAAATTTTGGTACCCGATGTAACACTATATGATTCTTGCAATGCCTATATGCGATGAATGTTGTGCCTAATCAGCGATCGCGATCGGAAATCTTAAGTACATGATGTAATAATTCTCGATACGCCGATATGCGATGAAGAGTGGACCCGATAATTTTATGATGAAAATTTAATAGCATATCAGATCCGAGACATTAGCCCTTTATGCGATATGACATATGAGCAAGGTAATACATCCGAGATCTTTTATTAAACAATTTGTTATCAAAAATGCTAAAAGCTACTTCCGATGAAATATTTCGCTACAAATGGTTGTGAAGTGGATGATGTGATATCAGAATGAAATTATTGACGAAGATGAGTGGGATGGTAGTATTGCGAATATGTATTCACTATAGTATTAGCAATATGAAAATCAAATTGAAATGATGAATGAAAGCAAAATTAAAAATGTTCAAATTCTAATGAATCACAAATAAAATTTCCCTGAACCTGTTGCAAATTTGAAATGGGTTTGCTACTTACTTCAAGTTTTGAAAACAAATGAAAACCTGTAAATAAAATAGAAAAAAAAAATAAAAATAAACTAAGGAAAAGAGAAACTAATAAATGAGAATGAACTTGTGAATGCATACCTGGAAGGAAATTCTCTGTAGTTTTTACCTCATGAATGCTCAAATTCTTCCTTCAATTTATCAAAATTCTGACTTTGTCCAAAATCATCTTATTATTTATTTTAAATCGAGTGTGCAATCAGGCTAAAAAAATTCTGCTTATTTATATTATGGAAATATAAAATTTACCAGAAATAAATATGAAAATAGTCTTCCCTTTTGAATTGAAACAACAATTTACTACCTCTGCTTATTTCGAATAACTTGAGAAGAATCTGTATTGTTATAGTGACTGCTCAATAATGCCTTTAGTAAATGAATATGATGTGTATTACAACATCAGATAATAAACTAAAGATCCGAATGGGATAAAGCCACTAATCGTGGAGAATATCAACACAGATTTAAATGTGTGCTAGGTGCATACTCAATTAAATTCTGTCAATACATTATTCAAAAATAGGCAGAGATGTATTCATGGGTAAAGGTATTGCTGCAATAGATTTTGATTTAAAAATGGGAAGGAAGAATTATAAATTTTCTGATGAGAAGCAAATATTTCCTTGAACATGTATATGATATGAGAAGGGTTGATTGCTTCCTTTATTTTTAATCTGCAGAACTATTAAAAATAAATTAACTACATAAAACAAACTAACTAAATTAATTCTACTCCTATTCTAACCATATACATGAAAATGACTAGGTATAGTCATATTTCCAGTGTAACCATTCTCTCATTTTTATTCCTGCATATATGTACAGTTCAAATGTTAGTAATAAAAATAAAAAACTAATTGAACTAAGAAAATTAAATATGAAATCAGAATGTACAGTTATTGTTAGCAATTTATTCACAATCCCCTTCTCTTGAAATTTCCTTTCTAGTTAAATACCAATTGGATCATAGAAATCAGGATGGATTTCTATTAATAATTGGGAAATGTTCAAAAGAGGAGATGAAAGGCCAGATTGTAGATATGAACTTTTACATTCAAAGGCCTGGAAAAATTTGTTAGTATTATGTACAAATGTTAAATTATTAACAATCTTCCATGAAGGAAAAGTTTCGAAATATTTTTCAAATGAATTAATAAAAATGGATGGAAATCTTTCAAACGAAATGGAAAACTATTAATTAAATTGGATTGCTGGTAGATTTCTAAAAATACATTCTCTTGATGATATTGCCTTTGAGAAGATAAAAGCTTTTGATAAAACATTAGCATTGATTGAAATTGAAATTGAAATAGCTTTTGATGCTCTTGATTATAATATAAAACTTCAATTTTCTAACAGGGCAATGCATCAATTGAATGTTTGATAGTAAAGTGCTCAATATGCCAACGTAATGTATCAAAAATCTGAAAAATAAAATCTGAAAATAAATCTGATTTTATACAAAATAAGTGAGAAAACAAAAATAAAATGAAATCACTATTTGTACAACTAATGTTACAACACAATTGAGATCGTTTTGAAATAATTTTTTTTCACAAGGATTGGCCAGAATTATGGAATTTGAGTAATTTTGAATTCCAACTTGTCAATTAGAAAAAGAATTATGATTATGAACAAGAATGAAAGCTTGATCATGATATGAATCATAAATTGGAATATTTTCTCGAATAGTGAAATCATGAAGATAATTTTCTACTCTAGAATGAGGATTGGTTGGAATAATTTCTAAATTAAAATGTCCCTCATTCTCAGATGTTATTTGAATCTTCTCTTGAGAAAAATAGAAATCAACATCCACAATGTCAGAGTAAGTATCATAAATGACTTCACAAGATTCTCTAAAATTCCCTTCAATCTCATCCAATATATCTAAACAAGGAGGAACAAGAATTTCATGTTCATTAATGGAAAAAGAGTGATCAATTATTGTTTCTCTATCTTGATAAAAATTTATTGGTAATTCATTTAAATCATCCTCTTTAATTTCTGAAATATCATTAATACCAAGAGGGGAAAAATTACCATCATTAAAAATATCAGGATAAAGGGAAAAATGTGAATCTGAAATAATGCATTTAAAAATGTTTCTGTTTGAGAATTCTTGTACATTATGCTCATTGTAAATTTCAGATTTTGAATCATCCCTTTGTGTGCTCATGCTTTCTTGAAGAAGGTTGTTTTGTTGCTTTGATTTCGGCATTTGTTCATCATGGAAAAATTCATAAATTTGTACAGCAGTTTGCATTTTATTATTTACTTTGACTGTTGCTTGCACTTGCTAATTTCCAATCTGATTTTCTGAATTTACCTCAAAGTAGCTTTCAGATTTCAAGGTGGCTCTTTCTCCAAAATTGCTGCTATTGTCTTCTTGTATTTGCTAAATAATGAATCCATACAGGTGAGCATAGTTTTTAGTAGAGGAGGAATGACCTATTATAGAGTTTTGTGAACCCAACGTTTTGGACTACCAAGTGAGTCCATCATTAGGGGATGCGTCAATAGATATTTTTATATCTTAATGATGTATCCAAGAGCTAGATTTAGGTTATATATATAGGATATTAAAGAAAATATGTAAGAAAATAGGTCGGCTATTATTTTCCTAGTTTCTACTTTATTTATTTAAGTAATTTATTTAATTATTATTATCATTATTAAGGGGTGCCAACTCCTTCAACAGATTTTGTCCCATCTCTGTTTGCAACACTGGCTACAAACTGATTACCAAAATAATTGCTAACAGGCTGAAGCATATTCTCCCTAAAATCATTCCAGAGAATCAAGGGGGCTTCATCCATGGAAGACAACTGGTGGACAACTTCATTTTAGTTCAAGAGGCAATCCTTTCAAGCCAGCAGTGCAAGGAAAAAGGTATGGCTATCAAACTGAACTTAGCAAATGTTTTTGATCGTGTTAGACATAGCTTTCTCTTAAATGTTTCGAAAAAATTTGGATTTGGGGAGAGCTTTATAAACTGCATCCGGGCTTGCATCTCGGAGCCATGGATTGCTCCTCTAGTCAATGGCAGAGCTGCTGGTTTTTTTAAAGCTTCAAGAGGACTAAGGCAGGGCTGCCCCCTGTCCCCTCTTCTGTTTGTTATTCAAGCCTCCGTTCTCAGTTTCCACTTAAATAAAAAAATGCAAGAGCAGGAGATTTCAGGGATTTGCATTGCGAGGGGAGTCCAAAACATCAACCATGCCCTGTTTGCAGACGATACCCTGCTTCTTGGGGCTGCTTCGATCCACTCTGCCAATAGATTCAAAGAGGCTCTTGATGAGTTTTGTATGGCGTCCGGAAGCAGTCTCAACAAGGGAAAGTGCCACATTTACTGCTGGAATACCACGCCCACTCTGCTTAGTTCCATTGCCAGATGCTTAGGATTTGCTGCCTCCTCAGTATGGACCTCGTTTAAGTATCTTGGGCTCCCTATCTTTCTCAAGCGTGCCTATAGCAGGGATTGGCTTCCTCAAATAGAAAAATTCAAGATCAAACTCCAGGCATGGGGATTCAACTGGCTAAATATTGCGGGCAAGTCAGTCCTTATCAAAGCCGTTCTCAGCAGTCTCCCCTTATTTCAGTTCTCAGTGCTCCTAGCTCCAATCGGCATTCTTCAGAAAATGGACCAGCACATTCGAAATTTCTTTTGGAAGGGAGGCAAACAAAATGAGAGGAAAATCCCTCTTGTTAATTGGGAGACTGTCCTCAAGCCTCAGATGGAGGGAGGTCTAAACTTCAAGAAACTACCCCTGCAGAACATTGCCATGGGAGCCAAGCTCCTCTGGAAAATTATCGCGCCCAAGCCTGGCTGGGCCCAGCTAGCGCTTTGGAGGAAATACTTCAAAGGCGAGAGGATTAGATGTCTGGATGGGCCTCTCCCCCAAGGCGCCTCTCCATTTTCTAGACTCTGCTCCAAAGCTGCCCCTTTGATCCGCTCCAAGGCTTATTGGATCCCTGGAAATGGAAAAAAAAATAATATTTGGACCGATTGCATCATGGATCGCGATCCAATTTGTGAATGTCCCTCTGTGAAGGCGCTGAGAGATTGGCTGACTGCTTCAGGAAAATCCTCGTTGTGGGATATTTCCACGTGGGATGGGACGCGTTGGGCTGGCTGGAGCTTGATCGACTTACCTTCGGATCTCCTCCAGGACTCCATCTGCCTCCGCGCTATGCTGAATGGAATTGCCCCCTCGCACATCCACAGAAAAGACAGGCGTGGCTGGGGTACTTTAACTGCATGTTTCTCTGTTGCCCAAGGCTATTCGAACCTCACCTTAATTCCAAACGTCCCTCCTGATCCAGCTCCATGGAAGGCAGTTTGGGGCATCCCCTCGCTGCCCAAAATCGACATGTTCTATTGGCTCCTATGCCACAGAAAAATACTTACCGATGACAATCTGCAGAGGCGTGGATTCTATGGCCCGTCCAGGTGTTCCCTGTGCAGAGAGAATGTGGAATGTGCCACGCACCTCGTCTTAAAATGCAACTTCGCTGTGCAGGTCTGGAGAGAGCTGATGGACCATTGGAACCCCAATTTCGATCTTCCTGTCTCCATAACTGATCTATTCGCTAATTGGCAGAAAAACTATCCCGGCCCCCCCCCCCCCCCCCCCCAAAAAAAAAACAAAGTGATTAAAGTGGCTTGGTCTTCTCTCCTCAAAATTTGCTGCTGGCAGATCTGGCTAGAGCGAAACAGCAGAATTTTCAGAAGCATCCAGCACGATGTCAAGGTGGTAGCGGCTAAGATAAAGTTCTAGATAAAAGAATGCCTGGGAGATCAAAAAGATGACTCGAATCTCAATCAGCTAGATACTGTTTGGGGGTCCTCCTTAAATCTTCAATTTCATCAAGGTGTAAGAAACATTTTCTCTCCCAAGGAATGGAAAATAAGGGGAAAAAATAAGGAAGAATTTCAAGACTGGATCTCCAACCAAAAGGTGCACTCTCTCTTCTTTGATGGGGCAGCAAAAGGAAATCCTGGCAAGGCTGGGGCAGGAGGAACTGTTAAAAACACTGAAGGCATATCGATCCACAGCTTTGCCTGGGGTCTGGGGATCAACTCCAGCATTCAAGCTGAAGCATTGGCCCTCTACCAAGGTCTCAAGTTGCTCTTGAAACTGGAAATCAAGGAGGCAAACATTCTTGGGGACTCCCAAGTGATTATAAAACTCATGGTGACCAATTCTACCCCCCGGGACTTAAGATTAGCAAGGCTGATACATAGAATCAGAAGCTTGGGGAAGCTGTTCCAAAACCTGAAATACTTTCATGTTCTGAGAGACAACAACAAAGAAGCAGATCTTGAAGCTAATAAAGCTGCTCTTCTCTCTGTCGGGGCAATGATAAGAGACGGGGATGAAACATGGGATCCAATTCCATAATCATTTCAGCTGATATGTTTTATTGTTTGATACTAAATCAGTTTGTTTGTATATTCAAGCTTGGGCAAATCACAGAAATCAACTCCATTGTTGAACCCAAAAAGAGCTGGAAGCGGAATACAAGCCCCACAGTACTTCAGGAGGTCGATTCTATTTGGATCTGGCTCACTCCCATTGTAATCAGAAGTCTGGCATTTAGGCCATTCAATTAATACAATCCATAACCGTTCCTGTGAAAAAAAAAAAAAAAGGTTAAAGGGATATCTTAATTAATTTTATTATTTATATCATTACTTATTATGTTTATTAATTTTGTAATGTTTTAATAATTATTATTTTTAATTGATTTATTAATTATTTTAATTAATTAATTAAAAGAATATTGATAAATTAATTAATTTTACTAATTATTCTTTATTGATATGTTTATTAATTTATTATATTAATGATTTGTTTATTTGATTAATTATTTAATTTTATTGTTTGTTTATTTAAATTGTTATGTTTATTTATTTAATATTTTTTTTAAATGTGAAATTAGTTATTTAATAATATGATTAATTACTTTTATAAATATTTTTAACTAATTATTTAATTTGTTTGATTAAATTAAATTTATTACTTTATTATTTATTATTTGTTAATATGTCTATTAATTATTAATTATTATTATTATTATTATTTTTTTTTTATTTATGTATTTATTTCATGTTTAATTATTTATTAATTGTTTAATTTATTCAATTTTTAATTAATTAATAAATCCTTATAGATTTGGTGAGTTATTGTTATAATATTATTTATCAATCCTAGAAATAATTTAATTTGTTTAATGTTATCAACTGATTGTGTGAAGTAAACAATTACTAATTTATGATTATGATGTTGAATGTTTAAGGAGGATGTTATATGAATGATGTTTTTGTTAATTATTATAATGATGCTTTTAAGAGAGGAGGGAATAGGTTAATTTAAGGGATAAGGGCTAATTATTGATTTTTAAGAGTTCAAGTAAAGGTTTCCACGTGTTGCTTAGTCTTAATCCATCATCCCTATTTAAATTGTTCTTCCTTTTTTCTATTTCTATGGCTTCTTTAATTTTCCTTTTAAGATAGTGGTCTTCTTTTCTAATCAGTTTGACTTCTTCCATGCAGATGAAATGAGAAGAAGAGTGAACATGTTCTACTAAGGCCGATTTAGAGGTCCTAGCTCTTCTTAAGTCGGCAGTGTGTTCTTTAATTCTAGTATTAAGAGACCTGCTTGTTTCACCTATATATTCCTTACCACATGAGCAAGGAATCACATAAACACCTTTTTGAAGTTTAGGGTTTATGGGATCTTTGACTGAGTTGAATAATTGTCTGATGGTGTTAGCAGGGGTGAATGCTACATTGATGTTATGTTTATTTAGAATTTTAGTAATTTTATCAGTGGTGCCTTTTATGTATGGAAGGGAGACCTTAGGAGTTGATAAATTTTGATTTTTCATGTCCTTGTTATTCTTGTTTAGAGATAGGTGCATGACTTTCTTAATGGTATTTCTATTGTAGCCATTTAGTTCAAACACTTTGTGTAGATGGTTGAGTTCATCATTTAAATGGTCATGATCAGATATTCTGGCCGCCCTGGTGGTTAGGGTTCTAATGATGCCAATCTTCTGTTTAGGGTGGTGATGGGAATTTGCATGAAGATATCTTTCTGTATGGGTTTTCTTTCTATAGACTTGGAAACCAAGAGACCCATCTCTTTTAGTTAGAAGGATATCAAGAAAGGGAAGCTGGTTGTTATTTTCAATTTCAATAGTGAATTTTATATGGTCAGATAGGCTATTTAGATGATTGAGGAATAGGTCAAGTTTTTCTTTTCCATGACTCCACTTGGCAAATATGTCGTCTACAAACCTTTTCCATTCTGCAGGGGTGTATGGAAATGACCTAAGGGCCTTTTGTTTGAAGTTCTCCATAAAGATGTTGGCAATTATGGGGGATAGAGGAGAGCCCATAGCCACACCATGAGTTTGTTCATAAATTTTTCCTTTGAAACTGAAGTAAGAGGATCTCAAGCACAACTCCAAAAGATCAACAGTTTCTTTATCAGTGATGTTTCTCATGATCTCAATAGCTTCACCAATAGGAATCATGGTATAAAGGGATACAATGTCAAAACTAACCATAAGATCTTCATCTTTCATTTCTATGTTATTAATCCATTGAACAAAAGAATAGGAGTCTTTAATATAAGAAGGGGTATTACCAGACAGGGGTCTAAGTTTTTTGGCTAGGTGTTTAGCGAGAAGGTAAGTAGGGGAACCTATGGTATTAACTATAGGTCTAAGGGGTATGTTAGGTTTATGGACTTTAGGAGCCCCATAAATTCTAGGAGTAATGGAACTATTAGGGATGATTTTCTTTTTAGTGACATCATCCAGAGATGATTCTTTGATTCTCTTAATAACTTCACGCATGATTTTTTCACTGGGATCCTTATTAATAATTTTATAACATCCACTATTGTTTAAATGTTCTTCCATTTTAATGTCATAATCGATTCTGTTCATAATTACAGTAGTGTTGCCCTTATCAGCCTTTAAGATGATTATGTTTTTGTTTTTTCTGAGATTGTTTAGGGCTCTTTTTTCTTCTAGGGAAATGTTCGATGCCGGAGGTTTAGAGTTTCTCAGAATTTTTGCAATATCTTGTCTGATTTCTTCACTTTTTGCCATATCTAGGTTTTTAATAGCTACTTCAACATTACTGATGACTTCCTCCACAGGTATTTTATTAGGGGTTATGGAAAAGTTTAGACCTTTTTTCAAGATGGATTCAGTTGCATAATCAAGGATGATGTTTGATAAGTTAATGACCTGGGCTGTTTCTGCTATCCTACTTTGATTGGGATGAGTGGTTTGAGTTTTTACACTGGTAGATGGGTTGTTTGACAAGTTCTTGATATTAATCATGCTTTTGTTTATAACTGCACTGTATTCTTTCATAGTTTTATGTCCTTGCATTTCCATAACCTCTATTGCTGCGTTGTTTATAGGCCCATTATTTGCTGGCATATCAAACGGAATTGATATGGCAGGAGATGAGGAGCTGTAGTGAATCGGATTTGACTGCGTTTTGGAGTGAGTCAGATTTGACTGCCTTCTCGAGAGATTCGATGATCTTTCCAGCGTATCCTTCATAGTGATGCTGCTTATATCCATCATAGTGATCCTGCTTGTATCCATACTGCTTCGTTCTGCGTTGTTTATAGGACTAACAGTTTCTCCGAAACCTGATTGCGCAGTGCTGTTAGGGCTTTGTTGGTTTATAACTGTATTGTTTTTAATATTTACGTTGAAACAGGTTTGCGCAGTGTCGTTTATATCACATCCGTTTACTTCCATTACGCCTCCATGCGTGTTGACCATACATCTATTGTTGCAGTCCTTATTTTTCATAGCGCTGTTTATTTCTTTGACATTAAGCGGATTCTGCTGCACAAGATTATTGTTCTGAGGGACATATAAATTGGAATATGAGTGGTTTCTATGAGAGCACTGTTTGTGTTCTTCATAAACATTGCGCAGATTATTCAGTTTCTTTAATTTCTTGATATTGTCCTTAATTAACCATTTATCAGACTTTATAAATGTAATTGCATCCAAGGAATGCCATAGATCTTGTCTGAGAAATGAGGAAAGGTATAGATGAGCGGAATAAAGTTTCTGAGAGGTTTTCACTAATTTAGACTTAACCTATTTAATTTCATTTCTAACTAGGGTTTCACTTAATTTTTTGAAACTAGAAAGATTTCTGCCTAACCAGAGAGGATGTTTGCAAATAGCAAATTTAGGAATGAGATTGTTATCTCTACAGTTTTTAAGAAAATTTAGATTGGAACTGAGTTTAGCTCTGATAATCTTAATTTCTCAAATTCTGATGCGCTGTCCATCATATCCCTTCCATGGTAGGATTTGATGTTGTTAAATAATAAATCCATACAGGTGAGCATAGTTTTTAGTAGAGGAGGAATGCCCTGTTATAGAGTTTTGTGAACCCAACGTTTCGAACTACCAAGTGAGTCCATCATTAATGATGTATCCAAGGGCTAGATTTAGGTTATATATATAGGATATTAAAGAAAATATGTAAGAAAATAGGTCGGCTATTATTTTCCTAGTTTCTACTTTATTTATTTAATTATTATTATCATTATTAAATAATTTTTATTTTTTTAAGGATAAATTAATTGATTAATAGGTTAAGGGGATAACTTAATTAATTTTATTATTTATATAATTACTTATTATGTTTATTAATTTTTTAATGTTTTAATATTTTTTTTTAATTGATTTATTAATTATTTTAATTAATTAGTTTAATTAATTAATTAACTAATTAAAAGAATATTGATAAATTAATTAATTTTACTAATTATTCTTTATTGATATGTTTATTAATTTATTATATTAAACACATGGTATTTTAAAGTTTGGTTAATGCTTGAAGAGCCATCGCATATCGGTGATCGGGGAAGGATGGTGTTCGGGGTTTTGTTAAAATATTGTGATAAGAAATATGCGATGCAATATAAAATCTTTTTATTTTATTTTATATATATTTTATATATTAAATTTTATTTTAATTAAATTAATTATATCTTATTTAATAATTAATTTAATTAATTTAAAATTTAATATTAAATATCAATTTTTTATTTTTGGTTTTATTTTGATGAAGTTTATTTAAGTTATGAAATTTTCTAAAGTCTAATTTGCCTATCTAAACTATAGCCACTTTGACATTTTGATTTTTTGAGATTAGTAGTTTATTTGGGAATTGAAGTAAATTTCTCAAATTTCGCTACTTAATGATTTGGCTGTATAAGTAGAAATGGAAAAATGTTAGTAAAAATTCACGAGGGGTTAATATTTAAAATAAATGCATTATTGAACTAATTTATTTACAAGATGCAATATTGTACACTTTATGCATTTTTAACCTAGGCTAGATAAATGATGAGACTTCAAAGGAGTGCCATTTACGAACCAATTGACCAAATGAGGCAAAACAAGTATCAATGGGAAGCTTATAAAAAATCGATTTTAACAAGGCAATCAAAACAAAAATCTAAAGAAAATGAAAAATTAACAAAATTGTAAGATAATCAACTTAATAAAAATCCTAAAAGGCGTTTAGCCAAAAATTTTATGGAAAGGGCCCCCATTATTTGAAGTGAACACATCAATAATGGGAGGGTTGTGTTTTTACCACAACAATGTGTTAAAGAATTACATGCATAAATTGTATCTTAACAGAGAAAACTTAATGTGCGCATGAGACAAGAGGAGAAACACATAAATCATGAAAGAAGACAACAACAATTGATAACGGAGTTCATCCGTCTTGTACTACGTCTCCGGGCCATGCTCGATCAATGGGGAGGCCTTCATTCATTAAGTGGCATGAAAAAAAAGAGTACAAGTATCAGTTACAAAAAGGAGTTTTATACCTCCATACTAAAAAATGGCCGAAGAATGCAAAACTCTGATGGAGAAATGGATAACGCCATTGTGTTCGTGGCATCAAGAAGTGCTGAAACCATATAAAATTTGTCAAATTCTAACAAAATGAAATTTTGCCCCTCCTGCAAAATTCTGCCTTGAACCGTGTGCACTGCCTCCTCTGCTTGAGCACACTGAAAACTTTGTTTTAAATAAAAATTTCCAGCAGAGTCTTCAATGAATTCGTTGTAGCGAAGTTGGTTGGGGATCTGATTAATATGGAGGAGGTTGGGTGGTCAAAACCCACCTCCTCCCTTTTGCATAACAAAATCTTTTTTTTTAATACATTACAACAGATTTTTTTTAAATAATTTAATGATTGGGTCGAGCCCGCTTTGGGTGGCCCGCCCATCGTATTGGCCTCCTTCTCAACAGTTCTTGTAATGAATGGTTCCCTTTGTGCATGGTTGGGTCCGTGCCCCAAGGGCCGACCCACCACCTACCATGCATGTTTCATAACGATATGGGGTGTGGCTCCGTGGGAGTTTCGTGGTGTGGGGTGGCGGGGTCATGGCCACCCACCCCGATTTGTATGGTTGTTACAACTGTTCTGTGGGAGGGGCCAGGGGTCGTGGCTTGCCCCTCCACGAATTTTGATATGTGGATAGAGTTGGGGTGGCAGGGTTGCTGGCCTGCCACCCCCATTTTTTTATATTTTTTTTTATTATGTATAACAAATTATGCATTTTTGGAAATTTAGTTTTGGAACGAAGGGGTCATTTTAACAAGGCCACGATTTTTCCCAGAATCTGGCTAGAGTTGGCCGGATTCCATCTGCTGGAAAAGGCCAAATTGAGTTTTCATTAATCATGCCCAGTCATCAAAAGTCAACCCAACTTTGACTGCCTCTATCTTCTTCATCTGGACTCAGATTGGAGTGTCGTTCACACCGTTGGAATCAGGGCGACGAGCACTTCGATCTGATGTCAAGTCATCACCTTTCAACCACTTTGAATTTTTAGCTTTTCCCATGCCACTGTGTCTAAAGATACACCTGGATCAGTTGAGGATGAAAATATTTTGAGAAGGTACCCAGTTCCACAACATTTTTTGGATGTGTTTGCCGCAGAGATTGCATAGTTTCCACCTCGTAGGGAAGTATAATTTTCTATCGAGTTGGTGCCAGGGGTAGCTTCAGCATCAAAAGTACAATACATATGAGCACTCAAGAGTTGGTAGAGTTAAATTTGCACCTGAATGAAATGCTTGACAAAGGATACATTAGGCCAAGTGTATCTCCTTGGGGATCACCAATATTTTTTGTGAAGAAAAAGGATGGTACTATCAAATTATGCATTGACTATAGAATGTTGAACAAAGTGACCATCAAGAACAGGTATCCATGGTCGAGGATTAATGACTT
Organism: Pinus tabuliformis; assembly: GCA_031772625.1. Classification (NCBI taxonomy): domain Eukaryota; kingdom Viridiplantae; phylum Streptophyta; class Pinopsida; order Pinales; family Pinaceae; genus Pinus; species Pinus tabuliformis. The sequence continues at coordinate 972,472,660 of CM062811.1, read as the reverse complement.
TTTTTATCAACTAAAGGGAGTATCATTGTTCTTGAAGATCGACTTGAGATCAGGATACCATCAGGTATGCATCAAGGAAAAGTACATTTATAAGACAACTTCCAAACCAGGTGTGGGCATTATGAGCTCGTTGTAGTTCCATTTGGTTTTACTAATGCTCTAGCTATATTTATGTGCTTGATAAATACTGTGTTGTATCCCTATTTGGATAAGTTTGTTATTGTGTTAATTGATGACATATTGATATATTATAAAAATTAGGGAGAGAATATCGAGTGTTAAGGTCCTATATATTTTTATAGGATTGTTTGATTATTACTGATGATTATTATGTTTTAAATATTTTAAATAATATTTCACCCTTCAAATTATTTCCAAGGAGAAGCCAATTATGAAGATTAGGGAGGTATTTTGTATAGGAATGGTTGTATCAAATCATTTTGTAGGTGCTTCCATGAGAAAGTGCTCAGGAGCAACTTTCTAATGATATATCTGGTGCTTCAAACCGCATTGGGATCAAAGGCAAGAGCAAGTTGAAGCGTGCACTAGAAAGAAAAGAAAAGAAGAAGACATAAGTGAAAAATCATTTATTTTGAAGTATTAAAATAAATTTAAAAAATAAATGAATAAATCAAAACTCTAAAAACATGAAAAATTCGTTTATTCATTACACTTCACCAAAATCTAAAAGTCAAAGTCTATGGCCTACCTCGTAGTCATGCATTAATTTCCTCCCAATGTTAAAGGCATCACATGTGCATATTTCATTCAATTATGAAATAAATGTTATGTGGATGGGAGGGTGAGTGAAAGAGATGAGGCAAGAGGAAATTCATGGATGGAAGGCTAAGTGGGTGAAATTAAATGATAGGCAAAGGAGCAAGAAATTCATGGGTGCAAGAAAATAAATTCATGAGAGAAAATGAAAGGGAAAATATGTGAAATAAGACATAAATTGATTTACAGTTGCAGGTGAAACAACACATGGTTTTGGAAATCCATCCAAAGATTTACAAGAGTAAAAGGAAATTTACAGGGGAAGGTAAAAGGAGAAATAAGACATGGTTTTTGAAAACAACACATGGGTTTCAAAATCCATGGGAAGAGAAACAATACATGGATTCGAAAACATGATGGATTTATAAATCATTCTAATAAATAATTTGAATTTTGAATTGCTAATTTCATTTAAATATTTGGAAATATTAATTTAAGAATATTAGTTAAATCCAAATATTTTTTGACAAAACAAAGTATTCAAAATATGCTGAACAAGGCAATGCACAACTAGTCATCATATCTTGAGAGGGACATCAAAAACCTACTGCCATTTTTTAGGTCTAGTCATCAACATCTTGCTACTATTTTTCAGGTCCAATCATCAACAACCATCCTTAATAGTGCCAGCAACCTTAACAGTTTCAGATTTCCTAGATTTTGGTTCTATTTTTGTAATTAGCTTGAAGATATTTTTTATAATTAATTCTAGATATTTTCCACTCAAATTTTTTGCAACAACTTTTATAAATACTTAATAACTTGAAGTAAGAGGGGTTGATATTTGTTTGAAGAACAAGACTAGTATTGTAAAGTTGCTCACAGAGCAGCCATTGATCATCAGATTTCCAGTAATACAGTGCCATCATTACAAGATTCTTGTGTCATTTTCATTTGTGAAGTGCACTTCTCCTTGTTAATTGGTTTACTCTTTTTGTGCACATGTTATTCCTAAGATCTGAATTATTCAATAGAAAGTTGAAGAACATAATTTGTTTTTATGCACACTCTGATTCTCGCTTTGAATAATTTCTATGTTTTCTACTGAAAATTAAAAACAAAAATCTTAATTGCTCTACTTTTAATTGGATTGATGAATCTTTTTCTTCTCCTCCATTCCATAGATCTTAAAGGATCCAATGAACTTGTCTACCCTGCCTTGTAAGTTTAGCCTATAAACGCTGCATTTGATCAATCTAAACCTATGACTCCATTGCCCAATGGCCTAATTTCAACTATCTCAAGCCTACAACACAAACACCCAAATCTAAAATTGATAACTAGCCTAATATATTCAGTCAAACAAAGCTAAATTATAAAGAGAGATCCTTCTCTGAAGCTGGCAAGGCTAGATCCCAACTTCCAAAGTGGTTTTGTGTTTACCTCTATAATTATTTCCCATCCTTATTAAATTACAGAGTGTTAAAATAGTGGCGACCATACTGGGGATAAACGGTTTCATTTTCCCTCAGAAAAACTGTTAAGTTCAAATCTGACTATTCATGGTGGACAACATTCAGCCACATAAAGGTTGAATCTTTCACCTGGCGACTCCATGTTCAAGAATCCAATGCTCAAAGCTTTCATGACGACTCCTTGCAAAAAAATTCCAGATTGTAGAACACTCATGGTGACTCCATTATGTGAAGGTCTGTAATTTCATCAATTATTGTTGATTGTTTTCAAAACGAGTTCAAGAATAGAACGCAGGTATGCTCCTATGGACAGATCTAGTATCTCTTCCTTTCCGCATCGCATGCCTTGCATAGATTGGAAATCATATTTGCCAGAGTTCAAATATGAGAAAGGTAATAATGTTGCTTTACATCTTATCAAATTCCATATGCATTTATGGAGGCTTCAGGTTGAATGGCATGAAGATTGTCTTATGAAGATGTTCATGCTTACTTTGGAAGGAAATGCCAGGTCTTGGTATGAAAATTTTCCAGCTGCTAGTATATGTTCTTTAAAGCATTTTCATACTATATTTTTTTTAGAAATACAAAGAAAATTATCCATCTTTGTCACTGGTTCAAAACTCCTGTGATCAATTTAAAAGTTTTATATAATACCTGGTAGGTTACTATGAAGATGATCAGTTTATGGATGATGATATTATAGAGGCTATTCATGAGAGAACTTTCAACCATGAAGAAATTGAAGAAGCTGGCTACTATGACACTAAAGAAAATTTCGAGCAAGTAGTTATTTATCCCATGATTGAAATTGAAGCAAATATGCATTTCAATTATTTAATTTCACATGAACTTGTTGGTGACATTTCACACCCTCTATACATATCAGAAGAACAAGAGAACAAGAAGCCTAGTTATAATGAAGAAACAAAGCTTACCAATGATAGTTTGCAACAATCTTTTCATTTTTTCAGAAATACAAATGATCATTCTAGTTGCCTTGCATTCCCTTCTTCTCCTGAGTTTTTAATCTAGGAAAAAATTTCTGAAAATCAATTATGAGTTTGATATCATAGAAACTCAAGAAATCCATGATACATCCATTATTTTCAATAATAATATGCAACGAGTTTGTTCCTTTAAACTTAATGCATAATTTTTTGAAGAGCATATGGCTTTAGACCCCATCGGTGTAGATGTTTTTGTTATTCAAGATGTGGCTACCTTAATTGAAAATTCGCTTCTTGTTTCAGATAATGAAGATTTTGCTGAAGAAGAACAGGTTTTCCCAAAACCCGTGTATTTTATTGTAATGGATGAATTGGTTGTTTCAAATGAGTATAGTAGGATTGATGAACAAATTACTACCTTTCCCTTATAAGGAAATCCTTTTTCAAATCATCAAAATGTAACTTTTCATGTTTTTCATGATCCTTTGGTCAATTTATTGCAATCATCAATGAAGGTAGAATTTTCTTGGTTCATCAATACAGGTATTGGATCCAAAGCAAAGTTTGAGTTGTTATTCTTTGAGTTATTCTTTTTATTTGAAGAAAATGTGAGTAGGGGGGGGGGGGGGGGGGGGTGTTCGAGCAATCATTCGCTTGATTGGCTGCATTGGCACTTTTCTGTCACTTAATTTAGTAGCCGATATCAATTATTAGAGTGAGTAGGGGTGATGAATAAGATCCACTCTTTGAGCATTATTTTTAGTTTCAGGTAGCAATACAACTTTCAGTTCAGTGTGTATTTCAGTTTTCAAGTGTGCATAATGGTCTTGATTCTAGTTTGAAGATTTTTAGTTACAAAGGTTTTTATGACAGAACAGGTTGCAAATTTGGGATCAACCCAAGGGATAAAGAATTGGTCTACAAATTCAGAGATCTGTGATTGTTTTCTGCCCCACGGGGGGGCTATCATCCCTAGTTGCAGCCTATGTTAGGGTCCCATAAATTTTTATAGGATTGCTTGATTATGATTGATGATTATTATGTTTGAAATGTTGTAAAAAATATTTCACCCTTCAAATTATTGCCAAGGAGAAGCCAAGTATGAAGATCAGGAAGGTATTTTGTATAGGAATGGTTGGATCATATCATTTTGTAGGTGTTTCCATCGAAAAGTTCTAAGGAGAAGCTTTCTAACGATATATCTGGTGCTTCAAACTAACATCCGGATCAAAGGCAAGAGCAAGTTGAAGTCTGCACCAGAAAAAAAAAAAAAAAGAAATAAGTGAGAAATCATTTATTTTGAAGTATTAAAATAAATTCAAAAAATAAATGAATAAATCAAAACTCTAAAAAATATGAAAAATTCGTTTATTCATTACACGTCACCAAAATCCAAAAATCAAAGCCTATGGCCCACCCAGCACTCATGCATTAATTTCCCCCAATGTTAAAGGCCTCAAATTCAAAAAATAAATGAATAAATCAAAACTCTAAAAAACATGAAAAATTTGTTTATTCATTACACGTCATCAAAATCCAAAAGTCAGAGCCTATGGCCCACCCCGCACTCATGCATTAATTTCCCCAATGTTAAACGCCTCAATATATGTGCATATTAAAATCAAAGGTTATAAATATGTTTCAGACCCGCCCCTCTACCCTCCTTTACAGTTGTCACCCTCACATTTTATCAGATCCCCCTCCCCCTAAACCTATTACTACCCATCCTCCTTGGAAATCCATTAACTGTATTGTTTTGATTTTTATAAAATGTGGGGGGAATGGAATTTCATACGATTATGAAATAAACGTTATGTGGATGGGAGGATGAGTGAAAGTTCCTCCCCCTAAACCTATTACTACCCACCCCCTTGGAAATCCATTAATTGTACTATTTTGATTTTTATAAAATGTGATGGGAATGGAATTTCATACGATTATGAAATAAATGTTATGTGGATGGGAGGATGAGCGAAAGAGATGAGGTGAAATGAGTCATACGATTATGATATAAATGCTATGTGGGTGGGAGGTGGGTGCGAGAGAAACGCGATTATCCATTAACTGTATTGTTTTGATTTTTATAAAATGTGGCGGGAATGGAATTTCATATGATTATGAAATAAATGCTTTGTGGATGGGAGGTTGAGTGAAAGAGATGAGGCTAAATGCGATTTTAGAGGAATTTCACGAGTCTTAAATCCATTAACTGTATTGTTTTGATTTTTATAAAATGTGGTGGGAATGGAATTTCATACGATTATGAAATAAATGCTATGTGGATGGGAGGCTGAGTGAAAGAGATGAAGCGAAACACGATTTTAGAGGAAATTCATGGATGGAAGGTTAAGTGGGTGAAATGAAATGATAGGCAAAGGAGTAAAATAATTGTACAGCTACAGGTAAAAATAAATTCATGGGTGCAAGAAAATAAATTCATGAGAGAAAATAAAAGGGAAATTTTATGATCATATGAAAGTAATGTACAGGTGAGAAAAATGAGCTTCATGTAAATGAGTTTTATGAATAGGAGGATATGTAAAATAAGACTTACATATGTAAAAAGAATTTACAGGTATATGGTGAAATTGATTTACAGTTGCAGGTGAAACAACACATGGTTTTGGAAATCCATCTAAAGATTTACAAGAGTAAAAGGAAATTTAGAGGGGAAGGTAAAAGGAGAAACAAGACATGGTTTTTGAAAACAACACATGGGTTTCAAAATCCATGGGAAGAGAAACAATACATAGTTTCGAAAACATGATGGATTTGTAAATCATTCTAATAAATACTTTGAATTTTGAATTGCTAATTTCATTTAAATATTTGGACATATTAATTTAAATGTATTAGTTAGATCCAGATATTTTGTGACAAAACAAAGTAATCAAAATATGATGAGCAAGGAAATGCACAATCAGGCATCAGATCTTGGGACATCAACAACCTGTTGCTATTTTTATTTTGGTTTTGGTTTTGTAATAAGTTTGAAGATATTTTTTGTAATTAATTCTAGATATTTTCCACTCAAAGTTTTTGTAATAATTTCTATAAACACTTCATAACTTGAAGTAAGAGGGGTTGATATTTGTTTGAAGAACAGGACTAGTATTGTAAAGTTTCTTAGAGAGCTATAATAAGTTTGAAGATATTTTTTGTAATTAATTCTAGATATTTTCCACTCAAAGTTTTTGTAATAATTTTTATAAATACTTCATAATTTGAAGTAATAGGGGTTGATATTTGTTTGAAGAACAGGACTAGTATTGTAAAGTTTCTCACAGAGCAACCATTGATCATATTTTCAGTAATACAATGCCATCATTACAGGATTCTTGTGTCATTTTCATTGGTGAAGTGCATTTCTCCTTGTTAATTTGTTTACTCTCTGTTATACATATGTTATTCCTAAGATCTGAATTATTCAATAGAAAGTTGAAGAACATAATTTGTTTTGATGTACACTCTGATTCTAGCTTTGAATAATTTCTATGTTTTCTACTAAAAATTAAAAACAGAATTCTTAATTGCTCTTCTTTTAATTGGATTGCTAAATCTTTTTCTTCTCCTCCATGCCATAGATCTTAAAGGATCCAATGAACTTGCCTACCCTGCCCTATAAGTTTAGCCTGTAAACTCTGCATTTGATCAATCTAAACCTGTGACTCCATTGCCCAATGGCCTAATTTCCACTATCTCAACCCTACAACACAAAAACCCAAATTTGAAATTGATAACTAGCCTAATATATTCAGTCAAACAAAGCTAAATTATAAAGAGAGATCCATCTCTAACGCTGGCAGGGGTAGATCCCAGCTTCCAAAGTGGTTTTGTGGTTACCTCTCCAATTTTTCCCAGTCTTATTAAATTATAGAGTGCTAACACAGAGCATTTGGCAACAATGTTGAGGTTGTTGAGAGAATATCAGTTGTATGCTAAGCTCAACAAATGTAGTTTATTTCAGATTGAGGTACATTACTTGGGACATGTTGTTTCCAAGGAGGGCATAGTAGTAGATCCAGAAAATATAAGGGCCATCATGGAGTGGGAAGCTCCTAGGAGTGTGGATGAGGTGAGATATTTCATGGGGTTAGTAGGCTATTACATGAGGTTCATTAGGAACTTATCACATATTTCTTATCCTATTACATCATTGCAAAGGAAAGGTACGAAGTTTGAATGGACAGAGGAGTCTGAGGGCAGTTTTGAACAACTTAAGCAGTTGTTCACACATGCAATGGTGTTAAAGATCGCAGATACGGACAAAGAATTTGTAGTGTGTACAGATTCTTGCAAGAGAGGATTTGGTGGAGTCCTTGTGTAGGAAGGATTGGTAGTGTGCTACAAGTCATGGAAACTGAATGAGCATGAGCAAAACTACCTGATACATGATCTTGAGCTAGGAGCAATCATACATGAATTGAAGATGTTGAGGCACTATCTTCTTGGAAGGAGGTTTTTATTGATGAGTGATCATAGTGGGTTGAGATGCTTGTTTGATTGGCTGAAACTAAATTCCAGGCAGGCTATATGGTTGGCCACGATCAGTGAGTTTGATTTCAAGATCAAATATATCAAAGGAAAGGAGAAAATGGTCACAAATGCTCTTAGCAGGCGGATACAGGTAAATCATATAGAAAGTATGAGTTCATATGGGACATATCTACATGATAGAATCTGGAAAGTAGGTCAGTAATATGTTAGGTATATGGAGATTTTGCAAATGTTGCAGTAGAGTACATGTACATATATAAGTATTGGTACAGGTACAAGTAGTGGTATAGGTGTAGGTGCATATGATGTGGAATATTGTCTTACAGTGGATGGATTGGTCAGGTTTAGAGATAGGATATATGTGCCAGACAGCAATGAACTGAAGAAGGTAATCTCAAGGGAGTTTCATTCGGAACCATATTCAGGTCACCCAGGTTAGCAAAAAACATTGACCGGAGTCAAGAAATTCTATTATTGGCTGAATATGAAGAAGGATGTAGTAGTGTGTGTGGCTAGGTGTTTTTTTTGTCAGTAGGTGAAGGCAGAGTGTAAGCACCCAGGTGGATTGCTACAACTAATTACAATTATAGAATGGAGATGGGAGGTCATTTCAATGGACTTTATCATAGTATTTTTAAGGATAATGAGACAACATGATTCCATCATGGTAGTGGTGGATAAATTGACAAAGGAAGAATAATTCATTCCAGTGAAGTCTACATTCTCAGCGGGTGATTCAACACTCATACTCATCAAGGATGTGGTCAGATTGCATGGAGTCCCAAAGAAGATTGTGTCAGATAAGGAAGCGAAGTTCACTTCTAAGTTTTGGAAGGAGTTATTTACATAATTGGGCACAAAGTTAGCCTTCAGTATAACTTATCATTCACAGATAGATGGAAATACTGAGAGGGTCAACAAGATATTGGAAGACATGTTGAGGATGTACATGATGCATCAACAACGAAAGTGAGAAGAGTAGCTTCCAATGGTAAAGTTCACTTATAACAATGGTTATCAAGAATATTTGAGGATGAGTCGGTTTGATGCATTGTATGGGGGAAGTTTCAATACTCCCATCAGCTGGAGTGATCTAGTTAATAGGGTGTTGATTGGACTAGACATGTTGGGATACATGGAGTGGGAAATGCAAGTAATCACAAAGAATCTAAAGGTAGCATAGGATAGGAAAAAGAGCTATGCAGATTGGAACATGTTGTTCAAGGAGTTCCAATTTGGGGAATAAGTGTACTTTTGCATCAAAATAAAGAAGAGCTTCTTGTGGACTTGATCATGTTCCAAGCTAGCATCCCAGTTTTGTGGACCTTTCAGGATTATTGAGAGGACCGGACTAGTAGCCTATCGACTTCCACTTCCTCCGACAGTGAAATTCCACAATGTTTTCCATGTGTCATTGCTTAAGAAGTATGTTACAGATTTTGATCATGTGATTGTCTCGTTTGTATTGCAGGCCGAGCCAGATGGAGAATTCTAGCGAGAGCCTCAGTGTATATTGCAGAAAAAGGTACTCATGCTCTGGAATTGAGAAATCGAGCAGGTTAAGGTGCAGTGGAAGAACTTTGGGCCCGATGAAGATACATGGGAGATGGCGGATCAGATGCGATCTATGTATCCTTCATTGTTTGCCAGTTGAAACAAAGAAGTTTTGGTATGATGTTTAGTATATGTTTTGGCATATGTTTGGCTGATGTTTTGATGTATTTACATATGTATCTGGATTTAAATATCACCATGAGATATGTTATAAAACTCCAATAAGTGGTATGGTGTCATGTCATTATAGTTATCATGTTGTTATGTCATCATGTTGGTTTTCTTTCAGCAGGGTGATCATTGTAAATACTGCTTCGAACTATTTTATAAAGCTCCATGGGCAATATGTTTTCTTTTTAGCAGTTTTGCTAAGGTATAGGTGTGGTTGAACACAGAGGACGGTGTCCCCCAATAGGGATGGTTCTGTAACAACCATGGTGAAAATTCCATGTAATAAAAGTTAATAAAGGAAAAAATAATAACCACAATTGATGGGACACGTATTCCAAGCTAAATGTTGGGCAAGACATCCTATTGTGGGTGTTCATTTGGTTTATTATGGCTAAGGAAATTTGCAAAGGAAATGGATAAGGCTTTGGAAAGGAAAAATGGAATTTTTGGCACATTTATTAATGAAAATAATGGACATTAGGAGAAAAGGAAGGTGAAAGGTCATAGGTTTCATGTTGGGAGGAAAATGAAGGAAAATAATGGAAAAAGAAGAAAATAGAAGTCTAATTGATAAGAAGGCCTATGAGGATTAGTTGGTACCTTTTTTATCAGTTCAATTTTGGAGTTTGCTCATTATTCTCTCTCTCTCTCACACACACTCTTGGACACTTAGAGTTTTATTAGAGCACATTGGCATTGGATCAAGAAAGGAAAAGGAGGAAAGAGGAAGGAAGGCGCAAGAAAGGCAGAACAAGATCAATCAACTACAATAAGATTCTTTGCAGGTATCGATTTTCATGTGTGTTTTCCATCCTAGATTTTGCATGCATGATTTTTCATGTGGCTTTTTGTTGTTATTCCATGGCTTTTTCCAGGTGTGACAATGTTTTCATCCTAGCCTTGCCATTTTCAAATAGCCATGGTGTGATGGGGTTCTCATGTTTTGGTTGAGCTAGATTGTTGGATGGATTCTAAGCCAAGTGAGGTGGATCTCCACATGATAGAACACATGGCCTAGTAACCCTTGAACCAGACTATGGGTTGTAGTAAATCCAGATTTTGTCTTCCCTCGGTGGGCCTAAGAATCCTGAACCGATGAATGGCGAGATATATGGTTAAGAATAGATGTGGTTGCCCTTGATTAGGCCTAGGAATCCTTGTCGCTGAATGGTGGGATAAATAGTAAATGCTAGAGGGTCATGTTTCAAGTTAGGGCATAGTGATCCCTAGATTAGACTGTGGATTATGGTAAAGCTTGAGGGACTAGGAGACAGGAAAATTCCTCACGGTGTAGGTGGATAAATCATGTGGCATCCATGCTTGTTTTGGCCTAGTGATCTAGCGGAGATCATGGTAAAGCCTGTTATTACATGTTTATTGTGTTGGCCTAGTGATCTAGTGTGGATTACAGTAAAGCCTGGTTTCTATTGATGAGGGTGAGGTAGTTTAGCCTTGGGATGTCCTGGTTGGTTATTTTGGTTTTGGTCCAACATTCATGTTTGTAATATGGCACGGGGGTGAATGGATGAAGAGAGAATTGGCTCAACCATTCTATGGTCAGGTGGAATGTGGTAGCCCCATCCTGGGTTGGATTTTGCATTCATTAATAAGAGGTTCTTTTCTTGATATATTATGTATAAATGTATTGGTTTATATGTGGATTCTATGTTTGATGTATGCTTGATATTTTTTTGTTATTAAGTTAGTTATAAGAATGTCTTATGACAGTGATGATGTATGGATCTCCTCATGTTTTGATTTGTAAACGAATGAACAATATATCTATGACCTAATAGATGATAATGCAGCTAACGATATAAGGGTACACTGCTTCTTAGTGATTCTCAGATTAGTATGAGACCCCTATGCTCATATATGTTTTTTATACTTGTAGATTACATATTTTTTATATGTTTGATGAAATGTGTGTCATGGTTAGTAGGGGTATAATCAAGCCCTTGTTCAAGTAATTTCATTTTTATCATCAATTCTGTTGTTATCTTTATGTTCATAAGTTGTCATTTAGCTATGGGAAGTGACTTGGGCTCTGGGCTTAAAAAAGTGGCTCAAATCTTGGGGATGTTGGCACAACACTGGGTAGAAAAGTCCCTCGACATTGGCATACCATGCTGTGGGAGTATCCATAGCCTTCTAGATGCATGAATTCCCATATCATGGGAGCGTTCGGGGGTTAATTGGTCTAAAAAGTCAGTGGGAGCTAGAGGCTGGTTGCTTGAGAGGTTGGGATGGTTCCCAAGAGTCTTTTTGCTAATGTGGAAGGTATATATGTTGTGTTTCCATTGATTCCACTTCTTTAAGGTCATCTAGGAGGTTGAATCCGATCATAGTATCCTCTTGGCATATTTTTACCCTGGTTGGCTGGTTACTTCGGTAGATGTGGGAGGAGGGTGTTACACTCTTGTAAAAGCTCAAGTATCCACAACATCAATTAATTTTTAATGGAATATATTAATATGGAGAAAATTCTCATAAATAGCCATGGCATAAAATCATTTGGAACCTAATATTTAATAGTTGTGTTCAATGATTGTTAAATTTTTTTGGAAGAAATTTATTTTTAAATCTATCAACGATGTCACACCAAGGACAAAATTTCTCTTTGCATAAACATTACAACCCAATAAAATGAAAAATATTTTCCTTCTAATAAAATTTACCTTCATATTTTCTATAGGATCACATTATGATATATGCATAAAAGGAAAATATCAAACCCTAAATTCTTCCTTCTTCTAGTAGGCTAGCTTAAACATCTATTCAAGAGAGAAAGTAACTATCAAAATGCTTTTGTAGAGGATGGTAGAATTACAAGATCTACAGTTTTTGGAATATTCTATATCTCTTGGAGTCACAAACACCACAAGGCTGAAATTCACAAAATACCCAGTTGCTTATAGAAAGAAAAACTACGATAAAATGTTTCTTGCTGCTAAATATATTAAATTGATTACAAAAACCAAAACAACCCTAAACCATATATAAAGGAATAGGAAATATGAAAACTTCTTGTGGTACAGTGAAGGATTGACAAATTAAAACAACACAAGAAATTGTTTAGATAATCTTCGGCAAAATCACATCACCAATCTTATGTCGACGCGTTTTGAACCAACCAGTGTGGTTCATGGTCAGGACAAGTTGAAGAACCAATCTGGCTAAGCTGATTAAATAGAGTGTGCAGAGATTCCAACGGCTATATTTCAACAGCTAATTTTGACCCAAGGATCCTAGTCAAACCACTAATTCCTATAAATAGCTACAATGGGTAAATTTGTTAATTTATAACTAAAATTAAAATCGATTTGATAATTTTAGTATATAATATAATATCCTTATTTATTATGATGGTCAAATATTAATTAAATAATCTGTAATTATTATTATTTAAATATAAATAAATGGTATTAAATTGTGTTATTCTTAGAATTATTAAATATAACTCTATTATATATTTATATTTAATATATATTAAATAAATTAATATACGAATGAATTCATATTATGTATAACCAATAAATTTATATTATATCTATTAAATTTATATTATATATACCAAATATATTAAAATTTAATATAAAATTATTATTATAATCTAACAAGTATATTAAATTTAATATATATTAAATATATATAACACATAAATTTATATTTAGATTAATTAATCACTCTACATTCAAAAAATATATGTTATTCCTAATATTACTTATAAGGTTTAAATGGCTATATAGACAATAATTAAAGGGAATTTCAATCCTAAAGACTAGATAAAAGCATAATCAATTAAAATAAGGAACACAAACAATCTAATCTAACTATAAAATATCAACTAGACTCACAAACGGGATAGGTTAATACCCTGAAATAACTTATTAATAAATCACCACTCCATAATACTAGGCCTAATCCGCCGAAAAAGGAACTTAAGGAAGGGGAAGACAGAAACCCTAAGACCAAACACAAGGGGAAGACAAAAACCCTAAGACCTAACACGAAGGGGAATGGGGAGGCTAGGAAGACAAGGCTGGGACCCCAACGGCTAATCTTCCAGCCATCATCCCTATTAAGATTGTTCGGCCTTTTCTCAATCTCCAGGGCCTCTCTAAATTTGCGATGATGAAACTGCGGAATTTTGGCAATGACTTGAGCCTCCTCTATACATACATGATGCATAGAAATGTTATAAAAAACTTTGTACATAGATTTGATGATGAATGAAATGGCCCAATATGTTTATAAGACTTTCTCAAAAGTAAACTCAAATATCCATAATGGCATACTCGTATCAATACTTACTATAGATGAAGAATTCAATGTATTGTTGTGATAATGGCATTACTTGCAATTTACCCAAATGATCCGACAATTGTTTAGATTCTAAAATTTTAAGGCAAAGGGTCTTGGACATAAATGCCTTCACAAGCCATGTAATATATTTATTTTCATCTTGTTCCTATTCACTTTTTATGAAAATACTTGCTTAAATTATGGTGGGCAGTAACTAATGGTAAATAAGTTATTTACATCAGTATGAGCTATTTTCAAGGATTTTAATTTAGGTAGTTTTCATATTAAACTTAACAATGAAAAATCATTGCATGAATATTTTATAATTATGGCATAAATATTGCAACTAAATCTATAAATAAAAAATATGAGACAAATATCCACATCACACAAAGGATGCAATAAGACCTTCAATGCTATGGTTCAATTAAATGTTTGAAAATTAATTTCTTCAATATTATTGTTTTTTTTTTCAAATTTAAACATTATAATTTGCATTGGTGAATTCTAAACTAATAGTGATCAATAAACAAACAATAAAAGTGTCAATCAAAACACCATTAAAATAAAATTCAATCCATTCTAAATGAGATATTTTAACTTGAGTGAAACATGATAAAAAATATACCAATTCATGGTAGCTTTGTAAAATGACAACCCTTACTTAAATTAATACTCACTATATAAATTATTACTTCAAATAAAAACCTAAACTGATTGTTCTTAACAGACTTCATTTATTATGTTTTTCCATTTAATTTCTAGGTCAACTCATTTGTTCAATGATGTAAGTGCTTTCTTTTGTTTACTTTTGTAAAGTCTCTTTGATTGATATATTAATGTGTAAATTTTTTGTGACTAATATTATTGTAACCATGTAACAACAGTCAACAATGGTAAAACCATTATCAACTAATGAAACATTAACATTAATGTAACATCAACCATTCTCAACCATGGTTGATAATGGTAAACCAAAAATTATTACTTATTGTTCAATTTTAACATTAACGTTAAGATTGATATTAATTTTAACATTGATATTAATGTTAACATATGGTTAATGTTAATGTTAATATTAATATTAATATTACCAAGGTTCTGTTAACCATGGTTGATAATGGTAAACAAAATAATATTACTTATTGTTCAATATTAACAATAGCATTAATTTTAATATTATATGTTATTATTAATGTTAACATATCAACATTAATGGTAATGTTAACATATTACTATGTTAATCTTACTATTAATATTAATATTAATCTTAAGATTAATGTTAGCATTTTAATCCTAATGTCAATGTTTATATTATCATATTGACATTAGTTATAATATTAACATTAATGTTAACCTTAATATTAATGTCAATGATAACATATTAATGTTAATGTTAATATTAACATTAACATTATGATCAAACTCATCATCCCTCTTCAACCATGGTCAACAAATCTATGCTACATTGTCAACTAGAACAACCACATTTACTAATGTGGTTGATAAACGCCCATCAACAACATTTTCCACCTTTTATACACCAATTGGCATATGAAAATAATGTCGATTGTATATTAACCACATTAGTAAATATGGTTGTGCACAATAGTAAATATGGTTCTGCACATTAATAAATATGGTGAAAGCACATTTAATTAAGTACCACTACATTTGATACATGATATAGAAGGGAGTAGTGAGGATCTAATACATTTCAATGGATGAGTAAGTTGTTGACATTCCCATAAAGCCTCTATCCCAAATGAAGTTTGTATACTTCAGGGACAAGGTTGGAGTGGTTGAGAATGCCTCCCTCATTGACTGGGAGTGTTTATGTTATAGCACTAGGGCATACATTCTCCCTAAGTCAAGGGTATTGACTAGATTCCATGTAACGTGGCTAGGGAGAATGACCCAAATAATATTAGGGCTTGTAGTGCTCCCCCAGTCAGAAGGTTTTGACCATATTGCAAAGGGTTACTTGGCTACTGGGTAGAGTGAGTGTCTCAAAGCGTAAGGAAAATATGTTTACCATTGAAGTGTCATGTGACATGATGGGGGAATGGTAAATGGGCCTAGGTTTCACCATTGGTCAAGGGAAAATTACCTAGTTCCGAGTGACAATTTTGTTAGTTGATGACTGAGGACTGGTTTTGTCTTTACCTTCCTTAAGGGGTACTTGACCATATCACCAAAGAGTATTTGGCTAGTGGATGACTAGATCCTTTTCATGATTTTGATGTAGGATTCTTTCCATGTGGTTATGGAATATAACATGAATTGGATGGATACATTAACGTAGCTGGCTCATTCAATCTTTATTGGGATGGATAAATTTTTAGCTAAGTGGAACATATGTGGAATTCAAGGTAAATACATCCCTAGATAAGAGGGGGTGTTTACTTTTGGGTAGATGTGGGAGGTTCTTTGCAACTACATAAGTTAAAATAAAGAAAAAATAAATTTTAAATTAAGAGAAACAAAAAATAATTTAAATTTAAATTTAATTGGCAAAGTGACATGCTTCTTGGGCACCCTAAAATAACTATAAAAAGACATTTGAACTTCTGATTTTCATACTCACTCATCACTCAATTTTTTCTCTCTTTCTCTTACGTGGGAAGTAATCTAAGGAAAAGACAAAAGTTTCTAAGGAGTCAAATTTTTGAGATAGTCAATGTTTGACCGATTGGATTTTCTGAGTTGTAATTACTTAATGATGTTCTGAAGTGTGTCAAATTAATATCAAATATCATTGGAAGTAATTGCTAGTTACATAAAATTGTGCTTCTCTAATTAGCACTAGAAAATCAACAACAAGAGGTTTGCCAATCTGACCCTAAAAGTAAACAGGCCACCTCATGCACCATGTAATTGAAAAAGGTGTTCCTACCAAATATTTTCTAAAGTTAATTATGTACATGCATTAATAAAACATGTGCACCCTAGAGTTATATTAACATGATTGCCTTATATATTGTGTGGATGTTTTTTCCATCTTCCTCTATTTTTTTTTCTATCTCTCCATCTATTTTTCATTTTCCCCTCTCACTCTGCCTACCTCTTTATCATTTTCTCTCTACTTATTTGTTTCTCTCTCGGTCCTTATATTTCTCTTCTATATTGCATTGTCTATGTTAGGTCTCTATACTACTAGTGTAACCCCTTATTGTTATCAGTGCAACCCCCTTATTGTATTATTTTCCCCATATAGACCCCATGTTGTTATTATTATGCCCCATAGAAGCCCACTATTGTTATTGTTGTGCCCCTATAATACTATTGTTATGTAGGCTTTGAATGTATTGGGACCCCTTAGACTCCTATATGTAGAAAGGAGGCCTTGTCATTTGTATCATCCAAGAATTTTTCATTTGTGTAATGTAAAGGAGGTTTCCCGCTCAAATAGGCTTATTTTTAAGTCATTGATATATCTTTTCTATCTTTTTGTGAGT
The DNA here is from genome assembly GCA_031772625.1 of Pinus tabuliformis. Lineage (NCBI taxonomy): Eukaryota > Viridiplantae > Streptophyta > Pinopsida > Pinales > Pinaceae > Pinus > Pinus tabuliformis. The sequence goes on along the minus strand of CM062811.1, from coordinate 972,455,533 downwards.
TGGTTTCATAACATTTGGTATCAGAGCTTTGGATTCTAGGGTTTCGACGCTCCAAACAAATCATAGTGGAATTTTTGCTATAAATTTTTCTTTTGCGACGTTTCAGAAGCTAAAAACAAAACCCATTTGAGCTGCAATCTCACTGAACCTTGGGTCCAAATTTCAGATCTTGTCACTCTATATTGTCGGAGCTATGATCTGAGGAATTTAGGGTTTTTGCAAGTTGCAAAATTCCATCTCAAATAGGTCATCGTGGAATTTTCACTATAATTTGTTTTCTACGAAGTTTCAGACTCTGAGATTAAAACCCATTTGAGCTGAAATCCTGGTGAAGCTTGAGGCCAAATTTTATATCTTGTTTCACTATAGTTGTCGAGATATGGTCCAAGAAATTTAGGGTTTCTGTAGGATCCTGAATTACATCCCAAACACATAACCTTGGAAAAATCATCATAACTTTCTCTCTGAGAATCAGATTAATATTTCATCAGAAATTACAGAAAGAGGATGAACTTTAATTGGCTTTGTATGATTTTCAAGTTTGAAGGATGAAAAAATGATACGTGGTACTTCATACAAGTTCGCTCTACTGAACTATTCTATAATTAGGTCATCGTAGGAGATTTGGCATAACTCTTTCTTGAAGAATCCAATATTGATCAAACTAGTGGGGTTAGAAAGTGGACTCAGATAGGTAACACATGACGAAATTTCAGAAATGGGAGTTCCAAAATTACAGAGTTACAGTCGTTTCAAGATCGAGCTCCTAAAATCAAGAAAAAACACTATGAGGAAGTTTGATGGCAAGGATCCGGTAAATTAGATACTACAGATGGAGCAATATTTTGATCTACATGGTGTACAACTGTTACAAAAGGTACATATTGCATCTTTATATTTAGACCCGAATCAATTTTATGGTATAAAGGGCTTTGTTCTCGTAAACCACTTATCACTTGGTCAATTTTCATGGAGGAAATGATAGCACATTATGAGGATACAAAGAGAAACACCTTCTTAAGCCAACTGATAAATCTAAAAAAAAAGGGTTCAATGGCAGAGAACATTGAGGACTTCCAAAAATCGAATATAAGGGTAAATGATATTCTAGAGAAGCAAAGGATTGATGTCTTCGTAGGGACTTAAAGGATAACATTCAACATGAGGTTCGTCTTTGGGAACCTGATTCATTGGAGAAGGAATTCATGTTGGCAAGAAAAATTGAAAGCGGAATTATGGAAACAAGGAATCATACCACTCACAACTATGAATATGGAAGTGTTTTTTCTCATAGCCTTCCACAACCTATAAGGTTTACACCACAACAATTGGAAGAAAAAAGAGAAAAAGGGCTTTGTTACAGTTGTGATAAGACAGTAAAGGTCATAAGTGTACTAAGAAGAAATTATTTCACAGAAATTGTGAAGAGGAGGAATAGAAGGATCAAGAAATGTAAAAAGAAGAGGATATACACTAGGAACCAACCCCATAGAGAGAATAAATGAATCCGACCATATCTTGCAAAGCATTGGCAAGAATTACCACTCCTCAAACTCTCAAGATAGAGGACATATTAGGAAGAAAAAGGTTCAAGAAGTGAAAGATCACATCGAGCATCAAGAAATGAATCCAACCATATCTTGTAATGCATTGGCAAGAATTACCACTCCTCAAAATCTTAAGATAGAAGGACATATCAAGAAGAAAAAGGTCCAAGCAGTGAAAGATCACATCGAGAATCAACAACAAGTTCCCCAACTTCTAAAGGATAACCCCAATTTGGTGCAGAATAGAATGAAACAACAGGTAGATCAACATCATAGTGAAAGAAGTTTTGATATAGGCGATTTGGTAATTTTACGAATATAACCATACAAACAAATTTCCCTCAAGCAAACTAAGAAGGATAATAAATTATCACTAAAGTATTATGGTCCTTACAAGGTGCTGCAAAATATTGGTACTATGGCATACAAATTGGAGCTTCCTGCATCTTCCCGAGTGCCCCCAGTTTTCCAGGTTTCATGCTTAAAGAAGGTTATCACTAACAAGCTCCCAGTTCAAACAATATTGTCGGAACTTGATGAGGAAGGAAAAATCATATTGGAACCTGAAGTAGTCATGGAAACAAGAACTCTATAACTACGAAATCCATCAATTTCAGAGTATCTCATCAAGTGGAAGAACTTACCGGCTAAAGATTCCACATGGGAGGATGAAAATTTTATACAGACGTATCCATAACTACCCATGAGTTGAGGACAACACTTTTTGAAGGAGAGGGGCATGTTAGGTCCCTATATTACTAGTGTAACCACTTATTGTTATTAGTGCAACCCCCTTATTGTATTATTGTGCCCATATAGACCCCATGCTGTATTATTATGCCCCATAGAAGCCCACTATTGTTATTATTGTGCCCCTACAATATTATTGTTATGTAGGCTCTAATTGTATTGGGACCCCTTAGACTCCTATATATAGAAAAGAGGTATTGTCATTTGTATCATACAAGAATTGTTCGTTTCTATAATGTAAAGGAGGTTGCCCCCTCGAAGAGGCTGATTTTTTAGTCGTTGATCTATCTTTTCTATTTTTTGTGAGCTAGTTTCATAATAGTCTCCCTTATATATCAAGCTCTTTCCCCCATTCTCTAAGCCATCCCTCTCTACATGGACCCTCCACACACTCTCTCTATTTCCCTATCCCTTTCTCTCTATCACTCTTCATATGTTTCCCTCTTCTCTCTCCCCCTTTCCCCATCCATTTCTCTCTCTCTCTCTCCCCCTCTCTCTCTCTCCCCCTATGTTTACCTCTATCTATCTCTCTCCCCATTTCCATATTTCCTCCTCTCCCTCTCCCTCTCTCTTCCATCCCCCATGTCTCCTTCCATTCCATCCTCCCTCCTCATCCTTTTCTCTCACCATATCCCTTTTTCTCTCTGTGCTTCTGTATGCCTTCTATATCCATCCTCTCCTTTTCCAAGCCCCACTCTCTTTTCCTAACTCTCCCCATTCCCTCTCTCTCTCTCTCTCTCCCTATCCCTTTCTCTCTCACACTCTCTTCGTGTTTCCCTACTCTCTCTCACCCTTTCCCTATCCCTTCCTTTCTCTCTATTTGGACTTATGACTCCCTCTTTTTATCTCTCTACCTTGTTCCCTATTTCGTCCTCTCTCTTTCTATCTTTCTATCTCCCTTCTCACATCTCTTCCTCTCTATCTTTTTCTCTCTTTCATCCCCATCTCTCTCTCTTTCCCCCTTCTCCCATCTATCTCTCTCTTTCCATCTCTTGCTTCCGCCATCTATTTCTCTCTCTCTCTCTCTCTCTCTCTCTCTCACACACACACACACACACATTTTTCCCCATCTCTTTCTCTCTCCCCTTGTATGCCCCCCTTTTGTAACATGATTAGTTTTGATTAAACTGATTGATCAAAAAAATTTAAAATTTATGTATTCAGATTAGGGAATAAATTAAATCATCAGTCAAATTTCATCAAAATTAGCTGATATATAAGGTTTTAGTAGTTTAAAAATAATAAATGGGTCTGCAAGAGTAAATGCTCCCTCAAAATGTAAATTTAAGTTTTGATTTAGTTAATCATACATTTAAACATGATCAAATGATGTAATAAAGTCTAAATTGGATTTTGTTTTTATCTATTATCGAGGATTGATAAGACATCTTGTCACTTTCACAAAATTACAAGTGCTTTTGCATGGTTAAGATCATTCCTGCTGAGGTGTCCAAAAACTGGTTTCACAGCCACTGGCCCTCCCTAATGTGGCAGCCTCCTATAATTTCGCACCCCCTCCATTCAAAACAACTTACTGCCGCCCCCCCTCCAAAATCCGCTTATCTCCCCAACATTCACACATCACTTCCCGCCAACGTCTATTTACCCCCGGTCACATCATCTTCCCCACCACATCCCTTCTCCTCCTCCACTCCTATTCTATCTCCACATTATTCCCCACTCCCTTACAATCAACCATGTGTCTCCACATCATCTCCTACCTCCACATCATTAGCATGTCGCATGGTCAGTTAAAACTATGTTTTATCCCTATACAACACAACAATGTCAAACATTTCCTACAAACAAATGAGAACATATTTTCAAAAACTAAACGAGGTTTTTGTTTCTAACATCCTCTTATACATAAACCTCTCTCATATTTCTAACAACTGTTATGATTTGGGAGTTGCTAATTATTCTTTAAAGGCATATTTTCAAAAATTTCATGTTTCACTCACATTTTTGAAGAGCCTATTGTGGATAATAAGAAATGAATGATGGTAAACTGGAGGAGTTTTTTATTCCAAAGATTCCAATATAAAAAAACCTCTCTCATGTTTGTAATAGAGGTTATGGTTTGGAATATTAGGATGAATCATTGCAGGCATGTTTTCTTGAATTTTCCTATTTTAGTCAATGTTTTCAAATGCGGTTTATGACCAAGTGGAAATGAAATTTCAAAAATTGAAAGATGTGTTTGTTTCCAACATCGTTGTTTACAAAAACCTCTGTCAGTTTTCTAACATCTATTACGGCTTCGAAGAAACAAAGGTATTACAAGAACCCTATTTTTCATAATTTCTGGAGGAAAAAGCTCAAATACAGTTAGTGACTTGGAGGCCACCTCATCAAATATGAGTTGCAATCAAATTCGAATTGTTCTTATTTATCAACAAAAATCATCCAGGATAGTACCAGAACTCTTCAAATAGTTTTAGTTACCTTTATTTGTGTTCTATTTTTGTAATACAGTTTTCAGATATTTGTAATAGATCTTGATATTTTTATCAAGATATTTTGTGAGGAAATTGTATAAATACTTCATCAATTGAAGTAATATGTGTGGGATTTTGATGCCAAGGCTCTTCACTTTGTAATAGCTTCTATTATAGGATTTCTAAAGAAACACTTCCAACTCCAGTTTATGACATAATTTTTTGTTTTCTAGTATGTCTTTCTAGTGTTTCATATCTGATTTGTACACATGTTCAAAGCATTTATTTGAAGGTGTGGTTAAGTGCAGATTAAGTCTTAATCTCTCTGAAATCCCCTGTAAAATCATAACCTTTAGAAAGAGATGATCTTATTGGATTGTTTGTTCAAGATAACTCCTCTTTGATTGGTTTTTTCTTTATGACTTCTGGTAGCCATTAAAAGATATGAGCTTATTGGACTATCTGTCCGAAATAGCTCCTCTTATAATTGGTTTCAGTTTGGCCTTCAGTTTCCTTTGAATATATTTTGTTGGCCTATAGAAATATTCTACATGCATCCAAATTTCCCTAGTCATTAAGAAGTCTGATTGACTGCTTAGTTATTAAGGATCTCCTTACATTCTTCTATCATAATCCTTGAAAAGTTAAGTCATTCTGTCAAGCTAGATGTTGACACGTTCTGAAGGAACGATATGATAGAGACCTTTAACCATGGATAGATATTGTCATTGATCGTCAAGCACCCCCAATTAAAACTATAAATCTGTACGTTGTGCTTCAAAGGCTATTGTTCAGTGAAAATGGAACAGTGTTAAACAAAGCCTCATAACCATTGAGGGAGCCCCCTCTCGTTCAAGGGGCAACTTGAACCTAAAGGCTAGTTGAGTTGGTTTCCTGGCATAGTTTTTGCAGCCAAGGACTGCCTACGAGAAGTAGGTACAAAATTTGGCATCGTTGTTGGCGAGCGAAGTAACAAAGATATCTTTCTTCGGGGAACAATAAAGATTAGATGTATTCCTTACTGGTGAACAAGGGGTAGGCATTTATTATTGATTGCATTTCTTCCACCTGGTGACTCCACTTTGTCATATGGCAATTCCACTAGGTAAGTGACCCCACTGTTTCAAAATTTCAACTGCCTTTACTGCTATGCAAGGTTCATTAACACTTGCAATCAAAGGTATATGTCTCTCCTACTCAACCATTTAAATGTCTACAGAGGATGTAGTTTTAAATAACACCTATGAGTATAAGTTTCCCATGGGATTTCATGTTCATATTGTATATATTCTTCAGATTTTTAGCTGCTGGCAATGTCGTTTTTCAATAATTCCACTCTGCACTTGGTTACATTGGAAATAAGATTACACCTAACAGTGTAATGTTTTTTCAGTTCAATTAGATAGAGGTGTGGGGATTGAATAAATATTCTGAGTTTCAGTGTGTAGTATATCAACATGTTCGTTGTTTATGAGTGGTGTGATTTGAAGAGCATATGATAGATCACCTTATATTTTCAGTCTTTAGAAATTTTCAGTTTTCAGATTTCTGTATGAAAGAGTATCCAAATTAGTGCAGGCATAAGGTTCCATTTCGCAGTTGCAGGTTATAGTGTGCAGTAGCAGATTTTTCAAATGACAACCCTGATCCACGAGGATTGGTTATATTTCTACATAAGATGGTAGATCAGTGGTTGATGTTTTTATGGTATGACTCCATGCCCAAGACTAAAGGCAACTCGTCCACTAGTTTTCTACATCCCACAGGGGGAGGCAATCCCTAGTTGGAGCCAATGTTGTAACATGATTAGTTTTGATTAAACTGCATGATCAAAAAAATTTAAAATTTATGTATTTAGATTAGGGAATAAATTAAATCATCAATCAAATTTCATAGAAATTAGCTGATATAATAGGTTTTTGTAGTTTAAAAATAATAAATCGGTCTACAAGAGTAAATGCGCCTCAAAAATGTAAATTTAAGTTTCGATTTAGTTAATCATGCATTTAAACATGGTTAAATGATGTAATAAAGTATAAATTTGTTTTTTTTTTTTTTTTTTTTACCTATTATCGAGGATTGACAAGACATCTTGTCGCTTTCACAAAATTCCGTGGGCTTTTGCACGGTTAGGATCTTTCCCGCCCAGATCAACGGTGGGGAGGAAATTTCGCACCCCTTTGCCGAAAGATGTTAACGCAAGGGGGGGGGGGTCCAAAAAGTGGTTTCATGGCTTCTGGGTCCCCCTTAACATGGCAGCCTCCTATCATTTCACACCCCCTCCATTTAAAACAACTTAGTGCCACCCCCCCCCCCCCTCCAAAATTCGCTTATCTACCCAACATTCACACATCACTTCTCGCCAACGTCTATTTACCCTCAGTCACATCATATTTCCTGCCACATCACTTCTCCTCCTCCACTCCTATTCTATCTCCACATTATTCCCACTTCCTTACCATCTACCATGTGCCTCCACATCATCTCCTACCTCCACGTCATATGCGTGTCTCATGGTTAGTTAAAACTACATTTTCTCCTTATACAGCACAACAATGTCAAACATTGCTTACAAACAAATGAGAACGTATTTTTAGAAACTGAAATAGGTTTTTGTTTCTAACATAATCTTATATAAAAAATCCCTCTCAGTTTTCTAGTAGTTGTTATGATTTAGGAGATGCTAATGATTCTTTAAAGGCATATTTTCATAAATTTCATGTTCGAGTCACCTCTTTGCAGAGCATATTGTGGATACTCAGAAATTAATTGTGGTAAATTGGAGGAGGTTTTTTTTTCCTTAGATTCTGACATGAAAAAACCTCTCTCATTGTTGTAACAGAGGTTATGATTTGGGAGATTCGGATGAATCTTTGCAAGCATGTTTTCCTGAATTTTCATGTTTTTAGTTAGTGTTTGCAAATGCGGTTTCCAAGTAGGTGGAAATGCATTTCCAAAAAATGAAAGATTTTTTTATTTCCAACATCATTGTTTAAAAAAACCTCTCTCAGTTTTCTAACCGCTATTATGGTTTGGGAGAAACAAAGGTATTACAGGACCCTATTTTTCAGAATTTCGGGAGGAAAAAGCTCAAAGATAGTTAGTGACTTGGAGGCCACCTCATCAAATATGAGTTGCAATCAAATTCAAATTTCTCTTCTTTATCAGCATAAATTCTCAAGGATAGTACCAAAACTCTTCAAATAGTTTTAGTTATCTTTCTTTGTGTTCTATTTTTGTAGTACAGTTTTTAGATATTTGTAATAACTCTTGATATTTTTATCAAGATATTTTGTGAGGAAATTGTATAAATACTTCATCAATTGAAGTAATATGTGTGGGATTTTGATGCCAAGGCTCTTCACTTTGTAATAGCTTCTATTATAGGATTTCTAATGAAGTCCTTCTGACTCCAGTTTATGACAAAATTTTGTGTTTTCTAGTATGTCTTTCTAGTGTTTCATATCTTATTTCTACACATGTTCAAAGCATTTATATGAAGGTGTGGGTAAGTGTAGATTAAGTCTTAATCTCTCTGAAATCCCCTGTAAAATCATAAAATTTAGAAAGAGATGAGATTATTGGATTGTTTGTCCAAGATAACTCCTCTTTGACTGGTTCTTGCTTTATGCTTTCTGATAGCCATTACAAGATATTAGCTTACTGGACTATCTGTCTGAAATAGCTCCTCTTAGAATTGTTTTCAGTTTGGCCTTTAGCTTCCTTTGAATATGTTTTGTTGGGCTTTAGAAATCTTCTACACGGATCCAAAATTTCCCTAGTTGTTAAGAAGTCCGTCTGACTACTTAATTATTAGGAATCTCCTTACATTCTTCTATCATAATCCTTGAAAAGCTAAGTCATTTTGTCATGTTGGAAGCTAACACGTTCTGAAGGAACTATATGGGAGAGGCCTTTAAATATGGATAGAGATTGTCATTGATTTCCAACCACCCCTAATTAAAACCATAAATCTGGCCATTGTGCTTCAAAGGCTATTGTTTAGTGACAGGTGCACAACGTTAAACAAAGCCTCGTAACCATTGAGGGAGCCCCCTCTGGTTCAAGGTCCACCTTGAACCTAAAGGTTGGTTGAATTGGTTTCCTAGCGTAGTTTTTGTAGGCAAGGACTGCCTACCAGAAATATGTACAACATTTGGCACCGTTGTCGGGGAGTGAAGTAACGAAGATATCTTTCTACGAGCAACGATAAATATTAGCTTTATTCCTTACTGGTGAACAAGGGATACAAATTTATTATCAGTTACAATGCTTTCACCCGGTGACTCCACTTTGTCATATGGTGATTCCACTAGGTAACCGATCCCACTATTTCAAAATTTTAGATGCCTTTACTGCTATGCAAGGTTCATTAACACTTGCAATCAGAATTATATGTCTCTCCTGCTTAGCCATGGTCAGAAATCTAAAATGTCTACAGAGGATGCAGCGAAGTAACGAATATATCCTTCTCCAGGGAACAATAAAGATTAGATATATTCCTTTGCTGGTGAACAAGGGTAGGCATTTATTATTGGTTGCATTTCTTTCACTTGGTGACTCCACTTTGTCATATGGCGATTCCCCTGGGTAACTGATCCCACTGTTTCGAAATTTCAACTACCTTTACTACTATGAAAGGTTCATTAACACTTGCAATTAGCATTATATATCTCTCCCGCTTAGCCATGGTTAGAAATCTAAAATGTCTACAGAGGATGCAACTTTTAAAGCACACCTGTGAGTATAAGTTTCGCATGGGATTTCATGTTCATATTGCATATATTCTTCAGATTTTTAGCTGTTGGCAACGTGGTTTTTCAATAAATCCACTCTGCACTTGGTTACATTGGAAAGTAGATTACACCTAACAGTGTAATTTTTTTTTCATTTCAATTAGTTAAAGGTGTGGGGATTGAATAAATATTCTGACTTTCAGTGTGCAGTAGATTAGCATGTTCGTTGTTTATGAGTGGTGTAATTTGAAGAGCATATGTTAGATCAACTTATATTTTCAGTATTTAGAAATTTGTAGTTTAAGATTTCAGTATGAAAGAGTATCCGAATTAGTGCAGACATATGGTTACATTTCACAGTTGCAGGTTACAGTGTGGAGTAGCAGAGCTTTCAAATAACAACATTGATCTATGAGGATTGGTTATATTTCTATGTAAGATGGTAGATCAGTGGTTGATGGTTTTATGGTATGACTCCATGCCCAATACTAAAGGCTATTGGTCTACTAGTTCTCTGCATCCCACAGGGGGAGGCAGTCCCCAGTTGGAGCCAATGTTGTAACATGATTAGTTTTGTTTAAACTTCATGATCAAACAATTTTTAGATTTATGTATTTAGAATAGGGAATAAATTAAATCACCAGTCAAATTTCATCGAAGTTAGTTGATATAATAGGTTTTAGTAGTTTAAAAATAATAAATGGGGCTGCAAGAGTAAATGCGCCCTCAAAAATGTAAATTTAAGTTTTGATTTAGTTAATCATGCATTTAAACATAATTAAATGATGTAATAGAGTCTAAATTGGTTTTTTTTTTAACCTATGATCGAGCATTGACAAGACATCTTGTCTCTTTCACAAATGTTCGGGCACTTTTGCACAGTTAAGATCTTTCCCACCCAGATCAATGATGGGGAGGACATTCCGCACCCCCCTTCGCTGAAAGATGTTAACGCAAGGGGAAGGGGGGCGTCTAAAAAGAGGTTTCATGGCTGCTGCCCCCCCCCCAATGTGGCAACCTCCTATCATTTCATACTCCCTCCATTCAAAACAACTTACTGCACTGCCCCCCAACACCCCCCCCCTGAAATCCACTTATCCCCCCAACATTCACACATCACTTCCCGCCAACATCTATTTACCCCTGGTCACATCATCTTCCCCGCCACATCCCTTCTCCTCCTCCACTCCTATTCTGTCTCCACATTATTGCCCACTTCTTTACCATCAACAATGTGCCTCCACATCATCTCCTACCTCCACGTCATATGCATGTCTCATGGTAAGTTAAAACTATGTTTTCTCCCTATACAACACAACAATGTCAAACATTTCTTACAAACAAATGAGAATGCATTTTTAGAAACTAAATTAGGTTTTTTTTTCTAACATCCTATTATACACAAACTTTTCTTATTTCTATAACATCTTTTATGATTTAGGATATACTAATTATTCTTTAAAGGCATATTTTCAGAAATTTCATGTTTCAGTCACCTTTTTGCAGAGCATATTATGGATAATCAGAAATGAATTGTGGTAAACTGGAGGACATGTTGTTCCCATTATTCTATTGTACAAAAATATCTCTCATTTTAGTAACAGAGGTTATGCTTTGGGAGATTCGAATGAATCTTTGTAGGCTTGTTTTCTCGAATTTTCCTGTTTTTATCCAGTGTTTTCAAATGCGGTTTCTGAGCAGGTGGAAATGAATTTTCAAAACTAGACGAGGTTCTTCTTTCCAACATCATCTTTTACAAAAATATTTATCATTTTTTTAACAACTGTTAGGGTTTTGGAGAAACAAAGACATTACAGGACCCTATTTTTCAGAATTTCGGGAGGAAAAAGCTAAAAGACAGTTACTGGATTGGAGGCCACCTCATCAAATATGAATTGCAATCAAATTCGAATTGCTTTTCTTGATTAACATAAATCCTCAAAGATAGTACCAAAACTCTTCAAATAGTTTTAGTTACATTTATTTGTGTTCTATTTTTGTAATACAGTTTTCAGATATTTGTAATAGCTCTTGATATGTTTATCAAGATATTTGTGAGGAAATTGTATAAATACTTCATCAATTGCAATAATATGTGTGGGATTTTGATGCAAAGGCTCTTCACTTTGTAATAGCTTCTATTATAGGATTTATAATGAAATCCTCCTGGCTCCAATTTATGACAGAATTTTGTGTTTTCTAGTATGTCTTTCTAGTGTTTCATATCTTATTTCTATACATGTTCAAAGCATTTATATGAAGGTGTGGGTAAGTGTAGATTAAGTCTTAATCTCTCTGAACTCCTCTGTAAAATCATAAAATTTAGAAAGAGATGAGCTTATTGGATTATTTGTCCAATATAACTCCTCTTTGACTCGTTTTTTCTTTATGCCTTTTGATAGCCATTAAAAGATATTAGCTTATTGGACTATCTGTCCGAAATAGCTCCTCTTAGAATTTGTTTCAGTTTTCCCTTTAGTTTCCTTTGAATATATTTTGTTGGGTTGTAGGAATATTCTACATGCATCCAAATTTCCCTAGTTGTTAAGAAGATTGTCTGACTACTTAATTATTAGGAATATCCTTACTAGGAATCTCCTTACATTCTTCTATCATAATCCTTGAAAAGCTAAGTCATTTTGTCAGGCTGGAAGCTGACACGTTCTGAAGGAACCCTATGAGAGAGGCCTTTGACCATTGATAGAGATTTTCATTGATCGCCAACCACCCGCAATTAAAACCATAAATCTGGCCATTGTGCTTCAAAGGCTGTTATTCAGTGACAGGTGAACATCGTTAGAAAAAGCCTTGTAACCATAGAGGGATCCCCCTCTAGTTCAAGGGTCAACTTGAACCTAAAGGCTTGTTGAGTTGGTTTCCTGACGTAGTTTTTGCAGCCAAGTACTGCCTACGGGAAACAAGTACAACATTTGGCACTGTTGTCGGGGAGTGAAGTAACGAAGATATCTTTCTACGGGGAATGATAAAGATTAGATTTATTCCTTACTAGTGAACAAGGGATATGAATTTATTATTTGTTGCAATTCTTTCACCTAGCGACTCCACTTTGTCATATGGCAATTCCACTAGGTAACCGATCCCACTATTTCAAAATTTCAGATGCCTTTACTACTATGCAAGGTTCATTAACACTTGTAATCAACAATGTATGTCTCTCTCGCTCAGCCATGGTCAGAAATTTAAAATGTCTACAGAGGATCCAACTTTTAAAGAACACCTGTGAGTATAAGTTTCCCATGGGATTTCATGTTCGTATTGTATATATTCTTTATATTTTTAGCTGCTGGTAATGTGGGTTGTCAATAAATCCACTCCGCACTTGGTTACATTGGAAAGTAGATTACACCTAACAGTGTAGAGTTTTTTCAGTTAAATTAGATAGAGGTGTGGGAATTGAATAAATATTTTGAGTTTCAATGTGCAGTAGATTAGCATGTTCATTGTTTTTGAGTGGTGTGATATGAAGAGCATATGATAGTTCAACTTATATTTTTAGTCTTTAGATATTTTCAGTTTTCAGATTTCGGTATGAAAGAGTATCCGAATTAGTGGAGGAATATGGTTGCATTTCACAGCTGCAGGTTACAGTGTGCAGTAGCAGATTTTTCAAATGACAACATTGATCCATGAGCATTGGTTATATTTCTACATAAGATGACAGATAAATGGTTGATGGTTTTACGGTATGACTGCATGCCCAACACTAGAGGCAACTGGTCTACTAGTTCTCTACATCCCACATGGGGAGGCAGTCCCCAGTTGGAGCCAATGTTGTAACATGATTAGTTTTGATTAAACTACATGATCAAACAATTTTAAAATTTATGTATTTAGATTAGGGAATAAATTAAATCATCAATCAAATTTCATCGAAATTAGCTGATATAATAGGTTTTAGTAGTTTAAAATTAATAAATGGGTCTGCAAGAGTAAATGTGCCCTAAAAAATGTAAATTTAAGTTTTGATTTCATTAATCATGCATTTAAACATGATTAAATGATGTAATAAAGTGTAAATTGGATTTTCTTCTTTTTACGATTGAGGATTGACAAGAGATCTTGTCGCTTTCACAAAAGTTCGAGGGCTTTTGCACGATTAGGATCTTTCTCGCACGGGACGACATTTCGCACTCCCCTCCACCAAAAGACATTAACGCAATGGGGGGGCTCTGAAAAGAGGTTTCATGGCCACCCCCCCCCCACCCCCCAATGTTGCAGCCTCCTATCATTTCGCACCCCCTCCATTCAAATCAACTTACTGCTGCACCCCCCCGAAATCCGCTTATCTCCCCAACATTCACACATCACTTCCCGCTAATGTCTATTTACCCCGGGTCACATCATCTTCCCCACGACGTCCCTTCTCCTCCTCCACTCCTATTTTATGTCCACATTATTCCCCACTTCCTTACCATCAACCATGCGCCTCCACATGATCTTCTACCTCCATGTCATATGTGTGTCTCATTGTTAGTTAAAAATATGTTTTCTCCCTATACAAGAACAATGTCAAACATTGCTTAGAAACAAATGAGAACTTATTTTCATAAACTAAAATATTCTTTTGTTTCTAACATCCTATTATACAAAAATCTCTCTCAAATTTCTAACAGTTGTTATGATTTGGGGATGCTAATGATTCTTTAAAGGCATATTTCAAGATATTTCATGTTTCAGTCACCCTTTTGTAGAGCATATTGTGGATAATCAGAAATGAATTGTGGTAAACAGGAGGAGGTTGTTGTTCTTAAGATTATAATATACAAAAATATCTCTCATATTTGTAACAGAGCTTATGGTTTTGGACATTCAGATGAATCTTTGCAAGCATGTTTTGTCGAATTATCCTTTGTTTAGCCAGTATTTTCAAATGCGGTTTCCAAGCAGGTGGAAATGAATTTTCAAAAAATGAAAGATGAATTTGTTTTGAAAATAATAATTTACAAAAACCTCTATCATATTGCTAACATATATTATTGTTTGGGAGAAACAAAGGTATTACAGGACCCTAGTTTTGAGAATTTCGGGAGGAAAAAGCTCAATGGCAGTTAGTGACTTGGAGACCACCTCATCAAACATATGTCACAATCAAATTCGAGTTGCTCTTGTTTATCAATGGAAATCCTCAAGGATGGTACTAGAGCTCTTCAAATAGTCTTAGTTACCTTTATTTGTGTTCTATTTTTGTAATATAGTTTTCATATATTTGTAATATCTCTTTATATTTTTATCAGTATATTTTGTGAGGAAATTGTATAAATACTTCATCAATTGAAGTAATATGTGTGGGATTTTGATGCCAAGGCTCTTCAATTTGTAATAGCTTCTACTATAGGATTTCTAATGAAAGTCTTCTAGCTCCAGTTTATGACAATTTTTTTTGTTTTCTAGTATGTCTTTCTAGTGTTTCATATCATATTTCTACACATGTTCAAAGCATTTATATGAAGATGTGGGTAAGAGTAGATTAAGTCTAAATCTCTCTAAAATCTCGTGTAAAATCATAACCTTTAGAAAGACATGATCTTATTAGACTGTTTGTCCAAGATAACTCCTCTTTGACTAGTTTTTTCTTTATTCCTTCTGATAGCCATTAAACAATATTAGCTTATTGGATTATCTGTTTGAAATAGATCCTCTTAGAATTGGTTTTAGTTTGGCCTTCAGTTTCCTTTGAATATATTTTGTTGGGATGTAGAAATCTTCTACACGCATCCAAATTTCCCTAGTTGTTAAGAAGTCTCTATGACTGCTTAATTATTAGGAATCTCCTTACATTCTTCTATCATAATCCTTGAATAGATATGTCACTTTGTCAGGCTGGAAGCTGACACGTTTTGAAGGGACCGTATGAGAGAGGCCTTTAACCATGAATAGATATTTTCATTGATCACCAACCACCCCCAATTAAAACCATAAATCTGGCCATTGTGCTTCAAAGGTTGTTGTTCAGTGAAAAGTGAACAACGCTAAACAAAGCCTTGTAACCACTAAGGGAGCCCCCTCTAGTTCAACGACAAAATTGAACCTAAAGGCTGGTTGAGTTGATTTATTGGCGTAGTTTTTGCAGCCAAGGACTGCCTACGGGAAACAGGTACAACATCCCCCACACTCTCTCTTCCTATGTTTCCATTCTCTCTCTCTCTCTGCACCCCATATCTTAGCCCCTTTTTATCTCTCCCATATCTCTCTCTCTCTCTCTCTCTCTCTCTCTCTCTCTCTCTCTCTCTCTCTCTCTCCCCCCTTCTCTCTCTCCCTATGTATCCCTGTTTTTATCTCTCTCCCCATTTCCTTATTTCCTCATCTCCTTTTATCTCTATATTTCTCTTTCTTTTCCTTCTTTTTATCTCTCCCCCCTACCCCATGTCTCACTCATATATTCCTATTCTCTCTCTCCCTCCCTCATATGTCTCCCCCACATTCCCCTCTCTCTCTCTCCCCACCACCACTTCCTATTTTCCTCTCACTCTCCCCCTTCCCCATCTCACTCTTACCCCTTATCTCTCCTTCCTATATTTCTCTATGTCCCGTTCTCTCCCTGGTATCTCTCTCTCTCTACCTCTGTATTTCTCCCTTCTACACTAGTCTCTCTCACCCCTCATCTCTTTCCCTTTCTCTCTCTCTTTCTCCCTCTCTTTCTCTCTATCTCTCTCTAACACACACACAGTCTATGCCTAGTCTCTCTTTCTCTAACAAACAATCACTCTCTAACCCCTTCTATTTTCCCCTCTATCTTCTTTTCCTTTTGTTTATCTCTCCCTCTATCCCTCTACCAAATCCCTCATTTTCTCTCTTTCACTACCCCTTTATTTCTCTCTCTCTCCCCTTCCCTAATTCCACTTATCCCTGTCAAGCCGTAAAAAGGGCCTTTTTCACCTCTATTTACCTCACATTAATTTGTCAATCCAGGAACGATTTGTTATCTCAAAGAGTGTACTCAATTTGAGGCTATCATTTGTTAGAGTAATGCTAGTAGTATAGTGCTCAAAATACAAGGGTAAATGAATGCTCAAAACAAGATCTACTTACAGCAAAGCACTCTAAGACTTAAATCATGCATTTAAAAAAACTAAGCAATTTATCAGTCAAGGGTACAGTAACAGTAACTCATCCCTTTGTAAACTGATGTAACTAAAGATAATCAAGGAACATATCATCAACCTGGGAACTAGACAACAAATGTCAATGCCCACTACAGTTTCAGATCGTTCTGCACACCAAAGCAATGATAACGCAAATAACAGGAAATGGAACAGCAATTAGGAAATGGAACGACAACTAAGAAATGGAACAACAACTAGAAAATGTAACATAAACTAATTCTTATAAAAAACACCTTAATCTACAGAAATAAGTGCAGCAATCGTATCCTACAGAAATCAGATAGCAATCTTTACTCTAAGAATAAATCGGACAGCACACGGAAATAGAACGACAACTGATTAGCAATGAAATATAGAACAGCACTTTGAGCCAAATGTAAATGCACAATAAACCAAGATAAATAACACACACGACATGCCTTAGTATTGAGAAAAATAGTGATTTGACTTCGATACCACAAATATCAATCTTAGTTATAAGAATAATGATTGTAATTCATAATGGAACAGCAATGTCAGTTAATCAACAATCGTGATTAAGTATAAACCATAGATGAATATGGTAATACCAATTTATGAATGTTACAACACAGTTACTCGGTAATTGAACAGCGATAGCATTCTGTAAAGACCAGCAGTGTTATATTAATGATTAAAGGAACAACAATGCGTTACAGAGTCAGAATGAACATTACAACATTCCTGTCACAAAGAACGATATTCCTCAGTCGAACATAAATCAAATATAACAGAAACGCGATGTAAAATAACAAAACACATCAGATTACCGAACAAAGCTGAGAATGAAAACCACGCACGAATTAAAGATAATGGTATAGGAGCAAGTGTTCCACCAGGGCCGGGCCCTTAGCCTCCAGGGATACACCGCTTGAGATTATTCCAGGATCAAAGATGGAACAGCAACCAAATTTATATTAAAGCATCAAAATAGAGTTACAACGGATCTCTTCTCAACGAGAGTCAATGATCAAAGTTTCAAATACAGAGAAAAGTTACATAGAAAATAACAGCAGATCGTCCCCCCGGGCTAGTAGTGCTGCCCCTTTTTATAACAGCCGAAGCGGAGATATCAATGATGCGAAAATAGTTAAGGCAACGATCCCTCAGGATCAAAGGATCCTGAGGGATTTGCCAAACTGTTAATTCCTAGTTATCCATTTGTTTTCTTGCGCCAAGTCGATATCTCCTTTTCCTTTTCTTGGCTGATACACTTTAATTTGGATCACCTTGTTTGCATGTGGTTCCTCGCCGAAGGGACAGTAGTTAACTTGGCCCTGTCTTTTTCCATGGAACGACAATCTTTCGTTTTTCCCTTTTCTTGCATAAGAAATAGCAATTATTATTATTTTTGAGTTGTGTATAAATCCCATAGATTTTGTCATGATTTCTTGTTATCTACCTATTTCATGATGCAAAGAGGTTATGAGTTTTAATGAAAAGATTACAAAATAATCAATAAAAACGTACCTTCTTCAGTACTCCACACACCCCCCTGCTTAGCCTTTTTTATGCCCTCATGAAAACATTGTAGTTGACATGTAAGGCAGTGAGAGAGTAGGTTGGAGATGGGATCTCTTGTGGTGGTCTACAGCCACGATGCCTAAATTGGTGTTAAAAAAGATGGCCTTTCTAACCCTCAAGCATCTCATACAGGGCTTGGTATCCAGGTGCACGGTGCCAAATAATCAGACTCCGGAACCTATATCCTAACCAAGATGGCCTTGCCCTCAAGATAAGTTCACCATAGAGGTTCAAGCGATCAGCAACTAACTTAAAGTTCTCATAATTAAATGGTTCCTTGAGTTGGATATTCGGATTAGAGATCTGATATCGAAATTTAGCAGCATCAATGGCAAGGTCTTTAATAGTAAAGAAGTATTCTATCCCTTGTCGATTGATTGTTGTATGAATGGGTCCTAATGCTTCCATCACGCCTGGAGTCCTCATGAGGTTCCTATGTTCCCTCCATAACTACTCTGGATTTCTAGGCTTAGCTCTTACCCATAACTCTAATCCGTTTTCTTGTCTTTGGAAGACATTATAGGCTTTAAGCCATTTGATTTGATTAACTCCAAACAAAATAAATGCCTGCAGTTGGATATCCCCAATGAAAGGGCCGGGGTTTTTCTCTGTCTCTTGATCTAACACAAGTTTATGCAGATAGAATTCACATAATAATCTTTGAACCTTTACTCCATAGTGCTTACAACAATTTATAAAATCATTAATAGTATTAATTTGTATAGGGGCTCCTACTTTGACAACCTTAATTTTCAATTGCAAATATCGTTCCATTAAAAACAAGGCATAATTATTAGCAGGGGCTCTACATGCTAGGACTTTATTGTACAAAGAGCATAAGGTATCCATCTACTTGATAACTACATCTAACCTATGAGTTACCTTTACGACTTTTTCTTCTTCCTTTCGCCATCCTTCGAAGGCCTGGCTTTCGGATAAATTGACATTCCTTAGCTGTTGTTGTAATTCTTCATACTTTTCTCGAGAAACCATTTGTTCTATGAGTTTTTCTACTGCTTGTTGAGCTTGTACCAAATCCTCTCGTAGGGTTACTGTCCTTGGATCACTATCCCACATGGTAGTGGTAAGCAAAAGGTTCAATTAAATCTTCTTATTGCATCGTCTCGTGTTTATGGTTCGTATTTCTTCAGAGGGCTGTGCCTCTGTCTGAACTTCTTTGTCACAAGCCGATATATCATCTATTTGAACTTCAACATGGGTAACAGCTGAATACTGTTCCTTTTGGTTTTTAATAGCAGGTTGGACTTGAGTCCTCCTTACCTTTTTCTTGAGGGGTCTCGCCGGAGTGGTTGCATGTCTTACCCCCAAAGTCCTTTTTGCTCTCTTTCTCATTTTCAAAACCCTGATTTGTTGTCAAAGTCGAGCTATCACATTCAACAATCTTTGCTGTTCTTTTTGTAATCTTCTAATTTCTTATGTTTTCTTAGAAGGAACAGTTGTCTATTTACTCGGGCCTGGACTGTTATCTTGGCCAATTCCCTGGTTTTCTTCTTGGGGTGCTCCTTCGTTGTTCTGTTCGGGTTGCTCAGGAGTAAAAACCCTAGCTGGTTCTGTTATTTCCTGGGTAACTTCTTTTTCCACCCCTTCTTCTCCATGAAATTCTTCCAGTGTAGTCTGGCTAGGAGCAGATTGTTCCTCTTCTGTATCTTCATCACTTTTCTCTCCTGTCATACTTACATCATGAACGGAATGATTCTCTTCTTTTTCTTCCTCGTCGCGCAATTCTTCGGGTGCATTTTTGTCCTGAGCAGAATGCTCTTTTGGTTCTTCCTCAATATGGAGGCCTAGCGGGCTGAGAGGTTGGGCATATTCGCCCATATTGGCCAGAATTTGGGCCAATTCGTCCTCTTGCAATGGATTTTGCAATGGGCTTTCTTCGCGTTGCTCTGTCTCCGCCTCCGCCTGCCCAGGCTGCTTGGTCTCTTCCTCTGTTTCTCCTTCCTTATTTTCTCCCATTTCTTTCTCATTCTCTTCTCCTTCCAATTGCGGGGGTTGCTCATCCCCTAAATCATCTATCTCCATAGGTTGGCTGGTATTCCCTTGGGGATTTTCCAACCTCCTTCTAATCCATGCCAATCTAAATGATTTTCTCTGTTTCAATGGTCTATTCGATGTACTGGCAGCATGTTTACATTTTGGGGCTGGCAGAGTCAGTCCCCCATCTATCGTGGCAATTAGCTCTTCCTAGCTGCTCTGTTGCTGAGCAAGACTGTGGCTAACTATCAGTTGTATCAACCCATGGTGACTTACTACCGCTTCTACATGTTGTGATTTTTTCATGTTTCGGGCAACATCATGAACTAATGAATTTAAAAATGTAGGTAAGTTCACAGAGCATTTCTGTTTTAATACGGCTAAAAGTTTAAGGTGTCGTGGTCTTACCACGTCTTTCCTACCTTCATAGGTGATGTAGCTCTGGATGATCTTCGCCAATTCTACCCACGGATCTCCTAATGCTGCTGGTAGAACTCCCTTTCCACTCACTGTCAGGTTCTGGCCTTCATCTTGGAAGATTTTTATGATCTTTTGCAGTCTCTCCTTCTTTAGAGTCCACACAGGTCCAGTGGCTGGCAGTCCTAAGACCTCTGCAATTATTTCATCGGTGACTGCTATGTGTATCCCTCTTATTGTGGAGTGATATTCTTGCAAGTTCTGCAAGAATTTTATTGCTACGATCTCATTGGGTTCCTGTAAATGATTGAGATAAAATAACCAACCTGCCCTTGCCAGGATTTCCCGTGCAGCATAAGAAGCTGTCAATACCTATGGTTCTCTCCGAATTGATCTTCCTCCCGTGTTTAGCTCACTGTAAAAACGCAGAGACGGCAATGGAACAACAGGCTGTTCAAATTGTTAGAACACAGAGAAAATAACGAAACAACAAGGCTCGTTCAAATCCTAAGTCACTTACTAATTACTGCAGAGTATAATACGGAAATAGCTTAGGAACAGCGAGGCATGTAAATTGAAAAACGAGATACCGTTAAGCCTTGCTATTCCCAAGTAAAAGTTTTCCGAATAATAGTCTGACACGTATGCCAACAAATTATGAGGTCAGCCTCCCCCCTGCAATGTGATAGGCTGTCCTCGGCCGTCAAATGAGGGAGCGGCATGCCGAACTGCCATGGTACAGAGTCATAAAGGAACAGTGTATGCCAAAATGCCATGTTTACAAAAGGAGTAGGTTGCCGAAATCGAGGTGTATAATAGGATCGCTTAACAAATAAGAGAATGTTGTGATATGATGCGAGGCTGGGAGGATAGGACAACTGACGTGCACAAAAATATTAATGCGGTCTGTTAGCACTGAAATCTGCCTTAGGCTGAGGGAAGGTGAGATTCAAGGCCACATCAAACCAAGCTCAGCCTCGTAGCTAGCCCTACGAGGACAGGAGAGGGCTCTCTCCGAGTCTATCTTGGCAAAAGGTCTTCAAAAGAGCCGAGATGACTTATAATTGATATTTATTTTAGGCTAGTAAATGGATAGGTAGGTTTGATTTAAATTTTTTGGGGTTTTGTTGGAGAAAAGGAAAAAAAAAAATTGGGCTCGGGGATGAGACCAGATCTTTGCAGAATTCAAGTTGGGGCAAGGTAGGTAGTAGCTTTGATGTATTTTTAATCATATGTATGGATGGATCAGAATGACAAGGAGGTGAAAAGGGAAAGGGGAAACAAGGATCCTCTCCAGACTGGTGAAAACATATAAAACTAAACAAATTTAAAGGCAGAGCACTGAAATCAATGGATTCTACCTCACTTACTCATTCATTTAGTTTCAAAAGCAAAAGAAGGGAATGGCATACATTAAAACATTAAAGAACTTACAAATAACTAAGAGAACACACCATCAAAACTGAAAACCACAAGAATCCCAACAAGTGTTGCAAAACCTCTGATCTTTCCTTAGCCAAAATGCAGAAGAAATGTACAATAGTGTGCCAAAACTTTCCCAATAGTCCAACCCTTGCTACTGACTGAAAATATACATAATATAGACCATGCCAACCTATCTCCTAGTCTCTAGGGGTCGAGCTCCTCCTTCTAGGAGCAGTTTGAACTAATTCCAAACATAGAGGTGAAAACTAGGCATCCCAACAACCTGCCTCTAAAAGAAGGGAAACTAATCCATTTCATTAAATTTTTGCTATTTTGTGAATGAATCATCTAGAATAGGTAAATAAGTGCCAAAGTTACATCATATACATCAAACTACATCAAGATAAGTCAAATATTACATCAGAAGGTGAAACTAGTGAAAACTGGCCGAATTTCTGAGTTGGAAGATGAAAATTTGACCAAAAATCTCTATGCGCCGCGCACCTGGCTTCTATGCATCGTGCGCCTTTCAGCCTACTTTTGGGGAACTTCTCGACATCAAAATCAAGCTCATGTTAGCTTGTTGGAAAGCCCTGGATGTCTGCTATCCAGCCCAAGTGGAATTTCCCAATTTGGAGCTCATTTGCCCCTTCAAAATTTCATTCTCCTACAAGTACTTCCTGCTGGTGCAAAAGGTGGCAGAAAGGTGATTTTCATGGTGTTTTTGACCCTTTTGATCATCTAGAACTTGATGAAATGCCTTGGCCATACTAGAGCATGCATAACTTACCATGACAAATCCAAAATTATAAAGTTTTCCTCCAGAAAGTGTCCCAATCATAAGCGCACGCGTCGACGCGCTACGCGTTGGGCTGAAAAATCTGTTTTGCAAGCCAATAATTTCCAAAATGACAAAAATTTCTCCGAATTTGCTCAAATTCGGAGCGAAGACCCTCCATCATGTATCATGCCCAGCCACCAAAGCCTCAGCCAAAATCCGAAGTGGATTAGGCCTCTTTCGCCGTTTTAATGCTCTGCTCAACCTCCTCTTCAAAATCTTTATTTTTGCTTTACCGACGTGCATGCGAGCCCAATAGTGATGTTTCATATGATGGAGCATGTCTTTGTCTCTATTGGCCTTCGCCAACAACTCCTCCAGATGTCGATTGATTTTCTCAAGCCAAAATTGCCGCTCAAAAGGTGTCAAATCGCCAGGTCTTTTCCGGGCCAACTTTCGGTCTTCACGGATTTGTCGCAGCTCTAGAAGTGTGTGCTGGTCCTCTAGCTACTTATTGCGCTGCTCCAAATATTTGATCACCCATTCTGCCTTCAGCAACTTCTCATTCAAGCTGTCAATCTCAGCCTTCTGCTTTTGGATGATCTCTTTCAGTTTCAAGCCAGGATAGCTCCCATCCACATCACTGAGTGTAACATCAATATCATGGCCTCCTAAAGGGCTCTCCTCATGCATCGGCCTCTTGCCTCTGTCCTGAACCTGTACCTGTGCTGAAGAAGAAGGCGAGACCCCTTCCATGCCATGTGGAGATAGTACTCGTCGTGTAGCTGCAAATAAGGCCCTGTGGCCTCGCTGGTATGTCACATACACTGGAGCACTAATATGCTCGGTCTCAGGAATGTCAAACTAATGTGAAGTCTCTCCCTCATCATGAACTACCTTGGGAGGCGGCTGTAGCACTGTGAAGAAGTCACAGGAGATGAAATCCTCCCAAGTAATGCCCTGCTGTGTGAGCTGTTGTACCACAATGATTTTGATCAGCGCGTAATGATATATACTGCTATGCTACTGTGCTGGGGTCTTCCTCTATACAAGATATGTCATCCTCTCTATATTGCGATACATGAAGTATGGAATGCTCATCATACATACCCTCGTGAAATGCATCAAAAAACGAATATGGTACGTATAGAGGCGCGAGAATCTGCCCTCACAACTGAAATATCGAATGATAAGCTTCATCAAGGGTGCGAACTCATCCTTTAGAAATCTGAATGGACATACCCTGCTTAGCTGCCTTATAAGCCCAGGTTTGATATATGGCTCATAGTAGAATTTTTCTAGCTGCTGTCTTTTGTTCCATTCCTCTCCTACGTTTGGTATTCCGGTGGCCTGAGCAATGGTCTCTAGTGATAGAATGAAATCTATTCCGGCAAGATTTACATGGCCATCATGTAAGTGTAGAACAAATAGACGAGCTAGCTCATGCTGATGCTGAGTTTGTGACATCAGCTCACAATAGTGGTAACATGACTGATAGCGAAAACAATCCATTGCAAGCGGGCAAGCATGTAATTGAGCCAAAGAAGTAGGTTCCTCCCTAAGATGCTTACCACTTTTGCCACTTCTGTGAGACCTTCGTGGCACATTAATCTCTGCTGTGGAATCACTGTCATACTCCTGTTCATAAACTGAATCCATCTCTGACATTGTGCTGAAATCAGACTGTTTGCAAAATGTATGCTGATATAGGTATAGTGAGGGCAAAAGTTCAGTGTATGCTTTACTCCCAAATGTGTCACATGTGTATCAAAGTATCATAGGAAAGCCACAATGAGAATAGTTTTGTCAAATGAGTTTGCATGAAAAAACAGTCCTTGCTTTGATTATGAGGGGATTTGAAAAGTGAGTAGAAAAGAGAACAATGCGGGGGGAAATAACTATTAGGAACAAAAGTGACAATAGCCCTGGCAGTGCTTGACAAATGTCAATGGAGGATGTGGACAAGTGAAAATGGGACTATGTCATAACATAAATGATAAACAGTGTGCAAATGACAATGGTCATAACAATGACAGCAGTGATGTAATGGCTAAGAGAGAGCGTGAGGCTAAGGTTAATAATGAGCATGGACACCACTGAAAATAGATGACACAGGCATATATTAATAGCACAAGTTTGGAAAAACCCCCACCAGTCCCTAATATTTGTTTCAAACCCTAAAAAGTGAATTTGGAAATACACATAGGGTTTTACATCCCTTTACATTTAACAATTGTTTCTCCACATCAAAACACCATAATCATGTCCAAAATTCACTGGGCAAAGTAAAGAACCTACTTGCAAGTAGTTGGAGGCAATTGGGCATGAATCTGGACGAAGGAGCAAAATTTTTTTGGCTCTGAGATTATACGCGTTGCGCGCTTACCCAGTGCGCTGCGCGCGGTATGTGCGTAGCGCGCATGCAAATTTGCACAGGCCGGTGAAGCCCAGTGCGTCGCGCGCCTCTTGTGCGTAGCGCGCCTGCTCTGTGCATAGCGTGCACTTCCACCTCCAGTCCACGGCTTTGAAAACGCTTCAAACTTGACTTCAACACTCTAACTCGGTTTTGCTTTGGGAAATTTGTAAAAATGATTTGTTTTCAATGCTTTATATGGGTTGTAAAATATCTCATAAACCATAACCCATTTTTATAATGTTTGGCTTTTGGCACTTTATCATTTAATGCAATTTTGTCTTTGGCTTTTCACTCTTTTTCTGAATCTTGGACTGATGAAATGTCTTGATTTTTTGTAGGGATTTTGGCATTTGGCTTTGGCAAACATCAGAGGCTTGCTATGAAACTTCTTATGGTGAAACAAATACATCAATATTACAAAAACTAAATTTGATAGTTTCTAATTCAAAACAGAGTTTTGAACTAAAAATGTCTTCAAATGTTTTTGAGAATAAAAATATGAAATGGGAACCTCTCGAAACCAACCTCATGGCCTGCGAGCTTTTATCACATGTATCAAAATATTTGAAACCCTAGACTCTAGGACTAAAGACTCTTTTTAACGAAAATAATCATTTATGACCATGATGACGTGACCTGAACTTCAATGATTTTTGAGGAATTTTAATTAGCCCTGCAGGTACAAGCATGAGGAAAGACAAGACGACCATGTTATAGACATTTTTGTGCCTCGCAGCATGGAGCATGAAATGTCAATAATTACAGGGATCCTCAGTCCCTAAACATGTTGTTCTTACCCCTAGAAGAACAAGGTCAGCAAACCACAACACTTCCCATCAGTTCTCCACCTGAAAACACTAAAAAACAGGCTATTTTTGGATCATGTCAGCTGCTCCACTGAGCATCTGCGCTGGAATGCAACTGCTCCTCCTTGTACCTGCGTTGAAAGTCAAATCTAATGAAGGCTACCTGCGCTGGGCGAGATTGGCCAAGTGGCACAGTCATTCTGCAAGGTGTCAATTGCCCAGGAAGCTTCCAAACTGACACTTGGTTCAAGGGATTCGCCCTGTGATGAGTAAGAGGTACTTGATCTCCATGTGTAAGCAAGGATCTCCAAGTGGACTCAAGAACTGAAGTTTAACTGAAGAGGGAGAGGACACAAGGCAGCTTTATGTCAGTCTCAAGCTGACTCATCCTTTCTTCTTCTATCCTATATATAGAGCTCTTCTATGAGGTCTAAGGAGGCTGGAATTTTGTGCAAAGCAAGGAAGTGCTGTTGGTTTACAGTTAGAGCTATTGGGTGATTGCTTTTATAGAGGTGAAGAGGAGATTTCTTGCTGCTGGGGAGGTGCTGCTGGATTGGAGCCATTGATGGTTGTAACCTTCTCAGAACCCTTTTACTTCTATCAATAAAGCTTTGAATGTTCTCCTATATACTTGTATTGCATTGATGTATTGTATTTACTTGTATATCTGATTCACTCTAGTCCATGCATCAGTTATGAGTACATGTTTCTTGTAGTTTCCCTCTCTTGTTTGTGCAGGATCTGTGTGTAGCTGGGCCAGCAAAGAGAGCAAGGAGTTGGGAACAAGAGACAAAGAGAGAGGACAGGATCGACAAAAGCGAAAGACACTGGTTGGTTAATCTTTTCTTCCTTCTCTGTACTTTCATAAAGGAAAATATCAAAGCTTTACTTTCAGTTGTTGCTAAGGACTGTCACCCTTAGAGTAGGGATAGGGTCATCCGAGTCGGATACTTTTCCCCACAACATACCAGACCCTCTCGTCAGTCAATGGCATGCCCCTAGTGAAATTCAATGAAGCGGAATGAGCGAGACACCGAAGAATGATATGAAAAAAGGGAACAGATCTCTGACGGAGGGCTGTAAGGACCGACTCTAACATTGGCTCCAATGGGGATGGTAGCTCCAAAGAGGTGCCAAGAACGACAGATCTTTGGGATAGCTAGATAGTGCCTTTCATCCATTGGGCCATGGAGTCATTATTTCAACAAATAACACAAAATATTTTGACATATTTATTGACTGAAAACTTAACTGAAGACTGACCGAGACCAACTCCGACTCAAAACTAAACTGACTTAACAAACTGCAAACCAAACTGATCTTCTTCTTCCGAATTATTGCCTTCTCCATGGGCCCCAGACTGAAGAAAAGAGATCAGAGTACTCTTGCAATGAAACAGAAGTAAAACGGTATATACAATGATAATGAAATCAGCAGAAAATACTCAAGAATGGTACCTCTTGAGCAGCTGACCGTTGATCGGTCCCCCAGGACAATCATCTCCGTTCATTTCCTTGAGAAGAAAAGTGTTCTGACCACGATACACTGCAATCTTAAAAGGACCCTTCCATAGGTTTTCAAATTTGTCGTGCTTTCCCTTATCTTCATTCCGAGCATCCCAACTCAAAACTATCTCATCCAACTAAAATTTATCTGTTTTAGCTTTTTTGTCATAAATCTTCTTTATGCGTTCCTGCAACTTGAATGCGTTATGAAAGACTTCCTCTCGTGTTTGCTGTAAATGAATCATCTGATTAAGTCTTCGTTGCATAGGATCCTCCTCGCTACCTGCTTCTTGAAGCAATTTGACTACCGGGACAGCCAGAGATGAAGGAAACATTTTTTCCACTCCATACACCAACTCGAAAGGAGACATCCCAATAGATTTCTTTTGACTCACTAGATCTGCCCAAAGTGCATGGACCAGCTTCTTATGCCAACTTTTCTTGTTCATTTCCAGCATTTTCTTAATGATATTAACCAAAGATTTATTGGAAGACTCTGCCAATCCATTGCCTTGCGGATGATAGGCAGTTGAATGCCCCAAAGTAACATGATATTTACTACAAAACTCAACCATCCTCTTTGACTTGAAAGCTGCTGCATTATCAGTTATTAACTTATTCGAGCAACCAAAACGAGACAAAATATTATTCTCAAGGAATGAAACTATTACCGCATCCGTAGCTTGCCTGGTGGGAATTGCTTTGATCCATTTCGTAAAGTAATCCGTTCCCGTGAGGATCCATCTATGCTGACCTGAAGAAGAAGGATGAATTTCACCAATAAAATCCAACCCCCACTGCTGAAAAGGGGCACTCACCTCAATGGGCCTAAGCGGCAAAGGCTGTAATTTTTGTTTCCCTTCAAAAATCTGGCAATTATGACAGCTCTTAACAGCCTTAAACACATCAGCAAACAATGTCGGCCAATAGTATCCAGCCCTCAAAATTTTATTTGCCATTGTTTTCCAAAAAAGGTGACCGCCACAATCCCCTTTATGGAAATCTTCTATGACCTGCTTCGCTTCTTCTTCCACCAAACAATTTAACAAAATGCCACTAGGATCTTTCCAATAAAGTGCAGAATTCAAAACACAAAACTTAGCAGCCTTCAACTTAAGAGTTCTCGCTTTGTTTCTAGCCATACCAGGTGGTGCAGACAAATTTTGAAGTACATATATGATATCCGAATACCATGGAGAAAGAACAAACATTTCTGATACCTGAAGCGAAGAACTTTCCTCATTTTCATCAGACAAGGCAGCGATCAAATTTATGTCTAAGACATGCAGATTTGATTCAGCCATCAATTTCGCTAATCCCTGACCTTTAACAAGCTTTGTGGGCCTTATCTCCACATCATACTCCAGCAAAGCTGCTATCCATTTGCCACGCCTTCCCTCCGGGTCGGTCTGAACCAAAACATCTTTGATAGCAGCATTAGGAACATAAGCTAAAATATGAGAATGCAGAATGTACACACGGAAATCTTTCAATGCTTTTACAAGTGCAAGGGCTTGTTTCTCAATAATGTTGTATTTCAAAGTAGCATCTCTTATGGTCTGGCTGAAAAAAGCAATGGGTCTCTCATGCTCATCTTTTTTCTGCATTAACACAGCTGCCATAGTATGCTCCAAAGCAAAAGAAAACAATATAAAATCCTAAGTATAATCCGGGCTTATTAGAACCGGAGTTGAAGAAAGAACCAATTCAACTAAATTGAAATATTTCACAGCCTCTTCCATCCATGACACTTGGCTGTCCTTCCTAAGCATGTTTGTAATCTCCCTAAGATGCTCAGCAAGATTAGGAACAAAACGGCGCAAAAAATTCATCTTACCATTAAACGATTGAATCTCCTTCTTATTCCGGGGCAAGCCAAATTGCTGAATTGCTTCCACACGTGCTGGATCGATACGAATGTGATCCTTTGAGATAATGTGCCCAAGTAGTTTGCCTTCATCCATGGCAAACAAACTCTTCTTAGGATTCAGCGACACACCATATTTTCTGCACTTTTCAAAGACAATTTTGAAATGAAGCAAGTGTTCATCATCTAATTTGGAAAACACAGTCAAATCATCAAGGTACACCACTAAGAAGAAATCTTTCTCATTAGCAAAAGCCAAGTCCATTGCTCGCTGAAATGTAGCGCCTGCATTTTTCAACCCGAAAGGCATTTTTTCATAATGAAAGGTTCCCCACGGAGTGGTGAACGCTGTTTTGTCTCGGTCATCTTCATGGACTAAAATTTGGTTATATCCAGAATAACCATCGAGTAGTGACATGCGTGATGCTCCAACTACTCGCTGTAGTATGTGATCCATTTTGGGCAGCGGATAATTATCCTTCAATGAAACTTTGTTGAGATTCCATAAATCAATGCACAAATGAATCTCACCGGTCTTCTTTCGCACAGGCACCAAATTAGATATCGAATCAGAAAAGTGGATGGGAACAATAATTCCTGATTTGCACAACCTATTTATCTCCTTCTCAATTGATGGCAGCAATTTTGGATTAAGCCTTCTTAACTTTTGTCTGAAAGGTTTTTGATTAGGCTTAATAGGAATGGTATGCTGAATTATATTTGTATCATATGTCTTCAAATCAGAATAGTCCCAAGCAAACACATTGGCAAAAGATGAAAACAAACTGATATATTTGGCCTTTACCTTCGGTGGCAATGTTTTGGAGAGCTTTACCATCTTCAGATGCTCGGCTGTTCCAAGATTCACGTCTTCAACTCCCTTTTCTGTTGGCTGCAATGTCGGTTTGCGGGCTACGTCATCATGATCAAAGAGCTCCTCTAAAGGTATCAAGCCTTTAGGAATCACATTGTCCTTGAGCTGCAACACTTCCATTTGATTTATTTGCACCTCATATTTACCATCATCATGCTCTACATCCATTGAAGTATCCTTGAACTTACCTTTGTTTTGCAGAAAATCATTAATCTCCTCATCATCTTGGAAAACTTGCCAATGTCTCTGATTGTCCGGGACAGTCGGACGGTGCTTCACATGGATTTCAAATTTATTGCTTGAGTTCATAGGAATCTTCAAATTACTGGCTGCCTTAGCAAGTGCATCTGCAATGCTATTTTGAATACGAGGCACACACGTCAATGTATAATCTGAAAACACCTTCAGGATATCTAGAACAGCGTTCCGGTATGCCCGCATCCGAGGATGTTTTGTTTGATATTCGCCTTTAACTTGCTTAATCACCAACTCGGAGTCGCCATATACTGCAATCCTCTTAGCATTCAGCTTTCTTAGAATTTTCAGGCCAGCGATCAAAGCTTCGTACTCAGCTTCATTGTTCGAACAATCAAAAGCAAGCTTGTAAGAACATACCCGCACATTACTAGGCACTTTGTCTGAGGCAGAAAAAGGACTACGTACCCAAATACCAATCCCAGCACCGTCATTGCCCACTGCTCCATCAAAATCCATGGTCCACAAACCATCTTCCTCTTCTACCAAGTGCTGAAATGCTGTTTGCTGTATTTTTTCTGCTTGCTGTCCATTACCTCCAGCTGATTGCTCAATGGTGTTTTGCTGTTCCTGTCGTTCTTTCTTCAAAACTTCTCTGAAATTCTCTGCTATTTCTAGAATATCATCTGCTACAACTAACTGACTATCAATATCATTGAAACTATCTGAATACAAAACAAAAGACTCTAGATCTGTATGTACATAATTAACCAGATGATTAATTGGTTTCTCCTTGCTGGTGATCATGTATTTCATTTTCTGTTCCTGGTACAACTTTCTCATTTGGCCAAACATGGGAATCGTTGCATAGGAGAAATCAAGCTGTATTGTTCCTTGCAATTTTGCTCCCCAAGATCTGGAAAGGAGCATACCAAAGCGAGGAGGAATGTCAGCCACGACAACATCCATCAAGACATTCTTTGCGGGGATCTGATCCAAACTTACAACCAAGTCTTTAATAAGCCCTATACATCTCACCCTGCTAGAATCAAATGAATAAAGATCATGATATTTCCTGGTTATGTCCAAACCCAACTTCTCCATGATAGCTTTCGGCATAAGATTGTGGGAGGCGCCAGAATCAAACATAGCATTATGCAACACAAACTCATGCACTCTCAAACTGATATAAAAAGGAGGTACTTCAGACTCACCACTCAATGCTGGTCCAAATATCAATTCCGGTTGATCATCCTCCACACTCACCATATCGGACATTGGGTCAAAATTCAGAATTTTGGAGATTTGACCTCTATAGCTGCTGTTCTTCATGAGCTCAGTCAAGGGAATGGATACCTTTAGTTTAGAAATTTCATTTTCTAAACTAAAAACAGAAATATTTTCCATCTCTTTAATTGGAACATCTTTCTTTTCAAATTTATCCGTTGATACAATGGGCTGATTTACCTTTTCATTTGCTGGTGGAAGCTTGCTAGTAATAGGATCAGCACTTTCTTTTCCTTTCTTTGGGGCAACCGGTGTTTCATCTTTAGATGCTGGAACTTCCTTTCTTTTCTGGACTGGATTGATGGGAACATTTCTATTTCTAAGTGAATACTGACGCTGCTGGGCGGACAAAGCATGCATATAACCTCTTTGATACTCATCCGACTCTTCCTTGAGAATTGTATCATTTGCCAAGATAAAATCTGCATCATGCTGCACTGCTGAACTTGCTGCATTTTCATCATCTTCAGTGATAAATGTGGGCATATCATCAGGAGTAAAGAAGTGATTTTCTTCTCCAACTACATTATCTTCATCATCTGATTCTTGACCAACAAAATTCTGCTGAAGAGGTGTCTTTACTTGCTGTTGTTGTGCTGCCGTTTCTTGTGCTCACTGCTCATGCTGTTTGATCCTGAATTGTGGCTGCTGCTGGCCACGAAAATTAGGATTCTGAATCTGCGGTTCAGGCTTATCAAGAGCTAACCTTTCAATCATCTTTTCTACCTTGCGGAGAACTTGGTCTGATGTAGAGGCTTCTTCTTTTATTGAGACTTTCTTCTCGGCTTTCATTCTAGCTCTCTTATCATTCAAATTTGCCTCAACACTAACGGCAATTTTCTGCATTTCTTCTAAGGTAGGTGGATCTCTCTCCCTTAATTGATAAGCCATGTCCGGATCAAAACCATCCGGGAACTTAAGCAATGCTGATTTTCTAGTTGGTTTTAAATCATCTGGAATTGCATTATACACCGCATTAAATCTAATGCAATAGTCTTGAACGGACTCTCCAGCATTTCGTTTGATCTTAGTATATTCAGATTTGATTTGCAGTGGATCTTTCTTTACTTCCCAACGTTCCAAAAACTGTCTCTTCAGATCTTCTAATGTAGGAACACTTCTGGCCGGCAAAGCTCTGAACCATTTCCTTACCTCACCACCAAAGGTCTGCACGAATAACCTCATGGTCACATTCTCTTCATCAATCTCATGGAGATCAAAGAAATCCGTCATTTTGTCGACATGTTGCTGAGCTGTGATATTCTGAGGTGTGCCATCAAACAAAGGAATTTTGCTTTGATAATCTGCGGGCATGTCATTCAAAACTTGAGGCAGAGCGAGAGGTGCAAACCGAGCGGCCATTGCTCTTGGCGGATTTGGTCTGGGGGTTGTTGGAGGAGTGGATGTAACTGAAGTATGAGGAGTATGAGGAGGTGTATGTGGAGGAGAAGCAATGTGGGATGAAGAAGGAGAATTTACTGCAGACTTTTGATATGTGATTATAGGTTGCAGGGGAATAGTGGGAATGAAAGGCGGTTCGGTGGGAATTTTCGAGGTGGAAGCCGTGATAGAAGATCCAATATTTGTAGATGCAGCTTCTAGGAAATCAGCAAGATTTGAAAACTGAATGTCTCTTTGAAGGTGCCTCAAGATAAAATTTTCAATTAATTTATTGTTTCTTTCAACTTCAAGAGCTGCAGCAAAGTCAGGATTTGGAACTAGAGAACCAAGAGCACTTTCGGATTTGGTTTTAAGCAGCGACAATTCAAACTTCTCGTCAAAATCAAGTTCTTCAAGATACTTAAAAATTGCAGGACATGAATGAGATTTAAAGACGGGAGTCACAGAGCTCTCTTGACGAAGGAGTCTCGGAATCAAATTGGGATTTTCATAAACAGGAGGAGGATTAGGATCTGGATTAGCTCTGGTATATCTCTTTGAAGCCAGCGTGTTATTTTCAAGAAATCAAAGGAACATAAACAGCTTTTTCAGCCTGTTAAACTCTAAACTTATCATCTAGAAGCTTATAATTCGCAGATGTACTGGGGTAATTAACAAGTTAAATGTCACATTTACAAGCTAGACCGGAGATTGACTGAAGCAGCGTTTATCTACTTGCGCTGATGCAAAGCAAAAGCGTTTCGAAGGCTACCTGGCATAACTTCAGGCTCTGTCTGTAGCTATAAAACAAATGACATCAACAAGCAAACCATTTTCTTCCCCAGTATGGTCGCCACTATGTTAGCACTGAAATCTGCCTTAGGCTGAGGGAAGGCGAGATTCAAGGCCACATCAAACCAAGCTCAGCCTCGTAGCTAGCCCTACGAGATCAGGAGAGGGCTCTCTCCGGGTCTATCTCAGCAAAAGGTCTTCAAAGGAGCTGAGATGACTTATAATGGATATTGATTTTAGGCTAGTAAATGGATAGGTAGGTTTGATTTAAATTTTTTGGGGTTTTGTTGGAGAAAAGGAAAAAAAAAAATTGGGCTCGGGGATGAGACCAGATCTTTGCAGAATTCAAGTTGGGGCAAGGTAGGTAGTAGCTTTGATGTTTTTTTAATCATATGTATGGATGGATCAGAATGACAAGGAGCTGAAAAGGGCAAGGGGAAACAGGGATCCTCTCCAGACTGGTGAAAACATATAAAACTAAACAAATTTAAAGGCAGAGCACTGAAATCAATGGATTCTACCTCACTTACTCATTCATTTAGTTTCAGAAGCAAAAGAAGGGAATGACATACATTAAAACATTAAAGAACTTACAAATAACTGAGAGAACACACCATCAAAACTGAAAACCACAAGAATCCCAACAGGCGCTACAAACCCTCTGATCTTTCCTTAGCCAAAATGCAAAAGATATGTACAATAGTGTGCCAAAACTTTCCCAATAGTCCAACCCTTGCTACTGACTGAAAATCTACATAATATAGACCATGCCAACCTATCTCCTAGCCTCTAGGGGTCGAGCTCCTCCTTCTAGGAGCAGTTTGAACTAATTCCAAACATAGAGCTGAAAACTAGGCATCCCAACAACCTGCCTCTAAAAGAAGGGAAACTGATCCATTTCATTAAATTTTTGCTATTTTGTGAATGAATCATCTAGAATAGGTAAATAAGTGCCAAAGTTACATCATATACATCAAACTACATCAAGATAAGTCAAATATTACATCAGAAGGTGAAACTAGTGAAA
Source organism: Pinus tabuliformis (assembly GCA_031772625.1). NCBI lineage: Eukaryota > Viridiplantae > Streptophyta > Pinopsida > Pinales > Pinaceae > Pinus > Pinus tabuliformis. The sequence goes on along the minus strand of CM062811.1, from coordinate 972,420,632 downwards.
ACTGGCTGAATTTCTGAGCTGGAAGATGAAAATTTGACCAAAAATCTCTATGCGTCACGCGCCTGAGCTCTATGCATCGCGCGCCTTTCAGCCTGCTTTTGGGGCACTTCCCGACATCCAAATCAAGCTCATGTTATCTTGTTGGAAAGCCCTGGATGTCTGCTATCTAGCCCAAGTGGAATTTCCCAATTTGGAGCTTATTTGCCCCTTCAAAATTTCATTCTCCTACAAGTACTTCCTGCTGGTGCAAAAGGTGGCACAAAGGTGATTTTCATGGTGTTTTTGACCCTTTTGATCATCTAGAACTTGATGAAATGCCTTGGCCATACTAGAGCATGCATAACTTACCATGACAAATCCAAAATTATAAAGTTTTCCTCCAAAAAGTGTCCCAATCATAAGCGCGCGCGTCGACGCGCTACGCGTTGGGCTGAAAAATCTGTTTTGCAAGCCAATAATTTCCAAAATGACAACAATTTCTCCGAATTTTCTCAAATTCGGAGCGAAGACCTTTCGTCATTTATCATGCCCAGCCACTGAAGCCTCAGCCAAAATCCAAAGTGGATTAGGCCTCTTTCACCATTTTAATGCTCTGCTCAACCTCCTCTTCAAAATCTTTATTTTTGCTTTACCAACGTGCATGCGAGCCCAATAGTGATGTTTCATATGACGAAGCATGTCTTTGTCTCTATTGGCCTTCGCCAACAACTCCTCCAGATGTCGATTGATTTTCTCAAGCCAAAATTTCCGCTCAAAAGGTGTCAAATCGCCAGGTCTTTTCCGGTCGGTCTTCACGGATTTTTCGCAGCTCTAGAAGTGTGTGCTGGTCCTCTAGCTGCTTATTGTGCTGCTCCGAATATTTGATCACCCATTCTGCCTTCAGCAACTTCTCATTCAAGCTATCAATCTCAGCCTTCTGCTTTTGGATGATCTCTTTTAGTTTCAAGCCAGGATAGCTCCCATCCACATCACTGAGTGTAACATCAATATCATGGCCTCCTAAAGGGCTCTCCTCATGCTTCGGCCTCTTGCCTCTGTCCTGAACCTGTACCTGTGCTGAAGAAGAAGGTGAGACCCCTTCCATGCCATGTGGAGATAGTACTCATCGTGTAGCTGCAAATAAGGCCCTGTGGCCTTGCTGGTATGTCACATACACTAGAGCACTAATATGCTCGGTCTCAAGAATGTCAAACTGATGTGAAGGCTCTCCCTCATCATGAACTACCTCGGGAGGTGGCTATAGCACTGTGAAGAAGTCACGGGAGATGAAATCCTCCCAAGTAAGGCCCTACTGTGTGAGCTGCTGTACCACAATGATTTTGATCAGCGCGTAATGATATATACTGCTATCCTGTTGTGCTGGGGTCTTCCTCTGTACAAGATATGTCATCCTCTCTATATTGTGATACATGAAGTATGGAATGCTCATCATACATACCCTCATGAAATGGATCAACAAATGAATATGGTACGTATAGAGGCGCGAGAATCTGCCCTCACAACTGAAATATCGAATGATAAGCTTCATCAAGGGTGCAAACTCATCCTTTAGAAATATGAATGGAAATACCTTGCTTAGCTGCCTTATAAGCCCAGGTTTGATGTATGGCTCATAGTAGAATTTTTCTAGCTGCTGTCTTTTGTTCCATTCCTCTCCTACGTTTGGTATTCCGGTGGCCTGAGCAATGGTCTCTGGTGACAGAATGAAATCTACTCCGGCAAGATTTACACGACCATCATGTAAGTGTAGAACAAATAGACGAGCTAGCTCATGATGATGCTGAGTTTGTGAAATCAGCTCATAATAGTGGTAACATGACTGATAGCGAAAACAATCCATTGCAAGCGGGAAAGCATGCAATTGAGCCAAAGAAGTAGGTTCCTCCCTGAGATGCTTACCACTTTTGCCACTTCTGTGAGACCTTCGTGGCACATTAATCTCTGTTGTGGAATCACTGTCATACTCCTGTTCATAAACTGAATCCATCTCTGACATTGTGCTGAAATCAGACTATTTGCAAAATGTATGCTGATATAGGTATAGTGAGGGCAAAAGTTCAGTGTATGCTTTACTCCCAAATGTGTCACATGTGTATCAAAGTATCATAGGAAAGCCACAATGAGAATAGTTTTGTCAAATGAGTTTGCATGAAAAAACAATCCTTGCTTTGATTATGAGGGGATTTGAAAAGTGAGTAGAAAAGAGAACAATGCGAGGGGAAATAACTATTAGGAACAAAAGTGACAATAGCCCTGGCAGTGCTTGACAAATGTCAATGGAGGATGTGGACAAGTGAAAATGGGACTATGTCATAACATAAATGATAAACAGTGTGCAAATGACAATGGTCATAACAATGACAGCAGTGATGTAATGGCTAAGAGAGAGCGTGAGGCTAAGGTTAATAATGAGCATGGACACCACTGAAAATAGATGACACAGGCATATATTAATAGCACAAGTTTGGAAAAACCCCCACCGGTCCCTAATATTTGTTTCAAACCCTAAGAAGTGAATTTGGAAATACACATAGGGTTTTACATCCCTTTACATTAAACAATTGTTTCTCCACATCAAAACACCATAATCATGTCCAAAATTCACTGGGCAAAGTAAAGAACCTACTTGCAAGCAGTTGGAGGCAATTTGGCATGAATCTGGACGAAGGAGAAATTTTTTTTTGGCTCTGAGATTATACGCGTCGCGCGCTTACCCAGTGCGTTGCGCGCGGTATGTGCGTAGCGCGCATGCAAATTTGCACAGGCTGGTGAATCCCAGTGCGTCGCGCACCTCTTGTGCGTAGCGCACCTGCTCTGTGTGTAGCGCGCACTTCCACCTCCAGTCCACGGCTTTGAAAACGCTTCAAACTTGACTTCAACACTCTAACTCGGTTTTGCTTTGGGAAATTTGTAAAAATGATTTGTTTTCAATGCTTTATATGGGTTGTAAAATATCTCATAAACCATAACCCATTTTTATAATGTTTGGCTTTTGGCACTTTATCATTTAATGCAATTCTGTCTTTGGCTTTTCACTCTTTTTCTGAATCTTGGACTGATGAAATGTCTTGATTTTTTGCAGGGATTTTGGCATTTGGCTTTGGCAAACATCAGAGGCTTGCTATGAAACTTCTTATGGTGAAACAAATACATCAATATTACAAAAAACTAAATTTGACAGTTTCTAATTCAAAACAGAGTTTTGAACTAAAAATGTCTTCAAATGTTTTTGAGAATAAAAATATGAAATGGGAACCTCTCGAAACCAACCTCATGGCCTACGAGCTTTTATCACATGTATCAAAAGATTTGAAACCCTAGACTCTAGGACTAAAGACTCTTTTTAACGAAAATAATCATTTATGACCATGATGACGTGACCTGAACTTCAATGATTTTTTAGGAATTTTAATTAGCCCTACAGGTACAAGCATGAGGAAAGACAAGACAACCAAACCCTCTCGTCAATCAATGGCATGCCCCTAGTGAAATGCAACGAAGTGGAATGAGCGAGACACCTAAGAATTATATGCAAAAAGGGAACAGATCTCTGATGGAGGGCTGTAAGGACCGACTCTAACACGGTCATTATCGACTTTTCTGTCATGATTGGTTATAATAGATTTTCATGTGTTTAATGGTTCGGGGAAGTGATATACATAATCTTATTTGACGTATTACAAAGGTATAAGACAGAGAAGGGTGTTGATGATTGCTATTGGTGTATAAGGAATGTGACTTCAATACCATTAACAGAGCTCTGTTGCCGACAGGTGTCCATAACCTTGACAGAGTTGTTTGTTTCACCCATGGAACCATGATCCTTTGTGTATGCTTAGGAAGTGTTGTGCAATGTCAAAATGGAGGTCATTATGCTGGCTTGGTAACCAGTTAAACCATAATGCCATTCACCAGGAAGGAGTGAAAGGTGGGTAGGCCGGCTCGTGATGAGACCTCCTGTTCCAAGGGCTTTTTATTTTTTTTGATGTACCTGTTGGATCATATGCCTGGTGTGGTGGCCATAGTGGGAATGACACTTCACTTTCTTCCTTATTATCATGGTAGGCTGGCTCTTGATGAGACCCCCTATCCTGCATTTGACAATTTATATAAACAATTCATATAAACATTTTTCTCTTTTTTTTCTTTTAAAAAGTACTTTCCTATTTATACACAAAGGGTGGTTCAGCACTCCTTAAGAGTAGGAATGGTGGAAGAAGTCTTAACATCTCAATAGAAAAATATAGACCCTTTTTTCTTATTCCTTAATAATGATCAAAGAAGATTATGGGAATTTAAAAAGAACCACCATGATAAAGATAACCAATCATATCAGTATTAGTAGGATAATGACAGCAAAAGTGATGAATAATTATGTCCTTTCCTCTTTCCTTCTATCAATTCACAGCAATTTCTTGTAAAAAATAGTGATTTTATATAATTTGTTGATTTCAATATGCTCTAGCTTTGTATCCATTGCATAAGTGTATAGTTGTGCTCCAAAAGACTCGAAACAGTAGGAACAACAGGTATCTTTAAATTAGAACAGCAAGGAGAACAAGCATAAGTAAAAGGAATATGAGAATGTTGTCATTTCAAAAAGGAAGAGCAAAAGAATACAAGTGTTGTTCCTTTGAAAAAGGAAGAGCAGAAAATGCAAGTGTCGTTCCTTTAGAAAAGGAACACCAGAAACCAAAAGTGTTGTTCCTTTGGAAAAGGAACAACAAAAACAAAAAATTTCGTTCCTTTGGAAAAGGAACAGTAGAAAACGAAAGTGTCGTTCCTTTGGAAAAGGAACAACAAAAACTGAAAGTGTCGTTTCTTTGGAAAAGGAATAGCAGAAAACACAAATGTCATTCCTTTGGAAAAGGAACAGCAGAAACAAAAAGTGTTGTTCCTTTGGAAAAGGAATAGTAGAAAACGTAAATGTCGTTCCTTTGGAAAAGGAACAGCAAAAACAAAAGTGTTGTTCCTTTGGAAAAGGAACAACAAAAATGCCAGTGCCGTTCCTTTGGAAAAGGAACAGCAAAATGAAAGTGAAAAAGGAACGACTGAAACATAAGGTGTTGTTCCTTTGAAAAAGGAACAACAAAACGAAAATGCTATCCCTTTGGAAAAGGAACAACAGAAAAACAAAAGTGCACACAAATGTTGTTTCTTCAGAAAAGGAACAGTAAAAACGACAGTGCTGTCCCTTCTGAAAAAGGAACAGCAGAAAAATGGAAGTGTTGTTCTTTTGAAAAAAAAAGGAACAACAAAATGGTGAAGGTGTTGTTCCTTCTAAAAGGAACAACAAAAAAGATGGAATCGATGATTCTTCGAAAATGAACAGTAAAGTGCAAATACAAAAAAAAGGAATTATGTACAAAATGTAAAAACAATTGAATCACTTAATGAATCACAGGTGAGGAAGATTTCTCTTCCTCCTCCAAAATTTGCATGTCGGAGTCTTCGCGTAGTTGCTGGTAGAAGGACTCCCGAGTAAGTGGTTTGCGGTAAAGTCAAACTCGGTGGCCATTTGCCTTGAAGGTATGTCCAGATCCATCAATGGTGATTAGAGTAAGGGTACCATTATCATGTACCTTCTGGATTTCATATGGCCCCAGCCAACGAGTCTGAAGCTTCCCGGGAAAATCCTGAAACCTGGAATCGTATAAGAGCGCCCAATCTCCTTCACGGAAGACTTTATTTTTAATGAGAGCGTCATGCCATTTAGCTCACTGTTGTTGGATTAATGCAGTGTTTTGAAGGGCAGAGAGCCTGATTTCATCTAGCTCATTGATCTGCTATAATCTATTAATATGTGCCTCGTTTAGATCTAGGTCGACTTCTTGTGTTGTTCACTGTGTTTGGATTTCGAATTCTATGGGAAAAATGGGTTCCTTTCCAAGCACCAATTGGTATGGTGAATAGCCAGTAGTGCTTATCCATGTTGTTTTGTAAGCCCACAAGGCTTCTAGTAATCTTGCAGCCCAATCGTGTCTATGTGATGCAATGGTTTTTGTTAAGATTGCTTCTATTATTTTATTGCTGCTTTCTACTTGACCGTTTGCCTATGGGTGTTATGGAGTAGTAATTTTGTGCTGGATATGATAATTTTTTAGTGTTGCAACAATCTTGTTACCAGCAAACTGTGGCCCACCATCTATAATTATATCTCTTGGAAGCCCATATCACACAAATATATGGAATAGGAACTGTATGACAAAATCCTCTGTAGCTCTCGGCAATGCCTCTGCTTCAACCCATTTGGTGAAATATTCTGTTGCTACCAAAATATATGTTTTCTGGTTCGAGGATGGGTTAATTGGACCAATGAAATCGAGGGCCCATCGCTCGAATGGTTCAATAACTAGTTGTGGATTCAGGGGCATTTCGTCGGACTGACCACGGCGTCCTGCTCTTTGGCAACTGTCACAAGCTTGAACGAACTTCTTTGCATCTTTGAAGATTGTGGGCCAATAATACCCTGTTTGTAGCACCTTATGTCCAGTTCTGCGATCGGCGAAATGTCCGCCACATGGTCCGTCATGACAAGCTTTCAAAATGTCAAAAATTTCATCCTCGCAGACGCATCTCCTGATGTGCATATCTGCCCCTGTATGGAACAGGTAGCCCCCAATCCAAGAAAATTGAGCACTTCGCTGGACAATCTGTTTTCGTTCATTAGGGGTCAAATGTTTCGGTAATTTACCTACTGCTAAGTAATTCGCAACATCAGCATACCAGGGTGTTTTAATAGTGACAGCAAACAAATGCTCATCTGGAAATTGATCTTCAACTGTTGCTGCGTCCACTGGTTTTGGCATTCGCGAGAGAAAGTCAGCTACAGGATTTTCTTTTCCAGGTCAGTCCTTGATTGTAATATCAAATTCCTGCAATAAAATCAGCCATCTAGTTATTCTACCATTTGTGATTGGTTTATTTGCTAAATATTTTATGGCAGAGTGATCTGTATACAAGATAACAGGATATCCAGTAATGTAATGCCTGAAATTATTGACAGCATGTATTACTGCTAGAAATTACTTTTCAGTAACAGTATAATTCAATTCAACAGGAGATAAATTCTTGCTAATATAATGAATTGCATACGGTTTTTTATCTTCTTCTTGCCCAAGGACTGCTCCAATAGCTGTATCTGAAGCATCTGATGAAATTTGAAATGGCAGGTCCCAATTTGGACCTCTAAGGACTGGGGCTGTTGACACAAGCTTCTTCAGATCCTAGAAAGCACGGTCGCATTTTTCTGTCCAAAGAAAGACAGCATTATCTGTCAATGCATATAGAGGTGCAGCAATATGTGAAAAATGTTCTATAAATCTTCTATAATAACCAGAAAATCCAAGAAAACTTCGTACCTCTGTTTGAGTGGTAGGAGTGGGAATTAGCAAAATTATTTGAATTTTTGCTGGGTCTACCTGTATGCCAGCTGCTGAGATATAATGGCCTAGAATAAGTCCTTCAGTCATCATCATATAGCATTTTTCATGGCTCAAACAAAGCTTGGTGGCAATGCAGCATTGCATAACTTTTTCCAGTGTGTCTAATGCTGGGTCAAAATCTTCTCCGTATGGTGTAAATTCATCCATGTATACTTTGAGCCCTTCATTTATTAAGTCTGAAAAGATGCTGAGGATAGCCCTTTGAAATGTGGTAGGAGCATTACATAAGCCAAAAGGTAGAACTCTGTAGGCAAATGTTCCCCAAGGACAAGTAAAAGTGGTTTTGTCTTGGTCTTCAGGGGAAATTTAAATCTGATTGTATCCACTGAAGCCGTCTAAGAAAGAAAAGAATTTCTTTCCTGCCAAAGTGTCTAATACTTGGTCAATGAATGGAAGGGGAAAGTGGTATTTTTGTGTTGCTTTATTTAGCTCTCTATACTCTACACAAATCCTCCACTTTCCATTCTTCTTTGGTACCACAACAAGTGGAGAGACCCATTTACTATCGGAGATAAGGTAGATTAAGTTCACATCTAAAAGTTTTTGAAGTTCAGCGTTTACAATGTCTTTTAGATGAGGATTAAGTCTCTTTTGTGGTTGGTGAACAGGTCTCGCATCCTTTTCTACGTAAATGTGGTGTTTACATAACTGGGGATCAATTCCTTTCATATCAGGGTAGTCCCATGCAAATGCTTCTTTATATTTCCTCAGTAGTTGGATGAGCTTCTCTTCTTGTTCGAAAGTCAGGTTGGCATTAATGTTTAAAGTCTTTCCTAGCTCAATTTCTACAATTTTGCTATTTGAAACAGAGGTAGTAGGTATTGTTTGATCGTGTGCATCTTTAAGAGGATCTTCTTCTAATTCGTTATCAAATGCTGCTTCTATCATGTGACATTGTATGTGGGATCTGGGTTCAACTTGGCTAATAAAATTATTAATGGCATCATATTCTATTTGGTCTTTGAAATCAAGGGCCTCTTCTATGGTTAATGGAGATCTAATATTTTCGGTGAGGTATGATACAAGATGCTTGTTAGTTTTTATTATTGTGACACTTGGCTGCGCTGGAGGATATAAAGCTAGGTTCTTGATATTTTCCCCTCTAGTTATGGTCATATTGCCTTGTTGGCAGCCAATATAAGCATCGACAGTTGCAAGCCAAGGTCTGCCTAAAATCAATGGATGTCCATCAAGTCGGTTTTTGGGGTTTATTATCAGAAAATCGGCCGGATACTCCCAGGAGTCAACGAATACCATGACATCATGTAGTGTGCCTTCTGGCCTAACCACAGATTGGTCAGCTAGTTCTAGTAAAGTGGAGGTCGGTTCTACTGATGTAATGCCCAGTTTTTGGCAAGTGGTGGTTGTTAAGATATTAATTGCAGCTCCTAGATCAACTAAGGCATTTGAGAAGGTTTGACCATAGATTTGTACAGTTACTATTGGATTTCCTGGGTCTTCGTATTTAACGGGTGTTTCTTTTCCTGATAATAAGTCGGATAGAGTACCAACTACTTGGACTTTTGGGTTATTTGTTATTTTCCTCCTTGGTTTCTTTATACATAGCTCTTTGATAGTCTTTGCATATATCGGGATGTCTTGAATGACTTGGAGGAGAGGGATTTTTATGTGCAGATTTTTTAGTTCTCCCAAAATGTCAAAATTAGGATATTGTATAGGTCAATGTATAATTAATCATTCTGGGAATGGGGGAGAGGATGTGGTTTCTTGATTATGAATTTGTTGTCTGGTCACGTCCTCTTCTTGTGGCAGTTGTTCTATACGTAACTGATTTTCAACTTGAGTTGTTTTATCTCCCTCTGTTTCGATGATATGCCCAGATCTTAATTGAAGGTCATTACACTCCCTTAGATCAGTTCCTATTTCTGGCGTTTCAATTATTTGAATAGATTGGACCGGTCTATTATTTGGATTAAGGTTGGGTTGGGCTGGGACCGGAGGTCTTAAGTTAGACTGGTAGTTTTTTTGTAAGGCCACAGTGTAGGTTGAGGGAGCGGGATGGTTCCTACTAGCTGATTCATCGGTCTTTGCCAGTTATCTGCCAGGCTTGACTCTGTGAAGTAGGAAGGGTCCATTGTGCTGGATATACATTGTTTTGCCAATATGGTGGGGTATAAGGAAAAGTTGGCCAATTGGGTTGGCTTGCTTGATTCGGCCATGGAGATGATGAAGGAAATGACTGTTGTGACCAATTCGGGAAGGGAGGTTGATTTTGCCACATTGTATTATATTTTTGAGCATGATATTGTGGAGGCTGAAAAGAAGAAGTTGGGTCTGGAAACATACCTGATTTTCGCGGTTGCCATTGATGGCGCTGATTGAGTAGATACACCGATTCTGGCTCTTCTTCTGCTTCCTTATATACTTCTTTCAATCCAGGAAGTGAGGGACAACTTTCTGTAGAGTGGTCTTTTGTACAAATGGCGCAAACTTGGACTGCATCTAATGGACACTCCTTATGGCTGTGTTTCTTTCTGCATCTGGGACAGAAGATTGCCAAATTCTGTTCTGCCTCTGCTTGCTTTTGTTTGGCCTGCATAATATCAAGTTGTGTTGTTAGTGTCCCCAATATGTCAGTTTTAAAATTTTCTAATAAATTTCCAATTTCTGCACGAGTTACTCCTTCTGCCGAAATTCTGTTATCTCTTGTAAACCGATCATGTTCTGCTGGTTTTAGTCTTATGCTGCCTCTCGAGCTACTGATACATAGATTAATAATGTCAGCAAATTTTTCCTGATAAATATCTCCTTTTCCCATAATATTTAGTGTTTCAATCCATTGTTCTTTCGTTCCCCTAATTAATGTTGTTTTTAATACATTATCAGGTAAGGGTAATGATGCATAAGGAGATCTTTGAAGATTATACTGGAAACATTCAACATACTCTTCTAATGTTTCATTTGGTCTAGCTACCATCTGAAATATTTCATCTTTTAACTCTCTAGACCTGCAATAATCCTGATATTTTTTAGAAAAGACTCTTTCATTTGATCCCAATTATTTATAACACCACCCCCAATCCCATAAACCATCTTAAAGCAGCCCCTTTTAATGTAGAGGGAAATAATTTCAGTTTCTGGGGATCGGTGGTATAGTCATATCCTCTACACAGCACATCGAATTCAAATAGGAATGCATCCGGATATTCTGATGTAAGGCCATGGAATGTAGGGATATGCTGAAGAGGAATTGCTTTCATAGGTGCATTAGTTGCAGTATCCACAATGGGGTATTGCAGTGTAGAGGTTTGGGTGTTTGGCTGGTTCTGGGCCATTTGGTCAAATATATGCCAATAACCTTCTGGGATATCTAGGAGGGTATTCCTAGGTTGTCAAGGGGGAATGGCTCTAACAGGAATGGCCTTGACAACACTTCCTTTATCTGGGATGATGAGAGTGCCTAATGTCTGGGGGGGTTCAGGTTCTTGAGTTTCTTCAACTTCGTTATAAATGATTTTTGCAGCACTTCCCTTATCTGGGCTACTTAATGGTTGAATTACCCCAAGAGGAGATCTTGGTTCTTCAGTCTCTCCTGTTTCTCCTCTTCCTTCACAGAGGTTGCTAAGATTCCCTTCTTGCAATGATTTTGGGCTAGAATTTTCAATTTCTTGAAAATCTTTCTCTTTGGTTTGACTATGCACCTCAACAAAGGCTACAGATGGTGATTATGTGCCCTGAAGGGAACTAGTAGGCTGTCTAGAAGTAACTTTTCTACGTCCTACTGAAGGCTGAGATTTTGCTTTCTTAAGGATTTCATCTATAAAGGTCGATCGGCCAAGGATCACTGGCCCCTTAGCTTTATCAGGCTTGGGTAGAGGTTTGGGATTCTTTTCTGGCTTTTTCTGCTTAGTCATGCACACAAATCAACTGCTAGGTTCTACCCAAACAAAACAGCAACAAATCTACAGGAAAGCGGGCAGGGGAGCAGGGCTATTACATACTCCACACGCAGGTTCTTACCTTTCATTTTTAAAACCCAATTCTTTCCTAGCAAGCTCTTACGCTACTCTGAAAAGAGACAAATGGCTACACTCTTTCCCGGCAATGACGCCAAAATGTCGAGCCGTAAAAAGGGTCTTTTTCACCTCTATTTACCTCACATTAATTTGTCAATCTAGGAACAATTTGTTATCTCAAAGAGTGTACTCAGTTTGAGGCTATCATTTGTCAGAGTAATGCTAGTAGTATAGTGCTCAAAATACAAGGGTAAACGAATGCTCAAAACAAGATCTACTTACAACAAAGCACTCTAAGACTTAAATCATGCATTCAAAAAAACTAAGCAATTTATCAGTCAAGGGTACAGTAACAGTAACTCATCCCTTTGTAAACTGATGTAACTAAAGAAAATCAAGGAACAGATCATCAACCTGGGAACTAAACAACAAATCTCAATGCCCACTATAGTTTCAGATTGTTCTGCACACCAAAGCAATGATAATACAGATAACAGGAAATGGAACAGCAATTAGGAAATGGAACAACAACTAAGAAATGGAACAACAACTAGAAAATGTAACATCAACTAATTCTTATAAACAACACCTTAATCTACAGAAATAAGTGCAGCAATTGTATCCTACAGAAATCAGATAGCAATCTTTACTCTAAGAATAAATCAGACAGCACACGGAAATAGAACGGCAACTGATTAGCAATGAAATATAGAACAACACTTAGAGCCAAATGTAAATGCACAATAAACCAAGATAAATAACACACACGACACGCCTTAGTATTGAGAAAAACAGTAATCTAACTTCGATACCACAAATATCAATCTTAGTTATAAGAATAACGATTGTAATTCATAATAGAACAACAATGTCAGTTAATCAACAATCGTGATTAAGTATAAACCATAGATGAATACAGTAATACCAATTTATGAATGTTACAACACGGTTACTCTATAATTGAACAACGATAGCATTCTGTAAAGACCAGCAATGTTATATTAATGATTAAAGGAACAACAATGCGTTACAGAGTCATAATGAACAATACAACATTCCTGTAAAAAAGAACGATATTCCTCAGTCGAACATAAATCAAATATAATAGAACCGTGATGTAAAATAACAAAACACATCAGATTACTGAACAAATCTGATAATGAAAACCATGCACAAATTAAAGATAATGGTACAGGAGCAAGTGTTCCACCAGGGCCGGGCCCTTAGCCTCCAGGGATACACCGCTTGAGATTATTCCAAGATCAAAGATGGAACAGTAACCAGATTTATATTAAAGCATCAAAACAGAGTTACAGCGGATCACTTCTCAATGAGAGTTGATGATCAAAGTTTCAAATACAGAGAAAAGTTACATAGAAAATAACAACAGATCGTCCCCCCGGGCTAGCAGTGTTGCCCCTTTTTATAACAGCCGAAGCGGAGATATCAATGATGCAAAAATAGTTAAGGCAGTGATCCCTCAGGAAGGCAGTGATCCCTCAAGATCAAAAGATCCTGAGGGATTCGCCAAACTGTTAATTCCTAGTTATCCATTTGTTCTCTTGTGCCGAGTCAATATCTCCTTTTCCTTTCCTTGGCTGATACGCTTTAATTTGGATCGCCTTGTTTGCATGTGGTTCCCCGCCAAAGGGACAGCAGTTAACTTGGCCCTGTCTTTTTCTTTGGAACGACAATCTTTCATTTTTCCCTTTTCCTGCATAAGAAATGGCAATTATTAGTATTTTTGTGTTGCATATAAATCCCATAGATTTTGTCATGATTTCTTATTATCTACCTAGTTCATGATGCAAAGAGGTTATGAGTTTTAATGAAAAGATGACAAAATAATCAATAAAAACATACCTTCTTCAGTACTCCACAATCCCCCTTCATTCCCCTCTCCCTTTATGTCCCTCTCGCAATGTACCCCTCCCTTCATTGCTCTCTCTCTCCTCCTACCACCTTGTGTTTTCCGCTATTCCTCTACCTCCCTCTATCTCCCTATTTCTATATTTCTCCCACCTCTCCTTTCCCTCTCTCTTACACACACTCTCTCCCCTCCCTTGTCTCTCTCTCTAACACACACTATCCCCATCACCCAGTTTCTCTCTCCTCCTTTCCCTATCCCTTTAGACTCTCTCTCTCTCTCTATCTCCCCATATATCTCTTCCTATTCCTCCCTTCTATCTCTCTTGCATGTCCCATGAGAGGGATTGGAATGTGTGTATGTTAGTAATGAAACAACATTGCTACCCTTCGGCATCCTCCCTCTTCCTTCTTGTATGAGAATAGGTGCTGCAAAAAAAACGTGTGCACATTATTAATACATGCATGTTCCCCTTCACCATCCTCCCTATTCCTTCATGCATGAGACTAGGTGTTGGAGAAAGAATGTTTGCAAATTAGTAATGTGTACATGTTCCTTCCTATATAATATGAAAACACAGTTTTCTATTTCCATCATTTTTTCTCATATGTTTAACACTCACATCAACAAATACTATGAAAAATACTCTGTTGCAAGTGGTTTCTTTTTTAAGTGACGTCCTTAACTATTTTTGGCATAGTATTGTTCTATTAGAACATTATTCTATAAGGATATTGTTTCCCCTTGAAAATGTTGGATATCTCAGAGAAAAGAGAAGATTAGGTATGGAGAAACATACACATCCACTCACCACTAGCTCAAATCATTGTACAACAAATGCTAAAATGGACTCTAATTTGTTTCCACGAGTGAAGCATCTATGTAGTGAATGTGAAGAATCAATAGTGAGAGCAATTATACAATTTTAAACATTTCTACTAGTTTATTAGACATTTAGTACACAACACATAATCAATAGATCTAAGCATGTAAACAACATTAAAAATCAACACATACGCACCATAACAACCATGCACATAGAACACAAGTGTTTTTAGTGGAAACCATCAAGGGGAGAAAAACTAACTCGCTACTTTGCTGCTTTCTTCTTTATTATTCTTAAATCTCTTTTTCATAGTTTTGTTAGCCCCTACCAATTAGGAAGCGCCAACTCCCTCTACAACTATTTGTTGGCAACTGCTAGCTAGGAAGCCCCGACTCCATGTGCATCTATTTGCTAGCCACTACCAGCCAGGAAGCCCCAACTACCTATCTTGGTAAGCCACCACTTACCATACGCCCTAAAATCCTCAATCACTATGGGCCACCCTTTCATCCATTTTCATACTAGACCCAAATATAATCTTCTTAACACAACACACAAATGCTATACTAATTCTCTCCAATACACAAATAGTTCAATAATAACTCTTCTTTTCAACCCCAACAACATCATTAACCCAACACATGAACTCTACCAATCACATAAGACAATATTGAAAGCAACATATATCAATTCAAAAACATTATATGGATTTAAAATTGTCAACGATAATACAATAACACATCAATTTAAGCCCTGCAAAACATTGTTAGCCATATAAAATATAATCAATATTTGAAAACAATGTCATAGGCTCTATAATAAGAGCAAATCAATTGAACCATTATTGATATAATGTTGAAAATGCATCAAGAAAATCCTAATTTAATTTGTCCTTGAATGAAATTAGGAATTGAATTGTAATTCGATGTCTCATGACAACTTGTAATAGTTAACTAAGTTAATTTGACTTAGTTAACTTAGCTAATTTGAGTTGAGGGTCTAACTAGAGTCATGTAGGCTCTCTCCTACAATTAGGAGCTCTGATTGAGTTTATTTTGAGTTGTAATTATTTAATTCATTCCAATTGAGTTAAAGTCAGTTAAGCTAGTTCCAATTAATGGAGGAATTAGTGGGAGATCCAGTAGTGAGGTGTAACTTGAAGTGGTGGGGTGTAACCTGCAATGGTGGGGTGTAACCTGAAACAGTGGGGTGTAACTTACTAGAGTGGGGTGTAGCCTGCAGTAGTGGGGTGTAACTTGCAGTTGTGGGGTGTAACCTACAGTAGTGTGGTGTAACCTGCAATGATTAGTCAACTGAAGATTCACTCATAATTAACTCATGCATGTCATATCAGAGAAAGACTCATTTGAGATTGGAGTTTAGGGACATTGTACTATCAGTTGTATAATCATCTGAACTGTACAGGTGGTGCATGCAATCAAAGGAAGACCTATGAGAATTGTGCAATTCTTAATTGTGGAATTTCCCAATTAAATATGGGCTAATTCCCAAGGAAATAATGCAAGGAAATAGGAGCTTGGCAAGCAACATGATTGGATAAGTATTGGACTGAGCTTTTCTGGGAAGCAAGGAAATAGTAGAGATAGTGTAGAGGTTGCTCGAGCTTGAGCAAAGCATTGTAATCTTCGCATGTTTTTTGATTAATGAAATATATAGAAAGTAGGGGGTTTTAGCTGTGGATTTTCTGAGAAAATAATTGTGTTATGTGTGATTGAATTCTTTCTCTTGTATTCTTCGTGATTTCATCGATCATTTATTATTTCCACTGATGAGTAGAGTATATTCAAGTCAATTTCTTTAGCATATTACAATTGGAAGTTTGAATCTACAAGTAATTTCTACATGGTATCAGAGTTGAAATCACTATAGAAGAGGAGAATACAAGTTTGTCTTTCTCAGGATAAATCAAATTTATAGTATCATACTTCAGATCTAGTAGGATGTCTCTCTATGGATTGACACTCGAATATGCCCTTGAGGGTAGTTAAAACTATATTTTTTGGAAGGAGAGGATTGAGGCAATGTTGGAAGACAACTTTATTAAGGAATTCATAGACAAATATATTCCTAAGCTAGCTGATGCTCAGGATCTGGCAGAGTGGAGAAAGTATCTGGAAAAGGCGAGAAGTATTATCCTAGAAGGAGTTCGATATCATATTTTCTTGAACCTCCATGGTAAGGAGACTTCATTTGCAATGTGGAAGGCCTTGATCGACCCGTTTCAAAATATAAATGACCACAAGAAGATGAAACTGAATAAGGGCAAAGTCGAAGCGATAACTTACTTTGAACCAGATCTTGAAGAGCTGATGGTAGCAAATCTAATGACAACAATTGAAACTCCTCACACAGAGAATATGAGCGGACACGACCTCTCTCTCCTTGGGTCTTATTCAACACCTTCGCTTTACTTCTCCAAGTTCTTTTGAAGTTTAGGAAATCCTCAGACAGGCGGCCTAGTGGCTTCAATATTAATTCAAAAATCAAAATTACAATACTTTGCAGATTATGATACGAGATCAAAGAAGCACTCCATTCCAACTTGTGGGCTTCTCTGGTTTGATCTCTCTTTTATAACCTCCTAAAGGAATCTAATCTTATCTAAGATATGACACAAAGTGGAAATAATTGAGGGTCCTGTCGGCATTTTCTTTATCCGACGGTGTCTACTCAAATTTTCCGGTACAATAATTCTACCAATATCCTTTCGAACTTCAGTGAGAATCATAATCATCATCATCAGAAGACACTTATCTTTCAAAAGCTTTTCGTTCAAGCATCTTGAGGTAGTCATATTCCATCATCTTTGAGTACTCTTTTTCCCAATTGATATCATACGAGTCTTGTGCATCTGCATATGTGTCCTGAAAAGTAGATTCTTCAACTTTACCTTTTCCTTTGGCATCTGCTGATACTGTTTCTTTGTCATTTGGAGATGCTTTTGATGTTTTTCCTTGGTCCTGATTTACTTTTACTTTGTGGAGGTTCTGTTGTTGTGGGGTAAACATCACTTCTTGCTTTTCCCACTTGTTTAGAAAAGGTACTGGGCTAATATCAATATCTAGAAAATAATCTTTAAATACTTTTCTGAATGCGGGAGAAGGTTGAACTACCAACTCAATACCATCTAGAAGCTCCCACTTAAAGATCTAAAACATGTTAGTGGAAGTCTCGATTGCATGTTGGACCCATAATCTATAGTTTTCATTAATGTATGCTTTTGATTGCCATCCCAATTCAAAAATCATTGAAGTACAGATTTTGTTTGACAACAATAGACTGATAATATGAACTACATTGTTGTTCCAATTTCCTACAACAATGCTGATTGTGATTAATGCCATTTGGTTAATCACGAATCTTAAAACTTTTGGTTCTCCTTGTAGTTCATCCAATTGCTGTAAAACCTGTCACTTCTCTGTTAATTTCAAATTTCCAAATTCTTTGAACCAGAGAGCCAATTGTTTGATCATTTCTATATTATTACTAGTCTTATTTTCTCCCGATATCTCATGACAGAATACTTGCGCAAAAGGATTTGGAGAAATACTTTCTCTTAATCTTAGACTTTGGTAATCCCAAGGGGATGAGAAAGTCCTTAGATATTGCAAAGTTCTTTGGATGCACTGAGACATTCTAATAGATGGCCTTTTCCTGCAAAATCCTTCTTTAATCTCCCAATCGGCAAAATTTTCGAAAATTTCATATTGGGGAAAAGTGTCATTGGGTGCATAGTTTTCATCAAATCTTTGTAGAAAAGATGCTTCAAGTTCCTCAAAAATATCAGGAATTTTTAATGACAAAAGATATTTTTCTAATTCTCCTTTGATTGGAATAGCTTCTAAATCCAAAATTTGAGCTCCTGTGTATATGCTTAGAGCAAAGTCTATTCCACCTATCAACTGATAGTAATTCAATGCTTTGAGGATCCAAATCATATTTTCAGTGAATTGACTAGACCATAGATCTGATAAACTTTTAAAATAAATCTTTACCTTCATGTTGGGCAAAGGTTATACATCAGAAAGATCAAGATGGAGAAGGGCGACTCTATATTGAAGTACCTGACCAAGTTCACCCAATGTCGGTATGAGATTGGAAGTGTAGGTGTTACAGTTATTGAAGACAATATGGTGAGAATAGCACTTCTAGGCCTTCCCAAGAGATGGCACAACTACCAGGACTCTGTTAATGGGAGGGAGAAGCATGATGATGAGGAGAACTATGCCTTAATGGAAAGGCAAAGAAAGGGAAGGGGAATTCATCCCATTCCAAATAACATTCTAGTAAGGGAGGCAAGAAGAAGGACTTGTTGAAGATTAAATGTTTTCGCTCTCACAAGATGGGACACTATGGCATAAAGTGTCCACACAAGAAGGCTGGTAAGAATCCATCAATAGGAGTGATAGATGAATCTCTTGCTTCACAATTCAAGTTGGATTTCACCCTCATCGCTTGCATGGTGACATTGGTGATGGGTAGTGTGTGGTACCTGAATAGTAGAGCCTCATTCCATATGACCGGTAAGAAATATTTCTTTAGTGACTCAGAGGAGAACCTCGAGATGCACATCAAGATGGGAGATGGTGGGAGGTATACCGTGACCGACATTGGTACTACTACCTTTTAGAGGGAGTCTGATTCTCCTCTCACATTAAAATATGTCATGTATGTTCCAAGTTTGAAGAATAATTTGGTTTCAATTGCCATGTTAGAGGACCATGGCTATGATGTGATGTTTAGAAAGGGAAAGGTTTTCCTTCACCGCATAGCCTCTGGAAAGGTGAAGCAGATCGGGGTTCGAGTGAAGAACCTCTACAAATTGGATGTAGAATACTATGTATCTTTGAGCACAAAAGAAGAGAAGGTGCACAGTCGAGACATCGGTGAGTTTTGGAATAGAATATTGGGTCACTTGAAACACGGAAGTTTGAAGATAATGCAACGAATTTCTACAGAACTTCCCAAAGGCACACTAGAGCAGAGAGACACATGCATAGGGTTTACATTTGGTAAGTACACCAAAGCTTCCTTTCATGATAAATACAGTTGAGCACAAGCGATCCTTGATAAAGTTCACTTAGATGTGTGTGGACCGTTCTCGACAACCTCCACAACCAAGAATAGGTATTATGCAATATTTATTGATGATTTTTCTTGTAAGTGTTGGATTTTCTTCATGCAGAAGAAAGATCACACGTTCACTAAATTTTGTCAATTTAAAGCACTTGTCGAGAAAGATACTGGCAGGAAAGTTAAATCTCTCAAAAGAAATAATGGTGGAGAATATGTGTCAAATGAATTCAAGAACTTATGTGCATCATAAGGCATTCAATAGAAGTTAATAATACCTCATAAACCCTAGCAGAATGGGGTGGCTGAAAGGACGAAAAAAATTATTGTGGGAGCTTCACAGATAATATTACATGTTCAAGGCCTATCGTTTCACTTCTAGGTTTTTTTTCCTCTAAATAAGACTATTCTATTATTCACATTAAAGGTGTACAGTTACAGCATGACTAGCGTCAAAAATAGCTGCCCAGAAGGAAAGGCAGATTGAAACAGAGAATTGTCCAAGACAGTGAGTTTGGACGAGACCATGTTATGCAGTCCCACACAGGGGATCTAGTGTTAACCATCTTGGCCTTACTGAGCTTACAAGCATTACAAAAAACATGCGTATTTAACCCTGGCGTAACAGCAATTACAAAAATTATCAACTGTGGCAAAAAGCCCTCTATACTGGGCCGCATAACCTGAGACAGAGCTGCAGAGCATGAATTAGGCGTCTGGAGGCTCCTCCACGATTCTGCACCATCCACCGTCAGACAGATCCTGAGCTCGAGCAGCATCATTCACAAACAAACCTGGGGCCGTTGGCTCCATCACTATGTCATTAACATTGCTCGCAGGAATCTCCATAGCTCGCGGAGAGCCAGGATTCGACACAGAAACTAAGCCTGGGTCCTCCTAATGAGCACTGGACTCTCCCCCTTCCTGGGCTTCCTCGAGAAAGAGCACTGAGACATGAGCAGTAATCCTTGGACGGTTCAGGGTGCAATTAAAAGTGAAGATTGCAGAGCCGAAGGAGGGCGAGGACGAGGAACCTGGAGAACTGGGCTCAAGGAATTGACTGGGCCACAGAAAGCGCCCTCTCCCACTGCGAGTGCGAGGGTAATGGCTTGAAATGAAGTCACTGGAGGGAGAGAGGGATGAAGGGCTAGAGGGCGCCCTCCGAGGGGTGCCTCTGCGACTTATCATCCTATGGCGGAGTCGAGGCATGTCGACAGCGACGGCGCCTTTGTGGAAACCAGAACAAGCAACCAGAGAAGTAGGGCACAGGCCAGACAAGCGAACAATCAGACGGGAACCCAAAGCTTCAGAGAGAATCAAGGAAATTGACTGAGGCAGCTTCTCCGAACTAACAGAGCAGGAGCCCAGCTTCGTTGCATCCAACCAACATAACATAAGAGACACCTGAACAAACCCATGGCGGAGGCTAGTTTTATTACCCTTTCCCCTACCTCGAGACGTGCCCGCTATTACTATGGCATTCATGGGAGCCGAGAGCCAGAACATATCAGAGCGTGCGGAGGTGAAAGATAATTCAAGGTCGCCTGCACTAATTCCCTTAAACATAGCAATGCCCACATGCCTATGATCATCCGTCAACTGGTTAATAACTTCGTTGTACAAGGCTGGCAGGTGGCGGCCTTTCTCACCCCACTCCAGTCCCATCGAATTTAAGGCCATCTTAAACACCCGCATCCGGGAGGGCAGCATCCCTTTGGACCAAAAGTTTGCATTCCTGTTCTTGATCATGTTTCAGAATTATGTCTAGAGTTCCTGTGCTTAGAGTATGCTTAGTTTCCACACCCACGTTGGCCAGAAGGTCAGTGACCTTGTTGCCTTCCCTCTTAACATGATTGAAGATGATGGCCCTATTGTTGAGAAGCGCTTGTTCTATGGCCTCCAATCTTGCTTCGAGTCTCCAACTAGTGGAAATTTTCCTCGCATGAGATCCATTTAGGAGTTGTTTGGCCATGTTGATAAGGATTAAGGAATCACCTTCGATCTCCAGGGGATGGAAGTTGTGTTTCCAGGAGAGGAGGAGACCTTGCCAAAGACCCTCCAACTCAGCCGAATTGTTGGTATCCCATCCTATATTTCCGAAGTAAACAAGGAGGGGTAGGCCTTCGTGATTTCTGAATATTCCACCAAATCCTGCTTCTCCAGGGTTGCCCTTTGAAGCTCCATCAAAGTTGAGCTTGAAAGTGTGCTTTGGGGGGGCTGTCCAAGAGTCCTTTTTTATGTTGATGCTCTCTGAGGGGGCTTGATTATGAATTTCCTGTGGGAGTTGCATGTTCCAGTTTGCCCAGATGGCCTTCTCATTAGCAAGAGTGGGAAGGTCGTCCTGCTTCCAGGTGCGGAGCGCCAGTGTCTCTTTGAGATTCAGACAGAAGTTGCTCCAGATGATCTCTAACAGAGAGCTTTGATCTTTGAATATGCGCTTATTCCTTTCTTTCCAGATGCACCAAAGGAGGAGCCCAGGAATCATTCTCCATAAATGGTTGAGAATTTCACTTTTGTAGGGACTCTTTTTCCAATGGTGTATGGAGTTGGTGATGTCGTCCGACACTCTGCATCTTCTTTGACATCTGAAGCTTGCCTTCTCCCACAAATGATTGGCTAGGGTGCAGGAATCCAGAAGGTGCTGGAGTGTTTCCTCCTGAGAGTTACAGTTGACACAGATTGAGGGGCCATGATAGTTTCTTCGCCTGAGTTTGTCCCATGTGAGAATTTTCTGATGCCCAACCAGCCAGAGGAAGAGAGAGACTTTGGGCCAGGTGCCTGGTGCCCATATTCTACCCCAAATGGGATCAGGGGGCGAGGGTTCTGTGCATATAATTTTATGAGCCTCTGTGGTGGAAAAGGTTCCTCTAGGCGTGTAACCCCATCGAAGAATGTCCCTGCCATCAGAGTATCTTATACGTCGCTTTTGGAGCTCCCTTTCCAATTCCCTCATAGACTGGTGATCCGCGTTCCTGATTATCCTATCACTTTGCTTCCATTGTCTGTACCCTTGCTCTGTCTCCTGAGTCCAATGCTGCCAGATCTCTTTCTGTTGCTGCTCCTCCTCAAAGTGGCTTGGAATCTGGTTAAGAATGCTGTTGAGATTTGGCAATTGGTTCCAAGCATCCATCCAGAACCGAGCTGTTCTACCATTTCTTACTTCCCAAAAACTGTGTTGCTGAATCAACAAGAAGTGTTGTTTGGCAGCATTCCATATAAGTGAACCTTTTGCAGTGGGAGTGAATCTGATGAGCTCCTCCTATGGCCTATGATTGGCGTATTTGGCAGTCCAGATGGCTACCCATGGCTTATTGCGGGTAGAGAGCCATTGCCACCATATTTTTGCACACATGATGGCATCACTGTGGCTGGGATACCTCAGGCCAATGCCTCCTTTTTCTTTGGGCATACAAGCTGTGGTCCATTTTACCAAGGCCCATTTACGATTTGTGCCTATAGTCCCCCAAAGAAAGTTGCGCTGTAGATCCTTTATTCTTTTAATTACCCACTTAGGCGCTGCAAGGATAGAGAATAAATAAAGCGGCATTGCCTGTAACACAGCTTTGATGAGCACCAAACGACTAGCAATATTCAGCGTTCTGTGCGTCCATAGATTGAGGCGAGATTCAAGCTTCTCGAGGAGTATGCGCCAGGAAGAATGCTTGATGGCCGAATCAATAAGGGGGGCTCCAAGGTATTTGGAAGGGAGAGAGTCTATGGAGAAACCCAAGATATGAGCTATGGCGTGCTGAACGACAGGGGGAGTGTGGAAGAAAAAAATCTGTGATTTAGCCTTATTGATGCTAGTTCCTGAGGCCTCAGAGAAGTCATTCAGCAGGGATTTGAACAGAGAGGCTTCCTGGACAGACGGATAACCAAAAAGCATGTTGTCATCAACAAACTGCTGATGAGTTATTGCCGGGGAGTTGTGAATGGATAAACCTTTGAGCTTCTGGGTGAGGAGGGCATGTTTGATGTGGCGGCCCAGGCCTTCCGCCATTAACACAAAGAGGAATGGGGAGAGAGGGTCGCCCTACCTTATTCCTCTAGAGGGACTGAAAGGACGGGAACGGATGCCACTTATGAGTATAGAGAAGAAAGATGTGGAGATAAGACTCATAATCCAATGAACCCACATAGGAGAGAAACCAAAAGCATTTAACATTTTTTGAATATATGTCCAACTGAGCTTGTCAAAAGCTTTTGAAAGATCAAGCTTGAGAATCATACTTGCTTGTTTGGAGTGCTTGAGGGAGTGTATGATTTCATGCGTGAGGATGATACCATCGAAGATCTGTCTTCCTTCCACATAGCTAGATTGTTCAGGCGAGATGAGCAGGGGCAATAGCGGCTTTAACCTGTTGGCTATGACTTTAGAGATCACTTTGTAAATAACATTGCAAAGAGCGATTGGGCGAAATTTATCCGGAGTATTGGTTCTCTCCTCTTTTGGAATGAGCGCAATGAAAGTTGAGTTGAGAGAGGGCAAAAGCCAGTGAAGAGTTTGTGATTCCTCCACCACTTGCCAGACCTCTTCTTTAATCAGCTCCCAGAAGGAGTGGAAGAAGGTGGTAGTGAAGCCATCTGGGCCAGGGGCTTTTCCCTCCTTGAGCTGGTTCATAGCAGCATCCACCTCCTGAGGCAAGATAGGGCATAGAAGGAGCTCGTTATGTTCTTCTGTGATAATTTTCGGCACATTTTGGGTGATTTTTTCTATAGCAGGCCGTCTATCTGTGAGGGGCTCTTGATGAACTTGCCTGAAGTGTCTTAGAAACTCTTGCTCGATCTCATCATGCTTTTCCACTCTTTCCCCTCCTTGCTTCTGAATGAAAGAGATAGTGTTGTGCATTCTTCTTTGAACTGTGGTTCGGTGGAAGAATTTAGTGTTCCTTTCTCCTTCTTTCAGCCACCTAATCCTGGATTTCTGCTTCCATAGTATTTCCTCCTGCTTTCTCCTCTCCTCCAGTTGATTGTAAATGCGCTGTTCCTATTCCAAGGTCCTTTCATTGTGTCCCCCAGTAATTATTTGTTGCTGGTGTTCTTTCATTTCCTTGTTTAGGTCCTGTTGCGCCTGAAAAATATTTCCAAATGTCTCTTGATTCCAGCGCTTTATTTGGGATTTGAGATGTTTGAGTTTCTGTTGAAACTGAAACATTTTAGACCCCTCTGGCAATAGGAAGGTGTTCCAAGTAGACCTGATGAAGTCTTTGAATGCAGGGTGGGTAAGCCAAAACTCTTCGAATCGAAAAGGCCGTTTGGTGGCATTGCCTGGTCTTTGCCACTGGAGGGAGATAGGCCAACGATCAGAGCCGAAATAAGGGTGAATTACTGCCGCTATGTCACCTCCCAAATGTATCACGTTGTCAGATATGAGGAATCTGTCTAGTTTGGAAGCGATTTGATGCTTCCCAGTTCTACGATTGCTCCAAGTGTGCGTGCCATTGCAAAATTGCAGGTCGATTAGAGAGTTGTTTTGGATGAATTCTTTGAAGTGGCCATTTTCCTGCTCCATCTTAGCTCTACCTCCTTGCTTTTCCTCTAGCTTAGTGATCATGTTGAAGTCTCCTCCAATGATCCAAAGAGGATGTATTCTATTAAAGTTTAGAGCTTCTATAGTATTTAGTAACGCTATTTTGTTACCTGCTTCCTGCGGGAAGTAAACATTGGTAAGGTGGCCATGGATGTTAGTGCCTATAATGTGAAAAGTGGCCTGAATAATGTGGTGAGATGCATGAAAGTCTGACAGTGTTATCGCTTGCGCATTCCAGGCAATGGCTAGCCCACCCGAGGCTCCCAAAGTGTCCACTGCAACCGAGTGACTGCCTGGCCATGCTCTAGAGAGGATGTTTCCAAGAGTGCTACTGTTACACTTTGTTTCTTGAAGAAAGCAGATCTGTGGCTGCTCCTGCTTTATCATGTTTTTTATTATTCTCAGTTTCCCTGGGCTGTTGAGCCCCCTTAAATTCCATGAAGTAAGCTTCATGATTCACTACTAGTGGTGGGCTTGTACTACTTTGTCAACTTAGCATACCTGCCTGAGTCAACCAGGATCTTCCCTATTGCAATTGTTCGTTGGAGGTCTGTTCTTCTCCCCCGCTTTTTGGTATCTTTTGGGACTGCTCAGCTGAATGCCCAACTATTGCTACTGATAAGCCCTAGAAATGATGACTTCCAGTGTGTTGAGCTGATGCTCTAGAATATTGTCATAGTCCTTCTTTTTGCAGGCTAGTTCGAGCTCAAGAATGTCAAGTCCTCCCAAATCAATACTCTCTGGTTCTTCGTCCATCTGTTGTAACTGACTATTTTCTTCTGAAGATATAGCTAAGCTCAAGGGTTTGTTTGGAAAGCCGTCAACTTCCATGTCATTTTCTTTCCCATCTGAGCCCTTTCGGCCCTCCTTAGGGATTCCAATATCATCTTTGGGGGGATGAGTTGCGGGAGATGAACCAGAAGGAGGAGGGATTGCGGATGATGAAATAGGCGTAGGGTTGGGCTTTGAGTTCAAGGGCTGATCTTCTGAAGTTTTAGCAAGAATCTCAAAACTATTGCTCGTAGAAGGGAAGGAGGCAACGTCCTGCTGGGGTTTTTTCCCCGTAGAAGACTTTTTGTGCGATCTTTTGCGGCTAGGAACTTTGGTAAAGCCATCTTGGGCCGGCATGTCAGAGGGATCGGAGGTGTTGGCTTTGGCATTTAACGGGCAGTCCCGAAAGAGATGCCCGTGAGCATGACATTTACGGTAGTGAAAGGGTACATGTTCATAATCCAAGGGTTGAATCCATTCATAGTCATCATGGAAGAGAATTACCGAGTCCGACAGTCCAGGCGCATGAAGACGCAAATGAGGGCATAGGATGTGTATCTGCATAGCTTTGTCTCTTCTGCCGATTTTATGTATTCGCCCAACCCATTACCAATGTCTTTGAGTAGACCTTCATCCCAATATTCCTCTGGAAGTGAGTACATTTTGATCCACACTGGTGCCCAGCTGAGGTCTTCCTTATCCGGGTTGAATCTTGCTACCCATTCCCTTAAATACAATCCTGCTGAATTGAAAAAATAAGGCCCCTCGTCCAAGATTCTGTACTTGTCTTCTAGGCTCAAGAAGATCACAGTAAAGAACCCTTTCGGTCCTAGCTGCAATGTGACATGACCCTTGGGTTTCCAATTAGCCGAGATCCATCCATACAGGGCTTTTTCTATCAGCCAAAATCCAATAAATTTTCCAATGAGTGCATGGTCCGTCATATACTCGATTCGTTCATTGATCTTCTAACTAGGCAGTTCTATCTTGGGCCTTTCAGCTGCTATTGGTTTGCATGTCTTCGAGGTGACCTTAGGCGTTTCCTCTTGCTTATCTTTTCTTTCTAGTATCTCGCTGCTCTTGTATGACCGACTGGTGGATGCATTTGTTTTATCCTGCTGAGGGGACTCTCTATTATCCGCCTCTCCTTGTACCGACCCAAAGGCCGAAGTCCCAGTTTGCCCTGGAGGTACATGTTTGGATGTGGGGGAGGGCTTTGAGGCCCCCCCCGGGGGAAATCCATTTCCGCTCTAGTTAAGCCTATCGGGCGCTGTCGATTCCAGGTGAACAATCAATCTGTGGATGCAGAAACGATTTTGTCTGCGCTGTTTCAGAGAATCGCTTGAACTCTAGTTGCAGAGCCGTAGTCGATCCGCCTCTCATTAACACTCCCATTTCACTTCTAGGTTGAAGCATGCAACACAATTATTTATTTGCAACACAAAAGCCCTAATAGAATTCTCACGATGAGTGCACCAAACAAAGAGTTTTTAGGTAACAAACCAAATATGGCACACTTTATGATATTTAGTTCATCAATCTGTGTTATGAAACCAACTCACAAAAAGATAGAAAAGATAGATTAGTGCCTTATAAATAAGCCTCTTCGAGGGGGCAACCTCTTTTACATTACACAAATGAATAATTCTTAGATGATTCAAATGAAAAAACCACCTTTCTATATATAGGATTCTAAGGGGTCACAATATAACCAAAGCCGACCTAACAATAATAATATAAAGGCACAAAAATAACAATAGTGGGATTCTATGGGGCACAATAATAACAATAACGGCACAACAATAACAATAAGGGATATGACGAAAATAGTAATGGGGGAATCACTAGTATTATAGGGACCTAGCATGCCCCTCTCCTTCAAAAAAGTGTTGTCCTCAATGCTTGAGTAGTTCTGGATGCTTCTGTATAAAATTATCATCTTCCCATGTGGAATCTTCAAGGGTAAGTTCTTCCACTTGATGAGATACTCTGAAATTGATCGATTTCGTAGCTGTCGAGTTCTTGTTTCTTTGACTCCTTCAGGTTCCAATATGATTTTTCCTTCTCAACAAGTTCTGGCAATATTGTTTGAACTGGAAGCTTATCACCTATAACCTTCTTTAAGCATGAAACATGGAAAACTAGGTGCACTCAGGAAGCTGCAGGAAGCTCCAATTTGTATGCCATAGTACCTATCTTTTGCAACACCTTCTACAGACCATAATACTTTGGTGATAATTTATTATCCTTCTTAGCTTGCTTGAGGGACATTTATTTATATGGTTGTAGCTGTAGGAATACACAATCACCTACATCAAAACTTCTTTCATTATGATGTTGATCTACCTGTTGTTTCATTCTATTTTGCACCAAGGTGAGGTTATCCTTTAAGAGTTTGAGAACTTGTTGTTGATGCTGGATGTGATCTTCCACTGCTTGAACCTTAGACTTTTCTCTTAAATATGATGTGATGGATGGTGGATGATATCCATAAAGTTCCATAAATGGGGTCATTTTTGTTGCAATATGGAAGGAAGTGTTATACCACCATTCAGCCAGAGGCAACCATTTCACCCATTGTGTTTGTTTATTAGATACAAAGCAATGAAGATATCCTTCCAAAGTTTTTTTTACTATCTAAATTTTCCCATAAGATTGAGGATGATAAGATGAGCTATGAGCTAACTGAGTACCAAGACAAGAAAATAATTCTGTCCAAACATTTCTAGTGAAAATGGGATCTCTATCGCTTACATTAATCTTTGGGTTTCCATGTAGCTTTTGAATCGTTTCCATAAATGCAGTAGAAACTGTACTCGATTTAAATTGATGAGATAACTCACAAAAGTGTGCATACTTCGTAAGTCTGTCAACTACCACTATGATAACACTCTTTCCTTTGGACTTGGGTAAACCTGTGATAACATCCATTGAAACCTCCTCCCAACATTGGCTTGGAATGGATAAAGGTTGTAATAGTCCTGGGGTCTTAATTGTTTCAACTTTATTTTGTTGGGAAACCAAACATTCCACCACAAAATTTTGAATATCCGATTTAAGGCCATCCCAAAAAAAATCCTTCTTAACCCTGTGGTAGGTTTTTAGAAATCCTGACAGCCCTCCTGAGGGAGAGGTGTGCAATTCCCTAAGAATCTTTTGTTTGAGTTGGGAATTCTTACATAGGTATAACTAATCCTTGTACCATAACGAATCATTTTTCCAGCTAAATGTATCAGATGTACTGGGATCTTGTTGTATCTTTTGAATGAGTGCCCACACTTTCTCCTCATTCTTCCATTCATCCCTTCCTTCATTTATCCAATCTGGTTGGATAATAGAAATGGCATAAAGAAATGCTTCCACATCCTCATCCTTTTTTGAAAGTGCATCTGCCACAACATTTTGCTTCCCTTTTTTGTAGATGATTTCAAAGTCATAACCCAACATCTTTGTGACCAATTTTTTCTGCTCTTCTGAAGATAATCTTTGTTCTAAAAAGTATTTAAGACTATCATGCTCTATTTTTACCTTGAAGTGTCTTCCCATTAGGTAGGGTCACCATTTCTTAAGTGCATGTAGTATTGCCAACATTTCCCTCTCATAAATAGCTCTGTGTAAATACCTTCCTTTGATTGGACGACTTTCAAAAGCAATGTGCCTTTCTTCTTGCATTAAAACAACATCAATTCAATTTCCTAAGGTATCACATTCCACAATAAAGGTTTTTGTGAAGTCCGGTGTGGCTAAGACTAGTGCTTGGCACATTGCCTCTTTAAGATGTTCAAAGGCCTTCGTTTCTTGTCGATTCCATGAAAATGCATCTTTCTTCAATAATGTTGTTAGAGGTTCTACTATTCTCCCATAATTCTTAACAAACTTGTGATAATACCCTGTCAACCCGAAAAATCCTCGTAGATGCTTTATGGATGTGGGGATTTCCCATTCCTTAATGGTTTTAATTTTGCTAGCGTCTACCTTAACACCTTCATGGGATACAATATGATCCAAATATTCCACCTCTTGTATAACAAAGAAACATTTGGATATTTTTACATATAATTGTTTCTCCTCCAATAGTTTGAGCACCATGTCAGCATGTTGGAAATTATCCTTTCAAGACTTGTTGTAGATTAGTATATAATAAAAAAATACTAACACAAATTTTCTAAGGAAGGGTTTGAAAATGGAATTCATCAAACCTTGAAATGTAGAAGGTGCATTAGTAAGGCCAAAAGGCATGACCAAAATTTCATAATGACCCTCATGAGTTCTAAATGTTGTTTTTGGAATGTCTTCAGTCTTCATTCTGATTTGATGATATCCTGAACGAAGATCCAACTTGGTGAAGTAAATTGATCCATCCAATTCATCCAATAATTCATCAATGAAAGGAATGGGAAATTTATTTTTAATAGTGAGCTTGTTGAGCTCCCTATAATCTGGACACATGCGCCATGATCCATCCTTCTTCTGAACCAATAATACTGGAGCAGAGAAATAACTTTGACTAGATTGAATTATACCAGCCTCTAGAATTTCTGCAACCATACATTCAATTTCACTCTTTTAGACATAGGGATATCTGTAAGGCCTGATGTTTGGAGGAACACTTCCTGGAACCAAATTAATAGCACGATCATGATCACGAACAGGTGGGAGGCCTTTGAGAGTCTCAAATACCTTGGAATGATTGGCCAAGACTTTTTGGAGATGTGGAAAAATGGATGATTTCGATGTGGAAACCTCTAGTGAACATAATTGTGCAATTATGCCTTGTTGTTATATCTTTAGAAGCTTTTTCATTCCGTTAGAGTTGATTATCTTCCACGGTTTCCCTGCGATACCCCTTAATTCAACTTCCTTTCCTTTTGAAGAGAATTTCATGAAAAGTTCTTGAAAATTAAAAACTATTGTAATCAAGGATTGTAGCCATTGGACTCCTAGTACAAAATCAGCACCACCCATTGGAATGGAAAGCATTGGGCTATTCAATACATATTCTCCCATGGATAGCTTGATATTATGGAACTTTCCTGAGCAATTTATGGTTCCTCCACTTGCAACCATCACTTGACACTCTGGTGCTGGATATAGGAAGCAATTCAATTCCTTGGCGATCTTACAATGAATAAAATTATGGGTACTTCCGAAATCAATAAACACTATTACTTTTTTCTTCTTGATATGCCCTTTTATCTTGATAGTTTGAGGAGTGGTAATTCCAGTCAATGCATTACAAGATATGGTCAGATTCATTTCTTATTTTCCTAGGGTTTGTTCCTAGTGTATATCCTCTTCTTTTGACGTTTCTTGTTCCTTTTCTTTCTCCTCTTCACAATCTATGTAAAATAATTTCTTCTCGGCACACTTATGACCTTTAGTGTATTTGCTATCACAATTGTAACAAATCCCTTTTGCTCTTTTTTTTTTCCAATTCTTGTGGTGTCAACCTTGTAGGTTGTGGATGGATATGGGTAGAAACACTTCCATCTTTATGATTGTGAGTGGTAGGCTTCCTTGTTGCCATAATTTTGCTTTCCATTTTTCTTGCCAACCTGAATGCCTTCTCCAATGAATCTAGTTCCCAAAGGCAAACCTCATGTTGGATGTTATATTTTAAAGTCCCTATGAACACATCAATCCTATTCTCCTGTGGAATATCTTTTACCCTTATATTCAATCTTTGGAAGTCCTCAACGTGATCCATCATTGAACCCTTTTGTTTGATATTTATCAATTGGCAAAAGAAAGTGTTTCTTTTTGTATCCTCATAATGTGCTATCATTTCATCATAAAAATAGCCCAAGTGACAATTTGTTTATGATAGCAAAGCCATCGATACCATACAAACTTATTTGGTTCCAAATATAAAGTTGCAATGTCTACCTTTTGTGTGTTTTGCACATTATGGAGATCGAAAAATTGCTCCATCTGTAGTATCCATGTCTCAGGATCCTTGCCATCAAACCTCCTCATGTCGATCTTTGGAACATGTGGTTCTTCGATCCAATGTTAGAGTCTATGAAATCATGATTAACATTTATTTTGTTCTTATCATGAGTTTCCTTTACTACCCTTTCGCCATTAGTAAGCATTTCTTGTAGAAACTTTGTCAAATTTGTCTTCAAATCTGTCTTCAAATCTTCCATGCCTTTCTTTAAATCATCCATCTTAGCTTCCACGCCGTCCATCTTAGCTTCCATGCCATCCATCTTAGCTTCCACGTCATTCATCTTAGCTTCTACACCTTTATTTAAACCATCCATCTTAGCTTCCACGCCATACATCTTAGCTTCTACATCTTTCTTTAAACCATCCATCTTAGCTTCTATTACTTTTTGTGCCAATGAAATTTGTTGCACTTGGTATCATAATTTTGATATATTTTGTTGCATTTCTTCCTCTTCTTCATGAGTCATGCTAGATCTTTCAGGTTGCTTACTAGGTGTTACCATTTTCTTTCTGCGGGACACCAATTACCAATAATAATGCTTCATTATGCCCTTTGAATTTCTTCAAACTAATTTTTCAAACCAAGCTTATGCAAAAATTTTAAAAAAACTACATGCCTTTTTTCACTTTGTAGGAGCCCGATATTGAATCTGATGTATCTCTGTAATTTTGGATCTCCAAGGTCTGAAATTTCTTCATGTGGTAACCCTCTGAGTAATATTTCTAACCCTGCAAGTCTGATCAATATTGGATTCCACAATGAAGAGTTATGCCAAATCTCCCACGATGGCCTGAGTATATATTGGTTCAGTAAAGCGAACTTGTACGATGTGTCACAGGTCACTATTTCAACCTTAGGTTCTGAAAATGATACCCAAACAACTACAATATGTCCTCTTTCTATAACTTCTTACGAAAATTCAATCTGATACTCAGAGCGAAAGTTATGATGATTTTCCCAAATTCACTTGTTTGGAATGTAATTCAGGGGTTTACAAAAACTCTAACTTCCTCATATTATATCTATGAAAATATAGCGAGACAACATCTGAAATTCGGGCCCAAGGTTAAGACCAATTCCGTCTCAAATCATTTTTTTTTTAGCTTCTGAAACTTTGTAGCAAAAACGTTATAGCACAAACTCCATGATGACCTATTTGGAGCAGCGAAACCCTTGAATCCAAAGCTCTGATACCAAATGTTATGAAACCAGCTCACAAAAAGATAGAAAAAATAGATCAACGCCTTAGAAAGAAGCCTCTTCGAGGGGGAAACCTCCTTTACATTACACAAATGAACAATTATTAGATGATTCAAATGAAAAAACCTCCTTTCTATATATAGGATTCTAAGGGGTCACAATACAACCAAAGCCGACCAAACAATAATAATATAAAGGCACAAAAGTAAGAATAGTGGGATTCTATGGGGCACAATAATAACAATAGGGGCACAACAATAACAGTAAATGATACAATGGCAATAGTAATTGGGGAATCACTAGTATTATAGGGGCCTAATAGTCTGTTGTCATGTTACCAAGGATGCACAAAAAAAGCTAGAGCCAAAAGCTGAGTTGGGAATATTTTTGGTGTACACTGATACAACTCATAACTATCAGGTGTACTTTCCATCTAATAAGATGACAGTGGTCCATAAAGATGTGAAATTTTATGAATATATGGCCATGAGATGTTCCCTTGAGAGGGAGATTCAGTTTCATGCAGATGAGGATGTTTTAACTCCAAAGGAAGAACCTCATGATGATGTGGAGAAACCACATGTAGAGGAGCAAAGAGTGGAAGCACCCACTCATGCAAAGACTTCCAAAGATGGAAGGAAGCGTAACATAGATGTTGATATATTGATGCATGATGCCACAAAGAATGTGGGAGCAACCACATAACAATGCAAGAAGAGTAGGTCACTAGATTGATACACTTGATACATGTCTTTGATGAGTGAGAGTGTAGAGGTTGAGCCATCCTCATTTGAGGAAGTAGTCCAACAAATAGTATGGGTTTAGTAGTATGACTCCATTATTAGAAACAGTTTTTGGGAAGTGGTCCCAAGACCAGTAGACAAGTCAGTGGTGAGTTCTAAATGGATTTACAGGGTAAAACAAGAAGCAAATTGGAGTGTGGAGAAACACAAGGCCTGATTTATGGCCAAAGTATTCTCTTAGGTTGAGGGAAGTGATTACGCTAAGGCCTTTGCTCCATTATCAAGGTACTCTTCAATCATATCTATTCTACCAACGTCAACGCAGATAGGATGTAAGATATATCAGATGGATGTGAAGAAAACATTCCTCAATAGTATGATTGAGGAAGAGGTGTATATTGAGTAGTCAAAATGGTTTGAGACCTTCAACAGAGAGTCACATGTGTGCAGACTCAAGTGACCATTGTATGGACTAAAACAAGCACCCCATGCTTGTACACCAAGATTGACATCTATTTAACCAGGTTGGGCTTCACCAAAATCAAAGCATATGCAAAGCTTCACCATATTGTGGTCGAAGGGAATTTTTTTATTATAGTATTATATGTCGATGATTTGATTCTAATAGGTGATGAGGAGCTGATAAAATCTTGCAAATAGGATCTTGCGAGAGAATTCGAGGTGAAGGACCTGAGGCTCATGTATTAATTTCTTGGCATGGAACTGTTGGTGGAATTATATGTATTCTAATTTCAACATTTAATTATCAATCTGAGGTCGTAAGACTTAGATATGAAAGCATAGGAAATGCATTACTAGAGCCTATTCTAGCCTATGCTAACAACACTAGAAAGAACTAATCACTAAGGATTATCACTTGTCACTGGACTATGGGACTCTAATGCTTATCAGGTTTTGAACCACAATATTTTATTAACAATGTTCATGTGGTTTTATATATGTAGCTTATTAGGTCTTGAGACTTTAGTGGTTTTAATCCTATAGTGATGAAACCCATTAAACACACCGCAAAAAAGTAAATTGTAGAAAAGTAAATGTTGACAACTGTAAGCAAAAGCGTATGAGGCAAGTAAAGAAAGCAAGGCAATAAACTACAAGAAATGCATTAACAAACTATCAAAAATAAATGCTAAGCAGGCTTAGAGATATATTGCAGGTTCTTATTTGTTGTAGGAATCTTTTACCAAGTAGCTACAAAGCTTCAATCAATTAAAGAATCCTAAACTGCAAATTACATATATTTTTAATACTTTGTTCTAGTACAGAACCTAGTACTGAATTAAGTACGAAAATTATGTAAATTGAAATTCAAGATATTAAAACATGTTAAGAAACCAATTTAAATTTGTTTGACTCTTTAAGCCTGAGAAAACTCAATTTGAATTTGATCCTAATGCATTCTACTTAACAGATCTGAAAATAAAGCAATGAATCTAATACTATGTGAAATAAAAATCTAATGAAAATTTGAAAAGAACATCAAATAAAATATGAAATCAAATGGAATTCACTTCTTAAACCTAAAGAGAAGTACTAAACACTAAATTGAAAGCATGAAAGTAAATAGATCTAAGTTTTATCTAACATAAATTCATTGCAAAATAAAACTAAATTGCTAGATGTAAAACTAATCTACAAAGCATAGCAACACTTACCCACACTAAGGGGCCCTTCCCAGGAGTTTAGTGCTGCTAATAAAATCTCAAATCAAGCTAAGAATATGTACCACAATTCAACAACCATCAATTCTTTATTCACATCAAAAATCTTTGTTACAAATCAACTCTCTAAATCTCTCCAAAAACTAATCATTGATCTCCTCTATTACAATAATGAACAAAATCCTCTTACAATAATGAACAACCTTATTCCTCTTCCCTTTGAGGATTTATTTATACATAAAATCCATTGACTAAGGATAATATCCAATCCCCTAAACTCAATTTTTTTTTTACAATTTTAGAGGAAAATCTCATAATTCTAGTTTTTTTGCAATTTTATACAAATTGGTGTTAAAGAACTAACCATATCTTCTCTACCATGATGTATTTTAGGGATTTGTTTCTATGGAGCCTAACTAGTTATATTATCAACAATAACCTCTCTTTTATTTTCCTGATTCGATTCCATGGCCTTGGAAATCGCGCCCAAAAATGATTGTTTAGATTTTTTTTCCAATCTGGGTTTTGTAGAAATTTTATACAAAACTGCTTCGAAGAACCTATTGTAACTTTATGACCATATTGAATTTTTGGAAAGGTTTTTAGATACAAGTAAATCACTATATTTTCACAAACCCATTTCTTGGATTCTTGATATTCGCCACCATATTCTCGGAAATCGAGGTGGAACATGGCAGTTTCAAAACTGTTACATATTTTTGGTTGTAACTTAAATCATGTGCTAGGATCCCATGTGTGAGCTGAGTATATTCCAAGGCTTGTACGAAAATATTAGGTCCATGTGGAACCTAATTTACCATGCTAGAGAAAATAAAAACATATTTTATAATTTTGAATTTTTTTCCCTCCATAAGTGCAGAACTAAGTACCGAATTGTTGAACTGCCAAATTGTCACTGAGATTTCCATATTCGAACATGCTTCTTGGCCACATAACCACATTAGTAAACCATCATTGATAAAACCATGTTAAAAACACGTTTAATCATTAAAAAGATAAGAAATCCATCATAATTAACCACAGGGTAGAAGAGGTTCATTTAGTGGAAGTTGATGGTATAATGCTATGAAAAGTATCTTAAATGTGGGAATATGGCTCATGAATAGAGTCTTTATATATTGAATGATATGACATATTCAGGGCCTAATAGGAAGTATGAAAAGGAGATAGGGAATTTTTTTTCTCTTAGGGAAAGTATGCCAACAAGATACTGAAGAAGCTCCACAAGGAAAGAACGAAACCCGTGGAGACTCCTCTAACAGGTAATTGGAGGAAGGAATATGCTACTTCAGGTGAAATAGTGGAGGCTACTATTTATATACAACTTTTGGGTTCACTTATGTATTTGGTGAACACATGACCGAACATGTGTTTTGCAATTAACCAGCTTAGTCAAGCCATGGTTAAGTCAATCAAACCCTATTGGAAGGCAGCTAAACATGTGTTGAGATACATTAGAGGCGCAACTCAGTTTGGTATTTGGTATAGAGAAATAAAGGGAGAGAAGCTTCAAGGCTTCATAGATGCATATTTGGCAGCGAGTCCATCCGACAGGAAGGGCACATCAGGGAGAATCTTCAGTATTTGGTCAACAACAATTTCTTGGTACAACAAGAAGCAAAGATCGGTTGCACTCAATTCATCAAAAGCAGAGTACATGGTTGGTAGTCAAGAAAATTGTGAGGCTATCTAGATGAGGAAGATCCTTTCTGGGTTATTTGGTTAGCATATGGATCCTACGGTGATTTACTGTGAGAATCGGAGTTGTATCAAGCTATATGAGAATCAAGTTTTTCATGATCAGTCCAATCATATTGACATCTGGTATCACCATCTATGAGATTATGTGTAGAGGAGAATATTTTTGTTGGAGTACATTCCTACAGAGGAGAAGGATGAAGATATTTTGACAAAGGCATTGTCGAGATGAAATTTTAAGTTTCATAGAGGTAGGATCGGGGTAGTAGAAAATCCCTTTCTTATTGAGAGGGAGTGTTGAAAATGCAACAAGAAAATCCTAATTTAATTTTTCCTTGAATTAAATTAGGAATTAAATTTTAATTCCATATCTCACGACAACTTGTAATAATTAACTAAGTTAATTTGACTTAGTTAGATCAGTTAATTCGATTTGATGGTCTAACTAGATTCATGTAGAGTGCCTCCTACAATTAGGAGCACTAGTTGAGTTTATTTTTAGTTGTAATTATTTAATTCAGTCCAACTGAGTTAAATTCAGTTAAACTAGTTCCAACTGATGGAGGAATTAGTGGGAGATCTAGTAGTGAGGTGTAACTTGCAGTAGTGGGGTGTAACCCGCAACAGTGGGGTGTAACTTACTATAGTGGGCTGTAACTTGCGGTAGTGGGGTGTAACCTGTAGTAGTGGTGTGTAACCTACAGTGATCAGTAAACTAAAGATTCACTCATAATTAAATCATGCATGTCAGATCAGAGAAAAGCCCATTTGAGATTGGAGTTCTGGGACAGTGTACTATTAGCTTGAGCTTGATCTTGCATGGAAATAAATGAGATAGATAGAGATAGTAAATAATTTGCTCGGGCTTGAGAAAAGAATTGTAATCTTCTCACATTTTCTGATTAATGCAATATACAGATAGCAAGGGTTTTTAACTGTTGCTTTCCGTAGAAAATCATTGTGTTATGTGTGATTGAATTCTTTCTCTTATATGCTTCGTGATTTCATCAATAATTTATTGTTTCTGTTGATGAGTAGAGTAGATTCACATCAATTGTTTTAGCATATTATGATCTGCAGTTTGAATCTGCAAGGAATTTATACATACAACATCCTTTGCTACACATACCCAACACATATGCAATCTGATCACACTAATTATAACCTTACTCACACATAAGTGTATGCCTTGCTTCTCCAAAATGCATAGCAATTGACTCTAAGAACTAACAATCACTCCATTGCACTTGATCATCTTGTTTCTCACACACCTCGATCTTACTCATACGTCACTCTCCATGCTTAAATGTATTTTTCTCATTGCATCACACTAATGCTTAGCCATCAATCTCAAGGCGCTTTTCAAATCACACTATGATCAACATTAAATCATCAATCTATGGAAAATCACTTACCACTAACACACAAGAATATATGGAATTGATTCTCAAGTGCATGGCCAAATCACACTCTATGTAACCATATACATGTTGTATAATACCAAACAGGTTGTGCTACATCACACATGTTAACTGGTCTTCTAATTTCCTTCATACACAACATAACTCATTATGCAAAGACGTATATATTCTGATTACCCAGAAACATAACTCATTATCTAATCGATTAACAAAACCCTGGTCCATCCATGAAAGGAGTAGTTTAAACTTTTTACAAACACTAGATCTAGCCAAAAACCATGCACTTGACCAAATCAAACACATTTAATTTATTCCATTATGACCAAAACACCACCACGATCTATACACATGAGAACAAGCCAATCCAAGGCACTGAGACTAGATCAAAGGATTAACTTGGGTCATAACAAACTTAGACCATATCAATATTAACTCCAAACAACAATTTACCAACTCCTTTAATGAACAAATCAATCCACCATGCACTCATCCATTACGTGGACCCAAATTAACCATTTATTATTTTCCACTACATCACTGGACCGAATCAATCATGACCTAAAATTAATCGTTTAAGGAAACTGTTATCACTCAGGTTATTCCCTTTGACTCCCAAGGGAATACGACCGAGGTAACCACTAACCAATCTTTGGACTACAGGTTCTAGCCCACCTGCAATCAGAGAGGGCTCTCTCTTAATGATTTAGCTTTGTTGATGATGATTTTAGGCTAGTTATTGATTTCAAGGGGTTTTGTTTAAGTTTTGGTGGGAAGGATGATGCTTCCAAGTAGAGAGGTAGGTATAGTATGAAAGTTTCAAACCATTGGGCATGGAGTCAAGGAGTAGGACTGCTGGTGCGTTTTCTTGGTCACAAGAGGAATATGGAGCAAGATAGCAACACATGAAACAACATTCAAGCTAAATGGAGATGGATTGAAGGCTAAGGAATGAGAGGCAATTAAGAATCTCTCATTCAGTTTAACAGAGGGAAGGTGAATGAGCTCTATCTAGGAGCAGTGAAGAATCCCTAGATAACTGTCAAACATGGGTGAATTAGGGGAAATATGAGCCAAAGGGAATTCATATTCATTACCAATTCAGATGAAAACATAGAGGAACAACAGAAATTGAGGATAGAGTACGGTTAAACAAAGTCTAAGCTATTCATTTTTCCTGCTATTTAGATGGTAATACAATGGTGGCATAAACATATATAAACTGTAAACAGAGGTAGGAAACACTTATTGAGTCATGTTGCAGCACAAGAATTCCATAGTCACTCTTCAACCATTAGATAATACAACGGACAGTCCATCTTCCGAACTTTTAGCAGTCTTTGATTAAAGAAATCATCATACATACAGAGCGAGTCTCTAGTGGAGCGAATCAACCAACCAACCCTCTAAACAGTAAATTAGGGTGGTTTTTATAAGCAAAATATCTACAAGAATCAGATCTGAGACAGATATGATGCAATAAGTGTCTTTAACCTAACATATGCTTGAAATAAATGCCAAAATATCTATCTAATGCTGCGCTGGGGGCAGCTGCCTCAAAAATGAGTAACTATGATGTCCTTAGAGCTCTGTGCTGGCATTTGGCCATAACTGTGCTTTGATTTCTGCAACGCTGCCCTTAGGTGGCCTTATGCATTAACTTTGATCTGGTGAGCTTTGATGGCCCAACATTGCTTTGTTGACTTTCATGGGGGCCTCTTAATGTTTGCCTGCTTTGGAAATACAGATTTCCACCAAAAACACTAACTGATAGTCTTTGTCGCTTCCTCTGATACACTTTCACTGAACCTGGGCTCCTTATTGTCTTCTGAATGCTTTAAACTGTCCCATCGACATTTTATGGCTACTGTTTGGTACTCTGTTGCCTTAAGAACTGTTTTTGCCCCTTTTCTGAACCTATGTGAAGAAATTCATGTTAATTTGTGAATTTCGGGCCTGCTTGTAGCCGAGTCGTGAGAGGGTTTCCATTTTGGTCAATTTTTCTTAGCGATGCGCGATCAAAAACTGCCTCAGTTTTTCATTCCGGGCATCCCTTGCTGCAAATTTCGCGCTTCGCGCCCTTTTTGGTGATGACGTCAGCGGTGGGTCCCAGTACGGCAGTGACGTGGCAGGGTGACGTCAGCAGGGTGAGGTGGCAGTACGGTAGGGTGACGTGGCGTCTGACAAGGATGGCGACGTGGAGGTGACGTAGGTTGATGACGTTAGGAGGATGTGGTGCTGATGTCAGGGGCAGGGGAGTGGTTTCCGGCTTCCCCGCACCACTTTTTAGCGCAGGCGGTATTGGGGAAGGGGCCTCCGAACACGCTGGGAGGTCGACACGTGGCGGGGGTACAATAGGGAAACCGCCCATCCCCCGGACGTTAACCTCCGGCGGATCGAGAAGCAGGAATGGCTGCCCACCGTTGATCTCGGGCGCTGACCATCCGACGGCTGGCGGTAAAGGTGAGGTGATAGGGGGTTTAGGGACGGGATCTGCCCGACATAAAAAATGCGCCGAGGAGGTCAGAAAACTTGGTTAATGCGAAGAGTGGGGGTTTTATGTGCGCGAAAGGTAGGATAGTAAGGTTTCAAGGGTAAAGGGGTGGATATAGGTTATTAGCCTAACCAGAGGTTAGACCAATCCCAGAGTTATGACACGGATGGGTTCATAATAGTCCTAGATGGACTATTATTTCCCAGAACTGTATGTACATAGCTATAGTGCTATAGGGTGGGATATGTAATATTTTTGGGATTTTATATAGTTTTTGTAGCAATTAGGGATGGGGAAGTAGCTAGGGAGCTATATAAATAGAATTAGAAGTTAATATGGGATTGATGAAGAAAGCGCTAAGTATGGAAATCTTAGGCTCTAAAGGGGAAATAGGACTTGTAGAAGAAATATGAGATCCATAAGTAAAGCAGATCTTTACTTAGGCAAATGTTATGAAAAATGATGAATTTAAGAGATATCAAGCAAATCTTGACCTCTTTAGGGGAAGTTAGTGAATGATTTGGGGAAAGTAAGAACGGGAAAGTTAGACATGCCTCGCTTGAGCTGCTCCAGGGAAAATTGCCTCATGCTTGTGATCACAACAGATATAACACTTGAAAACATAAAATGGATCACAATTCCTCATTCTGCCACCACAAAACTACCTACCCAGCCTGCTTACCTAGCATTTTCCCTTCTTTTTGGTTTGGGTGCACTTGAACTAGCAAACCCAGCTTTTCAACTTTTCTTCTAGCTGTCCTCCTATCTAAATCTAGCCTTATATCTTCCAAGGGCCCATATTAAGCAGTTGGGCTCCTTCATTTCTCTACATTCCTAACAATCTGCCAAGATTAAACAGTTTGGACAGACATTTATTCTCTATCTCTAAAACAAGCAATTTAAACCTAGGGAAGCCAAGATTAAGTTGTTTGGCCTTCCCTTAATCGAGAAATCTTTCAAAAATGGAACTTTTGCATCATGGAAAAGATGAACATTTTTGGTACTTCCACTGTCAATCATGAAATATGAAACCTATTGCAATAGGAGGCTAATAGTGGCTCCACTTGGGGATGGCTTTTCCTTGTGAATTTCAAGAACAGCAGGTCAGATTGCCTTGATCTTCAATTGTTGCTGTACTCTGAAAACTTCCCTTTGCTGGCTGCTTTATTTATGTATATGACAGCAAACTTGAAGAGATTAGGGCCTTCACTTTGGGCTTCAACTGTAGTAAGCTTCTATCCAAACAAAAAACTGAAATCCTACCTACCTACTCTAATCAACACTTACTTTGCTGGTTAGGTGAAATGAAACAGCCAATGCAACCACTTAAGCATTATATACATCAGTGACCTTTGCTGCCTGTATTTGATGGTGTTTAAAACTGAGATCTTACAATCAAATCTGGCTTTGTTAAACTTTGAGAAGATAAGGAAACTCCTGATCTCCTTTGCTGAATCTAGAAACTGTACAAAAGGATCTTGCAAAATATGTACACTATTTCTGAGCTGAACCCAACAACTATGCAAATGTTCTGGATAGCTTTCATGCCATGAACCTGAAATATCATCCTTGTCTTCACCACCCTTCATGCTTTCAACTGTTGTTTGTGATGATGTTTTAACTGACTGTAGGGCCTGTCCACTGCAACCATTATCATCTTGATTTGGACCTTCATGGTCCGTCAATGGAGAAGAGTTCTGATTTCTTTCCTCATTCAACCTGTCAGTTGTTGGATCATTGAGAGTTTGGAAGGTTTGCTGTAATCTATTACATACATGTTCAAATGGAACTTGACAGATTCCTACCAGCTGTTCTTCTTTTTCTTTGAATAATTCAGATGATTCAAAACAAAAGGGCAAGGAACCAATTTGGATTTTTTGATCATATGTTGCTGATTCTGAGTCTTCCTCAATCTGATATTCAATGGCTCTTTGGGGCTGCAAAACTAGAGGCAATACATTTTGAACAATGGTTTGATTATCCTTCAGGCGGTCAATATCAACACTTGCTGACACTTGATTATACACAGCATGATGGTTATCCTTAAAAAATTGAAAAGATTCGAAACAAAAAGGCAAAGTTCCTTTGCTGAAATCAAAACACTCTGCAATTTCCTCCTTTTCTTCATAGCTGAAATGGGCACGTTGATCACTGGGTACAGGCTGCTGCTCCTGAACTTTGCTTTCTCCCAAAATAGCATCTGATTCCTCTGCAAGGCTGATTTGAACATTAGGCGCATAATCTTCATCATACAGATCATATTTGGGCAAACAACTGAAAGAAGAAAAGCCACCATATTCACATATTATATCAGGAGATTGCTCCTTCACATATGACTCTATGAATATGTTTTCTGATCTATGGTTGGTTGAATTGGTAAAAATCTGTTCAGAAATGTCAACCCTTTCTTCTTGTGGAGCAAAAGTGTCATGGTGATCTAAACATTCAACTTTCATTGTGACCATCTGCTTTAATTCCTCTGCTTTCTTTATCAAGATATCAAGTTCTTCCTCTTTTTCTGCTTTCAGCTTCCTCTCCCTAACTTTCAGATTAACCTCTACATCTACTGCCGTGTTCTGCATCTGTTTCATAGTGGAGGGGTTTCTCTCTCTCAGATGAAATTCTATCTCTGGATCAAATGCTGTTGGATAATGCAATAGAGCCAAATTAGGGGGAGGTTTTATATTCAATGGCATTGAATGATAAATTTGATTGAATCTGTCTGAAAATTGTTGTACTGTCTCATCTGGATGTCTTTTTAACTGATTATATTCTTCTACGATCATGAGGAGATTGACTTTGATTATCCATCTATCAAGGAAGAGTTTGAGAAATTGCTCAAGATTTGAGATGCTTGCGTGAGGCAAAGTTTTGAACCAACTCCTGACTTTGCCTTGCAAAGAAAGAGCGAAAAGCCTAATACTAACATTCTCAATATCCACTTCAAATAAGTTAAGATAATCTTCAAAAACTTGGACATGCTTCTGAGCAGTAACTCCATTCTCTCCATCAAATCTTGGGAGATACTCCGGATGATTTTTAGGCAAAGGATTGAGCATGGGAGGCAAAATGAGAGGTTTATATCTATCAGGAACTTTATGAGGCACGAGAGTATGTACAGGGATTGAATGGCTGGGCTCGATATGAACAGGGATAGGATGATTTGCTTTGATACTTGTTTCCTCCTTGGCTGTATGGTGATCTTCAGCAGCATTTAAAGGCTGTTGTTCTAATGTGCAAGGAGGGCTTTCCTCAACATTTTCAAAAGGCAAATCATAAAAATCAAATTTAAACTCGTACTTAAAATACAATATACACAGCAAAATTTTATGGAAGAGAAAGAACATGACCTCTTGGATAATAATCCGGGTCAACAGCCTGATCTGCTCATATATTTCTTTTGGGTTCATTTCTCCAGTGGAGTCTTTATTATGAGGATGATGTGGAGTCGCCAGGTGGATAAACTAACTTTGAAGGATCTGATCTCTGTCCACCAACACAGGCCAGAGCTGAATATGGAATAAACTAAAAAAGGGGAATTTTCTTCAGGAAACAAAATATTTTGAGATTTTATGAGAATTTTTTATTTTTTGGGATTTTTCAAAACAAGTTTAAGATTTATTCGAAAGGAAAACTGATCAAAAATGGGGATTTACAGCAATAAACAAATGATTGTCCCCAGCGGAGTCGCCATTATGTTATCACTCAGGTTGTTCCCTTTGACTCCCAAGGGAATACGGCCGAGGTAACCACTAACCAATCTTTGGACTACAGGTTCTAGCCCACCTGCAATCAGAGAGGGCTCTCTCTTAATGATTTAGCTTTGTTGATGATGATTTTAGGCTAGTTATTGATTTCAAGGGGTTTTGTTTAAGTTTTGGTGGGAAGGATGATGCTTCCAAGTAGAGAGGTAGGTATAGTATGAAAGTTTCAAACCATTGGGCATGGAGTCAAGGAGTAGGACTGCTGGTGCGTTTTCTTGGTCACAAGAGGAATATGGAGCAATATAGCAGCACATGAAACAACATTCAAGCTAAATGGAGATGGATTGAAGGCTAAGAAATGAGAGGAAATTAAGAATCTCTCATTCAGTTTAACAGAGGGAAGGTGAATGAGCTCTATCTAGGAGCATTGAAGAATCCCTAGATAACTGTCAAACATGGGTGAATTAGGGGAAATATGAGCCAAAGGGATTTCATATTC
Organism: Pinus tabuliformis; assembly: GCA_031772625.1. Lineage (NCBI taxonomy): Eukaryota > Viridiplantae > Streptophyta > Pinopsida > Pinales > Pinaceae > Pinus > Pinus tabuliformis. The sequence goes on along the minus strand of CM062811.1, from coordinate 972,375,710 downwards.
ATTACCAATTCAGATGAAAACATAGAGGACCAACAGAAATTGAGGATAGAGTGCGGTTAAACAAAGTCTAAGCTATTCATTTTTCCTTCTATTTAGATGGTAATACAATGGTGGCATAAACATATATAAACTGTAAACAGAGGTAGGAAACACTTATTGAGTCATGTTGCAACACAAGAATTCCATAGTCACTCTTCAACCATTAGATAACACAACAGACAGTCCATCTTCCGAACTTTTAGTAGTCTTTGATTAAAGAAATCATCATACATACAGAGCGAGTCTCTAGTGAAGCGAATCAACCAACCAACCCTCTAAACAGTAAATTAGGGTGGTTTTTATAAGCAAAATATCTACAAGAATCAGATCTGGGACAGATCTGATGCAATAAGTGTCTTTAACCTAACATATGCTTGAAATAAATGCCAAAATATCTATCTAATGTTGCGCTAGGGGTAGCTGCCTTAAAAATGAGTAACTATGATGTCCTTAGAGCTCTGTGCTGGCATTTGGCCATAACTGTGCTTTGATTTCTACAGCGCTGCCCTTAGGTGGCCTTATGCATTAACTTTGATCTGGTGAGCTTTGATGGCCCAACACTGCTTTGTTGACTTTGATGGGGGCCTCTTAATGTTTGCCTGCTTTGGAAATACAGATTTCCACCAAAAACACTAACTGATAGTCTTTGTCGCTTCCTCTGATACACTTTCACTGAACCTGGGCTCCTTATTGTCTTCTGAATGCTTTAAACTGTCCCATCGACATTTTATGGCTGTTTTTCGACCCTCTGTTGCCTTAAGAACTGTTTTTGCCCCTTTTCTGAACCTACGTGAAGAAATTCCTGTTAATTTGCGGGCCTGCTGGTAGCCGAGCCATAAGAGGGTTTCCATTTTGGTTAATTTTTCTTAGCGATGCGCGATCAAACACTGCCTCGGTTTTTCATTCCGGGCATCCCTTGCTGCAAATTTCGCGCTTCGCGCCCTTTTTGGTGATGACGTTAGCATGACGTCAGCGGTGGGTCCCAGTACGGTGGTGACGTGGCAGGGTGACGTCAGCAGGGTGACGTGGCAGTACGGCAGGGTGACGTGGCGTCTGACGAGGATGGCAACGTGGCGGTGACGCAGGTTGATGACGTCATGAGGATGTGGTGCTGATGTCAGGGGCAGGGGAGTGGTTTCCGGTTTCCCCGCACCACTTTTCAGCACAGGCGGTATTGGGGAAGGGGCCTCCGAACACGCCAGGAGGTCAACACGTGGCGGGGGTATGGCAGGGAAACTGCCCATCCCCCGGACGTTAACCTCCGGTGGATCGGGGAGTAGGAATGGCCGCCCACCGTTGATCTCGGGCGCTGGCCATCAGACGGCTGGCGGTAAAGGTGAGGTGATAGGGGGTTTAGGGACGGGATCTGCCCAACATAAAAAACACACCGAGGGGGTCAGAAAACTTGGTTAATGCGGAGAGTGGGGGTTTTATGTGCGCGAAAGGTAGGATAGTAAGGTTTCAAGGGTAAAGGGGTGGATATAGGTTATTAGCCTAACCAGAGGTTAGACCAATCACAGAGTTATGACACGGATGGGTTCATAATAGTCCCAGATGGACTATTATTTCCCAGAACTGTATGTACGTAGCTATAGTGCTATAGGGTGGGATATGTAATATTCTTGGGATTTTATATAGTTTTTGTAGCAATTAGGGATGGGGAAGTAGCTAGGGAGCTAAATAAATAGAATTAGAAGTTAATATGGGATTGATGAAGCAAGCGCTAAGTATGGAAATCTTAGGCTCTAAAGGGGAAGTAGGAGTTGTAGAAGAAATATGAGATCCATAAGTAAAGCAGATCTTTACTTAGGCAAATGTTATGAAAAATGATGAATTTAAGAGATATCAAGCAGATCTTGACCTCTTTAGGGGAAGTTAGTGAATGATTTGGGGAAAGTAAGAATGGGAAAGTTAGACATGCCTCGCTTGAGCTGCTCCAGGGAAAATTGCCTCATGCTTGTGATCACAACGGATATAACACTTGAAAACATAAAATGGATCACAATTCCTCATTCTGCCACCACAAAACTACCTACCCAGCCTGCTTACCTAGCATTTTCCCTTCTTTTTGGTTTGGGTGCACTTGAACTAGCAAACCCAACTTTTCAACTTTTCTTCTGGCTGTCCTCCTATCTAAATCTAGCCTTATATCTTCCAAGGGCCCAGATTAAGCAGTTGGGCTCCTTCATTTCTCTACATTCCTAACAATATGCCAAGATTAAACAGTTTGGGCAGAGATTTATTCTCTATCTCTAAAACAAGCAATTTAAACCTAGGGAAGCCAAGAGTAAGCTGTTTGGCCTTCCCTTAATCGAGAAATCTGTCAAAAATGGAACTTTTGCAGCATGGAAAAGATGAACATTTTTGGTACTTCCACTATCAATCATGAAATATGAAACCTATTGCAATAGGAGGCTAACAGAAACCACAAGAAAAGTTCTATATTAGCTTGTGGTTTTATGCTTTTCCACCTACAGGAAGTGTCATGGGCATGACACAATAAGCTAGAGGTAATTGATGTGGTCAGGAAGAAGCAAGACAAGAAAATTTCTGCAAGTGTCATGGGCATCAAGAAGAAAGCCAATGTCAGTCTCAATTACTTAGCTAGTTTTACCTTCTTTCAATTATTTCAGTGTCCAACCTCTGTCAAACACCTACAATCATGATATCAAGAATTTTTGTAGCTCCATAACACATCACTAATACCAAAATTATGCCACAATAACAATATAACACATCACTAATACCAATATTATACCACAATAACAATATAATCTTTGACACACTAAACACTCAATGACAGTTGCATCATCAAACCATGAAGCAAACATGAGTGGATATCAATTCCAACTTTCCATAATGTCAACAATCTACCAATTTGGCATTGATGGAAACCTCTTGTAAATACCATACCTTATGATTTTTCTCTCTCCCCCTTTGGTATCAATGGAAAACATAACATAATTATCTGGTTACTAGGTTGATCAAGGTGGCCATGAAGAACTTGTTCGCTGCAAATAATTACAACATGAGGATTAGAAGCTGGAGCAGAAACATACCAACAACAACATAGTTTCACTTACTTTGACCAAGAGCACCTCACCAATGTTTGCACTCACACGTCGCTCTCACAACACTCCAAAATAAATGGTACCTACTCCAATAGCATAATGATACAAGGATCATATATAAAATCTCAGCATAACATGACTTAATATAAATACAATATACAAATATGCTTCAACAGTCCTCCTCATCAATCTATCATTATATCATTAGTCAGGTTCAATAACATACAACTATGCTTATGTAGTGCAAGCTCTAGCTATGGAAAACAAGTAAACAAGAAACAAAAAATTAACATAACTAATAGCACATGAGTTAATACAACAACTGTTATGAAACCAGCTCACAAAAAGATAGAAAAGATAGATCAACGCCTTAGAAATAAGCCTCTTCTAGGGGGAAACCTCCTTTACATTACACAAATGAACAATTCTTAAATGATTCAAATGAAAAAACCCCCTTTCTATATATAGGAGTCTAAGGGGTCACAACATAACCAAATCCAACCTAACAATAATAATATAAAGGCACAAAAATAACAATAGTGGGATTCTATGGGGCACAATAATAACAATATGGGGACAATAGGGGCACAACAATAACAATAAGAGACACAACAACAAGAGTAATGGGGGAATCACTAGTATTATAGGGACCTAACATGCCCCTCTCCTTCAAAAAAGTGTTGTCCTCAATGCTTGCGTAGTTCTGGATGCTTCTATATAAAATTCTCATCCTCCCATGTGGAATCTTCAACGGGTAATTTCTTCCACTTGATGAGATACTCTGAAATTGATCAATTTCGTAGCTGTTGAGTTCTTGTTTCTTTGACTGCTTTAGGTTCCAATATGATTTTTCCTTCCTCATTAAGTTTTGGCAATATTGTTTGAATTGGAAGCTTGTAACCTATAACCTTCTTTAAGCATGAAACATGGAAAAATGGGTGCACTCGGGAAGCTGCAAGAAGCTCCAATTTGTATGGCATAGTACCTATCTTTTGCAACACCTTGTATGGACCATAATACTTTGGTGATAATTTATTATCCTTCTTAGCTTGCTTGAGGGAAATTTGTTTATATGGTTGTATGTTAGGTCCCTATACTACTAGTGTAACCCCTTATTGTTATTAGTACAACCCCCTTATTATATCGTTGTGCCCATGTAATCCCCATATTGTTATTATTGTGCCCCATAGAAGCCCACTATTGTTACTATTGTGCCCTTACATTATCATTGTTATGTCAGCTCTGATTATATTATGACCCCTTAGACTCTTATATATAGAAAGGAGGTCTTGCCATTTGTATCATCTAAGAATTGTTCATTTGTGTAATGTAAAGGAGGTTTCCCCCTGGAAGAGGCTTATTTCTAAGGCGTTGATCTATCTTTACTATCTTTTTGTGAGCTGGTTTCATAAAATTTGGTATTAGAGGTTTGGATTCTAGGGTTTCATTACTCCAGACAGGTCATTGTGGAATTGTTGCTATAACTTTTTTTTGCGATGTTTCAAAAGCTAAAAAAAAAAACCCATTTGACAAGAAATCTCCCTGAACCTCGGGTCCAAATTTCAGATATTGTCTTGCTATATTTTAGGATATATGATCTGAGGACGTTAGGCTTTTTGCAAGCTACAGAATTTCATCTAAACAGGTCATCGTGGAATTTTTGCTATAGCATTTTCCATACGAAGTTTTAGAACATAAAAAGAAAACCAATTTGAGAAGAAACCTATCTGAACCTCGGGTGCAAATTTAAGATCTTTTCTCACTATACTTCGGATATATGATCTCAGGAATTTAGGGTTTTTGCAGACTCCCGAATTACACCCTAAATAGGTGACCTTGGAAAAATCATCATAACGTTCTCTTTGAGAATCAGCTTGAAATTTCGTAAGAAGTTACAGAAAGAGGACAGATGATATCTTGTTTGGGTATTATTTTTAGAACCTAAGGTTGAAACAGTGACATGTGGAACGTCGTACAATTTCACTCTACTGAACTAGTTTATAATTAGGTCATCACGGGAGATTGGGAATAGATCTTTCTTCAAGAATCCAATTGCGATCAAACTTGCGGAGTTACAAAGAGGACTCAGAGGGCTATTACAAACTGAAATTTCAGAACTTAAAGATCCGAAAGTATAGATTTACGGTCGTTTCAAGATCGAGCTCCTAAAATCAAGAAAAAGCAAGATGAGGAAGTTTGATGGCAAGGATTCGGTAAATTGGATACTACAGATGGAGAAATATTTTTATCTACATGGTGTACCACTGTTAGAAAAGGTACATATTGCATCTAATTATTTAGAACCGAATCAATTTTTAGGGTATAGAGGGCTTTCTTCTCGTAAACCACTTGTCACATGGTCAATTTTCATGGAGGAAATGATATCACGTTATGAGGATACAAAGAGAAACACCTTCTTTAGCCAATTGATAAATCTAAAAAAAATGGGTTCAATGGTAGAGCACATTAAGGGATTCCAAAAATTAAAAATAAGGGTAAATGATATTCTAGAGAAGAAAATGGTTGATTTCTTCATAGGGACTTTAAAGGATAACATTCAACACGAGGTTCGTCTTTGGGAACCTGATTCATTGGAGAAGGCATTCAGGTTGGCAAGAAAAATTGAAAGCGAAATTATGGAAACAAGGAATCCCACCACTCACGACTATAATTATGGGAATGGTTTTTCTCCTAGCCTTCCACAACCTACAAGGTTTACACCACAACAATTGGAAGAAAAAAGAGAAAAAGGGCTTTGTTACAATTGTGATAGAAAATACACTAAAGGTCATAAGTGTGCTGAGAAGAAATTATTTTACATAGATTATGAAGAGGAGGAAGAAAAGGATCAAGAAAAATCAAAAGAAGAGGATATACACTAGGAAACCACCCCAGAGAAAGAAGAAATGAATCTAACCATATCTTGTAAAGCATTGGAAAGAATTACCACTCCTCAAACTCTCAAGATAGAAGGACATATCAAGAAGAAAAAGGTTCAAGAAGTGAAAGATCACATCGAGAAAGAAGAAATTAATCCAACCATATCTTGTAATGCATTGGCCAGAATTACCACTCCTCAAACTATCAATATAGAAGGACATATCAAGAAGAAAAATGTTCAAGAATTGAAAGATCACATCGAGCATCAAGAAATGAATCCGACCATATCTTGTAATGCATTGGAAGAAATTACCACTCCTCAAACTATCAAGATAGAAGGACATATCAAGAAGAAAAATGTAATAGTGTTGATTGATTCAGGCAGTACCCATAATTTTATTCATTGTAAGATAGCCAAAGAATTGAATTGCTTCCTATATCCAGCACCCGAGTTTCAAGTGATGGTTGTAAGTGGAGGAACCATAAATTTCTCAGGAAAGTGCCATAATATCAAGTTATCCATGGGAGAATATGTATTGAATAGCCCAATGCTTTCCATTCCAATGGGTGGTGCTGATGTTTTACTAGGAGTCCAATGGCTACAATCTTTGGGTATAATAGCTTTTAATTTTCAAGAACTTTTCTTGAAATTTTTTTGTGAAGGAAAGGAAGTTGAATTGAGGGGTATCGAAGGGAAACCTGGAAAGATAATCAACTCTAACAGCATGACAAAGCTTCTAAATAAAGAACAATAGGGTGTAATTGCATAATTATGTTCACTAGAGGATCCCACATCAAAATCATCTATTTCTCCAGATCTCCAAAATGTTTTGGACAATCATTCCAAGGTATTTGAGACTCCCAAAGGTCTCCCACCTATTTGTGATCATGATCATGATATTCATTTGATTCTAAGAAGTGTTACTCCAAACATCAGGCCTTACAGATATCCATATGCCCAAAGGAGTGGGAACTCATTGAAAAGTTGCAGAAGATCCCAGTTCAAACAATATTGTGAGAACTTGACAAGGAAGGAAAAATCATATTGGAACCTGATGCAGTCACAGAACTGAGAAATCGACAGCTACAAAATAGATCAATTTCAGAGTATCTCATATAGTGGAAGAACTTACTTGCTGAAGATTCCACATCGGAGGACAAGAATTTATACAGAAGCATCAAGAACTACTCAAGCATTGAGGACAACACTTTTTGAAGGAGAAGGGCATGTTGGGTCCCTATACTACTAGTTGTTGAGCATTAGAGAAGGTATGTAATTGCCACCTATTTTGTTATCTTTTCCTTTAATTCATAACTTATTTGCATTAAGAAATAGGCATATGGAAAAAGATTATGATAAATTTTAGAAGATTTGTGAGCAACGTAAAATGACTAATAATTATCTTTTCCTATGTAGAAAAAGAAGAAAATGGAAGATCTCCATTCCAAAGGAAAAGACAAGATGAAATCAATTTCTGTCCCTTTGAGAGAGAACTGCATCCAAACAAGGCAATCCAGATTGGAGTGTATAAGCTAGGAAAAGGAAGAGGAGATACCAAATCGGCGCAAAAGAACGAAGAAAATAACTGGGAAATAATGGCATGGATCCTGAGGGATCGTTGCCTTAAAGATTATCTGTATCTTTGATATTTCCACTTAGCTGTTATAAAAAGGGGACAACATTGCTAGCCCAGGGGAGACTATGGTTGTTTTTATGAAATTCACTATTGTAACTTAAACTTTGATCATCGACTCTCTTTAAAAGAGTGATTACTGTAACTTTGTTTTGATTCTTAATATATAAACTTTGTTGCTGTTCCATCTTTGATTCTAGAGTAATCATAGCAGTGCGTCCCTAGAGGCTAAGGGCCTGGCTCTGGTGGATCACTTGCTTCCTGTACCATTATTTTCCGATTCCAAGTCGTGTGTGGTTTGATTTCTCTTATTTGCTTTGTTCAGTAATATGTTGTTCCTTATTATTTCATGTATTGGCTCTGTTATATTTCATTCATATTTGAATAGTAAGGTTATCCTCTGCAACTGGAATGTTATGTTGTTCATTCTGAATTTTTATCACATTGCCGTTCCTTTACAGATTGATACTATTGTATAACATTGTTGTTCCTTCCAGATTGACATTACTATTCATTTACAGAGTAACAATACTGTGTATTTACAAATCGATATTATTGTCTATTTATCTACAATTTACTTCCGAGTGCAATTGTTGTTCATTGGGATTGCTATTCCATAGTGACTGCAATTACTGTTTCTTCACAACCATGATTCATAATTGTTGTGCTGAAACTCAGATTACTGTTTTCTTCAATATAGACGTGCTATGTGTGATATTCGATTTGGTATACTATGCGTTTACATTTGATTTAGGTTGACTGTTCAATATTTCATACTTCACTTTAGTTTGTTGTTCCATTTTCGTTTGTTGTTCAAATCATTTCTGAGGTAAAGATTGTTGCTTAATACTCGTAGATTACAATTACTGCTTCAATCATTTCAGTAGGTTAATGCCTTGCTATTGAATCTTGTTAAATAGATTAGTTGTTGTTCCTTTTCCTATTATTTGAATCATCATTGCTTTGGTGTGAGCAGAATGATATGAAACCGTAGTGAACATTGACTATTGTTGTCCAATTCCCAGGTTGATGATCTTTTCCTTAATTTCTTTTCAATTACATCAGTTTACAAAGGGAAGAGTTATTATTTCTGCACCCTTGACTGATAAAGTGTTGTAGTTCCTTAAGTGAATGATTTGGTTACAAGCATTTCCAGTTCTTGTCATTACATTTAAAGGTTGTTTTCAGCATTTAGTTACTTTTGCAAAAGCACTATACTACTAGCATTACTCTTGACAAATGACCGCCTCAAACTGAGTACACTCTTTGAGATAAAAAATCGTACCTGGATTGATAATTAATGTAGGGTAAATAGAGGTGAAAAAGACCCTTTTTATTGCTCGACATTTTGGCGCCGTTGTCGGGGAAGAGTGTAGCCATTTGTTTCTTTTCAGAGTAGTGTAAGTACCTGCTAGGAGAGAATTGGGTTTTAAAAACGGAAGGTAAGAACCTGCGTACGGAGCATGTAACAGCCCTGCTCCCCTGCCCGCTTTCCTGCAAATTTGTTGTTATTTTGGGTAGAAATCAGCATTTGATTTGTGTGCATGAATAAGCAGAAAAAGCCTAAAAGGAATCCTAAACCACTACCCAAGCCTGATAAAGCTAAGGGGCCAGTGACCCTTTGCCAATCGACTTTTATAGACGAAATCCTTAAAAAAGCAGAATCTCAGCCTTCAGTAGGACCTAGAAAAGTTGCTTCTAGACAACCTACTAGTTCCCTTCAGGCCACAGGATCACCATCTGTAGCCTTTGCTGAGGTGCACAGCCAAACTGAGGAGCAAGATTTTCAAGAAATTGAGAATTCTAGCCCAAAATCATTGCAAGAAGGGAACCTTAGTAACCTCTGTGAAGGAAGAGGAGAAACAGGGGAAACTAAAGAACCAAGATCCCCTCTCGGAATAATTCAGCCATTAAGCAGCCCAGATAAGGGAAGTGCTGCAAAAATCATCCAGAATGAAGTTGAAGAACCTCAAGAGCTAAAATCCCCCCAGACATTAGGAACTCTCATCATCCCAGACAAAGGAAGTGCTGTTAAGGCCATTCCTGTTAAGGCCATCCCTGCTCCATCTAACCAACCTAGGAATACCCTCCTAGAAATCCTGGAAGGTTATTGGCACATATTTGACCAAATGGCTCAGAACCAGCCAAACACCCAAACCTCCACACTGCAATATCCCATTGTAGATACTGCAGTCAATGCACCTATGAAGGAAATTCCTCTCCAGCATATCCCTACATTTCATGGCCTAACATCGGAAGACCCAGATGCATTTTTGTTCGAATTCGATGTGCTGTGTAGAGGATATGACTATACCACTGACCCCCAAATGCTGAAACTATTTCCCTCTACATTAAAAGGAGTTGCTTTATGATGGTTTATGGGGTTGGGTGGAGGTGTTATAAATGACTGGGATCAGATGAAAGGTGCTTTCCTGAAGAAATATTAGGATTATTGTAGATCCAAAGAGTTAAAAGATGAAATATTTCAGATGGTAGCTAGACCTAATGAAACACTAGAAGAATATGTTGAACGTTTTTAGTATAATCTTCAAAGATCTCCTTATGCATCATTACCCTTACCTGATAATGTATTAAAAACAACATTAATTAAAGGTATGAAGGAACAATGGATTGAAACATTGAATATTATGGGAAAAGGAGACATTTATCAAGAAGATTTTGCTAACATCATTGATTTATGTATCAGGAGCTCACGAGGAAGCACAAGGCTAAAACCAGCGGAACATGACAGGTTTACAAGGGACAACAAGATCTCTGGAGAAGGAGTAACTCACGTGGAAATTGGAAATTTATTAGAAAATTTCAAAACTGATATATTGGGAACTCTGACAACGCAGCTTGATATTATGCAAGCCAAATAGAAACAAGCAGAGGCAGAGAAAAATTTGGCAATATTCTGTCCCAGATGTAGAAAGAAACACAGCCACAAAGAGTGCCCATTAGATGCGGTTCAAGTTTGCGCCATTTGTACAAAAGACCACTCTACAGAAAGTTGTCCCTCACTTCCTGGTTTGAAAGTGGTATACAAAGAAGCGGAAGAAGAACTAGAACCGGTGTACCTACTTAATCAGTGCCATCAATGGCAGCCGTGACAATCAGGTATGTTCCCTGATCCAACTTCTTCTTTCCAGCCTCCACAATATCATGCTCAGAAATATAATACAATGTGTCAAAATCAACCTCACTTCTCAAATTGGTCACAACAACCATTTCCTTCATCATCGCCATGGCCGAATCAAGCAAGCCAATCTAATTGGCCAAATTTTCCCTACGCCCCACCATATTGGCAAAACAATGCGTATCCAGCACAATGGTCCCCTCCCACTTCACAGAGTCAAGCCTGGCAGACAAATTGGCAAAGACCGATGAATCAGCCAGTAGGAACCATTCCAATCCCTCAACCTACACTGCTAGCACTACAACAAAATCCCTAGTCCAATTTAAGACCGCAACTCCTAGCCCAATCCAACCCGAACCCGAATAACAGACCACTCCAATTTGTTCAAATAATTGAAACACCCGAGCTAGAAACCAATCTAAGGGAGTACAATGACCTTCAATTGAGGTATGGACGCATTATAGAGACCGAGGGAGATAAAAATGCTCAAGTTGAAAACCAGTTACCCGCAAAACAACCATTATAAGAAGAAGATGTGGTTAGAAAATAGATTCATGACCAAGCAACCACATCTTCTCCCCCATTCCCGAAACGATTAATTATACCACGCCCTATAGAACATCCTGACTTTGATATTCTGGGAGAACTTAAGAACCTATACATAAAAATCCCACTCCTCCAAGCCATCCAAGATATCCCAATATATGCAAAGACCATCAGAGAACTATGTATAAAAAAACCAAGGAGGAGAATAGCAAATAACCCAACAGTCCAAGTAGTTGGCACCTTATCTGAACTGTTATCAAGTAGAGAAGCACCCGTCAAATATGAAGACCCAGGAAATCCAATAGTAACAGTACAAATCAATGGACAAACTTTTTCAAATGCCTTAGTTGATTTAGGGGCTGCAATTAATATCTTAACAACCACCACTTGTCAAAAATTGGGCATTACATCAGTAGAACTGACTTCCACTTTATTGGAACTGGCTGACTGATCAGTGGTTAGGCCGGAAGGCACACTACATGATGTCATGGTATCCGTTGATTCCTAGGAATACCCTGTTGACTTTCTGATAATAAACCCCAAAAAATGACTTGGTGGACATCCATTAATCTTAGGCAGACCTTGGCTTGCAACCGCTGATGCTTACATTGGCTACTGACAAGGCAGTATGACCATAACTAGAGGGAGTAATATGAAGAATCTAGCCCTATACCCTCCAGTCCATCCAAGTGTAACAATAATAAAAGCTAACAAACATCATGTAGCATACCTTACCGAAAAAATTAGATCCCCATTAACTATAGAAGATGCCCTCGATTTCAAAGATCAAATAGAGGATGATGTTATTAACAACTTTATTAACCAAGCTGAATCCAGACCCCACGTACAATGTCACATGATAGAGGTAGCATTTGATAATGAATTAGAAGAATATCCTTTCAAAAACACTCATGATCAAACAATACCTACTACCTCTATTTCAAATAGAAAAACTATAGAGATTGAGCCAAGAAAAACTTTAAACATCAATAATAACCTAACTCCTAAACAGGAAGAGAAGCTGATCCAACTATTGAGAAAATACAAGGAAGAATTTGCATGGGATTATTCGGACATGAAGGGAATCGATCTCCAGCTATGTACACACCAAATTTATACAGAAAAGGATGTAAGACCTATTCGCCAACCCCAAAGAAGACTTAACCCTCATTTAAAAGACATTGTGAAAGCTGAACTACAAAAACTTTTAGATGTAAACTTTATTTATCTTATCTCTGATAGAAAATGGGTCTCTCCACTTGTAGTGGTGCCAAAGAAGAATGGAAAGTGGAGGATTTGTGTAGATTACAAAGAATTAAATAAAGCAACCCAAAAAGACCAATTTCCCCTTCCATTCATTGACCAGGTATTAGATACATTAGCAGGAAAGAAATTCTTTTCTTTCTTGGATGGCTTCAGTGGATACAATTAGATTCAGATTGCCCCTGAAGACCAAAATAAAACTACTTTTACCTGTCCTTGGGGAATGTTTACCTACAGAGTTTTACCCTTTGGCCTATGCAATGCCCCTGCCACATTTCAAAGGGCTATTCTCAGCATCTTTTCAGATTTAATAAATGAAGGGCTCGAAGTATACATGGATGATTTCACACCATACAAAGATGATTTAGACCTAGCACTAGACACATTGGAAAAAATGTTGCAATGATGTATCGCTACCAAGCTCTGCCTGAGCCATGAAAAATACTATATGATGATGACTGAAGGACTCATCCTAGGTTATTATATCTCAACAGTTGGAATACAGGTAGATTCAGCCAAAATTCAAATAATTTTGTTAATACTTACTCCTGCCACACAAACAGAGGTACGCAGTTTCCTTAGATTTTTTGGTTATTATAGGAGATTTATAGAACATTTTTGTCAAATAGTTGCACCTCTATACACACTAATAGGGAATGTTGACTTTGTTTGGATAGATAAATGTGACCATGCTTTTAAGGATCTAAAAAAGCTTGTCTCAACGACCCCAGTGCTCAGAGGTCCAAACTGGGACCTGCCATTTCAAATTTCATCAGATGCTTCAGACACAGCTATTGGAGTAGTCCTTGTGTAGGAAGAAGACAAAAAACAATATGCAATCTATTATATTAGCAATAATTTGTCTCCTTCTAAGATGAACTATACTGTTACTGAAAAATAATTTTTAGCTGTAATACATGCTGTAAATAGATTTAGGCATTACTTCACTGGATATCCTGTTGCTTTATATACAGATCACTCTGCCATAAAATATTTAGCAAATAAACCGATTACAAACGGTAGAGTAACAAGATGGCTGATTTTATTGTAGGAATTCGACATCACAATAAAAGACCAACCTAGAAAAGAAAATCTTGTAGCTGACTTTCTCTCACGAATGTCAAAACCAGTGGATGCAGCAGCAGTCGAAGATCAATTTCCAGATGAACATTTGTTCACTGTTACTGTCAAAACACCCTGGTATGCTGATGTTGCGAATTATTTAGTAGTAGGCAAATTACCAAAACATCTGACTCCCAATGAACGAAAGCAGATTGTCCAGCGTAGTACCCGATTTTCTTGGATTGGGGGCTACCTATTTCATATAGGAGCAGATATGCACATTAGAAGATGCATCCGTGAAGATGAAATTTTTGACATTCTGAAAGCTTGTCACGATGGACCGTGTGGCAGACATTTTGTAGATCGAAGAACTGGTCACAAAGTTCTGCAAACAGGGTATTATTGGCCCACAATCTTCAAAGATGCAAAGAAATTTGTTCAAGCTTGTGATAGTTGCCAAAGAGCAGGATGCCTTGGACAGTCCGACGAAATGCCTTTGAACCCATAACTAGTCATTGAACCATTTGAGCATTGGGTGCTCGATTTTGTTGGTCCGATCAACCCATCATCAAACCAGAAAACATATATTTTCGTAGCAACGAAATATGTGACCAAATGGGTTGAAGTAGAGGCACTGCCAAGAGCTACAAAGGATTTCGTCATTTATTTCTTGTTCCAGATATTTGTGCAATATGGCCTCCCAAGAGACATAATCACGGATGGGGGACCACAGTTTGTTGGTAATAAAATTGTTGCAACACTAAAAAACTATCATATTCAGCATAAAATTACTACTCCATACCACCCACAGGCCAATGGCCAAGTAGAAAGCACGAATAAAGTAATAGAAGAAATACTGACAAAAACCATTGCATCACACAGACATGATTGGGCTACAAGATTGTCAGAATCCTTGTGGGCATACAGAACAACATGGAGAAGTACCACTGGTTATTCACCACATCAACTAGTATTTGGAAAGGAACCCATCTTTCCAATAGAATTCGAAATACAAACCTTGAGAACAACACAAGAAGTCGGTCTAGATTTAAACGAGGCCCAGATTAATAGACTACAGCAGATCAACGAGCTGGATGAAATCAGGCTCTCTGCTCTTCAACATACCACATTAATCCAACAACAGAGAGCCAAATGGCATGACACCCTCATCAAAAATAAAGTCTTCCACGAAGGAGATTGGGCGCTCCTATACGATTCCAAGTTTCAGGATTTTCTGGGGAAACTTCAAACTCGCTGGCTAGGACCATACGAAATCCAGAAGGTACATGATAATGGCACCATTACTTTAACCACCATTGATGGATCTGGACATACCTTTAAGGCAAACAGCCACCAAGTTCGATTGTACCACAAACCACTTACTTGGGAATCCTTCTACCAGCAACTCCGGGAAGACTCTGACATGCAGATTCTGGTTGAGGAAGAGAACTCTTCCTCACCTTTGGTTCACTAAGTGATTTGATTGCTTTTAAATTTTGTACATAATTCTTTTGTTTTGTTTGTGTAAATTACTTTCTGTACATATTTCTGCATTTCTGCAACTTTTGCATTTTGTTGTTCCTTTCGGATGGAACAACATTTTCACCGTTCTGCTGTTCCTTTTCGAAGGAACACACTTCTACATTTTGTTGTTCTTTCGGACGTAACAACATTTTCACCGCTTTGCTGTTCCTTTTTGAAGGAACAACGCTTTTGCATTTAGATGTTCCTTTTCGAAGGAAAAACAGTTCCACCATTTTGCTGTTCCTTTTCGAAGGAACAACACTGTTGCATTCTGTTGTTCCTTTCCAAAGGAACAACATTTTCACCATTTGCTGTTCCTTTTCGAAGGAACAACATTTTTTCTTTCTGTTGTTCCTTTCCGAAGGAACAGAATTTCTGTCATTTTGCTGTTCCTTTTCGAAGGAACAACACTTTCATGTTTTGCTGTTCCTTTCCGAAGGAACAACATTTCTGCATTTTTTCTGTTCCTTTCCGAAGGAACAACACTTCCACCTTTCTGCTGTTCCTTTCCGAAGGAACAACACTTTTACGTTTTTCTGTTCCTTTCTGAAGGAACAACACTTCTGCATTTTTGTTGTTCCTTTCCGAAGGAACATCACTTTCGTTTCTGTTGTTCCTTTCTGAAGGAACAACACTTTAATTTTTTTGTTGTTCCTTTCCGAAGGAATAGCACTTTCATTTTCTATTGTTCCTTTCCGAAGGAACAACACTTTCATTTTTCTATTGTTCCTTTCCGAAGGAACAACATTTTCACATTTATTTTTTTGCGCTTGCTTTCTTTGCTGTTCCGAGTAAGGGACAGCTGCTGTTCCTCTCAAGGAACTGCGGTTTCGAGCATCTTTTTCTGTTTGCTTGCGGTTTTTGTGTACAGTAGCTGTTCTATCTTGAGAATAGCATTTTTAAAGTGCATTTTCTTCTTTTTTGTGTGTTTTACCATTTAGATCATTTTTGTGAGTCATGGTCATCCAATGCATAGCTATAAATTTATGCAACAATACAAAAACTGGAGGATACTGAAATCAACAAATTATATAAAAAAATCGTTATCTTTAGAAGAAATTGCTTTGAATTGATAAGAGAAAAGAGGAAAGGACACAAATATTGATCACCTTACTGTCGTTATTTTACTAATACCAATATAATTGATTATTTTTATCATGATGATTCTTCCTAAATCCCCATAATTCTCTTTGATCATTATTATTGAATAAGAATAAGGGCGTATTTTTCTCTATTGAGATGTTAAGACTTCTTCCACCATCCCTACTCTTAAGGAGTGTTGAACCACCCTCTGTATATAAATAGGAAAAGTGCTATATAAAAGAAAAAAAAGAATAAAAAGAAAAATGTTTATATGATTGCTAACATGATTTGTCAGATGAAGGATAGGGGGTCTCATCAAGAGCTAGCCTACCATGATCATAAGGAAGAAAGTGAAGTGGCATTCCCACTATGGCCACCACACCAGGGATATGATCCAAGAGGCACATCAGAAAAAATAAAAAGTCCTTGGAACAGGAGCTCTCATTACGAGCCGACCTGCCCATCTTTCACTCCTTCCTGGTGAATGGGATTATGATTTATCTGGTTATCAAGCCAGGATAATGGCCTACATTCTAGCATTGCACAACACTTTCCTAGACATACACAAAGGATTATGGTTCCAAGGGTGAAATAAACAACTCTGTCAAGGTTATGGACACCTGTGGGCAACAGAGCTCTGTTGATGGTATTGAAGTCATATTTTTTATACACCAATAGAAATTATAAAACCCTTCTTCTTATATCTTTATAAATGGTTCAAATGAGATTATGTATATAACCCTTTCGAACCTTTGATACATGAAAATTATTTACAAATCAATTATGACGGTAAAAGTCGATAATGATTGCATAAGACCTTTTATTCACATCAGCTGTCCTATCCTCCAATTCTCGCATCATATCACGACATTTCCTTATTTATTAGCGATTCTATTATACGCCTCGATTTCAGCAATCCCCTCATTTTTGTAAACATGGCATATCTTTATACGTTGTTCCTTTATGACTCTGTACTATGGTAGTTCAGCACACTGCTCCTTTATTTGACGGTCGAGGACGGCTTATCACTTTATGGGGGGGCGCGGGTGATCCCCATAATTTGCTGGCATACGTGTCAGCTCATCATTCGGAAGAATTAATGACTCAAGAATAGAAAAGCTTAACGGTATTTTGTTTCCCAATATGCATGGCTTGCTGTTCCGAAGCTATTTCCGTGTTTTTCTCTGCAAAAATTAGCAGTAAGTTCGAAATTTGAACAGCTTGTTGTTCCGTCATCTTCTCTGTGTTTTCTAACAGTGAGCTAAAAATTTGAACAGCCTATTGTTCCATTGTCGTCTTTGTGTTTTTTTTACAGTGTGCTAAGCATGGGAGGAAGATCAATTCGCAGTGAGCCACAGGTGTTGATGGTCTCCGATGCTGCACGAGAAATCCTAGCAAGGGTAGGATGGATAACTTATCTTAACCGTCTACAACAATCCAATGAGACAGTGGCAATTGAGTTTCTACAGAACTTACACGAACATAATTCCATGGTGAGAGGGAGATAGATAGCAGTAACTAACGACATAATTGCAGAAGTTTCGGGACTGCCAGCCACTGGACTTGTGTGGACTCTGAAAAAGGTGACTGCGAGACGCCATGAAAATCTTCTAGGACGAAGGGTAGAACCTGACTGTAAAAGGGAAGAGAGTTTTGTTGGCAACCTTGGGAGAGCCGTGGGCAGACTTGGTGAGAATTATCTAGAGCTACATCACTTGTGATGGTAGGAAAGATGTGGTAAGACCATGCCATCTTAAACTTTTATCTGTGTTAAAGAAAAAGTGTGTTGTGAATTTGCCTGCATTTTTAAATTCTTTATTACACGATGTTGCCCGAAGCATGAAGAAATCTCGCCATCTAGAGTCAGTAGTAAGCCACCATGGGTTAATACTACTGATAGTCAATCACAGTCTTGCCCAACAGTAGATAAATTGGGAAGAACTGATTTTCGCGATAGATGAGGGACTGGCTTTGCCAGCCCCAAAACGAAAACATATTGCCAGTACATCGAGCAGACCACTGAAACAAAGAAAATCTATTAGATTGGCGATGATCAGAGGAATGCTGAGAAATTGCCAGGAAAACAGTAGTCAGCCTTTGGAGATACATGATTCAGCAGACGAACAACCCCCACAATTGGAAGGTGGGGAGGATGAAAAAGAATTGGAGGAAAATGATGAAGGAGAAATGGAGGAGGAGGATGAGCAATCTGGTTAGGAAGAAGAGGAAACGGAGCAATGCAGTGAAAGTCCACTGCAAAACCCACTGCAAGAAGATGAATTGGCCCAAATTCTTGCCACTATGGGCAAATTGTCGAACCTCACAGCCCACTCAACCCCCATACCGAAGAAGGACCGTGAGAGCACTCTGCCCATGATAAAAGTGCATCCGAGGAACTGTGTGATGAGGAAGAAGGACCGCGGGAGCACTCTGATCATGATAAAAGTGCATCTGAGGAACTGTGTGATGAGGAGGATGTTGGCATTATGGCATTATGGACATGTGTTGAACTTGATGGCAACCCTCTCACAGACAGACATTTCTCTTGATGGGGACAAGAAGAGCCAAAAGGAGAGAAGAGGGGCCATTTACATATGCTTATTGGAACCTTTGAGCCATTGGGAGCTTATCGGAGCAATAGAGGCTCTTTCTCATATATAAAGAGCTTATCGGGAGTGATCAGGCCTCATATGCATGTATTAGTGTTATCGGGAGATGTTTGGGCACTTAAAACCCATATATGTATGCATTATCACTATCGGGAGCTATCGGGCTTATTAAAACCCATATATATGCATTATATCCCCTTTTCGGCGGTTACATGAATAATATCATTGCGGCATCGAAGTTTTGGCATATCGACTGTGTAACCCGGAAGCCTATCGCAATGGACCCGATGGTGGCATTAACTCTGGCTTATAAAAATATCGCATCCGCAGTTCGGCATATATGCGCGTCGGACTTCATTGAAACCTCCGATTGCGGTCGGACCCGATGGAGGCATCAAACACGGTTTATAATATATCGCGTTCGCAATATATCAGAATACATAAAGGGTCACCCACCCCAATCCTCCGATTGCAAGCAGACCCGATGGTGGCATCAAACATGGCTTATAATAATATCGCATCCGGCTATGTGACTTTGGTGAAATCCTCCGATTGCGATAAGAGGGGTCGGACCCGATGAAGGAATTAAAAGCATTTCATATTAAATCGCATCCGCGGTGTTCGCCCATAAGCCTCCCACTTCAAATCGCCGATAGCGATGAAAGGAGTGGACCCGATATATTAATAAAGGCTGGTTAATGGGGCATATCGCATCCGATCCATCGGATCGGACGTCGGGCATGTATTGTTAGCGATGAGAGCGGACCCGATATATTAATAAAGGCTGGTTAATGGGGCATATCGCATCCGATCCATCGGATCGGACGTCGGGCATGTATTGTTAGCGATGAGAGTGGACCCGATATATTATTAGTGTGGATGCATTATGTTAAAAGTATGCATTTGTGGTTTTGGGACCATTTTCATAGTTTTTCCCGCTTAAGCCTATTCTTAAGAGATTGGTCAAAACAATTGCGCCTCAGGTTTTTGGATCCTCTGGTTTCGATTCATGGTATTATCAAAAGCATGATTATATAAAGAAAAAGGGGATCTGGTGGCAAGGTATCAATCATGAATTGGAGATCTTAAGGAAACTGTGCAGCCGCAGGCACGCAAAAGACAGAAGTCTCTTCGGGTGTGGAGAATCGCTATTCAGGAGGTAATGTGGGAGCGGTCACCCATAGGTTCTTTTTAACAAAGTTGCAATCATTTCTTATATATTCTCTAGCCGCTTCTGTTGTTTACTAAAGGGTTCTAAGTGCGCAATATTAAGTTTTTTCTTGTTTAGTCTTCGGGTGTGCAGCAGTATGTAGATCCTCTGTTTGGGTCTTGATATCAGCCTCTGTTGTCTATATCAGGTGATAACTGTCATGTATATGGATCTGGTGCTTGGGTTGGCCCTTGAGTGATTCTGATAGATCTGTTGTTTGGGTAATTCTGAAGATTTGTTTGTACTTGATGACCATTTTATCTTCTTGGATCCAGTCAGAAAATTAATGAAACGTGGTCCTTGAACGAAGTAGGGGGTTGTAGCTCCCTTCCAAGAGAGACTGGAGAACGAAAGAGAGTTGTAGCTCTCTGCAGGTTGCAGCCTGCGTACTGGTAAAGGACTGCACCAGTACAAAATCGTTGTAAAAGAAATTCTATTTGAAATAAGATAGAGACATATTGCAGCAGGTGGTTTTCACCCACATTGGGTTTCCAACTTATATCTGGTGTTCCTTTGTGTGACTATCTGTTTTTACTGTTCTTGATTCATTATTATATGGTTCTGATATACAAGTTAATTATCAATATCAGAAGAATACTTTAAAGCATAAGTCTGGATGGTTTATTGAAAAGAAATTAATAACACTGATTCACCCCCCCCCCCCCTCTCAGTATTATTTCCAACAGAGGAAGGATAAGAGGACCACTCTGCTCATAACGAGAGCATATCTGGGGAGAAGAGTGACGAGAATGAAGAAGGGGAACAATCTGTTCCTAGTCAGAATACACTAGAAGAATTCCACGATGAAGAAGGGGTAGAAGAAGAAGTTACCCAGGAAACAACAGAGCAAGCTAGGGTTTCTACCCCTGAATAACCTGATCAGCATAACACTGAAGAAGCACTCCAGAAGAAAATAAGGAAATTGGCCAAGACAAAGGTACAATACTTGAGGTACAAAGCCCAGTCCCGTGTAAATGAACGACTACTCCTTCCAAGAAGATAGAGTAAATTAAAAGATTGCGAAAGGAATAGCAGAGATTTCTTAACGTGATTAAGCAACTTCGACAACAGATAAGAGTCTTGAAAATGGGGAAGAAATTGAAAGGAACTGCTGTGGCAAAGAATGCAACCGCCCAGGCAAAACCCCTTAAGAAAAAGATCAAGAGGACTCAAGTCCAACCTGCCATTCAAAATCGAAAGGAATAGCATCTGGTTGTTGCCCATGTCGAAGTACAAATGGATAACGTATCGGCCTGTGATAAGAAGATCCAAGTAGATCTCCCACCTACAACTATTATGTTGAATAAGGACCCGAGGATAGTAACTCTGCGGAAAGATTTGGCACAAGCCCAACAAACAATAGAGAAACTTACAGAGTAGACTGTCCCTCAAGAAAAATACGAGAAATTACAACAGCAGCTGAAGAACATTAACGCATCAGAAAGCCAGGCCTTTGAAGGATGGCAAAAGGTAGAAGAAAGAGTCAAAAAGGTAACCCATAGACTAGACATAGTCATCAAACAAATGGATACCTTATGTTCTCTATATACTGACGTTCTAGCATGTAGGGCACCTGCTAGAAACTATGCTTTGTTTTTAATGGAAAGATATTTACAATTGAAAATTAAAGCTGTCAAGGCAGGAGTACCTATAGAGATAAAAACCATTGATGACTTCATAAATTGTTGTAAGGATTATGGGGTGAAAGTTCAATGATTTTTATGTGAATTCTATTTGCACAATCTTGTATTAGATGGAGAAACAAAACAGAACCCTAGCCCTTTTGTGGGTGATGTCCAACTGCAGGCATTTATTTCTTTTGGTGTTAATCAAATAAAGTGGCTTAAAGCCTACAATGTCTTTCAAAGACAGGAAAATGGATTAGATCTATGGGTGAGGGGTGAACCTAGAGACCCACTGCAATTATGGAATAAACATAGGAGCCTAATGAGAACTCAGGGAGTGATCAAGGCATTGGGACCTATCCACACAATAGTCATCCGGCAAGGGATAGAATACTTCTTTACCATCAAAGACCTTGCCATAGCAGTAGCCAAATTCCAATACCAGATTTCTAATCGGAACATCCAAAACAGAGAACCATTCAATTACGAGAACTTTAAGTTAGCTGCTGATCGCTTGGGTATCTATGGTGACCTCATTTTGAGAGAAGGCCCATCATGGTTAGGCTGTAGGTTCCGAAGTCCAGTCATTTGGCACCCTGCACCAAGATATCAAGCCTTATATGGAATGCCTGAAGGTCAGATAGGACATCTTTTTGAATTCCTAGCTAGGCATCATGGTTGTAGACCACCTAATGAGATCCCTTCTCTAGCCTATTCCCTAACTGCCTTGCATGTCAATTACAATGTTTTCATGAGGGCATGAAAAAGGGTAAGCAGGGGGGTGTGTTGAGCATTAGAGAAGGTATGTAATTGCCACCTATTTCGTTATCTTTTCCTTTAATTCATAACTTCTTTGCATTAAGAAATAGGCATATGGCAAAATATTATGATAAATTTTAGAAGATTTGTGAGCAACGTAAAATGACTAATAATTATATTTTCCTATGTAGAAAAAGAAGAAAATGGAAGATCACCATTCCAAAGGAAAAGACAAGATGAAATCAATTGTTGTCCCTTTGAAAGAGAACCACATCCAAACAAGGCAATCCAAATTAGAGCGTATAAGCTAGGAAAAGGAAGAGGAGATACCAAATTGGCCCAAAAGAATGAAGAAGTTAACTGGGAAATAACGACATGGTGAATCCCTCAAGATCCTTTGATCCTGAGGGATCACTGCCTTAAAGATTATCTGTATCTTTGATCTTTCCGCTTAGCTGTTATAAAAAGGGGACAACATTGCTAGCCTAGGGGAGATTGTTGTTGTTTTTATGAAATTCACTATTGTAACTTAAACTTTGATCATCAACTCTCTTTAAAAGAGTGATTACTGTAACTCTGTTTTGATGCTTAATATATAAACTTTGTTGTTGTTCCATCTTTGATTCTGGAGTAATCACAGCAGTGCGTCCCTGGAGGCTAAGGGCCCGGCCCTGGTGGATCACTTGCTTCCTGTACCATTATTTTCCGATTCCAAGTCGTGTGTGGTTTGATTTCTCTTATTCACTTTGTTCAGTAATCTGTTGTTCCTTATTATTTCATGTATTGGCTCTGTTATATTTCATTCATATTTGAATAGTAAGGTTATCCTCTGCAACTGGAATGTTATGCTGTTCATTCTGAATTTATATCACATTGTCGTTCCTTTACAGATTGATACTATTGTATAACATTGTTGTTCCTTCCAGATTGCCATTACTGTTCATTTACAGAGTAACAGTGCTGTGTATTTACAAATTGGTATTATTGTCTATTTATCTATGGTTTACTTCCAAGTGCGATTGTTGTTCATTGGGATTGCTGTTCCATAGTGACCGCAATTACTGTTTCTTCACAACCGTGATTAATAATTGTTGTGCCGAAACTCAGATTACTGTTTTCTTCAATATAGACGTGCTGTGTGTGATATTCGATTTGGTTTACTATGCGTTTACATTTGATTTAGGTTGACTATTCAATATTTCATACTTCACTTTAGTTTGTTGTTCCATTTCCGTTTGCTGTTCAAAACATTTCTAAGATAAAGATTGTTGCTTAATACCCGTAGATTACAATTACTGCTTCAATAATTTTGGTAGGTTAACACTGTATTGTTCAATCTTTTTAAATAGATTAGTTGCTACTCCTTTTCCTGTTATTTGAATCATCACTGCTATGGTTTGAACAGAACGATCTGAAATTGTAGTGAACATTGACTATTGTTGTCCAGTTCCCAGGTTGATGATCTTTTCCTTAATTGCTTTTCAATTACATCAGTTTACAAAGGGAAGAGTTATTATTTCTGCACCCTTGACTGATAAAGTGTTGTAGTTCCTTAAGTGAATGATTTGGTTACAAGCATTTCCAGTTCTTGTCATTACATTTAAAGGTTGTTTTCAGCATTTAGTTACTTTTGCAAAATCACTATAATACTAGCATTCCTCTTAACAAATGACCGCCTCAAACTGAGTACACTCGTTGAGATAACAAATTGTACCTAGATTGATAATTAATGTAGGGTAAATAGAGGTGAAAAAGACCCTTTCTACTGCTCAACACTAGTGTAACCCCTTATTGTTATTAGTACAACCCCCTTATTATATTGTTGTGCCCATGTAGTCCCCATATTGTTATTATTGTGCAGCCCCATAGAAGCCCACTATTGTTATTATTGTTCCCTTACATTATTATCGTTATGTCGGCTCTGATTATATTATGACCCCTTACACTCCTATATATAGAAAGGAGGTCTTTTCATTTGTATCATCTAAGACTTGTTCATTTGTGTAATGTAAAGGAGGTTGCCCCCTTGAAGAGGCTTATTTTTAAGGCGTTAATCTATATTTTCTATCTTTTTGTAAGCTGGTTTCATAACATTGTAGTCATAGGAATACCCAATCACCTACTTCAAAACTTATTTTGTTGTGATGTTGATCTGCCTGCTATTTCATTCTATTATGCGCCAAGGTGAGGTTATCCTTTAAGAGTTTGAGAACTTGCTGCTGATGCTCAATGTGAGCTTCCACTGCTTGAACTTTAGAATTTTCTCTTAAATATGATGTGATGGATGGTGGATGATATCCATAAAGTGCCATAAATGGGGTCATTTTTGTTGCAATATGGAAGGAAGTGTTATACCACCATTCAGCCAGAGGCAACCATTTCACCCATTGTGTCTGTTTATCAGATACAAAGAAACGAAGATATCCTTCCAAACATTTGTTTACTATCTCAGTTTGCCCATAAGATTGAGGATGATAAGATGAGCTATGAGCTAACTGAGTACCAAGATAAGAAAATAATTCTGCCCAAAAATTTCCAGTGAAAATGGGATCTCTGTCGCTTACAATAATCTTTGAGTTTCCATGTAGCTTTTGAATTGTTTCCATAAATGTAGTAGAAACTGTACTCACTTTAAATGGATGAGATAATGCAAAAATGTGTGCATACTTGGTAAATCTGTCAACTACCACCATGATAACACTCTTTCCTTCGGACTTGGGTAAACTTGTGATAAAATCCATTGAAACCTCCTCCCAACGTTGGCTTGGAATGGATAAAGGTTGTAACAGTCCTGGGGTCTTAATTGTTTCAACTTTATTTTGTTGGAAAACCAAACATTCTACCACAAACTTTTGAATATTCGATTTAAGGCCATCCCAAAAAAAATCCTTTTTAACCTTGTGGTAGGTTTTTAGAAATCCTGACTGCCCTCCTAAGGGAGAGGTGTGCAATTCCCTAAGAATATTTTGTTTGAGTTTGGAATTCTTACATAGGCATAACTAATCCTTGTACCATAACGAATCATTTTTCCAACTAAATGTATCAGATGTACTAGGATCTTGTTATATCTTTTGAATGAGTTCCCACACTTCCTCATCATTCTTCCATTCATCCCTTCCTTCATTTATCCAATCTCGTTGCATAATAGAAATGTCACAAATAAATGCTTCCACATCCTCATCCTTTCTTGAGAGTGCATTTACCACAACATTTTGCTTCCCTTTTTTGTAGATGATTTCAAAGTCATAACCCAACATCTTTGTGACCCATTTTTGCTGCTCTTCTGAAGATAATCTTTGTTCTAAAAGGTATTTAATACTATCATGATCTATATTTACTTTGAAGTGACTTCCCATTAGGTAGGGTCTTCATTTCTTAAGTGCATGTAGTATTTCCAACATTTCCTTCTCATAAATAGCTTTGTGTAAATACTTTCCTTTGATTGGATGACTTTCGAAAACAATGGGTCTTTCTTCTTGCATTAAAACAACACCAATTCCATTTCCTGAGGTATCACATTCCACAGAAAAGGTTTTTGTGAACTCCAGTGTAGCTAAGACTAGTGCTTGGCACATCGCATCTTTAATATGTTCAAAGGCCTTTTTTGCTTCTGGAGTCCATGAAAATGCATCTTTCTTCAATAATTTTGTTAGAGGTGTTGCTATTCACTCATAATTCTTAACAAACTTGTGATAATACCCTGTCAACCCGAGAAATTCTCATAGATGCTTTATGGATGTGGGGATTTTCCATTCCTTAATGGTTTTAATTTTGCTAGGGTCTACCTTAACACCTTCATAAGGTACAATATGACCCAAATATTCCATCTCTTGTATAACAAAGAAACATTTGGAGATTTTTGCATATAATTATTTCTCCTCCAATAGTTTGAGCACCATGTCAACATGTTGGAAATGATCCTTCCAAGACTTTTTGTAGATTAGTATATCATCAAAAAATACTAACAAAAATTTTCTAAGGAAGGGTTTGAAAATGGAATTCATCTAACCTTGAAATGTAGAAGGTGCATTAGTAAGGCCAAAAGTCATGAACAAAAATTCATAATGACCCTCACGAGTTCTAAATGTTGTCTTTGGAGTGTCTTCAGTCTTCATTCTGATTTGATGATATCCTGAACGAAGATCCAACTTGGTGAAGTAAATTGATCCATGCAATTCATCCAATAATTCATCAATGACAGTAATGAGAAATTTCTCTTTAATAGTGAGCTTGTTTAGCTCCCTATAATCTAGACACATGCACCATGATCCATCCTTCTTGTGAACCAATACTACTGGAGTAGAGAAAGAACTTTGAATAGGTTGAATTATACCAACCTCTAGCATTTCTACAACCATACGTTCAATTTCACTCTTTTGGACATAGGGATATCTGTAAGGCTTGATGTTTGGAGGAACACTTCCTGGAACCAAATTAATAGCATGATCATGATCACGAACAGGTGGCAGGCCTTTAGGAGTCTCAAATACCTTGGAATGATTGTCGAAGACTTTTTGGAGATCCGGAGAAATGGATGATTTCGATGTGGGAACCTCTAGTGAACATAATTGTGCAATTATGCCTCGTTGTTCTTTCTTTAGAATCTTTGTCATTCCGTTAGAGCTAATTATCTTCCCTGGTTTCCCTACGATGCCCCTTAATTCAACTTCCTTTCCTTCTGAAGAGAATTTTATTAAAATTTCTTGAAAGTTAAAAACTATTGTACCCAAGGATTGTAGCCATTGGACTCCTAGTACAACATCAACACCACCCATTGGAATGGAAAGCATTGGGCTATTCAATACATATTCTCCCATGGATAGCTTGATATTATGGCACTTTCCTAAGCAATTTATGGTTCCTCCACTTGCAACCATCACTTGACACTCTAGTGCTGGATATAGGAAGCAATTCAATTCCTTGACTATCTTACAATGAATAAAGTTATGGGTACTTCCCGAATCAATCAACACTATTACCTTTTTCTCCTTGATATGCCCTTCTATCTTGATAGTTTGATGAGTGGTAATTCCAGCCAATGCATTACAAGATATGGTTGGATTCATTTCTTCTTTTTCTAGGGTTTGTTCCTGGTGTATATCCTCTTCTTTTGACGTTTCTTGTTCCTTTTCTTCCTCCTCTTCACAATCTATGTAAAATAATTTCTTCTCAGCACACTTATGACCTTTAGTGTATTCACTATCACAACTGTAACAAAACCCTTTTGCTCTTTTTTATTCCAATAGTTGTGGTGTCAACCTTTTACGTTGGGGATGGCTATGGGTAGCAACACTTCCACCTTTATGATTGTGAGTGGTAGGCTTCATTGTTGCCATAATTTTTCTTTCCATTTTTCTTGCCAACCAGAATTCCTTCTCCAATGAATCTGGTTCCGAAAGGCGAACCTCATGTTGGATGTTTGATCCGGATTTAAACAGGAACGCAACAGATTACAGAGATAACCATATACACAAAGATGCAGTAGAAATAATACTTCATTTCATTAATGGAAAATACTGAAATATGCTTACAACCAGAAATGGAAATAAACCAGCTAGGGCGATGGTAGCTTATCTCTGAGAAGAGATGTGGTGGCTACATGCCTCTGAACTGTGTTACAATGAGGCTCGAAGGCCTATTTATTGTTGAGAAACAATGAAAAACCCTTAACATTCCAAAACCTAACCCTAGAAGATGAAACGCCAAACTGTGGGCCCCGTTTGGGTAAATTGGTACACCAACTTCCCAGGGTCGTAACTTTGGCATATGATCTTCGTTTGACGCGTACAATAGCTCGTTAGAAAGATCTATCCGAGCACTGCCACTTTGGGAGGCAACATCGGTCCATGGACCCATGTTGCCCCAGATTCCAAAAAAAACGTCGTTTAGGGCCTCAAAACAGCTCCGGAAGTTCAGGACCCGAAAAACTGCTAAAAATAGTAAGTTGTGCTACAATTAAGGAAACTGAAAATGCTGAGAGAAACAATGGTGGGGGTCCAGGTGGACTTGGCAGGTGGCCACCAATATCCACCTGGATCATTCCTCCCCCCTTAGGAAGCAATGGTCTCCATTGCGTTGAGTTCCTCCATGAGATGAGGAAACTTTTGCTGAACTTGTTCCCTGGTGAGCCACTTGCCCTGCTGAAGGAGTTGGCCTGCTTTGACAACTCGATATAGTTGGATATTCTATTGGAGAGTGTTCTTGATCTGTGTGTCCATGATCCGATCAGTTGCAGCTTGTTCCCTGCAATCTGGATTTAATTCTGTGGGTGTGAGCTGTTCTGCAATGTCGGATGTGTCTAGCAATGGTGGAAAGTATGGCCGAAGGCGGTCCACATTGAACACTGGGTGCAGGCCAAGGAATGGGGGAATGCTGAGCTCAAATGCATTGTCTCCCATAGCCTTAGTAATGGTGTAAGGACCATATCGGAGTCGTCTCAGTTTCCAATAGGCTCCAGTAAGGCGTTCCTTTTGCAAATGCAACCAGACTTTGTCACCCACCTGAAACTTGTGTGGCACCCGATGTTGATCATGTCGCTGCTTGTACTTGGCATTAGATTTCTCCAGAATGTCATGGACCTACTGACGAATATGTTGGATGCGCTCAATGAAGCTGGTGGCCTTATCTGTTTCGGACTGGACATGAGCTGAATTTATGTGATTAGCTGCAAGTGGCATGGCCACATCAATGGGGCATAGTGGCTGGAATCCCAACCCCACCTGAAAAGGGCTATGGCCAGTGGAGCTGTGAAGAGCTCGGTTGTAGCTGTGCTGAACATAGGGGAGGCTCTCGTCCCATGTGCGTGGATGCTTTGAGTTATACATGCGCAGAATGTGCACAATCATCCTATTGACAACCTCTGTTTGGCCATCAGTTTGAGGATGGAAGGCTGTGGACTTCGTGAGTTTTGTGTCCAGCATTGACCAGAGACTGGACCAAAATGTGCTGAGAAATCGACTGTCCCGATCTGAGATGATAGACTGTGGGATCCCAAAGTGCACCCACACTCGTTCAAAGAAGAGTTTAGCAGTGGCTTCTGCTGTGATATTCTTCTTGCAGGCCGCCATAATGGCCATCTTTGAGAACCTGTCGACGACCACAAAAACACAATCATTTCCACGCTTAGTGGAAGGAAGGCCTGACATGTCATCCATGGAGATGGATTCCCAAGGTCGACTAGGGGTAGGCAACGGGGTATAGAGGCCATGCTTCTTGATGGTCGGTTTGGCAATGGCACAGGAAGTACATGATCTGATGTACTTCCCAACATCCTGTCGAAGATTCAGCCAATAGAAATAATTTTGCAGTACTGCCACTGCTTTCTCGACCCCGAAATGCCCAGCAGCCCGACTGTAGTGTGCTTCCCAAATCATCTTGGCACGCTTTCTTGAAGGAACACAAAGGTGACCCAGGTGGCATAACAGGGTATCCTGGAGGTGAAAATCTGGAACATGTCGACCCTCCAAGAGTTTCTGGTATGTGTGGCTGAATTCTGGGTCGCTTTTGTAAAGAAGTGGCCAATCAGAAGTCTCGTGCCCACAAGAGTTGAGCACGGTGGTTAACGCCATGATCGGTGGTCGACTGAGGCAATCTGCAACATTATTGGTGCTGCCCTTCTTATACTTGATATTCAAGTGGAACTGTTGCAGGTATGTAGACCACTTCTGATGACGATGATTCTGCAATTTCCCTTGGGTCTGTATGAACTGCATGGGTTGGTGGTCTGTGTGAATGACCGTTTCCTTCCCCAAAATGTAATGCTTCCATTGTCGGCAGGCATGTACAATGGAATACATCTCTTTATCATAAGTGGGGTACTTCCGGACTGTGTCTGAAAGTGTTTCACTGTGATATGCCACTGGATGTCCATGTTGAGTAAGGACTGCCCCAATAGCATAGTCCGAGGCATCTATCTCGACCTCAAATGGTTGTTGTAAATCTGGTAACGCGAGCACAGGTGCCGTGCAGAGGCGATCCTTCAACTCCATGAATGCCTTCTGTTGAGATTCAGACCAAAAGAATTTTGCTTTCGCCCCTCCCTTGGTGACATGACTCAAGGGCCAAGTAATATGAGAAAACCCCAACACGAACCTGCGGTAGAAGTTGGCAAGACCCAGAAAGCTGCGGAGCTCTGTTAGAGTGGTTGGAGATGGCCAATCCCGAATGACTTGGATCTTGGCTGGATCGACATGCACCCCCTGTTCATCAATGATGTATCCTAGATACTAAACCTGGGTCATGCCAAAAGTGCATTTCTCCAAATTGGCACATAGCTTGTGTTGCCGCAGTGTTTGGAGAACCTGTCGGATGTGGTGGAGGTGCTCTTCCCAACTCTGGCTGAAGATCAGAATGTCATCCAAGTATACTACTACAAAGGAGTTGGTGAATGGCCGCAAGATGTCATCCATTAGCCTCATGAAGGTTGCAGGAGCATTCGTCAATCCGAAAGGCATAACCAACCATTCAAAAAGGCCCTCCTTGGGTTTGAAGGCAGTCTTCCACACATCAGAGGGTTCGATTGGTACCTGGTGATAACCTGACTTCAGATCGATCTTGCTGAAATATTTTGCCCCCTTTAGTTGGTCCAGGAGATCATCAATCTGCGGGATCGGGTACCTATTACGGACAGTGATCTTGTTCAGCGCCCGATAGTCAATACAGAGTCTCCACGTCCCATCCTTCTTCTGTACCAACACGATCGAGCTCCCACAAGGCGATGAACTTGGACGGATGTGACCTTTCTGCAGGAGCTCCTGAATCTGCCTCTTGATTTCATTGTTCTCCAGAACGGAGCGCCGATAAATTGGTCCATTGGGTAGCGGCGCACCTGGGGTCAGATCGATGGAGTGCTTGACCTGACAGTGCAGAGGAACCCCTGCAGGGGAGGTGAAGATGTCCACGTACTCCTCCACAACCTTGTCCATCTGTAGTTGTCGTGCAAAGGGACCCCGTCTGGAGGTCGCGGCCACCGTCTTCTTCTTTCCTTGAGGGCGTATCATCAGGAAAACAAATTTCCTGGTTTTGGAAATGATCTTACTGCATTGTTTTGCAGTAATCAAAGAGATGGCGGTAGGTGGAGCTACCTCTGGTATCCTGTACAGCTTATTTCCCAATGTAATAATAACAGCACGGGGCCTTGATTCATACACAGCATGTCGCTTCCACAAGTATGGCTGTCCTAATAATACATCACAAACTTCAAGGGGAGAAATGTCACACAATACCTCATCTGTGAAGGGCTTGATGTTGTATGGAAGGCGACATTGCTGGCTCACGCGAAGATCTCGTCCTTGGTGAAGCCACCCAATGGTGTATGGTTGTGGATGTGCTGTGGTCGGTAAGCCCAACCGCTTCACGACCTCTGCCGAAATGAGGTTCTTTTGACTCCCGCTATCAACAATGAACTGTATCGGGGAGCCCTTTACCCACATCTGGGAGTGGAAGAGACGCTCCTCCTCCTCTGGATCTTCGGGTTCATTTTTCTGGATCTTGGCGGTAGCAACAGTGGCGTTGGGATCTGCATCAATGATCTGCTTCCCTTTGTCATTCTCCTTATTGGGTTCTGACTCAGAGTCGAAACATGCATCTGATTCTGAAATCTTTAGCTCAGCCACCAGTGACTGCTTGGCCCGACACTCACTTGTGTTGTGGGTGGAGCTCTTATGGAACTCACACCATTTTCCCGTGTCCTTTTTCGGCTTCGCGGTGCTGTTCTTTGCTTGCAGCTTCGGCGGGTTGTCTTGGGCTGTCCCACCTTGGCTTTGTCCTTTGTTCTGTGGTTTAGGGGCACCTTTCCCCTGCTTTGGATTTGCAGATCCAAAGTCTCACTTCTTTTGTTTAAACTTCTGCTCGACCTTGACGGCATATCGGTATGTTGCGCCGAGCGAGGAGATGTTCAGGAATTGTATTTCTTCCTGGATGTACTTGTGCAGGCAGCCACGATATTTGAGTATCAAATGTTGCTCCGAATCCTTGATACCCAACTTTGTGCGAAGGGTATGGAAAAGATTGGTGAACTCCGGCACGTCTTGGTCCCTTCCCTGCCGCAGCGTGGTCCACTTTATGTATTCATCCTCATAGCTTCCGACAGGGTAGTACTGCTCCTTGATGGCATCCCGGAATGAATTCCAGGTGGGTGCGGCTGAAAATAGTGAGCCAGTACTTTCATCCTTCTGCTCGCAGTAGGTTTCCCACCAGTCCTTGACGTGGGGGGCTGCTTTGAGAAGAGCGAAAACAATCTTTTCCCGACTCGAGAATTCATGAACAGAAAAATAACCCTCTAGCAGATTTAACCATTTATCTACAACATCTGCGTCTATCTGACCGTCGAATATGGGGATTTCAAAATTAACTTGTACCTTAAAGGGTGCGGCGTTTCCAGAGTAGCTGCTGGAAGCCGATGCGTCGCTTCTGGGTAGCCGCTGAAGGATCTGGGCAAAGCTATCCATCATCGCGTTCCGTTGTTGCTCGAGGGCTTCTTCGAGCAAGATTTTGATGGGATCTCCTGCCCCCTCGTCTTTCTTCTCATCTGCCATGGGAGGCCGTCGGGATTTCCGAGGCTGGTCTTGCAAAGGTTCAACCAGTTCAAGCCCTAACTCCTTATATCCCGACCTTGTTGGGGACATGCAAAGAAAAACAGAGAAAAAGCAGACCGCTCTGATACCACTGATCCAGATTTAAATAGGAACGCAATAGATTACAGAGATAACCATATACACAAAGATGCAGCGGAAATAATACTTCATTTCATTAATGGAAAATACTGAAATATGCTTACAACCAGAAATGGAAATAAACCAGCTAGGGCGATGGTAGCTTATCTCTGAGAAGAGATGTGGTGGCTACATGCCTCTGAACTGTGTTACAATGAGGCTCGAAGGCCTATTTATTGTTGAGAAACAATGAAAAACCCTTAACATTCCAAAACCTAACCCTAGAAGATGAAACGCCAAACTGTGGGCCCCGTTTGGGTAAATTGGTACACCAACTTCCCAGGGTCGTAACTTTGGCATATGATCTCCGTTTGACGCGTACAATAGCTCGTTAGAAAGATCTATCCGAGCACTGCCACTTTGGGAGGCAACATCAATCCATGGACCCATGTTGCCCCAGATTCCCAAAAAAACGTCGTTTAGGGCCTCAAAACGGCTCCGGAAGTTCAGGACCCGAAAAACTGCTAAAAATAGTAAGTTGTGCTACAATTAAGGAAACTGAAAATGCTGAGAGAAACAATGGTGGGGGTCCAGGTGGACTTGGCAGGTGGCCACCAATATCCACCTGGATCAATGTTATCTTTTAAATTCCCTATGAACACATCAATCATATGCTCCTCTATATTTTCTTTTACCCTTATATTCAATTTTTGGAAGTCCTCAATGTGCTCCATCATTGAACCCTTTTGTTTGAGATTTATCAATTGGCTAAAAAAAGTGTTGCTTTTTATATTCTCATAATGTGCTATCATTTCATCCGTAAAAATAGCCCAAGTGACAATTTTTTTACGAGAGCAAAGCCATTGATACCATACAAACTGATTTGGTTCCAAATATAAAGTTGTAATGCATATCTTTTGTGTGTTTTGCACATTATGGAGATTGAAAAATTGCTCCATCTATAGTATCCACGTTCTGGAATCCTTGCCATCAAACTTCCTCATATCGATCTTTGGAACATGGTGGTTCTTCGATCTAATGTTAGAGTCAATGAAATCATGATTAACATTTATTTTGTTCTCATCATGAGTTTCCTTTACTACCCTTTCGCCATTAGTAAGCATTTCTTGTAGAAACTTTGTCAAATTTGTCTTCAAATCTTCTGTGCATTTCTTTAAATCATCCATCGTAGCTTCCATGCCATCCATCTTAGCTTCCACACTGTCCATATTAGCTTCCACATCATTCATATTAGCTTCTAAACCTTTCTTTAAACCATCCATCTTATCTTCTACGCCATACATCTTAGCTTCTATGTCTTTCTTTAAACCATCCATCTTAGCTTTTGTTACTTTTTGTGCGAGTGAAATTTGTTGCACTTGGTCTCGTAATTTTGATATATCATGTTGCATTTCTTCCTCTTCTTCATGAGTCATGCTAGAGCTTTCATGTTTCTTAATAGGTGTTTCCATTTTTTTTCTTCAGGGCATCAATTACCGATAATAATGCTTCACTATGCCCTTTGAATTCCTTCAAACTAATTTTTCAAGCCAAGCTTATGCAAAATTTAAAAAAACTACACAACTTTTTTCACTTTGTAGGAGCTCGATATTGAATCTGATGTATCTCTGTAAATTTTGATCTTCAATGTCTAAAATTTCTTCCTATAGTAACCCTCTAATTAGTATTTCTAACCCTGCAAGTCTGATCAAGATTGGATTCTCCAATGAAGAGTTATGTCAAATCCCCCATGATGACCTGAGTATAGACTTGTTTAGTAGAACGAATTTGTATGACGTGCCGTAGGTCACTGTTTCAACCTTAGGTTTTGGAAATGATATCCAAAAAACCAGGGTCCGTCATCTCTCCATAACTTCTTACGAAAATTCAATCTGATGCTCAGAGCGAAAGTTAGGACAATTTGCCCAAGGTCACCTGTTTGGAATGTAATTCGGGGGCCTGCAAAAACCCTAACTTGCTCAAATTATATCTCCGAACATATCGCAAGACAAGATCTGAAATTTGGGCCCGAGGTTCAGACTGATTCCATCTCAAATGGGTTCTTTTTTCACCTTCTGCAACTTTGTAGCGAAAAATTTATGGCGAAAATTCCACGATGACCTGTTTGGAGTAGCTAAACCCTAGAATCCAAAGCTCTGATACCAAATGTTATGAAACCAACTCACAAAAAGATAGAAACGATAGATCAACGCCTTAGAAATAAGCTTCTTTGAGGGGGGAATCTCATTTACATTACACAAATGAACAATTCTTAGATGATTTAAATGACAAAACCTCCTTTCTATATATAGGAGTCTAAGTGGTCATAATATAACCAAAGCTGACCTAACAATAACAATATAAAGGCACAAAAATAACAATAGTGGGATTCTATGGGGCACAATAATAATAATATGGGGAAAATAGGGGCACAACAATAACAATAAGGGATACAACGACAATAGTAATGGCAGACTCATTAGTATTATAGGGACCTAACAACAACATTCTCTTGATGGAATAGCCACAACTCATTCACAACCAGTCATCTTGTCAAAATCCTCTCCAATAGCAACACCAACAATGAAACCTTAAGTAGATCTCAACAATGAACAACATCAGTTAGTGGCCAATAAATGCATCAAATAAGAAACATACTAATTGTCACATGATACATGAGAAACTAGGAAATCAGTATCATAATGGACTACAATTTTTTTTGCAACAATAGAGAGCCATGATCCATACAACAATGAAAATAAGGGTTTTTCCATGCAAACCCTAGCTGCACAAACTCTAATTCACATGCTCTCTTGCCTCAATCATTTAAAGCATCAACATAAACATTCATCACTTTCTCTATCAAAATACACTCATCATCATGGAGCACTGATAATCCCCACAATAAACCAATGTCAAGCATAGCAAGAGAAACATGATGAGCTCCTACAAGAGGATCATAATGCCAATAATTATTTGGTCCACTAGAAGCATTTGAAATTGTCCCCCTGAGCATGTTTCATTTATTCATTATTTCAAGAACACAATCTACAAGTCCTCATTCAGAAACATTCTGTCATAACCCTGATCATAGTAATCTCGGCAGATTCAACATTAGTAGCAACAACCATGAAATTCTTTGTAGCATTTAACCAACATAAAAAACCATAATTGTTAACAAACCAAACTAGCACAAACTTTGGCAATGCAACATTCTTCCACAATCTAGTCACAAACACTAGTTGCATATATTATTTAACAACATAAATATAGAATGAAATTGTAGCAGATACTATCATCATATATAGAAATAAATATTAAATCAAATAAGAAAGAGTAAACTCAACTTGCATCAAACAGGAACATTGAACATGCATTTGGGGTTAGATGCTTGGATGCCATGTCTTCAAAATCATTGTTAGGGTTTCAACAAAACGCTGCTCCATTGCTACTAATAATCATATATGGTTGAACCAATAGTTATCAAACTGAAATGAAAATAAACTACAAAGGAAAAGAAAACCTTGTGCAACTCCCCGTGAGCACATGCACCTCCTTCCTAACAGGCAGATCTATCCACACACAACACTTATGTTATATTTTCACCTTTAATTTTCCTTCATGCAATCTCATGATAATGCCATATGCTCCCCTTGAGACCTTGTATGCCTCAGTTTCTCCTTGAATTATCTTGTTGCTCCATCTTCTTCCAAACTTCGATGGGCTGATCTCTAACTTGCACAACTTTTTTTATCTTCTTGTCTAGTTAGTTGTATGACCTTCACTTTTTGAATGGATTCCTTAAAGAACCTAGATAGCTTGCAATCTTTAGCCATATCACCAATATTTTCACACACATAACAAATTATGTGACTAAGGAACCAGAGAAAGGACTCACATCTTCTGTTGTTAATCTTCCTTACATTCCTATTCCTCTTTGTATAAAACCTGCAATCAATAGATTATGGCTAAATTAATTGCATCAGTAACAACAACCATAAAAACAAATGTTATACCTGACTATAAAAAATCTTTGTGATGTGAGAAATATTCCTTTAACGATTTCTGGGGAGCACTTTTTTTATAGGACAAATTGACCTTCTAATCAACTCAGAGGTGAAAGACAAGATGACTGGAGCAATGACCACAATTGCAAGCCCAGAATCCACACTAACGCCCTTTATACACTGACAACCTACTTTCTAAAGCTTGTTTACAAGCATAAAGGAGAATTAGTCACCCTGCTAACTCTTGTTGTTAGACCAGGGGGAGCGTTAGTGAACTTAAGTGATGTTCAAAAGGTTATGCCAATGAATATGCTCATAAATATCTAGATATTAAATCCCTAAATTTGTGCAAGAAAAGCAAGGAAACTCAAAAAATCAAGATATTTGGAGAAATTATATTCTGAGAATAAAGGCAAATGGGAAAAAGCTTGTAAACAACGTAGGTTCATGGTTTTTTCCCTAATGAACTCTAGATGGAGCTTGGCAGCCCTAATTCGATTGTTATATAAGCAGCGAGAGAGCCATTGCAAAAGGGATCAGAGCATTTGGAAGGATAGCCCATAGAGCTGTTGTGAACTGTCATATTCTTGAAGGAGCTAGCTGAAAGAAGGAGAGAGAGAGAGGAAGAAGGGGTAAGGAAGGCTGATACAACGTGTTATATACCTAGGGGGGATAATAAGGGGTACAAAGGGAGCTACCCAAGGGAATAATGTAGTAATGGGATGGGCCATAGTAATAAATAAGGTGGTTAACCCGTATCATGTAAGGGACCACAAGTAGTTAGTAATAATGTAATGGGCCCATGGTATTAGATAGATGGTATTGAGGGAACCATGGTAATGACCCATGGTATTGTATGTATGAGGCCTATATAGAGGCTAGAGACTCCCCGTTGAGAGGTGTCAAGGAATTATTGTATGAACAGGCATATGACTTGTGAAGTGTTCTCCTTCCTTAAGGAGTGAATGTACCTTAAGGGTTTGATCAATAAAGAAGCATTTCTATAATCAGATTTTGTTCTTTCTTGGGTTATTTTCATTGTCTTATATTTTCAGATTAGATCTATAACAAGTGGCATCAGAGCACTTTCTTGGGAAAAAGTGGAGAATTTTTTTTTTTTTTTTTTTTTGCAGAACTTTCTGGAGCGGCAAGTTTGTAGATTAGATTTGCACATTTTGGGGCAAAATATGCAAAATCTAATTGCAGATCTAGATTTTTTGTGAAAAAAAACCCAATTTCAAAAAAAAATTGGCCGAATCGGAGTCCAGATGAGCGAGATATTACTGATTTAAAAATCAGTGGGGTTGCAGACATTTTTTGGGGCGGCGAGTTTGCGGAGCAGATCTGTACGTTCTAGTGCAAACTACAAAATATAATTGCATATTTGGATTGCTTGTGAAAAAATACCCAAATTCAAAAAAAAAAAATCAATCGAATCGGAGGCCGGATGAGGGAGATATTGCTGCTTTAAAATCAGCTATTTTTTCAGAATTTTTTTGTGACGATGGGACAATTGCAGCGCAGATATGAAATTCCAGTGCTTGGATCGGGATTTCTATCACATGGGCAGATGCAGAATGGTTGTTCCATTTCTGAAAACAAGTCATAATAGGGATTCTGAGAAATATTGATTGAATTGTGGCCATTTCAAATTTTCACCAAGTAAGTGATTTGTTTTCAAAAACCCTCTTCATGGCTTATAATAGTAAGTTTTTTATAGGAAAAAATAATGGGTCTTCTATTGAAAATTTTATAGCACATCTTAAGTTTGACTTCCCAGGGTGTTGGAAGGACAAAATAGGGTATTATTTGAAAGATGAGGCTGCTATATGGTGGAAATCACTTGACAGTGAGATTCTAAAGTTATGTCGTGCTAACGAAATTGAAGAACTACTTTTGGACAAATGGTCTCATACTAGAAAGGAGGAAACCAAAAAACCTAGCAAAGATTTTATTTTTGAAGGAAAGAAGGAAACCAAGAAACCTAAAGGGTTATTTTTTGTTGGTATCTTCTTATTGCAGGTTCATGGATTGATTTAGAAGGAGATGATCATTATGTCTATAGATCCTAGTTGCAAGCATAATTTTATCAATGTTAATTTGGCAAAAAAATTGCAAATTCCAGCAAAACACATTGAAAACACACAGGTTGATAATGGGGATGTTCAAGTTTATAAAGATTTGAAGCTTTCTATGGATAAGTATGTGTTGCATTGTGACTTTTATACTTCAGATATGGATAACATGGATGTTGTTTTGGGATATCATTGGATGGAATCTGTGGGTACTGTCAATATTAATGTGCAAAAGAAATTCTTGAAGCTCTGGTATAAAAAGAAGAAAATTACATTGTAGGATATTTCCATTAAGACCCAAGCAGAAGTTGTTCCAGGGACTGACACATCAGATGATGAGCCCTTGATGGTTGACAACCAAACACAAACATCAAACCTGGTATAGGTAGAGTCCAAGGAGACTGAAGCAGAAAATTTTACAGGTACATATACATCAGATGAGGAATCAGTGGTTGAAGTAATATTGGAAGATAAGCAACAACAAAAGACACCACAACATGCACCAGTTAATAATTAGGCTCCAATAAGGGGTGAATTAAAGAAAAAGACACCGTGGGTTAAAAATTCAACATATCATCACCCACATCACCCCGCAAGAAAACAACCAACAAGATGGCAACCAATTAGCCACAAGGAGAACAACCCTCGCATGACAGATAGAGAGGAGCGAAGATCCACCTACTACACATCAACACAGAAGAGCTGCTAAGGTCAACTTCCATCTCAAGCGAGCGAGGCACCAGTGAGATCAAGGGTTCACCTTTCTCTTAGATGGCTAGATGCACGTGCATGGTACCAATGGAATACTCTTTTGAGTAG
This sequence comes from Pinus tabuliformis, assembly GCA_031772625.1. Classification (NCBI taxonomy): domain Eukaryota; kingdom Viridiplantae; phylum Streptophyta; class Pinopsida; order Pinales; family Pinaceae; genus Pinus; species Pinus tabuliformis. The sequence goes on along the minus strand of CM062811.1, from coordinate 972,335,713 downwards.
ATCTTATTATTTTTGTTCTTCCCATGTTTCGGGGACGAAACATGTTAAGGGGGGTGGAATGTTATATACCTAGGGGAGATAATATGGGGTACAAAGGGAGGTACCCAAGGGAATAATGTAATAATGGAATGGGCCATAGTAATAAATAAGGTGGTTAACCCGTATCATGTAAGGGACTACAAGTAGTTAGTAATAATGTAATGGGCCCATGGTATTAGATAGATGGTATTGAGGGAACCATGGTAATGACCCATGGTATTGTATGTATGAGGCCTATATAGAGGCTAGAGACTCCCTGTTAAGAGGTGTCAAGGAATATTGTATGAACAGGCATATGGCTTGTGGAGTGTTCTGCTTCCTTAAGGAGTGAATGTATGGTGTTGCCCTACCCTAAGGGTTTGATCAATAAAGAAACATTTCTATCTATATTCAGATCTTCTTATTTTTGGTGGTTATTCTTGGGTATATTATTACTATCATATATTTTCATATCAGATCTATAACAAGTGGTATCACAGCTATAACACACCAGGTTGTTGTAATCACTCTTCCATTCTGAATATAGGACTGCGGTTGTGTTCCCTACTCCAAAGTGTCAGTGATATTGTGCATTTATTTGTTCATTCTAATGCTTGTTGTGTTGAGTAGATAATTTATACATTTATACATGTTTGTTATGGATTCTTACATTAATTGTTAGAAGTGTATTATGTGATTGGTTTTATTTGTTCTTTTGTATAGGAATTGTCTTGGAGTCAGTTAGGAGGAGTTCTTCTTACCGCACAGAGATCCCCAAGAAAATCTAGAAAGAACCAAAGGTAATCCTCTTTCCATACCCTGTGAATATATGTTTGATAGATGAATATGTGTGTAACAGGTAGCTTTTGCAGATAGCCTTACAGTTTGTCGAAGGTCCCAGGAAGACTTTCGAGGGTAGTTTTCATCCTGTGCATTTTACCCCATAGCAACTTTCTATTCGGCTAGATTTTCTGATGTATATTCTACTAAGAAGATATGATATTTTTACTTCTACAATCAGTTGCAATGTGTCAAAACTTATTACAAATGAAGCACTTGACATCTCCCAAGGACGTTGTTGACGGGCCAAAATGTACTGCCAATGACTAAGGTGTCTCCTCGGTGTGAAGTCCCAATTAGACCTCACACCATTTAGGATAGTAACCCCATCCGGTATTGTTGTGGGGAAAAGTGCCTATTCAGGACGACCCTATCCACCTAAGGTGTGACAGTGCCTTAGCAACAAACAAAGAAAACTACTTTTGTATTCTTCTTTATGAATTGTAAATGAAGAGGAATAGGATGAACTAACCTGTGTCTTCCGCTAGTTCTTTGATCCAAACTCTCTTCTCTTTGACAGCTTCCAGCTACCTGCTCCCTCACTTGCCCAGCTTCACCAAGTTCCTGCAAGATCACAGAAGAGGAAAACTACACAAAGACATGGATTTATATTCATAAATAGCTTAGGATCAGATTTAAGCTAAACATACTAATGCAACATACATCAAAGATACACAAGCATGTAGGAGAAACTCAAATAGTTTTATTGATATAACAAGAAGATCCAGGAGGAGATACAACCAAGTGAGTCCCAATCCAGCATCAACCTCCCAGCAAAGGAATCCCTTCTTCACCTCCAACAAAGCATAAATCACCCAATAGTCTAATCTCAATCCAAAAACCAACATCAATTCTTTGCAAAGTACAAAATTCCAGCCCCTGGATCTCTGGGATGAGGGATCCATATATAGATGTATGCAAAGAGGATGAGTCAGCTTGTCATCTGACTAGTGTCCTTTCTCTCTGTCAGTTCTTGCTTCCACTTGGAGGCTGAGAGCCTCTTACTCATCCTTGGTCGAACTCAGTGAGGCAAGTGTCATGGAGGAAGATTCTGGAAGCTTCCATTGTCTTTCCACCTCGCGGACTGGCGCTGCCATTTGTCATTTCCCGCTCAGCGCACCCTGGTAGTGCATTTAGGTGCGTTGCAACGCACCTAGCTAGTGTACTGGGGTGCTATGCAGCGCAGGTAGCTAGTGGAGCCACTAAAATGATCCTGATTTGACTGATTCTGAGTAATTTCTGGTGGAGAACTTCTGGGAGAAGTTGTAGTTTGTTGACCTTGTTCCTTTAGGGGCAGGAACAACACTTTTAGGGACTTTGGATCCCTTGGTTTATGGACATTTCATGCTCAGAGCTGTAAGGCACAAAAATGTCTATAACAGTTGCCCCCTAAAGTATGAGGCCGTTTATTGGGTGAAATGCTTTATTAGGAGGATCCGAAGTTCTTTCAATGCTGGGAGGAGACCTGTAATAAGATACAATACAATACATTATCTTCATACTATTTTTTCATGATCTAGCTGAGGCGGGCATTCCCATGCTCAGCTTTATAAATTCATTTACATGTACATAGGACAGACAATCGCCTGATGGTAGACTGATGATTCTGATAGAGCCATCATCCTTTTGGTAGGATGATTATCTGTGCTGTAATGCTGTACATTTCAATGTCTTTATTTTCCTGAATATATATCGCAGCCCGGATGGATGAAACTAGATCCGGGGTCTTCAATCTCGTCCGATCTTCACTCGAAGTATAAGTCGATCCATGTGAGAGATGTGTTGAAGTCGAACATGGAAAGACATCGCTTGATTACCAGTCAATGATGTAAACTGTTAACAAGCGCGAGAGGAATCACCAATAATGATGATGACCCTCAAGGTACTGTAGTACAATTCACGTGGTGTGAATAAAGGACTTGGTGTCGAACACCACGCAAAATCTTTCGGTTGAAGGTCATTGATGTATACTTGTCGCCAGAAATGAGAAACTTGCCATTGAGGCATGCAAGCTTCAAAGTACTGAAGGGGGTGTTCCTAGATCAACTTCTTGGATAATGAGCTGATGTCGACAAGAAGTGATCCGTCAAAGGAGGGCCTTAATGAATCCCATATCAATGACACGGAACGGAGCAAATGATTTTGATGGAGGTGAAAACAATCTGATGATATGTGGTTCAGGGTGGCGGTCATGAAAGAATGAAGTATAATGTATGGTAGTGGATGGGACACAGGTGACTTCTCTGAATGACTTCTCTTGAACATATCAGCGACACTTATGTGATGGATCGGTAGCATTTACCCCAAATGTGGATGGTATGGCGTGACCATGGTGATGGGACCGGTGAATGAAACAACCCAACCCGATTCTGGTACGGAGGAGAAGTGTCATGTTCAAGAGCGACTTGCTACCAATAAAGTTTCTTTGAGTTTTTCACAATTTTTCTCAGTCATTGCTGACCAGTACCTCTTTATTTTTGTCAAGCTTGAGGAGGATAACATATGCTTGTTCTATAATTTTCCCTTCGGGCAAACCCATCGCTATGTTTTAACGAGCCTAGCGATAGTGAAACTCGTTCTCGTCTAAAGACAAGTTTGTCGCTATTAATGTTTTTAATGAGTCTAACGACAAAGATAACTCGGTCCTTTTCAATTTTAGAAAGTCTGAAAAGGTACGTAAAGTTAACTCCGAAATTCCTTTTTCGTCATCTAATCCCTTAAGCCCGAAAAAGTATAAAATAATGCAGAAGGGATGAATTTTCGATAGTTTTAACGAGCCGAACAAAACAAGCGCTCGATCTTTTTGTGCAATAATCCCCCAGGTCCAAAAAGATTAAAATCTAGAGGGGGGATAGCACTTCCGGTCGCTTTAACGAGCTGGAAGGCCAAAACTCAGCAATCTTTTCATATTTTATGAGTCAGATGAAAAGAGCTTAAAGAAGACTCGTCTTTTGAGGAACGAGTGATAAACAGGGTAGCAGCTGATTCTAGGTAAGGTTTGGAATTTTCCAATCACGGCAGTGTCACAAGGATGGCTAGTGAAATCACTCTTCGTAGCTGTTCCTCAAAATGGGTAAACAATCAAATGGAGGTGAATGATCGGCCAATGGAAAAGTGGAGGTGACGGTGCAAACACGACCAAGGTTTTAATGGCTGAAATGCTACATTCACGGTGGTTATTTACCGGAGGATAGTTCATTTTTTAACGAGCTTAAACGCGGGTTGAAACACTTGCTCGGTCTTATGTTTATTTTTTAACGAGCTTGAACTATGCGCTAAAACTGCTGGATTAATCCAGTCATATGATAAGAATGTCTCATATAAAACGGCAACATTTAGATTTTTGCCCCACATCCTTTCTTTATGCAAGTTAGGAAACGACTAATCCAAAAAAACAGATAAATAACCGCTCTTTGCTTGCACTCCAAAAGGTTTGCATGCCCCCAGGTATAAAATATGATTTCAAGGTTACCCCTCAATTTGCAGACAAAACATTTGTTCTATCAGGAAAGGCCTACCTCTTTCAGGTTACCAAAGATTGTCTCATTCGCGTTACAAATGAAACACTTCCTCGGCGATGTCTACCGAGATAGACAAAGGTGAGTGACAACGAGCGCCAAACACATAACTTTGACAAGAGAATCTTATTCTAGAATAACCCCTCTTCCAATCATGGACGGGGTACAGACTAGTCATATTCTCCCGCGGAAACCTACTCTATACCCAAAGTTTTCCTGCCGAAGCAGACCAGGACGCATGCCCCCTGGGTTCCAGTCATATCCCTCTGAATTACTCGCGCTCATCGGGAGGACGGACCGTGGGTTGAGACATTTCTTGCGTGAAGAGACCATTTAAGGATGGTATATGACTATTTGCTATGCGTGATCCGGGAAATGAAAGCTGGTCCACGAGCTTGACCACTCTTCCTTCGTGTGGAAAACACATTACTCTAAAGAGTGAGGAGACGATGGCTCCCATGCAATAAATATAGTCTCGTCCAAGGAGTAGGTTATAATCCAAGGGTCCTTGAACTACCATTACGTTCATTTGAACTGTCTTCCCTCTCAATGTTATGGGCACATTGGGAAGGATCCCTAAAGGTCGACTGGTTCCTTTATCAAAACCTGTCAGATTTCTCATCTCAGGCAAAAGCGATGGCGAACCAAGCGCTTTCCAAGCAGTAGAGGAAAGGATACTCACAGAAGCCCCCTCATCAATGATGGTACCAGCCATGACCATTCTATATATTTGAACGATAATTCAGAATGCTATGCTTGCTGGTAGGCGGGGTCTGCCTAGTTGATTCCAGTCGAAGGAGACAACTAGGTTGTTTGGAGGTGGGACCGAGTAGACGGCCGGGTATGGCTCTGACGAACTTCCTTCCTGCGGTAAAGGAATGGGTAAATTTCCCCCTTGTTTGTCGGAGTCTGTGTTGATGAAGAGAATTTGGATGGTGTCATCCTTGTTTTCTTCAGTGACTGTATCATTAGAAGATAAAACCTCTGAAGGCAATACCGAGTCAACTGCCGCGTCGACCTTTTGACTTTCGTCTGGTATGGATTCAGCTGGTTTATCTTCAATGACAGGCGCTTCAGCCGACCACTTGAGCGGGCCAGCTAGATTCTCAACTAACGAAGGACTCGGCAAGAGTTTTTTATATCCAGGAGGAAGTCGTAATGGTGAAACCGGACGATCATCCAAAACTCTTTTAGCTTCATCTAAGAAGGGACAACGGTGGATGGCGTGATCGCCTTCGCACAGTTTGCAGGGAAATCTAGCTTTCCCTCTTTGTCCTGGGGCTTCACTTTCGCTAGTTGACGGTGTGCTTTCAACATGATCACCAGAGGTTGACGACACCGAATTGTGCAAACGGGGAGACCAGTCCCTTAGTATCCGGGGGATGCAAGGACAATCTCTGTGAAAGTGGTCTCCCTTGCAAATGACACATGGCGATTTAGGCCTGGTCGGTGCAGTGTGTGGATTTTCGTTAGATGACACTTGTTTGCCCCCATTCGCCTTTGGCTCCTTCTTCTTCTTCTCTTTCTTTTTCTTTTCCCTCTTCTCCTTAGGAACTTGACTTTTGGCTTTGCCAGCCCCATCAAGCGAAGAGGAAGGAGGAGAAGAAGAATTAGAGGAAGTAGAAGGTTGGTGGGCAACTCTAGATTCGTCTAATTGCCGATTCGATTGTTCAGGAATAGTGGTGTTCTGAACGACATTGGTTGAGAAGAGCCAGACCGGCAAGCCAATTTTCAGTCCTGGAAGTGACAATGTGGCCATATGGGGTGCACCAACGTCTCCCCAAGAGGAGAAGGGACTAGGATTTCCACCAAGGGGAATTCCTTGGTTGGTAGACTCCATTTTCTCAACCTAAAGATCAACGTAGGAAAAGGGTGATGAATATTCCGTTTAAAATAAATTTTTAGATGCTTTAGACACAACTTGTTTTTTTAGTTTTTAAGAGTCGAGAAAAAACAAAAGATGACTCTAGTATCCTTCGATTTTTAATGAGCCTGAAGTGACAAGTGCTCAGATGGACCTTTTCCGTTAAGGAGTCTGAAAAGGAACGAAAGGGACTACTCTGGAGATCTAGGTAGAGGGTGTACCAAACCAATCACAAAACTGCAGAATACGTTTTACGGTACGGCAGTCAATCTTCCCGAATGCTGTGTTCGGTGCATTGCGATCAATAGGGCGGCAGACACGGCTTCCTATGGATAAAAGGTTTTAAGCCTATATGGGTCTCCCAATATATACTCGACGGTACATGGGAGCACAATCCATACTGGCACTTATCGTCTCACAGTGGAGGAATCACCCAACCACTCAACGGTAAGTTACCAGGCTTTACGACGCCGGAACACGTCTCTAGCCTAGACCTCTATGTTGTGCATTAAGTTCCAAAGCGTTGTTAGATTCATTCAATTTATTTTAAGTTGATATTTCTTATAAGTTTGCCTTTTGGGTTCACCACGAGATGTAGATGTAATTCCTAAATGCAATCTAAAGATGATAAGCAAATCTTTTATCTCTTTTTGACAATGAAAATCCTAGCTACAAGGGGAAAAGACAGACACAATCTTTTCTCAAAGAGCAAAGAGCACACTGTAAATGCACTTTTTCCTAAATCAAACCATACAGACTATCAATATGCAAATGCACAAGTGCATCTATTTGTTTTTCACTTTCTTAATATTGATGCCTAAAAAGAAAGTTGATGTACAAATCTGAATTCGCTTTCAAGTGAAAAACACAAACAAGCTCCTTTTCGAAAACAAAAGGTAGAGAAGATTACGACACTTTACGATTTTCGAAATAAACACTTGTTTCGACACTAGAAAGTGACAAATTCAAACCAAAGGCAAAAGTAAAAGCATAATCAACTGTCAACAGCAAGTAAACTTTCTCCTAAGACCAAAATCGACAGTTACGATAGATCTAAATCAAAGGACGAGAATATGACTATTTCACTTTTGCAATGGAAAACTGTAAATGATGCCACAAACACACAAAAACACCTACAGTATTTTTGTACAAAGGAGGCGGAATTAAGGCAAAGAAAAGGGGTTTTCAGATAGGTACACACACTGGTCACAGGCTGCAAAAATCAGAGATAAAACTGGACAAAATGAAGCAAAGAACCTCAGCTGCACAGGGCAAGGCTGATCAGCGCACCTGTTGCACAGAGAAACTGGATTGCAGCGCAGGTAGCCCCTTCGGGACCTGTGTTGAAATGCAGAATCTCTTCACAGAGCCTGTGCTAGGGCAGAAACGAGACTTCTATCCGGGTTCTGGGTCACGGTTTGCAGTTTAATCTATGGTTTTTGGCCGAGTAAAAGCAATCAGTAAGGTACAATCAGAGGGATGATTTAAAGGAGGACTAAGAGCTATCACAAAGGGCAATCATATCATTTGTGAATCCACTGTTCAAATCATAAACAGATCCAGTGAGTGGATTGAAGTAGCAGCTGTCTACTTTGCATTTGATAATGGCAAATGCAGTTCGATTTGCTACTTCCAAGTTTATGAGACAAACAACAAGAGAAACACAAATAAACTAATTAGACACGCTCCCCAGTGGAGTCGCCATTTTGTTGTGGGGAAAAGTGCCTATTCAGGACGACCCTATCCACCTAAGGTGTGACAGTGCCTTAGCAACAAACAGAGAAAACTACTTTTGTATTCTTCTTTATGAATTGTAAATGAAGAGGAATAGGATGAACTAACCTGTGTCTTCCGCTAGTTCTTTGATGCAAACTCTCTTCTCTTTGATAGCTTCCAGCTACCTGCTCCCTCACTTGCCCAGCTTCACCAAGTTCCTGCAAGATCACAGAAGAGGAAAACTACACAAAGACATGGATTTATATTCATAAATAGCTTAGGATCAGATTTAAGCTAAACATACTAATGCAACATACATCAAAGATACACAAGCATGTAGGAGAAACTCAAATAGTTTTATTGATATAACAAGAAGATCCAGGAGGAGATACAACCAAGTGAGTCCCGATCTAGCATCAACCTCCCAGCAAAGGAATCCCTTCTTCACCTCCAACAAAGCATAAATCACCCAATAGTCTAATCTCAATCCAAAAACCAACAGCAATTCTCTGCAAAGTACAAAATTCTAGCCCCTGGATCTCTGGGATGAGGGATCCATATATAGATGTATGCAAAGAGGATGAGTCAGCTTGTCATCTGACTAGTGTCCTTTCTCTCTGTCAGTTCTTGCTTCCACTTGGACGCTGAGAGCCTCTTACTCATCCTTGGTCGAACTCAGTGAGGCAAGTGTCATGGAGGAAGATTCTGGAAGCTTCCATTGTCTTTCCACCTCGCGGACTGGCGCTGCCATTTGTCATTTCCCGCTCAGCACACCCTGGTAGTGCATTTAGGTGCGTTGAAACACACCTAGCTAGTGTACTGGGGTGCTATGCAGTGCAGGTAGCTAGTGGAGCCACTGAAATGATCCTGATTTGACTGATTCTGAGTAATTTCTGGTGGAGAACTTCTGGGAGAAGCTATAGTTTGCTGACTTTGTTCCTTTAGGGGCAGGAAGAACACTTTTAGGGACTTTGGATCCCTTAGTTTATGGACATTTCATGCTCAGAGCTGTAAGGCACAAAAATGTCTATAACAGGTATGTGGGCCCGACTACCACCATGAATGTTTTCTGCTCTTGGTTATCAAATGAGAAGGTGCCAGAGTGGGGCGGGAATAAAGTGCTTAGGCAGCGAAAAAAATTAGACCAAGATTGACAAATTTCAGAAAGAGGTTTAAACAACTCACAACAACGATAAGAAGAGATAAATGGTGACGGATATTAGTTAGCTAAAACCCCATCAGACATAATAAACAACAACATGTGGGAGGTCAATTGCAAAGTAGTTCACAATAGGTCACTAACATGGCAAGGAACAAGTAAACACAGATTCTAAAGTGAAACATACATGAAACCACTATGTATCAGTACATAAAATCTCACATATATGAAAGCACTCATACAGATATGGTGAGGTACCAGACAACTAATACAACCACCATGAGTCGGGATGGGAATTAGTGCAAAAGGAAGAAACAACATCTTATTAATATTGCAGTAACTTCAAATACATATCATGCAACTAGTCAATACCCAGTAGTGGAACATGGACTATTCATACCATCACTCAGTGTCAAAACCCATCCCTACTACAAACGCACTCTCCTAGCTACCAAAGGCTGAGTGGCATTAGCTCTCAAGCATCAATCAACTATCTCGATTGGCTTCAACTCAAGTGCTAAAGTCCTTGTAAGTGAGGGATGAGGGCACATTTATAGAGTTTAGGTGACCGTTCACCTACCGTAACTCTTGATGTTCCCCCATGCCCTTTCGGCTACCCTCCTGACACTTGAGCTTCCCAACTTCTTTCTCAAGCTAAGAATGTTTGTTACATGCTCACATCGGTCTCAACATACTCGCTGATATAATGGTGGTTTAAACTTACGTTATGATAAAATAGAGAGGAGAGGGATATAAAGGGTTATTGAAAACCCTATAATGCTTGAAGCCTATGTCTCATTATGATGCAGATGCTTGGTCCTAAACTGATTTTTTTTCTCGCCACTATGATTTTCTTTCTTTCATCAAACCTCTGGTGATGTGCCTTAGGATTAATTGAGGGGTTCTTCGAAGTTTGAAAGGGACCATATGGCTTGCCAAAGGGGAACCCTCACCATGTAAGCTTCATGACATATTGTAATCCTACTTCATAGCTCAACATCTTGCTTCCCTACTCCTATTTCTATGGTCGAGGCAACTTTAAGCAACTGATGAATGTGTGCTCATAAATTTGAATCGTTCTCCAACTGGTGGTGAATCTATATGATTGAGACATTCATGCCCTCTAATCCTGCAAGAACATAATTTACCCATTAAAATTCAAGAAGAACATATGGCAACAAGACAAGAAATAATTACTACAAAAAATCAATTAATGAATGATCAATTTGAGGTGAAAGAAGAGAGTTTGTTTTCATGGGTGTTGGTGATGGGTTGTTCAACAATCATTTGACTCCCTCCTTTCAGCAAGGGTGTTTCCTCCTTTGTTAGCTTCTCAACGCGTAGTCGAGTATTCCAACCATCACCATTCAAGTCCCCTTGGGGAGCTTGACCTCATCCACACCACATTTTACTTATGCAGATCATAGTTTCCCTTTTCCTATAAGTCACACCTTGGGTAGTGTTAGTGCCTAAATCTACCTCAAGTTGAGAAAGGTAGGATCTAGGACAACATTAAACCACGCTTAACCTGGTAGCTAGCCCTACCAGGTCAGGAGAGGGCTCTCTCCTGGTCAATCTCAGTAAAATATGATCGATGAGGGCTTGAGATGACTGATATAAATACTGATCTTAGGCTAGGTATGTGTGCAAAAGAGTTTGATTGAATTTAAAGATGTTTGTTGGCTCAAATGGAAAGGCAGATTTTGGGTCTAGGGAATGAGGCTCAGTTTTGCAGAGATCTCTATGGGGCAAGTTAGGCAACTGATTTCGGCACTTGAAATAAAATGAGATGGAGAGATAGATAGGTGAGGAGTTGAATAGGGCAAGAAAACTCAGGGATCCTCTTCAAACAGCTGAAAACATCAAAAACTAAAGCAAACCCTAGGTAGAGCACTGCAATTTCAATGGATTCTACCTTTACCCTTGTTTGATTTAGTTAAGAAGAAACAAGATAGATAATGGCATACATAAAACATAAGTAAATTCACAATTATAGAAGAAAACATTATACCAAAACAAAATGCCACATGAATCCCAAAGAGTGTTGCAAACCCTGGTCTCAATTCCTTAGCCAAAACTACTGATATGAGTATACAATGAAGCTCCAAGCTTTCTCAAAAGTCCAACCATGCTAATGACTGAAAGATCACAAGATATAGACAAACCATAACTCATCCTAGCCTCTAGGGACCGAGCTCACAAGTTTAGGAGCTGTTCCAACTAATTCTAAACTGAGAACTAGAAATTAGGTAGTGGAACAGCTTGCCTCTAGAAACTAGGGAACTGATTCATTTAGTTTCAAACAACTTTTTGATAGATGAATCTACCTACATAAGTGAAAATTAGACATAATTACATCAAGATCCATAACTTTACATTAAATTACATCACAAGTTTGACATTGAGAAGGAGAAAAAGTCAAACTGTTAAAAGCTAGGCGAAAAACAGAGTGTTTTTGGTCAAACTGAGCAAAATTTACCCAATGCACCGCGCCAATTTCCCTATGCATAGCGCCTGTTTGGAGCCACTTTTGGAGGCCTTCCCAGTGTCCAAATTTTCTCCAAGTGTGCTTGTTGGAAAGGTCTGCCTGTCTACTTTCCAACCCAAGTAGAATTTTTGAATTTGGCCTCCATTTGCCCCTCCAAAATTCAGTTCTCCCAACACTGCTTCCTGTGTGTCAAAATAGGGGCAGTAAGGTCATTTTTTGAGTGTTTTTGACCTTTTTGAGGGCTCAAAACCTGTCAAAATTTCTTGGCCATTGGTAGGAAAGCATATTTTTCCATGCCAAATCTAAAAATTCTAAGTTTTTGTCATTTGGAGGCTCCCATCAAAAGCGAGCGCCAGGTGGTGCGGCGCATAGAGCAGAAAATTCTATTTTTTGTGCCAAAAATTCAAAAAATGCAAAAAGTGCCCCAATTTTTTTGAAATTTGGGCTGAGTCTTCTCCATTAAGAGCTATGTTGGGCAAAGGAAGCGTTAGCCAATATCTCAAGTCTATCTTGCTCCTTTCGCCTCCTCGATGCCCTTCTCAACTTTGCTTTCAAGCTCCTCATTCTCGCCTTGCAAACTTTATTTCTCACCATCTAATGATAAGCCATATGCCTCAACAATGTATTCTCCTTGTTGGCCTTCTCTAAAAACCTCTATAAGTGGATGTTAGCTCTTTCAAGCAAAGATTCCCGATCGGCGTTGATCTCTTGCTCAAGTGATGTGAGCTTCACCTTCCTCCTTTTGGTAGCTTGGTGGTTTTCCCGAATGTTTTGCAATTCCATAATCGCTTGCTGATCCTCAAGATGCTTATTTCTTTGCTCCAAGTACTTAATTATCCACTTAGCTCTTTCCAAATTGAGGTACAAGGCATTGATGTCCGCCTACTGCTCTTGGATGACTTCTTTGAGATTTGAGCTTTGTGGGCCCAAATCAGTATCATCACCCTCAATGAGAATGAACTCAGTCTCCTACTCGCCTGATGGTCCCTCATCCTGTAATGGCCTCTTGCCTTTGTCTTGAACCTACTGTGCTGATGAAGGAAGCGAGACCCCTTCCACCCTGGGTGGAGATAATACTCGCTTTGCTGCTGCAAACAATCGTCTAGTGCCCTTCTGATAGGTGACAAACACCAGCATACTAGCGGTCTGTGTCTGATGACCCTCATGCTGATATGAAGGTTCACCTGTCTCATGAAAAGCCTCTGGAGGTCCCTGAGGAGCTGTGAAGAACTCACGAGAAATGAAATCCTTCCAAGTGATGTCCTACAAACCAAGCTGATGGATGACCACAATCTTAATGAGAGAAAATGGTAAATACAGTTGAACTACTGCTGAGGAGTATTTTGCTGTACTAGGGTGGTCATCTTCTCAATATTTCAGAACATGAAGTAGGGGAGATTCATCATCCTCACCCTGGTAAAATGCATCAGCAACCTGATATGATAGGCATATAAACGAGAAAACTGGCTCTCACAGTTGAAATACTTCATTATCAATTTCATCAAAGGAGCATAAGAATATTTGAGGTACCGAAAAGGAAAAACTCTGTTGAGTTGTCTCAAATAACCGATCTTGATGTATGGTTCATAATGTTGCCTGTCAATTTGCTGCCTTTTGTTCCATTGCTCTCCAATATTAGGAATATCGGTTGCTAGAGAAATAGATTCTGGTGTTAAAGTGAATGTTACACCAGCTAGAGTGGCTTGACCATCATGTAAATGAAGCACAAACAACCGGGCCAACTCATGGTGAAACTGGACTCTAGCAACCATCTCATAGAACTCATAGCAGGATTGGTGTTGGAAGCATGTGATGGCGAGAGGGCAGGCCTGTAGCTCAGCAAGGGTAGTAGGTTCCTCTCATATGTGTTTGCCACCCTTATGAGGCCTCCTTGGTGCATGTACCTCTGTAGGAGAGTCACTATGTGTCTCCTCTTCATGATCATATGAAGGATCAAACTCCATCTCTGCTAGTGAGTGAGCTTTCTTGATGAAGAGTAGGAAATTGATGGTGTTTTTAATTTTCTGCCACCAAGGGAAAAGTATATGAGGGACTATGGAGGGAGGGAAAAAATGAGGGATTTTGGGACTGTTAGGATAGGGTTTAGTTAGGGAAACAGGGGATTTGGGAGTGATATGTAAGCTTTAGGGACAACAATTAGGGTTTGGGGATTTATATTTAGGATTTGGGAAAATGGGATTTAGGGATAGGGGTAGATGATTTTTGGGAATATAGGAGTTAGGGAATAGGGGAATAAACTAGGAAAATAAAGGAAGGAGTGAAAAAGTAAGGGAATGGCAGAATGAACTTGGTAGCCAAATGATAAGTGCAAACCCTAAGCACTATTTTCTTGAGAAATGGCAAGGAAGTAGGGTTTGATTTTCTTCACATAACCACCATAAACCTTGAAGAAAAACTCCTTCACTAGCAATGAAGAGATCGTGACTTACTTGCACAATGAAAGATTTGAGTGTTTTGGGCGATTTGAGGGAGTTGTTGAAGAAATCGTGCTTGGCAGCTCTATGCGCTGCGCCTCAAACCCAACATGTCATGCCCTTTGAGTGCATTGTGCCAGTTCAAGTTTGCACTGAAAATCGTGGCCCTATGCGCCACACCTGCTGTATGCGCCGCGCCTCTCACCCAGTGCGCTACGCCTCCGAATTTGGGCAGTTTCTCTCCAATTTCACTTGCTTTGCTCAAACATGACCTTCACTTTGCTTTAATTCTTATTCTTGAATGGAAATGAGCTTTTGAATTGAGAAAACAATTTATATACAAGGAGCTTTTAATTTTTGATTCATAAAAACCCACTTTTACAATTTTTAGAATATGACTTTACCTTTTAACTCTGTTTTATGAGCTTTTCACTTTATTTGAGTTTTTTGATGAACTGAATGACTTGTGTTTTGTTTGCTTTGCAGGGAATTGGAGCTACTGAGGCTTGGAAAATGACCAAGGTTGCCGCTAAAGTGATTTACATATGAAAGAAATGAAATTACATCAATTTATACAATAAAACCTGAAATACTCTGTTTTTCCTCAAAACAAAGTTTTGAGGAAAAATACATCTTTGAGCACTTTTTTATAAAAAGTTATTAGTACTGGAACCTCCTCATGTGCCTGCTAACTGTTATTGGACATTTTGAAAACCTATTTGATGAAACTATAGACCTAATGATAGTGAAACCCTAGAAAATACTTTTGCAAATTTTGAAGACAAAAAGTGACTGCAAATGATCTTGATGAGCAAAAATGGGCCAGCAGGTAAAAGACATGAGGGACAATGTAAGAGAAGCCACTACCGTCAGATGATCCATGCTCCTAATGGAATGCAGCTGACTGGGCGGGACACCTAATATGCAATGCAACAAGAGGATTTGATCTCTGATGGAGGGATGAAGATACCGACACTAACATTGGCTCCAATGGGGATGGTAGCTCCTTGGAGGTGCCAAGAACTACAGATCTTTGGGAAAGCAGGCAGTGCCTTCGTCCATTGGGCTATGGAGTCAATAACTTCGACAGACCAAAACCAAACTCTTTGACTCAATTTCAAGACTGAAATGTGACTCAAAACTGACTCATTTTCAAGACTGAAATCGATTGAAAGACCTAACTCTAACAAACCAAACCAAACTAAAATCAAACCTCATTTTTATATCCTTCACCTTGGGCCCCAAACTGAAGAATGAAAATAGTACACACTTGCAATGGAATTTAAACAAACCGGTATGTACAATGATGGGTATGACATCAGAAAACATTTCACAAATAATACCTTTTGAGTAGCCGACCGTTGACTAGCCCACCAGGATAGTCTTCGCCATTCATTTCTTGCAAAAGGAAAGTATTTTGGCCCTGATATGCAGCGATTCTGTAAGGTCCTTTCCAAATATTTTCAAACTTGCCATGTTTACCTTTCTCTTCGTTCCTTGCATCCCATTTCAGCACTATGTCTTCTATTTGAAACTTGTCCGTTGTTGCCTTTCGATCATATATCTTTTTTATTCTCTCTTGCAGCTTGAAAGTGTTATGAAATACCTCCTCTCTAGTTTGCTGCAAATGAATCATTTGATTAATTCTCCGCTGCATATGATCATCTTCGCTGCCTGTTTCGTGTAGGAGTTTGACCACCAGGATTGCCAGAGAGGTTGGGAATATTGTGTCCATACCATACACAAGCTCGAAAGGAGACATGCCTATAGATTTCTTTTGACTCACTCTGTCTGCCCAAAGCGCATTGACCAGCTTTTTGTGCCAACTTTTCTTGTTAGTTTCCAACAGCTTTTTGATGCTGTTGACAAGAGATTTATTTGAGGATTCTGCCGATCCATTGCCTTGTGGGTAATAGGCAATCGAGTGCCCCAAAGTGATTTGATATTTATGAAAAAGGTCAATCATTCTTTTAGATTTAAAGGCTACTGCATTGTCAGTGATCAGCTTATTTGGACAGCCAAAACGAGACAAGATGTTGTTTTCAAGAAATGAGATAATTACTGAATCAATGGCTTGCCTTGTGGGAATCACCTCAATCCATTTGGTGAAATAATCCTTCGTTGTGAGGATCCATTTATGTTGCGCTGAAGAAGAAGGATGGATCTCGCCAATGAAATCCAAACCCCACTGCTGAAATGGAGCACTTACTTCAATGGGCTTGAGTGGTAAAGGCTGCAACTTCCTCTTACCTTGAAAAATTTGACATTCATGGCAGCTTACTACTATTTTGTACACATCAGAAAAAAGAGTTGGCCAATAATATCCTGCTCTCAAGATTTTATTGGCTGTTGTCTTCCAGAAAAGATGGCCTCTGCAATCTCCTTTGTGAAAGTCTTCCATAACTTGTTTTCCCTATTCTTCAACCAAACAATTGAGAAAGACACCACCGGGATATTTCCAATAGAGTGCATTATTCATGATACAAAACTTGGCAGCCTTCAATTTCAGGGTCCTACTCTTGTTTTTAGCCATTCCAGGTGGTGATGACAGATTTTGGAGTACATAGACAATGTCCGAATACCAAAGAGAAATCAGAAAAAATTATGATACTTGAGCGGGCAGACTCTCTTCATCTTCCTTGGACATAGCAGCATTGATATTAATGTCCAAGGCATGCAAATTTGACTCAGCCATTAGTTTAGCCAGCCCCTGTCCTTTGATGAGCTTTGTCGGTTTGATCTCCACGTCATATTCCAACAAGGCAACAATCCATTTGCCTCTCCTCCCTTCTGGATCTGTTTGCACTAAGACATCTTTAACAATAGCATTAGGGACATAAGAAAGGATGTGAGAATGTAAAATATAAACCCGAAAGTCTTTCAATGCCTTTACCAAAGCAAGGGCCTATTTTTCAATAATATTGTACTTTAGTGCTGCATCCCTTATGGTTCTGCTGAAAAATGCAATTGGTTTCTCAAGCTGGTCTCTTTTCTGCATCAAGACCGCTGCCATAGTATGATCTGAGGCAAATGAAAAAAAAAAAAAATCCTGAGTATAGTCCAGGCTGATCAAAACCGAAGCTGAAGAAAGGGCCAATTTCACCAAATTGAAAGACTTAATTGCTTCCTCAGTCCATCTCACTACACTATCTTTTTTGAGCATGTTTGTGATTTCCCTTAAATGTTCTGCAAGATTAGGCACAAAGCAATGTAAGAAATTCATCTTACCATTGAATGATTGGATTTCTTTCTTACTTCATGGAAAATCAATCTTTTGAATGGCTTCCACCCGAGCTGGATCGATGCGGATGCCCTCCTTTGATATAATATGACCGAGAAGCTTACCTTCATCCATGGCAAACAAACTTTTCTTTGGATTGAGAGATATACCATACTTCCTACACCGCTGAAACACAATCTTCAAATGATAAAGGTGCTCTTCATCTGAATTAGAGAAAACATTCAAGTCATCAAGATAAACAACTAGAAATACATCTTTTTCATTAGAAAATGTGATATCCATCGCCTGCTGAAAGGTTGCACCAGCATTTTTCAATCCGAAAGGCATCTTTGCATAATGAAAAGTTCCCCACGGAGTGGTGAACGCTGTTTTGTCTCTATCATCGTCATGGACCAGAATTTGGTTATAACCAGAATACCCATCGAGTAGCAACATGCGAGATGCTCCAACTACTCTCTGAAGTATGTGATCCATCTTAGGCAATGGATAGTTGTCCTTCAAAGATACTTTATTCAGATTTCTAAAATCAATACATAGCCGAATCTCACCTGTTTTCTTGCGCACGGGCACCAAGTTTGAAATCCAATCTAAAAATCTTATGGGGACGATGATGCCAACTTTGTACAACTGATTCACTTCCTTCTCAATTGAGGGCAGCAGCTTTGGATTTATTTTTCTTAGCTTTTGACAAAAAGGATTTTGATTTGGCTTGATCGGGATGATATGTTGAATTATGCTTGTGTCATATGACTTCAAATCTAAATAATCCCAAGCAAATACATCAGTAAAAGAAGATAGTAAACTGATATACTTTGCTTTTACCTGTGGAGGCAACGCCTTTGATAATTTCACCATTTTAGGATTTTCAGCTGATCCAATGTTCACATCCTCAACTCCTTTCTCGGTTGGCAGCAAGCTTGGTTTTCGAGCCACATCATCCTGATCAAACAGCTCCTCTAAAGGTATTAGACCTTTAGGAATGATGTTGTCTTTCAGTTGCAAAACTTCCATCTGATTGACTTCTATATCCGCCTCACCATCATCATACTCTACATCAATAGAAGTGTCTTTGAATTTACCTTCATTTTGCAGAAATTCATTGATCTCATCATCATCTTGAAACACTTGCCAATACCTTTGATTGTCGGGGATAGCTGGGTGATGTTTCACATGAATCTCAAACTTGTTGTTTGAATTCATTAGAATTTTCAAATTACTTGCTATTGTTGCAAGTGAATCCGCAATGACATTCTGAACACGAGGGACACATGTCAAAGTATAATCTGAAAATACTCTCAAAATATCTAGTACCGCATTGCGGTAGGCCCGCATTCGAGGATGCTTAGCTTGGTATTCCCCTTTCACTTTCTTGATAACTAACTCAGAGTCGCCATACACTGAAATCCTTTTAGCATTCAATTTTCTAAGAATTTTCAAACCAGCAATTAAAGCCTCATATTCAGCCTCATTATTTGAACAGTCAAAAGCTAGTTTATAAGAACAGACCCTTACATTGCTTGGCACTTTGTTTGGGGCGAAAACAGGGCTGCGTATCCAAATGCCAATTCTAGCACCTTCCCTTCCTACCACGCCATCAAAATCCATGCTCCACAGGCCTGCTTCATCCTCTTCCAAATGCTGAAATTCTGTTTGTTCTGTTTCTCCTCCTTGCTGTCCATCAATATGTTGCTGCTGTCGGAAGGCTGATTGCTCAGCGGTACTATCAAGTCTTTGTCTTTCTTGCTTTAAGACCTCTTTGAAATTTTCAGTGATCTCGGGAATGTCTTCTACTTCAACTACTTGGCTATTTACATCATTAAAGCTATCTGAATACAAAATAAATGATTCTAAATCGGTATGTACATAGTTGATTGGATGATTTACCGGTTTCTCCTTTCTAGTGATCATGTACTTCATCTTTTGTTCCCAGTATAGTTTCCTCATCTGACCGAACATGGGAATGGTAGCATAGGAGAAATCAAGCTGCATTGTCCCTTTAATCTTTGCTCCCCAAGATCTGGAAAGAAGCATGCCAAATCTAGGAGGTATATCCACCACAACCACATCCATCAAAACATTTTTAGCCGGAATCTGATCCAAACTGACCACCAAATCCTTGATAAGATCAATGCAGCTTACTCTACCAGAATCAAAAGAGTAAAGGTCATGATATTTTATAGTGATATCCAATCCCAATTTCTCCATGATGGCCTTAGGCATGAGATTATGAGAGGCTCCGGAATCAAACATAGCATTGTGTAACACATAATCATGCACCCTGAGACTGATGTAAAAAGGAGCCACATCACTATCTTGAGACTGACCTTCCAATGCTGGCCCAAAAATCAATTCAGGTCTATCATCTTCTACATTAACCATGTCGGATGATGGATCTAAATTTAGAATCTTAGACACCTTACCTTTGTAATTGTTGTTCTTCATCAACTCAGTCAAAAAAATAGATATTTTTAACTTAGCAATTTCATTTTCTAAGTTAAAAACTAAAACTTTCTCTACCTATTTCACTGAAACCTCTTTCTTTTCAGTTTTCTCCTTTGACACACTAGGCTGAGTGGATCTTTCATTTGTTGATGGCATTTTGTTGGCGATAGGATCAGCCGTCTCTTTTCCCTTTTTCTGCACAATGGGAGGATCATTCTTTGGCGTTGTTGCCTCCTTCCTTTTCTGAATTGGATTTATGGGCACATATCTACTTCTGAGGGAATATTGTCGCTGTTGGGTTGATAAAGCATTCATATACCCCCTTTGGTATTCATCAGACTCTTCCTCAAGAACTGTCTCATTTGCCAAAATGAAATTTTCATCCCTTTGTACAGCTGAATTCTCGGAATACTCCTCATCTTCAGTGATAAAAATTGGCATATCATCAAGCGTAAAGAAATGATTCTCTTCTCCAATTACATTCTCCTCCTCATTTGATTCCAGACCATGTACAAAATTCTGCTGCAAGGGTGTCTTCACCTACTGCTGCGCTGCTTGGTCTTGTGTCCGTTGCTCTCTTTGTTTGATTCTAAATTGTGGTTGCTGCTGACCACGGAAGTTGGGATTTTTGACTTGTGTTTCAGGCTTGTCAAGTGTCAATCTATCAAACAGCTTCTCCATCTTCTGAAGCACTTGATCTGAAGTGGAAACCTCTTCCTTTATTGTGACTTTCTTTTCAGCTCTTGCTCTAGCTCTCTTGGCAAGAAGATTTTCTTCAACACTGACTGCAATTTTCTGCATGTCTTCTAAAGTGGCCGAATCTCTTTCTCTTAATTGATAGACCATATCAGGGTCAAAACCATCCAAAAACTTTATCAAAGGTAGCCCCATAGGTGGATTTATATGATCAGGAACTGCATTGTAAATAGAGTTGAATCTGATACAATAATCTTGGACAGATTCACCAACATTCCGCTTGATGTTCTCATATTCGGAAAGGATCTGAAGGGGATTTTTCCTCACTTCCCAACGATCCAAGAATTGTCTCTGCAAATTGGCCAATGTAGTGATACTTATAGCCGGCAAAGCTCTGAACCATTTCCTCACTTCACCACTAAAGGTTTGTACAAACAGTCTCATTGTCACATTTTCTGCATCAATCTCATGAAGATCGAAGAAATCCATCATCCTGTCCACATGTTGCTAAGCTGTAACACTGTGAGGAGTGCCATCAAACAATGGAATCTTGCTTTGATGATTGGCAGGCATATCATCTAAATTTTGAGGCAGCACAAGGGGTGCAAAACGAACAGCCATTGCTCTTGGTGGATTTGCAATCAGTCTCGGAGATGTTGGAGGAGTGGGTGCAGTTGATGTATGGGGCGTATGAGGAGGTGTGTGTGGAGGCGAAGAAATTTTGGATGATTGGGGAGTAGAAGGAGTGGACGGAGGTGACACTACTGTAGATTTTTTATCAGAGATAGCATGTTGCACGGGGATGGTGGGAATGAAAGGTGGTTCGAAAGGAATATTTGAGCCAAATGCAATCACAGAGGACCCAAGGGTTGCAGATGCAGACTCTAAGAAATCAGTGATGTTTGAAGCCACAATTGAAGTTTGGAGCTGTTTCAAGATACAATCATTAATTAATTTATTGGCCTTTTCAGTTTCAAGAGCTTTGACAAATTTTGGATTCAGGATAGTAGAACCAACCGCACTTTCGGATTTTGTTTCAAACAGTGACAGACCAAACTATTTGCCAAACTCAAGATCTTCAAGATACTCAAAAACCATAAGACATGAATTAGATTTGAACATGGGAATCACAGAACTTTCTTGACGAAGGATTCTTGGAATAAGATTGGGATTTTCGTACACAGGAGGAGGATCAGGATCTGGATTTGCTCTGGTATATCTTCTGGAAGCCAGTGTGCTATTATTTCGAAAAAATAAAATGGACATGAGCAACTTGTTCAGCCTATCAAATCCTAAACTTATCATCAAAAAGCTTAGAATTATTAGATGTACTGGGGCAATTTGCAGGTTGGATATTCCGTTTATAAGACTAGACCAGAGATTGACTAAAGTAGCTTTTATCTACTTGCGCTAATGCAAAGCAAAAGCGTTTTGAAGGCTACCTGGCTAATCTTCAGACTCCATTTGTAGTTTATAAAATGAAGAATACCAATAAACAAACAATTTCTTCCCCAGTATGGTCGCCACTATGTTAGTGCCTAAATCTACCTCAGGCTGAGAAAGGTAGGATCTAGGACAACATCAAACCACGCTTAACCTGGTAGCTAGCCCTACCAGGTCGAGAGAGGGCTCTCTCCTGGTCAATATCAGCAAAATATGATCGATGAGGGCTTGAGATGACTGATATAAATACTGATCTTAGGCTAGGTATGTGTGCAAAAGAGTTTGATTGAATTTAAATATGTTTTTTTGGCTCAAATGGAAAGGCAAGTTATGGGTCTGGGGAATGAGGCTCAGTTTTCCAGAGATCTCTATGGGGAAAGGTAGGCAACTGATTTCGGCACTTCAAATAAAATGAGATGGAGAGACAGATAAGTGAGGAGTTGAAGAGAGAGAAAACTCAGGGATACTCTTCAAACAGCTGAAAACATCAAAAGCTAAAGCAAACCCTAGGTAGAGCACTACAATTTCAATGGATTCTACATTTACCCTTGTTTGATTTAGTTAAGAAGAAACAAGATAGATAATGGGATACATAAAACATAAGTAAATTCACAATTACAGAAGAAAACACTATACCAAAACATTTTGCCACATGAATCCCAAAGAGTGCTGCAAACCCTGGTCTCAATTCCTTATCCAAAACTGCTGATATGAGTATACAATGAAGCTCCAAGCTTTCTCAAAAGTCCAACCATGCTAATGACTGAAATATCACAAGTTATAGACAAACCATAACTCATTCTAGCCTCTAGGGGTCGAGCTCACAAGTTTAGCAGCTGTTCCAACTAATTCTAAACTGAGAACTAGAAATTAGGCAGTGGAACAACTTGCCTCTAGAAACTAGGGAACTGATTCATTCAGTTTCAAACAACTTTTTGATAGATGAATCTACCTCCATAAGTGAAAATTAGACATAATTACATCAAGATCCATCACTTTACATTAAATTACATCACATGTTTGACATTGAGAAGGAGAAAAAGTCAAACTATTAAAAGCTAGGCGAAAAACAGAGTGTTTTTGGTCAAACTGAGCAAAATTTACCCAATGCGCCGCGCCAATTTCCCTATGCGTAGTGCCTGCTTGGAGCAACTTTTGGAGGCCTTCCCGATGTCGAAAGTTTATCCAAGTGTGCTTTATTGGAAAGGTATGTCTGTTCACTTTCCAACTCGACTCGAATTTTTGAATTTGGCCTCCATTTGCCCCTCCAAAATTCAGTTCTCCCAACACTGCTTCCTGTGTGTTAGAATAGGGGCAAGTAAGGTCATTTTTTGAGTGTTTTTGACCTTTTTGAGGGCTCAAAACCTGTCAAAATCTCTTGGCCATTGGTAGGCAAGAATATTTTTCCATGCCAAATCCAAAAATTCTAAGTTTTTGTCATTTGGAGGCTCCCATCAAAAGCGAACGCCAGGTGGTGCGGCACATAGAGCAGAAAATTCTATTTTTTGTGCCAAAAATTCCAAAAATGCAAAAAGTGCCCCAATTTTTTTGAAATTTGGGTTGAGTCTTCTCCATTAAGAGCTATGTTGGGCCAAGGAAGCCTCAACCAATATCTGAAGTCTATCTTGCTCCTTTCGCCTCCTCAATGCCCTTTTCAACTTTGCTTTCAAGCTCCTAATTCTCGCCTTGCAAACTTTATTTCTCACCATGTAATGATAAGCCATATGCCTCAAAAATGTCTTCTCCTTGTTTACCTTCTCTAACAACCTCTCTAAGTGGATGTTAGCTCTTTCAAGCCAAGATTCCCGATTGGCATTGATCTCTTGCTCAAGTGATGTGAGCTTCAACTTCCTCCTTTTGGCAGCTTGGCGGTTTTCCCGAATGTTTTGCAATTCCATAATCGCTTGCTAATCCTCAAGCTACTTATTTCTTTGCTCCAGGTACTTAATTATCCACTTAGCTCTTTCCAAATTGAGGGACAAGGTATTGATGTCCACCTGATGCTCTTCGATGACTTCTTTGAGATTTGAGCTTTGTGGGCCCAAATCAGTATCATCACCCTCAATGAGAATGAACTCAGTCTCCTGCTCGCCTGATGGTCCCTCATCCTGTAATGGCCTCTTGCCTTTGTCTTGAACCTGTTGTGTTGATGAAGGAAGCGAGACCCCTTCCACCCCAGGTGGAGATAATACTCGCTTTGCTATTGTGAACAACCGTCTAGTGCCCTTCTGATAGGTGACAAACACCAGCATACAAGCGGTCTGTGTCTCATGACCCTCATGCTAATATGAAGGTTCACTTGTCTCATGCAAAGCCTCTGGAGGTCCCTGAGGAGCTGTGAAGAACTCATGAGAAATGAAATCCTCCCAAGTGATGCCCTGCAAACCAAGCTGATGGATGACCACAATCTTAATGAGAGAAAAATGGTAAATACTGTTGAACTACTGCTAAGGAGTCTTTTGTTGTACTAGGGTGGTCATCTTCTCAATATTTCGGCACATGAAGTAGGGGAGATTCATCATCCTCACCCTGGTAAAATGCATCAGCAACCTGATATGATAGGCATATAAACGAGAAAACCGACCCTCACAGCTGAAATACTTCATTATCAGTTTCATCAAAGGAGCATAAGAATCTTTCAGGTACTGAAAAGGAAAAACTCTGCTGAGTTGTCTCAAATAACCGGGCTTGATGTATGGTTCATAATGTTGCCTGTCAATTTGCTGCCTTTTGTTCCATTTCTCTCCAATATTAGGAATACTGGTTGCTAGAGAAATAGATTCTGGTGTTAAAGTGAATGTTACACCAGCTAGAGTGGCTTGACCATCATGTAAATGAAGCACAAACAACCGGGCCAACTCATGGTGAAACTAGACTCTAGCAACCATCTCACAGAACTCATAGCAAGATTGGTGTTGGAAGCATGTGACAGGGAGAGGGCAGGCCTCTAGCTAAGCAAGGGTAGTAGGTTCCTCTCGTATGTGCTTGCCACCCTTATGAGGCCTCCTTGGTGCATGTACCTCCGTAGGAGAGCCACTGTGTGTCTCCTCTTCATGATCATATGAAGGATCAGACTCCATCTCTGCTAGTGAGTGAGATTTCTTGATGAAGAGTAGGAAACTGATGGTGTTTTTAATTTTCTGCCACCAAGGGAAAAGTATATGAAGGACTATGGAGGGAGGGAAAAAATGAGGGATTTTGGGACTGTTAGGACAGGGTTTAGTTAGTGAAACAGGGGATTTGGGAGTGATATGTAAGCTTTAGGGACAACAATTAGGGTTTGGGGATTTATATTTAGGATTTGGGAAAATGGGATTTAGGGATAGGGTAGATGATTTTTGGGAATATGAGAGTTAGGGAATAGGGGAATAAACTAGGAAAATAAAGGAAGGAGTGAAAAAGTAAGGGAATGGCAGAATGAACTTGGCAGCCAAATGATAAGTGCAAACCCTAAGCACTATTTTCTTGAGAAATGGCAAGGAAGTAGGGTTTGATTTTCTTCACATAACCACCATAAATATTAAAGAAAAACTCCTTCACTAGCAATGAAGAGATCATGACTTACTTGCACAATGAAAGATTTGAGCGTTTTGGGCGATTTGAGGGAGTTGTTGAAGAAATCGGGCTTGGCAGCTCTATGTGTCGCGCCTCAAACCCAATGCACCACGCCCTTTGAGTGCATCGCGCTAGTTCAAGTTTGCACTGAAAATCATGGTCCTATGCGCTGCGCCTGCTGTATGCGCCGTACATCTCACCCAGTGCGCCACGCCTCCGAATTTGGGCAGTTTCTCTCCAATTCCA
The DNA here is from genome assembly GCA_031772625.1 of Pinus tabuliformis. Classification (NCBI taxonomy): domain Eukaryota; kingdom Viridiplantae; phylum Streptophyta; class Pinopsida; order Pinales; family Pinaceae; genus Pinus; species Pinus tabuliformis. The sequence goes on along the minus strand of CM062811.1, from coordinate 972,310,052 downwards.
CTTGCTTTGCTCAAACACGGCCTTCACTTTGATTCAATTCTTCTTCTTGAATGGAAATGAGCTTTTGAATTGAGAAAAAAATTTATATACAAGGAGCTTTTAAATTTTTATTCATAAAAACCCACTTTTACAATTTTTAGAATATGACTTTACCTTTTAACTTTGTTTTTTGAGCTTTTCACTTTAGTTGAGTTTTTTGATGAACTGAATGACTTGTGTTTTGTTTGCTTTGCAGGGGATTGGAGCTACTGAGGCTTGGGAAAATGACCAGGGTTTCCGTTGAAGTGATTTACATATGAAAGAAATGAAATTACATCAATTTATATAATAAAACCTAAAATACTCTGTTTTTCCTCAAAACGGAGTTTTGAGGAAAAATACATCTCTGAGCACTTTTTTATAAAATTTATTAGTACTGGAACCTCCTCATGTGCCTGCTAACTTTTATTGGACATTTTGAAAACCTTTTTGATGAAACCCTAGACCTAATGATAGTGAAACCCCAGAAAAGACTTTTGCAAATTTTGAAGACAAAAAGTGACTGCAAATGATCTTGATGAGCAAAAATGGGCCGGAAGGTAAAAGACATGAGGGACAATGTAAGAGAAGCCACTACCGTCATATGATCCATTCTCCTAATGGAATGCAGCTGACTGGGCGAGACACCTAATATGCAATGCAACAAGAGGATTTGATCTCTGACGGAGGGATGAAGATACTGACACTAACAGGTAGATCACCCAGATGCATAGCAATGTGGGTTGCATGGAGCTATGGATTTCTTGACTGCAATCCTGCAACCAGTCGTATTCCAGGACTGTGACTTGTGAGTTCATGTAGTCGCATTAAAGTGGAGGTCGCATGGTCACAACTGATGGCTATTCACAGTTCAGGGGATTTCATCCGAGGAGTTGTAATGCGACCCGATGACTTGGTCGGTAGTGCGACCCTCTGGAGGTCGCTAGGTCGTAGGTCACAATTTTTTTTGTAGTTGTCTCAACTCCTTGATGCGACTTTGCAATTGGTCGCACTTCCCTGTGGTAGCACTTCATCTTCTGCCTGTCTTGAGCTTCTGTAGTGTGACTTTTGTCGCATGGGAAGGGTCGCAATGAAACAATGCGATTTATTTTTTGGTGAATTACACAGTCGCTGCACTCTAGGGGGTCGTGTTCTATCAGTTGCTGTGCTTGGGATGGAAGAATGCATGATGTCTATTTTCTTGCTTTCTTCTACCATGAACAACAATCAATTTCATGGCGATGGCACTATTGTGGCGTTTATAGCTGATGGGAACACTTCCCTATAGCTCTGTGTTGCATTGTAACTTTGGTTATAGTCAACTTACCCTGTAATGGAAAATATCATGTTGGCGATGGCCTGCTTTCTTAGTTTAGACACTGACTCATTTACACAACGTGAAACTACGTGATGGTTCTCCTCCACATGTATTTTCAATCTTGGATTTCAATACACGGAATCGCAATTGAGTTTGATGCCTTGTTTGCTGTCATCCTCTTCGAACATCTGTCTTCAAGACTCTTTCCTTTTGACGGGTTGTAATATGAAATTGTGGCATAACCTGCAACAAATTTTAACGCAGCCCGTCATGTCCCTTTAACGCCTTCCATTACATCCATTTATGCCTAACCCTAAATCCAATGCAAGTAAGGAAATATGCTATCAACTAGTAAAGGAATGAGCCAGATTGATCCAATGAATGACCCTATCATGATGTAGAGGATGATAAACTTGATAACCTTGAAAAGAGGGGCCCCTGTCAGGTGTAACTGAGATCCCTGAGGATTCAAAAACATAAACCCTAATTTCAGAAACCCTAGTTTGAAATTGTTCATGGACTGCGTCAAGGACGTGAGGACCTAACATAACCATCAGCGGAAGCTGAAGTGCCTCATCATCCTGGCCGACCTCTGAACCTTCAAACGACACACCATCCAATATTGGTAGCTTCACAAGATTTGTAGATGGGTGTATATGGTTATTGTTGGTTGTGACCGGACAACTATCAGTGAAAATATTGTGGATGGGATTCATTGTCTGAATATTTATAGATTGACAACTCGACAAATGAGACTCTTTAGATTCCCAAGAATGAACTGAATCAACTACAAGAGTGTCAGGCAAAGGGGAGATCATGCGATTGGCCCCTTTCCACATAGGAGATTGAAAGGTATCATTTGATTGCATATGTTGATAGATTGTATTGGTTGGGAGACAATAAAAAATATTTGAGACAATGGCTAGAGCACTTCCTTCAGCAAACAAATTAGGATATAGAGGTTGATGCACATCAGTTGAAATGTGATGGAAATATTTTCTCAAAGAGACATTGCTCGAATCAGAGGGTTTCCAAGATGAGCTTGCATCCGGCAAGAAAATGTTGTGAGGAGCGTGATGTGCAGAAACCCTAATTCGACTTGGTTCAGGGGTCTCATCAGGAATGTGAGAACCTGACATAACCATCAGCGGAAGCTGAAGTGCCTCAACTTCTAGATGAGTCCCTAAACTTTTGAAAGGTGGGTCAGCAAACTCTGGTGGCTTCGTAGGATAATCACCAGAGGCATGAGCGAATATATATCCAGAAAAATGAGAATCGCTGAAACCACCAATTTGATCAAGCTGGGTATCTGATACATAAGGCTCTTCTTGGCTTGGGGGGGAAGAGAGATTAATGAGGGAACCAGCTTGAGCTAGACAAGATGTAGGGCCCTCTTCGTTGCCTGTTAAAGAATGTGAGTGGCAAAGATCAAGCATAAGGGATTCAGATTTTGCATCCCTTGACGGTGAAACCTCACCCCCATGCACATCATTGCAATCAACGTGGGTAAGATAAAGGTATGAATGATCTGAAGGAACCACCGGTGCAATAGACCCATGAACTAAATCAGGGTAGAATGGATGCACAGGGTGAGATGAAGGAGCACCGATCGGACCCAAACTCACATCCTGCCCATTTATGTTCACCAAAGAGCAAGACAGATTTACAGGCCTGATGTGTTCTGTGGATTTGATAAGAAAATAATTACTTGAGACAAGACCAACACCATCATGTACAGTTGAATGAGATCTCGTGATATAGTGCGACATATGTTGAATGGATTTGATCGGAAGAGATGTTATGTGATTTTCAGATTCAAAACCAAAAGAATGTATGAGGGATTTAGAGGCGGAACCGTCAGATCCGTTTCCCAGAAAGCATTGTTCATCGTTTGAACCATTAGAAATCCCACAAACAATAATCACTTCCTCAAGGTTTTGAGGTTGTTCCAGATTCAAAGAGATAGGCCAAACAAAATTATGGGAAGAATATGGACACTTTGTAATTTGCAAATTATGATGATACTCATGCGAAACAGGACTTGTTTCTAATTGAAAATGTTGTAAAGAAACGAGAACCAATCACTGAAAATTTATATTCAAATACACCCAATCAATATCTCTTTCAAGAAATACAAAACAAAAATGCACAAATCTGAAAGCAAAGCCCTCTAAAGATTCCTCAGGTTTCATCCTAAGCTCATTTATCCTCTTTAACACATCTTGAAAATCATACCTGTCAAATGCTTGTTGGAGCTTACCGACGAGTTGCTCGAATGAATGAATGGACGTTGCTAGCAACGTGTGGCACCATTTCTTGGCGTGACCTTCAAGGGTGAGGGAGAGAAACACACAAGAAAACTCTTCATAGTCAATCTCAAAAGATTCATAAAACTCGAGGAAATCATAAATGTGCTCAGTTAAAGTTGTTCCATCCTCACCATCAAACTTTAACTGAGGCAAGTGTTGGAGCTGCTCCTAGGGAATTGTAAATCAGAAAATAGACAAACCAGATAAACACCCCGGGAGCAATAGTCTGGTCAGAACCATTAACAAATATGAGACTAAACTACAAGTTCCAAGGGCTCAACTTGTCATTCAGGCCCTCCTTCTAGCACCAATGTGTTGACAAACCAAAATGTACCGCCAATGACTAAGGGGTCTCCCCGGTGTGATGTCCTAATTAGACCTCACACTGTTTCGGATAGGATCCCCATCCAATATTGTTAGAAAATTATATATTACAGAGCAATGGAACACATAGAATATTGCAGAAATATAAACACATAAAACGCATAAAACCAGAGAGACACAAATATACGTGGTTCACCCAGTTTAGGCTACGTCCACCCCAAATAGCCAGTCCTTCATTTCTATTATCCAGCAAAAAATGAAGAGACACAACCTACAGTAGATCCGATGTAATATCCTCTATTTTCTCTCAGAGTCTCACCTCTCTATTTCTCGCTCGAAGAATACACATCTATATTACACAACCTCAATACAATGCCCTCATAAAAAAAGAGGGGTTGCCTTCTAGGGCAAAAAAACCTAAACTAAACATAAGTTCTACTGTCAAATCATCTACCTAATGAACGGCCCAGATTGACTAGAGATTACTATACTTTTACAAGGCAATTTTATATTTATTTTTAGCTTCTGGGGTGCTACTCCCAAAACCCCCGCCTGGGGACCGCTGGCCCCTAGACCCCCCAGCTAGGGGGGATCGGCCCCTCGAACCCCCGCGGGGGGGAAAGTCCCCCCCACACCTCCCCTACGTGGAGGGGTGTACAAACTTCCTGGGGTATAAATCTGGCTGAAGCAAAGACCTCTAAATAATCATGCTCCACACCCAAAAATCTCCCACTTGGAGAATGGTTGTAGCAACTCCACCGCTTTTTCATTTGCTGGACAATGACTCCTCTTTAGACCTTGCTATCTCTCATCTCCATCATCATCCTTGAAGACCAATTGAAACTGAGCATATTCTCAGTTTCTCCCTGGTTACAACTTTTGTTAGCATATCTGCAGGATTCTGGCTAATGTGTATCTTTTCCAGCTTCAACTCTCCATCTTCCAACACTGATTGTATGAAATGCTACTTGAGCTGTATGTGTTTAAACCTAGAATGAAATGCTGAGTTCTTTGCAAGATGAATGGCACTTTGGCTATCACTGTATAACGTGCCCATATCATGCTCCTTACCCAATTCACCCATAAACCTTTGTAACCAAATCATTTCTTTACTAGCCTATGTAGCAGCAACATACTCTGCTTCTATTGTTGAAAGTGCAACAACACTTTGGATTTTTTAAACCCAATTGATAGTTGTTCCACCTACAGTAAATACATATCCTGCAGTGCTCCTCTTGTTATCTCTGTCACCTGCCATAGCTGCATCAACATATCCCTGTAGAGAAATGTTTGAACCACCAAAGCATAATGCTTGACTTGTGGTACCTTTCAAATATCTGAGAATCCATTTCACTGCCATCCAATGTTCCTTTCCTAGATTGTTCATGTACCTTCTTACAACTCCCACTGCATGTGCAATATCAGGCCTTGTGCAGATCATTGCATACATTAAGCTTCCAACTGCTGATGCATATGGAACTTTCTACATATAATCCATGTCTTCTTAGGTCTTTGGCACATTTCCTTACTAAGTTTGAAATGGCTCGCAAAAGGTGTACTAACTAGTTTTGCATTGTGCATATTAAATCTTTTCAACACCTTTTGTATGTACTCATTCTGAGACAATGTTAATTTGTGATTTTTCCTGTCTCTAGTTATTCTCATACCAAGGATTTGTTTTGCAACTCCAAAATCCTTCATTGCAAATGAATTTGTCAATTTTCTTTTGAGCACATTTATTTCCTGCATGTTAGACCCTGCAACAAGCATGTCATCCACATACAGTAACAATATAATGTAGCTGCCATCATTTTTCTTTTCTAGATAAACACAATGATCAGAGTGACATCTAGTATAACCTTGTTCAGACATAAACTTGTCAAATTTTAGATACCACTGCCTTGGAGACTGTTTTAAACCATACAATCTCTTCTTCAACCTGTGCACTATTTTCTCCTTCCCTTTTACCTCATATCCTTGTGGCTACTGCATATATATCCCTTCCTCCAAATCCCCATGGAGAAAGGTTGTCTTTACATCTAACTACTCAAGATGCAAATCTTCAACTGCTACTAGACTTAAAATAGTTCTAATTGAAGTCATTTTAACAACAGGAGAAAATATTTCATCAAAATCAATACCTTTCTTCTGTGCAAACCCCTTCACCACAAGTCTAGCTTTGTACCTCTATTTTCCTCCATCTTCTTCCTTTAGCCTGTAAACCCATTTATTCTGCAATGTAGTTTTACCTGCAGGCAACTTGACTTAGTCCCAAGTCTAGTTATGCATTAAGGAGTCCATCTCTTCTTCCATGGCTAGCTCCCACTTCTTCTTGCTTTCAACCTGCATTGCTTCTTCATAACATTCGAGTTCACCAGAATCAGTCAGCAATAAATATAATGAAGGAGAGTATCGTTCACGGGGTATACTTATCCTGGTAGATCTTCTAACACCACTTTCAGGTGTTTGGGGTGCCTGTTGCTGTTGTGGTGGTTGTTGTTGTTGTGGTTGTTGATTATTATTATTTTCAGGCACCTTTACTTTTTCAGTGATCTCATCAAGAACTGTGTATTCCTTGTTTTCTTTTTCTTGTTTCTTTTCCTGCAACTGATTCTTATACAAGACATTTTCATTGAATATTACATCTCTGCTCCTAATGATTTTGTGATTTTCGTAATCATATAAGCAATAACCAAAATCATTAACACCATATCCAATAAAGGTACATTTCTTTGACTTTGCCTCAAGCTTTGTTCTATTTTCTTTATTAATATGGACAAAGGCCTCACAACCAAAAGGCTTTAAAAAAGAGTAGTTTACCTTTTTACCTGTCCATGCTTCCTCTGGAACACCACCATCCAAGGAACTTGAAGGCCCTCTGTTTATTAGATAAACAATAGTATCTACATCATCTGCCCAAAATTGTAAAGGAAATCCTACATGCAATCTCATGCACCTTGCAGGCTCCATGATTGTTTTGTTCATCCTTTCTGATACACCATTTTCTTGTGGTGTTCTTGGAACTGTCTTCTCTCTGCGAATTCCATGCTCTAAACAATACCTATCAAACTCTTTGTTCCAATATTAACCTCCATTGTCTGATCTGAGACACTTCAATTTCTTTCCTGTCTCAATCTTAACAAAAGCTTTCCATTTCTTAAGAGTATCAAATACATCAGATTTATTCTTAATACAATAAATCCAAGTTTTTTTAGTTGCATCATCAATAAAAGTAACATAATAACGAGAGCCACTGAGAGATGATACATGAGCAGGTCCCCATACATCTATACGCACAAGCTCTAATTTTTTGCTCTTCTTTTCTTTCCCAACTCTGCGAAATCTAACTCTCTTTCATTTTCCATAAATACAATTCTCACAGAAGTCCAAATCAACATTCTTCAAACCCGAAAACAAATTTCTTGAGTGAAGAATATTCATCCCCTTCTCACTCATGTGCCCGAGCCTATGATGCCATAATGCTGCATCTACTCCTTTAGAAGTTAAAGCATTAACAGAGTTAGAAATACCATTGCATAAATACAATGTACCAACCTTTTTGCCTTTTGCTATTACCAGGGCTCCTTTGGTGACCTTCCAAGATTTATCTGTGAAAGTTGTCACACAACCTTCACCGCCTAACTGGCCTGTTGAAATCAGATTTTTCTTCAGATCTGGAACATGCCTTACCTCCTTTAGTAGCCATTGGTTTCCATTCTACTATTTTACAAGAACATTATCCATTCCAACAAGTTTATAGGGTTTATCATCACCTAAACAGACTTGTCCAAAATCTCCTTGAACATAGTCATGAAAATATTTCTTATCAGGTGTGGCATGGAATGAGGCCCCTGAATCTACCACCCAAGAATCAGTAATATTTTCGAAAGAAAGAATCAAAGCATCTTGTAACACCTCACTTGTCACATTTGCTTCATGATTGTTTTCTTGCTATGCATCTCCTTCTTTTCCCTTCCGAGATCTACAGTCTTTCTTTAGGTGTCCTTTCTTTCCGCATTTCCAGCACACTATCCCCGATCTGGACTTGAATCTGGCTTTCCTTGATTTACTGCGATATCCTGAGCTCTTTCCTCTTTCCATTTTTCTTCCCCTAGACTCTACACTCAAAACATTACCCGATGTCTCACTGGAGCTTTTCCGTCACATTTCCTCGCTAAGGATAGCACCGAAAACATCATCAAACTTTAAAGTACTAGATCCGGAAACAGAGTTACTAATGGCCATTACTAAACCATTCCAACTTTTTGGCAATGAGCACAAGAATAACAGGGCTCTAACTTCATCATCAAAGTTTACCCCTACAGAACTTAACTGACTTGTAACAGTATTAAAATCATTTAAATGGTCTGCAACAGATCCACCTTCCTACATCTTCATATTAAATAACCGCTTCATAAGAAATACCTTCTTTGAGGCTGAGGGTTTTTCATATAGTTTCGCCAACACCTTAATCAAACCCTTTGTCATTGTTTCCTTCGAAATGTTGAAGGAAACCGACGTTGCGAGGCACAACCATACTGTTACGAGTGCCTTTCTATCAAGAAGATTCCATTCTTCATCTGTCATACCCGTTGGCATCTTTGTTTTTCCGCCCAATGGTAGGTACAGATCTTTCTGATACAGATAATCTTCCATCTGCATCTTCCACAGCAAGAATTTTTGGCCATTAAATTTCTTGACCCTAAACTTACCATCTTCCGCCATTGCTCCCACTCGAATGAGGAACCCTTCTTTCCTACGAGTTCATCAACCAAATAGACCTTCGGCTCTGATACCAGTTGTTAGAAAATTATATATTACAGAAAACACATAAAACTAGAGAGACATAGATATACGTGGTTCACCCAGTTTGGGCTACGTCCACCCTGAACAGCCAGTCCTTCCTTTCTATTATCCAACAAAAAATGAAGAGACACAACCTACAGTAGATCCGCTATAATATCCTCTGTTTTCTCTCACAATCTCACCTCTCTATTTCTCGCTCGGAGAATACACATCTATATTACACAGCCTTAATACAATGCCCTCATACAAAGAGAGGGGTTGCCTTCTAGGGCAAAAAACCCTAAACCAAACATAAGTTCTACCATCAGATCATCTGCCTAATGAACAGTCCAGATTGACTAGAAATTACTATACTTTTACAAGGCAATTTTACATCTATTTTTAGCTTCAGGGGCGCTGCCCCGAAACCCCCGCCGGGGGACCACTGGCCCCTGGACCCCCCAGCCGAGGGGAATCGGCCCCCCCGAACCCCCGTGGGGGGGACAAGTCCCCCCCGCACCGCCCCTCGCGTGGAGGGGTGTACAAACTTCATGGGGTATACATCTGGCTGAAACAAAGACCTCTAAATAATCATGCTCCACACCCAACAGGTATGCGGGCCGGGCTGCCACCATGAATGTTTTCTTCTCTTGGTTATCAAATGAGAAGGTGCTAAAGTGGGGCAGGAATGAAGTAAACATAGATTCTAAAGAGAAACATACATTCATTCCCACCTGAGCACTTCATACTTGTTCCAAGACATGGCAAGGAACAAGTAAACATAGATTCTAAAATGAAACATACGTGCAACCTCTATGTATCAATACATAACATCTCACATATATGAAAGCACTCATACAGATATGGTGAGGTACCAGATAGCTAATACAACCACCATGAATCAACATGGGAATCAGTGCAAAGAGAAGAGAAAACATCTTATTAATATTGCTACAACTTCAAATACATATCATGCAACTGGTCAATACCCAGTGGTGGAACATGGACTATTCATACCATTGCCTGGTGTCAAAACCCCATCCCTACTGCAAACCCACTCTCCTAGCTACCAAGAACTGAGTGGCCTTAGCTCTCAAGCATCAATCAACTATCTCCATTGGCCTCAAATCAAGTGCTAAATGTTGGGTGTGGAGCCTGATTATCTTCTGTATTCAAAGGTTTCAGCCGGATGTATACCCCAGGAAGACTGTACACCCCTCCATGCGGGGGGGTGCGCGGCAGACTTGTCCCCCCCGCGGGGGTCCGGGGGGATTAATCCCCCCCGGCTGGGGGGTCTAAGGTCCAGCGGTCCCCCGGTGGGTTTTTGGGGGCAGCACCCCTGAAGCTAAAAATAGATGTAAAATTGCCTTGTAAAAGTCTAGTAATTTCTAGTCAACCTGGGCCGTTCATTAGGCAGATGTTCTTACGGTAGAAGTTATGTTTAGGGTTTTTTGCCCTAAAAGGAAACCCCTCACTATATATGAGGGAATTGTATTGCATATATGTATATATGTATTCTGAGTGAGGAAGAGAGAGGAGATTGAGAGCGAAGAGGGTGTTATAGCGGATGTACTGTAGGTTGTATCTTTTCAGTTTGCTGGATAATATAATAAAGGAAGGACTGGTTGTTTTTCCATGGATGTAGCCCAAACTGGGTGAACCACGTATATCTGTGTCTCTCTTGTTTTATGTGTCTTCTGTGTTTATATTTCTGCAATATTTTGTGTGTTCCATTGCTCCGTAATATATAATTTTCTAACAACTGGTATCAAAGCCGAAGGTCTATTTGGCTGATAAACTCGCAGGAGAGAAGGGTTCCTAGTTCGAGTGGGAGCAATGGCGGAAGATGGTAGGTTTAAGATCGAAAAATTCAACGGCCAAAACTACTAGCTGTGGAAGATGCAGATGGAATATTAGCTGTATCAGAGAGATCTGTACCTACCATTGGGCGGAAAGACAAAGAAATCGACGAGTATGACAGACACAGAATAAGATATTCCTGACAGAATGGCACTTGGAATAATACGACTGTGCCTAGCAGCATCGGTAGCATTTAATATTTCAAAGGAAACGACAACACAGGGTTTAATGTCAGCATTGGCCAAACTATATGAAAAACCCTCAGCCTCAAATAAGGTATTTGTTATGAAGCATTTATTTAATATGAAGATGTCAGAAGGTAGATCTATTGCAGATCATTTAAATGATTTTAATACAGTTACAAGTCAGTTAAGTTCTGTAGGGGTAACTTTTGATGATGAAGTTAGGGCTCTGTTATTTCTGTGCTCATTTCCAAAAAATTGGAATGGTTTAGTTATGGCCATTAGTAACTCTGTCTCTGGACCTAGTACTTTAAAGTTTGATGATGTTGTCGATGCAATCCTTAGTGAGGAAATGCGACGGAAAAGCTCCAGTGAGACATCAGGTAATTCTTTGACTGCAGAGACTAGGGGAAGAAAAATGGAAAGAGGAAAGAGCTTTGGATATCGCAGTAAGTCAAGAAAAGGCAGATCCAAGTCCAGATCGGGGATACTGTGCTGGAAATGTAGGAAGAAAGGACACCTGAAGAAAGACTGCAAGTCTCAGAAGGGAAAATAAGGAAACGCGCAGCAAGAAAACAATCATGAAGCGAATGTAACAGGTGATGTGTTGCAAGATGCTTTGACTCTTTCTTTAGAAAATATTATTGATGCCTGGGTGGTAGATTCAGGGGCCTCATTCCATGCCACACCTGATAAGAAACATTTTCATTATTATGTTCAAGGAGATTTTGGACAGGTTCGATTGAGTGATGATAAACCCTGTAAAATCATTGGAATGGGTACAGTTTTCATTAAAAAACAAAATGGAAATCAGTGGCTATTAAAGGAGGTAAGGCATGTTCTAGATCTGACAAAAAATCTGATTTCAACAGGGTAGTTGGGAGGTGAAGGTTGCGTAAGTACTTTCACAGATAAAACCTGGAAGGTCACTAAAGGATCCATGGTAATAGGGAAAGGAGAAAAGGTTGGTACATTGTATTTATGCAATGGTATTTCTAATTCTGTTAATGCTTTAACCTCTATAGGAGAAGATACGGCATTGTGGCATCATAGGCTTGGGCACATGAGTGAGAAGGGGATGCAGATTCTTCACTCCAGAAATTTGTTGCCAGGTTGAAGTATTTTGATTTAAAATTCCGTGAGAATTGTGTTTATGGAAAACAGAATAGAGTCAGATTCCTTAGAGTTGGGAAAGAAAAGAAGATCAAAAAATTAGAGCTTGTGCATACAGATGTATGGGGACCTACTTAGGTATCATCTCTTGGTGGCTCTCATTATTATGTTACTTTTATTGATGATGCAACCAGAAAAACCTGGATTTATTGTATTCGAAATAAATCTGATGTATTTGATACTTTCAAGAAATGGAAAGCTTTGGTTGAAAATGAGACAGGGAAAAGGTTGAAGTGTCTCAGATCAGATAATGGAGGTGAATATTGCAGCAAATAGTTCGATAGGTACTGTTCAGAGAATGGAATTTGCAGAGAGAAGACAGTTCTAGGAACACCACAAGAAAATGGTGTGTCTGAAAGGATGAACAAGACAATCATGGAGTGTGCAAGGTGCATGAGATTACATGCAGGATTGCCTTTACAATTTTGGGCAGATGCTGTAGATATTGTTGTTTTTATAATAAAAAGAGGGCCTTCAAGTTCCTTGGATGGTGGTATCCCAGAGGAGGCATGGACAGGTAAAAAGGTAAACTACTCATTTTTAAAGACTTTTAGTTGTGAAGCCTTTGTCCACATTAACAAAGAAAATAGAACAAAGCTTGAGGCAAAATCAAAGAAATGTACCTTTATTTGATATGGTGTTAATGATTTTGGTTATCGCTTATATGATTATGAAAATCACAAAATCATTAGGAGCAGAGATGTAATATTCAATGAAAAGGTCATGTATAAGAATCAGTGGCAGGAAAAGAAACAAGAAAAAGAAAACAGAGAATACACAGTGCTTGATGATATCACAGGAGAAGTGATGGTTCCTGAAAATCATAATGATCAACAGCCAGAACAACAACCACAACAGCAAAAAGCACTTCAAACACCTGAAAGTGGTGTTAGAAGATCTACCAGGATAAGTAGACCCCCTGAACGATACTCTCCTTCATTATATTATGTATTGTTGACTGATTCTGGTGAACCGGAATGTTATGAAGAAGCAGTGTAGGTAGAAACCAGGAAGAAGTGGGAGCAAGCCATGAAAGAAGAGATGGACTCCTTAGCACATAACTAGACTTGGGACTTAGTCAGGTTGCCTACAGGTAAAACAACATTGCAAAATAAATGGGTTTACAGGCTGAAGGAAGAAGATGGATGAAAACAGAGGTACAAAACTAGACTTGTGGTGAAGGGGTTTGCACAAAAGAAAGGTATTGATTTTGATGAAATATTTTCTCCTATTGTTAAAATGACTTCAATCAGAACTATTTTAAGTCTAGTAGCAGTTGAAGATTTGCATCTTGAGCAGTTAGATGTAAAGACAACCTTTCTCCATGGGGATTTAGAGGAAGAGATATATATGCAGCAACCACAAGGATATGAGGTAAAAGGGAAGGAGAAACTAGTGTGTAGGTTGAAGAAGAGCTTGTATGGCTTAAAACAGGCTCCAAGGTAGTGGCATCTAAAATTTGACAGGTTTATGTCTGAACAAGGTTATACTAGATGTCACTCTGACCATTGTGTTTATCTCAAAAGGCAAAATGATGGAAGCTATATTATATTTTTATTGTATGTAGATGACATGCTTGTTGCAGGTTCTAACATGCAGGAAATAAATGTGCTCAAAAGGAAATTGGCAAACTCATTTGCAATGAAGGATTTGGGTGCTGCAAAACAAATCCTTGGTATGAGAATAACTAGAGACAGGAAGAATCGCAAATTAACATTGTCTCAAAGTGAGTACATAGAAAAGGTGTTGAAAAGGTTTAATATGCAGAATGCAAAACCAGTTAGTATACCTTTGGCTAGCCATTTCAAATTAAGTAAGGAGGCGTGTCCCAAGACTCAGGAAGAAATGGCTCATATGTCTAAAGTTCCATATGCATCAGCAGTTGGAAGCTTAATGTATGCAATGGTCTGCACAAGGCCTGATATTGCACATGTAGTGGGAGTTGTAAGCAGGTACATGAACAATCCAGGAAAAGAAAATTGGATGGCAGTGAAGTGGATTCTCAGGTATTTGAGAGGTACCACAAATCAAGCATTATGCTTTGGTAGTTCAAACATTTCTCTACTGGGATATGTTGATGCAGATATGGCAAGTGACAGAGATAACAGGAGGAGCACTACATGATATGTATTTATTGTAGGTGGAATAGCTTTCAGTTGGGTTTCAAAAATCCAAAGTGTTGTTGCACTTTCAACAACAAAAGCAGAGTATGTTGCTGCTATAGAGGCTAGTGTTATAGAAATATTTGGGCATTGCAACCCCAATCATACATGTCCATAAACCAAGGGCTTCTAAGTCCCTAAAAGTGTTGTTTCATACCCTAAAGGAGCAAGGTCAGCTGATTACATCATCTCCCAGATGTTCTCCATGAAAAACTACTCAGAACTGGTCAACGCAGGACCACACAGACTGCCCAGTGCTAAAAGTGCGATGCATCTCACCTGCCACATGAAAAAAGTGCGATGCATACTGGAAAGCCCTTCTACAGGGTGAGATGAGTGAGAGAAGACAAATGGCACAAGCAGTTTGCTAGGTGGAAACCCAGAGAATCTTCTAGAAACTGCTCATTTGACACTTGCCTCTCTGAGTTCGCCCAGGGATGAGTAAGAGATCTGAAATCTCCATGTGGAACCAAGAACTATCAGTGAAATGACACTAATCAAAATCCTAGAAGCTGACTCACTCTCCTGTAAACATCTATATATGGATCCCTCATCCAAGAGATCCAAAGGTTGGAATTTTGTAATTGCAAGGAAGTGTTATTGGTTTCTCTTTGAAGACATTGTTGGGTGATCTTGCTTTGTATGAGGTGAAGAGGGCTTTCATGCTGGGAGGATGGCACTGGGTCAAACCAAGTGTTGTGGGGAAAAATGCCTATGCAGGACGATCCTATCCACCTAAGGTGTGACAGTGCCTTAGCAACAAACAGAGACAGCTATCTAAGTATTTCTTCCTTTATGAATTGAAAGAGAGGGGAGATCAGTGGACTTACTGATGTCTTCCGTTTGTCCCTCGATCTAGATCCTCTTCCTCTTTGGTTTTCACAGCTACTTGCCTCCTCGCTTGCCCAGCTTCAAGAGAATAGCTACTTGATACCTGGGAGATCACAAGAGAACAGCTACTTGCGACAAGAGAAGAACACAACTCAAAGATAGATATTCATATTCACAAATGATTCAGGATTAGATAAATCAAATACACTAATGCAATCATACATCAAGAGAACATCAACATATAGGAGAAAACAAGATAGCTTTATTGATGAATAACAAGGGTTTGAGAAGAGTTACAACCCAGAAGGCTCCAATCCAGTGCCTCTTCCCAGCAAATGAAATTCCTATCTTCACCCCCTTCAAAGCATTAAGCACCCAATGATTCCAATCTCAAACTAGCAGCAATTCTTTGCATTCACAACATTCCAGCCCCTAGATCTCATGGAGGAGAGATCCATATATAGATTTTTGGAGAGAGGATGAGTCAGCTTGAGAAGTGACTAGTGTCCTCTCCCTCTATCAGTTCTTGATTCCACTTGGAGGTTCTTGCTTCCACTTGGAGATTTGGAACCTCTTACTCATCACCAGTCGAATTCCTTGATGCAAGTGTCATTTTGGAAGCTTCCTGAGCATTGACACATTGGGGAATGAGCCTGCCACTTGTCCAAACTCGCTCAGCGCAGGTAGCCTTTGTTGGAGTTGACATTCAACACAGGTAGACAGTGGAGCAGTTGACATTCAGCGCAGATGCTCAGTGGAGCAGTTGACATGATCCTGATTTGACTTGTTTTTTAGTGTTTTTCAGTGGAGAACTTCTGTGAATTGCTGTAGTTTGCTAGCCTTGTTCCTCTGGGGGTAGGAACAACATGTTTAGGGACTTTGGATCCCTTAGATTATGGACATTTCATGCTCAATGTTGTAAGGCACAAAAATGTCTATAACAGTTGCCCCCTAAAGTATGAGGCTGTTTATCGGGCGAAATGCTTTATCAGGGGGATCCGAAGTTCATTCATTGCGGGGAGGAGACCTGTAATACAATACAATACAATACATTATTTTTCATTCTGTTTTCATGATCTAGCTGAGTCAGGCATTTCCCATGCTCAGCTTTATAAATTCATTTTTCTGTACATAGAACAGACAATCGTCTGATGGTAGACTGATGATTTTGATGAAATCATCATCCTTTTCTGTAGGATGATTATCTGCTGCAATGTTGTACATGTCAATGTCTTTATTTCCTGAATATATATCGCAGCCCGGATGGATGAAACTAGATCCGGGGTCTTCAATCTCGTCCGATCTTCACTCGATGTACAAGTCGATCCATGTGAGAATTTTCTGAAGTCGAACATGGAAAGACATCGCTTGATTACCGGTCAATGATGTAAACCGTTAACAAGCGCGAGAGGAATCACCGATAAGGATGATGACCCTCAAGGTACTGCAGTACAATTCACGTGGTGTGAATAAAGGACTTGGCGTCGAACACCACGCAAAATCTTTCAGTCGAAGGTCATTGATGTATACCTGTCGCCGGAAGTGAGAAACTTGCCATTGAGGCATGCAAGCTTCAAAGTACTGAAGGGGTTGTTCCTAGATCAACTTCTTGGATAATGAGCTGATGTCGACAAGAAGCGATCCGTCAAAGGAGGGCCTTAATGAATCCCACATCAATGACACGGAATGGAGCTAATGATTTTGATGAGGTGAAAACAATCTGTGAAATATGATTCAGGGTGGCGGTCATGAACGGATGAAGGATAATGTATGGCAGTGGATGGGACACGGTTGACTCTTTTCAAACGACTTCTCTTGAACATATGGCGACACTGATGCGATGGATCGGTAGCATTACCCCAAATGTGGATGGTTTGGTGAGACCATGGTGATGTGACCGGTGAATGAGACAACCCAACCCAATGTACGGAGGAAAAGTGTCATGTTCAAGAGCGACTTGCTACCATCAAAGTTTTCTTGTTTCTCCCAATTTTTTCCCAGTCATTTCTGACCAGTACCTCTTTATTTTTGTCAAGCTTGAGGAGGATAACATATGCTTGTTCTATAACTTGCCCTTCGGGTAAGCCCATCGCTATGTTTTAACGAGCCTAGCGATAGGGAAACTCGTTCTCGTCTAAAGACAAGTTTGTCGCTATTTAATGCATTTAACGAGTCTAACGACAAAGATAACTCGGTCCTTTTCAATTTTAGAGAGTCTAAAAAGGTACATAAAGTTAACTCCAAAGTTCCTTTTTCGTCATCTAATCCCTTAAGTCCGAAAAAGTATAAAACAATACAGAAGGGATGAATTTTCGATAGTTTTAACGAGCCGAACTAAACAAGCGCTCGATCTTTTTGTGCAATAATCCCTCAGGTCCAAAAAGATTAAAATCTAGAGGAGGGATAGCTCTTCCGGCCGTTTAACGAGCTGGTAGGCCAAAACTCGGCAATCTTTTCATATTTTATGAGTCAGTTGAAAAGAGCTTAAAGAAGACTCGTCTTTTGAGGAACGAGTGATGAACAGGGCAGCAGCAGATTCCAGGTACAGTTTGGAACATTCCAATCATGGCAGTGTCACAAGGATGGCTTAGTGAAATCACTCTTCACAGCTGTTCCTCAAAATGGGTAAACAATCATATGGAGGTGGACGATCGGCCAAATGAAAAGTGGAGGTGACGGTGCAAACACGACCAAGGCTTTTATGGCTGATAAGGTTACGTTCACAAAGGTTATTTACCGGGATAGGTTCATTTTTTAACGAGCTTGAATGCGCCAAAACACTGCTCAACCATATGTTTATTTTTTAACGAGCATGAACGATTTCGCTAAAAACTGCTCAGATCTTTGCGTTTATTTTTTAATGAGCATGAACTGTACGCTAAAACTGCTCGACCATATGTTTATTTTTTAACGAGCATGAACGATTTCGCTAAAAACTGCTCGATTATACCAATCATAAAATAAGAATGTCTCCTGGAGATTCTATTTGTTATGGAGCTTTACCTCACAAAGCTATGCTCCTGATTTGGCAAATTTTGACCTTTGCCCCACATCCTTTCTTTATGCAAGTTAGGAAACGACTAATCCAAAAAACAGATAAATAATCGCTCTTTGCTTGCACTCCAAAAGGTTTGCATGCCCCCAGGTATAAAGTACAATTTCAAGGCTGCCCCTACTTATCCGTCAAAACATTTGTTTTAACGGGTGAGGCTTACCTCTTTCAGGTTACCCAAAGATTGTTCTGTTAATCTTTCAAACTGAACACTTCTTCGACGATGTCCACTAATCTTTCAGATAGGACAAAGGTGAGTGACTTTAGCTCGTCAAACACATAACTTTGACAAAAGAATCTTAGTCTAGAACAACCCCTCTTCCTTTTCGGACGGGGTATGGACTAGTCATATTCTCCCGTGGAAACCTACCCTATACCCATGGTTTTCTCTGCCCAAAGCAGACCAGGATGCATGCCCCCTGGGTTCCAGTTACATCTTTCTGAATCACTCGCACTCATCGGGAAGGAGAACTGGGGGTGGAGACATTTCTTGAGTGAATACACCATTTAAGGTTGGTATGTGACTATTTGCGATGCGTGATCCCGGAAATGAAAGTTGGTCTACGAGCTTGACCATTCTTCCTTCGTGCGGAAAACACATTACTCTAAAGAGTGAGGAGACAATGGCTCCCATGCAATATATATAGTCTCGTCCAAGGAGTAGGTTATAATCCAAGGGTCCTTGAATGACCATGACGTTCATTTGAACTGTCTTCTTCCTCAATGTAATGGGCACATTGGGGAGAATCCCTAAAGGTCGACTGGTTCCTTTATCAAAGCCTGATAGATTCGTCATCTCAGGCAAAAGCGCTGGCGAACCAAGCGCTTTCCAAGCAATAGAGGAAAGGATACTCACAGATGCCCCCTCATCAATGATTGTGCTAGCCATAACCATTCTGTATATTTGGACTATAATTCTGAATGGTATGCTTGCAGGCAATCGGGGTCTGCCTAGTTGGCTCCAGTCAAAGGACACAACCAGGTTGCTTGGTGGTGGGACCGAATAGACGGCCGGATATCGCTCTGATGAACTTCCTTCCTGCGATAAAGGAATGGGAGGGGTGCCCCCTTGTTCATCTGAGTCTGTGTTGATGAAAAGAATCTGGATGGTGTCATCCTTTTTCTCTTCAGTGATGGAGTCATTTGAAGATGAATCTTCTGAAGGCAATACCAGGTCAACTGTCGTTTCAACCTTTTGACTTTCGTCAGGTACGGATTCAGTGGGTTCATTTTCAATGACCGGCGCTTTAGCTGACCACTTGAGCGGGCCAGCTGGATTCTCAACTAATGAGGGACTTGGCACGAGTTTTTTGTATCCAGGAGGAAGTCGTAATGGTGACACCGGACGATCTTCCAAAACTCTCTTCGCCTCGTCTAAGAATGGACAACGGTGGATGGCGTGATCGCCTTCACACAGTCTGCAGGGAGATCTTGCTCTCCCTCTCTGTCCTTCACTCTCGCTAGTTGACGGAATGCGTTCAACATGGCTATCAGAGGTTGATACTACCGGATTGTGCAATCTGGGGGACCAGTCCCTTAGTATCCGGGGAATACAGGGACAATCTCGATGGAAGTGGTCTCCTTTGCATATGACACATGGCGATTTAGGCCCGGTCAGTGCTGTGTGTGGATTTTTTCTAGATGACTCATGTTTTCCCCCAGTCGCCTTTGGCTCCTTCTTCTTCTTCTCTTTCTTCTTCTTCTCCTTCTTCTCCTTAGGAACTTGCTTTTTATCTTTACCAGTTCCCTCAAGCGAAGAGGAAGGGGGAGAGGAAGATTTGGAAGAGGTAGAAGGCTGGAGGTTAACTCTAGACTCATCTAGCTGTCGATTCGACTGATCAGGAATTGTGGTGTTCTGAACTACATTGGTCGAGAAGAGCTAGACTGGCAGGCCAATTTTCAGTCCTGGAAGCGACAATGTGGCCATGTGGGGCGCACCAACATCTCCCCAAGAGGAGAAGGGACTAGGATTTCCACCAAGGGGAACTCCTTGGTTGGTGTGCTCCATTTTTTCAACCGAAAGATCAACGCAGGAATAGGAGGTGATTATGTTCCGTTTAAAATAAATTTTATTAACGACGCTTTTAGACACGACTTGCTTTTTCAGTTTTAAAGAGTCGAGAAAAAGCTAAAGATGACTCTAGTCTCCTTCGATGTTTTAACGAGCCCGAAGTGACAAATGCTCGGATGGACTTTTTCTGTTATAGAGTCTGAAAAAGCCAAAAGGAACTGCTCTGGAGTTCTAGGTAGAGGGTGTGCCAAACTTTTCGCAAAACAACAGAATACTTTTTAAGGTACGGGTGGTCGATCTTCGTGAATGCTGTGTTCACTACATTGCGAATCGTAGGGCGGCTGACACGGCTTCCTATGGGTAAAGGCTTTATTCCTATAGGGGTCTCCCAATATATACGCGACGGTACGTGGGAGCACAAATCCGTACTGATACTTATCGCTTCACCGTGGAGGAATCACCCAACCACTCAACGGTAAGATACCAGGTTTTACGACGCCGGAACACGTCTCTAGCCTAGACCTCTATGTTGTGCGTTATGTTACAAAGCGTTGTTAAGTTCATTCAGTTTATTTTAAGGTTGATCTTGTTTAGCAGTTTGCCTTTATGGATCACCACGAGATGTATGATACAACTTCCTAAATGCAGTCTAAAGATGATAAGCAAGCTTTATAATCTTTTCAACAGATGAAAATCCTAACTACAAAGGGAAAAGAAAGACATCATCTTTTCACAATGAGCAATCAGCACACTCTAATGCACTTTTCCTAAATCAGACATGCAAACTATCAAAATGCAAAATGCACAATGCAGGTGTTTGTTTTCCGCTTTCTTAGTATTGATGCCTACAAAGAAAGCTTTTTGTACAACTTTGAATTTGCTTTTAAATGATCAATACAAACAAGATTACTTTTTCCGAAATCAGAGAGGGTAGAAGAGATTACAATCACTTAACGATTTCTTGAAATGAATACTTGTTTTGACATTCAAAAGAGACAAATTCAAACCAGTAAGCAAAAGTAAATGGATAATCAATCTGTAAATAACCAATGAACTCTCTCCTAAGATCACAATCAGATCTGAATCAAGGGCTACAGGACGATTATTTTACTATTGCAAAGGAAAACTTTGAATGAGGTAAAAACACATAAAAACATTCAAAGTCTTTTTGTACAAAAATGAGGTGGAATGCAAGCAGAGAAAAGGAGTTTTCAGATCAGTACCAATGCTGGTTAAAGGCTGCAAAAACAGAGAGAAAAACAGGGAAACAAAAGGCAGAGAACCCCAGTAGCACTAGGCCAAACTGGATCAACGCAGGCTCAACACAGTCAGTTTGACATTCAGCGCAGGTACTCCCTTCGGGAACTGCGTTGAAATGCAGACTGGCTTCACTGGGTCTGCGCTGAGAGGAGAAACTCTCGTTTCCCTCAAGTTCTGGGTCACAGTTTGCTCAAAAATTTACTGTTTCAGGCCAAATCAAAAACACAAGCAAGGTAATATCAAAGGGATGCTTTGAGGGGGGTACTAAGATCTATCACAAGGATCATCAAATCATTTGTGAGCCTATTGTTCAGATCATAGACTCATCCAAAGACTGGATCAAGGCAGCACTATCTACTTTGCAATCTGAGAAACAGATGCAGTTCGATTGTTGCTGTTGAGTCTATGAAGTAAACAAATGATTGAAACACAAATAAAATGACTAAAACAAATTTTCCCCAGTGGAGTCGCCAATTTGTTGTGGGGAAAAATGCCTATGCAGGACGATCCTATCCACCTAAGGTGTGACAGTGCCTTAGAAACAAACAGAGACAGCTATCTAAGTATTTCTTCCTTTATGAATTGAAAGAGAGGGGAAATCAATGGACTTACTGATGTCTTTCGTTTGTCCCTCGATCTAGATCCTCTTCCTCTTTGGTGTTCACAGCTACTTGCCTCCTCGCTTGCCCAGCTTCAAGAGAACAGCTACTTGATACCTGCGAGATCACAAGAGAACAGCTACTTGCGACAAGAGAAGAACACAACTCAAAGATAGATATTCATATTCACAAATGATTCAGGATTAGATAAATCAAATACACTAATGCAATCATACATCAAGAGAACATCAGCATATAGGAGAAAACAAGATAGCTTTATTAATGAATAACAAGGGTTTGAGAAGAGTTACAACCTAGAAGGCTCCAATCCAGCACCTCTTCCCAGCAAATGAAATTCCTATCTTCACCCCCTTCAAAGCATTAAGCACCCAATGATTCCAATCTCAAACTAGCAGCAATTATTTGCATTCACAACATTCCAGCCCCTAGATCTCATGGAGGAGAGATCCATATATAGATTTTTGGAGAGAGGATGAGTCAGCTTGAGAAGTGACTAGTGTCCTCTCCCTCTATCAGTTCTTGATTCCACTTGGAGATTCTTGCTTCCACTTGGAGATTTGGAACCTCTTACTCATCACCAGTCGAATTCCTTGATGCAAGTGTCATTTTGGAAGCTTCCTGAGCATTGACACATTGGGGAATGAGCCTGCCACTTGTCCAAACTCGCTCAGCGCAGGTATCCTTTGTTGGAGTTGACATTCAACGCAGGTAGACAGTGGAGCAGTTGACATTCAGCGCAGATGCTCAGTGGAGCAGTTGACATGATCCTGATTTGACTTGTTTTTGAGTGTTTTTCAGTGGAGAACTTCTGTGAATTGTTGTAGTTTGCTAGCCTTGTTCCTCTAGGGGTAGGAACAACATGTTTAGGGACTTTGGATCCCTTAGATTATGGACATTTCATGCTCAATGCTGTAAGGCACAAAAATTTCTATAACACCAAGTGGTTGTAATTCTCTCTTCTACTACTTTTATCAATAAAGCTATTTGAGTTTTCCTCCATATTCTTGTATATCTCTGAATATTGTGTTGATATATGCATGTGTATGGTCAATATATATCTGATCCTATGTTGTTTACAGTGATAGATCTCTATGCTTTGATGGTATTATGCTGCTTTGACTCTACAGGTGCTCTCTGAAGCAGGACAAGTAAGGAAGGAGTGGTAAGATTCTATCAAAGGGGAAAGGAAACAAGCAAGGAGCCAAGCGAAAGACTGAGGTTGGTACTCTCTGCTTCTTTCTCATCTATCTCTCGTAAAGGAAAACACAAGTGACTTTAGTTTTTTGTTTCTAAGATAGCTACCCGTCTTAGTGGGACTAGCAGTTCTGAATAGACACTAGTTTTCCCGATAAAAAAATGGCGACCCCACTAGGCAACGATTTGTTTGATTGCTTGTCTCTATTTTTTTTATTCATAAACCACAGACGGAGCCCGAAGTTAAGCCAGCTAGCCTTCGAACTGCATTTGCTATGCAAGTGCAAAGTAGATCAACGTTGCTTCAGTCAATCTCTAGGTTTGTTTATGAACTGAACAATTGACTTGCAAACATCCTAAGTGCCCTAGAGGTAGCTCAAGTAACCTCATTATATCAGCCCTATACTTTGTATTTACTGATTATCGTTATTTTGGCCTAAATCCCTGAACTAAACTGCAAACTGTGACCAAAAACCAAGTTAAAGTCTCGTTCCTGGTCCATCGCACCCTCTCCTTTAGGCAGACTAGATGCATTGCACCTCCCGTGTGTAGTAGGTGAGATGCATCCCTGTTTCCCTATGTTACAGGTGTGATGATTAGGTAAGACTGTTTCTGCCTCCAAATTTTGGTTTTTCTTCACTGTCTTCAGTTTTATTCAAGAGTTTTTCTGTCTATGATTAGTAGACCATTGTTGAAAACCCTTTCCTTTGCAACATTCAGCCTCCATTGTACAAATATTTGTGAATGTTTTTATGTATTTTTCGCCATTCACAATTCTCATTTACAAAATAGTAGCTTAATCGAAATGTCGTCTTTTGATCTGAAAGTGTCACAAGTGTCGTTTTCAGAATCCTTCTCTTTTTGATAGTAGATTACACTGTTACTCTTGTATTTGACCTGAATTTATAGTATTTCAAGTGTCGAAAGTAGTTTTCAATTCAAAATCGCAAAGTGTCGTCTTGCCTTCCTATCGTTTTTTGAAAATAAAATTGTTAGTACTGTTGCTTTGAAAGAAGAGATAATTCATATTTGTATTCAGCATTCTTTTTGTCATTCACACATTAAGAAAGCGGAAAACAAATACATGCACATGCATTTGCATTTAGACTGCTTGTTGATTTTGATTTAGGACAGTGCATCTAGTGTGTGCTCTCTGCTCTATGTTGAAAGGATTTCGTTTCTCTTTCCTTAGTAGCTAGGATTTTCATTGCAAAAAGAAGAGTAAACGACTGTTTATCATCTCAGATTGCATTTTTAGGAGTTGTATATCTACATCACGCGGCGAACCTTAACGGAAAACTTCTTAAGAAAGATCAACTGTAAAATAAATTCAATGAACATAAAAATGCTTTGGAACCTAACGCAAAACATATAGAAGTCTAGGCTAGAGATGTATTCCGGTGTCGTAAAGCCTGGTAGCTATTGCTTTCATCGTAGGTTGGGTGATTCCTCCTCTTTGAGACGACAAGTGCCAGTACGGACTTGTGCTCCCACGTACCATTGAGTATATATTGGGAGACCACAATAGGCTATATCCTTCATCCTTAGGAAGCCGTGTCTTCTGCCCTATCGATCGCAATGCACTGAACATAGCATTCGGGAAGATTGACTGCCATACCGTAAAAAGTATTCTGCAGTGTTGCGATTGGTTTGGTAATCCCTCTGTCTAGATTTCTAGAGTAATCTCTTTCGTTCCTTTTCAGACTCCTTAAAGGAAAAGGTCCATCTGGGAACTTTTCACTTCAGGCTCATTAAAAATCGAAGGTGACTAGAGTCATCTTTAGCTTTTTCTCGACTCTTAAAAAGTGAAAAAGCAAGTTGTGTCAAAGCGTCTAAAATTTATTTTAAACGGAATAACATCATTGTTCCCTCATTGATCTTGGGTTGAGAAAATGGAGTCCACCAACCAAGGATTTCCCCTTGGGGCAAATCCTAGTCCTTTCTCCTCTTGGGGAGAGGTTGGTGCACCTCATATGGCCACATTATCCCTCCCGAGATTGACAATTGGCCTGCCAGTATGGCTATTCTCGACCTCTATCATTCAAAGCACCGTGATTCCTGAGCAATCAAATCAGCAACTAGATGATACTAGAGTTACCCCCCAACCTTCTGCTTCGTTTGTTTCTCCCTCCCCTTCTTCCTCTTCACTTGGCGAAGCTAGTAAAACTAGAAACCAAGTAACTGAGAAGAAGAAGAAAGGGAAGGAGAAGAAGAAGAAGGAGCCAACGACAAAAAGGGGCAACCGTGCATCGTCTAGTGAAAATCCACACACCGCATTGTCCAAACCTAAATATCCATGTGTCATCTACAAAGGATACCACTATCATCGAGATTGTCCTTGCATCCCACGGATCTTAAGGGACTGGTCTCCCCGCTTGCACAATATGGTGTCGTCAACCTCTGACGATCATGTTGAGAGTACACTGTCAACTAGTGAAAACAAAGTCACCGGACAGAAAGGAAAATCTAAATTTCCCTGCAGACTGTGTGAAGGCGATCATGCCCTCCACCATTGTCCCTTCCTGGATGAAGCTAAAAGAGTCTTGGATAATCGTCCTGCGTCACCGCAGCAACTTCCTCCTAGATACAAGAAACTCTTGCCAAGTCCATTGCTAGTTGAAAATCCAACTGACACACCTTTGTTGTCGATCGAAGTGCCTATCATTGAAGATGAACCCTTTGAGTCCACATCGGACCAAAGTCAACAGGTCAAGATGGCAATCGACCCCATCTTGCCTTCAAAGGAGTTATCTTTAGATGATACAGTCACCAAAGAGAATGAGGACGACACCGTTCAAATTCTTTTCGTAAATACGGACTCCGATGAACATGGGGGCAATCTGCCCATTCTTTTACTGTAGGAAGGAAGTTTGTCAAAGTTGTATCCGGCCGTTTATTTGGTCCCACCTCCAAGCAACCTATTCGTTTCCTTTGATTGGAACCTACTAGGCAGACCCCGTTTATCGTCTAATGTACAGTTCCGAATCATAGTGCAAACTTACAGAATGGTCATGGTTGGTACCATCATAGATGAAGGGGCTTCTGTGAGTATCCTTTCCTCGACTGCTTGGAAAGCGCTTGGTTCGCCATCGCTTTTGCCTGAGATGCGAAATCTGACAGGCTTCGATAAAGGAATCAGTCGATCGTTATGGATCCTTCCAAGTTTGCCTATAACTTTGAGAAGGAAAACTGTTTATCTGAACGTAGTGGTAGTCCAAGGACCTCTAGATTACAATCTACTCCTTGGGCGTGACTACATTTATAGCATGGGAGCTATTGTTTCCTCACTCTTTTGGGTAATGTGTATTCCGCATGAAGGTAGAGTGGTCCAGCTCGTAGACCAGCTTTCATTCCCCAGTTCACACATAGCTAATAGTCAAATTCCATCCCTAACAGGTCTTTTTGCACAAGGAATGTCTCATCAATCTCCAGTTCGTCCACCTGATGAACACGAGTGATTCGGTGGTTGTGATTGAAACCTAGGGGGCATGCACCCTGGTTTGCTTCGGCAGGAAAACTTTAGGTATAGGGTAGGTTTCCGCAGAGGATATATGACTGGTCTGACACACCCGTCCATTTAGGAAAATGGGATTAGATCGGAATAAGATACCTCTGTTAGAAGGTAGGCATTTCCCGATAGAACAAATGTTTTGTCTGCAAATTGAAGGGTAACCTGGAAAAGGTAGGCCTTTCCCAATAAAACAAATGTTTTGTCTGCAAATAGAGGGGTAACCTTGGAAACTCTACTTCGCTATACCTGGGGGCATGCAAACCTTTTTGCATGAAAGTGAAAAGCGACCATTTGTTTTCTTATTTTGTAGGTTCTTAACCCTTTAAATTCGTAGGATTGGTCGTTCCTAGCTTACATAATAAAAGGAGTCAGAGAAGAATTTCGAATGGTGCAAGCTCCCTAAAAAATGAACCTATCAATGAGACATCCTTATTATATGGCTAGCATGAGTATTTTTACGCGAAGTTCAAGCTCGTTAAAAATTAAACCTAGCAATGAGCATATGTACAACCAAAGTTTAAGCTCATTAAAAAATGAACCCACCTCCGGTAAATAACCATTGAGATCGAATTGTTATCAGCTTTTGAGCCTTGGTTGTGTTCTTACCATCACCTCCACTCTTTTTTAGCTAATCACATGCCTCCATTTGATTGTTTACCCCTTTTGAGGAACAACTGCGACGAGTGATCCCATTAGCCACCTTCTTTACACTACCATGATTGAAAAGTTCCAAACGTTACCTGGAACCAGCTGCTATCCGAAAATATCACTCGTTTCTCAAAAAATGAGTCTCCTTTAAGCTCTTTTCATCTGACTCGTAAAATATGAAAAGATTGCCAAGCAATTGGCCTCTCCGGCTCGTTAAAGTGATTGGAAGTGCCATCCCTCCTCTAAATTTTAATCTTTTTTGACCTGAGGGATTATTACACAAAAAGATCGAGCGTTTGTCTTGTTTGGCTCGTTAAACTATCAAAACGTCATCCCTTTCGCATTATTTGATACTTTTTCAGACTTAAGGGATTATATTACGAAAAAATAATATTGGAGTCTCCTTTCTGTCTCTTTTCAGACTCTCTAAAATTGAAAAGAACCAAGTTATCCTTGTCGTTAAACTCGTTAAAACAATAGCGACAAACTTCTCCATTCAGACAAGAGCGACTTTCACTGTCGCTAGGCTCGTTAAAACATAGCAACGGGTTTGCCCGAAGGGAAAATTATAGAACAATCATATGTTATCCTCCTCAAGCTTGACAAAAATAAAGAGGTACTGGTCAGAAATGACTGGGGAAAATTGGGAAGAAAACTTGAAGAAACTTTATTGGTAGCAGGTCGCTCTTGAACATGACACTTTCACTCCATCGCCATGATTGAGTCGGGTTGGGTTATTCCATTCACCGGTCATATCACCATTGGTCCACCGTACCATCCACTTTTGGGGTTAACGCTACCAATCCATTTCAGTGTCGTTGATATGTTCAAGAGAAGTTGCTCAGAGAATTCACCTACCCAGCTTGTGTCTCATCCACTGCAATACCTTCACGCTTCATTCTTTCATGACCGCCACCCTGAACCTTGTATCATCAGATCGTTTTCACCTCTACAAAATCATTTGCTCCATTCCGTGTTGTAGATGTGGGATCCATCAATGCCCTCCTACGACGGGTCACTTCTTGTTGACATTAGCTCATTATCCAAGAAGTCGACCTAGGAACAACCCTTTTAGTACTTTGAAGCTTGCATGCCTCAATGGCAAGTTTCTCACTTCCGGCAACAGGTTTACACTAATGGCCTTCGATCAAAAGATTTTGCGTGGTGTTCGACATCAACTCATGTATTCACACCACGTGAATTGTATTGCAGTACCTTGAGGATCATCATCGGTGATTCCTCTCACGCCAGTTAACAGCTTACATCATTGGCTGGTAATCAAGCAATGTCCTTCCATGTTCAACACCAGAACATCTTTTCACATGGATCGACTTGTACTTTGGGAGAAGATTGAACGAGTTTCGAAGACCCCGGATCTAGTTTCATCCATCCAGGCTGCGATATATTCAGGAAAATAAAGACATCAAGTGTGCATCATTGTTGCACAGATAATCATCCAAACTAAGGGATGATGGCTCTACTAGGATCATCAGTCTGCACACAGATGATTGTCTGTCCTATGTACATGAAAATGAATTTATCAAAGCTGAGCATGGGAATGCCCGCCTTAGCTAGATCATGAAAAATATTATGAAGATAATGTATTGTGTTGTATCTTATTACAAGTCACCTTCCAGTTCGAAAAACCTCGGATCCTCATTATAAAGCATTTCACCCGACATCAAAAAGGATTTACGACCTCATACTTTAGGGGGCAACTATTATAGACATATTTGGGCACTGCAACCCCAATCATACATGTCCATAAACCAAGGGCTTCTAAGTCCCTAAAAGTGTTGTTTCATACCCTAAAGGAGCAAGGTCAGCTGATTACATCATCTCCCAGAAGTTCTCCATGAAAAACTACTCAGAACTGGTCAAAGCAGGACCATACAGACTACCCAGTGCTAAAAGTGCGATGCATCTCACCTGCCACATGAAAAAATTGTGATGCATACTGGAAATCCCTTCTACAGGGTGCAATGAGTGAGAGCAGACAAATGGCACAAGCAGTTTGCTAGGTGGAAACCCAAAGAATCTTCTAGAAACTGCTCATTTGACACTTGCCTCTCTGAGTTCGCCCAGGGATGAGTAAGAGATCTGAAATCTCCATGTGGAACCAAGAAATATCAGTGAAATGACACTAATCAAAATCCCAGAAGCTAACTCACTCTCCTGTAAACATCTATATATGGATCACTCATCCAAGAGATCCAAAGGTTGGAATTTTGTAATTTGCAAGGAAGTGTTGTTGGTTTCTCTTTGAAGACATTTTTGGGTGATCTTGCTTTGTATGAGGTGAAGAGGGCTTTCATGCTGGGAGGATGGTGCTAGGTCAGACCAAGTGGTTGTAATTCTCTCTTCTACTACTTTTATCAATAAATCTATTTGAGTTTTCCTCCATATTCTTGTATATCTCTGAATATTGTGTTGATATATGCATGTGTATAGTCAATATATATCTGATCCTATGTTGTTTACAGTGATAGATCTCTATGCTTTGATGGTATTATGCTGCTTTGACTCTACAGGTGCTCTCTGAGGCGAGACAAGTAAGGAAGGAGTGGCGAGATTCTGTCAAAGGGGAAAGGAAACAAGCAAGGAGCCAAGCGAAAGACTGAGGTTGGTACTCTCTACTTCTTTCTCATCTATCTCTCGTAAAGGAAAACACAAGTGACTTTAGTTTGTTTGTTTCTAAGATAGCTACCTGTCTTAGTGGGACTAGCAGTTCTGAATAGACACTAGTTTTCCCGATAACAGCTAGTAAAGAAATGAGTTGGTTACAAAGGTTTCTGGATGAATGAGGTAAGAAGCAGGAGTTGGGCAGGTTATACAGTGACAGCCAGAGTTCCATACATCTTGCAAATAACTCTGCATTTCATTCCAAGACTAAACATATATATCTCAAGTACCGTTTCATATAGTCAGCATTGGAAGATGGATAGTTGAAGCTGGAAAAGATACACACTAGCCAGAATCCTGCAGATATGCTAACAAAAGTTGTAACCAAGGAGAAACTAAGAATCTGCTAAGTTTCAATTGGTCTTCAAGTATGATGAAGAAGATGAGAAACATCTAGTGGAGTCATTGTCTAGCAAATGAAGCAGCGGTGGAGTTGCTATAATCAGTCTTCAAGTGGGAGATTGTTGGGTGTGGAGCCCGATTATCTTTTGTATTCAAAGGTTTCAGCGAGATGTATAACTGAGGAAGACTGTACACCCCTCCACACGGGGGGGGACTTATCCCCCCTGCGGGGGTCCGGGGAAGCTAATCCCCCCCAGCTGGGGTGTCCGGGGTCCAGCAGTCCCCCGACGGGGGTTCGGGGGCAGTGCCTCCGAAGCTAAAAATAGATGTAAAATTGCCTTGTAAAAGTCTAGTAATTTCTAGTCAATCTGGGCCGTTCATTAGGCAGATGATCTAACGGTAGAAGTTATGTTTAATTTATGGTTTTTTTTCTCTAGAAGGCAACCCTTCACTATATATGAGGGAATTGTATTGCGTCTATGTATATCTGTATTCTAAGTGAGGAAGAGAGAGGAGATTGAGAGCGAAGAGGGTGTTACAGCGGATCTGCTGTAGGTTGTATCTCTTCAGTTTGTTGGATAATATAATAAAAGAAGGATTGGCTATTTCTCCATGGATGTAACCCAAACTGGGTGAACCACATATATCTGTGTCTCTCTTATTTTATGCATCTTTTGTGTTTATATTTTTGCAATATTTTATGTGTTCCATTGCTCCGTATTATATAATTTTCTAACACTAAAGTCCTTGTAAGTGAGGGAAAAGGACACATTTATAGAGGTTAGGTGACCGTTCACCTACTGTGACTCTTGACGTTCCCCCATGCCCTTTCAGCTACCCTCTTGACTCTTGAGCTTCCCCACTTATTTCTCAAGCCAAGAATGCTTGTTACATGCTCACATCAGTCTCAACATACTCGCTGATATAATGGTGGTTGAAATTTACGTTATGATAAAAGAGAGAGGAGAGGGATATAGAGGGTTATTGAAAACCCTAGAATGCTTGATGCCTATGTCTCATTATGACGCAGATGCTTGGTCCTGAACTGATTTGTTTTCTTGCCACTATGATTTTCTTTCATTCATCAAACCTCTGGTGATGTGCCTTGGGGTTAATCGAGGGGTTCTTCGAAGTTTGAAAGGGACCATCTGGCTTGCTAAAGGGGAACCCTCGCCATGCAAGCTTCATGACATATTGTAATCCTACTGCATAGCTCAACATCTTGCTTCCCTGCTCCTATTTCTGTGGTCGAGGAAAATTTAAGCAATTGATGAATGTGTGCTCATAAATTTGAATCGTTCTCTAATTGGTGGTAGATCTATATGATTGAGACATTCATGTTGTCGCATTAAAGTGGAGGTCACACGGTTGCAACTAATGGTTGGTCGCAATTCAGGGGATTTCTTCCGAGGATTTGTAATGCGACCTGACAACTTGCTCGGGAGTGTGACCCTCTGGAGGTCGTCAGATCGCAGGTCACAATTTTTTTGATAGCTGTCTCGAATCCCTGATGCAACTTCACGATTGGTCGCACTTCCTTGTGGTAGCACTTCATCTTTTGCCTATCTTGAGCTTCTGTAGTGCGAATTTCATCACTTGGGAAGGTTCGCAATGAAAAATGTGATTTTTTTTTTTGGTGAGCTGCAGAGTCGCTGCACTCTGGGGGGTCATGTTCTATCGGTCATTGTGCTTGGGATGGCAGAACACGTGATGCCTATTTTCTCACTTTCTTCTGCCATGAACAAGAATATGTTTTGTGACGATGGAACCGTTGTGGCCTTTATAGCTAATGGGAACACTGCCCTATAGCTCTGTGTTGCGTTGTAACTTTTGTTATAGTCAACTTACCCTGCAATGGAAAATATCATGTTGGTGATGGCCTGCTTTGTTAGTTTACACACTGACTCATTTACAAGATGTGAAACTGTATGTTGGTCCTCCTCCACATGTATTTTGACTCTCAGATTTCAATACACAGAATCGAAACTAAGGTTGATGCATTGTTTGATGTCATCCTCTTTGAACAACTACCTTCAAGGCTCTTTCCTTTTGATGGGCTGTAATATGAAATTGTGGCATCACCTACAACAAATTTTAACGCGGCCTGTCACGTCCCTTTAATGCCTTCCATTATAGCCAGTTACTGATGCTATAAGTGATCTTGGATGATTCGAAAGATACGACTGGGTGCTCCTTCATGATTTTAAACTGTCCTCTCAACACACACAATTAGATGCATTGGTCTCATGAGCGTGAACTCCAACCGAGCTGCTAGTGCTATGATAGGTCGGAAAAAACCCCACATTGTTCAGACATTAAACCTTCGATGGTGCCATTTGTGTCTTGCGCATAGCTTGAGCATGGACCAATTTTAGTTTTTTATGATGGCACCAAATGTGCTTTAAATGAGCTTTGAATGAGAGTGAAGTTTCCAGTGTGAGGTTACCCTAAAGAATACAAGGGCATATCTCCATAGTGCAACTGCAGGGTAGCACTCCTTTGCATTTGTTCGGAGGTAATTTTAAATGACTTCACTTTATGCTCATAATATTACTAACGCATCCCGAGATTTCTTTACACAACCGGCATTAAAATGTAGTCTTCATGCCCATAGGAATGAGACCTTTCAACCATGCCTTGTAGAATTTCCTTCATTATTATTAGACGGTCTTTCTTCCCCACGCAATGTCACTCATCCTTGTTGGTTCAATTCCAAACTTCTTCATTTGATATGCGCCACAAACAACTCCAATTAAAGTCCTGCAAAGAGAAGTAATCAATAATTAAAATGCAGAAAGCAATCAATTTAAGATGGTTGGGGTGATAACATAATTATAAATCAATTCTATGCACATAGTGAGAGGTGATTGCACTTTAGACCAACTCCACATTTGGGCAATTTAATGAGCGTGCTTAGTGCAAGGAATTTCGATATCCCATGCTTCTCGGGGTGGCAAGGCAATCATAATGCGTGTGCCTCGAAGTGAAGATACTTTATGGAGAGCGAGGGCTAATTCCAAATAGGGTTGGATCCTTAATCACATGCACCTAAGGCTATGAAGGCGATAAGGGAAAGTCATGATGCTTACAAACCCTAATGCACCTTTTGAGATGGGGAACCAGCCATGAACCTAGGAGGATATGACACCCAATGATTCTTACCATAATGCCAATCATTTTCTATGAGAATGTAACTCTAGAGGTAGATGAATTAGGCTAAATCATGAAGGGAGACATTCGAGGGTCGATTTAGGGTTTCTCTCCAGACCCTAGTATGGCCAATCATATGAATGCTAGATTGGGGTCTTGCCCACCCACGCACGGTGTCACCATTAATTTGAACTGTATAGGGAAAATCTCTGAAGTCTAGGCAAGACATCACATTTCCAAAACCCTAATGGAAGGGTTGGGTCGATGCACAAGGTGGGGCATGACAAAAGGATGCAATATATATCACATGATTACACAAGTGAATGCATTGATGAGGTCTGACAAGAACAAGCCATGTGGTGAATTAGCCAACAAACAACTGGAGCATCTCTGGATGGCTTGAGGTGAGCATTGGGGGACCCAAAATTTTAGATATACCCAAAAATTTGGGTGGTGTTGTAGTGGCTACAACAGACGTAAATGATCTTCTTGATGAAGGTAATTTTCTTGGCTCCTTCTTTGGTTGTTGGTTTTGTTGTTTCCTTCCTTTCTTGATTCTTATATTGTTCCTCTCATATTTCACTATAGGATTTTTGGGTGTTTCTTCTAAATTAGTTTCTCCTTTATGAAGACTAAGATTTTATTAGAAAGAGGGATACTTTTGGCTTCTCTTCTCCAATTTTAGCTAAGATTTTTTCTTCTCTAGATCACTTCTTAATGAAACAACTCTATCTTTCAACCCTTCACATTGATCTTATTTTTTTATATTATTTTCTCATTCCCTCTTCAACTCTCTTTTCTTCTTACAACTGAGTATCTAATTGAATAATTTCTTCTTTGAAGGAATATTCCTTCTGACCTGAAATTTGCAAGAAGTTCTGCTGGTTTTTTTCTCAGTTGTGAACCTTTTAATATCAACTTCATGTTCCACTATTTTAACAGGCTTTTCAACTTTAGTCTCTTCTGATCTTGGTTTCTCCATCTCACGATCAACTTCCTTTGCACTGGGAGAATGGATTTCAACCAATTGATTATCATCTTCTAGCTCGATATTCTCAAGAACATCATCATGATTATTTGTACTAGGAAATGGGCACCTAAATGTAAAATGACTGTTACATCCACAATTAAATGAGAATTCAATAACTGATCTACCTTTTCAATTGTCTTCGACATCCTTAATCAACAAAAGGAGGGTTTCTTCTATATTTGAAGTATTTATATCTTGTTTGAAACGTTTCCTTTTCTAATACATGTTCCTCTTACTCTTGGCCATAGGTCCTTGTTCTACCCTCCAACAATGAAGATGCATTTGAGGGAATTGACTGATACCAATTGTTGGAACTAGATTAGTACCAAGTGGGGGGGGGGGGGGGGAGTGAATTAATAGTGATATAAATTATAAAAAATTTAACATTTATTCCAATTTATTAGACAATTATTACACATCACATAGTCAGTGTATCTAGGCATGTAAACAACATTAAGAATCAACACATAAGCACCATAAAAAGAATGCACATTGAGCATAAGTGTTTCTATTGGAAACCCTCAAGTGGAGAAAAACCACCTTACTAATTTGTTTCTTTCTTCTTTATTATTATTAAATCTTTTAACATAGTTTGTTTGGCATCTACTAGCTAGGAAGCCCCAACTCCATTTGCAAATATTTGCTAGCCACTACCAGATTGGAAGCCCCAACTCCCTATATTGGCAAGCCACCACTAGTCGAAGGCACCAACCTCCTCAAGTGACTAGGACCCACCTTTCCATCCATTTTCATATTGGACCCAAATACAATCCACTCAACATAAAACACCATTGTTATACCAACTCTCTCTGATATACAACTAGCTCAATAATCACTATTCTTTTTAAACCCCAACAACATCATTAACCTAACACATCAACTCTACCAACAACATACAACAATCCTAACAACAACATAAATGAATTCAAAAACATTTAGGGTTTTAGAACAATAATACAATGACACATCAATTTAAACCTGTTGGGTGTGGAGCCTGATTATCTTCCTGATTGTTCAGACGTTTTTGTTTTAGTCACATTGGATCCCTATTCCTATCAGGATGAAAATGCCACCCATTTAATTAACATGCCCTATCAGGGGGTTCAGTGGCAGCGTCGTCGAAGCTAAAAATAGATGAAAATTTTCCTTGGAAAATATTTTAATTTAGTAGTAAATTTGGGTTGTTCATTAGGCAGATGATCTAACAGTAGAATTTATGTTAATTTAGGGTTTTTTCCCTATAAGGAAACCCTCAGTTTATATGAGGGAATTGTATTGAGACTGTGTATTATTATTCTAAGCGAGAGAGAGAGGAGGTTGTGTGAGAGAAAAGAGGAAATTACAGTGAATCTGATGTAGGTTGTATCTCTTAATTTTTCTAGATAATATAAAAGGAAGGATTGGATGTTTCTCTATGGACGGAGCCCGAATTTGTTGAACCCTGTATATCCATGTCTCTCTTGGTTTATGCATTTCTTTATTTGTGTTTCTGCAATATTTTGTGTATTCATTGCTCCATTATTTAATTTCTAACAACTGGTATCGGAGCCAAAGGTTTATTGGGATGATAAACTCACAGGAAAGAAGGCTTCCTGGTTTGAGTGGGAGGAATGGAGGAAGATGGTAGGTTTAGGGTCGAGAGGTCTAATGGAAAAAACTACCAGTTGTGGAAGATGCACATAGAACATTACCTGTATTAGAAATATCTGTACCTACCATTGAGCAGAAAATCAAATAATTTGACAAGTATGAAGGACATATAATGGGATATTCTCAACAGAAAGGCACTAGGATCAATACGGCTATGTCTCGCTATGTCGGTGGAATTCAACATTTCAAAGTAAATGACAAAAGAAGGTGTAACAACCCTAGTGAAAATTCTAGTAATAAAATTTAAAAACAATAACCACGGTTGATGGGACACTTATTCCAAGCTAAATGTTGGGCAAGACATCCTAGGGGGTGTTCATTTCATTGTTTATAGCTAAAGAAAGAAAAGGAAATGGATAAGGATTTGGAAAGGAAACATGGCATTTTTGGCCCATTTATTTATGAAGATAATGGAAATTAGGAGAAAAGTGAGGTTAAAGGTCACAGGTTTCAAGTGAGGAGAAAAATGAAGGAAAATAATGGAAAATGAAGAAAATAGAGGCCTCATTCATAAAAAGACTTCTGAGGATTAGTTGGTAACCTTTTGTTAGTTGATTTTTGAAGCTCTCTCATTGTTTTCTCTCTCTCTCTCACGAACTCTTGGACACTTAGAGTTTCTTTGAGCACTTTGTCATTGTAGAAAGAAAGGCAAAGAAGGAAAGAGGAAGAAAAGATCAAGCAGTGAAAGGCAGGATCAAGCAGCTACAGCAGGCTTCATTGTAGGTATCAACTTGAATGTGTATTTTCCTTGCTAGATTGGGAATGCATGGGAATGCATGCGTTTCTTTTCTACCATGGCATGGGTTTTTCCATGTATGACAGTATATTTAGCCTATACTTTCCATTTCCTGATAACTTTGATGAGATGGGTTCTCTCATTCGGTTAATGTGGGATGGTCAGATATGATTCAAAGTTTAGTGGGTTGGATATACGAATTGACAAAAACATGGTCTAAGTGGTCCCTGAACTGAATTGAGGATCACAAAGCTACTAGCCTAGTAACCCCTGAAGCAGACTATGAGTTGTGGTAAAGCTAGATTGTGTGCCTCGGTGGGCCTAGGAATCCTTGTCAGTGAATGGCGGGATATTCAATAAAGCCAAGAGGTGGATTTTGTCTCTGTTGGGCCTAGTGGTCCCTGGATGGGATGCACGGTAAAGCCTAGAGAGTATGTCTCAGTGTAGGGCCTATTGATCCTTGGATCAGACTCTGGATGCACGTTAAAGCCTGAGAGACTAGGAGGCACTCAAATTCCTCACAATGTACGTAGATAAATCTGGTGGAATCCATGTTGATTGGTGTTTTTGATGTGTTCTATGAGTCCCAAATTCATGCTTGGAATATGGAACTGTGGTGATTGGCTGAAGAGAGACTTGGCTCAACCAATCTATGGTCGGGTGGAATGTGGTAGTCCCATCTCCGGTTGGTTCATTGCATTCATTAATGAGAAATGCATTCCCTTTCTTTTCATGCATAAATATATTGATGTATATGTGGATTTTGATGCCTGATATGTTTATGGTATTTATGTTCCTATTATGTCGTTTATATGTATATTCTACGACAACAGTTATGTATGGATCTCAGCGTGTTTTTAATTGTATATGAATGGATAATGTGTCTATGACCCAATAGATGATAAGGCATCAAATTACATGAGGGAGCAATGGTTCATAGCAATTCTCAAATAAGTATGTGTCCCTACCCTTAATTATGTTGTTTACACCTATAGGTTACATGTTGATTATATGTTTTATGAAATTCATGTCATGGCTAGTAGAGGTATGGCTATGGTCCAGTTTAACTCATTTCTTTTTCATCATTTTTTCCCTGTACTTTTACTAGTTTCAAGCCATCACTCCATATTGGGCAGTGGCCTGGGCTCTGGGCCTAAAAAAGTGGCTTAAATGTTGGGATCACTGGAACAGAACTAGAAATTATGGTCTCTGGTCGCTGGCAGGCAAGCCTGTGAGAGAGACTTTTGGTTTTTGGTCACTCGCTTGGCCATAACATAATATCGAATATGGCCTAAGAGATACAGAACAACAATGGGACAGAGGGACATGTTTTCTGAGTGGCGGACTTGTCTCCTAAGGGTTCTGTTGATGATGTTCAATGACTATGTGAGATGTTCCATCGATTCCAGTTCCTTAAGTTCACATAGGAGGTTGAATCTGATCATAGGAGCCTCTCGTCTCATGTTTACCCCAGTTGGAATGGTTACATGAGTGGATGTGGGAGGAGGGTGTTATAGAGTGGTGTCAGAGCATTGGTCAACTCTCAAACTGGATGGGTGGTGTGTGTTGGTCATGCATGCATGTCAGTTGCATGTGTCTTTCTTACACTTTCAATTCATGTGCTTGTTGCATTTGCTTGATTGTTTATTATGGTTGTAGTATGGTTGTTATGGAGAATTTGATATTGATTTCGTGAAATTTACTTGTCATGAGTATGTGACTAGTTGCATATGGATTATATGTCACTTACATGTTGATTTTATGTTTCCTACTTAAATCCTTGTTTGTTAGGTTACATCCTTGTATGTTTTTATTACATGTATAAGTCTTGTAGGTTGATTACAAGGATTGATCGGTTACTACATGCATTTATGCATAGGTGTAGTTGATTATAATTTTCTTATGCATGTTGTTGGATGCATGTAGAAATGTTTACAATGGAGTAATGGTTGTTGTCATGCATGAGGTCATAGCATGCATTGTTGGTATGGCCTTGCATTGATGACTAGACCCTAACTAGAGTGATGTTTATGTGCTGATAAATTTATTTGTGTATGCCTATATGTTGTTATGATTATGTTATACATGTATCATGCTAATTTGGTGATCTTGCAAACAAGGTATTCTCCCCAAGCTATACTAAAGTACTTTTATTTATTGTGATTTGGTTTATTTGACATATTATGCATTGCAGGAAGAAATATCAAATGGCTAGCAAGATGGTTGACTACAAAGACTTGTCCTCTGAATCTGAAGAGCAGTATGGTGTTGGAAATCCTTTCAATTTGGTAATTACACTAAGGAGATTAAAGGAAGGGATAAGGATTTGTAAGGAAGATAATGATAGGATCATATAGGAATAAGAGAAGCAAGCAAAGGTTAATGCTATGCTTCTTCAGAGTTTGTCAGAATTGCAATGACATCGGCTGCTTCAGATCAACCATGGACATGAGGATGGAACTAATGGGGCATATGGCAGTAGGTCTCCTACTAGACACAGGTCGGATAGATCTGATACAGTGAGATATGGCAAGTTGTTCGACACCCTGGATAGGAGGGGTGATGAGTACAAGTACTATTCTAGTTATATTTCTGATAGACATCATGATCGTCATCACTATCATCCTTACAAGAGGAATGATAAGGGATATTTGAAGGATGAATTCAAGAAAGAAAAACCACCTACTTTTAAAGGAGATGTGAAGAAGTTGGAAGATGCAGATTCTTGGATACTTGGGATGAACAAATTATTTGAGTTGCAAGAGTACAGAGATAACATGAAGGCTAGAATAGTTATCTTCATCTTGAAACGTAGAGCATACATTTGGTGGGAAGATGTTAAGTGAGTCAAAGACATCATGACATATGACTTAAGTTCGCGACAGTTCAAGAGGATTTTTAGTAAGAAGTATTTGTCAGAGATGTACTACGACAGTAAGGATAAATAATTCTATGAGCTAAAGATGGGATCAATGATAGATGAAGAGTACACGACCAAGTTTCTATAGCTATTGAGGTATGTACCATATCATATTGAGAGAAGGATAAATTTCAGAGATCTTTTAGTGGTTTTCTATTAGAATTTAGAGATCGGATTGAGTATGATGAACCTTAGTTACTTGAGGAAGTCATCGGGAAATTGAAGCATTGCTATGAACATTCAAAGCATAAGAATGAATCTTAGCATGTATGGAAGGTAAAAGACAAAGGTATAGGTAAATTGCAGCCTAAGAGGAAAAGGCCTCAGAATGCATATGGGAAAGAAAATGTAGTGCCATAAAAGAGATTTAATGTAGCTAGATAGGGACATGGGTCACAACAGTAGCAACATGGTAGAGGTGAGGGAATTGGCTGGTTGGAGTGTTGGACATGTTAGGAGAGATGTTTCGTAGCATCAGGGTGGAAGGCCTAAGATATATAGTGAATAGGAGGCATAGACTGTTGGGGATGTTGGTCAGAGTATAACATGTATCTATGTGATAGTGGAAAACAGGAAGGCAAGACATCAGGCATCTATCATTGATATGGATGGTAATATTTGTGATCAAGTTAGTTCTATTTTGATTGACCCTAGATATAATTATATCTATGTTAGTCCTGACTTTGTGGATAAGTGTTGTTTGAGCAAGGAATTGTATGCAGAGTCTTGGTTAGTGCAGTTGGCTACAGGTACAAAGAACCGAGTTCATCATTAGGTAAGATATTGCGCATTTTATTTGAATGGTATGCCTACAACAATACATTTGAATGTATTACCATTGGGATCATACAATATGTTGTTGGGCATGGATTGGTTGTATCTTCATATAACGAAGGTAGACTGTTATGACAAATCTATTTAGTGCATTGACGACAATGGGTTACCAAGAGTCTTATAGGGTAAGAAGAAAGCCACATCAGTTAGGATGGTAACAACTATGCAAGAAAAGTGTAACCGCAGTAAGGGTTGCAAGCTATTTTCAGTACACATTTCTAGTGATAAGGGTAAGGAGGATGAGGATGCATATACGTTGAACAAGTATCCAGTTTTGCAGTAGTTTCATGATGTATTTCTTGAAGACATTACAGAGTTGCCACCTCACAGGGAGGTAGAATTCTCTATTGAGTTAGTGCCATGGGCAGTTACAGCATCGAAAGCACCTTACAGGATGAGCACACCTGAGTTGGTTGAGTTAAATTTGTAGTTAAAGAAAATATTGGATAAGGGATACATTAGGTCAAATGTGATCCTTGAGGCATGTTAGTGTCAATATATGCATACTTCCATCAGGGATCAAAATTCACACTTTTCATATGTATTTTAGGAGTCCCATACTAAAAATTTTGCATCATTCCATTAGGTCATGATATACTGATCCACTGATGGTTGTTTCCTCTTCGGAAAATCTCTCCCTCATAGACTATACTTGTTGATCCTTTTTCAGATTGTCTTCAGTCAGGGTTTCATAATTAGTCTGCAGTTCATTTCATTAGGTCATAGGGTATGATTTCATTAGGTCTGGGGTTTCATCACCAAGGTCAAGAAACTAATTTCAAAGTGTAAATAAAGGTCAGCAAGGGTATGAGGATGATCAATAAATCAAGCATGATGGCTTGTAAGACATAGCTACTGAAATTATTATCTTTTAAACCTAATGTAATTTTCACCTCAAAACATGTTTTTGAGGTGAAAACAGAGTATTTTAGTTTATTTTGTATTTCATATGTAATTTTAAGTTCCTATATGTAATAAGTGATCTCAGATACATCAAAGCATTTCTCCTTGCTGCAAGACGAAAAAAAACTACAAAATTCAAGCCAAATTGAGCATTTATTCACCTGCAAAGATACAAGAAGAGAAGGCATTAAAACATAGTTTTGAAAAAGAACTGGGAACATTGAAAAAGTGGGTTTTTTCAAGTGAAAAATTAAAATCTTCCTCTATTTGAACCCTCATACTTCATTTTCAAATCCATTATCTTCATTTTCCAAGAAAGAAAGTGAAAGGGAGAAGGAAGAAAATTGTGTTTGAGTGAATTTGAGCAAAAAAGCCCAACGCTACGCTTTTGGTCGAAAGGCATTGTGTTTTTGGCATGGACAGATCGGTGCTACACTTATAGAGGGAGGCACAGTGCTTTTCACCTGGCACTACGCTTTTCCCCGTTCTTTCTAGAGAAAATTTGAACGAACGTTGTGCTTTTCACCCAGTGCTGCATTTCTGAGTCAAGGCACTGCGCTTTTCCCAGAAGTGACCAAAAACCTCCAAAGCTTCCAACAGACCTCAAGTTTTCTTTTCTCTCCTTTATGCAAGTAAGTACAAGTCCTTCATGATGGTTTTGGGTTGCTAAATTCACTTTGCAAGCATTATTGGTCATTTGTAATCTTGAAACCCTAGAATTCTCCCTAATTCTACCTAAACCCTAACTCCTTCCTTCTCCTCTCAACACCTAGCCCTACAGTCCTGAAATCACCCTATCCCTTTTCCCTCTTTCCCACTTTTCCTTCACATTCCCTTTGTCTCTCTTCCCCAAGAGCTCAAGGCACAAAACCCTTCTTCTCATTTGAATTCATTTCCCAGTTGCAAGCCCATTTTTCATCCCTTCATTTCTCCCTTGCAAACATGGACCTGGAAGACCAAGATTATGAGGAGGAAAACACAGCCAATGATACCTCAGATGATGGAGCCATGCAACTGAAAAAACCACATAAGGGAGGCAGGATTATCAGAGAAGAGCCATCAAACCTTAGGGAATTGCAGGCCTTCGAGTTGGCTGTCACATGCTTCAGATACCTTGGCTGCTATGAATTCTGTGAACAGGTTGAGAGAGTGCAATATCACCCGGAGCTCACTAGGCTTTTTGCAGCACATCTTCATGACAACAGGGTGACTCTTGCTGGGGTAACTTTCACCATTTCTTCTTCCATTATTTCAGATGCCACTAGGATTCCTAATGTAGGGGAGAAGTGGTTCAAGTGCCAAGATCTAGATGAGTACTATTATGAACCCTATATCAAACCTCAGTACAGAAATCAGGTCAAGAGACTATTTCCTTTCAAGTTTCTTGAGAACAAGTATGTTCCCATGATGAAGATCATCATGAAGTATTTCACTTGTGAGGGTCGGTTCTCTAGGCTATATACTTATCATATTAGGCTCCTAATGCATTTTACCAGGGTGAGGATGTTAAACATCCCTTATTACTTGTTCAGGAGTATTGAGAAGATGGCTTTTATTGTCCAAAGGAAGCCTTACCCACAATAGATGAGTAGCCTTTATCATTACTCCCTGATCAAGATCATTGTGCTTCATCATCTTAGTCTCCTTAACATACCTTGGGAGACCTTCATTTCTCATGAGATCTTCAGAGGTCCTCAAATTCCTCCATTAGTGCCTCAAGAAGCAGGAGGACCTTCTAGCCCAGCTAAAACAGATGAGGAGGCCAAGGAGACAAGAACTACTGAGGTGCCCATTTTCATGACATATCAGAGGGGCATTAGGAGATTATTTTTAGCAGATAGGCAAGTGTTTTCTCCACGGGATGTGGAAGGGGCCTTGCCTTCTTCATCAGCTTATAGGAAAATTCTAACTCCACAAGATGTGGAAGGGGCTTTGCCTTCTTCATCGACACAGCAGGTACAGGTACAACAACTACACAAAGGGAAGGAAAAGGTGTAGGAGGAAGACCTTGATGATGAGGAGGAAAGAGACTTTGATCTAGCAGAGCATGATGAGTTTGAGCAACATGATACTCAGACCATTGATTTAGAGACTCAGGATCAAGAAACCATCAAAGACATCATCATACGGGAAAGGGAAGCTCAAGTGCAAGCTTTGGTAGACAATTTGGAGAGGGCCAAATATGTCATCACATATTTGGAGCAAGAAAAAAAGAAATTGAGTGACAAACAAGTCCTCATGGAGCTAGAAATGCTCAAGATGAAACGACAAAGTGGCAAAGAGGCACAAGTTACTTTGACCCCTATTGAGCAGGAGATTGAAAATGATAGGGAGACTTGGCTTGAGAGAGTCAACTTGCACCTTGAGAAGCTGCTATGGAAGGCCAATAGAGATAATCAGATGATCAGACACATGGCCTATCATTATAGGACTCGAAACAAGATTTGCAATGTGAGGGTCAAGAGAATGAAAGCTAGGCTAAGGCGGGCCTTGAAAGGCAAGAAAGAGGAGGATAGACTTAGAATGCTGGCTGAAGCCTCCTTGGCTCAGCAAAGCACATGATGGTGGTGCTTCACACAAATTTTGGGCAAGTTTTGAACAAATTTTGTCATTTGCAATTTTGAATTTTATTACACAGAAAAATTATCGAAAAGCGCAGCGCCACCGGCACTGCGCTTTTCCTAGGGGCACCCTTTGAAGAAATTGTTGGCATTATGATTCTGGTATGGCTCTATGTTACAGATGTTGTACTTAATGGCAAAACTCTCAAGAGGCCAAGGCTCTCAAAACGGTGAAAATTAAGAA
Organism: Pinus tabuliformis; assembly: GCA_031772625.1. Classification (NCBI taxonomy): domain Eukaryota; kingdom Viridiplantae; phylum Streptophyta; class Pinopsida; order Pinales; family Pinaceae; genus Pinus; species Pinus tabuliformis. The sequence continues at coordinate 972,265,742 of CM062811.1, read as the reverse complement.
GTACGCAGGAGAATAGTTCAAAAGGTGCGTACCCGCAGGTACGCCGTGAAGGGACTGCGTCCGCACACGCAGGTCACTCATTCAGAAGATGCATACCCCCAGTTTCACTTACTTCAAGGCAGAGAAGCGCGTTCATGTGGGGTTTCCTATGTTTGGCCCATGGTATTTAGCCCGCCGCTCTTGATTCTATGGTTTTGGCCCGTGGTATTGTTTTATATTATTATTATTATTGAGCCCCATGTTTTTGGGCCCCTGGTATTGGTTATCTATGGTATTGATCCATGATTTTAGGAGGAGCTTGCCTATATAAAGCAAAGGAGATCACTTGGCTAAGTATCTTTTGAAAATTGAATATCTTAAGATCTGAAATATTGGGTTATTGTTTTAAAAGCTTGATCTATATGAAAGAGAAGTTGAAAGCGAATCTGTGAAGGGTGATCTCTCGAGCGCGTGATCAGATCTGGGCATCCGACTAATTGTAGCACACTGGTGAACTGCCAATTCGGCCCTAATCAGAAGTACGCAGGTGATTAACGGTGCAACTGCGTGGGTACGCAGAGCAGAAACAGGAGAACTGCGTGGGTACGCAGAGCAGAAACAGGAGCACTGCGTGGGTATGCAGATCAGAAGAAGGAGAACTGCGTGGGTACGCAGAGCAACAGAGGTTCAGGTGCGTATGCACAGTAAAAATACGCGGCGCGATAGTATCTATGAGTGCGTGGTTTCAGCAGCAGTACACGGCGCGATAGTGTCTCTGGGTGCGTACCTACAGTAACAGTACACAGCGCGATTGAAGAAGCAGTGCGTGGGTACGCGGTGCAGCAGAAGGCTCTCTGCGGGTATACGCAGGGAAGCAGAAGGTGAAGTGCGTAGCGACGCAGGCCAGAGAAAGAAAAACTGCGTATCTGTCTTAAGATCTTCTGTTGACTGAATTTTTCTGTTGATAAGGTGTTCTGGGTTTAGTTCTGTTATTGACTGTGTAATTTACATGTACTTGATGATCATTTGATGTTTATAGATCCAGTTTGAAAATTTATAAATAGTGGTCCTTGTAAGAAAAGAAGTAGGGGGTTGTAGCTCCCTTCCAGGAGAGACTGGAAAATGAGAGAGAGTTGTAGCTCTCTGCAGGTTGCAGCCTGTGTACTGGTAAAGGACTGCACCAGTACAAAATCATTGTAAAAGGAGTTTCTAATTTGAAAGAAGATAGAGACACATTGCAGCAGGTGGTTTTCACCCACATTGGGTTTCCACCTTATATCTGGTGTTCTTTGGTGTGACTATCTGTTTTTCTTGTTCATGCTCATTATTTTATGGTACTGATATGCAAAAATAATTCAAAGTATAAATAAGGAAGATTTGTTAAAAGATCTTGATAATACTTATTCACCCCCCCTCTTAGTATTATTTCCAACAATTGGTATCAGAGCAGGTCCTTCGGAGAAGCTTGATCGCTTGAAGGAAGATCATTCATCATGAGCAACTACGAGAGGGAAGCATCAATCAGACCACCAATTTTTTATGGGACAAACTTCAATTATTGGAAGGTAAGAGTTATTGCCTATCTTCAATCTCTTGGTACAGACTTTTGGGATATCATAGATACAGGCTACACTTTTCCTTCAGCTACTCCTACAGATACGGCCGAAAAGAAGAAATATGAAACAAATGCTAAAGCAGTCAATACTTTGTTGGGATGCTTATCTCAAACAGAATTTGTGAAGGTTATGCAATATAAATCCGCAAAAGAAATATGGGACAAGATTGTCTTGAGCTACGAAGGAGATGAACAGGTAAAGTGCGCTAAACTTCAAACCCTCAGGATTCAGTATGAGAATCTCAGGATGTATAATGATGAAAGTGTGGCTAACTATTTTCTTTGGGTAGATGAGATTGTTAACTGCATGAAAAACTTGGGTGAAGAAATAAAAGAGGCTATTGTGGTTGAAAAAGTTCTAAGATCATTGTCCCCCAAGTTTGAATCTAAAGTGTCTGCAATAGAAGAAAAGGAAAACCTACGAATTTTTACTATGTCTCAGCTACACGGGATTCTAACTGCTTATGAAATGAGAAAGGGAGGTCCATCAAATAGAAGAGAAGCTGCTTTCAAGGCGTCAGGCAAAGGAGACTATTATGAAGCAAGTCACGTGCCAGAAGAAGAAGAAGAAGAATCAAATTTTGTCAGAAATCTTCAAAGGGGTTCTGGAAGGTTCAGAGGTAAGTTACCTTTTAAATGCTTTGCTTGTGGAAGAGTAGGTCATTATGCTGCAAAATGTCCTTATAAGGAAAAAGGAAAGGAACCTGCTAGATGGAATAAGAAACCGAATGCAAATAAGAAAAGCTACTACACTCATGAAGATAGTGATGGTCTATCAAATAGTGATGAAGATGAACGAGGTAATGACTATAAATTGTTAATGGCATTTGAAGATGATGATTATATGGATGCTATAGATGTGGATAGCCTTTATGAAGAAATTACTAGACTCAAGAGATGTATAGAAGAAAAGAACATGATCATTGATACTCTACAATTTCAAATTGATGAAAAAGAAAAACATCTTGAAAAATTAGAAGGTGAAATTGTTGGTCTTAGAAAAGAAATTGAGAAAACAAAAGCTATTAATCTTAAGTTTGTCAAAGGATCTGAAACTTTGGATGAGATTATCAATGTACAACGTTCTCCACTAAACAAGACAGGTTTGGGCTATAATGGAGAAACTTCTCAAGCATCCACCTCAAAAAGTTATCTTGATGCAGCAAAAAGGAATGAGCAAAAGCACAATGGAGACCATCAGGTAAAGCAGGGACGAATTGCAAACAGAGACTATCAGGGGCAATCCGTCTTAAGGGTGAACAAAAGCTACAACCAACCACAGGTAAAATCTTCCCAATTTGGTTCAAGAATGGATGACAATAGAAATTACAATTACTTGGCCGGTAGATTTGATAACCGCAGAAGTTTCTTCAATGGACAATGTTTCTCTTGCCATAACTTTGGTCACAAAGCAGCTCAATGTGTTGCATATAAAACAATCATGATTAGAGAAGCTCAAAAACAAAGAAGTATGACCGGGATTACAAAAAGGACCTATAACAACTTTTCGGCTCTTGAAAATGAAGTTGAATATTCTATTTGCAATAACTTTGGTCATGAAGATTCTGAATGCAGGAGCAGGTTTCAGCAGACAAAGGAACAAGCCTCAAGCACCAAAACATGGAGAATAAAGGAACCACAAACAGAAAGATGTGGGATAGCATTTTATGCAGAGGGACAGGAAAATCTATGGACATTGACAGTGGATGTTCGAAGCATATGACAGGTGATAAAGAAAAACTTGAGTCATATTCTGCTTTAGAAAAGGGAAAGAAAGTTTCTTTTGGAAATGATACTCCTGCAACTATAAAAGGAAAAGGCATTGCTCAGTTAAAAGAAAAGGTCAAGGCTGGAAATGTTTTGTATGTTGATGGATTGAAACATAATCTTCTAAGTGTCAGCCAGATGTGTGATCAAGGAACCGAGGTGATATTTAGAACAAATGGATGTCTTGTTCGTGATCTTGATACAGGTAAAACGGTGATCAAAGGTAAAATAACTCCAAATAATCTATACATATTTGAAGAAGGACAGCAACAATTCTATCTAAGCAAGGAGGATGAACACTGGTTATGGCATCGGAGGTTGGGGCATCTAAGTTTTTCACAAATAAGGAAAGCATGCAGATATCAGGCAGTTCGCGATCTTCCAGATATCAAAATTCCAGACAACACCATATGCAAATCATGTCAGTTTGGAAAGCAAACCAGAACTAACTTTCTAGAAAAGGAAGGATCAGCTAGCATGCCTCTTGAGCTAGTTCATACAGATACATGTGGTCCATTCAGGAAAATGACACCTCGAGGAGAAGAATACTTGATATTATTCATTGACGATTTCTCCAGGTTTGTCTGGTTAGGACTTATGAAGCACAAAGATGAAGCATTCGAAAAATTCAAATCCTTCAAAGCCTTGGTTGAAAGTGAATCAGGATACAAAATTAAGTGCCTCAGATCCGACAGAGGTGGGGAGTTTACCTCAAATGAATTTTTCGATTTCTATGAAGAACATGGGATAAGAAGAGAATTATCTACAGCTAGAACTCCTCAGCAAAATGGAGTTGTGGAAAGAATGAACAGAACAGTCCAACAAATGGCTCGTGCTATGCTTGATGAGTCGGGAACTCCCGCAACTTTCTGGGGTGAAGCTGCACATGCTATGGTTGTTATTCTCAACAAAACAAATGTCCGGGTGAACAGCACTCAAACCCCTCATGCTCTGGTGTGGTGAGACTCCTTCGGTAAAGCACTTCAAAATCTTTGGGAGCAAATGTTATATTAAGAATACTGATGAGCAACTTGGCAAACTTGAACCTAGAGCAGATGAAGGCATTCTTCTTGGTTATTCTCCACATAGCAAAGCATACAAGTGCTACAATAAAAGACTTGGCAGAATTGTTGACAGCATTGATGTAGTGGTTGATGAAAAGGGATACATTCCTAGGCAAGTACATCATGAAGACATCGAAGAAGATGAAGGCTACCCTCAAAGACAAAATGATGAAGAAGAAGAACCTCAAGAAGAACCAGAGGAGCAGACAAGAATAGAAGAGAAGACTCCATCCAGATATGTTCAGAAGAATCATCCAGAATCTCAGATTGTGGGGCAGAAAGAAGCAGGTGTACAAACAAGAAGAACAGTTGCAGAAGCTTCAAGCTACTTGGCATTACTCTCCTCCACTGAACCACAAAATGTGAAAGAGGCATGCAAAGATGAATGTTGGGTAAAAGCAATGGATGAAGAACTTGAGCAGATCGAAAAAAACAGCACTTGGGAGCTGGTTCCTAGACCAAAGGATAAGAATGTTATTGGAACAAAATGGGTCTTCAAAAATAAATTGAATGAAAATGGAGAAGTAATTAGAAACAAGGCCAGACTTGTTTGTAAAGGGTATGCGCAGCAAGAAGGAATAGACTTTGAAGAAACCTTTGCTCCTGTTGCAAGACTTGAGGCCATCCGAATGTTCCTTGCTCTCTCAAGCTTTCAAAACTTCAAAGTATTTCAAATGGACGTGAAATCAGCCTTTCTGAATGGAGACTTGGAAGAAGAAGTATACATTGAGCAGCCAGATGGGTTCATTCTTGGAAATGATCCAAATCTTGTATGCAGATTGAAAAAGGCTCTCTACGGTCTCAAACAAGCTCCAAGGGCTTGGTACTATCGTTTGGACAAATATCTTCATCAACAATGTTTTTCAAAAGGATCAGCAGATAGAAATCTTTATATAAAAGTTGAAAATGACAAATTACTAATACTTGTTGTGTATGTAGATGACATTATCTTTGGCAGCAATGAAGAAGCTATGAGTCAAAGCTTTGCCTTGGTGATGCAGAAAGAATTTGAAATGTCCTTGCTGGGAGAACTGACATATTTTCTTGGTTTGCAAATCCAACAAAAAGAAGGAGGGATCTTTTTGTCTCAAACCAAGTATCTCAAACAGATTTTGAATAAATATGGCATGGAAGATGCAAAACCAGTATGTACACCCATGGTCACAGGATGTAGCCTCAGTACAAATGATGAATCTGCAGCAGTGCATCAACCAACCTACAGATCTATGATTGGAAGTTTACTTTATTTGACAGGTACCCGACCGGACATCATGCATGCAGTTGGAATAGTTGAAAGATTTCAGGCAAATCCGAAGGAGACTCATCTTCAAGCAGTGAAGAGAATTTTCAAATATCTTCAAGGGACTCAAAATTATGGCTTATGGTATCCTAGAGATACAGATCTCACACTTCATGCTTATACAGATGCAGATTGGGCCGGAAGCGTGGATGGCAGGAAGAGCACAAGTGGTGGTGCGTTCTTTATGGGTTCCAAACTAGTATCTTGGTTCAGCAAGAAACAGAGTTCGATTGCCTTGTCTACAGCTGAAGCGGAATATGTTGCTGTTGCATCTTGCTGCACTCAACTCCTTTGGATGATGCAGACTTTGCAGGATTTTCAAATCACTTGTACACCACCTATCTCCATCTTATGTGATAACACAAGTGCAATTAGCATCTCAAAGAACCCAGTCATGCATTCAAAAACCAAGCACATACCAATCAAGTATCATTTTCTCCGAGAACAAGTGCTTGAACATAAGGTCAAGTTGGAGTATGTTCCTTCTAAGGAACAAGTTGCTGATATACTCACCAAACCATTGCCCAGGGAGACTTTTGAATACCTCAGGCAAAAGCTGGGGGTTGTTGATGCATCATCTTGTTGTTAAATCTCTTCTGATTGATGGTTGTACGCATGGTTCATCTGGGGTATATGCGTACATGTGCTGGGTTGCAGTTTGGTTGGCACAGGTTCAGGGGGAGCATATAATGCATTGTTGGCATTATGGAGGATGAACAGAAGGAGATCATGGATGCTGGTCTGAATATAGCTACAATATGTCTCTATCTCTTTCATGGTCATTTATGGTGTTTGGTGGATTATGGTTCTTCTTTGCAGATCTTGTTCATATTCGGGGGGAGCATGTTCTTAGGGGGAGCATAACCCTTTGCCCTTGATGTCAAAGGGGGAGAATGAAGTTGAAGATTTTGAGGTTGCCATCAAGTCCAAAGGGGGAGATTGTTGGCATTATGATTCTGGTATGGCTCTATGTTACAGATGTTGTACTTGATGGCAACACTCTCAAGAGGCAAAGGCTCTCAAAATGGTGAAAATTAAGAAGTACGCAGGAGAATAGTTCAAAAGGTGCGTACCCGCAGGTACACCGTGAAGGGACTGCGTCCGCACACGCAGGTCACTCGTTCAGAAGATGTGTACCCCCAGTTTCACTTACTTCAAGGCAAAGAAGCGCGTTCACGTGGGGTTTCCTATGTTTGGCCCGTGGTATTTAGCCCACCGCTCTTGATTCTATGGTTTTGGCCCGTGGTATTGTTTTATATTATTATTATTATTGAGCCCCATGTTTTTGGGCCCCTGGTATTGGTTATCTATGGTATTGATCCATGATTTTAGGAGGAGCTTGCCTATATAAAGCAAAGGAGATCACTTGGCTAAGTATCTTTTGAAAATTGAATATCTTAAGATCTGAAATATTGGGTTATTGTTTTAAAATCTTGATCTATATGAAAGAGAAGTTGAAAGCGAATCTGTGAAGGGTGATCTCTCGAGCGCGTGATCAGATCTGGGCATCCGACTAACTGTAGCACACTGGTGAACTGCTAATTCGGCCCTAATCAGAAGTACGCAGGTGATTAACGGTGCAACTGCGTGGGTACGCAGAGCAGAAACAGGAGAACTGCGTGGGTACGCAGAGCAGAAACAGGAGCACTGCGTGGGTACGCAGATCAGAAGAAGGAGAACTGCATGAGTACGCAGAGCGACAGAGGTTCAGGTGCGTACGCACAGTAAAAATACGCGGCGCGATAGTATCTATGAGTGCGTGGTTTCAGCAGCAGTACGCGGCGCGATAGTGTCTCTGGGTGCGTACCTACAGTAACAGTACGCAGCGCAATTGAAGAAGCAGTGCGTGGGTACGCGGTGCAATAGAAGGCTCTCTGCGGGTATACGCAGGGAAGCAGAAGGTGAAGTGCGTAGCGACGCAGGCCAGAGAAAGAAAAACTGCGTATCTGTCTTAAGATCTTCTGTTGACTGAATTTTTCTGTTGATAAGGTGTTCTGGGTTTAGTTCTGTTATTGACTGTGTAATTTACATGTACTTGATGATCATTTGATGTTTATAGATCCAGTTTGAAAATTTATGAAAAGTGGTCCTTGTAAGAAAAGAAGTAGGGGGTTGTAGCTCCCTTCCAGGAGAGACTGGAAAACGAGAGAGAGTTGTAGCTCTCTGCAGGTTGCAGCCTGTGTACTGGTAAAGGACTGCACCAGTACAAAATCATTGTAAAAGGAGTTTCTAATTTGAAAGAAGATAGAGACATATTGCAGCAGGTGGTTTTCACCCACATTGGGTTTCCACCTTATATCTGGTGTTCTTTGGTGTGACTATCTGTTTTTCTTGTTCATGCTCATTATTTTATGGTACTGATATGCAAAAATAATTCAAAGTATAAATAAGGAAGATTTGTTAAAAGATCTTGATAATACTGATTCACCCCCCCTCTCAGTATTATTTCCAATAGAAATGGCTTGCATTTTTGGATTCAGAAGGATGAGGACATGCACCCTAGCAAGTTTCAGAAGTTTTGGGGTAGAAATGGTCCACCAAAAGGTCAAAAAACACCCTAAAAATGATCTTTCTGCCACTTTTTGGACACACAGAAGCAGTCTTGGGAGAATCAAGTTTTGAGGGTCCAAATGAGCTCAAAATGAAGAAATTATAGGTGTTCTAGAACGTAGACATGAATACCTTTCCAATGAGATATCTTGGGCTCAATTTGGATGCCGAGAAGGTCTCCAAAAGGGACCTGAAAGTGGCGCTGCACTTTTGCCCAATGGCGTTGCGCTTTTCACAGTTTTTGCTCAGGGTTGCTATTTTTCCAGTTTTTGACTATGATCATGGATTCTCTCTCATGGTGGATTATTTACCTATGTAATGATGCCATGGATTGTAAATATGATGGATAAATAGTGATAGAGTGTAGATTCATTTCTTTAGGAGTTAGTTTGAGCTCAAATGAATCTGTTTTTCACTTTTAGAGGCAAGTTGTTAATGATGCCTATATTCCTATTTCTTGTTCAGTATCAATTAGATTAGCTCCTTATCTTAGGGATTCGACCCCTGAGGATGGGAGGAGGTTGAATACTTGTCTATATCTTTTTCTTCTTTCTCTTTGTTGGGGGTTGGAGTCAATTGGATGCTCAGAGCTTGATTGTACATCATTGTAAGTAGTTTGGCAAGGAGATTAATAATATTTGCAACTATTTTTATTGGATCCCAGTGGTATGGAGTTTTATTACAGCTTCTTCTTTTGTGATAATTTGTTTACATGTTTTATGTATGCCATCATTCATTTCATTGCTTCTAGTTGAATGTTTTCAAGTTTGATAGGTAGAATCCATTGTATCAGTGCTCTGTCTTGTGAAATCATTCAACATTTCATGTTTTCTACTGTTTAAGAAGGATCCATGATTGTCACATGCCCTTCTTAGTTCCTCATCAGTCTTAAAAACCTCGCACCATCAAGCCTAAAGTGCTAAAGCCTATGCCTACCTTGTCCCATAGAACACCCTACATTTCTGACCTAATTTCCCAGACCTAAACTGCCCAACTCCTCCTGATCTGACAAAACACCAACAAAATTCAATAAAAACCTTCGAGATACTATACCTTGCCTAAAATCCTTTACCTGATCCAGTAATAATTAAAATAGAAATAATTAATAAAATTAAATTAAAATAATTATATAATCAGAAAAGTAAAACAAATATAATTAATATAACCATAAACCTAAAAGTAAAAAAGAATAATTAAATTAATTATATTTGTTGGCTAAGCATCTCTATATATATAATTAGAAAAATAAGACCAGTCTTTCAGTGTTTTTTCCCATCCTGAAGATGAACCATTGTTGCTGGTTCGAAACGTCGATGAAAAAGAATCCTTATGCGATGGATCCGGAAGATAATCTAAACAATGATGAAACTCGCAGAAACCTCAAAGACAAGAGAGAGCCCTCTGTCAGCCTAGTAGGGTGAGCTACATGGCTAAGCTTGGTTTGTGGTTACCCTGGCATTGCCTTCCTTAAGCCTGAGGTCAATCGAGGTGATAATAGGGTGCACCAATATTGTTTGTAAATAAGAAATATGGTACTCTCAGATTATGCATTGATTACAAGTAGTTGAAAAAAGTTACTGTCAATAATAGGTACCCTTTGTTGAGGATCAATGACTTGTTCAATTAGATTAAGAGAGAAGCAGTGTTCTCGAAGATTGATCTAAGATCTAGATACCATTAGGTACGCGTCAAAGAGGAGGACATTTACAATATTGCGTCCCAGACTAGGTATGAGAATTATAAATTTGTTGTTGTTCCATTTGGCTTAACTAATGCTCCAACTACATTCATGTGCTTGATCAATAGTGTGTTGCATCCATATTTGGATAAGTTTGTTATTTTGCTCATTGATGATATACTGGTATATTCTAAAAATGAGGAAGAGCATGCCGATAATTTAACAATATTATTGAGGTTGTTAAGGGAGCATCAATTGTATGCTAAGCTCACAAGTGTAATTTATTTCAGTCTAAGGTACATTACTTGGGACATGTTGTCTCCAAGGAGACCATTGCAGTAGATCTAGAGAAGATAAGGATCATCATGGAGTGGGTACCTCCTAAGAGTGTGGATGAGGTAAGATCTTTCATGGGTCTAACAGGCTATTATAGGAGGTTCATCAGGAACTTCTCGTAGATTCCTTATCCTATCACATCATTACAAAGGAAATGTAAGAAGTTCGAATGGATAGAGGAGTGTGAGGCTAGCTTTGAGTAGCTTAAGCAATTGTTGACACATGCACCAATGTTATAGATTGCAGATCCAGAAAAAGAGTTTGTGGTATGCATAGATGCTTGAAAGAGAGGACTTTGTGGAGTCCTGATGTAGGATGGACAAGTGGTGTGCTATGAGTCTCGAAAACTAGATGAGTACGATAAGAACTACTTGACACATTATCTTGAGTTGGCAATGATTATACATGCATTGAAGATGTGGAGACACTATCTTATTGGGAGGAGGTTCGTACTGGTGAGCGATCATATTTGGTTGAGGTATTTGTTTGACCAGCCGAATCTGAATGCCAAGCAGACTATATGGTTGGCCACGATCAATGAGTTTGATTTCAAGATCACGTACATTAAAGGTAAAGAGAACAGGGTGGTGGATGCTCTCAATAGACGGGTACAAATATCTCACTTGGATACTATGAGCTCCTATAGGACAAGCTTACAGGATAGGATCTTGCAGTCAAGTCAGTAGGATGTTAGGTATATGGAGATTGTACATAGTTTGCAGTAGGATGGTGGTACACGTATAGTTGTAGGTACAGGTACAGGTAGTGGTACAAGTACAAGTGCATTATAGGTACAACTATAGGTACAGGTATAGGCACAGGTGCATGGGGTATGTATTATTGTATTACAACGGATGGATTGGCCAGGTTCCAAGACAGGATATATGTACCAGACAATAATGAGCTCAAGAAGGTGATCTTGAGGGAGTTCCATGCGAAACCTTATTCATGTCACCCATGTTATGAGAAGACACTGACAGTGGTGAAGATATTTTACTATCGGCTAAATTTGAAGAGGGATGTAGCATATTTTTTGGCGAGGTGTTTTGACTCTCAGTGAGTGAAAGCAGACTGTAAACTTTAAGGTTGTCTACTACAGCTGTTCATGATTCCAAAGTGGAAATGGGAGGTAGTTTCCATGGATTTCATCATAAGGTTGCTGAAGACAGTGAAGCAACATGATTCCATTATGGTCATTGTGGACAAGTTAATAAAAGTTGCACACTTCATTCTGGTGAAATATACATTCTCAAATAGCGATGCAACACACATGTTCATCAGATATGTGGTTAGACTACACGATGTTCCTACGAAGACTGCATTAGATATAGATGCAAATTTCACTTCCAAATTTTGGAAGGATTTATTTGCAGGTTTGGGCACAAAGTTTGCCTTTAGCATGGCTTATCATCCATAGATAGATGGGCATACAGAGAGGGTCAAAATGATATTGGAGGACATTTTGAGGATGTATGTGATGCATCAACAATGAAGGTGGGAAGAGTATCTCCCTTTTTGTAGAGTTTGCATACAACAATGGTTATCGGGAGTCACTGAGGATAAGTCCTTTTGAGGCATTGTATGGGTGGAGTTGTAACACTCCTATTAGTTGGAGTGATCTGGTTAGTAGGGTATTGATTGGACCAGATATGTTAGCAGACATGGAACAAGAAATGTAGGTGATCAAGAAGAATCTAAAGGTAGCAAAGGATAGACAGTAGAGTTATGCAAATATGAAAGGCTTTTCAAGGAGTTCTAGTTTTGGGAACAAGTGTACTTGAATATCAAACCGAAGAATACCTCCTTCTAGTTTGGATCATGTGTTAAGTTGGAACCACAGTTTTTTGGACCCTTTAGTATCGTTGAGAGGATTGGGCCAGTAGCCTATCGACTTGCACTACCTCCGACAGTGAAAGTCCATGATGTTTTCCATGTATCAATACTTAAGAAGTATGTTAAGGATTTGTTGATGGTGTTGGACTCGCCAAAATGTCAAGGTGATCTCCTTGGTAAGAATTCCTAATTAGAACTCAGACCATTTGGGGTAGGAGTCCAAGAAGTGGGTCGTAAAGCAATGCCTTGACCGTGATGTCACGCAGAGGCAAGTAAGATAGCTCTATTGGTAACAAGGGTGTGATCGTTGCAATGAGTCAAGGAAGGTGTATGGGAGGTTCTAACACATGGGGGTTGAGATGAGTGCGCCCCTTGGAAACCTATAACAATACTTGGCTGGGAAGGGAACACACAAACGGACATGCATCACAAGCTAGAAAGAAGGTCAACTGATAATCCAAAGTGATGGTTAAACCAACAACACATCTTCAACAAGATTCATATAATTTCATACAAAGAAGTTCATACACAACTATGTAAGTTAAACAACATACATTGCTAAGCAACCAGAACAGTCCAACTACAATAACAACATATGCATGAAAATGTGTTGGCTATTATTATATAAAGAAGTGTAGGTCCCAATCATAAAATACATCCATTTAAACCTGCTAGCCCTAACAATGGAATGTTACAGCCACATCCGCCTACTCCTCCAAAGAGATGAAATAGCTCCATGCAATGGATAAGCTAAGGTGCGTTACAATACTATCCAAGATTTCTCCAAGATAGTCTTATCAGAAGCTTGGCTGAACAAAAGCCCATACAATGAGTTATGATGGACTATTTATAGAAAAGGGTGGGCTGACCCTTGAAATTCACCTTTATGAAAGTTCATCTACCCTCATGACTCTTGATCTACTCTATGACTGTTACATCTAACTATTGACACTTGACTTACACTTCACATGACGTTATATTACAATGCACATGTACCCATGTGAGACAACATGGCTTGAGCAAGCCATGCAAGACATCACTGTCACTTGGTCCATTGTGATGAGACCAACTCTTTGGCATGCTTGTGATGGTGAAGGTGGTGAGATAATGCCAAGCTTGGTCATCCGTGATGGTGTGCATCACCTCATGGTGACATCTTGCTAAAGTGAATTCTTTCCTCCGTTACAACCAGTGCATTAGTTCGGCTCCTTCATCCAACTTGTTTGTTAACATGCACATGGTATTCTTAGGTGTGGTTGAACTAGAAACACACTGATGCATAGTGTCCATGCTGATCTTTAAGTGTGTGCTGGTGGTCATGCACATCAACTTGTCAAAGTACAGGTTCAACTCTAGTTGGACTTGCTTCTTTTCTTCGCTTTGGTGAGTGTACTGAATGGGTTGGATTTCATGCATGTGCATAATGACATGCATGCTCTGAATCCCTTGCATGCGATCAAAAAACTGCTCACCATGTCTGCTCCATGCCCGCTACTGGGATGGATCTTTAACTTGTACGGGTTTAGTTTCATTTGTGAGTGCATGTTGTGCCCATTGTTGTTCATGTTCCTGATGCAACTCATTCGTCTGTCTGTGCAACTTCATTTTCTTCCTTGAGTTGCTGCTTCAGCACATGCAACTCCTTCTTTGTTCCATTATCTGTCTTCGTGTGATCTTCATGTTGCGCCATCACCTCATAGCTTGAGTCTCCAAAGTTTCTTTCATCATCAGTGGATCTTCTTGATCTTGCAACTTTGTTCTACCTCTGTGTTGTCAACAACCTTCCTCTTGCATTCGCTATGTTCTCTACATTCACTGTGTTCGCTGCATTCGGTGTGTTCGCTGCATTCGCTACATTTGTTACGTTCATTATATTTGTGGCATTTTTTGCATTCGGTATGTTTCCTTTAGTTGTTATTCATGATGCTACAAGTTGTGATATCTTGATGTTCTTGTCTACGAACAACTTGATATCTTCATGAGTAGGAAAGCTCATAGACATTTGATCGAATGCATCTCTGGTGTGATATGAATGGTGCCTTCGACTCTGCCCTCTTGGAAACCATTGTACCTACACTGCTGAGAGGCAGATGAACACCCGCAATACCTAGAGACATGGAAACACTCATGGCAAGAAATCTGTCAGTCAAAAACCAAAATGAACTTGAGAAGTGACTTTCAACATACCTGTGCGACTGATCATGAAGGTTGTGCAATTTCAGATGGGAGGTCAGGAGACTCACTACGAAAGGCATAGTCTGGACTGCTAGGAGACTGGTTGACTACTGGAATTGCACAATGCACAGTCCAGTTTGGTTGTTGACTGTTAGAATTGCACAATACACAATCTCAGCTGGCAATGGCTGTAGGCTCAGTGACTGTATTGCGCAATTTTTTGGGCCAGCAATCATTGTCCCTCAAAAATGTGCAAAACAGTCCTGGATGATAGCGCTTGGGTAGAAACGTGCATTTTTGGAGAGGAAGACAGAGCTTTCCTTCCCCAGATTGTGCAATGTTGTCTCAGTGAAGGCAGAGTCCAGACCAAGCTTGGTCCGACTCGCCAAAAGGAAACTAAAAACAAATATGATAGTGGATGCATGGCGACACTTAGGGAAGGTATAAGTGATTGACAGTGCATGCAAACATGAATGAAAGATTTAGTAAACAAATCAACATGCATGTGGGTGAGGCGAGTCGCCGAATCAGCGACTATTCGTGAAAAACAGTTTCATGCATGCGGCATCAATGAGATAGCAATGGAAACTGAAACAGTGCTAGGACAAGATAGTATATAGGTAAATTACAACAAGCACTCAAAGAAATCAAGCAAACAATACTCACACAAGAAGAAACACAAGAAGCGATAGAAATGCAACACAAGGCATGGAAAGCGGGCTCATCCAAAAATAGTTGAGCTGAATGTGCTGACTGCTCCTAGATGTGATGTGGGATGTCAAAGATGTAAGGTTGATGAGAGGAATGAGCTCTGTGGTGTCCAGTTTATGAGTTTTGATAACATCAAGGTTGTGACACACATGGCACAAATCTAGGGAAAGCAACACTTGGTGGGAGGTTTCTAAAACGATTCTTGCATGTAACCTCCAACTGCTAAAAATAGATCCCTGAAACAAGGGATGCCTTTGCATGCTGCCTTAGGAGAAGAAACCCATGCATGCAAGTCATTTTTTCTCGGTCCCAGAGGGAACCAACCAACTCAGCTGCACACATAAGAGACTGCTCGACTGCTGGGAGAAAATGAGCATTTCTGGCTAGGAGCTGGGCTGGTTACCGAGGGGATTTGTGAAATTTCTTGGTAGAGCAGCTGACTACTACCCAGATTTGCACAAATTTTGGGCTAAGCAATCCTACTGGGGAAAATTGCATAATTTTCACTATGAGCATTGACTGGCATAATTTCGCAATTATGGAGCCCAGCAGGCTGTCAAACAGGATTGCGATATTTCTGGAGGGAAGGCTAGTTTCCCTCCAGAATTACGCAATTTCTTGTGCGAGCTGCTCAGCCTATAGCTGGATTGAGTTTGGGTGATCAGCCTATGAGGTGAATGCATTGATCTATGATTGATAGGTTGCCTTAGTGCAAGCAAAACACTGAAGCTTGTGAACTTGACGAAGCAAGACAAGCTATTGTGAAAAGTTGGTAAGGAGGCTCCAAAACTAAGCTAAGGGAAAATTTTGGAGGGGGGTTGTCGCCACTACAACGTGATTTTTTCATGTGATTGATTGTTCTATATTGCAAGTTGAATAAGATGAAGAATTCCAGTTAGAGCCTCAGGGTATATTGCAGAAAAAGGTGGTCATGCTTCGGAACCGAGTAATCGAGCAAATTAAAGTGCAATAGAAGCACTTTGGGCCCGATGAAGCTACATGTGAGATGGTGGATCAGATTTGGCCTATGTATCCTTCCTTTTTTTCTTCAGCTGAGGCAAAGCATCTTTGATATGGTGGTTTGGTATATTCTTTATGGTGGTTGGTATATGTTTTATGGTGGTTGGTATATGCTTTATGGTGGTTTGGTATATTCTTTATGGTGGTTTGGTTTATGCTATATGATGTTTTGGTATATGCTTAGATATGTTGTTTAGTATATTTTTTGATATATGCTTTGGTATATGATTTGGTATATGTTTTTGGTACATATTTTTGGTAATATTTCTATGTGTATGGATGAAAATACATCCATGAGCTATATTATAAAGCTCCACTATGCAGAATGGGTGTCATGTTATTACGATTATGTTGTCATTTTACTATGCTATTATGTGGTTATGTTATCATGATGTTATGATGACGTGTGGATTGGCACTAAGAAGGATGATCATTGTAAACACTGTAATGAGCTGTGTTATAAATATCGACTATGAGGTATGTTGTTGTGTTGTCATGATGTTTTCCTTTTGAGCAGTTCTTTCATTGTAAATACTACATTGAGCTATGTTATAAATCTCCATGAGTAGTATGTCTTCTTTTAGTAGGTTGTTGAGGTGTATTTGTGATTGAACACCGAGGACAGTGTCCCCCAAGGGGGAGGGTTTTGTAACAACCTGGTGAAAATTCCATGTAATAAAAGTTAAAAACAATAACCACGATTGATGGGACACTTATTCCAAGTTGAATGTTGCTCAAGACATCGTAGGGTTGTTCATTTGGTTATTTATGGCTAAGGAAAATGGCAAAGGAAATGGCTAAGGCTTTGGAAAGGAAAAATGACATTTTTTTCACATTTATTTACGAAAATAATGGAAATTAGAAGAAAAGGGAGGTGAAAGGTCACAAGTTGCATGTGAGGAGGAAAATAGTGGAAAATAAAGGAAAATGAAGAAAATAGAGGCCTCATTCATAAAAAAGGATTTTGAGGATCAATTGGTAACCTTTTTTTCAGTTGATTTTTGGAGCTCTCTCATTAGTCTCTATCTCTCTCTCACTCTTAGAAACTTAGGGTTTCTTTGAGAACTTTGGCATTGGAGAAAGAAAGGAAAAGAAGGCAAGAGGAAGAAAAGATCAAGTAGGGAAAGGTAGGATCAAGCAGCTCCAACAAGATTCATTACAAGTATCAACTTGCATGTGTATTTTCCTTGCTAGAATGGGCATGCATGGGATTACATGTTTTTCTTTTCTACCATGGCATGGGTTTTTCCAGGTGTGATGATATTTTTAGCCTTGCCTTGACATTTCCTGATAGATTTCATGAGATGGGTTCTCTCATTTGATTTATATGGGATGGTTGGATTGGATTCAAAGTTGAGTGGGGTGGATCTTTGAAGTGACAAGCACATGGTGTGATTGGTCCCTGAACCAGACTGAAGATCACGAAGCCACTGGCCTAGTAACTCTTAAACTAGATTGTGGGTTTCCAGATTGTGTGCCTCGGTGGGCCTAAGAATCCTTGACATTAAATGGCGGGATATACGGTAAAGCCAAGAGGTGGATTTTCTCTCCATTGGGCCTATTGGTCCTAGGATAGGATGCACAGTAAAGCTTAGAGATTATGTCTCGATGTAGGGCCTAGTTATCCCTAGATCAGACTATGGATGCGTGGTAAAGCCTGACAAACTAGGAGGCACTCAAATTCCTCATGGTGTAGGCAGAGAACTCTGGTGGAATCCACATTGGTTGGTGTTTTTGTTGTGCTCTATGAGTCCCACGTTCATGCTTGGAATATGACACGTGGGTGACTGGCTGAAGAGGTTCTTGGCTCAGCCAATCTATGGTCGGGTGGAACATGGTAGTCCCATCTTTGGTTGGTTCATTGCATTAATTAATGAGAAATTCATTCCCTTAATTTTCATGTGTAAATATATTGATATATATTTGGATTTTTATGGCTTATATGTTTATGGTATTTCTATTCCTATTATGCTTGTTATATGTATTTTTTATTACAACAGCTATGTATGGCTCTCAGCATGTTTTTGCTTGTATATGAATGGATAATGTGTCTATGACCTCATAGATGATAAGGAAACAAATAACATGAGGGAACAATGTTTCATAATGATTCTTAGATAAGTATGAGATCCCTACCCTTAATTATGTTGTTTACACCTGTAGGTTACATTTTGACGATATGTTTGGCGAAATGCTTTTCATGGCTAGTGGCTTGAATCCCAAGGTTGCTACCACAAAAGTGGTCATTCTGGTCTCTGGTCACTGGTAGGAAAGACTGTGAGAGCGACTTTGCATTGCTGCTCACTCCCTTTCCCACAACATGAGAGAAACTATGGCCTCAGAGATCCAAAACAATAGTGGGACCTAGGGATAGGTTTTCTGAGTGGGTGACTTACCTCCTGAGGGTTTTGTTGATGATGTTGGATGATTGTGTGTGATCTTCCATCAATTCCACTTCCTTAAGTTCACATAGGAGGTCGGATCTGATCATAGTAGCCTCTCGTCTAATCTTTACCCCAGTTGGCATGGTTACTTGGGTGAATGTGGGAGGAGGGTGTTACAGAAGGTTTAACGATGACATTGGCAAAACTATATGAAAATCCATTAACCTAGAATAAGTACTTCATATGAAGCGTCTATTTAATATGAAGATGTCAGAAGTTGGATCTATTGTTTATCATTTAAATGTATTTAACATGGTTACCAATTAGTTAAGTTTTGTAGGGGTAAATTTTTATGATGAAGTCAGGGCTATGTTATTTTGTGCTCATTACTAGAAAGATAGAATGGATTAGTTGTGGCTATTCATAACTATGCCTCCCGATCTAGTACCTTAAAGTTTGATGATGTTGTTGGTGCCATCCTTAGTGAGGAAATGCGATAGAAAAGGCCTGGTGAGACATCAATTATTGCTTTGATTGCAGAGACCGGGGAAGAAAAATGGAAAGAGGAAGGAGCCTAGGAAATCATAGTAAGTCAAGAAAAGGAAGATCCAAATCCAGATAATGGATAGTGTGCTGGAAATGTAGGAAGAAATGAAACTTGAAGAAAAACTACAAATCTAGGAAGGGAAAAGAAGGAGATGGACAACAAGAAAACAATCATGAAGCGAATGATATAGGTGATGTGTGCAAGATGATTTGATTCTTGCATTAAAAATATTATTGATGCTTGAGTTGTAGATTCAGGGCCTCATTCCATGCCACACCTGATAGGTAACATTTGTTGAGAAATGGCAACAAGAAATTCCAGTTTAATTTTTCCTTGAATTAAACTTTGAATTATATTCTCATAGCAACTTAAATAGGTAAATTAAGTTTATTAAACTTACTTAACTTAGGAAATTCAGGTTGGAATTCATGTATATGTTCTCCCTAATTTGTAGGAGTCCAGTGTGAGTTAATTGTGAGTTGTAAAATAGAAGACTCGGTTTCATGAGTCAGTTCAGTTAAATTAGTTATCAAACTAATTGAGAGAACTAATAGTGAGTTAACAGTCAGTGGTGATACTAATGAACTCCACTGGTGTTACTCTAGTTAACTAAATATTTACTCATCAGAACCTCATGCATGTCGATTATGAGAAAGACCCAATAGACTAGAGTGCAGGGATAGTGTACTATTTGTTTTAGATTTTTCCGAGTTGCAATGTTAGTGCATACAATCAGGAATTGATCCTTAAGGGATTGCATAATATTTAGAGGCTTTATTTCCCTTTAAATACAAGTTATCCTTCATAGGAATTACACATTGGAATAGAGACTTGGAGAGCTTGTGAAGAGGCTAAGGTTTGGCCTTGATCTTGCTTATGAGTTGGAGATTGAATTTGCTGAGTATTGGGGCTATTCTGGAGAGAACAAGCATTGTAATTTCATCTTGATTTTCCAGATTAATACAAAATAGATAGTGGGGTTTTGAGCTGTGGATTTCCCCAGATATTTATTCTGTTATGTGCCTTTGATTCTCTTCCTCTATTGATTATTGTTTTCTTGATGTTTATGGGCTTCTTTTGTTAAGAGTATAAGTAGATTATTGTCTCTTGCTTTAGCAAATTGCATTATCTTGTGAATCTACAAGATTTTCTGCATGGTATCGGAGAAAGATTGTTTTTTGGGCCAAGAGCTTTCAGATCAGATCTAAAAATTTCTGTGCAAAATTTTTAGAAACAAATAGCATATCTATATTTCTTGGGAAAATATACCCAAATTGAAAAAAAAATCGGTTGAATGGGAGTTCGGATGAGGGAGATATCGCTAATTTAAAATCATCTCTCTAGAGGAGATTTCGAAGTTTTGAGTTTCCAAGTTACAGGTGAAAGTCAAATTTGCATACATACTTCAGTATCGGTAGATGGCATTCCATGGGTTGAGGCTTGAGTATGCCTTAAAAGGTAGGTCAAATTTCAAATCCTGGAGGGACAAGATGGAGGTTGTGCTAGAGGACAATGGCTTGAAGGAATTTGTTGAACAAGCAATTCCTGAGCCAGGAGCTACTGATGCACAGAGCTTGGCCGAGTGGATGATGTGTGTGGCGAAGGCAAGGCAGATAACCCTTTAGCGAGTTCGAGATCATATTTTCTTGAGTCTCCATGGAAAGGAAACCCTGCATGCTATGTGTAAAACATTGACGGAGTTGTATCAGAATAACAATGATCAAAGGAAGTTGGAACTAAAGGATAAACTTCGTAAAATAAAGATGGAGAAAGGCGAGACAATTCCAAAGTACTTGACCAAGCTCACTCCATGTCAGGATGAACATGGAAGAGTTGGAATCATAGTTCCCAAGGAGGATATGGTGAGTCTTTCTCTTCTTGGACTCCCAAAGAGTTGGAATAGTTATCAGGACTCTATCAATGGTCAAGAGAAGCTACCAAATTGGGAACGACTATGGTCAGATTTGATGTTGGAAGAGATCAGGGGGAACACCAAGGATGGCTCTTCATCAAAGATTGATGATGAAGAGAATTGTGCCTTAGAGATTAAGGTGAATAAGGGGAAAAGTAAAATTTCTCATTCCAAATCATATTCTTATCATGGAGGTAAGAAGAAGGACATGACGAAAGTTAAATACTTTCATGTCACAAGATGGGTCACTTTGCTACAAATTGTCTATTGAAGAAGTTCAAGGAGAAGTCCTCAGGAGGAGCGACGAGTGAGGCTTTGGCCTCCCAATTCAAATTGGACTTTCCCCTCATTGCATGCATGGTGTCTTCAATTATGGGAAGTGTCTAGTACTTAGACAATGGAGCTTCTTTCCACATGATTGGCGACAAAGATTTATTCAATGAATTGGAGCAAAAAGATCTCAAGATGCATATCGAGATGGGTGATGATGGCAAGTATAGTGTTACTGGTGTGGGCATTATTACTTTTCAGAGGGAGCATGCGTCTCCACTCACCTTAAATAATGTTATGCATGTACCTGGACTTACGAAGAACTTGGTATCTATTTCCATGCTTGAGGATAGAGGCTATGATTTGATGTTTTCGAAAGGAAATGCATTTTTTTGACACATAGCCACGGGTCAAGTAAAGAAGATACAGATTCAAGTTCAAAATCTCTATAAGATAGAGGTATAGGATTGTGTTGCTTTGATTTCAAAAGTAGAAAAGATGTTGAGCCGAGATGTCGACGAGTTGTGGCATATATGATTGGGCCACTTACATCATGGGACTTTGAAGATATTGCAACAAGTCTCTACCTGTCTTCCCAAAGGTACGCTTGAGCAAGTTGATAGATTTTAAGGGTTGTGATTTGGGAAAATACACCAAGTCTTCCTTTGGAGATAGAGGCAGTCAAGCAGAGTCTATTCTAGAGAGAGTCCACTCAGATGTGTGTGGACCATTCTCAACAGCATCCACAGCCAAACACAAGTATTATGTTATATTTGTTGATGACTGTTCTTGTAAATGTTGGGTATTTTTTATGCAGAAAAAGGATCAAACTTTCACAAAATTTTATGAGTTCAAAGCATTCGTAGAGAAAGAGTTTGATAAGAAGGTTAAAGCTCTATGGAGTTATAATGGTGGTGACTATGTATCCACTTAGTTTAATAACTTCTATGCAGTGGAAGGGATTAAATGAGAGTTGACAGCACCACATAACCCTCAACAGAATGGGATTGCCAAGAGGAAGAATAATAGCATAGTAGGGGAAACAAGGGAGATGTTGCATGATCAGGGCCTATGACTACACTTGTGGCCTAAGGCATGCAACACATCGACTTATGTTTAGAATCGTAGCCCACATCAGATACTTGAGATGAAGACACTGGAGGAGGTTTATTCCAATAAGAGGCTAGATGTTTGTCACTTCAGGATTTTTGGGCATCGGTTTATTGCGATTTGACCAAAGACGCATGGAAGAAGCTTGAGAAAACAACAGAGTTGGGGATCTTTGTGGAATACACTGATACACCCCACAACTATCGAGTGTACATGCCAACCAGTCGGATGACAGTGGTTCGCAGGGATATTATGTTCGATGAGGAGAAGGCCATGCAAGTATCCCTTGAGAGGGAGCTTGATCTACATGTGGATGATTAGCTTTTAGATCCTAAGGTTGAGGGGCCTCAGATTGATCGGGAGCATCCACATGCATAGGTTCAGAGAGTGGAGACATCCACTCAGGTATTCTCCCAAAGAGGGAAGAAAGCGCACTGGAGACAATGATAGATTATTGGATGACGCACGGGAGAATGTGGGAGCACCCTCTTCTCAACGCAAACAGAGGGGGTCACTAGAGAGGTACATTGTATACATGGCACTTATGGGTGCATGTGTTGTGACAAAGTGTTATAGCACCATTTACCACCCTTGGTATTTGTGATGCTTGGTTTATGGCCTAGGGAAACCCCTCCTTCCAGACTTGGTCCAAATATTTTAAAAATAGTGTTTTATTCCTTGTACGGTACTTTTCCCTGAGATAAAAGCATGTACACACAGGTTAGTCAATACCAAACCCACATATATGTGTTACAACACTTAAAAAAATTAAATTTTCTTAATTATGGGCGGAGTTTACGGTTTTTATCTGTTGATTACGTCCTAGTGCCCGTGGCCCAACTGTTTCCCAACTAAAAAACTAATTGGGAGGAGTATAAATACACTTCTGTGGGAAGGCCTTAAGGAGGAGAAGAGATATAATTATTATACTAAGATTATGCCTGACTGAGTCTGAAGTATCCCTGTGCTTCAAGCGCTTCCCCAAGCTTCAAGAAACCCATGTTTCCTTTAGTGTTGATATTCTCCCACTTGCTTGAGATATCATGGTATTGGTTATGGAAGGAGGCTGTTGAAGACTAGGACTAGACGGATCTAGAGGATGGTTCCACTTGGAGTAAGAAGAAGAAGACTCAGGTGAATTCTCTCTGCATTAGTTATAGCTTTCTACAATAAAAAGAAGTGTTGTCTTGTTCCTGAGATTAACTGTGTTTATGCATCAAATAGTGTTGTAATTCATATATGAATGTTATTTTGATGTATAACTAATCATTTTCTTATATGATACAAAGTTAATTTCATTAAAATGCTTTATCTATATGTTTCTATGTATGTTCAAATTGGTTGATTTACAGATTCGAAGATCATCAGGAGTTATAGAGGGTCTGAACCCTACTAGAACTACCCAAACGAAGGACATCCGGGTATGGTTGCTATCACATAGTTTGTTTATATAAGCATGTTGCCTGAGTTGTATGAGTGTTTCTTACTATAGTTTTCTCTTGCTTTGTTGGGGTTTCAACCCAAAGCCCTAGGGTACTTATTCCTGTAATAGAATTGGAAACTCCACTGGGGATAACAATCTTGTTATTCCTAGTTTGGGTTGTTCAGCGTCAATCAGGGCTTGGTTCTTGGTTTGCTTGCTATGACAGTATTATTTGGTCCAGTAGAATCTCAGACCTTAAGTCTGATCTTTTTTATCTGGCTTTGATTTTTATTTTTCTTGCAAAGCTTAGTATACACATTTTTGTCTGTTTACAGTAGCATACACATGCTTGTTTCTGTGAAGTCAACTCGTGTATACGTGAGTTTCCTTTATCAGAAGCGCATGTACACGCCTCTGTGCTTGAACATAGTCGCGTATACCATTTTTTGCATTGTTTTTTCAAATATCTCTGCCTAGAAAGATTTGTTTCTTGGTCTGTTTGGTCTCTGAGTGGTCAATTTCTGTCTTTAGAATTTTATTATTCAGTGAGCTTACTATTTTGAATTCTCTTCCGCTTTGAAAAGTTTTGGCCTAGGTTTTCTTTTGAGTGAGTTTTATGATTTGTGTTTTGGCACACAAGACTTCTTATAAAGGTTCTTGATTGTTTTGGTCCTCCAGAACAACAGATTGTTTTCAATCTTAGTGTCAAGCTTGATTATTGGTCTACTTGCTTTGCTTTCCGTCATTTTGTGGCCTTACACCTTTTCTTGCTTTTTGAAAGTTTCTTTTTGACAAAGTTGAAAGTGTTATTTCTTGACTTCTTGGTTAGTTTTTCAAAGCTCTTTGCTACTGTTTGGGTCATTTAGTACAAGTTGAAGCCTTTTTTGTTCAATTTTTCATTCGTTGTCAAATTTGTAACTTGAAAAGTTTCCTTGTGCTCTTCTTTCAGTCTTTGAGTCTTTAGTGGCATTTAGAGTGTTTTAGAAAGGTTCTTTTCATTGCTTCTTGAAAAAGAAAAGTTATTAAAAAACATTGTTTTTGTCTTCTTTATCCAAGTTTGATTTTGGTTTCTTTTGATTTTTTGAAAATAAATTGTGATCTTTTTGGATTTGTCCTTGTTTGGAGAAGATTTGGTATTCAAAATTTGTATTCTTTTCAAACACTTAAGTTGGCTTATTAATAGTTATAAACAATTGCTTTCGTTCTTTTTAGAGTAATCTAGGATCTTGCATCTTCATGTACACCTTGCCTTTGGGTAGTTTTGCATTATTAAAGCATCAATAGTTTTTTAGTTTTTGTATGTGTGAAGTGTGCTTTAAGAAAAGAAAAGAAAAAGCTTTTGCTTTATAGAAGTTTCGTAGAACCCAAGTAGAAATTTCTTTTCATCGAAGAACAAACGATTGCATTCATATAAGTTAGTTTTTCATTGATTTCTTTTGCGTCATACAAACACCATTGGTTTAATTTCCATTTATCCATTTGACTTAAAAGAACAACCATTTAAAATCAAGCGCTTAATAAAATAAACTAGAACTTTTTTATGTTCATCAGAATACACCAACAAGTTTAGGTTTATTAGGGCCTTGGATTAGGCAAGATGAGAGTTAACTCTCCAAGGCCACTCTCAATTGTAAAACATAGAAGTTTGATTAAATAGCGAAATCCAATAGCGTTAGGGAGACTAGAAAAGCTCTGTGACTGGGAATTAAGAACGAGGGTTAGTGAAGATAAGGATGAGAGATACCCCCTCTCTTACTTGTCAGATTCTACCTCACGACTGTTCCGCCTGGCCTCTGATACGAGTTGGTGTCCATAGTTTCCTATCCTAGGAATCCACACAGGTGGCTACGGAGGGGAATCCCGTGGCACCTGAGGTTGATGTTGTATCACGTTCAACAGTACTTCTGCAAGGGCACCCTCGTGAAGCATGGGGGCTTGCACCAGAAAAGGCTGTTGTCTGGAGGTTAGCATAACTACCTCTGATATCTTCGCTAGTAGGCCTGGGGCGTAATTACCCTAGTCTATTTTCGGAAGGCCCTTATTATTAACTTTCTTGTATTTTGGTGTCTGGTCCTAATCACCCAGAGCAGAAATACTTGGAAGTTGTTTGATTGCTAATATCTTTAGGGACATTTTAGTGAGTGTTATGTTCTCCTAGTCGGCCTAGCTTTTAGTTTTATTGAGTCTTTAAGTAGATTTTGTAAAATAATTCAAAGTGGCTAACCGACCATCTTGACGGTCTCGAAGACTTCCTGGGCTTTCACCTACAAGTCCAGAGCCTTCTCCTAGAAGGCGTAGGAGTGATTCTGCCAGTGGTTTCCAACTAGTGGCAGCAGGCGCATCGGAGATTGATCCTCCACTTGGGGGCATTAGTTCACAAGATAGACCTGGTACTACTACAGAGTTAGAGAGGAACACACTAATTCTTTCTCGAGTACTCTTCCAGTCAGAAGATAGTATTGAAGTAGAAGAGCTTTTAGAGTCAGTTGCAGCTCTGAATTATCCACTCCCTCCTGATCATCTAGACGTTTTTTTATACGTTGGAACTCCGACTCATAGGCCTTCAAGACCAGGTCCACATACATCTATCCCTTCAATGACCACTGCTGGAAGCATGGCATCCATGACGAGTGTTGCGAGCATGCAGACTCCCATATCTATGCAAGGGGGAGGAACTATTTCCATCCCTTCTAACACTCCCAGTACATCCTTATTTGGGTCTACTTCCATTCCGTCGACGAGTGGAAGTTCTCAAGCTAATGCATCTAGTTTTGGATTTTTCCCTTTTGGAATGCCCTCTCAAGGTATTCCTTCAGTTCCTTTGAATATACCATCAACCGCCTCTACATCCATGATGAGTGGATCAACTTCTTTTCAGGGTTTCCCATTTGGAAGTGGTCATATACCACATTCCAATCTGACAGTAGGGTCAATGCCTTTTCCTTTTACAAGTCAAGGTAGTAACCCCTTTCAGAGTTGGGCAAGCCCTACGATTAGTGGGATAGGAGTTGGGAATCAATTTTTTAGCCAACAAGGGAATGTGCCATATTCATTGGTTAATTCATTTTAAAGTTTTTCACCCTTTGCTAACCCTTGGAACCCTTATCAGGGTCTGTTAGCTCCTTTCAATACTTCGTTAGGGGGTAACTTCACCGGTTACGGACGATTTTCGGTAGGAGTTGGTCAAACTATGAATTTTGCTAGACCACAAGGATCACCCTTTGGTTCAATAGGCTCTACGAGTTACTTCAGGAAACCTGGTGCCTTTCAAAATCTAGGTCATTCTTTTCAAACCTACAGGAACCCCGCCCATTCCAGATGGAATTCCCAAGGTCCTCCACGACTTCCTTTTCTAGCAACGCTTAATTTGTGAGACTTGAATAAATTGACGAATGATCCAATTAGGTACAGTTCAGCTTGGCCTTTGGTCCCAACTAAACTTCCATAAGATATTCCAAAATTCGAAGGGAAGAATGGTGAAGACCCGGGAGACCATGTGACCACATTCCACTTATGGTGTTCCTCCAACTCTCTAATAGATGATTTGATCAGGTTGAGGTTATTTCAGCGCACCCTAACTGGGTCCAAATGGTATATAGAGTTTCCAGGGGGCACCTTTACTTCTTTCGTTGATTTGGCTAATATTTTATTAAACCATTTTTAGTTGCCTGTCCGCTATGAATCTAAAACTGAGCTTCTAGCCAATTTTCATCAAGACACGACAACACACATTTCAGATCATATCCATGAATGGAGACAGAGAAAGAGGCTTATCAAAGCAAAAATTCCACCAAATTTCCGTCTCAAATGGTTTCTCAAATCTTTACAACCTGAGATCTCCAAGGATGTTTCTCTTTCCGGTGTTTATTTGGAAGAGCAGGCTATTTTTCGAGCCCAACAATTAGAACTAATATATTCTTAGTCTGGGACTCTTCAGAAAATCCTACCTGACGCTCCTAGATCCAAGGTTGATTTAGCCAAATCGAAGCCAAGCCCTCACGTTGATGGTATAGTTGGATCAATTGACGCAAATACAGTGAACCTTTTGAACCAATTGCAGCAGTTGTTTCTACAAAATCCTTCTTCTAACTAGGCAGTACCGTCTACACCTTCGTCCTCCCAACCTACCTCCATTAATGCAATCCAGGATTCTAACCCCAAAGGAAATCAACAATCTGATGGGAAGAAGAAGGGACGAGGTAGGAAGAAGAACCAGGAAGGGAAGGGTAATGCGAACAAGCCTAGAAACAGTGTCGGTGAGGGTAGAAAAGAGTTTAAGAAAAAGGTTAAATTTCCATGCAAGTTATGCAATGGAGATCATTTGACTCACCTCTGACCTAAGATTCAATATGCTCAGTGCTTGTTAGTGCAGCAAGGGTCCTCTAGCTCCCAAGCTGTCATGACTAACCCGTTTGCCCAAGGGCAGCAATTACTTGCTGGCACGAACTCGAATGTTGGTACCTCTGCAGGGGGCAGCCAGGAAGGGGAAAATTCCTCAAATGTTTATATGATGAACTCTCATGTTGACATCACCACACGAGCATGTCATTACGGTGAACATAAACATCTAAGGCCAAATCTGTTCCCAAAACCACAGACCCCTTCATATTGAGCGACCCTCTGTTGAGTCTATACCTTGGATACCGAAAGGTTCAAAGCACTCGACTATTAACCCTAATGCTAGGGCAGCCCAGAACTACTTGGTTATAGAAGATCTAGCTCAAAGTCCTTGTGCTATGTTTCCATTCAAGGTACTCTAGTCATGTCCTTCTCAGAGAAGTGCTTTGCTTTCGGTAATCGGGGCAGTGGATCAAAAAAATTCTTTAGTGCTCACTTTTGATATGATGAATGTCAAAAAGAGACTTCCTCACCATATGGCTTTCTAGATAAAGTCTACTTACCAAAAACCGAATATTTTTCGGATAGTTATAGATGAGGGAGCTTCCACATGCGTAATGCCTATGTCATGTTGGAAGGCCATTGGATCACCTTCATCTGTTCCTTCACCGACTCTCTTAACAGCATTTGATGGTCATTCTCATAGGCCACACAGAATTATCCCAGCTTTTCCTATATGTGTTGGAGGAAAGGTCGTTAATATTGAGGTAGAAATCATTGATGCCAACCTGGATTACAACCTCCTCTTAGGAAGGAATTGGATTTATGAGATGGATGCCATAGTTTCATCTTTATTACGCATCCTCTTTTTTCCTCATGAGGGGAGAATTGTTAAAATTGATCAGTTAGATTATTCTCCAGGTGACTCTCATGCAACTTCGAATTATGTTGTTCCATTAGTGGATAATCCCCATCAACCTATAGAGAATTTAGGAGTTGGGATGTACTCTTCCTTGATGGGTATATTTGATCTTCCCCCTCCTATAGCTAGAATTAATGCAATTTCATCCTCCAAGGGGCCTTCACGGAAAGAGTTCTTTCGAACTCATTATTTTTCAGACCCTTGGACCTTACCTTCATCTATGACCACATTATATGGAGGCCAAGTTCGTGGAATGGAATTTCCTATGTCTGCAGCAGAACTTATCTATCAATCTATCATTAATTCTATAGACAACCATCCCACTCCTTTTTCAGAGGAGGAGTTAGATGGTGATCTGGCTTCAGCTTGGACCCTTGACTCTACTTCTTCTCTGGATTGCTTAGATACAATTTTACCATATGACGATTTTAGAAGTGATGACAGGTGTAGATCGACCTTGGGAAGATTTACATCATCGATCATATTTTCTTCCACCATTATAGGAAGTCGAATCCAGGTTCTCTAATCTGCTTACTAGTGATGTTTGTATAGTTTCAAACCCTTTGGCTCGAGCACAATTATTTTCCGAAGGTAATATGTTGATTATCTCAAAAACGATACCTATAAACATCTCTAGGAATCCTGACATTATAGAAAATGTCTTCATCGGAGCTGATTGTTCCCTTGAAGATATTTAAATTTACACCAACCTCTTTAAAGAGTTTTGAGATGTGTTCGCTTGGTCTTATGAGGAAATTCCTGGTATTGATCCATCTATAGTCCAACATGAGATCAAGACGTACGAAAACGCCAAGCCGATTCGTCAAAAGCTTCGGCTGGTCAATCCTAGAAAAGCAGCAGCTATTAAAGCTAAAGTTGAAAAGATGCTTAAGGTGGGTTTCATATGCCCCGTTCCTCTAACAAAGTGGGTTTCCAATCTAGTCCCGGTAGATAAAAAGAAAGGAACGATTTGAGTATGCATCGAATTTAGGGATTTGAATAAAGCTTGTCCAAAAGACAATTACCCCACACCTTTTATTAATCAAATAGTTGATGAATGTGTGGGTAATGAAATATTTTCATTCATGGATGAATTCTCTAGTTATAATAAAATTTCTATCCATCCAGGGGACCAGCATAAGACAACTTTTATTTGTCCCTGGGGCACGTTTGCATACAAAAAGATGCCTTTCGGTCTTAAAAATGTTGGAGCTACATTTTAGTGGGCCATGTATTATGCTTTCCTTGACATCAAACATGTCATCGAAGCATACTTGGATGATTTAGCTACTCATTCTCGAAAGAGAATTGATCATCCCAGCCACCTTTGGTTAGTTTTTCAGAGATGTCGATTTTACAAAATTCGGTTGAACCCGAAGAAGTACGTTTTCTTGGTCACATCTGGTCGGTTGTTAGGATTCATCATATCGACTGAAGGTATTCGAGTAGATCCTTTCAAGGTTGAGGCAATAATTCAGTTGCCTCCCCTGTCTTCCATCCAACAACTTCAAAGTCTCCAAAGAAAGACAAATTTCTTGAGAAGATTTATAGCAAACTACGCTGAGATAACCAAAGGATTTATGTATTTGCTGAAAAAAGGAGTTCCATTTTTATGGGATGACTTTGTGCAATGATATTTTGATGCCTTGAAATAGGCATTAATCTCTGCCTCATTGTTGAGTCCACTAGATTATGGCAGAGATTTCCTTTTGTATCTCGTAGCGGTAGAATCAACCATAGGTATGGTTCTGGTTCAGGAGGATGATGTTGTTACGGAGCATGTGATTTACTACTTGAGTCGAGGCTTAGTAGGTCTCGAACTACACTATTCTTCTATTGAGAAATAGGCCTTGGAAGCTATCCATGTTGTCCAACAGCTTTGTCATTATATTCTGCTACGCAAAACATTCGTCTTAGCAGGTGTCAATCCTTTTCAGTTTGTCCTCAGTAGACGAGTGATTGGGGGCAAATAAAATCGATGGATTGTTATTTTACAATAATTTTATCTTGAGTTCTTGTCAGTCAAGTCTAAGAAGTCATTGGTTTTTGCGGAATTAATTTCTGAGTTGCCTTGTGAAGAAGACATTGTTTATGAGGAAAATTTCCCTGATGAAAATTTATTCCTCATTTCTTCACAAGATCCCTGGTATGGAGATATCCTCATATATCTCTATACTTCGAAGTTTCTGCATTCTTCCTCCAAGGATGAGCATTGAAAGTTACGTCACCTTGCTAAAAAATATGTTATCATTGGTGATACATTATATTGCAGTGGGGTTGATTCAATCCTTAGGCATTGCTTAACTCTAGAGGAAGCAGACTCTGTACTCAATGATTGCCACAGTGGAGCTTGTGGTAGCCATCTTGTTACAGAATTATTTGGGCACATCAACCCCAACTCACATGTCGATGTTATTAGGGTTCATAAACCCCTAATATAGTTGTTTCATACCCTAAAGAACTTAGTCATCAAGATGCCTTACTCCCAAAGAAGTTCCATCACAAAATTCATCCAAAAAGTGTCTCTAAAGAGATCATTGTAGGAAGCCCTTCATTAGGCTGCAATGCATTGTAGGTGCCACACTGACTAAGTGCTATGCATCGCACTTAGGCCCTCTTTAGCCTGCGATGAGTGAGCTTGGGCAAAGTTCCGAGAGAGTTTGAAGAATCATTTATTCATGGAAACCTCTAGAAGCTTCTCAAGTGCCACCTACCCCTCTGAGTTCGCCCAAGGATGACAAAAGGAATTAGGAAACATCAACCTCCTATCTCCCTCTTTCATGGAACCAATTCCTAAAAATAGAAAGGTATTCATCATCATCATTGATGACCCAACCTCCTTCACTCATCTATAAATGGATCACTCATCAAAGGGATCTTGGGGGCTGAATAATTCTGAGTTGTAAGGAGGTGCTGATGGTTTTAGTATTAAGGCTAAGTATTGTGGTAATGTTGGAATTTCTTGTTGTTCATGAGGTGAAGAAGGTTTGAAGCTGGAAGGATGGCGCTGAATCGAACTCATGGGTTGTAATCCTTCTTTCTATCAATAAAGCTTTTCAATATTTTTCCCTTATGTTTGTGTAATATGTCAATCCATTCATATGTTTATCATACTTTTGATTCTATGTTATTTATTAATTATGGATCATTATGCTTTGACAAGTCTTTGTTTCTGTAAGTGCACAGGTACTCTCCAAGCATGTTAAGTATGGGGAGGAGCAGCGAGATCAGTCAAAGGAGAGAGGGATCAAGTGAGGAATCAAGCGAAAGTTGCATGTTGGATCCTTATAATATTTCTCTTATCTGTCGTTCATAGGAAAAATAGTGAATTGTTTTAACTGTTGTTTCTAGGTTAGATACCAAACCTAGAGGGTTAGCATTTCTTAGAAATACTAATTATTCCCGAAACAAATTGGTGACTCCACTGGGGAGATCGTTTTCCCTTTTTGGTAGCTTAGTAGCCTCTTAGAACATTCCACTACACTTTACTTGCTATTGTTTATTGAAGTCAAGCTTAATCCACTGAAAATTGAATTGAATTTGAGCCAAAAACACCTTCAAAATCACTCACTGTGATCATCGCATTGTCCTTAACTGAGACCTGCTATGCATTGCAGTTCTTGCATGGACACAGTGCTATGCATCGCACTGTCTATCACTACAGCCTGCACTGATTTATTGAAGATCAGTTTTCCCATCTAGGAACTGAAGTTTTTGACCAGTTTCATCTTTGATTTAATTGCTTGTTGAACATGAATGATGTCTCATCACTGAAACCAGCCTTCATCTCTTTAATTCGGCCCTATTTAGACTAGGATTGGTGAATTTTTTTATGTATTTTTTTTGTCATTTGCAATCCATTTTCAAAAACTAGTGTTGATCGATTTTCGTTTCTATAGAAAAGTGTTGTAAAGTCCTCATTTTCTTCGAAAAGTGAAGTGTCGTACAATCCTCCAACATAGCTGATCGATTAATCTATTTTGTGCATTTGATTTGATTTCATTCAAAGTGTCGAAAAGTTTCATTTCTTCCAACTTGAAAGTGTCGTTCAATCTTCCTTTCTCTCTTAGAAGAAAATTGTTGTAAATCGCCATTTTGTGTGAAACATTCTGAATCATTTGTGCATTTAGTTTTTCTTATTGTATCATTCACATTAAGAGGAACTGAAAACAAATACATGCATTTTCATTTTAGAGTTTTAGTTTGTGTGCTTAAAGGAATGGTTTAGGGAATTGCATTAGTTTGTGTTCTTTGTTGTTTGCTCAAAAGTACTTCTATGCTCTATCCCTTATAGTTTGGATTTTCATTGTTGAAAATAAACGAAAAGAGTGCTTATCATTATAGATGCATTTTTAGGAATTTTAGAACACATTTCACGGTGAACCCTCAAAGGAAAATCTTTAAGCAAGATCAACTTAAAATGAACCTCAATTAATCTAACAACACTTTGGAACTTAACGCAAAATATCTAGAGGTCTAGGCTAGAGACGTGTTCCGGCGTCTTAAAACCTAGTGGCTGTCGTTTTCACTAAAGGTTGGGTGATTCCTCCTCTTTGATCCAATAAGTTCTAGTACAGACTTGTGCTCCCTATACCGTCGTGTATATGGCAGGAGACCCCAATAGGTTGAAATCCTTTATCCCTAGGAAGCTGAGTCTACCGCCTTATCGATCGCAATGCACTGAACACAACATTCAGGAATATTGACTACCGTACGTAAAGTCCTTTGTCATTTCTCTTTTATTTATCACCAAGGTGTATATTCCAGTTTTGTGATTTGTCTAGTAAACTCTCTTGTCTAGAGTCTCCAAAGTAGTCACTTTCATTCCTTTTCTACTCTTTAAAAGTAAAAGGATCATCTGAGCACTTGTCCTTTTAGGCTCATTAAAAATCAAAGGTGACTAGAGTCATCTTTTGCTTTTTCTCGACTCCTTAAAACTGGAAAAGTGAAGTTGTGTCCAAGTGTTGTTAAAATTAATTGACCACGAATAACATCCTTTTTCCTTATTTTATTTTTAAGTTGATAAAGTAATCCGCAATCATAGAAGAAAGTCAATCCAAACCCTGTCGTTCCTGGAGAATAGGAAGTCAACTATCTTTGCCTCTCGAAGCGACACCAATTTGAACAAAGCGGCCTCATTTAACTGAGTCTAGCACATCAAGAACTCCTAGTTCTTCATCAGGGTTGTTTGAAACATTTGTTTCAACATCTTCTGAGACTCCAGTTTC
Organism: Pinus tabuliformis; assembly: GCA_031772625.1. NCBI lineage: Eukaryota > Viridiplantae > Streptophyta > Pinopsida > Pinales > Pinaceae > Pinus > Pinus tabuliformis. Next base: position 972,231,580 of record CM062811.1, on the reverse strand, counting down.
TCCAATTATTTCTGGTACGTCCATTCTTAAAGAGGAAGTTTAACAGTTACCTGAGGACATTAGTACTGATCCTAGTGTAACAGTAACCGAGGTTGTCCAACAACAAATTGATCCTCAATTTGAAATTGTTCAACTAAGAAGTGCTTCTGAACCTGAAACAACTCCATCAGGAGTTGGTCCAGAATCTATCCCAGTTCAAACTGAAGTTACATCTAAACCAGAAGTTGTTCATGAACATCCCTTTGAAACTTTTGTTCATTAACCTGAACATCTGGACTTCGAATTTCAATATTCAAAAGTTGTTACCCCTCCGACATCAGTCACTGTCAAAACTACACCTTCTTCAACATTGGAAATCTTTTACGACCTAATGGTCAACCTCTTCCACCTGATTTGATTGCCATAGAAGAGATAGTAGAGGATTCCACACCTAGTACCCTGTTTCACATTGGAACTGGGATTAATCTTTATCCTGCTACTTCTGATTACTTTGCTTCATCTGCTCCTGCTTCATTCCAAGTTCCTGTCGAATCTTTAGGATAACTTTTGGATCAATTAACTATGGTTGAACAACCGTCAACATCCAAGACTGTATCATTCGATGAAGTTGCAGCAAAATCTCTGTTGTCACCCCCCTGATTTTTTCTACAACACCTGAGTCACACCTATACAGTGAATTGTCCATTCCGGTTGGTTACCAATCATTGTTTGGAACCCACTCGGGGGTTTCTTCTGCACCATGGTCAACACCCATAAACTCATTCGGAATTCTACCTGGTTTTTCTCACATGGGAACTCACCAATTTGATCTTGCACATCAGTATCAATTTGGGCCATCTAGTCATCAAACATTGGATTGCCACCATATGGAGAGCAATATCCTTATTCATCATTTCCTCCCTTTTCTGGGGGACAACCATATGGAAATTTCCCATAGTATTCAAGTCAAAATGGAGTTAAAGTTTGTCAATGGCAGCCAGTACTGCCAAATCAACCAAGACTTGTGTATCCAACACAACCAATGCAAATTGTGTCAAATATTCCTACTACACTTGCTGTTACTACTGTGCCACAGTCACAAGCTCAATCTGTTGTATCTCAACCGGTACAAATTGATCCTTCTTCCTTGCAACCACAAGTTTCAAGGCAAGAGGTTCAAGTTTCTCAAGTTGTTATACAACAACCACTTGTTTCTAGAGCTCAACAACAACCTCAGGTTAGTGTACCTTTATCTGGAATGACCCAGGTGTACACTGGTATAGTTGATCCACAACTTGGTCAATCTTTCATTACTGGGTAGCAACAATTGGTTCAACAATCGTGGCTATCGCAATTTCAAAAACCTCAATTCTAGTAGTCCCAACCCCAGTTTGGACTTGGTTCACAAGCTCAAACTGGTTTTGTTCAATATCAAGCTTACCAAGGACCTGGGCAACAAGGCTTTGCAGGTTATGGAAAACCACAATTCCAATCTGGTTATCAACAACCACCTTATACTGGTTTTTTCCAACAACCTTACTAAGGTTACCAAATGCAGATGCCCTACGCTGGTATGCAAAGACCTATTGCACATGAGATTCCATCCTATCCTGGGTATTCTCCACCTGACTTGAATCGATAATTGCCATTCGTAGCAACTTTATAATTACCAGATTTATACTGACTCACTAATGATCCAATTGCATACGCACCTTGGTGGTCGGTGATTCCACATAAATTTCCATCTGATATTCCAAAGTTTAATGGAAATCTGGGAGAAGACCCATCAAATCATGTTATGACCTTTCATTTATGGTGTTCATCCAATACTTTGAATGATGATTTGATTAGACTTCGTCTTTTCCAAAGAACGCTTACTGGTCCAGCTGCTAAATGCTATATTGAATTACCTAGAGCTTCTTTCGATAACTTCACCATTCTAGTGACTACCTTTTTGACCCACTTCCAGTTACCTATCAGGTACAAGACTAGAACAGAACTCTTGACCAACTTTAAACAGAATACCTCCACCCATATATCATATCATATTCATGAGTGGCGACATCATCGTCGAATGGTTAAGACATATGTTCCTGATCAGCTTTTAGCTGAGTGGTTCATAAAGTGCTTGCTTCCATTAATCACAGAGGATGTGGAAAAAGGAGGAGTTGTCATAGAAGAGCAAGTTTTTTCTCGTGCCCAATATTTTGATTTGATTTTCACACAATCAGGCACACTCTATGATAAAATTCCCGATGCACCTAGACTAGCCTTCACTGTTCCACCACCTCCAAAATCGAGTAGGGACTCTCATGCAGACAATGGCGTGATTGGTTCCTCAAGCACACAAACAACAAGAGGACCATGTGGTCAAACTCTTACTATTTCCAATCAAAATGCAAATCAATCAGAAAACACTCTTGCCTCGGAGGTTAATGCTGTGTCATCTGACAAAGGCAAAAATCCAAAGCAACCAAGAGGTAAGAAGAAGGGGAAGAATAATAAAAAGAACAAGAGAATTCCACTCCTGACAAATCATCTGAATCCCCTACTGCGGCTAGGAAACCTCATTATCCATGTCTGATATGTAATGACGAGCATTTTACAAGAGATTGTCCACATCGATCTGAGGTCTCTAAACTTCTAAAGACTTCGAATACCTCAGCAGTGTTGACAGATCCGTTTCCAACCCCAGAAACACATTTGGTTGCAACTAATAATGCTTCCACATCCCAAGTACTCATGTTTTCCATCGCAAATATGCAAAATGATGTTTTGGTGTCAACAAGGAATAAAGATTATGGAAATCTGTCGTCGTCGAATAACCAGGCTACTGATCAACCTAGTACTTCGACCTCGACTTCACCAAAAGTTGTTCCACCAATTATACCTGAATTAACAATAAAGCCACCAAAGGGAGTTGTACACAAATCAACATTCAATCCTTGTGCTCGAGCAACTCAAAACTATAATATAGTGGAAGATCTGGCTCAATCACCTTCTGCTATGTCGACACTTGAGGTGTTGCAAAACTGTCCCTCCCAGAAACAAGCTTTATTGTCAGCAATAGGTGGAATAGATCCTACAGATTCTAATCTTGTGGTTTTTAACCATACGGGATATACACCATAGTTACCAGCACAATTAGCTTTCTTAATACAAGTAAAAGCTCTCAATAAAAATGTTCACTGAACTATTATTGATGAGGGGGCATCTACTTGCATTATGTCTATGAGCTGCTGGAAAACTCTTGGTTCACCGCCCTTGTCACGATCACTAACTACATTAAAAGCTTTTGATGGAAGAACATACATTCTGTATGGGATTTTGAGTAACTTGCAAGTTGAACTAGGGGGCAAAACAGTAAATTTTGAGGTTGAGGTCGTTGATGGACTCCTTGATTACAACATTTTACTAGGAAGGCCTTGGGTATATGCTATGGTTGCCGTTGTTTCCACATACTTTCAAACGATTGCATTTCCCTTCAAGGGTGGAATCACAGTCATTGATTAGCTAGGCTTCTTTGCCAATAGTTCACAGGCCATGGGAAGCATTCCATTGATACACGGAAACTCACAATCACTTCAAAATGTTGGAGTAGGTCTCCTAAATGATCCTTCCTTGATGGGTACTTTTACCCTCCTATCACCATCTGGTTTCGCGGAAGTGGCAAGAGTGGAGACCTGCAACATGATTTCTTCTACATCATCTGAGTTTAAGAAGAATTCCAACTATTTTGAAAGTGATGATTATGGCAAGGTAATGCCGCCAAACCCCATTGAATCATTATAGCAATCAATCTATTGGGCTTGTGCGGAAAACCCTAATCCGTACTGAACAATTGCATGGGTAGATATATCTTTAGAATATGGCACCTCTTTGGATCCTTTTTCACATATACATTCTACGGATGAAGGAATCGTCCAATCAATGATGATAGGAGAGACACCGTGGGAAGATTATCATCATCGTTCCCACCTTCGAGATGACAATGAAGATTATTCAAATGAACTCAATCACCCATCAATCGTTGATTTCTTGTCGAATTCTATAAATACTGTAGATTTTGAGTGTAATCTGTATAACATAGAAGAAACAATTTCTATAAACATTTCGACCAAGCCTAACATTGTAGAAAATATTCATGTTAGAAAATCTTGTTCTTCATCGGAACTAGATAATTATTGTTCTCTTTTTTGCAAATTTCTAGCTGTCTTTGCATGGTCTTATGAGGAGATGCCAGGTATTGACTCAAGCATTGTTGAACATGAGATTAAAATGTACCCTGATGTCAAACCAGTACGATAGTGGCTTTGACCTGTTCATCCTAAGAAAGTTGTTGCCATTAAAGCAGAGGTTGAAATTTTTTTGCATGCTAGCTTCATTTTCCCTGTACCTCTTACTGATTGGGTATCTAATATTGTTCCAGTGATGAAAAAACAAGTTACAATTCAAGTGTGTGTCGATTATAAGGATGTAAACCAAGCATGTCCAAAGGACAACTATCCTACACCTTTTATCGACCAGATTATTGACAAATGTGCTGGATGCGAAATATTTTCATTCATGGATAGATTTTTTGGTTACAATCAAATCAATATCCACCCACAGGACCAATCAAAATTGCCTTTATATGTCCGTGGGGCACATTTTCATATCAAAAGCTACCCTTTGGTTTGAAGAATGCAGGGGTGACATTTCAGAGGGCAATGAATTATGCCTTCCATGACATCAAACATTTTGTTCAACCCTATCTTGATGATCTGCCTGCTCATTCGCGAAAACGGATTGATCACCTGCAACACTTGAGAGCCATATTTTTACGTTGTCAACACTACAAAATAAGACTCAATCTGCACAAGTGTGTGTTTTGTGTTGGCTCTAGTCGATTACTCGGATTCGTAGTTTCGAAAGACAGAATTCGACTCGATCCCATAAAGGTTCAGGCAATTCTTGACTTGCCTCCACCTTCAAATTTTTTACAGATACATAGACTTCAAGGGAAGGCAAACTTTCTGAGGAGGTTCATTCCAAACTATGCTGAAATAGCTGAAGGTTATACATGTCTATTGAAGAAAGGAGTACCCTTCCATTGGGATCAAGTTGCGCAAGCTTCTATTGATGCTCTCAAAGATTCCCTGATTAAAGCATGATTAATGTATGCCCCAAACTATCAAAAAGACTTTAACCTGTATATCGCTACTGCAGATATGACCATTGGTATGGTTTTAGTGCAAGAATAAAGTGGAATAGAACATCCTATATATTATTTGAGTCACAACCTTAATGATACAAAAAGTAAATATTCATATGTTGAAAAGTTAGACTTGGCAGTCGTTTAAGCTATGCAGAGATTTTGTCATTACATCCTCCTTCGCAAAACTACCATTATATCAGATTGGAACTCTATGACATACATCTTGTCACGTCAATTGATGGGGGGGGAATATTCTAAATGGATAGTTATCATGCAGGAGTTTGATGTAGAGTTCATCAAATCCAAATCAAAGAAATATCTCATCTTTGGTAAGCTACTTTGCAATCTTCCCTCATCCTCCAATGATTTAACATCAGAAGCATCAATCTTGGATGAGTCTCTGTTTCTGATTTCGTCAAGTGATCCCTAGTATGGAGATACACTGTTCTATCTCCAGACCCAAGCTTTTCGGCCTAATACCTCTCGCTCTGAACAACAACGTAATCAATACCAAGCCAAAGATTATCTGATCATTGGTGATACACTTTATCATCATGGTGTCGATACAATCTCACGTTGGTGCCTTACTCATGAGGAGACCAAGAAATCTTTGAATGAATGTCATACAGGTGCTTGCGGGGGGCATTTATCTGGTTACGCAACTACATGAAAAATTCTACGAGCTGGTTACTTCTGGCCTTCTATATTCAAAGATTGCATTCTTGCTGTCAGAAGATGCCATGCTTGTCATATTTTTGATCGTAAAACTAGATTACCACCTACACCACTACATCCAGTCATTGTTGTTGGCCCATTCACAAAATGGGGCATTGATTTTATGACATGTAACCCCACCTCGACTGGGGGGCATGGGTATATTATAGTCGCGGTTGACTATTTTACCAAATGGGCCGAGGTGATGCCTACATTGAACAACAGTGGCAAAACGATTGCTCTCATTTTTTTTAACCATGTGGTTTCCAGGTTTGGTGTGCCACAAGCTATAGTTACAGATCATGGGTCGCATTTTCGCAATCACATGATGATCAAATTAACTACCAAATTAGGATTGTCTCACAATAGTTCTACTCCATATTATCTACAAGCTAACAGACAAGTTGAGGCAATCAATAAAGTCCTTAAGTGCATGTTGCAAAGAATGATTGGAGTCCATAAACGGAATTGGAATTTAATCCTATACTCAGCTCTCTGGGCATATCAGACCTCGGTGAGAAATGCGACTGGATTTACACCTTTTCAATTGGTGTATGTTTTGGAAGCAGTCTTACCAATCCAATGTGAAATATCATCCCTTAAGCTCGCAATTGACCTGCTACCTGATACTTCTAAAGAAGAAGCACGTTTCTTGGAATTAATCCATCTGGATGAAGCCTGTTGTGATGCCGCATTGGCTAACGAAGCACATAAGAAATGCATCAAGGCACAATATGACAAGAATGTTAAGCCTCACATCTTCTCAGAAGGTGACCTGATCTTGCTTTACGATCAAGATTCTGGAAAACTAGGAGCAGGGAAGTTTGAACCATTATGGATGGGCCCTTATATAGTTAAACGTGTGTTGACAAAAGGAGCCTACGAGTTAGTTGATTATGATGGGATTCCATTGTCGCAACGCCGAAACGGGTTGTATCTTTAACGGTCCTATGCTTAATTAAGTGTAGTAAAACTCACTGTACATATGCTTTCATTGAATTTTTGTGTGTTAGTTTTACTTTTAGAGTTTTGATTTGGTTAGGTAATCCACTTCACATTTGTTGTAGATGTCAAACTTTTCAGAACCATTTGTTGGGTATGCCAACGGAGTTAGTTGTAGTACACAGAACTTATCTTCTACAGCATGGGCCATTTTCACTCCAAGCGGTGAGCTAGTGAGTTTTAGAGGGATATGTATTGGTCGATCGACAAACAATATCACTGAGTATAGCTTATTGATTGAGCTCCTCTCTAATTTCGTTTCACATGGCATACGCCGAATCATTGTTAGGCTAGATTCACAACTTGTCATACTACAGCTTATCAGTGTCTATTCCATCCGAAACCCAGCTATTCAACGCATGTTCCTTAGAGTTCGAATTTTGGAAAGACATTTTGAATTCATTCAATATCAACTTATTTCCATAAATTTAAACACATTATCTGACTCTCTAGCAAACTATGTGTTAAATAAACATTTGCAACATATGTAAAGAAAGCATTTTTCAAATCACATCATCATTTGAACAAGATTTCATCACTTAACCACAATAAAACTCTGAAAGACAAATAGATAGTTGTATATAAGTTTTTACAAAAAGTTTGTGTCTAAGAAAAAATCGGTCATCTGACTCAAAAATTCAAAAATGAATGTAGAAAATATCTTAGACTAGTGTTGTTGATGATAACAGGTCACTGCGTGTGCTATCATACGCAAGAGTCTCATCTAGCGACTCGACACGCCAATGGTATGGCGCTTCAATATCATGGGTAACTCCTCAATCCAGACATCCGGAATACCGAGAGCTAAACCCTCTATGTGATCTCGTAGTTGAGCTAAGGTCTCTGCTATGTCCAAATATCTAAGAACTACCCTCCCACCAACTCTCTCCACTAACGCATCTGCCTCCCGTGGGCGTACCACAGGTTGAATGGATCCAACATCTACATACATATATGAGTTTATTTAGTCTTGGTAACAATTAAAAAACACAAAAAAAAAGTGAAAACTTAAAAATAAAAGTGTGGTCGAATCAATTTACCAATAGCGCTCCACTGCGCCCCAACTAGTAGTACCAGATCTGGATCACCACAGAAGTCCATCCCAGCATATGGATATTCTGTGAAGGCCATCTCCTGACAGTCAAACCACTTGAAGAAAGCAAAGGAAAATAAGATCAGTGACTGGCCAGCATGCCTAGCCATAAGATCTACCTACCTCTATATCCGTGGGTCTCTAGGTCCAGGTGTTGGGTACCTATACTAATAGGTTTCATATTTCATGATTGGCAAGAGAAAAGCCAAATATGCTCTGCTCTGGTATCCCAAAGATCCCATATTTCCTAGAAAGCAAGAGCTGGGTAAAGTGTTTCAAGTATTGAGGACCTTATTTCAAATTTTGTGGATGATTCAACAGTCTAAGCTGGATCATGCCATGTTTCAATTTTGAGTTGTAGAATAGAGAAAGTGGTCTGTCCAAACAGCTTAATCTTGGCAGACAAGTAGTCCAGGTAGAGAAGCAAAGGTTCCCAAAAGTTTAATCTGGGACCTTGGAAGACATAAGGGTAGAAGTAGGTAGAGAGAAAAGGAAAAAGCCAAAGAAAAGAAAAGGCAATTGAGGGTTGCAAGTCCAAGTGCCCCTCCAAGAAGAAACAAAAAATGCTAGGCAAAATAATTGGGTAGGCAGTTGTGGTTGCAGAAAGAATATGATCACCATTACACAGGTATCAATAGGTCTCTTGCCAAGGCAATAAATCTATCAGCAAACAAAGTGGTGAATTCCATGAACTCACAGCAAAGAGGATCACTAACTTCTTTTCTTTCCCTCTCTAGTCCATCACTAACACCCCCTTTCTAATTCCCCTCCTCCATTCATATTAACTCCTAATTCTACTATATAACTTCCCTTATCTTACCCCCACCCCTAATAATATTAACACTAAGGTGTATAAAACCCCAAATCTTATGTATATTCCCTCCCCTAGGCATAATAGCCGTGTATTTCTCAAAAGGGACCGAATGGCATCTTGCCACTTTGGTGAACCTATTCCACCCTATTTCCCCTTTGCTGCAAGTTTATTTACCCTCAAATCACCTCTGCATTGATAAAACCCCCTCTCCAAACCCATTTTGCCTATAAAACCTTTGCAAAGGTTAATACCCGCCTCTGGCACGTTTCCCAATCCTACCGCATGGTTGGTTAAGCAAAACATTTGAAAAAAACCATTAAAACCCACAAAACTTAATTTTTCCGCCCGCAGTATCAAACGCGCGTTTTTCCCCTCCGCCAGCCGTCGGATCAAGCCCATCAGATCCGACGGTCCACAGCAATATCGGAGCGCTTCCTGTGGCGGCACGTTAACCTCCGGGAAAGTGACGTTGCGCCTTGTCACGCCTCCTCCACGCGTCAACCGGTGAACCATCTCGGAGCCCGCTCTGACATCCTCTGCGCCGTACCTAAACCGCCCCGAGAAACTGCGGCGGTTAAGGCCTTAACCGTGACCGCTGCACTTTAACCGCCACCTACCCGCCGCTGACTCGCCGCCACGTCCTTGCCTGCTCGTACCTGCCTCTCTTATTGGCCCACCTCACTGCTGACTGGGCTGCCACCTCGCCGCCCCTTTGACCAGTCACCCACTGCCACGTCGCCGATGACGTCAGCTGACGTCACCTCACCATGACCCACCAATGACGTCATGCTGACGTCAGCAGAAAAAAGCGCCAAATTGGTAAAATAACCCATATTTACCAATTTTTCCCGTGTTTTTACCATTTTCACTGTGATTTTTGCTGAACGCTCTGCATGACCGTTTGAACTCAAATTTTCGCCAACCAGTCAATTAGCCCGGGCGACCTCCTCAAGCAGCAACTGTGTACCTGTGTTTCAACCTCTGCTCGTCGAATTACAGGTATTTAGACCGTTTCGCCCTCCATACGACCTTCATTAAGCTTGAAATTGCTCAGAGGGATAGTAGAACCATAAAAACGCTATTTACACCGTTCATTTCCATTCATTCATCCACCATTGTCATTGTGAGGGCCAAGAAATACCTGCAGAGCTTTAGAAACCTGCAATTCACATAAAACCTCTGTAGTTCTGCGTTTTCCCGGCAGAGTTCTTAATAGATATAATTCACCCGATTGGAGAGTTCAATTAGACCACAGAGAAGTTCTGTCACTAGACTCCAGTAGTATTTCAATTGCTATTGAGAGAATTCCCCTTGGATACTCAGAACATCAACTGTTTCCACAGAGAACTGCCTCCAGACTGTGTTTTCACCATTCCACCTGTCCACCTGCAATTCTTGCAACTTGAAGAGCTATGGAGACCCCTATTGCACTGAATATTAAGCCCATCAATGCTCCTCACCAGGAATTAGCATGGAAAGCCCTGGGAGACATGGACTACCAAATGCTGGATTGGTTCCCCATGGGAACCAAGTACAATATTCAAATGTTGAATGAATTAAGAGCCCAGCACCTCAGTGGGGCAGATATCTTGGGGATTTGGGAGTCAGATTTGCCCATATACAACCTTCCCCAAGTCAATCCTATGCCAGAGCTCATTTATAGCTGCCAGGAATGCTATGACCCCAGCCAAAGAGCAGTCATGAGCCCCACAGGCCTAGTCCTATTCCAGATCACCCCAGAGAGCATAAACCAGATGCTGCGCTTCAAAACAGCCAAGAAATTGACCCCTCTATCCATGCAGAATCTTATTAACAAAGGGATCAAGCTGTCCAGTGACCAGATTGTCAAAATTAACCAACTGTTTGTCACACCAGGCTCTGAAACAGTCAGAACCCCTCCTATTGGGTACCACTATCTCAATGAGTTGGGCAGAATGTTGGTGGATCTAATTGGCTATGTCCTAGGATTCAGGGGGCTGGAAGATGTAGATGAAAGTATAATGGCAATGCTGTCTATGTTTGCCCCTGGTAAGCCTCCAGCTGTGCAGTATGATTATGCAACTTACATAGCAGAGAAAATCCATGAGCAGTTCATGAATTTGAAAAGGGAGAGACTGTTCAGGTACAGCTCCTATATATATCATTTATTCCTTTTCTACCAGCCAGCTACCTTCTCTGTTCCTTTGAGGCCACTCAATGCCCAAGGAATCCCAAGATCAGTTGTTTTCTGGACCTCTGTTTTTCATTCTACCTCAGTATCACCCTATACATACTGTGAGTTTATTGATTTATTTGTTCATCCAGCCCTAACAGCGCTGCAAGGTACTCCTCCTCCTAGATTAACCGATGAAATGAAGAGGATTCTACATTTGAACAAATCTTACAATATTGGCAACTGGTACTTCTACCAGAACCACACAGTCATTAGGATATATGGCTGTGAATTGAACCCATTTAGGTTGCCGAGGTATGTCCCCATGAGGCTTTTTGCCTTAGAATATTTCAGGCAGTTTGGGAACTCAGATTACCTTCACTTTCAGAGTAGAAACAAGAAGTCACAATTGAAGGTAAGAAACCAGCTAGGTTCCTTCCTATATAACAGGAAAGAGGAAGGGTGGAAAGAGGCACACAGCATACTGGAAGGCCTCAGATTGCAGACCAGTTTTGAATGGATTCCCTATGACCCCAATCATTCTATCTCCCTCAGGAGAATTAGATACAAATTGGGCAACTATGCACATAAAAGACAACCTGAAATTGAACAGTATGCCAATGCACTAGATTGGGAAGAGGGTACACTAGTAGAACAAGTCACTGAGGTAGAATTACTTGAGAAAGAAGCTAGGAATGTACAAAAGGAAACTGACTTGGAAACTTGTGGACAGGTGCCCTCCTCCTACAGAAAGCAAATTGGAACAGCTGCTAGATCTTCAGCAGCACAGCAGCAAACCACTGAGAAGACATCCCAGGCAGCAAGCAAAGACAAAGGAAAACAGGTGGAACAGCCACCTATATTGACAGAGGAACAAGTTGACACCTTGCTACAGCAGCAAGAAGAAATGGAACAGCAAGAACTGGGGCAGCAACAAGAAAAAGCACAGTCCAGTGAACAGCAGCCCTTGCAGCAGGAAAAGGGGACAGATCAAACTAGTTACACTGAGCAGCAGCCTCAAACAAAGGTTCCTCCCAGGACAGATATCAATCTAGACACCTCAGTCCTCCAAACACCACAGAAGGAGGATGTGACAAGGAAAAGGGAGAGAGAGACCCCCCACACCTCATCCTTCATCAGAGGAGAGAAGAGACAAAGACTGAATGACTCCCAAGAGGAGGACATAGCAGTAAGGCAAGCCATGGGCATGGGCCCACCCAGTGGAGAACTTTCGGCCAGCTCATCTCAGCGTGGACATGACATGACTATGGGAGGAGAGGTCAGCTCCTCCGGTCAACATAGAAAAGGGCAGTCAAGTATAAAGCAGCAATTCATTGACATCAAAAGGAGGAGTGATCCCATAAAAGTGCAGCTGTATGATCACTTGTTAAACCTAGCTCCTAGCAACCAGCAGAGACTCATGTCTGCTTTCGATGTGAGCGAAGGCAAAATGATAATGAGCCACTTCATGCCCACAACTTTGCAGCCTCAGTCCACCTCGGACTATCTAAGAACCAACATGGAGGTTCTTGCCAAAGACATACACCCCATGGACAAGATTGAATTACATAAGCAAACTGGTGAAATGGTGTATGCCTCCCTGGCAGATGAGACATTGGAGAACTATACACTAAAGAGCAGCCTGGATAACACAGCTTCTCAGCTGGAATTAGAAAGAGCATCATCACAAGCCAAGGACAATAGGATCAAGTCCTTGGAAGAGGTAATTATAGAGATAGGGCATAATCCTAAAGATGTCAAAGGCATCCAAGAACTCCTGAAGATAAGGGATGCAGACATGGCAGCCCTAAGAAAGAAAATCAAACTCCCGGCCACCATCCATCCACAAACAGATGAAGTTGCCCAGCAAAGGCAAGAAAAGGATGCTACAGATCTGCTGGTGTCCTTATACAAAGAGCTGGTCAGGACTCAGGACCAGCTAGGACAAACTGAAGCTGCAAAGGCAGCACTACAAGAAACGCTGAAGCAAAGAGAAGAGGGCCAACCCTCCCAGCCTCCTCCTGTCATAATAAATCTTGAGGAAACCCCTCCAAAGATTACTCCTCCTCCTCAGCAAACAGAAGCTACAGCACCAACTACAGCACCATCCACAGCAGCAACAACTACAACATCAGAACAGGCTACTAGTTTAGACATGCAAAAGCTGCAAGCTGAGATCCAAGCCATGGAATCTCAAATGAAAGAGCTGGATGAACTTAAGAAAACCTTGGCTAAGGTAAATGAAAAGTTTGACAAGAGCAAACAGAATGAGGCAGCCAAGGAGAGAGAGGTAAAAGCTCTTAAGAGGAGAATTGCTGAACTAGAGAAAGAGCTTGCACTAGAAAAAGTGACAGCTGAAATGAAAGCAGTGCTATGGAGCAACATTGGGAGGTCCATTGCCAACCAGTGGCAATATATTGAGACCATGGATGAGCAAATGGTGCTCATCACTAAAGCAAACAGAGAAATACAGAGAGCCAGGGCAAGCCTTGGACACATGCCAGAAGCTGCTACTAGGATAATCAATACTCTGAACTATAAGACTAGCTCACAATTAGCTGTCATGGGAATCACCAACAGGACAGAAACAATTGCTGTAGCCAAAAGAGTCATTACATTGAGGAACCTGGTTGGAACACTGGAGAGGAGGACACAGGATATGCAAACTGAAATCAACAGATTCCTGGAAAAATTCGTGGCACTACAGAACAGAGGCCTCCCCAGCATTTTAAGCAGTGTAGGAAGACTGCTCACCCTAGAGAATTACAATAAGAGGATTGATGCCCATGCAGTGGCAGAGATTGCACAACCACCCAGCACTTCAGCAGAGCCAGGGCCAGCCACCGGGCAGAGTATGTATGACAGGGTGGAGAACCTGTTTTTCCTCATGAATGAAGTAGACCATCTGTTTGATACACCACCTAACTTCTTCAAATTCACAGAAGCATATGAAACTCTAGGGGCAATCTTAGCACACCAACTGCCCACACAGGATGCCTGGAGAAATTTGACACAGACAGTTTTGTCAGGCCAGAATCAGTAGCGCCAATTCCCCAGGCAAATGAGCATACGTGCGCAGGCACAATTTTGAAAAAAGATATCTACAGGAACGAGGCAGAGGCTGAGCCAACTCAGCAGGACCATTGACTCACCACAAGCAGCAGTCACAATCACAGCTGACAAGTCCAGGATACAGCATACAAAGCATTAAAGACAAATCTTCCAGCATTTATTCAGAATATCTCGACCGACTTAGCTGTTCCCAAAGGCTAAAATATCTTCTGACAGAGCATTAAAATGCCTGTACTCTGTAATCAATGCTGCATTAAATTTTGGTCCTAATATCTTAGGTAGTTGGTAAGAAAGTAAAATCTGAGATAACTCAGGACTCAGATATTTTGTAAATCACCGCAAGTATATATTCACCCTTCACAGCAGTTGAAGGGGTTGTTGGAATTTTCTTTTGAGAACTCTCTCTTACTGTAATATTTTCAGAGAAGTAATACAAAGGAAGAATGGAATTTCCAAGGCTTGGTGTACTTTGATGTATTGTGGTGAAAGATGAATGTTACAGGATTCCAGGGTGTTGCATAAAACAATAAGTATTCTCAAATCTCTTTGTTATATGTTTTCGAGTCTTTTGTTCTCTTTTGTTGTTTAAATGTTTTACACTTGATAGCAAGGTGAAAGGATAGTTCCAGGACTTAACTTATGATTACCCTGGACTCAAACTGAGCTATTATACATGTTTTCCTCAGATACAGTGATAGAATTGTAATTCTTAATTGCTGCTTTTCAAAACTGTGTCTTTAACTGTGATAGGCATTCTCAGGGATTCAATTTTTGCCCCTGAGACCTCTGTCTTTTCCTCTCAAACCTGTCTGTTGGGAATATATAGACAACAAGTGAAAATTCTTAAATGCTTTCACTGTTTGTGTTACCTGTTTCCAGTCATTTAATCAAAAAACCTGTTCTATTAAGCACTCAAATGGCCCTGTAAGTTCCATCTTTCATCTCAAAGTTTCTAACACATATAGCCACAGACTCCATTGCCCAATGGTACTCAACCTCTCTGAGAATTACATCACTAGAATCTGAAAGGAGTTTCATCAACCAAAACATAAACAAAACCAGTACATAATAGCTAGCCTAAAACCCTATCATAAACAGTTACAAATCATAAAGAGAGAGCCCTCTCTGATCACAGTTTGGCTAGAAACAGTGATCCAAAGATTGGTTAGTGGTTACCCCGGCCGTATTCCCTTGGGAGTCATAGGGAACAACCTGGGTGTTAACATAATTGGCGACTCCGCTGGGGACTTAAGATTTTTCAATTACTATCTATTTTCAAAAGCTGCCATCAAGCCTGAAACCAGCCAAGAGGCCTTAGGACTGTTTCTGTAAACACAGGGACAGCTTTAGGGAAGAGCTAACTAGGGAATATTCATCTTAGCTTTGAAAAATATATAGTCATTCCAGAATTCTTACCTAGTCCTTGTACATACAAAACCCCCTGTATAAAGTTCTAAAAGAATACTTAGAAGCTGGCTCCCAAAAGAAACCCAAGGCACACTAGGGCAAACCCTGACCCTGATCAACCCATCATTGTTGATAATCCAAATATCATTCCAAAAAACATAAGGAGACGGCAAAAGCAGGAAAAGCCTGCTGATTCAGATATAAGTTTAAACCAACCTATCCTCATTCCAACTCCTTGTAAAGTCCTTTTCCGTTCCACACCTAATTCCCCTAGTTCATCATCAACACCTCAAAGCCCTCCTCTCCCATCTTCACCATCTGCACATACTCCCTCAACCAGTTCCCCACTTATTACCCATCCTCTTAACCCGGTTACACCTGTAATCCCTGTTGTCCCATTTGTTCCTATTAACCCTATAAACCCCATAAATATGGCTAACAGATATGCACCTCTGCAGATACCAGCCAATGCTCCAGCTCTACCCCAAGACTACCAAACTAGACTCTCATTTTTTGACTCCCATGGCCCTTTGACAGCCATCCAGCATGCTAAAAAGATGCAAGACCACTTTGAGACCTATGAAATAGATGATGACAGTGTCAGGATGAGAATCTTTGTTCAAAGCTTAACTGGGGATGTCAGAACTTGGTTTAGATCCTTAAATGCAAATTCCATTGCAAATTCCATTGCTCATCCTAATCATGGATCAAAAATTTATATCTGTAGACGACTATCTGATCTATGTACATGTAATGAAAGTTTATAAGCTGAGCATGGGAATGCCTCACTCAGCTAGTTCATGAGAAAAATCAGATTATCATGATGTATTTTATTGTAATTGATGCAGGTCATCTTCCTTTTCGAAACTTCCAATCCTCATGATAAAGCATTTCACCCGACATAGATACTTATGACCTCATGCTTTATGGGGCAACTGTTACAGACTTATTTGGGCACATCAACCCCAACTCACATGTCAATGTTATTAGGGTCCATCAACCACTAATATAGTTGTTTCATACCCTAAAGAACTTAGTCATCAAGATGCCTTACTCCCAAAGAAGTTCCATCACAAAATTCATCCAAAAAGTGTCTCTAAAGAGATCATTGTAGGAAGCCCTTCATTAGGCTATAATGCATTGCAGGTGCCACACTAACTAAGTGCTAAGCATCGCACTTAGTCCCTCTTTAGTCTGTGATGAGTGATCTTGGGCAAAGTTCTAGGAGAGTTTGAAGAATCAGTTATTAATGGAAACCTCTAGAAGCTTCTCAGGTGCCACCTGCCCCTCTGAGTTCGACCAAGGATGGCAAAAGGAATTAGGAAACTATTATAGACATATTTGGGCACTGCAACCCCAATCTTATATGTTGATAAACCAAGGGCTCTTTAACCCCTAAAATTGTTGTTTCATACCCTAAAGGATCATGGTCAACTGATTACATCATTCCCCAGAAGTTCCACCTAAAAAACCATTCAGAATTGGCAAAAACAAGACCACACTGACTGCTCCACTATCAGGGTGTGATGCATACTGACTGCTACACTAGCCAGGTGCGATGCATACTAAAGAGGCCTTATGTGGGGTGTGATGAGCGAGAATGGACAAATGTCTGAGACAGTTTTCTAAGTGGATGCTCATGGAATCTTCTAGGAACTTCTCCTATGACACTTGTCTCTCTAGATTCGCCTAGGGAAGAGTAAGAGATCCAAGAAATCTCCAAGTGGAACCAAGAACTACAAGTGGAATGACACTAATCAAAAACCCAGAGATGACTCACACCCTTGCATAAATCTATAAATGGATCCCTCATCTGAGAGATCTAGAGGCTGGAATTTCGTAATTTGTAAGGAAGTGCTAATAGTTTGTCTTTGAGAAGAAGCATTGTATTGTTGGGTGATATTTCTTTTCATGAGGTGAAGAGGGCTTTGATGCTGGGAGGATGATGCTGGATCAGATAGCTGGGTTGTGATTCTTCCTTCTATTTTAATAAATTTCTTTGATTTTTCCTCCATACAATCATGTACTTGTGAATCTTGTTATTTTTGAATGCCATTGTATTTTCAATGTATTTCTGATTCTGCATTGTTTATGATATTATAGATTGAGATGCTTTGATGGTGTTTTGTTTCTTTGTTTCTCCAGGTATTCTCCAAGCGGGACAAGTAGGAGAGAAGTTGCAAGCTCTATCAAGGGGGAGAGAAATCAAGCAAGGAACACATATTTCATTAAATTTAGAAATTTTTTATTACAAGGATATCACTAGAATTAAATATTTTGGCTATTTTGAAATTCTAGATCCACTATTTAATTCCAAATTTAATGAAATTTGTGTTAAGGAGTCAAGAGGAAGATCCAGGTTGGTCCCCTTTCTTCTCTCTTATCTATCATACATAGAGGAAATCGCAAATTTCTTTGATTGTTTGTTTCTAGGATAGCTGCCAATCCTAGTGGGACTTGCAAATCGAAAAGACACTAGTTTTCCCAGAAACAAAATGGCGACTCCACTGGGGAGTGAATAGTTTTTTTGTATTTTATTGTTGTTTTCTTTATAAACTATAGACGGAGCCTGAAGTTAGCCAGATAGCCTTTGAACTGCTCTTGCCCTGCAAGTGCATAGTAGATGAATGTTGCTTCAGTCAATCTCCAGTTTAGTTTATGAAATGAACATCTGACTTACAAGCATTATAAACGCCCTTGTGGTAGCTCAGTAACCTCCCAAGATCATTCCTTTGTAATTTTCTCTTTACTGTCCATCATAGCTTAGCTTAACTCACTGAAATCAGCTGCAAAATTGAGCCAAAGCCCATCTCAGTTGCGCTCCCTAGCCCATCGTACTGTCTGTAACTGGAAGCCAGTATGCATCGCACTTCCCATGTGTAGCAGGTGAGATGCATCCATGTTTTTGTGAAGCACATGTGTGATGACTGAGTAATCCTATTTCTCTCCTTGAAATTTGGGGTTTTTGTCCTTGTTTTCAGCTCTGTTTGATTGTTTTTGCTACTTATGAACAATATTTCATTGCTGAAGCCTCCTTGAATTACGTAGATCAGCCTCCATTGATTAGGATTAGTAAATGTTTTTATGTATTTTTCCATCATTTACAGTCCTTCATCGAAAATTTGCATAAATCGAAATGTCGTTTCGGTGCAAAAAGTGTCGTAACTGTCGTTTTGTGTCAAAAAAGAGAAGTGTCATAAAGTCTTCCTTCTCTAGATAGTCGATTGAACTTCTTGTCGCCTATTTGATTTAAATTATTAATATTTGAAGTGTCGAAAGAATTTTTCTATTCGAAATCAAAAAGTGTTGTTTAGTCTTCCTTTCATTTTGAAAAGAAATTGTTGAAATGTCGCTTTAAAGAAAATATTTTAGATCTATACTCAATTTTCCTTTTTTGGAATTCTTCACATTAAAGGGAACGAAAAGAAATACATGCATTTGCATTTTCATTTAGACTGTGTGCGAAAAATGATTTAGGAAAAGTGCATTTAATGTGTGCTCTTTGCTCTCTGTTTGAAAGAATCGTAATCTTCTTTCCTTAGTAGCTAGGATTTTCATTGCTAAAAATAAACAATGATTGTTTATCATTCTAGATTGCATATTTAGGAATTTTACATCTACATCACGTGGTGAACCTTGAAAGGAAAAATTCTAAACAATATCAACTCTAAAATAAATTTCAATGAACTTAACAATGCTTTGGAACCTAACACAACACATCTAGAAGTCTAAGCTAGAGACGTGTTCCAGCATCATAAAATCTAGTAACTATCATTTTCATTGAAGGTTGGGTGATTCCTCCTCTTTGATACGACAAGTGCTAGCACAGACTTGTGCTCCCCGTACTGTCGAGTATATATTGGAAGACCATAATAGGCTTATATCCTTTATCTAGAGGAAGCCGTGTCTGCCGCCCTATCGGTCGCAATGCACTGAACACAGCATTCAGGAAGATTGACTGTCATACATAAGTCCTTGGTAATTTCTCTTTAATTTATCACCAAGGTGTATATTGCAGTTTTGTGATTGGTTTGGTAATCCCTCTATATATATTTCCAGAGTAGTCACTTTCATTCCTTTTTGACTCCTTAAAAGAAAAGGTCCATCTAAGCACTTGTCACTTCAGGCTCATTAAAAATTGAAGGGGACTAGAGTCATCTTTAGCTTTTTCTTGACTCTTAAAAATTGAAAAAGCAAAGTTGTGTCAAAGCATCTTTAACATTTATTAAATTCGGAATAACATCTCTATTCCTTCATTGATCTTAGGTTGACATAATGGAGTCTACCAATCAAGGAATCCCTTTTGAGGGGAATCCTAGTCCTTTCTCCTCTTAGGGAGATATTGGTGCTCCGTATATGGCCACATTGTCCCTTCCGGGAATCAAAATTGGCCTGCCGGTATGGCTATTCTCAACCTCTGTCGTTCAAAATACCGTAATTCCTCAGCAATTGAATCAGCAACCAATTAATACTAGAGTTGACCCTTCGCCTTCTTCTTCGTTTGTTTCTCCCTCCCCTTCTTCCTCTTCGCTTGGTGAAAATAGTGATGTTAGTAACCAAGTGACTGAGAAGAAGAAGAAAGGGAAGGAGAAGAAGAAGAAGACGTCAATTAAGCAAGGGGGCAACCATGAATCATTTGGTGAAAATCCACACACTAAATCTCCTAGATATCCCTGTGTAATTTGCAGAGGAAACCATTTTCATCGAGATTGTCCTTGCATTCCACAGATCTTGAAAGAATGGTCTCCCCGCTCGCATTGTCCGGTGTCATCAACCTCTGGTGATCATGTTGACAGCACACCATCAACTAGTGAAAATGAAGTTCATGGACAAAAAGGAAAGGTCAAAATTCCATGTGGATTATGTGAAGGGGACCATCACCTTCCCCGTTGTCCTTTTTTGGATGAGGCCAAAAGAGTCTTGCATAACCGTCCTGCTTCACCGCAACGACTTCCATCTGGATACAAGAAACTCACCTCAAGTCCTTTACTAGTTGAAAATCTGACTGACATAACTCAACCGTCGGTCGAAACACCTATCATTGAAAGTGAATCTTCTAAGTCCATACCAAACCAAATTCAACAGGTCGAGATGGCAGTCGACCCAGTTTTACCTTCAGAAGATCCACCTTCAGATGATACCATTCCCAAAGAGAGTGAGAACGATACTATTCAAATTCTTTTTGTCACTTCAGAGTCCGATGAACTTGGGGGCAATCCGCCCATTCCTTCACAACAGGAAGAGAACCCCCAGTTCCTGCTACTCAAGGGGTCAATTCAACCATTTATTTGGTACCCCCTCCAAGCAGTCTAGTCACTTCCTTCGATTGGAATCGACTAGCGAGATCCCGCCTTCCTTCTAATGTACCATTCCGGATCATAGTACAAGTGTACAAAATGGTCGTGTCTGGCACTATCATAGATGAAGGGGCTTCAGTGAGTATCCTTTCCTCAACTGCTTGGAAAGTGCTTGGTTCACCATCGCTTATGCCTGTTACACAGAATTTGTCAGGATTTAACAAAGGAACTAGTTGACCATTAGGGATCCTTCCTAAGTTACCCATAACATTGAGAAGGAAAACTGTTCACTTGAACGTGATGGTATTCTAAGGACTGTTAGATTACAATCTACTCCTTGGACGTGACTATGTTTACAACATGGAAGCTATTATCTCAACACTCTTTCAAGTTATGTGTTTCCTGCATGAAGGAAAAATTGCCACTATTGACCAGCTTTCATTTTCCAGTTCAAACACTGCTTCAAGTCAAACATCATCCCTAAATGGTCCTTTTGTATCAAGAGTGTCTCTTCAACCTTCATTCCATCCACTTGATTGCAGCGAGTAGTCTGGTGAATGTAACGAAGGTTAGGGGGCATGCACCCTTGTCCATTTGGCGAACGAATCTAGCTGAAAAGATAGGTTTCCCTGTAGGTTATGTGATTGGAAGTGCCATCCCACACCATTCACCCTTTTCCACTCTGTGGACGAAGCCAAGGAAGTGTTTTGTCTAACCGCTGATGAAACCATCCTACCATTTAAGTGATTGGTCTGACACACCACTCACCTTTGTCTAATTGGCGGACAAAGACAAGGAAGTGCTTTTGTCTAACCGCTGAAAAAAACAATCCTGCTTAACCACAGTGATTCCCATATGGTTATTGGAGATTCTCCTTTTCTCGATGCCTGGGGGCAAGCAAACCTTTTTATGCAAGCAAAAAACAACCAATTTCATTTTTTAGCTTTTTAGATTCTTTAGCTTTTTAGTTTTTCAACTTCTCAAGTTAGGTGATTGGTCTGATCCACCATTCACCTTTGTATGCGCCATAGATGAAGCAAAGGAAGAGTTTGAACCGTTCCGTGGACGAAACCATCCTACCTAACCTCAGTAGTTCTTTAGCTTTCTAGTTTTTCTAGCCTTTTAGTTTGGTCATTTCTAGCCTACATAAAAAGGCAATGAGCAATGTTTCCGCAAGGTTCAAGCTTGTTAAAAAATAAACCTGCCACTGAGCATATGTTACCCCGGAGTTTAAGCTCGTTAAAAAATGAACCCACCTTCGGTAAATAACCTTTGTGATTTCCATTCTATTAGCCTTTCGAACCTTGGTTGTGTTCTTGTCATCACCTCCATTTCTTTTGGCCGATCATACGCTTCCACTTGATTGTTTACCATTTTGAGGAACAACTGTGATGAGTGGTCCCGTTAGCCACCCTCTTCACATCACCATGTTTTGAGAAGTTCCAAGATTACCCGAAACCAATTGCTACCCTAAACGCCACTCATTACTCAAAAAAGAGTCTACTTTAAACTCTTTTCAGACTCGCTAAATATGAAAAGATTGTTGAGATATTGCCCTTTCCAACTCACTAAAGTGGTTGGAAGTGCCATCGCTCTTGTATATTTTAAAATTTTCAGATCTGAGGGATTATCTCATGAAAAATTTCGAGCGCTTGTCTTTTCGGCTCGCTAAAGTTATCGAAAAATAATCGCTTTCGTATTATTTTATTCTTTTTCGAACTTAAGGGATTATGCTACGAAAAAGAACTGCTGGAGTTTCCTTTTCGTCCCTTTTCAAACTCTCTAAACATGAAAAGGACCGAGTTATCCTTGTTGTTAAAATCGGTAAAACAATAGCGACAAACTTGTCCACCTTGACAAGAACGAGTTTCACTGTCACTAGGCTCGCTAAAACATAGTGACAGGTTTGCCCGAAGGGCAAATTATAGAACAAGCATATGTTATCCTCCTCAAGCTTGAAAAAAATAAAGAGGTACTAGTCAGCAATGGCTGGGGAGAAAGGGAAGAAAACTTGAAGAACTTTATTGGTAGCAGGTCGCTCTTGAACATGACACTTTTACTCCATCACCATGATTGAGTCGGGTTGGGTTATTCCGTTCACCGGTCATATCACCATTGGTCCTCTATACCATCCATCTTTTGGGGTTAATGCTACCAATCCATCTCAGTGTCGTCGATATGTTCAAGAGAAGTCATTCAGAGAATTCACCATCCAGTTAATGCCTCATCCACTGCAATACCTTCACCCTTCATTTTTCATGACCGCCATTCCTGAACCTTGTATCATCAGATCATTTTCACCTCCAAAAAATCATTTGCTACATTTTGTGTCGTAGATGTGGGATACATTAAGGCCCTCCTACGACGGGTCACTTCTTGTTGACATCAGCTCATTATCCAAGAAGTTGACTTAGAAACAACCCTTTTAGTACTTTGAAGCTTGCATGCCTCAATGGCAAGTTTCTCACTTCCGGTGACAGGATTACATCAATGGCCTTCGACCAAGAGATTTTGCGTGGTGTTTGACATTGGATCATATATTCACACCACGCGAATTGTACTGTAGTACCTTGAGGGTCATTATCATTATTGGTGATTCCTCTCGCGCCTGTTAATAGCTTACATTATTCGCTGGTAATCGGGCAATGTCTTTCCATGTTCGACTTCAGGACATCTTTTCACATGGATCGACATGTACATCGGGTGAAGATTGAATGAGTTTGAAGACCCTAGATCTAGTTTCATCCATTCGGGCTACGATATATTTAGGAATATAAAGACATCAAATGTACACAGAAGCTGCACAGATGATCATCCAAGCTAAGGGATGATGACTCTACATATAAAGAATCACCTGTCTGCAACTGCAGACAATTATCTGTTCTATGTACATGAAAATGAATTTATAAAGTTGAGCATGGGAATGCCCGCCTCAGCTAGATCATGAAAGTAATATGATGATGTTTTGTTTTGTATCTTATATAGGTCATCTTCCAGTTCGAATACCTCAGATCCTCATGATAAAGCATTTCACCCGACATCAAAAGATTTACGACTTCATGCTTTAGGGGGCAACTATCATAGACATATTTGGGCACTGCAACCCTAAGCTTATATGTCGATAAAACAAGGGCTCTTTAACCCCTAAAAGTGTTGTTTCATACCCTAAAGGATCATGGTCAACTGATTACATCATTCCCCAGAAGTTCCACCTGAAAAACCACTCAGAACTGGCCAAAACAGGACCATACTGACTACTCCACTATCAAGGTGTGATGCATACTGATGTTACACTAGCCAGGTGTGATGCATACTGAAGAGGCCTTCTATGGGGTGCGATGAGCGAGAATGGACAAATGTTTGAGATATTTTGCTAAGTGGATGCTCATGCAATCTTCTAGAAACTTCTCCTATGACACTTGCCTCTCTGGATTCACCTAGGGAGGAGTAAGAGATCCAAGAAATCTCCAAGTGGAACCAAGAACTACAAGTGGAATGACACTAATCAAAAACCCAGAGATGACTCACACCCTTGCAGACATATATAAATGGATCCCTCATCTGAGAGATCTAGAGGCTGGAATTTTGTAATTTGTAAGGAAGTGCTGATAGTTTGTCTTTGAGAAGAAGCATTGTATTGTTGGGTGATCTTGCTTTTCATGAGGTGAAGAGGGCTTTGATGTTGGGAGGATGATGCTGGATCAGACAGCTGGGTTGTAATTCTCCCTTCTATTTTAATAAAGTTCTTTGAATTTTCCTCCATACAATTGTGTACTTGTGAATCTTGTTATTTATGAATGCCATTGTATGTTCAATGTATTTCTGATTCTGCATTGTTTATGATATTACAGTTCGAAATGCTTTGATAGTGTTTTGTTGCTTTGTTTCTCCAGGTATTCTCTAAGTGGGACAAGTAGGAGAGAAGTTGCAAGCTCTATCAAGGGGGAGAGAAATCAAGCAAGGAATCAAGCAGAAGATCCAGATTGGTCCCTTTGCTTCTCTCTTATCTATCATACATAGAGGAAATCGCAAATTGCTTTGATTGTTTGTTTCTAGGATAGCTGCCAATCCTAGTGGGACTAGCAGATTGAAAAGACACTAGTTTTCCCAGAAACAGAAACATCAACCTCCTATCTCCTTCTTTCATGGAACCAATTCCTAAAAATAGAAAGTAATTAATCATCATCATTGATGACCCAACCTCCTTCACTCATCTATAAATGGATCACTCATAAAAGGGATCCTGGGGGCTAAATAATTCTAAGTTGTAAGGAGGTGCTGATGGTTTTAGTATTGAGGCTAAGTATTGTGGTAATGTTGGAATTTCTTGCTGTTCATGAGGTGAAGAAGGTTTGAAGCTGGAAGGATGGCGTTGGATCGAACTCATGGGTTGTAATCCTTCTTTCTATCAATAAAGATTTTCAAGATTTTTCCCCTATGTTTCTGTAATCTGTCAATGCATTCATACGTTTATCATACTTTCGATTCTATGTTATTTATGAATTATGGATCATTATTCTTTGACGGTTCTTTGTTTTTGTAAGTGCACAAGTACTCTCCAAGCATGTTAAGTATGGGGAGGAGCAGTGAGATCAGTCAAAGGAGAGAGGGATCAATTGAGGAATCAAGGGGAAGTTGCAGGTTGGCTCCTTATAATCTTTCTCTTATCTATCGTTCATAGGAAATATAGTGAATTGTTTTTACTATTTTTTCTAGGTTAGCTACCAAACCTAGAGGGCTAGCATTACTTAGAAATACTAATTATTCCCGAAACACATCTATCAGGGCTTGCAACAGCCCAGAAAATTTTGCGTTCCGACTACTTTTGGCCTTCAATTTTAAAATATTGTATTGAAGCAGTCAAACGTTGCCACCCTTGTCAAGTCTATACTCAAAAGATGTGCGCTCATCCAGCTCCACTTTTTCCTGTTATCACTATTGGTCCTTTTACGAAGTGGGGGATTGACTTTACTACTTGTAATCTGCCTTCGGCGATGAATCACAAGAATATCATGGTGGCTATAGACTACTTTACGAAGTGGGCTGAGGCCATGCCTACTTAAAAAAATGATAGTGAAACAGTAGCCTTGCTTCTCTTCAATCAGATTATTTCACGTTTTGGTATCTCGAGAGAGATTGTCACTGACCATGCAAGTCACTTCCAGAATCAACTGATGAGTGAATTGGCTCTTAAGTCGGGCTTCCGGCAAGAGCATTCATCTCCATATTATCCTTAGGCCAATGGGCAAGTCGAAGTCCCTCAAGACTATCCTGCAAAGGAAAATTGACAAAAATCGCTCCAATTGGTGCATCATGTTGTACCCGGATCTCTAGGCATATCGAATCTCAGTGAAAACTGCCACCGGTTTTACACCTTTTCAGTTAGTTTATGAGCTGGAATCTATTTTTCCTATTGAATGTGAAATTACATTCCTTAAGATAGCTGTAGACCTTATTATAGGGACGTCTAGTCTCGAAGAATGCCTCATTCATTTGGAACATCTCGATGAGCAGCGTCGAGATTATGCCATAATAAATGAGGCCCATAAGAAAAGGGTTAAAACTCAGTATGACAAAGTTGTCCGTCCTCGGGTCTTTTCTGAAGGCGACCTTGTCTTAGTCTATGACTAAGATAAATACGCCTTGGGGGCAGGAAAAGCAAGTCTATTTGGTATGGTCCCTTTATAGTAAAATGAGTTTTGGGAAAAGGGGCTTATGAATTAGTTGATTTTGAAGGGAACAAGTTGGCAGAGCCCCGAAATGGGCTCTACCTTAAGAATTATTTTGCTTAGGTTCCGACCGAGCAATTTCTTGTTTGTATATATTGTATTTTTGTACATATTTGTCAGGCATTTTGTGATATCAACATTTTTTGATCTACTTTGGCAGGTGTTGATGGATGACTTGATATATTTCGGATTCGCTGATGGTGCTAGATGACACACTCAGAATCTTTCTTCCGCAGCTTGAGTGATTTATTATCCATCTGGCCAGTTGATGGTGTCGAGGGGAGTATGTATTAGTCCTGCTTCAAATAACATTGCCGAATATACTTCCGTTATTAATTTACTATCCGAAGAAATTTCTTATGGAATTGATTCGTTGGTAGTTTATCTTGACTCACAGCTGGTAGTGTCACAATTAAGTAACATTTATCGGGTTCGGGATCCTTATTTATTTATTGAGAGTGAGAGTGTTGCAACGATCATTTGTTTATATTACATATGTGCACATTCCACGATCTGAGAATTCATTAGCAGACTCTATCGCTAATCAAGCATTAGATTGGCATATCAATCATTCATCAAATTAAACAAACATAAAAAATTTGGATCTATATATATATATATATCATAAAACTACCTGTGTATACATAAAGTGTTCAAAAAATAATATACAAAATTGGGATGAAATGCCCATAATCATGTCGAGTCTGTTTATCGTCCCAGCTCGGGATAAACGGGTAAAAAGTTAACTACTACATTGGCTACGCGCTGAACTATGTGGACCCAGTCCCGTGGTACTCCTACCATGCAGCGCTGCATCTCCTCAGGTAGGTCCTCTATGGCTATCATCGGTACCTAGTGTGTCAATCTCACCAAGTTTATTTGGACTGCATATAGGACCCTCTCTATCTCAGCTGCTGCCTCTTTGGCACCTCTTCCATGACGCCTATGCCTCTGGAATCCATCTGCTCTCACTGGACCCACATTTGGAACATGATCATTTTGTCAGTATTTTTTCCAATCAAAAATATTTCTAAGTTCATTTCATATTTAAAAAGGAGAAAAATCTTAAAAATTTACAAAAACTTAAAAAATTGTTACCTATGTCTCCCCATGCTATGTTTGGTGGAAACACCAAGTCTGGATCTCCTCGGAAATCCATGCCAGCATATGAGTAGTCGTTGACTACGATGATCTGTTGGTCCCACCAGGCGAACAACTCATCATCAAAAGTTGTCCTAGGCACGTCCCTGCCTCTAAGGCATTTCATCAAGTCAACCCATCTTCCCATCTAAGGATCTCACAGGCTGTTGATGGAGACAGATACTTTGGGACGTAGCCCAAGTACCTTCTCGAAGAAGAAGGAGCATAAAATAGTCCCATATCCAAAGTTTTTTTCTGACCCTTCTGAATAGAAGTCAGCTGGCTCTTCATGTTGGTCAGAAGAGGTTTGCACCAGTCAAAAATCATGGTTAGGCATTCCACTGCCAGGCTCATGGACACTTGTGAAGCTTGATGCAGTGAAGCTGATCCATTTACCCTCGCAATGGTAAACAGCAGAATCCTCAGAGATAAACTATCCACGTGTTTGATTGGAATCTGACTTCCAATCTTTTCCAGATGCCCAGGACAATATATATGTACATAGTCTTCTACTAAAAGACTACTCCTTGTCCTATCGGTCGAATGCACAACCTCCCCTCTTCGGGAGAGACCTGTAATAAAGTAGATGTCTTCCACCTCAATCCTTAGAGGCATCTGATCTATCATGAAGGCATCATCCTCTACACTCCAGTAGTGGATCAATAATTCGAGCAGGCGTGTGTTGGCTTTCATGTTTAGCATTTTGAAGAATTTCAACAAGCTGCACTCTCTCAATGCATCTAGTGCATTTTGGTCATTCATTACCTCATTGTCAATTATGGTATACTCTATCTAAAAACTATCACAAAACAGTGCAAGCATGATTTGACGGTTACTTGGTAACTTTGGCGTGATTTGAATGGTCTAATTCTTCAGAGGCAAGTTTGCTCCCTTTTTGATCCACAACTTTTTTCCAAATAGAAATGAAAAATTTGTGAGCCTAAAAGTCAATATATAGCTTTGAAATTTCAATTTTTTTTCTCAAAACTTGATTTTTCGTCTCATGAATTTTTTGACTTATGGGCTTGGATTGTCAAGAATGGTTTATTGTTTCAGGATATTTTGGACACTTCTTTAAGATCTTATTTCAGTCCCATGACCACTGAATATAGGTTAGGGAAAACCATTTTTTCCATTGCATCTTGCATACTAGCCTCCATTCAAGTGATAGCCATAGGGTCGACCCCATCATGTCTTGGTTAGAAAACCATGTTCACTCGTTGATTTTTAAATCATGATGCAATGGTAGAGCCATCCTTTACATGGGCATCTTAGTTAGAACCTCACTGACATTGGTTGCCCATGCTGTTATACTGAGTAGGCTCGGGAGTCCTCTTTAGTCCCGCCATGACTTGTGCGTTGAAGACACATTTTCCTTGCTTCTACGCTTATTTATGGCCTTATACCCTAGAGGCTCCTTTGTGTTGAGTTGTACTGCTGCATTGCATTTTGACTATTTGCACCTTTTGGCCTTGAGTCGACTTCCCTTGGGCTCATGTTTAAGCCACTTATTTGACCATGTCTTCTGCAAAATCAACCATGCAATCACTTAGCTTCTGCAACTTGACATATCCTTTAACCTGTGGAAGGAACATCCCTTTGAGTGTCCTTGACCAATTTCACCTCCCTGCATTGAGCATAGGATTGTTCCCATCCCAGGAGCTAGATCATCTGTTTATCTGACACTCGTTCTTTCCATTGTACTATAGAATTCTTTTATTCCTTTTCCAACTTAAAGAAAAAGACAAAAAAATTATATATTCCAAAAAGAGCGGGAACGGGACAACATTTCCATCTATTATTGGTAGCTAGAGTCAGTCGTGTTGCCCTTGAACAAAGCACTCAAAAGAAAGTCTCTCCTCCATTTTGGGCGGGATTTAGTTTGACTTAGTTATGCCTTAACCTTGTTATTGAGTTAGTTCTCCTCTGATTGGTTATCTCTTCCAATCAAATGGAGAATTCGCTCGTGTCTCCTGCATGACGAACTTATATAGAGTTATCATATGCTGCCATATAGACATCATTGAGTCGTGCTTTTGTTCAAGGGAAGTAAGCCTGAGTCGGCCTCTCTGCGGTGTCTCTTGACCTATTTTTCAGTCGGCCATTGTTGGTTGTCAATGTCATGTTTGTCATCACATCAATTATATTGGTCCTTTTCTCATGCCGGTTTGAGAAGGTCTCCATTGGCTTCTTGTTGGCAGGTCTTTTCCTTATCGACGATGACATATTGCTCTGAGGGCAGGCCTAGAGCTGCACCCTAGCCCTATTTTCATTATTGATAGGTCACCTTGTGCTCAACATCGATCAGTATCATGGGTCTTTGACTAAGTGGCTTCCCTTGTGTTCGACATCAGCTTTCATTATCACACATTGGGATTCATGCAGTGCCTTGGTTTCCATTTGACCCTTTTGGTGGATTCCTCGCGTCTGTGTCAGCTTTCATTATTGGTTGGTTTAGAGGGTTTCTACCGTGCGCTAGCTACATCTTGTGTACACCGGAAATGTGCTTCAATTGGGTTACTACATATTTTTTGTCCGATTCCTTCCACATTATTGGCCTATGGGGTACACTCGCACTAGATTGATGAAGGATTCATTAATGCCTTCCTTCTAGCAGATCTTTTCCTATCGACTACGACTCCTTGCTCTGGGACAAAGATCTAGAGTCCAATTGGTAGTACCTTGGGGTTTGTAGTCATCAGTGGCAGATTCCTTTGCTATCAACAATGGGAAACCATCATTGTCCCCTGATTGATAGATTCTTCTAGGTGTTCGACTTCAGCTCATTCATTTGCACTTGTTAGATTGTACTGGGTACCGTAACTCTCATTATCATTATCGGTGAGTAGTCTCACTTTTGTTAATAGTATACATCAATGACCAGTAATCAAATGATTTCTCACATGGTCGACTTCAGATCATTATTTCCCATTATGTAGAAAAGTACCATGGCGGTAGGTGAAGACCTCGGGTTGCATCAGCATGTTTTTGTTCACTTGTCAATTGCTCCTGTTACTGCTAGTCGACACCATCCACCTTATATGTTGTAGTCCTTCACAACGACATCTTATATGTTGGCATACAAGTTGTGATGTAGTATCATTTTTTTCCATCATGTTCATTTGGTCCTATTGGGATCAGTTTTTGATATCGGTGATCAAATTCATCTTTCAGCTTCATTGACTAACTTCTTATATGTGATATTCAGACATGTACTTTTTCGATCACGATCAGATGATCCATTATGTACTTTCAGTTCTTTATACTTGTATACATAGTGGATCCGCTTGTACTTGATATGTGGATATGCTTTACTTTCTCTGAGCATGGGTATGCCCACCTCAGACAACAGTTTCTTTCTGATCTCTTTTTGATGGCTTGGCAGGCTGAATTCTGGTGAAGTTCTTCTTAGTCTCAGCAGGATTCTTTCCATATACTTAATACATTTCGGCCATCATGTACCCTTTCTGACCTCATATATCAGGGGGAATCTATTATAACACCTTTTACCACCCTTGTTATTTGTGATGCTTGGTTTATGGCCTAGGGAAACCCCTCCTTCCAAACTTGGTCCAAATATTTTTAAAACAGTGTTTTATTCCCTGTACGCTACTTTTCGCTTAGATAAAAGCATGTACATGCAGGTTATTCAATACCCAACCCACGTATATGTGTTAAAACACTTAAAAAAATTAAATTTCATTAATTATGGGTGGAGTTCATGATTTTTACCTGTTGATTACCTCCTAGTGCCCGTGGCCCAACTATTTCCCAACTAAAAAACAAATTGGGAGGAGTATAAATACACTTCTATGGGAAGGCCTTAAGGAGGCGAAGAGATAGAATTATTATACTGAGATTATCCCTGACTAAGTCTGAAGTATCCCTGTGCTTCAAGCACTTCCCCAAGTTTCAAGAAACCCTTGTTTCCTTGAGTGTTGATATTCTCCCACTTGCTTGAGATATCATGGTATTGGTTATGGAAGGAGGCTATTGAAGACTGGGACTGGACAGATCTAGAGGACGGTTCCACTTGGAGCTGGAAGAAGAAGACTCAGGTGAATTCTCTCCGTGTTAGTTATAGCTTTCTACAATAAAAAGAAGTGTTGTCTTGTTCCAAAGATTAATTGTGTTTATGCATCAGATAATGTTGTAATTCATATATGAATGTTATTTTGATGTATAGCTAATCATTTGCTTGTATGATACAAAGTTAATTTCATTAAAATGCTTTATCTATATGCTCCTATGTATGTTTGAATTGCTGGATTTATAGATTTGAAGATCATCAGGAGTTGCAAAGGGTCTAAACCCTGTTGGAACTACCCAAACGAAGGACATCCAGGTATGGTCGTTATCGCATAGTTTGTTTATAGAAGCATGTTTCCTGAATTGTATGAGTGTTTCTTATTGTAGTTTGCTCTTGGGCTGTTGGGGTTTCAAACCAAAGCCCTAGGGTACTTATTCCCATAACACAAAGCCATCTCCCTTTTAGGAAGTAGTGCAACAATCAGTTTGGGTTGATGCGATGGTGGAGGAGTATGACTCCATAGTTCGAAACAGTGTTTGGGATGTGGTCCCAAGACCGAAGGACAAGTCAGTTGTGAGTTGCCATTGGATTTACAAGGTAAATCAAGTTGTTGACAGTACTGTGCAAAAGCATAAGGCTAGATTTGTGGCCCTTGTCAATAAGATCTATTCTGGCACTATCAGCACAAATGGGTTGAAAGATCCATAAGATGGAAGTGACGACTACCTTCCTCAATGGCATGATTGAGGAAGAGGTGTACATAAAGTAGCCCGAAGGTTTTGAAACCTTGGACTGTGAGTCACATGTGTGTTGACTCAAGAGAGCCTTGTATGGGCTGAAGTAAGCACCTCGTGCTTGGTACACCATGATAGATAGCTACTTCACTAGGTTGGGCTTCACAAAGAGTGAAGAAGATGCGAACATGTATCACATAGTGGTGGAAGGTAAGTTGTTGATCATTGAACTTTATGTAGATGATCTTATACTGACAGGTGATGAGAAGCTCATCAAATCTTGCAAGGAGGACCTTAGAAGAGAGTTTGAGATGAAGGACATGGCACTCATGCATTACTTTCTTGGCATGGAGGTATGGCAGGGAGATGAGGAGTTGTTTGTATCTCAGGGCAATTATGCCAACGAGATGCTCAGGATATTCCACATGGAGAGAAGCAAACCCATGGAGACTCCTCTAGCTAGTAATTGGAGGAAGGAGGATGTTACTTCAGGGGAAGTAGTGGAAGCTATTTTTTATATGCAGTTTGTGGGTTCACTCATGTACTTGGTGAACACACAACCAGATATATGCTATGCAGTTAACCAGCTTAGTCAAGAAATGGTTAGGCCTACCAATATGTATTGGAAGGCGACAAAGCATGTATTGAGATAACTAAGAGGCACTGCGCAGTTTGGGTTATGGTACAGACGGACAGAGGGAGTGAAGCTTCAAGGCTTCACCGATGCAGATTGGGCAGGGAGTCCATCCAACAAGAAGAGAACATTAGGAGGGATCTTTAGTATTGGGTCAGTGGTAGTTTCTTGGTACAATAGGAAATAAAGATCGGTTGCACTCAGTTTAGCAGAGGCAGAGTACATGGCTGCAAGTCAGGAAGCACATGAGCCTATCTGTATGAGGAAGATCCTGGTTGGTTTGTTTGGTCAGTAGATGGATCCGACAGTGATTTATTGTGATAATCATAGTTGTATAAAACTCTCTGAAAATCCAATTTTTCATGATCGGTCCAAACATATTGATATTCGGCATCACCATCTCAGAGATTATGTATTGAGGCGGATCATGTTGTTAGATTACATTCCCAAGGAGGAGCAAGATGCTGACATCTTAACAAAGGCATTGTCAAGATGTAAATTTGAGTTTCACAGAGACAGGATCGGGGTAGTTGATAATCCCTTTCTTGTTGAGAGGGAGTGTTGAGAAATGACAACAAGGAATTCCAATTTAATTTGTCCTCGAATTAAACTATGAATTAAATTCGAATTCTATTCTCATAGAAACTTAAAATAGTAAATTAATTTTATTAAACTTACTTAACTTAGGAAATTCGAGTTGGATGTCTTTTGGAAGTCATGTATATGTTCTCCCTACTTTGTAGGAGTCCAGTGTGAGTTAATTGTGAGTTGTAAAATAGAAGACTCAATTTCATGAGTCAGTTCAGTTAAATTAGTTCTCAAACTGATTGAGAGAACTAAGAGTGAGTTAACAGTCAATGGTGACACTAATGAACTCCACCAGTGTTACTGTTGTTAATTGAATATCTACTCATCAAAAACTCATGCATGTCGATTATGAGAAAGACCCAATTGAGACTAGAGTGTAGGGACATTGTACTATTTTTTTAGATTTTTCTGAGTTGCACTGGTAGTGCATGCAATCAGGAACTGATCCTTTAGGGATTGCGCAGTTTTTAGAGGCTTTATTTCCCTTTAAATACAAGTTATCCTTCATAGGAATTACACATTGGAATAGAGACTTGGAGAGCTTGTGAAGAGGCTAAGTTTTGGCCTTGATCTTTCTTATGAGTTGGATATTGAATTTGCTGAGTGTTAGGATTGTTCTAGAGAGAACAACCATTGTAATCTCATCTTGATTTTCCGGATTAATACAAAACAGATAGTGGGGTTTTGAGTTGTGGCTTTCCCCGAATATTTATTGTGTTATGTGCCTTTGATTCTCTTCCTCTATTGATTATTGATTACTGAATGTTTACAGGCTTCCGCTATAACTATTAGAAGTATATTCTTGTCTCTTGCTTTAGAAAATTGCATTAGCTTGTGAATCTACACTATTTTCTACAACATTTTCATGACTATGTCTAAGGAGATTTTGGATAGATTCTTTTGGGTGATGATAAACCCTATAAAATCATTGGAATGGGTAAGGATTTTATAAAGCAACAAAATATAACCCAATGACTATTGAAGGAGGTAAGGCATGTTCCATATTTATAGAAAAATCTAATTCAATAGGGAAGTTAGGTGGTGAAGGTTGTGTAACTAAATCCACAGACAAAACTTGGAAGGCCACTAAATGAGCCCTAACAACAGAAAAAGGAGAAAATATTGTTACATTGTATTTATGCAATAGTATTTCTAATTCTATTAATTTTTAAACCTCCACAATAGTAGATACCACACTCTGTCATCATAGGCTTAGGCGCATGAGTGAGAAGGGGATGAATATTCTTCACTCAAGAAATTTATTGCCAGGTTTGAAGCATGTTGATTTGGATTTATGTGAAAATTGTGTTTATGGAAAGAAAAAGAGAGTCATATTTATCATATTTGGGAAGGAAAAGAAGAGAAAAAAATTAGAGCTTGTTGATAAAGATGTATAGGGACCGTCTTAGGTATCATCTCTCGGTGGCCCTCACTATTATGTTACTTTTATTGTTGATGCAACTAGGAAAACTTGGATTTAATGCATTCGAAATAAATATGATGTATTTGATATTTTCGAGAAATGGAAACATTTGGTTGAGATTGAGACACAAAAGAAGTTGACGTGTCTTAGATAAGACAATGGAGGTGAATATTGCAGTAAACAATTTGACAATTAATATTAAGAGTATTGAATTCGCAGAGAGAAAACAGTTCCAGGAACACCACAGGAAAATGGTGTGTCAGAAAGGAACAAGATAATCACGGAGCTTGCAAGGTGCATGCGATTACATGCAGGATTTCCATTACAATTTTGGGTAGATGATGTAGATACTATTGTTTATCTAATAAACATAGGGCCTTCAATTTCTGGGGAGGGTGGTATTCTAGAGGAGGCATGGACAGGTAAAAAGGTAAACTACTCATTTTTAAAGACTTACGGTTGTGAAGCCTTTGTTCACATTAATAAAGAAAATAGAACAAATCTTGAGAAAAATCAAAGAAATATACCTTTATTGGATATGGTGTTAATGATATTGGTTATCGCTTATATGATTATGAAAATAAAAAAATTGTTAGGAGAAGATATGTCATATTCAATTAAAAGGCCTTGTATAAGGATCATATTTAGGGAAAGAAACAGGAAAAGAAAAATAAGGAATACACAGTAGTTGATGAGATCAAAGAAAAAGTAAAGGTTCTTGAAAATAATAATGATAGGTAGCCACAAAAACAACAACAACCATAATAGCAACATGAACCTCAAACACATGGAAGTGTTGTTAGAAGATCCCTTGAATGATACTATGCTTCATTATATTATGTATTTCTTACTGATTCTGGTGAACCGAAAAGATATGAAGTAGCAACACATGTAGAAACGAGGAAGAAGTGGGAGCAAGCCATGGAAGAAGAGATGGACTCCTTGATGCATAACCAAAGTTGGGACTTATTCAAGTTTCCTGTAGGTAAAACAACTGATCCATGTGGATATTGGTGGCCACCCACCTATTACACATAGGGCCCCACTATACTTTCTTTCAGTTTTTCAGTTTCCTTAATTGTAGCACAATTTTCTATTTTTGGAAGTTTTTTGGGTCTTAAACCTCTGGAGCCATTTTGGAGGCCCTAAATGATGTTTTGTTGGAAAACAAGAAAACGTGTCTCTTTGATTGTTATTTGCAGTCAAAAGTTCTATTCCTTGGAAATATATTTCTAAATAGGTATCGTGCACGTCAAAAAAAGATCATATGCCAAAGTGATGACTACAAGAAGTTGATGTACCAATTTACCCCAACGGGGCCCACAGTTTTGGTGATTCATCTCCTAGGGTTATGTTTTAGATGTTTATAGTTTTCCATTGTTTTTCAATAATAAATAGGCCTTTGAGCCTCATTGTAACACAGTTCAGAGGCATGTAACCACCACATATCTTCTCAGAGATAAGCTACCATCACCCGAGCTAGTTTATTTACATTCTATATGTAAGCATATTTCAGTTCTTTGATATTATTGAAATGAATTTTTATTTTTGTTGCATCTTGGTGCTTATTTTTATATCTGTAGTCTATTGCGTTCCTATACAATTTTGGATTAGTGGTATCAAAGAAGTCTTCTCTTTCTCTATTTTTCTTTGCATGTCCTCAACGAGGTTAGGGTAAAAGGAGTTAGGGCTCACACTGGTGGAACCTTTGCAAGACCATCCTCGCAAACCCCGACAATCTCCTATGGCAGACGAAAAGAAAGACAAGGGAGAAGGAGATCCTTTCAAAATATTTCTCTAAGAAGCCCTTGAGTGACAAAGGAATGCGATGATGGAAAACTTTGCCCGAATACTTCA
The DNA here is from genome assembly GCA_031772625.1 of Pinus tabuliformis. Classification (NCBI taxonomy): domain Eukaryota; kingdom Viridiplantae; phylum Streptophyta; class Pinopsida; order Pinales; family Pinaceae; genus Pinus; species Pinus tabuliformis. The sequence continues at coordinate 972,194,718 of CM062811.1, read as the reverse complement.
GTGGATGCCTACATGTGACACATCTTCATCCAACAGACACTCTGGAGGAGCCACTCCCTTTAAGGTAAAAGTAAACTTTGACACTCCCACATTTGAAGGTCAGATACCTGCAGATGTTGTAGATAAATGGTTAAATCTGTTGGAAAGGTATTTTTTGGTTCATGATTTTTCCAATCAGGAAAAGATTACTTTTTCACTCCTGAAAGTCACCCCCCATGTCAAGTGGTGGTTGGAAACCTACTGTGAGAAGAAATACAAGAGGGAACCCTCGCTGTTCTCAGACACACCCACATGGCATTCTTTCTAAGACTCCATCAAGGAACAATACTACTCTATCGGGAGCCATGATGATAAGTACATATAATATACTACGCTGCAGCAGTAGAGGGATCAAGATGTATATGAGCTGATGAATATTTTCCATACCCTCTGCAGAAACCTGGGTATCAAATATTTCGAGAAGCATTTGGTGCTCAAGTACCATGGTTATTTGAAAAAATACATTCAAGAGTATATGGAGTTCTTGGACATCTCCTTGCTTGGTGTAGAATACCTATATGCTGCCAAGATTGAGCAGAAATTCAAGAAAAAGAAGTGAAAATTTGGATTTGGGAACCCAAAGCAAAGAAAAGGCCCCTCCAAGCCACAGAGCTTGACCCAGACACCCCAAGAAAACTCATCAAAGATACAATCCAAGGGTGATGAGAAGGAAAACAAGGACATCGACAAGTGGTGTGAGTTCCATAAAACTCCCACTCACAACACGAATGAATGTCATGCAAAGCAGGCACTGGTGGTTGAGCTGAAAGACTCAAAGACATATGCATGCTTTGATTCTGAGCCGAAATATGACAAGGGAACCGAGAAGGGTAAGTAAGTCATTAATGCATAACCCACTAAAATAGTAGCTACCACCAAGCTCCAAAATGTGGAACCTGAAGATCCATAGGACAGGGAGTGCCTCTTTCACTCACAGATGTGGGTGAAGGGTTTGTTGTTGCAATTCATTATTGAAAGTGGGAGCCAAAAGAACCTCATTTCAGCAGAGGTTGTGAAGAGGCTGGGCTTACTGATCACATCACACCCACATCCATACACCATCAAGTGGCTTCACTGAGGATGAGATCTCTACACCATCCCATAGCACTGCCTTCTCTACAGGATCAATCCCTTCACGGATGAGGTATTGTGTGATGTTGCTCCTCTTGAAGTTTTTGATGTATTATTAGGCCAACCATACTTGTGGAAGTGTCATGTTGTGTATGAGTCGAGGCCTCACACTGTTATTATATATTTGGGTAATAATTTATATAGGATACCGTAGGTAGCCTCGCCTACCACCATCTCTTTGATCTTTGTTAAGAAATGCAGTAAGATCATCTCCGAGACCGGGAATTTTTTTTTTCTTTCCAATTCACTCTCAAAGGAAGGGGAAGATCGTGGCCACATTCATGGCCCCCGGGAAGGGTTCCTCGATACAGTAGAAGAAGATGGATAAGGTCATGAAAGAATACAGGGACATCTTATCCTCACCCACAGGGGCACCCTTGCAATGTTAGTTCAAGCATTCAATCGATCTGACTCCTGGAGAACTTCTTTCCATAGGGGAAAGGCAGGAAGATCTATTGGTAATTGATCAATTTCGTTATAGTGGTAGGATGAGTGTAGTAAAAGTAGAATGAAAAACTGAGCATCCAAACAAGGATGAATTCAAATTTCCATGGAAGAAAATGATACACATATAATGATTAGCTGAAACTATTAGAGAAACTCATGAATTTCGAGAAAGTTTGTTCAAACTGAATAGGAAGAATGATCCAGATTTAAACAGGAACGCAACAAATTACAGATATAACCGTACACACAGAGATGTAGCACGAATAATACTTCATTTCATTACTGTACAATATTGAAATATGCTTACAAACAAAAATAGAAATACACTAGCTAGGGCGATGGTAGCTTATCTCTGAGAAGATATGTGGTGGCTACATGCCTCTGAACTATCTTACAATGAGGCTCAAAGGCCTATTAATTGTTGAGAAACAATGGAAAACCCTAAACATCTAAAAACCTAACCCTAGGAGATGAAGCGCCAAACTATGGGCCTGTTTTGGGTAAATTGGTACATCAACTTCCTGGGGTCGTAACTTTGGCATATGATCTTTGTTTAATGCGCACAATACCTCGTTAGAAAGATCTATCTGATGACCACAACTTTGGCAAGAGAAACATTAGCCAATGGACCCATGTTGCTCCCCATTTTCCCAAAAAACGTCGTTTAGGGCCTCAAAATGACTCCGGAAGTTCAGGACCCAAAAAACTGCTAAAAATAGTAAAATGTGCTACAATTAAGGAAACTGAAAAACTAAAAGAAAAAATGGTGGGGTTCCAAGTGGAATTGATAGGTGGCCACCAATATCCACTTGGATCAAAGAATTTTATAGTATGGATTTAAAAACCTAGAAGAATATCTAAAATTAATATATATCACATGACAAGAGAAACAACATACCAATAAATCAGACACATGTATCACTGTCCAAATTTACACCTGCCTTCTTCAATTCATTCAGGAAAAGATACAATACTTGTAGAAAAATATAGTCTAGTCTCTAACACTCCAACCAAAACTATTTTTCATGTCTTTAAATCATTATATACAATGAGGAATTTGAATTACCACTCTAGGTGGTCGAATTCACTCCATAGAAGTCAAATAGTCTAGATGCAATGCATCTTCAATTGCTATGTAAAAAAAAAGGACTTGCTATATGATGCCTAATACAATTTAGAAACATCAACTCAAACATTGCATCTTTGTTTAAAAACTCAAACTACATGCTTTTACACTTATCAACACTTATTCAACAACTAAAATGACTTCTAGAAGTTCCAAAATTCAAAATTATCCAAAATAAATTGACTAGTATGTTTGCTTAGTAGAGGGCAACGAATTTATGGAAAAATAGGGTTCAAAGATGACCTCATATATCCTTAATCCTAACATATTTTACAAAACTGAGGGAGGTTTTGTAGATTAGAGTGTCCTTGAGTCAAATATCTCTTAGTTTCCAAATATTCCTCTCCATATTCTCAAAATATGCACCCAAACATCATAACTAAAACAGGAAATGCCAAAACCTGAAAAATAGATTGTAAATATGCATTTTACTCTTCCAATATATGACACATGTGCAGAAAATGGAGGTTTTTGTTCTTTGGTCTATTCTTGACAAAAAAAAAAAAATCCAATATTCAACTCCATTTGGTCAGAAAAGTATTTTGAAAATGATGACAAAAATAGTCAATTTCGCAGCAAATTCATAGCATGTCCAAGTAGCCCTCCATGCTTTGTATGTTCGCACACCTCCTCTGGAAAAATGGATCAAATGGGTAGGCTTGAAATTTCTTTGGGATGGTGTATAACTATTGAGGTAGTCTCTCCAATGCTTTTAGACCTCTATATGGATGATTCCTACTTGTGTAGAAAATTCACAACAAGTGTCTGTCTGAGCCTGCAACTCACTTCTTTGACCTTCAAATTTGATTCAGAGCTAGTATCAACTGCGAATAGGGTAAGAATGAGAGAATTCATAATAAATTAGAAACTTTCATACCACCCAAATCATCCATTTGGAATTATAATATGCCACTTAATGATGTGAAGTACGTGATGAGAGGGGCACTTTTTGCAATAATGAAAAGGACATGCTACATATAACCAATAACTGACTCTTAAAACTAACTCTTATGATGGACATGACTTCAGTAAATTGACTTATTATGAACAGATTTCATGACATGACCCCTCTACACTTCCATAATAACTTTAACCCCTCATGATTACTAATTTTAAATGATGACTCCTCATGGACCCTTCATGGCCTTACAAATTCGAATTAAGGCTAATAGACTCCATTTTAACATGAAAATTTACAATGACCTTAGCTCTTTTGACTCTCTTTTCATACATACCTTTAGACTATGACACATAGTGAATCATAGGCTAAAATTTACAAACAAACCCCCAAGATGAATAGTAAAAGGCAAACACACTTTGATTCCTAGATTATAGGACCCTAACATAGAATAAGGATGGGACCTAGAGGTCGTGCATTGACTATCGGGCACTAAACAAAATCACTCTCAAGAATAGGTATCCAATCCTACAGACTAATGACCTTCTAGACCAACTCAAGGGGGCCAAGTGTTTTATCAAGATCAATCTGAAGTTTGGATATCACCAGGTTCCAATAGAACCCACAGAGGTATGAAAGAACGACTTCAAATCGAGGGAAGACCTTTTTGAATGGTTGGTTATGCCCTTCGGGTTGAAAAATTCCCCTGCTACTTTTATTAGGCTAATGGATTACATCTTGTGGCCCTTCACCAACTCATTAGGGTTTATTTATCTGGACAAAATCCTCATCTTTAACAAGAGTTGGGAAGAACACTTGCAACACATTTGGCAGGTCCTTCAAACTATGCGTTAACAAAAACTGTGTGCCAAATTGGAGAAATGCACATTTGGCATGATCCAGGTCCAATATCCAGGCTACATCATATATGAGAGAATCGTGCATTTGGATCTGACCAATATCCAAGTCATTCAGGATTTGATAGCCCCGACCACTCTAATAGAGTTTCGCAACTTTTAGGGAGTTCCAATGTTTTATCGGAGGTTCATGTTGGGATTGCCCATATCACTTGGCCTTTGAGTCAGATTACCAAGGGTGGAATGAAGGAAAATTTTTCCTCGTATGAGTCCTAATAGAAAGTGTTCGTTAAGTTGAAGCGTCGCCTCTGCTCTACACCAATACTCACATTACTAGATCTGAAACATTCATTTGAAATTGAGTCAGACACCTTCACCTATGTTATTCATGCAGTCCTCACCTAGCATGGGCATCCAGTGACCTATCATAGTGAGACAATTTCTTATACAAGTTTGAAGTACCCCAGCTATGATAAAGAAATGTATTTCATCATGTAGGCTTGTTAGCAATGAAATAATTACATTCTGGGGAAGGAGATAGTCATCCACACTGATCGTCGACCTCTCCAGTTTATACAGACACAAGGGAAGTTGCAGAACAATTGCCATAAAAGGTGGTCTACATATCTGCAATAATTCCACTTGAACATTGAATACAAAAAGGGTAGCACCAATCATGTTGCAAATTGCCTTAGCCGACCCCCAGTTGCATGACTGATTACTTTTCTCAACTCTTGTGGGCATGAGACCTCTTGATGGCTGCACCTATACAAAAATGATCTAGAGTTTGCCTCATCATACCAAACGCTAGTATATTGAAATCAAGTTCTTGATTTCCAGCTCCAAGATGCATTATTATGCTACCAGGGCCACCTTTTTGTTCCTTCAAGCAAGCATACCAAGCTGATTTGGGAGGCGCACTACAGTTGGGTCACGGGAGACTTTGGTGTGGAGAAAATTGTGGTCGTAATACAAAAGTAATTTTATTGGCCAAAACTATGACATGATGTTGGGAAATATATCATATCTTGCACTACCTGCACCATCGCGAAGCCAACCATCAAGAAGCAAGGCTTGTAAACTCCTCTTCCTACTCACAACCAACCTTGGGAATCCATCTCCATGGACTATATGTCTAGCCTCCTTTCTACCAAGCATGGTAATGATTGTTTATTTGTGGTCATGGAAAATGTTTCTAAGATGGCTATATTGGCGACCTACAAGAAGAGTATCATAGGAAAGGACACTCCAAAACTCTTCTCTGAACCAGTGTGGGTAAATTTTGGGATCCCACAAACCATTGTATCGGATTGGGATAGTAGGTTCATCATCACATTATGGTCAAGCCTCTAGACACTATTGGACACCAAGCTGACCAAGTTGACTGCATTCCATCCCCAGACTGACAGCCAGACAGAGGTAGTCAACAAGATGATAGTGCACATAATCTGCATGTACAACTCCAAGCATCCATGAACCTGGGAGAGAGCCTTCCATATGTGTATCACAATTATAACATAGCTCTCCATAACTCGATTGGTCGCAGTCCCTTTCAAGTGGGTCTAGGATTTCAACCATTGCATCTGATTTTTGTTGCCATACCTCATGCTACTACACAGGAAGAATCCACATATGTACTTTCTGAGGATAATAAAGCAACTATATATATTGAACACATCCAGCACATCTTCTAGTAGGTTGATGACATCTTGGAGAAGTCCAATTCCAAGTACAAGCAACGACAAGATCAACATCGGGTGGCACACAAGTTTCTGGTGGCTCACAAAGTTTGGTTGCATTACAAAAAAGACACCTTACCAGAGCCCATCAGAAGAAGGTGACACGTGATGCGTGATCATCTGGTAAATGCTTCCTCCGCAACTGTAAAATATTCTAATGCAACTTGTCAAATAATAGATTTTACACATCCATCACTGGATCATCATCAAGGAGAACAACCTCTCCTTTCTCGCTCGAGACAAGTTCTAACACTAGAGCTGGTGGAGGCTGAGAGGTGACCTTGGGTGTTGTTGGCATGAGTTCTATATCTTCATCCTATGGCTCCTACCCCAACTCTATGTTTGTCACTTCAATCAGTTTCTCAATCTGTTGAGAAAGCTCTTGATCATGCATTTGCTAACCCTCTTCTTCAACTGCGGGTTCTTACTCCTCAACCTATATGGGAATGATTTGCTCTGTCATCACACATTCCCTTTCATTTTCCTCTTGTTTCTTCTTATCTTCCCTTTCTCTCCTTCTTAGCTCTTTCTCTTCCTTCAACTTCTTCTCCATTTCCTGCAACTTTTGTTCTGCTTCCTCCAACCTTTTCTTTTCTTTCTTTCTTTGCTCTGCTCTCTTTAGACATTTCTCCCTCTTTTCCTCCACTGCCAAATCTACTTTCTCAGTAATAGGATCTCCTCTCATCTTGTAGCATTATTCAGCCTCTTCGTCTTCGACAATCTTCCTCTTGTCCTTGTCCTGTCCTAGCTTGATACTTATTATTGTTGTTGTTGCTTCCTGCACTATTGTTGCCTGTAGAGAAGCCTTCCAAGTTGTGGCTATAATAACTAGCTCATGGAGTTTGGAGGCATTGTAGCAGTACCTCCAAGGGTCTTCCTCATGCCAATGGAATTTCCTGTGCATCGGGGAATAATACACCTTCGCGCAATGGTTCTTTCAAATACCATGGGGATCATATGGATTGAAGTCTCTAGTGCTGAACATGAACTTCATAAAATCCTTAGCTTCAACATCTGCATCCTTGAATCTCTTAATCTCATACAATCCAATCCACAAAGGAAGAGTGGGCCATGGCACCTTCTTCCTCCTATGCAACCCTGTTGATAACCATGTGGAGATGTGATATGAGACCTCTTGCATGACCAAGTTTTCCATGGCATACCTTGGTAGAACATGCAAAAGTTTTTCTCTGCAAAAAAATCCTAATGAAGGTGCCACCAGGTGAGCCATACCAATCTACAATGTCAAGTATTTCCTCCATTGCCTATTGGGACATGCAAGGTGGATCCTGCTCAAAGAGAAACTTGTATAATAGGATAATGAAATGGTTAAATAACCTCGTCATAACTCCTCAATAGCTGCAGTCAGAAAGAAACTTGCAATAAATATTGATGATAGACTCTTTTGGTGTCCATGTCCAGCTCATGCTAGGAAATCGATGTCGGGCATAAATTGCATCAAGTAAACACATGGACATGTAGAATCTTTCTTTCTCATCCTTGAGAAGATTTCGGGCATTAGTCACATGGACTTTCAACTGAAGAGCCAACAAATCCAACCAATTGAATGGCCTTCCATCATTCACCAACTGGTCCAACACAACCACCCAACCTTCAGGAAAGGTCTTTGTGCTCTCTTGACCGTATAATTGGCATGCAAATATGATCAAGAACTGGTAGGCCTTCCTGAGAGTCTTTTTCTTGTAAACATGATTGGTTTTCATTTTGAACTTTGATGATGTAACAACCCTATTGAAAATTCCATGTAATAAATGTTAAAAACAATAATCACGGATGAATGGGACACTTAGTCCACGCTGAATATTGGGCAAGACATCCTAGGGGGTGTTTATTTGGTTGTTTATGGCTAAGGAAATTGGCAAAGGCAAAGGCTAAGGCATTAAAAGGAATTTTGGCACATTTATTTATGAAAGTAATGGTTATTAGGAGAAAAGGGAGGTGAAATGTCACAGGTTGCATGTTAGGAGGAAAATGAAGGAAAATAATGGAAAATGAAGAAAATGGAGGCCTCATTCATAAAAAGACTTTCCAGGATCAATTTGTAATCTTTTGTGAATTCATTTTTGGAAATCTCTAATTTTCTTTCTCTCTCTCATACTCTTAGATACAAAGAATTTTCTTGGAGCACTCTTGGAGGGTGTGGCATACTTGGATTCTTGGAGCAAGAAGGAAAAGGAAGAGAAGGAAAGTGCAAGAAGGCATCGACATTAACAGCTATGTCAGATTTTCTTGTAGGTACTGAGTTGCATGTATGATTTCTTCACTAGTTTGGAAATGCATAGAATATGCATGTGGATTCTTGGTCATGAGTTTTCATAGACATGGAGGATTTCTTAGATTGATAGTGGCTTTCCTAGCCTTGGCATTTCCTGGATAGCCATGGTGATTTTGGGTTTATTTTAATTGTCTTGTTTTGGTTGGTTTTGATGTTTCCTTAGCTTGGGTTGAGTTATTAGTTTTTGGAGCCTTGGTTGGACGAACGATCTAGAGCCAGGTGACATCTATGGGTTGAGTTACTAGTCCTGGAGCCTTGGTTGGAACAAATGCTCTCGAGCCCTGGATGGCTAGGATGAAGACCGATCTGGTGATGGTTTTGGTGATGTCTGATCATGACGTGGAATCATTGTTTGATGGGTTGAGGTGGATGGCCTCTGGAAGCCCTGTATGAGTTTTATTTGATGTGTTCTATGGGATCCCACATTCATTCTTATACTATGGCATGGGGGTGAATGGCTAAAGAGAGATTTGGCTCAACCATTCTACGGTCAGGTGGAACATGGTAGTCCCATATCCAATTGGTTCATCACATTCATTAATGAGAAACCCATTCCCTTGATTTTCATTTGTAAAGGTATTGATGTATTTATGGATTTGATGGTTGGTAAGTTTATTGTATTTTTGTTCCTATTATGTTGGTTATATCCACATTTTATGACAACATCTATGTATGGCTCTCAACATGTTTTTACTTGTATGTGAATGGATAATGTGCCTATGACCTAATAGATGATAATGAAGAAAATGGCATGAGGGAACAATGGTTCATAGAGATTCTTAGATAAGTATGAGATCCCTACGCTTAACTCTATTATTTACACCTGTATATTACATGTCAATGATATGTTTGATGAAATGCATATCATGGCTAGTACGAATCTAGTCAAGTTCTTGAACAAGTATTTGTTTTAGTACTTTCAAGTTACTTTACTGGTTTGAAGAGATGGATCAGTTCTGGGTAGTGTCCTGGGCTTTGAGCCTGAAAAGGTGGCTTAAATCCCAAGGTTGCTGGCACAACACAAACAATTTTGGTCCATAGCCACTGGCAGGCAATCCTGTGAGAGCGACTTTAGGTTGTTGGTCATCGCTCCCTTGCCCATAGCATGAGAGCGACTATGGCCCAAGAGACCTAAAACAGTAGTAGGACCCAGGGACATGCTGTCTGAGTGGCTAACTTGTCTTCTGAGGGTTTTATTGATGATGTTGGATGTGTATATGTTGTGTTTCTATCAGTTCCACTTCCTTAATGTGACTTACGAGGTCAAATCATATCATAGTGGCCTCTCGTCACATGTTTACCTCGACTAGCTAGTTTCTTGGGTATATGTGGGAGGAGGGTGTTACAGAGTGGTATCAGAGCATGGTTCACCCCTCAGACTAGATGGGATATGTGTTGGTCATGCATGCATGTCAATTTCATGTGTGTCTCTTACACTTATATACTTGTTACATTTTCTTGATGATTGATTAGGGTTGTAGTATGGTTATCATGGAGAATTTGTTATTGATTTCATGAAATGTATTTAAAATGAGTATGTGACTGAATGTGTATGGATTACATGTCACTTACATGTCAATTTCATGGTACCTACTTACATCCTTGTATGTTAGGTTACATTTTGAATATTTTGATTACATGCATCATTCTTGTAGGTTGATTACAAGAACTGATTGAGTATGTTCGCCTGCATGTGGTTATGCGTATTTTTTGTTGGTTTGGCATTGCTTATGCATACTATTGATTGCATGTGGCAATGTGTGCAATGGAATAATGGTTGTTGCCATGCATGAGGTCATACCATGCATTGTTGATATGGCCTTGCATTAATGATTGAATCCTAGTTAGAGTGATGTTTATGTGTTAATACCTTTAATTGTGTATGTCTATATGATATTATGATTATGTTATACATGTATCACGATGATTCGGTAATCTTGCAAACAATGTATCCTCCCCAAGTTATGCTAAGGTACTTGATTTATTGTTATTGGTTTATCTAACATATTATATCTTGCAGGAAGAAATACCATATGGCTAGCAAGATGGTTTACTACAGAGAATATGCCTATCAATCTGAAGAGCAGTATGGTGTTGTGAACTCTTCCAACTTGGTAGTGACACTGAGAAGTTTAAAGGAAGAGATAAGGAGTTGTAAGGAAGATAATGAAAAAATCATGCGGTCACATGAAATGTTAGCATAGATAAATTCAGTCATACTTCAGAGCTTTTCGGATTTGCAGCAACAAGGACTGCTCTGGATCATTAATGAGTGGGAGGAAAAAACTACTGGGGCATATGGCAGCAGGTCTCATAGTAGACACAAGTCAGATCGATCTGACACTATCCGAGATGGCAGATTGTTGGACACTCTAGAGAGGAGAAGGGATAGACACAAGTATGATTCTAGTTTTGATTCAGATATGCACTATGATCATCATTAGTATCATCATTATAGGAGGAGTGACAAGGGGTATTTTCTGGAAGAATTTAAGAAATAAAAGCCACCTACTTTTGATGGTGAAATAAAGAAACCATAGGATACAGAGGCATGGCTTCTTGGCATGAGGAAGTTCTTCAGGTTGCATGATTATGCAGATAACATGAAAGATACATTAGCCATCTTTAGTCTCAAAGGTTAAATGTACATCTCATGGGAAGATGTGAAGAATGTACGGTGTATTCATGAGGAAGATTTGTCTTGGAGTGAGTTTGAGTAGATATTTAAGAAGGATTACTTGTCAGAAAGGTACTTTGATGATAGAGAAAAAGAATTTTTTGAACTAAGGATGGGTTCCACGACAGATGATGAGGACACTAGAATATTTTTGGAGTTGTTGAGGTATGTGTCCTATCTTACTGAGCGAAAGGCCAAGATTCAAAGGTTCATTAGTGGATTACCGATTGCATTCAAAGATAGGATTGAGTTTGATGAGCCTAGATCATTGGGGGACACCATTCAAAAGCTAAGACATTGTTATGAACAATTGAAGCGCAAAACTGCAACTAAGTCAGACTAGAGAGGTGATGTAAAGAAAAAAGGCAGATGGGATAAAAAGCGAGCAAGCCCATAGAGTATAGATAACAAGGAGAATGTTTCAATACCTAAGAATTTTAATGCATCAAATAGAGGACAGGGACATTGACCTCAGTAGCAGAGTAAGGAGCCAGTCCGTTGTTGGACTTGTGGAAAACACCACCTTAAGAGAGATTGTCCGCAACATCAGAGTGGTAGACCTTAGATATACAATGCACATGAGGCACAAACTATTGGAGATGTAGGCCATAGTATTCCCTATATCTATGCAATCATGGACAACAGGCAGACCGAGCATCAGACATATATCATTGAGATGGACAGTAATTTATATGATCAAGTTATTTCTATTTTGATTGATCCTGGATCTAATTATAGCTATGTTAGTCTTGACTTGGCGGATAAGTGTGGTTTGAATAAGGAGTTTCATGTAGAGTATTGGTTAGTGCAATTGGCTATAGGTACAAAGAAGCGAGTTCATCATTGGGTAAGGTCTTATGCATTTGATTTGAATGGTATGCCTATCGTAGCACATTTGAATATATTACCGTTGGGTTCATACAATCTGTTATTGGGAATGGATTGGTTGTATCTACATAGAACCAAGGTTGACTACTATGACAAAGCTATTGAGTATGTTGATGACAATGGGGAACCAAGAGTCTTGTAAGGTAAGAAGAAATACACCTTGTAAGGTAAGAAGAAAGATACATTAGTTAGGATGGTGATATCTATGCAAGCAAAGTGTAGCCATAGGAAAGACTGCAAGCTATTTGTAGTAGATATTTTTAGTGATAAGGGTAAGGAGGTTGAGGATGCAAATGTGTTGAATAAGTACCTGGTGTTACAGAAGTTTAGGGATGCATTTTTTGAGGACATTACAGAGTTTCCACCTCATACGGAGGTATACTTTTCTATTGAGTTAGTGCCAGGGTCATATCCAACATCAAAATAACCTTATGGGATGAGCACACCTGAGTTGGGTGAGTTAAAATTGTAGTTGAAGGAAATGGACAAGGGATACATTAGGGGAAGTGTATCACCTCACGGCACATCGTTCTTGTTTGTGAAGAAGAAAGATGGTACCCTAAGATTATGCATTGATTATAGGCAGTTGAAAAAAGTGACTATCAAGAATAGGTACCCTTTGTCGAGGATTGATGACTTGTTCGATCAGTTGAAGGGAGTAGTGTTGTTATAGAATATTGACATGAGATCCGGATACCATCAGGTACGCATCAAAGAAGACACAATATGCAATATTGTGTTCAGGACTAGGTATGGGAATTATAAGTTTGTTGTGGTTCCATTTGGCTTAACTAATGATCTAGCTACATTCGTGTTTGATGAATAGTGTGTTGCATCCATATTTGGATAAGTTTGTTATTGTTTTCATTGATGATATACTAGTATATTCTAAACATGAAAAAGAGCATGTTGAGCATTTGGCAGTAGTGTTGAAATTGTTGAGAGAGCATCAGTTGAATGCTAAGCTCAACAAGTGTATTTTCTTTCAGAATGAGTTGCACTACTAGGGACATGTTGTCTATAAGGAAGGAATTTCAATAGATCCATAGAAGATAAGGGCCATCATGGAGTGGGTAGCTCCTAAGACTGGATGAGGTGAGATCTTTCATGGGTTTGGGAGGCTATAATAGGAGGTTCATCAGGAACTTCTCGCAGATTGCTTATCCTATCACATCATTGCAGAGGAAAGGTAAGAAGTTTGAATGGACTGAGGAGTGTGAGGCTAGCTTTGAGCAGCTTAAGCAGTCACTGACACATGCACCAATACTATAGATTGTAGATCTGGACAAAGTTTTTGTGGCATGTATAGATGCTTGCAAGAGAGGGCTTAGTGGAGTCTTTATGCAGGATAGACAAGTGGTATGTTATGAGTCGCAAAAAATGAGCATGAGAATAATTATCCCATGCATGATCTCGAGTTAGTAGTGATTATACATGAACTGAAGATGTGGAGGCACTATGTTCTTGGCAGGTGGTTTGTGCTTATGACTGGTCACATTGGGTTGAGATATTTGTTTGACTAGCCAAATTTGAATGCCATGTAGGCTAGATGGTTCGCCATGATCAATGAGTTTGATTTCGATATCAGGTACAAAAAGGTAAGGAGAAGAATGTGGAATATGCTCATAGTAGATGGGTACAGTGGAATCACTTCGCAGCTATGAACTCTTATGGGAAAGATTTGTAGAATAGGATCTTGCAGGCAGGACAACAGGATGTCAGATATATGGATATTGTGTACAGGTTGTAGCGGAGTACAGGTATAGGTATAGGTACAAGTGATAGTATAGGTACAAGTACAGGTGATGGCATAGGTACATGTATAGGTGCAGGTGCACATGACTTGGACTATTGTCTTTTAGTAGATGGATTGGTCAGGTTTTGAGACAGGATATGTGTGTCAAATAAAAATGAGATCAAGAAGGTGATATTGAGGGAGTTTCATGCGAAACCATATTTAGGTCACCTAGGTTATCATAGGACACTCACAGCGGTGAAGAGATATTACTATTGGCAGAATATGAAGAGGGATGTAGAAGAGTTTGCGGCTAGATGCTTTGATTGTCAGTGAGTGAAGGGAGCGTGTAAACATCTAGGTGGACTGCTACAGCTGATTGGAATTCCCGAATGGAAATGGGAGGACATTTCCATGGATTTCATCACAAGGTTGCCAAAGAGAGTGAAGCAGCATGATTCCATCATGGTCATTGTGGACAAGTTATGTTATGAAACCAGCTCAAGAAAAGATAGAAAAGATAGATTAATGCCTTAGAATTCAGCCTCTTCGAGGGGGCAACCTCCTTTACATTACATAAATGAACAATTCTTGGATGATACAAATGACAAAACCTCCTTTCTATATATAGGAGTCTAAGGAGTCACAATATAATCCAGCCGACCTAACAATAATAATATAAAGCCACAAAAATAACAATAGAGGGATTCTATGGGGCACAGAAATAATAATATGGGGGTAATAGGGGCACAACAATATAAATAAGGGGTATAACTACAATAGTAATGGGGTAATCACTAGTATTATAGGGACCCAACATGCCCCTCTCCTTCAAAAAAGTGTTGTCCTCAACGCTTGAGTAGTTCTGGATACTTCTGCATAAAATTCTCATCCTCCCATGTGGAATCTTCAGCGGATAAGTTCTTCCACTTGATAAGATACTCTGAAATTGATCGATTTCGTAGCTGTCGAGTTCTTGTTTCTGTGACTGCTTCCGGTTCCAATATAATTTTTCCTTCCTCATCAAGTTCTGGCAATATTGTTTGAACTGGGAGCTTGTCGCCTATAACCTTCTTTAAACATGAAACATGGAAAACTGGGTGCAATCGAGAAGCTGCAGGAAGCTCCAATTTGTATGCCATAGTACCAATCTTTTCCAACACCTTGTACGGACCATAATACTTTGGTGATAATTTATTATCCTTCTTAGCTTGCTTTAGGGACATTTTCTTATATGGTTGTAGCCGTAGGAATACCCAATCACCTACATCAAAACTTCTTTCACTGCGATGTTGATCTGCCTGTTGTTTCATTCTATTTTGTGCCAACACGAGGTTATCCTTTAAGAGTTGGAGGACTTGTTGTTGATGTTCGATGTGATGTTCCACTGCTTGAACCTTAGAATTTTCTCTTAAATATGATGTGATTGATGGTGGTTGGTACCCATAAAGTGCCATAAATGGGGTCATTTTTGTTGCTGTATGGAAGGAAGTGTTATACCACCATTCAGCCAGAGGCAACCATTTGACCCATTGTGTCTGTTTATCAGATACAAAGCAACGAAGATATCCTTCCAAACATTTGTTTACTATCTCAGTTTGCCCATCAGATTGAGGATGATAAGATGAGCTATGAGCTAACTGAGTACCAAGACAAGAAAATAATTCTGTCCAAAAATTTCCAGTGAAAATGGGATCTCTGTCACTTACAATAATCTTTGGGTTTCCATGTAGCTTTTGAATTGTTTCCATAAATGCAGTAGAAACTGTACTGGCTTTAAATGGATGTGATAATGCACAAAAGTGTGCATACTTGGTAAGTCTGTCAACTACCACCATGATGACACTCTTTCCCTCAGACTTGGGTAAACCTGTGATAAAATCCATTGAAACCTCCTCCCAACGTTGGCTTGGAATGGATAAAGGTTGTAATAGACCCGGTGTCTTAATTGTTTCAACTTTATTTTGTTGGCAAACCAAACATTCCGCCACAAACTTTTGAATATCTGATTTAAGGCCATCCCAAAAAAATTCCTTCTTAACCCTGTGGTAAGTTTTTAAAAATCCTGAGTGCCCTCCTAAGGGAGAAGTGTGCAATTCCATAAGAATCTTTTGTTTTAGCTGGGAATTCTTACAGAGGTATAAGCGATCTTTGTACCATAACGAATCATTTTGCCAGCTAAATGTATCAGAAGTACTGGAATCTTGTTGTAGCTTTCGAATAAGTGCCCACACTTCTTCGTCATTCTTCCATTCCTCCCTTGCTTCGTTTATCCAATCTGGTTGGATAATAGAAATGGCACACAACAATGCTTCCACATCCTCATCCTTTCTTGAGAGTGCATCTGCCACCACATTTTGCTTCCCTTTTTTGTAGATGATTTCAAAGTCATAACCCAACATCTTTGTGACCCACTTTTGTTGCTCTTCAGAGGATAATCTTTGTTCTAAAAAGTATTTAAGGCTATCATGATCCGTTTTTACCTTGAAGTGTCTTCCCATTAGGTAGGGTCGCCATTTCTTAAGTGCATGGAGTATTGCCAACATTTCCTTCTCATAAATAGCTTTGCTTAAAAACTTTCCCTTGATTGGACGACTTTCAAAAGCAATGGGTCTTTCATCTTGCATTAGAACAGCACCAATTCCATTTCCTGAAGCATCACATTCCACAATAAAGGTTTTTGTGAAGTCCGGTGTAGCTAAGACCGGTGCTTGGCACATTGCCTCTTTAAGATGTTCAAAGGCCTTTGTTGCTTCCGGAGTCCATGAAAATGAATCTTTCTTCAATAATGTTGTTAGAGGTGCTGCTATTCTCCCATAATTCTTAACAAACTTGCGATAATACCCTGTCAACCCAAGAAATCCTCGCAGATGCTTTATGGATGTGGGGATTTTCCATTCCTTAATGGCTTTAATTTTGCTAGGGTCTACCTTAACTCCTTCATGAGATACAATATGACCCAAATATTCCACCTCCTGGACTCCAAAGAAACATTTGGATCTTTTTGCATATAATTGTTTCTCCTCCAATAGTTGTAGCACCTTGTCAACATGTTCAACATGATCCTTCCAAGACTTGCTGTAGATTAGTATATCATCAAAAAATACTAACACAAATTTTCTAAGGAATGGTTTGAAAATTGAATTCATCAAACCTTGAAATGTTGAAGGTGCATTGGTAAGGCCAAAAGGCATGACCAAAAATTCATAATGACCCTCATGAGTTCTAAATGTCCGTTTTTGGAATGTCTTCAATCTTCATTCTGATTTGATGATATCCCGAACGAAGATCCAACTTGGTGAAGTAAATTGATCCATGCAATTCATCCAGTAATTCATCAATGACAGGAATGGGGAACTTATCTTTAATAGTGAGCTTGTTGAGCTCCCTATAATCTGGACACATGCGCCATGATCCATCCTTCTTGTGCACCAATACTACTGGAGCTGAGAAAGAACTTTGACTCGGTTGAATTATACCAGCCTCTAGCATTTCTGCAACCATACGTTCAATTTCACTTTTTTGGACATATGGATATCTGTACGGCCTGATGTTTGGAGGAACACTTCCTGGAATCAGATGAATAGCATGATCATGATCACGCATAGGTGGGAGACCTTTGGGAGTCTCAAATACCTTGGAATGATTGTCCAGGACTTTTTGGAGATCTGGAGAAATAGATGATTCCAATGTGGAAACATCTAGCGAACATAATTGTGCAATTACACCTCTTTGCTCCTTTTTTAGAAGCTTTGTCATGCCATTAGAGCTGATTATCTTTCCTGGTTTCCCTGCAATACCCCTTAATTCAACTTCCTTTCCTTCCACAGAAAATTTCATGAAAAGTTCTTGAAAATTAAAAGCTATTGTACCCAAGGATTGTAGCCATTGGACTCCTAGTACAACATCAGCACCTCCCATTGGAATGGAAAGCATTGGGCTAGTCAATACATATTCTCCCATGGATAGCTTGATATTATGGCACTTTCCAGAACAATTTATTGTTCCTCCATTTGCAATCATCACTTGACACTCTGGTGCTGGATATAGGAAGCAATTCAATTCTTTTGCTACCCTACAATGAATAAAATTGTGGGTGCTTCCTGAATCAATCAACACTATTACCTTTTTCTTCTTGATTTGTCCTTCTATCTTGATGGTTTGAGGAGTGGTAATTCCCGCCAATGCATTACAAGATATGGTCGGATTTATTTGTTCTTCATCTAGGCTTTGTTCCTATATATCCTCTTCTTTTGACCTTTCTTGCTCCTTTTCTTCTTCCTCTTCACAATCTATGTAGAATAATTTCTTCTCAGCACACTTATGACCTTTTGTGTATTTGCTATCACAATTGTAACAAAGCCCTTTTGCTCTTTTTTCTTCCAATTGTTGTGGTGTCAACCTTGTAGGTTGTGGAAGACTATGGGCAACAACACTTCCGTCTTTATAGTTGTGAATGGTATGCTTCCTAGTTGCCATAATTTTGCTTTCCATTTTTCTTGCTAACCTGAATGCCTTCTCTAATGAATCAGGTTCCCAAAGGCGCACATCATGTTGGATATTATCCTTTAAAGACCCTATGAACACATCAATCCTATGCTCCTCTGGAATATCTTTTACCCTTATGTTCAATTTTTGGAACTCCTCAATGTGCTCCATTATTGAACCCTTTTGTTTGAGACTTATCAATTGGCTAAAAAAAGTGTTGCTTTTTGTATCCTCATAATGTGCTATCAATTCTTCCGTAAAAATTGCCCAAGTGATAAATTGTTTACGAGAACAAAGCCATTGATACCATACAAACTGATTTGGTTCCAAATATAAAGTTGCCATACGTACCTTTTGTGTGTTTTGCACATTATTGAGATCGAAGAATTGCTCCATCTGTAATATCCATGTGGCGGGATCCTTGCCATCAAACTTCCTCATATCGATTTTTGGAATATGGTGATTCTTCGATCCAACATTAGCATCTATGGAATCATGATTAACATTTCTTTTTTCTCATCATGAGTTTCCTTTACTACCTTTTCACCATTAGTAAGTATTTCTTGTAGAAAATTAGTCAAATCTGTCTTCAAATCTGCCATGCCTGTCTTCAAATTTGTGTTCAAATCTATCTTCAAATTGTCCATCTTAGCTTCCATGCCATTCATCTTAGCTTCCATGCCATTTATCTTAGCTTCCACGCCATTTATCTTAGCATCTGTTAACTTTTGTGAGCGTGACATTTGTTGCACTTGTTCTTGTAATTTTGATATATCATGTAGCATTTCTTCCTCTTCTTCATGAGTCATGCTAGAGCTTTCAGGTTCCTTACTAGGTGTTTGCATTTTCTTTCCTCGGGGCATCAGTTACCGATAATAATGCTCTACTATGCCCTTTGAATTCCTTCAAAATAAATTTTCAAACCAAGCTTAAGCAAAAATTTAAAAAATCTACACACCTTTTTTCACTTTGTAGGAGCTCGATATTGCCTCTGATGTATCTCTGTACTTTCCAGTCATCTAGTTTTGAACTTGTGACCTGTAGTATCTCTCTGTGTCCTCTTTCCAATGCCACAAGTCTGACCCAAATTGGATTCTCCAAGGAAGAGTTATGCGAAATCTCCCACAGTGACTTGATTATAGACTAGTTCAGTAGAGCTAACTTGTACGATGTGCCGCGAGTCACTGTTTCGACCTTTGGATCTAAAAAACATCCACAAGAAACTACAGTCTATCCTCTTTCTGTACCTTTTTACGAAATTTTAATCCGATCCTCAGAGAGAAAGTTATGACGATTTTCCCCAGGTCACCTGTTTTGAATGTAATTCAGGAGTCTGCAAAAATACCAACTTCCTCAGATCATATCTCCGAAAATATCACGCAAAAAGCTCTGAAATTCAGACCCAAGGTTCAGCGCCAATTCTTCTCAAATGGGTTTTTTTTGCGACTTCTGAAACGTCACAGAAAAAAAGTTATAGCGAAAATGCCACGATGACCTGTTTGGAGCAGCGAAACCCTAGAATCCAAAGCTCTGATACCAAATGTTATGAAACCAGCTCAAGAAAAGATAGAAAAGATAGATCAACGCCTTAGAATTCAGCCTCTTCGAGGGGGCAACCTCCTTTACATTACATAAATGAACAATTCTTGGATGATACAAATGACAAAACCTCCTTTCTATATATAGGAGTCTAAGGAGTCACAATATAATCCAGCCGACCTAACAATAATAATATAAAGCCACAAAAATAACAATAGAGGGATTCTATGGGGCACAGAAATAACAATATGGGGGTAATAGGGGCACAACAATATAAATAAGGGGTATAACTATAATAGTAATGGGGTAATCACTAGTATTATAGGGACCCAACAAGTTAACAAAGGTTGCACACTTTGTTCTGATGAAGTCTACATTCTTAGCTAGTGATGTGACACATGTATTCATCCAAGATGTGGTTAGAATACATGGTATTCCAAAGAAGATTGGGTTGAATAGGGATGCAAAGTTCACTTCCATGTTTTGGAAGGAGTTATTTGTAGGTTTGGGCACTGAGTTGGCCTTAAACACAACTTATCATCCACAGATAGATGGACAGACAGAGAGGGTCAACAGGATATTGGAGGACATGTTGAGGATGTATGTGATGCATCAGCAACAAAAGTGGGAAGAGTATCTCCTTATGGTCAAGTTTTCATACAACAATGATTATTAAGAGTCGTTAAGGATACTTCCAGAGGTGTTAGACTTGCTTTTCACAAACAAGGTCCATTTAGAGAGCTGGAGTTCTACCAGTGTGTCGCCAAGTGTTGTAGTGGCTACAACCACCCTCCAAACTTTTGCCTTAGCTTCGTTTGGAGCCTCCCTACCAACCTTTCACAGCAGCATATCTTGCTTCGTCAAGTACACAACAACATGTCTTCAATGATAGCCTATCCATTAGAGCTTGTTGCATTCCCCTCACAGGTTGTTCCTCTAGACTTGGTCCAACTGCAGGCTAAGCAGATCCCTCAAGAAATTGTGCAATTATGGAGGGCAACTAGCCTTCCCTCCAGAAATTACGCAATCCTGTCTAGTAGCCTGCTAGGCTCTAGAATTGTGTAATTCTTCCAGTCAGGCTTCATCCAGAAAATTGTGCAATTCTTCCCAGAATGGCTGCTCAACCCAAAATTTGCGCAATCCTGGGCAATAGTCAGTTGCTCTGCACAAAAATTGCGCAAATATTTTGGGCAGCCAACCCATCTCCCTTCAAAAAATGCACATTTTTTCCCAGCAGTTGAGTAGCCTCTTTCATGTGTAGTTGTGTTGACCAATTACCTCCTGGACCGAGCAAAACCAATTTTCATGCAAGGATAGATAGATGGATAGACGGAGAGGGTCAACAGGATATTGGAGGACATGTTGAGGATGTATGTGATGCATCAACAACAAAAGTGGGAAGAGTATCTCCATTTGGTCAAGTTTTCATACAACAATTATTATCAAGAGTCATTGAGGATACTTCTGGAGGTGTTAGACTTTGTTTTCACAAACAAGGTCCATTTAGAGAGTTGGAGTTATACCACTATGTCACCAAGTTTTGTAGTGGCTACAACCACCCTCCAAAATTTTTCTTAGCTTCGTTTTGGATCCTCCCTACCAACGTTTCACAGCAGCATGTCTTGCTTCGACAAGTACACAAGCTTTAATGATTTTCTAGCAGAATGACAGCCTGTCCATCAAAGTTTGTTGCATTCCCCTCACCGGTTGTTCCTCTAGACTTGGTCTAGCTACAGGCTTAGTAGCTCTCTCAAGAAATTGTGCAATTCTGGAGGGAAACCAGCCTTCCCTCCAGAAATTGCGAAATCCTATGTGGAAACCTATTGGGCTCTAGAATTGCGCAATTTTTCCTGTCAGGCTTCATCCAAAAAATTGTGCAATTCTTCCTAGCATGGCTGCTGAGCCCAAAATTTGCGTAATCCTAGGAAGTAGTCAATTGCTCTGCCAAAAAATTGTGCAAATATTCTGGGCATCCATTCCAGATGCCTTCCAGAAATGCACATTCTCCCAAAAATTGAGGAGCCTCTTGCATGTGTAGTTGAGTTGACTGGTTCCCTCCAGGACCAAGAAAAACCAATTTACATGCAAGGGCAGATAGATGGACAGACAGAGAGGGTCAACATGCTATTTGAGGACATGTTGAGGATGTATGTGATGCATCAACAACAAAAGTGGAAAGAGTATCTCCCTTTGTTCAATTTTTCATACAACAATTATTATCAAGAGTCATTGAGGATACTTTCAGAGGTGTTATACTTGATTTTCACGAACAAGGTCCATTGAGAGAGTTGGAGTTCTACCAGTGTATTGCCAAGTGTTGTAGTGGCTACAACCACCCTCCAAAATTTTTCCTTAGCTTCATTTTGGAGCCTCCCTACCAACCTTTCACAGTAACATTTCTTGCTTCGTCAAGTACACAAGCTTCAGTGATTTTCTTGTAGAATAACAGCTTATCCATTAGAGCTTCTTGCATTACCCTCATAGGTTGTTCATCCAGACTTGGTCCAACTATAGGCTGAGCAGCTCCCTCAAGAAATCACGCAATTCTGGAGGGCAACCAACCTTCCCTCCATGTTGGGTAGCAGAAGCCCCGCGTAATGGTCATGGGGCATGAAGCCCAAAATTTTGGGTAAAGATGGGGTAAAGACTCCGCAAGATGCATGGAGAGCGATCTGTAATAAGTTGATTCAAAGGGTAGTCCACCGAAAAATAGTGTAAATAAAAGAAAGCGAGTCAGCCCACCCATGGATTGCGGTCCATGGAAAGGTATAAATAGAGAGAGGCTCTATGGGTAGAGGTAGTTAGTTGTTTTGGGTATGATCTTGGATCTGAAATGTAATAGGTTTTTGAGGAGAAAAGTCTTGAAGCATCTGTAAGTCTGAGTTGAGGGATTGGATAGTGGATAGAGGCTCTGTAGCTGTGTGTGTAGAGGCCTGGAAGAGTCCGCAGCTATGTGCGCGAACCCCTGCAGCTGAGTGCGTAGGGCGGATCTAGATGTATTAGTGAGGAAAGTAAAGAAAGATAAGTTTGTTCTGAAATTCTGTGTTAAATCCGTATTATCGTGGATCTGGCTTTTGTATGGTTAATATAACTGTTTGATTTGTGCGCATATGTTTATGTTATGAATATAAGTGAATCTATGTTTATCCTAAGTGCACGAACTAGTTAATTCTGATAAATGTTTGCTTAAAGACTGTAAAAGGTAGATTGAACCTATAAACAACACACTAATAAGTAGTTAGGACTATTCTGGGTCCAAATCTGGGTGAAGCAGAGCAGCACGAAGGTGCGGAATAGTGTATGAAACCTCCAGATCACATCAAGCCATCCCAAGGGTGTGGAAACCTGGTTCCAAAACCCTCCCCTACTACCTCAGGTGAGACCTCATTCCGCGCTCAATGGGCTGCTACCGAAAGGGCCGGTAGCTGCAGGATTGGTTTGGTTAAATAACTCTTCCAAACCTGGGTCAGGCCCATATAAGCCAACAAATGGTTCCGTTGCTGGGACCGAGATCTGCCTAAGGGATCTCTGATGTTGGAACACTAGAACCCTACAAAGAAAGAGATTGAAGAGTGCTAGGATTTGAACCCGAGTCCGTAGTTTAGGAAAACAGAAACCCATAGATATCGGAGGAAGATTGGTTGGACTGCTATATATACACAGATATTCACGAGGTCTTCTTCGCGACATTTCCGGTAGAGCTGTACGAGTGGATCGCGAGGTTAGCTGACAGCATGGGAAGGTGCAGATTAGATCAACCTATTGTGTGGACTCTGGAACTGGTGCGCAGGCTAGAAGCCACCGAAGATAAAATCACGCACGTAGCAGATCATTGGCTGGATCAGGTAATAGGAGGATTTATCACTGAGTTCGTGATAGATACAACTGTGAGCTATAGTGAAGCAGAAAGGCGATTTCTTCAAGGACCGCGGGGTAAGTATATCAAATCATTGAATACTTGGATTAATATGTTATTGTGTGAAAAACAGATTATGCACGTTTATTGATGTCTAGAGTAATGCGGATTGGAAGACATTACCGTGGAATGGGAGGGGCAGAGAACAGTCCTTTGATTTCTATTTCACGGGAAATTGAGGAGGAGCTCACGAAGTTCTCACCGAGAAGGGCAGTCTGGTTGATTAAGGAGCGCTTCCCTCTGATATCATCTCCCTCCACGCCACCACCCGCTTCACTGGCATCAAAACCATCCACACCGACACCAACCCCACCTCCCCCACCACCAAAAATTGGGATGGCAAGCACAGTCCAGCTGCCAATATTTAAGGGTGTAGGAAATGAGGAACCGAGCCTGTTCTAGTTTGTGATAAAGTCTGTGTGGGACGCTCAAGGCATCACAGATGATAACATCAAGAAGGCCACCTTAGTTATCACGCTGTAGGACTGCACATTGACCTAGTACATGAAATACTCAAGCGATCATCGAAATGAAGGAATAACAGTAATCCAGGAGGTGCTAAGCAAGGAATTTGGGCAACCAAAGTCAAAAGCATAGTCAGTTATTGGATTCAAGGAAATCACAATGTTGCCTGGTGAAACCCCATGGGATTTGGATCAGAGATTGAAAAGCACCATCCATGAGGCTAACATGGCACTGTCAGATGCGCAGCACTACGCTTGGTTTGTCACATCATTAACACCATATCTGAGGTCGGCTTTGTCACAACAAAAGATCTCAACCCAAGTTAAAGCACTGGAGGTAGCCATGCGGCTGCACGAAACCCCAATACTGTACCCAGGGTTGGGAGTGCAGCAAATCCAAGCACAAATACAAAACCTATGTCTAGAAATGCGAAGTTTGAAACAAGGGCAGACGCCTCGGATAGAAGCACGGGAAGAGGTGTGGTGTATCAAATGTAAGGGCCAGGGCCATGATAAGGACCACTGTTCGATCTTCGCAAACTATGTGGCAGGAGGGGGACCAATACCATTATGACTAGAGGTACAAGATGGGCCAAGCATGATGCCCGCACTCTGGTGCGTAATCTATCAGGGGGGAGGAAAGTATGCCACGGACAATTGTCACCTATTACCAAACCTAAGACAACCCCCCCCCTCAACAATTATTTTGTAACTTCTATAGGACGGTGGGCCATGATGACAGAAATTCCCATAGTTACGAGATGTTGATGGATCGAACACCTGCTTATAGGATGCAAATAGAGATGCATGGGAAGGATCCCACTGCACCACTCGCGGGAGGAGGATACCAAGGACGTGGACGGGGACAAGGATAATTAATTTGCTATAATTGTGGAGGACCAGGACATTACGCGCACAATTGTATGAACCTGTTGTGGCCACCAACAACCCCCCTCTTTGTTTAGTATTAGCAATAACACTAAGCAAAGAGGGACCCTTAATAAAAAATTCAAAAACATTTTATAGAACTTTTTGCATTAATACTCCTTGAAATTATGTCGCATCGCGTGGAGAAGATAAAACATTCCCTTATGAGCATAGTAAAAAAAAAAAACTACGAAAAATGTGAAATTCATCGCATCATTAAGAAACGCTCTTAAATGAAAATCTTAAGAAATCTCCGACGGCCGATGTGCGACGTCGCATATCGCAACGTCGCATAAGCAGCACACAATGATTTAACGACTCGACGCGATCTGCGATCTGCGATAATCCGATCTGAAAAAATTTGCGATGACACATCTAGGTAATGCGATGACGCGATGCTACTATCGCCCATCGCAAATTTCCTCGGCTCAACATTCAAGAAAAGCTATCTATAAACCAAAATTAGGCGCGCACCTTAAAAGAAATTAATGAACATATGCCAAAGTGTTAATGAAGGACGGTTTTGTGTTTTTCGAAGAGTCAGTTCACGATGGGTGTCATGATTTATACATTCATAGAGGTTAGAGCTTTCGTATCAATATTTATTATCATTACTCTTTTCCTTTGTGTGAACTGCAGGAATGAAAAAGAGGAAACAATATGAAGCAATGAGCAGGAAACATCTAAGGAAAAGGGGAAAGCGTCAATGCTCAGAGAACAGAGAAGAGATGCCTTCATAAACAGATGCCGCATGCAACAGAACCACAGATTCCAGAGTGTCACTCAACAGATGCTGAGGTCAATAGGTGATTCAACATTCAGGGTCAGAAAGCTCACAAAAGCAGCATGTTTACGAAAAATCTTGAAACTTCTACCCGGTGAAGGAAAAAGCGCTAAAGGCGGAAAACGCACCAGAAAAGCCCGGATCAAAGAACAGAGGCAGTTTTCGATGCGCGATTAGCGCCTAGCGCTAATCGCGCATCGCTAAGAAAATTGTTCAGAAAGCAAAGTCCCTAACTTGCTTAGTCATTCGCAAGGCCGGAAACCGAAATAGCAAAAGCAGAAGCAGTTTGAGAGAAATTTGGGTTATTACCAAGTATACACGTAGTAAATCCACCCAACCAGAAGATGATTCTCAAAAATATCTTCTAGTGTACTAAAAAGCGGTGCCAGCGCTTGCCATTTCTGTTTGCGTAACTCAAACAAAATCAGAAGGCAACCAGCCGACTCTTCCCAGGCGAATGTTGAATGCTCGCAACATTAAGGAGCAAATGCAAAAATAATTAGGAATTAGATTCAGTTTTTAGAAATAGTTTTGCTTTAGAAGAAGGGCGGTCATTTAAACCGTATCCTAAATTTATGTAATTAAGTTAATTAGTTAGCAGTATTTAAACCCTTCTCGTGCATTTGGAGAAGGGTCCATAAATTTGTCAAAAAACTTGTCCTCAGAACATGCACTTTTGCACCCTTCGAGGGGCTTTTGATGAATGGATGGATCAAGGTTTATTAATGTTTGCATTTGATGTCTGCTACTGATGTTGCACTTCTGTACTCTTAGTAGATGTTAGAGCAAGGAGAGATAAATCATTGTTGCTTGAAGCTTATGAGTAGAACCAGTCATAAATGGTACTTTTATCTCTTGACCATTTCCGCTTATATTCTTAAAGTGATATACAGTTTTAGTTGTTTATATGTTAATGCATGAATGTGTGAGTTACCATTTGGCACTTTTGTACGGTGGAGCCATTTATTTATGTCTGATATATGAATAACTTATTATGCGATATGTTGTTCACAACTGTTTTGCCTAACTTTTTATGCAAAGTAGTTCATCTTAATTGATTTCTATTCTTATGATAGTTGAATGATATTTATTACCAGTTATTGTCTGAAATCTTTTTAGATCGCATAATAGAAGAAATACATCCCGGGTTAGCATAGATTAGATGTGCTATTTTTCATTTAGATTACAATAGCATAGAATTAGTTTAAAAGTTTGAATTAGATTAGCTTTAAGTACTCTTAGATCAGCAACATCCAACTCTGCACACACACACACACCCTTAGATTGGGAAACTGGTCCCATTATCCCCAGTCGGACTTGCTATACCAAACGGATAAGGAGCTGCCAACCAAGGTCCGGACCGGGTGGGTATCCCCCTTGTTGTCGACCCGATTTTCGGGGCTTCAACATATTTGGCGCTAGAAGGAGGGCCCGAACTATGAATGGCACCTAAATCAAAATCTAAATACCATTCTGAGAGTAAATCTCCCTCATCAACTCCCCCGACTTCTCCACTACGCTTGAATCCAGAGTCAGAAGTCGCTCGAGTAATAACTGCTGCTACACACCCTAATATTTCAGTCCAATCTACCATTGAACCCCCTGACGTTCAAACTCTGATTCACAAACTCCAGGGATTTTCCATTTCTACTCAGAGGTCTGATAAATCTCAAAGCAACGTGACTTCGCAGTACAATCCTGCTCATCCCCTGACCAGATTAAAAAGTGAAAAATTTGGCATCCAGCCAACTGAATTCCCTCTCCCCACCAGGAAAAGAGAAAGGAAAACACCACAAGAGTCTGACAGTGAGACTCTTTCATCTACATCGTCCATTTCAACTCCCTCGCCGTGAAGTCAGCCACCCACATCTTCATTCCAAACCATCATCCATCCTCTTACCGGAACTCCCATAACCCCTCTTCAATCATCTAACATCATAGTGTCCTCATCTTCCCAGCCACAGGGATCATCTTCTGAACTTTCATTCACTAGCAACTCAACGATGGCCCAGTCTCCATGGAACAATCCTGGGGCAGTTTTAATGCCTCCACCCTTGAGTCAAATACCGGCCCATCCTGAGAAATGGTTGCCCAAATTCAATCCAGAAGCAGGCATGCTAGCAGAAGAACACATAAACAATTTCATGCTTTCTGTCAATCTCAACGGAGTTACTAACGAAGATGCTGTTGTTCGGCTTTTTCCCTATACAATGCAAGGAACAGCCGGGTCATGGTACTTTTCATTACCCTCCGGGTCTATCACAAGTTGGGACATTTTCCAAAGTCAATTCCTTACCAAGTTTGGTGATGACAGATCAACGGCAACGTTAATCAATGACCTATCCAATCTTAAAGCCGAGGCTAGAGAACCCATCAAAGATTTCAATTTACGGTTCAATAAGATCCTCAACAAAATTCCCACTGCTTCCCAACCCAACGAAGAAGTACAATGTGAATGGTATATTACGGCCTTACCATCAAACTTAGCAATCTTCGTGGATAGGGCAAATAAAACAACCTTAGTTGAAAACTTGACAAAGGCGATAGCAGTAGAGAAACGCTTAATAGCCCTGGAAAAGAGATCTGCGATAGAGGAACACAAGTCTAAAAAAGTCACCTTCAAGGAAGACTCCAAGAAGAAACAAACGAAAGACCCTTTTGATTTGGAAGGATTGTAGAAAGTATTAAAAACCATGTCCAATGAGATGATTGACATAAAAAAACAAGTAGCAGAAACTTCTTCAAAAAAGCCCTACAGAGCTTTTAAAAGAGGTCCTTCAATGGATGTGAAACCACCCAACACTATTTCAAATGTCAAATCCGAAGAAGAGGAAGAAGAAGAAAGTACCACTAAAGGGCAGACTGATGACGAAGAAGTTGTGGAATTACAAGGAATGTGGGATTTCATCCTCCCACAAGAAGAAGATCAAGAAGCATTTCCGGTTAGCACACGAAGCAAAAATCCACTTGATCCTCCCCAAACTACCCCTAAGCAGAAGAGCACAAGCTCTGCAATAAAAGATAAAGACGCAACAAAAAAAATGACCACTAAAGCGACTCAACCTAGCCCGGTCCAATCAGATCAAACAACTCCATCAAAAACACTAATAGTGTCGGATGAAATGGAATACAATATTATTGACGACATGAAAAAGACTAGAGCTAATATTACCCTTTACGAATTGAGCAAATTGAAACATCAACAGAAGATAATGATGAAAGAATTACATGCCGTGCCTATTACATCTTTGCCTACAGCTGTAGCTTCCCACAACATGGGAAGGCCTCCAACCAACGTGATCAATAAGATTGATCCAAATGACATCGCCTTGATTGGAGGAAGATCAAGGTCTCACACTCCCCCTTTTCTTCTCACTTATGAAATTTTCAATAAAAATGTGCACAATTGTTTGGTAGATTCTGGTGCTTCAACGAATATTTTACCCAGATCAATATGTGCTAAGTTAAATGTTCAACCACAAAAATCCGCAGTGCACATAGTTCAGCTTGATCGATCTCAAGTCGAAGTGATTGGTGAACTTAATCAAGTAACCATAAGATTGTCATCCAACCCGAAGGTATGTCAGGTTATTGACATTCTAGTGGCTGATATCCCAGAATTCTATGGCTTGATTCTTAGCAGGGATTGGTCCGAGAAACTCCATGGATACTTTTCAACTGACTGGTCACACATGTGGTTACCCTACAATGGTAAACTGAATCAAATAAAGGTTGAACGAGAATTACACCAGAAGTACATAGTAACGGAATTGGAGGGAGAAAATGAAGCAATAGCGTATAACAGCAGTATCATAGGCAATTACTCGGTAGGTTCTTTTCTTGGCAATTTCAATGCTCATACATCACCTTACTTAGAAAATTCAGTTTTTTCCCAAGTCGAAAATTTTTCCCAAACTGATAATTCAAAGTGTGTTAATTTTGTAGATAAACCTGTAAATACATCTTTGTTTTGGAAATTATATTTTGATGGCTCTAAATCTAACGAAGGAGCAGGAGTAGGATGCGTTCTGATTAGTCCAGAAGTAAATAAGACCATGCTTACGTGCAGACTCGAATTCGATTGCACAAACAATACAGCAGAATATGAAGCCTTGGTGCAAGGCCTATACAAAGCAATCGGGTTGAATGTCAAGTATCTTCAAGTCTTCGGAGACTCTGAGATTGTCGTCAAACAGGTACGTAATACTATTCATTGCCTATCAAGTCATTTAAAACACTATCAATCTTTAGTACAAGATCTGACTGAGCATTTCATAGCATTCAATATTTCGTCAATCCCGAGACTCCAAAACGCAAGTGCAGACCTTTTGGCTAATGTAGCCTCTAGGCTTATTCCCTCCGAAGAGTTTAGTCCAGATAGATTATCAATAGAATTAATCTTTAGACCATCCATCCCTGACAACATTACAAATTGGAGAGTATTCAACGATGATCTGATATTGTAAATTTCCTCACTTCCGAAGGATCCTACTCCAATCAGATAATTGATGAAGACCATCACGATCGACAAATACAACAAAATGGCACTGATAATGCTATACCTAAATCGGTGGTTAAGTTAGAAGACTTATACGATTTGAAAAATCAGTTTAAAAGGTCTGCCAATTCAAAGTTCTACAGTTCAACTCTGAACTACGAATTAGTAAACCTAGGAACCGATGATAAACCACAAAACGTTAATCTAGGCATCGGCTTAGCCCCTGAAGAAAAACTTGCGTATATTCGTCTTTTGAGACAATATAAAAATGTCTTTGCCTGGAATTACGATGAGCTGAAGATGTACGACACTTCTATCATTCAGCACACTATTCCTATGATTGACAACGAAAAACCTGTCCAACAGAAACTGAGAAAGATCCACCCCAATTTAGAAAATCAGATAAAAACCGAGCTAAATAAGTTATTAAAAGCCAGAATAATTTTCCCCGTCAGACATTCCAAATGGGTCTCCAATATGGTACCCGTTAGAAAGAAAAACGGAGATATTAGAATCTGCATCGATTTTCGGAATCTCAACAAAGCCTGTCAAAAAGACAATTTTCCTCTCCCACCTATGGAGCAGATATTACAGGCAGTAGCAGGCTCAGAACTGATGTCTTTCTTAGATGGATTTTCAGGATATAATTAAGTGCTGGTACATCCCGATGATCAGTTGAAAACCACATTCAAAACTAAATGGGGCACATACGCATATCGGAAGATGCCATTTGGTTTGATCAATGCCGGTGCTACATTTCAGAGAGCCATGGACATCGCATTCAAGGGTTTAGTCAATAAATCCATAGTAATTTATTTGGATGATATAACAGTGTACTCCAAGAAGTGAAGCGACCATCTCAGAGACTTAAAACAGATCTTTCAACGATGTTTAAGGTATGGGATTTCACTTAACCCAAAGAAATATTTTTTCGCACTAAGTGAAGGGAAACTTCTAGGATTCATAGTGTCAAAATCTGGTATTCACATCAGGCCTGACAGAACCAAAGAAATTTCTGAAATATCCCTACCTCATAATAAAAAAGCCATGCAATCTTTCCTTGGTCAAATCAACTTTGTAAAGAGATTTGTCCCAGATTTTTCACGAATTGTGTCTCCTTTGCAAACCATGATTAAAAAGAATTCAAATTTTAAATGGGATCAAGATGAACATGAAGCATTCAACCTGATCAAATAAGCTATTATTAATGCTCCATCTTTAGCAACCCCGAATTTCTCAGAATCTTTTATCTTATACACATTTGCCTCAGAGAAATCATATGCTGCAATTCTAACTCAAGCAAATCAAGAAAAAGCGGAAGCTCCAATTGCGTTTTTTAGCTCGAATTTACAAGGTGCTGAACTCAATTATTCAGACGTGGAGAAACAGGCCTATGCTGTTTTCAAAGCGGTCAAATATTTCAGACCTTTCTTACTTAAAACCCATACTAAGATCATAGTACCGTTTCCAGCGGTAAGAAATCTTCTAGTACAAAAGGATGTGGGTGAGAAAAGAGCAAATTGGATCACTGCTTTACAGGAATACGACCTTGAGATCAAGCCAGCAAACATTGTAAGAGGTCAAGGCTTCTGCAAAATGTTGGCCGAAGCATCGCAGATTTCTGAAAATTCATCTGAACAGGTACAACTGTATGAGGTAAGCCTAAACGATGCAGAATCATTATATGCTGACATCATTTATTATCTTAAGAACGGATATGCTCCATCACACCTAGATCACACTAAGAAAAGAGCTCTGAGATTGAAAGCTAAACAATATCAGCTCATAAATGATGTTCTTTTTAGAAAGAATTATGATTCTGTTCTTCTTAGATGTCTTGAGAAAACTGAAGCTGAAAAAGTTTTGCAGGAACTCCACGATGGACCAGCAGGCGGACACTATGCTGGAGATGCTACTGCACATAAGATCTTACGTGCAGGATATTACTGGCCTACGTTGTTCAAAGACTCACACAGTTACGTAAGGAAATGTCAAGTCTGCCAAACAACTGCTGGAAGACAAAAGAAGCCGTCCCTGCCACTACAGCCGGTAAACATCGAGCAACCATTCAGTCAGTGGGGCTTGGACATAATAGGTGAGATCGTTCCTCACTCTTCTAAGCAGCATAGATACATCCTCACGGAAACAAATTATTTTACTAAATGGGTAGAAGCAGTTCCTCTCAAGACAGCTAATTCTGAAAATATTATTGAATTCATAGATCAATTTATAATCACTAGGTTTGGATTGCCAACGGATTTAATGTTTGATAATGCATCATACTTTTATGGGAATGCAATGACCGAGTTTGCACTTAAAAGAGGGTTCAAATTGAAATATTCGGCCAACTACTATCCGCAAGGTAATGGATTAGCTGAGTCAACAAATAAAAACCTAATCAGGATTATTAAAAGAACATTTGACCAAAACCAAAACAATTGGCACAAAGCTTTGGTAAATGCTTTATGGGCAGATAGAATAACGAAGAAAGCTTCAATCAGCACTTCTCCCTTTAATTTAGTTTATGGGAAAGAAGTGGTTCTTCCAACTCACTTAGTCATCCCCTCTTTGTCTTTAGTACAATACATCGATGAAGTATCTACTTCCTCCATACAACTAAGACAAATGGAAATAATTAAATTAGAAGAACAACGAGAACAAGCTAAGAAAACCCATGCTCATCACCAAGCGCTAATAAAATCCTCTTTTGATTCAAGCATAATGACCAGAAAAAAATTTCAGATGGGAGATTTAGTTTTGAAATGGGATAAGGCTCATGAAGAAAAGGGCAAACATACGAAATTTCAAAAGATGTGGCTTGGTCCTTTTCAGATTGTTGAAGTCATAGGTCCATCAACGTTTGTGTTGCAGGATTTAGCAGGTAGAAGGGATTCTTTGCCTGTTAATGGACAAATCCTTAAAATATATTTTCCATAGAAGATTATTCTTCTATTTTGTAGAATAGTTTTTCTTTTCTTTTTCGTAATAAAACCAGTTGTAAATGGTTACTACAGGTATTCACGGAAAAGACACCAAAAATCTTTCAGATTTTGAGCTTTCGCTTGTATAAGTAGCAAAAAAATTTTGAAAGTCTGATTTTTATTATTGACAGATACAGTTAAAAAACTTTAGCCTAGATATGATACTAGTTTCAACTTCAAAAGTTTGATGAAAGCAACCTTTAGCGAAGGAATTGTTTTATATCAGCACAATGAAAGGTATCAATAGCAAAATAAGGCTTCTCTGTAAAACTGCTGTTTTCAAACTCTATTATTGTCGTCCAGAGCTTTCTTAAGGAAAAACAATGACTTCCTCCCCGCTAAAGAAAATTGCAGCATTCAGAGGAACAATCCGAGAAACACTATATCTCAAAGAATAAGAGGTCTCATCACGAGCCAGCTTATCATGATCACAGATATTATAACTTGCTGACTTTGCCAATACTGTCCACCAAAACAAGGCAACGACTCAAGATTGTTGCAATCAAAAGACAAGGGGTCTCATCACGAGCCAGCTTGTTCAGCAAAAGTGTAAATCAAGTGAATGACTGTGTCATAATTTTGGCTACCAAACCAAGACATTGTTCTTTGAGAATAAAAAAGGAAAAAGTGTCGATGTGGATTTTTCTTCAAAGGTTGTAGATAGCCTTAAGCAGGATAAAGGATCATTGCTAGGTAACAGGTAACCCTATCGAGGCTATGGACGCCTGCTGGCAGCAGAGGCTCTACCTACGACAAATGAGCATATTTTAAAGCCAGCACACAGAGAAGACTTTATTTTATCTTTAAAAAGACCAAGTAGTGGCTGATATAAGTACAAGGACAAGCCTGAGGAAGCAAACAATTAGAATAGAAAGAGGTTGAAACAAAATATCATTGATAGGATAAGGCATAATGTACTCTATCTGTCCA
This sequence comes from Pinus tabuliformis, assembly GCA_031772625.1. Lineage (NCBI taxonomy): Eukaryota > Viridiplantae > Streptophyta > Pinopsida > Pinales > Pinaceae > Pinus > Pinus tabuliformis. The sequence continues at coordinate 972,160,358 of CM062811.1, read as the reverse complement.
TAACAAAGCTTAGATTTATGAAAATTTTTCTGTTTTGAAAGATTATAAAAAAAAAATAAAAAATTCAATAGAAAAGCAGAGATAATTGGTTCTTCCAAGTGAATCGCCATTGTTGTGGCCACCAACAACCCCCCTCTTTGTTTAGTATTAGCAATAGCACTAAGCAAAGAGGGACCCTTAATAAAAAATTCAAAACATTTTATAAAACTTTTTGTATTAATACTCCTTGAAATTATGTCGCATCGCGTGGAGAAGATAAAACATTCCCTTATAAGCATAATAAAAAAAAAACTGCGAAAAATGCGAAATTCATCGCATCATTAAGAAACGCTCTTAAATGAAAATCTTAAGAAATCTCCGACGGCCGATGTGCGACGTCGCATATCGCAACGTCGCATAAGCAGCACACAATGATTTAACGACTCGTCGCGATTTGCGATCTGCGATAAACGCGATCTGCGATCTGCGCGATCTGCGATCTGCGATAATCCGATCTGAAAAAATTTGCGATGACACATCTAGGTAATGCGATGACGCGATGCTACTATCGCCCATCGCAAATTTCCTCGGCTCAACATTCAAGAAAATCTATCTATAAACCAAAATTAGGTGCGCGCCTTAAAAGAAATTAATGAAAATATGCCAAAGTGTTAATGAAGGACGGTTTTGTGTTTTTCGAAGAGTCAGTTCACGATGGGTGTCATGATTTATACATTCATAGAGGTTAGAGCTTTCGTTATGAAGCAATGAGCAGGAAACATCTAAGGAAAAGGGGAAAGCGTCAATGCTCAGAGAACAGAGAAGAGATGCCTTCATAAACGGATGCCGCATGCAACAGAACCACAGATTCCAGAGTGTCACTCAACAGATGTTGAGGTCAATAGGTGATTCAACATTCAGGGTCAGAAAGCTCACAAAAGCAGCATGTTTACGAAAAATCCTGAAACTTCTACCCGGTGAAGGAAAAAGCGCTAAAGGCGGAAAACGCACCAGAAAAGCCCGGATCAAAGAACAGAGGCAGTTTTCGATGCGCGATTAGCGCCTAGCGCTAATCGCACATCACTAAGAAAATTGTTCAGAAAGAAAATTCCCTAACTTGCTTAGTCATTCGCAAGGCCGGAAACCGAAATAGCAAAAGCAGAAGCAGTTTGAGAGAAATTTGGGTTATTACCAAGTATACACGCAGTAAATCCACCCAACCAGAAGATGATTCTCAAAAATATCTTCTAGTGTACTAAAAAGCGGTGCCAGCGCTTGCCATTTCTGTTTGCGTAACTCAAACAAAAGCAGAAGGCAACCAGCCGACTCTTCCCAGGTGAATGTTGAATGCTCGCAACATTAAGGAGCAAATGCAAAAATAATTAGGAATTAGATTCAGTTTTTAGAAATAGTTTTGCTTTAGAAGAAGGGCGGTCATTTAAACCGTATCCTAAATTTATGTAATTAAGTTAATTAGTTAGCAGTATTTAAACCCTTCTCGTGCATTTGGAGAAGGGTCCAGAAATTTGTCAAAAAACTTGTCCTCAGAACATGCACTTTTGCACCCTCCGAGGGGGTTTTGATGAATGGATGGATCAAGGTTTATTAATGTTTGCATTTGATGTCTGCTACTGATGTTGCACTTCTGTACTCTTAGTAGATGTTAGAGCAAGGAGAGATAAATCATTGTTGCTTGAAGCTTATGAGTAGAACCAGTCATAAATGGTACTTTTATCTCTTGACCATTTCCGCTTATATTCTTAAAGTGATATACAGTTTTAGTTGTTTATATGTTATTGCATGAATGTGTGAGTTACCATTTGGCACTTTTGTATGGTGGAGCCATTTATTTATGTCTGATATATGAATAACTTATTATGCGATATGTTGTTCACAACTGTTTTGCCTAACTTTTTATGCAAAGTAGTTCATCTTAATTGATTTCTATTCTTATGATAGATGAATGATCTTTATTACCAGTTATTGTCTGAAATAATTTTAGGTCGCATAATAGAAGAAATACATCCCGGGTTAGCATAGATTCTATGTGCTATTTTTCATTTAGATTACAATAGCATAGAATTAGTTTAAAAGTTTGAATTAGATTAGCTTTAAGTACTCTTAGATCAGCAACATCCAACTCTGCACACACACACACACCCTTAGATTGGGAAACTGGTCCCATTATCCCCCGTCGGACCCGCTATAACAAACGGATAAGGAGCTGCCAACCAAGGTCCGGACCGGGTGGGTATCCCCCTTGTTGTCGACCTAATTTTCGGGGCTTCAACAGAACCCGACCAAAGCCTGTTGCCCTTACTGTTACCAATTTGACCACGAAGTAGTCGATTGCCCCACACTGATTGCTCAGATGTGGGAAAAGTGGGTGCTTCTGGCTAACCCTACTCAGAACGTCCAAATGATGAAGGCTGAACCCCGCGCGGAAGATCCCAACATAAATATGATGCTCAGAAGTGGCACTGCTACCGGAGAAGATAAGGGGAAGCAGCTAGAGGCGGATACATGGGTCTGTAAGGCCCCCCATAAACAACCAGAATTTGACTTGGAGCGTGCGAAGGAAACCTTTATGGAAGCCAAGAAGAACTTTGTGGAAGCTTCTACTTCGAATAGTAAGTATCAATTTGGATCAGAGAAGGATAATTCTATGCTAACCACCTTCTTGGAAACCTGCATGAAATTACTTAGGGATGCTAAAGAAGTAAAAGGTTTGCAAGAATTGATAACTCGATGCGCATGAGCGGATGAACCGTGAATGGTCCAGAAGTTAGGCAAACATGATTTGTGCACAGGGCAGGAAATGCGATTGACTATGCATATCAGAGACTATGAGATGGACCAGGTCATTTTAGATTTGGGATCCAACGCGAATGTCCTACCAAAACAGACTTGGGAGCGCATGGGTAGGCCCACACTACAATGGTCTCTAATTCAGTTACGGATGGCTAACCAACAAAAGATTCTGCCCATGGGAAGACTGAACGGGGTTACAGTAGACATTGATGGTGCTAGCACACAAACCGATTTTGAGGTCATAGAAATTGTGGATGATAGTAACCCCTATCCTGCATTGCTAGGGATAGATTGGGCAACGGATATGAATGGAGTCATCAACCTCAAGAAATGAAAAATGATATTCGAAAAGAAATCTCTCCGCATAGTGGTTCTGTTGGATCCAGTTGAAGGGGCACACTATACTGAGCCAGTGCACGATGAAGACAGTGATGGTGAATTGGACTGTATCTACCAGATTATAGCGCAAGATCAGGACAGGGTAAATCCAACAGCGGATGGTAGACTCTCATGGGACCGTGATAGTTCTTGCACGTCAGACTCAGATGAAGAAGTTGAATGATGGCAGAACCAACTGCATGAAGTAACCACCCTAAATTGTAATAGGATGGTGACAATAGGGGCAAAGGAGCAGCCGGAAGTATCCGCGAAAGCATCACGCACAACCGTGGCTTCAGGAAAGGGTGCAGTTCGAAAGATATGAAGGAAAGGGCACGGATGTCAGAGGCAGTCCCGCGCACGTATCGGAGAGCGAAACGAGATAAGAATTCCTCTCCAGCATAGGCTACAGAGGTAGGAGATGCAGACACCTGACCAGCTTAGAAGTAGTAGGCCAGAGCCACCCCAACAAACTGGTTCACCAGCAGCTGGCGCCAAGGGTAGTAGGAAATCAAGGAACTTACGGATACCGCAGGTTCATTGGACCTGTAATAGATGACAGAAGGGAGCTTAGAAAATACAAGGTAGCCGCAGGCCCCGCAACATCAATAAACTCGGGGCACGGCTAAGGATGCAAAGTGCACTAAGATGGGATAGATTCAGCAGCGTAGCATAGGAACGAGCTGTGACCCTGCTATCATGGTTGTGCTGACACTTATGAAAGAACACACCGGCTAACTGATTGGATATCCAAATGCTTGAGAGGAGCTTGCAGCCCAGGCTAGCAGGGAAGTTGAGAACTCACACCAAAGGTGCGAGCACCTGACTAGGAATAGAAACTACAGTCTAAGCGCCCCAAGAAGTTGAAATAAGGCGTGGGACTATAAACAAGTCTGTGGAAAGCCAGTGCAACAAAAGGATTCTTTACCAAGTAAGACAGTCCACAAGATCATAGTTGCACCCCAAGGATTGTGCTACTGGGGAGAAAAGTAAAAAAATGACTGTTAGCAACATTAGTCCTGACAAGAAGGACAGGTTACGTCAGAGAGGAGCAGGCGGTGGGACATTAAGATGAGAGGTCTGGACTAGATATGCAAAGATCTGCCGACTCAACGCCACTAATAAACTGGAAAAGGGGGGAAGGAATTTTTTCAAAGCTCATAAGTTGTGGCCAGTACTGGAATATTGGCACTTTGAACCAGCAAAGAGCAGTGCGTACTCGGCTACCAGGCACCCCATGAGTACCATGGCCAGAACCTGAGCATGGTTCGTAGAGGAAATGCAACTGAATCAGGAAGAGCCCGAGGATGTGACTCAGGTTCCCGAAGTTCCTAAGTCTCCACGCACACCATGACCCAGGAAGAACAAGCAGACGGTAGGAGCAGTTCGGGCCTCACCAAGATTCAACAAACGGTCGGCAGTTGACAAAGGCAAAGTAGTCACCATCGAACCTGCTGAGGACGACGATGATCTGCAAGCCCTGATTGATCAGATCGACGCATAGGCTGAGGAAGAAGACGATGCATTCCAACTTCTGTCACTACCTTCATATAGTTCTCTGTGGACCGGGACGACCAAGATACCCAAGGACGTGGACGCTGCAAAGACTACGCTCCAGAGCCCGCTTCTTTCAGATGACATAAGGTTCGAAGGGTTACCGATGGGGCGCATTCCAAGCCTCAAGTTCGAAGATTGGGACCTTGCAGACAGTGAAAAGTTCCCCGAGCTGGCTGAAGACAAGTTATTGCCACAAAAGTGGTTACTAGGTGTGGAGAAGGTGGGACTACTGAATCTCAGGTGGATACCTCACTATCACCACACGACCATCACCATATTTGTGATCTGACAGCTGCTCTGTCTCGTACATGATGGATATCTCTGGTTGGAGGAGCCGATCCTGATCACAGCTAAATTAATCCACCGAATTACGCACCTACCCCTTAAAGGGAATAGCCCCATAGACATAGCAGGAACAAGTAGCGAGGGAGGCCTCACCGAAACAGTGAAGGCGAAATACCAGCTAGAAAAAGGAAAGTGGGGGTATGTCATTGCAAGCATCAGCGACCACAGGGTACGAGTCGCCACTCAGCTACTAGCTGGTAAACTCATGAGGAAGTGTCACGCAGATGAGGTACCAACCCCTGTCATTGCATTGCTAGGACAGTGCACCGAAGGGGTTCAGTTCAGTTGGGCACAGTTTTTATGCGACGAATTTCTGACCAATTATCAAGAAGCACAGGACAAAGGTAAGACATTTCATTATGCATGGTTTCTTTTATCAATCCTTCTGGTTATAGGCGAATTTCCGCAAGAGAGCCAGTTTCCCAGCATTGAAGATAGCCTACCCGAAGTAGTGTGGTATATTTCACTCTGGGCTACAAAGGATGCAGCAAGGGTTTCTGTGATTCGAGCATTTTGGACCTCCATGGAAGGGAATATATGGACACAGATTGCTCAAAGACCGGGCATGTCCCCCACAATCTACAATACTTTTCAAAACACGGCCGAATTTAAAGCAAACATGCATCACTTGTATTTTTGCGCTCGAAAGGATCCAAAGTGATCATGGGTCACATTTCTGTTCATTGCAATAGATAATGCCATTTACGTGGTATTGGTAGCATTACCTCTAGAATGGCGCACCCCAAACAAGGCCATTCTCGAAAAGTTGGCAACATAATAGCAGAAGAAGGAATGCCAGCAGCGACTCACTCAACTGGCCGAAAAGACACGTCAAGAACAATAGGCCGCTTCATAGCAAGAGGCTACCAAGAGCCTGACAACAGAAGAGAACCAGGCAGATCATCATAGGGACTTGGAACAAGACCCGCAACAAGAAACGGAGACGTAGGACCACCTCAAGCAGTTGCGCACCAAGGAATCACCAACCGCTTGAAAAAATTCCAAAACAGCAAAGGCTTTGGAAAAAGAATTCATGGACAGTAGCCAGCCAGTGAGCAATGTTCCCACAAGCGCGTTGACTGAACTAATCATCGAACAGACATCTGTGTTGGGGGAGATTCACGCACAGTTGTAGGCATTACAAGAGCGACCCCCGGGCAGGGTCACCCGACAACCAGCAGAAGATACAGCCACCGCTGAGCAGATGGTCAGCACGCACACTCCACACACCCTACCATTTCCAGAAGGTGCGGTCCTAGCTGCAGCCATAGGCGAAGAATGTAGTTGGGAATTAAATCTAGCTACCCTATCCAGGGAAGTACTATACCAACTGCAAGAGGTAGTAACTCAAGAGCTCCGTGCCAGGGAAGGTCACGCTTTCCACATCTTGATAGAACAGAAGGCAAAGTTATAATAGGTCAGTCTCCAGCATGATGACTTGGCCGCACGCTACCAGGAAGTAGAACAAGTTGTGATGGAGGCATGTAGCAAGGTACTAGAGCTAGCCATCACCGGGGACCTCCCAACAGCTACCAAGATCCAGCACATGGCAGAAGGATACCGTACGGCCCAAGAAGAGGCTGCAAGAGCCTAGGTGTTATAGACATATTTGGGCACTGCAACCCCAATCACATATGTCAACAATCAAAGGGCTCTTAAACCCCTAAAAGTGTTGTTTCACACCCTAAAAGATCAAGGTCAACTGATTACATCATTTCCCAGAAGTTCTCCTTGAAAAACCACTCAGAACTGGTCACAACTGGACCATACAGATTGCTCCATGCTAAGGGTTCGATGCATACTGACTGTAACACTGGCCAGGGGTGATGCATACTGAAAGAGCCTTCTGTAGGGTGCAATGGGTGAGAGTAGACAAATGGTAGAGACAGTTTTCTAAGTGGAAACCCATAGAATCTTCTAGAAACTTTAGATATGACACTTACGTCTTTGACTTCACCCAGGGATGAGTAAGAGATCATGAAATCTCCAAGTGGAACCAAGAACTATCAATGAAATGACACTAATCAGAAACCCAGAAGTTGACTCACCCCTCTGCAAATATCTATAAATGGATCCCTCATCTCAGAGATCCAAAGGGGCTGGAATTTTGTAATTCATAAGGAAGTGTTGTTGGTTTCTCTTTGAAGACATTGTATTGTTGGATGGTCTTGCTTTTCATGAGGTGAAGAGGGCTTTCATGCTGGGAGGATGATGCTGGATTAGACGGCTGGGTTATAATCCTCTCTTCTACTTCTACTATCAATAAAGTTATTTGAGTTTTCCTCCATATACTTGTGTACTTGTAAATCTTGTAATGGTGAATGCAATTGTATGGTTAATGTGCTTCTAATTCTGCATTGTTTATGATATTATAGATCTCTATGCTTTGATGGTGTTTTGTTGCTTTGTCTCTACATGTGTTCTTTAAAGCGAGACAAGTGAGAAAGGAGTGGCAAGCTCTATCCAAGGAGAGAGGAAACAAGCAAGGAGCCAAGCGAAAGATTAAGGTTGGTACTCTCTGCTTCTCCCTTATCTATCATACATAAAAGAAAAAACAAGTTACTTTGAATTGTTTGTTTCTAAGATAGCTACCCATCTTAGTGGGACTAGCAGATCAAATAGACACTAGTTTTCCTGGAAACACCAGGGGGACCTAACATTACAAATTGCAGAGCTCCGCCTCAAGGCACAGCCATCCACACCTCCAGCAGAACAAGAACGGTGCCACGGCGAAATTCTAGCCAGCGTGGAAACAATGAGGAGCATTGTTCGCGAATGCTCAGGACTTTAGGTCAATCCCTAGGTATACTCACCTCCCTCTAGGAGGACACAACCATAAAGCAAGTGGAAACCCAGGCGTGCAAGTTACAGTAGGCCTATGACACTGCTCGAGGGGCTACACAGACGGTCGCTATCATGCAGCGGTTGGCCAAAATGAAGGAGGCCCAGGCTTTCAAGGCCCAAGTTGACGTGGTGCGGCAACAGGAACCAGTACTTAAAGAATGTATCCAACCCTGGCTCGACAAAGTTTTTAGAGTCTCTACAACTATTGAAGGCAAGTTAGTGCATATGCAGGCCGTGTGTGATACCGAGAAAGCAACTGTAGGTGGTAGGGATGCATTAGCAGCTCACTTGGAGAAGGTACAGAGGCTCGTAGCTGAATTTGTTGCAGGGACAAGCGATATGAAGAAGTTGTTGAACGACCTCTATGTGAAGATTCCCACACTAGCTTAGTGACTCAGGACAAGTCATGATGATTTTGTTGGGGGACTGTTGGGTAGCAGAAGTGCCACATAACGGTCTTGGGGCACGAAACCTGAAATTTTGGGTAAAGATGGGTAAAGACTCCGTGAGATGCACAGAGCGCAATTTGTAATAAGTTGAGTCAAAGGGTAGTCCGCCCAAAAATAATGTAAAGAAATGTAAGCAAGTCGGACCACCCATGGATCGTGGTCCATGGAAAGGTATAAATAGAGCGAGGCTCTATGGGTAGAGGTAGTTAGCTGTTTTGGGTATGATCTTGGATGTGAAATGTAATAGGTTTTTGAGGAGAAAAGTCTTGAAGCGTCTGTAAGTCCGAGTCGAGGGATTGGGTAGTGGATAGAGGCTCTATAGTTGTGTGTGTAGAGGCATGGAAGAGTCCACAGCTGTGTGCGCAGACCCCTGCAACTGAGTGCATAGGGCGGATCTGGATGTATTGGTGAGGAAAGTAAAGAAAGATAAGTTGCTTCTAAAATTCTGTGTTAAATATGTATTATCGCGGATTTGGCTTTTGTATGGTTAATATAACTATTTGATTTGTGCTCATATGTTTATGTTATGAATATAAGTGAATCTGTGTTTATCCTAAGTGCGCTAACTAGTTAAATCTAATAAATGTTTGCTTAAAGACTATAAAAGGTAGATTGAACCTATAAACAATGCACTAATAAGTAGTTAGGACTATTCTAGGTCCGGATTTGCGTGAAGCTATGGAACGGTACGAGAAACCTCCAGACCACATCAAGGCATCCCAAGGGTGCGGAAACCTGGTTCCAGCACCCTCCCCTACTACCTCGGGTGAGACCTCAATCCGCACTCTACGGGATGCTGCCAAAAGGGCCAGTAGCTACGGGATTTGTTTGGCTAAATAATTCTTCCAAAAATGTGTTAGGCCCATATAAGCCAACACTCTAGAAATTGCGCAATCTTGTTTGGCAGCCTGCTGGGCTCCAAAATTGCGCAATTCTACCAGTCAGGCTTCATCCATAAAATTGTGCAATTCTTCCCAGCATGACTGCTCAACCTAGAATTTGCGCAATCCTAGGCAGCAGTTAGCTGCTCTGCCTATAAATTAAGCAAATATTCTATGCATCCAGCCCAGCTCCCTTCTAGAAATGCACATTTTCTCCCAACAATTGAGTAGCCTTTTGCATGTGTAGTTGAGTTGACCGGTAACCTCCAGGACCGAGAAAAACTAATTTGCATGCAAGGGATGCTTCTCCCAAGGCAACATGCTAAGGCAGCCCTTGATTCAGGGATCTACTTTTAGCAGTGTTGGGACAAGGTCCCCTAGGGTCAAATTTGGGGTTAAAAGTCCAAGTTTTGGGGTAGAAAGCCCAAGTTTGTATTTAAAGTGAAAAGTCTCCGCAGCTTATGGTTGCGGAGTGCGTAGATGTAAAGTGTCATAAAGGGATTCCGCCCTTCTTGTATGTAAGTTGTATCAGCTTTAGAAGATATACCCATTGCCCGTGGACCATGGGATTGTATAAAAAGGAGAGTCTTAGAATACTTTTAGGCAGAAGTAGTAGTATTGATGATGAATGTAATGGATCATTAGCGAAAAGAGTGAAGAGTTTTAGAATAGAAGAGAGGCTCTACAGCTGTGTGCACAGAGGCCTAGGGTAAAAGTTTGCAGCTGAGTGTGCGAACCCCTGTAGCTGAGTGCACAAGGTTGTTAGAGTCTCTAATAAGATCTGCAGTACTAATAAAGAAGATTACTCTAGAAATATCTATGTTTGATCTATTTACTTCTGTTATGAATAAATGTAGTTATGTTATGTTGAATAATGGGTTCATGATTTAATGCTATATTGATGCGCGAATCTATATGTTTTACATTTTTATCTGAATGCAAGTAATAATGTCTCTTCATGCGATGAACATATTAATGCATATTGAAGTTATCAGATACTTAAGTCGATCTAGGTAAATATGGAATTAAGAGTAATTATGAAAGCATGTAAGTGGTTGGTTCGCCTGGTTAGGGTCCACGAACAACAGTTGTAGGCCTTCACAAAGGGCTAGAGGCCGATTAAGAGAAGTATATCGACAAGCCCTAAAAGGTTATCAATCTGCGTGAAGGCAGAATTAGGGTACAAAGCAACATCATAACCATCTTTGGGTGCGGAAACTTGGTTCCAACATCCCCCCATACTGCTTCGGGTGAGGCTTCAGTCCACGCTCTGCGAATTGATGCCGAAAGGGCCAGTAGTGTAGGGATTTTCTTGGCTAACTTAATGTTGAACCTAGGTCAGGGCCCACTAAACCAACAAATGGTTTCGTTGCCAGGACTGGGTTTTGCATAAAGAGATGTGTGATGTCACATCACTGGAATCCAACTAAGAAAGAAATTGAAGACTAGTTGGATAGAAATATCCACAAATTCGCGATGCAAGAAGACAAGAATCTGTGATTGACGAAAGAACAATGGTTGGATAGATACCTGTACATAGAGATACATGAAATCTTCTTCTGTTTCTTCCAAGTTGAGTTATATGAGTGGATCGCTAAATTGGAATATGACCAAGGAAGGTGGAGGCTTGACGGTCTGATAGTGTGGACCCCGAAGTTATTGTGGAGATTGGAAGTCTCTGAAGATAAGATCGCATGCACTATCAATCACTGGCTTGAACATATCATAGGAGTATTCGTGATAGAGTTCATGGTCGATACTTCAGTCAGTTACAGTGAAGCAGAGCACTGCTTCTTCAAGGGACCGCGAGGTAAGTATTTAAGGTCTTTAAATACTTGGATTAAGATGCTCTTGCATGAAAAGTGTGTTATGTAGTTAACTTGATGTTTGGAGCTACGGGAAATGGAAAGATCTTCAGGGATAGAGGGAGAACAAGCCCTGAATATAGCCCGTTGATTGAACCTCCTCTGAGTGATGACGAGGAAACAACATAGGCTTCACCGCAAAGCGTTGTTGAGTTAATAAGATGAGGGTTCCCATGAATACCCCATCCACCCAACCCAACTCCACATTCACCTCCACCACATACACCTTCGCCCACACCGTCACCACCTCCCCCACCATTCAATATGGCGAATTTAGTAAAATTTCCCTTTTTCAAGGGCTTGGGAAATGAGGACCCGGACTAGTTTTGGTTCATCACGAAGGCCGTATGGGAAGCTCAGGGCATAATGGATGATCAAATGAAGAAAGAAACGTTGTTCGTTGCTCTACAGGAATGCACAGTGACATGGTACATCAAGTACTGCACTAATAACCTGATGGCTTCATTAGTAGATATTTAGATAAGAAATTCAATAGGCCTAAGTCTAAAGCACAATCAATTGTGCGATTCAAGGAGATCAAGATGAAGCCTAGCAAGACACCTTGGGATCTGGATTAGAGATTGAAGTGCACAACCTGTGAAGCTAACATGAATCTTACTGATGGGAAGCACCGCGGATGGTTTGTGGCTTTGCTCTTGCCTCATGTGAGGGTTGCTTTATCACAGCAAAAGATTGGGACCTCGGTGGAAGCCCTGGAGATTGCGATGAGATTGCATGAGACACCGATGCAAGAGGCTAATATGGGAGTTTAGCAAATTCTTGCGTAGTTGCAGAACCTTTGCCTAGATTTTCAAAGTCTAAAAAAGGATAGAGTAGTTCGGCCAGAGGGGCACAAAGAAGTTTGGCGCCTAAAATGAAAAAGTCAGGGGCATGACAAAGATAATTGTCCAGTCTTCACGAATTATGTTGCAGCAGGAAGGCTGATGCCTCTAAGGTCGAAATCTCAAGCAGGGCCAAGTACAGGGCCCGCAGTATGGTGTGCTATCTATCAGGTAGCTGGAAAATATGTGACAAACAATTGTCACTTGCTATAGAAATTTGTACAGACACCGCAACAACTCTTCTACAACTTCTGTCAATCTGTGGGTCATGATGAGTGTAGTTTTCATAGCTATGAGCTAATGATGTATAGAATGCCCACATATAGAGTGCACGTAGAAACTCGACCTCCAGATCAAGGTGTTGGGGGATCATGAGGAGGATTTTAGGGGTGCAGTCGAGGCCGAGGTGGAGAAGGACCTGGTAGAGGTTGGGAACAGGTTATTTGCTACAACTGTGGGGGACCAGGACACTACGTGTGAGAATGCATGAATCCAATGCGCCTATCATGAAAATATTGCACTCAGTTTGACCACGCAATAGAAAACTGCCCTATATTACTAGCTAAGATACACGAAAAAGGGGTGCAACCTCAACATCCTACCCAGAACCTGCAAAAGATGAGGGCTGAATCCTGAGAAGAAGACCCCAATGTGAATATTATGCTACGAAGTGGAATGACAACTAGAGAATATAAGGGAAAGAATCCTGAAGAGGGTGAATGGGTCCATAAAGCTCCAGAGAAGGAGGTTGGCTTTGATTTGGAGTGCGTGAAGGAAACTTTCATGGAAGAAAATAAAAGCTTTGCTAAGGCCTCTACCTCGGGAAGTTAGGATAAGTAGTATGAAGAAATGGACCCATCCATGACTACTACATTTTTGGAGAGCTATATGAAGCTGCTACGAGATAGCAAGGACATAAAGGGATTATAGGAGTTGATCAATAAATGTGCTGGTACTACTCCTAAGGGACCGCACGTGGTCAAGAAAATTGGTAAGCATAAGGTAAGAACAGGGCGTGAGATGAGGCTCACCACACAAATAGGAGAATATGAAATGGACCAAATTATTCTGGATCTAGGGTCCAACACGAATGTTTTGCCTAAATAGAATGGGGAAAATTAGAATGGGGGGACCTATGCTGCAGTGGTATCCTATTCAACTGAGGATGGAAAATTAGAAAAATATTATCCCCATGGGAAGATTACAGGGAGTGACGTCGATATTGAAGGTGCGAGTGCATTGGCTGATTTCGAAGTGATAGAGATTGTGGATGAAAGAAATCCCTACCCTGTGCTCCTTGGGATTGACAGGGGTATCAACATGAATGGGTGATCAATTTGAAGAAGCGGACGATGTCATTTGAAAGAAAATCTCTCCGCGTAGTAGTATCGTTGGACCCTATAGAAGGACTGCGCTACACTGCACCAGTCCACAATTATGAAAGCAATGATGATTTGGACCAGATTTATAAGATATCAGCACAAGATCAAGATTGGGTCAATCCGACAGCTGATGGAAGTATTGCATGGGACCGCGAGAGCTCCTGCACCTCAAATTTGGATGAGGAATTGGAACACTAGCATAATCGATTACAGGAAGTGTCTACTATACGCTGTAACATGATGACCAAATCACTGTGTTACGTATCATTAGAGGTAAGAAGTTTGCCTTACTATGATTTTTTAATTGACGTGGATAAATTTATGGATGCATTTGAAAGGGAAGTGCCAGAGAAGCATCACTTTCAAGCCTTGTACTTGGTGCTACGCCTCCAAGATGGTGGGGTACGCATAAAGACAACTTCGATGGATGGCACGAATATAGAAGAATGATGAAGGTGCGGTTTGGTCACCCAATGTTATGATTGATAGAGAAATACGATGGAAGGAGTGATCCATGCGATCACTTAACCAAATGGACTGATGTTTATGGAGCAAAACCACAACCAGAGTGGGTGCATCTGTTCAGCCACACCTTGGATGTAATACCTATGAATTGGTACTTGGAGACAGAGCTCTGCCATGGCACAGATGAATGGGATATTTTGAGATAGGGATTCGTGATGACATTCAGCTTTGAAGATGGATTTGAGTGCATTGATGAAACGTTGCAGGTGGTCAAAGTAGTGATCTTTAGAATACTACAGGATCCCTTAGAATTAATTCAACCAGATTGGACCACCCAGCTGCACCATGCGTTGGAGTGCTACAATGTGACTACTGAAGAGGAAGATGAGGATCTAAGGAACATTAACATCTCAAAAATATAAGGTCACCGTGAACTTGAGGGGCCGCAGATAGAAAATCCAGATATCACCTCGCCACTGAAAATGAGACAAGTGAACATTTGGGCAGAGGCGGAGCCGAGTTTTGCGAAGATAGGGGACTACTAGGATGATGCTATAGTAGATAAGGTCGTTGAGCTGCTCCAGAAATACTAGGACTTGTTCCCTACAAAGTTTCATACCTAAAAGGGATAATAGGAAATTTAGGAGTAATGAGGATAGCATTGAAATCGGATGCAAAGCCTGTGAAGCAAAGGCCATATCGCCTCAATCCTAAGTACAAAGAAAGGGTCCGCTTAGAATTGGACAAAATGTTAGTAGTAGGAATCATTGAACCAGCGGAGGACTCCGACTGGGTAAGCCCTATGGTAGTTCAGGAAAAGAAGGAGAAGGATGAAATAAGGATATGCGTAGATCTTAGGAAGATGAATGACGCGTGCATGCATGATACGTTTCCGAATTCGTTCACCGATGAAGTGTTGGATAATGTAGGAGGACAGGAAGCATATTTGTTCATTGATGGGTTCTCGGGGTACCATCAGATCAAGATCGCACCAGAGGATAGAAGTAAGATGACCTTCACAACTGAGTGGGGATGCTTTCAGTATACTATAATGCCTTTTGGACTGAAGAACGCAACAATGATCTTTTTTTGCGTAGTGATTGCGACGTTCAAGGACTTCATTCAAAAGTTTCTAGAGGTATATCTCGATGATTGGATGGTGCTTGGGCTAGTGAAGTGCCATGTAGCTAGCCTACGCTTGATGCTGGATACATGCCGAAGGTATTAGATCACGCTCAATTTTAAGAAATGTTTGTTCTATGTTCCTTTCAGAATCTTGCTGGGCCATGTGGTATGCAGACAAGGATTAATGGTGGACCTAGCTAAGATAGCAGTTATAATTAATTTGGAGGCGCCAAAAAGTGTGAAATAGCTGCGTGCAACGCTGGGGTATACAAGATATTATAGAGAGTTCATCAAGGGTTATGCCTAGATTACTGCGCGATGGAGAAGCTGCTAAAGAAGGATGCTACATTTTGTTGGAATGAAGAATGTCAATGAAGCTTGGATGTGTTAAAGAAAAATATGGTCACCGCGCCTATCCTAGTCTTCCTGGATTGGAAGAAGGAATTTCATGTGCATGTGGATGCATCATGTATTTCGCTCAGAGCAGTACTGACATAGGCTAGTGAGGGAGATTTCGATCACCCTATAGCGTTTGCAAGTAAGAAGTTGTCTAAAGCTGAGAAGAACTATTTAATGATAGAGTGCGAAGGTTTGGCTATGGTGTACATGCTCCAGAATTTTAGACACTACTTTCTAGGAGGACACATTAAGATGTATATAAACCATTCTCCATTGAAGTACCTGGCTAACAAGCCTATGTTGGGGGGAGAAGATATGGAAATGGCGGCTTTTGTTTCAGGAATATGATTTTGAAGTCATTGTGAAGCTAGGATGATTGAATGCAAGACCAGATCATCTGTCGTGCATTGAAATAGGAGAGGATCCTACTAATTTGGAGGAAGGACTGTCTGATGTGAAACCCTTTGCGGTGTGCATAGCTGACAATCACTTTGCAAATATCATACACTTTCTGATGACGAGAATGGCTCCAAAAGGGTATACTAGTCAACAAAAGAAGGAGCTAGTGGTGCGCGTGAAAAAGTTTTCTATCATTGCAAGACATTTATATAAAATGGGCTAGGATGAAATTCTATGACATTATGTGCCTGAGTTTGAACAGAACGTAATCCTTGATGAAGCTCATGGAGGAGTTGTGGAGGACATTATGCAGGAAAAGAAATAATGCAGAAGATTTTACGCGTTGGGTTATGGTGGCCAACACTGCATAAGGATTCCAAAGCTTATTGTAAGGCATGCGATGCATGTCAGAGGATGGGCAGGCCATTGCGGAGGGATGAGCTGCCTCTAAATCCACAAGTATCATTGTAACCATTCGAGAAATGGGCAATTGATTTTGTAGGACCAATTCAGCCTCTAGGAAAGAACACGGGTGCATGGTATATCATCACCACGATTGAGTATTTGACCAGATGAGTGGAGGCGTAGCCTGTAAAGGATTGTATAGGGGCAACAACAGCAATGTTCCTCTTTGAATATATGTTGAATAGGTTTGGTTGCTCGAAGATTTTGATGAGCGATCACAGTGCACATTTCCTTAATGAAACGATCAGTGTGCTAACGGAGGAACTCCAATTTTATCATGAAAAGAGCACGCCATATCACCTACAGGCTAATGGGATGGTTGAATCATTTAATAAGATATTGGAGAATGCCTTGATGAAGGTTTGCAATGCACAAAGGAATGATTGGTACATGCGCTTACCTGCGGTGCTATGGGCTTACAAAACTACTTATAAGAAGCTGACTGGATAGACACCCTTTAGGCTGATCTATGGCATAGAAGCTATGATGCCAATGGGGTATATTGTACCTAGTCTACACATAGAAATGTTCATAGGAATGGTGGATCATGGAGCCCTGGAAGAGAGGCTTGCGCAACTAACAGAGCTTGAAGAAGATAGATTTTTGATGCAGGGTTACCCCTGCACATACACACAGTATGCATAAAAATGCATAAACACAATTGTCCCAAGTATTTAACTCTGCAATGGAGTCAAATCTTCAACCATACATGGTTAAGGCCCTTTTAGCCATAGTTCCTTTAAATCGGAACTCAATCACCCCGCCAAACCTCCTATCGGGACTTATATCAATTCTCACAGCCTTCGTATGAGACCTTATTAAAGCCTTTCCATTCCTCCTTCTTATCGGGACTGCTAAACCCTTCATAACCTTCAAACCACACTTTAACCTCTCATATATAAACTTTCCCTTTAATACATCGTTTACATATGTTTAATGTATAAAACCTTCTATCGGGCTATTTTCACTTTATAAACCATTACAAAGGAAAATCCCACAAAACAAGCCTTCCCACCTTTTGTACAGCCTCTGCACAGACCCCGAGGCTACCTCCATCACAATCGGCCATCGCTCCATTCGTGGGTCATATATACATACCCCATCAACCCTCCGACTCCGATCTCCATGACTATCAGAATCGTTAACACTATGTTTCAATTAAATGACTCGGCCTCACTTTTTATGAAATACAAAGGAAAATCCATTAACCCTACTCTGAACCATATAAGGTCAGACTTCAAATGTTTATAAGTCATGTTAACAATGATTGTCAGGTCTGCTCCTTCCAAGTCTTCCACTGCGCGACTCTGATCTACCCGATCACCGATATTCGATTACCGAACACGCCGATCTCTGATTGCTTATCGGCATCGACGTATGTGCATTCCCCTAGTCAGAATTCCACTTGAATGCCAATCCGATATCTCTTATGGAACTGATATGGGTATAAATCCTTGCCTATAAATGCTTCAAATCTAGAACTCGATTCCAACTAAGTTTTGCACTCATTTTCAGTGTAAACTGGATTTTGGCTTGCGAGACTTAATCTTTATAAATAATTCCACTGATGCGATGTTTCGCCTTTCTCCTCACGACATCATCTGAACCGTTGATCCATGTGATCAAATGGCTCCTGTGCGTTCCTCTGCACTTCTCTATTCTTCCTTTTTCACTTAGTTTTTGCGCTAGTCTTCAGTTCTTCTGTGGTTTTCTCCTCTTCAAAGGTTTCGCCTTCTTGCTATTTCCGCTACATGAATCCTCCTGAGATTTACTCCTCTGTAAATATCACTTCACTTCCACCTCAGATATTCACTCTTCTCCTCAATTTGATTCAAGGATCCTTTTACGATTCCTCTAAATCAACTCTGTTCCTCTGCGTCCTTCAGAATTCTACCTGCAACCTGTTGCAGAGCCTACGAATTCACAAGTAATTCATACATGAAATACTTCTTCAACATACTGACACAGTCAGGAAATAACATCTCCATATATTAATATAAATAGTGAATTACATATCTGAGACTCTGAGTCTCGCACATGCCATTTTTTCAATATTGCGGCCTCCTCCCCAGACTTTGCCTGTAGGCTTACATATATTCTAGAAGTTCTGTTGAAATATCTTGGTTCGACTCCTATGTCCACTGAATCGACTCCTAAATCTATTGAACCGACTCCTAGATGTACTCTATCCTCTATGTCCACTTCTATTCTCCATTTAATGCCTAAAAACTCTCTCTCGCTCCTAGAATCATGAACTGTTCTAAGAGTCCTAATTAACTTTAGCCTCCTTTGTCATTATTGCCACTCATGTCCTCATTTATTCGAGAGCACTTACAATTTCCTCTCACATATCTAATTAAATCACTTAAAGGCCTAGATATTACAATAACTTGAGAGTTAGAAAAACTATTTCCTAAAAATACATGACCCCCTATGTCTACTATTTACAATGATTTTCCATTGGGTGAATGCTCCTGCATCAATTTTTGGCTGGATTCCATCAGCAAGTTCAAAAGGAGTGCAAAAAGGCATGGCATGATCCACACATCAAACTGCGCACCTTCAAGGTAAATGATTTAGTTTTATTATATGACAGAAAGTTTGATAAATTTCCAGGAAAGTTTCGGATGCATTAGTTGGGGCCATATGTCATGAAGGAAACTACTGTTGGTGGAGCAGTCTAGCTCGTGAAATTGAATGAAGATCCATTTCCGGGGAAGGTAAATGGTAGCCGATTGAAACCATACATCGGGGATCCTACCAGATGACTATATGATGGAACCACAGTCTTAGTGCTCCAAGCAGCTGAAAGGAGGCACGAGACTATAAAATACACTGCCTGGGTTGTAGAGCTACGCGACTGGGGAACTGCGCGGGATGGAAGAATGTCACAGCATCAACAGAAATGTGATGGGAGATGCGCTATAGAAGGAGAGACCGCACAGGACAGCGAAAAAGTGACCGTTACTATCATTGTTCATGATTTGACAATGAGAAAATGGCTAAGAGGAGCGGGAGTGGAATTTAAGGTTGAAATTAAGAGCGAGATATTTGAAAATATACTGCCAATCTAGCATTTATGAGCGGATTTTGGGGGGAATGGTTGGATTTGAATTCGAATTTTCCTATAAATTATAGATGATCACCCAATGAAAAACACTTTGCATTTGGAGAGTTGATGTGTCGTGTTATCGGTTGCACATGAATCCTATGGTTTTTGAGGATTTGGTGGCCACTTTAGTGTTTGACAAGCTACCTAAAGAAACCTAGAAACTACTTAATAGCCTCATGTCAACGCCAATGGAAACTACAAGTGCTGGAGGATATATGGCCTCTAAGGGAGTTTCCCCTGAGGTCATAAGTGTGGAGGTGCCTGCAGTGGTGCCAAAATCACCAAGGTCGCCTAGGCCGAAGCCTACGCCGGCAGGAGAGGCTTCCAAGATGAAGAAGGATAAATAGAAGGCGACACAGCCGGTGCGCAAGTCACCAAGGAAGCATTAGAGAAAAGAGAAGCCCACCGTGCAGGAGAAAGGAAAGGTGGTAAACCTAGAGTCCAACGAGGGCGCAAAGGAAACTGATATGGGCACAGAGGACATTGATATTGAGGGAGTAGACCCTATCTCAAAGCTACCAGAATACATCCCTTTGTGCCAGGGCAAGGTAAAGGTCCCAAAGGACCCTGATGAAGGAAAGTTTCTCCTTAACATGCCCCTACTTCCAGAAAACATAACATTTGAAGGTCCGCTCTTGGCCTGTGTCCTGCATATGAAATTAGAGGATTGGGACTTGGGGGACACTGAGCGGTTCCCCCACCTATATACTGATAATTTCATGTAGAGAGTATTCTACAAGGACTTGAGTGTCACTATGCTGGAGCCGATGAAGTGGATTCGTGGGGTGGAAAAGGCAGGATTGTTGAATCTGCTATGGGTGTCATATTACCACCGCGCTCCCGTAAATTTGATAGTTATAAAATGGTTGTTGTGCCTGGTGCATGAAGGGTGCCTATGGTTTGGAGAGTCGATCCCTATAACTAACATGTTGATCCATAGGATCATCCTATTACTCGATTTAGGGCTAAATCCGGCCAAGGAATTTGGCGGAAAGACAGGCGAGCGTGACCTCACCGAAAGGATGAAGGACAAGTCTAAGCTTGTCAAGAAGTCACACGGATATTCAATTTTGAGTATTATGGACCCTGCAATGAAGGTATCCACCTAGATCTTGGCTAGGAAGGTAATGAGGAAGTGTCACATAGATGAGATGTCGGCACTAGTTGTTTCATTAGTGACCCAGTGCGCGGATGGCGTACAATTCAATTGGGCACGCTACCTGTGTAGTCAGCTCCTCACGAACTACAGGTAGGCACAAGACCATAAAAAAACATTCGACTAATCATGGTTGTTGTTTTCGATTGTGCTGGTTGCATGGGAATTGCTAAAGGACAACTAGTTTCCTCCGATCACGAAAGATTTGCCAGAAGCAGCGAAGTTTGCTTCACTATGGGCCACGAAGGATGTTGGGCGAGTCCAGGAGAGTAAAATATTTTTGATGCTGATGGATTCAAGCATCCGTGCAGCCATCAACCGCAAGCCACAGTTGTCACCAACTATTTTTGACCAGTTGTTGAGATACGCAGAGTTCAAAGCGGACTTCCATTGTATCTTCATCTTGGCATGCAAGGACTCAGAACAAAAGTGGTATGATCTACCATACCTCGTGACAGATGATGCCATAGCAATGGTCCTCGATCGTTGGGTAGCTGAGTGGCACACAATATCGAATTTGTCCACTGGGTCTAGTAAGTCCATGTTAAAGTAGAAGAAGGAAGAGGCCTAGTCGAAAATTCAGCAGTTGGCTGAAAAGAGAAAGAGGGATGATGAGGAGAAGGCATGCACAGAAGCGGAGTGCACTGCCAAGGAATGAGAGGAAGAATGCGACTCTAATAGAAGTTAGAAATCACCTTCACCACAGATAGAAGACAAAGAGTGATCAGAGTAGGGTGGTGCAGATCTGGAAAGTACTCCCTTCCAGGTGAAGTGGAATCAAGAGCAGGAGAAGCAAGGGCCACGGAAAAATACCAATACCACTAAGTAGTCCCTGGACCTGATCACCTTGACAAAGGGCGACTTAGATGACATTGGGGATAAGGTAAGGGACGTGACAAAAGAACTACTATAGTAGTTAGAGCAGTAGCAAAAGAAAGCTTTGGTTGACATTCGGGTGGGTCCGCATGAGCTACAAATCCAAACTACTCAACTTCAGGTAGGGGTAGGGCAAAGCAGCATGACATCAACTAGTTTAGTTTCAGGAATGACTAAAGCCACGGAGATGGTTCGCTCTTTGGATCCTCATGCCGTCGCGTTGCCTGATGGAGCCCTAAGTGTGGAGGCAGATGCTGATAAGGCTGCTTTAAGGAACATTGGTCTCAGCTTGACTACACTTCCAAGTGAATTCCTTCACACACTACAAGCAGGTGTGATCGCAGAACTTAGGGCCTGAGAGTAGCGCCCACAGAGCCTAATCAACGAGTTGAAGGTTAACAATGAAAAGATGTTCATTGAGAAAAAAACAATGATATACACCTAGAAGAAGGTCCAGGAGAAGAGTGAGTGAACCACAACAATAGTAGCAGAAGCTTGTAGAACTGTTCTAGAGCTGCACATCCCAGAAGAGGCGTCGTTGCAAGCCAAGATTCAGAAGTTGGCTACGGGTGTGTACAATTCTTAGACCGAGATGGTGACAATTCAGTTTGAGCTGAACCTCAATATTATGGAGCTCAAGTTGAGGGCACAAACTTCAACTCTGCTAGAGGTCAGAGAACAGCACAGGGCAGCTGTTAAGAATGCAATCGTTGTAGTAGATTCCACGGTGGAAGAATGCACTGCGCTCTTCGAACAATCAATGGAGGTCCTCACGAGTCTGCAGGAAGATCTCAACCTGCAGAGGTTTAATACTGAGGCAAGGGAATTATAGCAGTAGTATGATGAATCTAGAGCGACAACGTGCACGGTCACCATCACAGAGAGATTGGCCAAGCTCCAGGAAGCAAGGGAATTGAAAGAACAGGCAGAAGCAGCATAGCGAAAAGAGGCAGTCCTCAACGCCAGATTGGGGCCTTGGATGGATGAGTCCTATGTGCTTTCTGCCACCATTGCGAAGAAGTTGGTCAGCCTGCAGACAACACAATAGAAGATCTAGGCATATAGTGCAGGACCAACAATGGAGCAGCTGGTGGAGTAGGTCAAGTAGGCGGTTACACAGTGTACAACTGAAGTTACAGTGGTGCAAGTGGAGCTAGGAGGTCTTCTCAGTAAGATATCCATGCCAACAGAGTGACTCGGGGCTGAGTCACCATATTTTTGTTGGGGGCGTGTTGGGAGAGGGTCCCCTAGGGCTAATTTTGGGGCAGAAAGCCAAGTTTTTGTATATAAAGTGTAAATTCTCTACAATCTATGGTCGTGGAGCACATAGATGTAACGTTTCATAAAGGGTTTCCTCCCTTCTTCTATGTAAGTTGTGTCGGCTTTAGAAGATCTACCCATGGCCCACGGACCATGGGGTTGTATAAAAAGGACAGTCTTAGAAGAGTCTAAGGAAGAAATAGTAGTATTAATGATGAATATAATAGGTCATTATTGAAAAGATAAAAGAGTTTTAGAATAGAAGAGAGGCTTTGTAGCTGTGTGCACAGAGGCCTATGGTAAAAGTTCGCAGTTGAGTGTGCGGACCCCTACAGCTAAGTGCGCAGGGTAGTTAGAGACTGTAAGAAGATTTGAAGTACTAATAAATAAGATTACTCTAGAAATATCTATGTTTGATCTATTTACTTCTGTTATGAATAAATGCGGTTATGTTATGCTAAATAATGGGTTCCTGATTTAATGCTATATTGACGCGCAAATCTATATGTTTTACATTGTTATCTAAACGCAAGTAATAATATTTGTTCACATGAAGAACATATTAATGCATATTGAAGTTATCAGATACTTAAGCCAACCTGGGTAAATACAAAAGTAAGAGTAATTACAAAAGCATGTAAGTGGTTGATTCGTCTGGTTAGGGTTTGCAAACAACAGACGTAGACCCTCACAAAGGGCTAGAGGTTGATTAGGAGAAGTATATCGACAAGCCCTAAAAGGCTATCGATCTGTGCGAGGGAAGAATTAGGGTAAAAAACGACATCATAACCATCTTTGGGTGTGAAAACTTGGTTCTGGCATCCCCCATACTGCTTCGAGTGAGACTTCAGTCCGCGCTCCGCGGATTGATGCCAAAAGGGCCAGTAGTGTCGAGATTTGCTTGGCTAAATTAACATTGAACCTGGGTCAGGGCCCACTATGCCAATAAGTAGCTAGAGGTTGTGTTTGAGGATCACTTCAGAAACCTCCCACCAAGTGTCGCTCTTCCTAGATTTGTGGCATGCATGTCACATCTTCGATCTTATCAAAACTTATGAACCAGACGTTACAGAGCCCATTCCTCACATCAACCTTGTAGCTCTGACATCCCACATCACAACTAGGAGTCATTGGCACATTCAACTCAATTATTTTGGGGTAAGCCTGTTTTCCATGTCTTATGTTGAATTTCTGGCGCTTTTTGTGTTTCACTTTGTATGAATTTTGTTTGCTTGATTTTAGTGAGCACTTGTTGTCGTTTTGATACATACTAGCTTGTACTAGCACAGTTTCAGTTTTCATTAATATCTCACTCTTGCTGCATGCATGAACTACTTTTCATGAATGGCTGTCGATTCGGCGACTCACCTCAACCACATGAACATTGTTCCATTTTTTGAATCTTTCTTTCATTGTCTTCATGCACGATAATTCACTTATGCTTACACTCAGTATCTCCATGCATTCACATTCACATTCACTTTTAGTTGCCCATCGGTGAGTCTGGGCAGCCTTGGCCCGGACTCTGCCTCACCAAGATAGCATTGTGTAATCTTGAGAGGGAAGGCTCTGTCTTCCTCTCAGGAAATGTGCATTTTTGGCTAGTGACTATCCTCCAATCTTGAATCAAACAATTATGGGGGAAAACTATGACTGCTAGCCCAAAAAATTACGCAATGCAGTTACTAAGCCTGCAACCATTGCCAGCTGAGATTGTGCATTGCGTGATTTCAATAATCAACAACTACGTTAGACTGTGCATTGCTCAGTTCCAGCAGTCAATTACCCTCCTCCCAGCCCGGATTATGCCTTGCGCAATCTTGGCAGTCAGTCTCTTGACCTCCTTGCAGAAATTGCGCAACCTTCATGATCAGTCACATAGGTATGTTGCAAGTTAGTTCTCAAGTTCATTTTGGTTTTCAACTGACAGATTGTTTTCCATGAGTGTTTCCATGTCTCCAAGTATCATAAGTGTTCATCTGCCTCTCAGTAGTACAGGTACAATGGTTTCTAGGAGAGCAAAGTTGAAGACACTGTTCAGAGCACACTTGGGGATGCAATCGATGAAGTGTCTATGGACATTCCTACCCATGAAGACATAAAGATATGATGGCAGCAACATCACAATGAGCAACATCATGAACAACAACTAAAGGAAACATACCAGATGCAAAGAATGCAAGAGGAAGGTTGTTGACAACATAGAGGCAGAACAAAATTGCAAGCTCAAGAAGATCCACTTGTGGTGAAAGAAACTTTGGAGACTCAGACTATGAGGTGACGATGCGACACGAAGATCATGCGAAGGCAGAGAACGAAACAGAGAGGGAGTTGCATGTGCTCAAGAAACAACTCAAGGAAGAACAGGGACTACATAGACCAACATAGACAAGAGAATGAGTTCAGAAAGAACAGGTACAACAATGGGTGCAACATGCACTCACGGATGAAACTACGCCCGTACAAGTTAAAGGTCCATCCTAGTAGCTGGGACGAAGCAAACATGATGAGTAGTGTCGTTGATCACATGTAAGGGAATTCAATAGCATGCATGTCATTGTGCGCACGCATGTGATTTAACCCATTTGGCACACTCACTTAGGCAAATACAAGAAGAATTTCCAACCAGAGCTGAACATGTAGTTGAAAGTTGATGCACATGACCACCAACACACACTAGAAGATAAACATGTACACTATGCATCAGTGTCTTACCAGTTCGGATGCACCCAAGAAGATCATGCGCATGTTAGTAGACGATTTGAATGGAGGAGCCACACCAATGCACCGGGATGCAACGGAGGCAAGAGTTCGCTTCAGCAAGATGTCACCATGGAGCGCATGCACACCATCACGGATGACCAAGCTTGGCATCAGCTCACCACCTTCACCATCACAAGCATGTCAAAGAGTTGGTCTCATCACAATGGATCGAATGTCAGTGATGTCTTGCATGGCTTGCTCAAGCCATTTTGTCTCACATGGGCACATGTGCATTGTAATGTAACGTCTTGTCAAGTGGAAGTTCAAGTGTCGATAGTTGGATGTAATAGTCATAGAGTAGATGAAGAGTCATGAGAGTAGATGAACTGTCACAAAGGGGAATGCCAGGGTCACCCCACCCTTTGCTATAAATAGAACGTCATAACTCATTGTAAAGGCTTTCGGTCAGCCAAGCTTCTGATAAGACTATCTTGGAGAGAGCTTGGATAGCATTGTAATGAGCCTTGGCTTCTTCACTACGTAGAGCTAGTATATCTCTTTGGAGGAGCAGGCGATTATGGTTGTAATGTTCTGCTGTCAGAACTAGTGGTTAGACATGGATGTATTGTATGAAAGGAGCTTACACTTATTGATGTAATAGAGCCAGCATGTTTCATGCATATGTTGTATTCTATTCTATTCTATCTGGTTTAATCTAAATGATATATGTATTTTTTGCTTCGCATGGATGTATGGACTATTCTGTGTATGTATGTATCAATCTTTCTAAAACATGTTGTTGGTTTAACCATCACTTTGGATTGCTAGCTAACTTTCCTTCCATGTTGTGATGCATCTTTTCTTGTGAATTCCTTTCTTAACTCTATGCTAGCACAGGTTTCTAAGGGGCCCAGTCATCTCAACCCCCGTTTGTTTGAACCTCTCATGCACATTCCTTGACTTACTGCAGCTGTCACACCCTTGCTACAAACAGGGACATCTTTGTTGGCTATGTGGGGCCTGACCTAGGTTCAGAAGTCATTTAACCAAGCAAATCCCAGTAATACTGGCCCTTTCTGCAACAGTCTGCAGAGCGCGGACTCAGGTCTCACCCGAAGTAGTATGGGAGGGTGTTGGAACTAGGTTTCCACACCCTAGGGATGTCTTGATGAAGGTTCTGGAGGTTTGAAGTCCAAACCTGCATGCTTGTGCTGCTCCACGCGGCAGCCTGTGCGCACCTTTGTAAGGGGCGCGAATACAGTACTATCCTAATCTCGATCCTTACTCCGCTATTATATTAGTGCTTTGACTTAGTTTGTGTGGGCCCAATATTCTTATTACTTATTCAACTTTCAAGTAAGTGCCCGTAATCAAAACCAATATAAATGCATAAAGATAAACAGAAACATAGATGCACAATATCCCGAATCAAACTTATCTTTATTAATAATCCTTTTCAAGTTCAGTTTAATTATAGACCTGACTCTGCCCTGTGCACTCAGTTGCAGGGGTCCGCACACTCAGCTGCAGACTCTACTAGGCCTC
This sequence comes from Pinus tabuliformis, assembly GCA_031772625.1. Taxonomy (NCBI): domain Eukaryota; kingdom Viridiplantae; phylum Streptophyta; class Pinopsida; order Pinales; family Pinaceae; genus Pinus; species Pinus tabuliformis. Next base: position 972,133,520 of record CM062811.1, on the reverse strand, counting down.
TGTGGACTCATCTGTAGAGCCTCTTCCTACTACTACAACCCAATACACTTCAAATCCACTTCTATCTCTAACCATGCCTTCGCATCTTTCTATTACTACCTCCTCAAAAAATATCTTTACACTTAGAGCCTCGCTCTATTTATACAATCCCATGGTCCATGGACCATGGGTAGGCTGACACAACTTTACATTATTTTACAATTCTTAGGGTGGACAACCCTATCACTCATCCTAGACTTTCACGCTCTGCGTCCATACTTCGTGGAGTATTTACATTACATTGACCAAAAATCGGGCTTTAAGCCCCAAAAACATGTTGTGGGGGGATCCGCTGCCAAACAGGCCCCCAACAAAATCATCGTGACTCATCTTGAGTCACATTACTGGTGCGGTGATCTTTGCGCGAAGTCCATCCAGCAGGTCTCGCGCAGCTTGGGTGTCCACAACACTGTTCTGCTGTTTGTTGTACTTGTTGCACACGTATCTCTAAACTTTCATGGGCAGTGTCACATTCCTATCTAACCGCATAAAGTTCCTGCATTTGTGCCAGCTGCCCTTCACTGGTAGCTATAATTGTGAAAACTTCATCGATCCATGGTTGGATGTGTGGTTTAAGCAGAGCTTATTGTTACACAGTAATTTTTCACTGCCTTCACTCCAGTGCTTCTACTGTGTCATGTATCCAAGTCAATTGAACAAATGCTCTCTTGTGCTTCCAATTGACCCACTTTTCCTAAGTTATCTGCCTCATCACGACTATGGACTTAATATACGCACTAAAGGGCGCTCATAAACAGTCTCGCCGCGCTGCCAGCGCGGAAGTACATCTGATTCCCGCGATGGTTCGATTTCATGCTCCAGCACGAGGTTACTTATTATCTTTAGCGATGATCTAACTGGCTACACTACTCACTAGCGATGTCAGCACTAAATCTTAGTTATGTACTCGCGATGATCCAGATTGGGTGAATTCGTTCCAACAGTCGGCCTTCTAGATGTCTCCAAACCTAGTTGTTGGCATAGTTTGTGTCGCCCTTCCTTCTCTGGTATGGCAGTTCCGTCAATTGTGCTACCTTCCTTGGTGATAAGCTCTCTCTTCCACCTTTCATGGAGACTCCTCCTATTTAAACTCTCACCATTGCTATGCACTGCTATTTTTTTATAGATGGAAAATTCTTGGATTGAGCAGTGTTGTTAGTGTTTATAGATAGCTGGTGTGGGTGTGACAAGTGTGAGAGTGTTGATAGCTTGTGGAAGCTTGTGAAGTGCCCTTAACATTGTGTAAAACTTATGAGTGAGAGAGACTTGTATGTTGGGAGATCCATATTCATAGAGTGAATGCTTGAGGAACATGCTAGTTGGATCCCTCTGAGAAGGCTTGTGATGTCAAGACTTTGGTTGTAAGCTTGCTTTCATTTCATTATTAATACAATCAATGATGTTTTCCTATGTCTTGTATGTAATTTACTGGATAGCTCATGACTTCTTGACTTTGTGAGTAAATAGATCATTATTGTTTTCCGGTTATGTGCTTTGTTGTATTTCCTTTGCATTGTTTCAGGTTGATCACTCATTGGGAGAAGGAAGCGGAATCTGGAGCAGCGCAACGAAACTCCATCGACCACCGGTTGAGGTAGGCCTCCAACTATGACTGTTTAAGGAAAACTATTGTTGATCTATCCTTTTTTGTGACTAGACCCACTCTAGGGCTAGAGGGGTTGCCTCTGTCCGCAGAGGGAACATTCCTGCATCACAAATTGGCGACTCCACTGGGGAGTTTGGCCTATGTTATTCTCTTGTTTTCTCTTGTTTTGATTTTTGGTTTGGTATCTTTTGAAGTTTGGGGATTAGTTAACAGTCTTTTGAGTTTCCCAGGCTGATTTGGGAAATACCCCTATTTGATTAAAGGATTGACTATTTTTGATTTGGAAGTTCTTGTTCACCTATCATTTTTTTGAGCATCATCGCGGATTAAAATTTAACAGTCGCGCTGTCATCGCACTCACCATTTTGTAATATCCTGTGCATCGCGCAATTACGTCTCACAGTCACGATGACCCTGTAAATCTGACCATCGCGGAAAAGTCGTGTACTTCCACGCTGACATCGCTCTGTTGCTGCGGTTAGTTCTTTTTAAGCACTAGTTGCTTGTGTTTTACCCATGCTGATTCTTGTAGGATTGATTTTCTCAATTCTGCCTCTTGAGTCCATCAGTCCTGCTAGTCCCTTGCTTTTCTCGCTTGCTTAGTAGCTTGTTTTTCACTGTTTGTGGTTAAGGCACTCTTTTTTCAGCTTTGTTGAATGAACCTTGCTCTTTTGCCTATGTGACCTAGTTCGTTATTTCAAGCTTCTTGAATCAATTGGCTTGGTTGCTGGTTGCTCAAGGTTCATTTGCAACTTTATTCTTGATTTGATTGAGCCTTCCCCGTTGCTTGTTTTTGGTTGATTGTTTAGTGACTGTCATTGAACCCGTCCTTAGTGTTGGTTCGATTTCTTCTCACTACCGAACATAGATCACAATTGTTTGGATCAACCGGTATTTTTTTTCCACACTTGCGTGTTGCTTATTTGCTTCTTCTAGATTTAAAGACATCAAAATAAAAAGTTTGAATTCATTTAGCATACGAAAGTGAAAGTACATTTGCATTACTAATTTTCATGTTTGAGAAATTGGAAAGCAAATTTTAAATCTTTCATTAGTAGTATTGATGCATCATGAGATTAGTGTATTGATGCATTGTGTTTCTTAGTGTTTGCATTCGCTTGTCTTGGTTTGGGAATGAACTCTCTACCTTTCTATAAGTAGGTGTTCATCGAAATGAAAGATCCTTTACTCATTCTAGATGCATCCTAGGTTTTTGATATACATACGGTAGGGCCTGGAAACTGAAACATAATTCAAGATCAACTCTAAAATGAACTGAATAAATCTAACAATGAATTGGAACATAATGCACACTATATAGAGGTCTAGGCTAGAGACGTGCTCCGACGTCATTAAACCTAGTCACTATTTTTCTTACTCAAGGTTGGGTGATTCCTCCTTTTGTTACTCAATAGCGGTCTAGTATAGACTTGTGCTCCCATGTATCATCGAGTATATGTTGGGAGACCCCACTAGGTTATCATCCTTTATCCCTAGGAATCTGTGTCTACCGCCTTGCAAACCGTAACGCACCGAACACAGCATTCGGGGAGATTGACTGCCATTCGGAAAGTCCTTGGTTTTCATATGATCGCCAAGGTGTATATGCAGTTTTACAGGTTGTTTGGTAAACCTTTTGCCTAGTTTCTCTAGCATAGTCACTTTCATTCCTTTTCAGACTCCTTAAAAGAAAAGGTCCATCTGAGCACTTGTCCTTTCAGGTTCGTTAAACCTCGAAAGAGATAGAGTCACCTTTTCATCCTTTTCTCGACTCTTTAAACATGAAAAGGTCAAGTTTTGTTCCTGTGTCATAAAAATTTATTGCCCACGAAATATTCCTGGTAACAGTTCAAGTTCTTAGTTGTGATAAGAGTGTTTCTCAGGCTCATTCCCGATGGCAACATTCCCCGAGTCTACCGGCCAAGGTCTTCCCCCAGATGGGAACCCTGGTTCGTTTCCTTCTTTTGGAAATTCCGGTGCTCCGTACATGGCAACACTTTCCTTGCCTGGGTTAACCATCGGTTTACCCGTTTGGTTGTTTTCAACCTCAGTGGTCCCGAGTGTCATGACTCCTGTTCCACCATCTCCTTCGTCTGAACCACGACAAGACGATTCCAAGGTGGAGCTTGTGCCTTCTTCCCCTGTTTCTTCCTCCTCCTCTCCTCCTTCGCCTGGTGAAAGTTCCACATCTAGTAACCAGGAGACTAAGAAGAAGAAGAAGACGAAGAAGAAGGAGAAGTCCGATAAACGCGAGGCCACCTATGCAGCTACTGCTCTGAGTACATCTCAGGTCGGACCACCTTCTGCTCCTCCGCGGAAGGTTAAATTTCCTTGTAAATTGTGCAAGGGTGACCATCTTCTTCGTGATTGTCCTGGCTTTCCTAGGATTTTAGAAGTATGGTCTTGCAATCCGGATCATCCCTCATCATCCTCTAAAGCTCATGAAAATGCTACCTTATCAACTGGCAATGGTAAGAAGAAAGGGAAGATTCGATTCCCCTATAGGCTATGTGAAGGCAACCATCCCCTTCACCTTTGTCCGCTCATGGATAAAGCTTCTGCCGTTTTGGAAAGTCTTACAGCTTCTTCACCCCAACTTCCCGTTGGTTATCAGAGGCTCTCTTCAGACCCTCTCCCCATCGACAAAGAGATTGACTTAGATTCTTCTCTTGTCTGTCCTCCTCCTTCCGAGCCTAGTTGTGCTAAGCCTATTCCAAACCAACCATTGGTTGGAGAGAGTGTCGACTTGGGTTCACCACCTGTTGATCACTCTGTTTCGGAAGAGCGTCATGCTCATGTTCTTCTCGTCTCGTCAGATTCTCCTGAGTCCGAAAACGACCCTCCTATCCCTGCTGGTTAAGAGGGTCCTTCTTCGATTCCTGTAGAGCATGGGGGCAATCATATGATACCCCCACCAAGTAGTTTAGTCTTTTCCTTCGACTGGAGTCATTTTACCGCCTTCCGCCTTCCATCCCATGTGCCTTTCCAGATTACAGTACATGCCTATGATAAGGCAGTACCTGGCACTGTCTTGGATGAGGGTGCATCTGTCAGTGTTATGCCTTCCACTACTTGGCAAGCTTTGGGCTCCCCACAGTTTGTGCCAGTTGCACAGAATCTGTTAGTGTTTGACGGAGGAACCAGTCAACCGTTAGTGATCCTTCCAAAGTTCCCTGTTACTTTGGGAGGCAAAACCGTCTATATAGACGTGCTAATTTCCCAAGGTGGTTTAGATTTCAGTCTTCTCCTTGGCCGTGACTATGTTTATGCCATGGGGGCCCTCGTTTCTTCACTTTTCCATGTGGTTTGTTTTCCACACGATGGAAGAATGGTGACCATTGATCAATTATCGTTCTTTAGTCCCCCGCTGCCTCCTGCGCAGCTATCATCCCCTCTCAGTTCTTGCTCGCAAGCAGTACCTTCTTTGCCACAGGTCAATTATGTGGCTACCCGTTCCGTCTCCACCTCTGCTAATGATCATGCAGATGGTCTCGTACATCATGTACTGGGGGCATTGGAACCCGATCTGTCATTGGTGCATCATGACATGTATTCCTCCCAGAGTGCGTTTCTTCCATCCTGTGAAGACCTCTTGGGAGCCATGTTCTCGTATGGCCCATGAACAGGTGTCCAAGGATAGTTTGATCTTGTGTCAACCTCGTTAAAAAATGAAACAAGGAGTCTTGAGCATAGTTCCTGATCTTGTGTCAAACTCGTTAAAAAATGAAACAGCGGTTATGAGGATAGTTCTTTTACTGTGTCAACCTCATTAAAAAATGAAACAACTCCCTTTTCCAAATCGAGTCTTTGATTAAGATCTCATAAGATCCAAGTCGAGTCTTTCCAAGATCTCGAAAGTGAACCTTCATTCCATCCACCTCGTTGAATGCAATGAAGCTTGGGGGGCATGTACCTCGATTTCAATTGTTATGCTGGGGGCATGTGAGCTTATAACAAGCATATTTTTTCGTTTCAAGCTTGTGTAAACATGAAACCAAATCCAAGCAGAGTTCTCCATGGTTCAAGCTTGTGTAAAATGAACCCATACCTGATTTACATCTCGTGATTGTCGTTTATCCGCTATATTCTGCTAGATGAGCCTTGGTTGTTTCATTACATCGCCACCATCTCTTTGGTCGATCATATGCTTTCACTTGGTTGTTTATCCTTTCCCAAGGAACCGCAGCGGTGAGTGGTTTTATTGGCCAGCCTCTTGACCATTACATGTTTTGAGCAGTTCCACCATTACCGGAACCAGTTGCTACCCTTTATACCACTCATTCCTCTAGGACGAGTTTACTTCAAGCCCTTTTATGACTCGTAAAAGATGAAAAGATTGCCGAGTATTTTTTTCCCTTTTTGACTCGTTAAAGAGAATAAAAATGGAGGTTTGCTTTCAGCGCTTTTTCGACCGTTTAAAGACGAAAATATTGCCGATTTTTCCCTTTTGACTCATTAAACGAAATAAGAGGTGGTCTGCTTTAAGCTATTTTCCGACTGTGTAAACACGAAAATATTGCTGGGCCTTGGTCGTTTTGGGTTCGTTATTGGTTGCGAGACGACGTGATTTCGATCGCTTTTCTACTTTTTCGGGTCGAGATCACTAATCACGAAAAGTACTCCTTGATCGTAATGGTCAAGCGGTTCTTTCGAGTATTGTTTTATACTTTTTCGGGCTCGAGAGACACAAATCTACGAAAAAGGACCCCCCTAGAGTTTTCTTTTCCGTGTCTTTTTCAAACTCCCTAAACATGAAAAAGACTCCGAGTTTTACCTATGTTGAACTCGCTAAACCCTGACGACATTGGACTCGTCACCATGACGAGACTCGAGCTTCTCCTTCCTAGGGCTCGTTAAACCATTTCTAGGTTGGATTTGAATGACGGTCGAACTTATATTACAAGCATATGCTATCCCCTTCAAGCTTGTTTTCAAAAATAATTGGGGTACTCGCCAACAATGGTGGGGGAAAATTTGGAAATCATCATTGGCAGCTAGTCACTCTTGAACATCGACACTTTTGCTTCTTGTCGGGTTGGGACATCCATACATTGTCATTTGGCCTTCTGCGGGTTTGGGTTATCATTTAGCCTCATTCCATCCGATTCACGTTGTCTCCATCGAGCCTCTAATCCCTTGGTACCTGAATGCTGCCACCCTCCGGAGTCGTGTCACCGACATGTTCAAGAGTATAATCCTTCTGCAGTTTACATCCTTGCCTCCTCCTCTGATACTCTATTTTTCCATCTACTGCTTGTTCCTTATCTCGTGTCGTTGATGGGGGAAACATTATGGCCCTCTTGCGACGGATCGTCTCCTGTCGACATCAACTCATTATCCAGGAGATTGATCTAGAGATCCCCTTTGGTACCTTAGAGCTTGCATGCCTCAATGGCAAGTTCTTCGCACCTGACAGTTGACTTTCATCATTGGTCGTCGATTGGGTGATTCCACGAGTGTTCGACTTCAGCTCCTTCTTCACACTTCATGGATTGTGCTAGATAGTACCTTGAGAACCATTGGCATTATTGGTGGTTTCTCTCGTGCTTGTTAACAGTTTTCATCATTGATCGGTAATCAAGTGACTTTCTATCATGCTCAACCTCAGCACATCTATTCGCATGTTAGAATCTGTACTATGATCGGATGGGTTCAAGACCCCGAATTCAAATTACATATGTTCGGGTTGCGTGGATTGGTTCATGATTACATGACTCATTGATGGATGGTTGTTACCATACCTTTATTATTATCATGGTCTTATTAGCTGGATGGTTGCGTCCATACCACAGGCCTAGTTCTTATGTCTTTTGGATGGTTGTGCCCATGCCTAAGACTACATGTATTTCACTATCAGAGATATCATTTGTACTTGCATGTAGGTTCTTCCAGATGGCGTTCCAGCTCAGTCAGTTTCATAAAGCATTTCACCCCTCCCACTCTCTCGGGCTTCATACTTTAGGAGGCATCTGTTACACAGTAATTTTTCATTGCCTTCACTCCAGTCCTTCTACTATGTCATGTATCCAAGTCAATTGAACAAATGCTCTCTTGTGCTTCCAATTGACCCACTTTTCCTAAGTTATCTACCTCATCGTGACTATGGACTTAATATACACGCTGAAGGGCACTCATAAACAATCCCGCCGCGCTGCCAGCGTGGAAGTACATCTGATTCCCATGATGGTTCGATTTCATGCTCCAGCGCGAGGTTACTTATTATATTTAGCGATGATCTAACTGGCTACACTACTCACTAGCAATGTCAATGCTAAATCTTAGTTATGTACTCGCAATGATCCAGATTGGGCGAATTCATTCCAACAGTCGGCCTTCTAGATGTCTCCAGACCTGGTTGTTGGCATAGTTTGTGTCGCCCTTCCTTCTCTGGTATGGCAGTTCCGTCAATTGTGCTACCTTCCTTGGTGATAATCTCTCTCTTCCACCTTTCATGGAGACTCCTTCTCCTATTTAAACTCTCACCATTGCTATGCACTGCTAGTTTTTGATAGTTGGAAAATTCTTGGATTGAGCAAAGTTGTTAGTGTTTATAGATAGCTGGTGTGGGTGTGACAAGTGTGAGAGTGTTTATAGCTTGTGGAAGGTTGTGAAGTGCCCTTAACATTGTGTAAAACTTATGAGTGAGAGAGACTTGTATGTTGGGAGATCCATCTTCATAGAGTGAATGCTTGAGGAACATGCTAGCTAGATCCCTCTGAGAAGGCTTGTGACGTCAAGACTTTGGTTGTAAGCTTGCTCTCATTTCATTATTAATACAATCAATGATTTTTTCCTATGTCTTGTATGTAATTTACTTGATAGCTCATGACTTCTTGACTTTGTGAGTAAATAGATCATTGTTGTTTTCTAGTTACGTGCTTTGTTGTATTTCCTTTGCATTGTTTCAGGTTGATCACTCATTGGGACAAGGAAGCGGAAGCTGGAGCAGCGCAACGGAACTCCATCGACCACCGATTGAGGTAGGCCTCCAACTATGACTGTTTAAGGAAAACTATTGTTGATCTGTCCTTGTTTGTGACTAGACCCACTCTAGGGCTATAGGGGTTGCCTCTGTCCGTAGAGGGAACACGTTCCTACATCACACTTATTTTTGGTGTGTGACGTCTAATTGGTCCTTTAGTGCCCTTGCCTGTTGTAGTCTAGCAAGTCATTGAGTAAGGAAAACCATTTGGACAGTGCCTCGGACACTGTCGTACTCCTGCTGCAACTTGCGCGCCTCTGTCTCTAGGTGTTGTAGATTCAGGTCTTCCTGCGGGTGCGTAAGCATGGTTAGTGCTTGCTCCAACATCCCGGTACAGTTCTGTGTCGCTTGGCCAATTTTCTCCAACCCCATATAGATAGCGTGAGCACGCTGCTCTCTCACTTCTAGGGGCATAGAGGGTTGTGCCTTCAATCACAGCTCGACGATCTCCAGGTTCAGCTCCAACTGAACCTTCGTCATTTCCTCCCTGGCCTCGCAGACTCTGGCCTCCAATCTATGGACCCGCTCTGCTGCTAGTAGTTCTGCCGACACGGCCAACTTTGGGACGCTCCTACATGCATCCTCTACTGCCTACTCTATTCTGCAAGCCTGCGTAACCAACTCATCATGCTGGAGGCTGAGCTGGTCCATGTTGATTTTCTGCTCATTCAGGACCTAGATCACATAGCCTTCCCGGGTGCAGAGCTTTGCAATGACCCCATCCTGCAGCTGGTACATAATTTCACGTGGCAGGGATGACAAGTTCAAGCCGATGGCATTCATGCTGCTCATCACAGCCCAGTCACCCTCGCTTGCTGCTGCTAGCACACCTTCGGGAAACACGAAAGGGTTGTCCATACGGGCACATAGCATCTGTTCGGCCTCGGCGGTTCCTGTTGTGACGTACTAAGCCATTGTACTTGTTTGGGGGGGCTGTACCTATAAGCCTTGTAGCTGTGTGCTGAGCGCCCCCAACACAGTGTTTTGCTCCATCCTCAGTTCCTGGAGCACATCCTTCCTGACCTCGCAAATCATTTTGCCGATGTCAAACAGATCACCTTCTGTGAGCGTGATCTGGTCGATGGATGTCTTTGTCACTTTTTCTTTCTTCCTGGGAGCTATTTTATCAGGGTGGCATGGCCACTTGAGTTGGGTCGATACTAAACCGAGGTCCACGCGTTCTCCTATCCTATCCACTTCCCCAGTCTGCGGCCCCGTGGACATCTCCTGGCCCTCCTCGAGCTCCCTTGTTGGTGCTGTTGTGGTTTTTGCCATCTACACCGCTGCTGCTGCATTAGCCATCTCTAATGTGCGGCTGCTTCTTGTTCCTAGTGCCTCTTTTTAGCCAGCTGCACAATGTGCAGCTTGGTGTCCTTCTTTCTTTGCTAGGCTGCGGCCTTCTCCATTTCTTCCAAGTCCAGGGTGTGCCATTCCAGAGGCCATGACTCCATTACTGCGAAGATCGCATCATCCGTTGCGATGAATGGAAGCTTCACCCATTTCTGCACTGGATCCTTGCACGCCCGAATATACAGGTTATGCATATCCGCCTTGAACTCTGCCATGCTCTGCAAGCTATTATGAACCGTAGGAGATAGGCATGGCCTTCGGTTGATCCACATTCGGATGCTCGCCTCCATAAACACCCAGAACACCTTCATCTCGTGAATCCTCTTCGCATCTTTTGTAGCCCAAAGCAAGGTGTACCTCGCGACTTCGGGCAGATCACCCTCAATAGTGGGAAACTGGTTGTCCTCCGGTAGTTCCCCTACAACCAACAAGATGGATAAGAGAAACCATGCATAGTGGAAGGTCTTACCCTGCTCCTGGGCCTCCTTGCAGTTCGTCAAAAACTCTTCGCAGAGGAACTGCACCCAGTTGAACTGTACCCCCTCTGCGCACTACTTTGCCAATGCAATCACAAATGATGGTACTTCGTCAGCACGACATTTCCTCATTAGCTTGTCGGCCAGAAGATAGGTGGCTATGGGCACCCCGTTGTCCTTAATGCTTGCTATTGCGTACCCCCGCTTTTTATTCTCTAGTTTATACTTGGCCTTCATAGCTTCTGCAAGGGCCAAGTCGCTGCTTTTTCCCACTATGGCCACGAGGTCATGTCCTTTGAAGGGCAGTCGAGAAATTCTGTGAATTAGGTCGGCCGTGATGGGAATAGGCTCCTCCAGCTAGAGATACCCATCATGCACCAGGCATAGCAGCTGCCTGATGATGAAAATGGTGATGGGCACGTGGTGGTAGTGGGGTATCCATCACAGATGGAGTAACCCAGCCTTCTCCACACCGCGCAACCATTTCTGCTTCATTAACCTTTCCGTGGCCAGGTGTGGGAACTTCTCGCTGTCCACAAGGTCCCAATCCTCGAACTTCATGGTTGGTATTCATCCCAAAGGTGAACCTTCAAACATTATACCATCAGGGAGGAGCGAGGTATGGAGTGCACTCTTCATGGCCTCCAGGTCTTTTGATATCTTGGCTTTCCCTTTCCACGGGGGGATGTACATAGGTAACATTGTTGCGGAAGGCACTGGTGAGACATCCTCCACCTCATCATCTTGCACCTCAATTTGAGTGATTAGAGCTTGCAAGTCTTCCTCCTTCGTGTCTGATTCAACGGTGACAGATTTTCCCTTTTTTTCCATTGACAATTTGCTAAACCACGGGTTTCTTGGGGATACACAGACTGGGCCCATAGTCTGCTTATCTTTTTGCGGTCATGGCATTCGTGGTGATTTTAGAACTTCTAGTGCAGTTGCCGCTTCTCCAGGCTCCTCATGGGCCATATGGGGCTCCACGGTAACTTCGGCGAAACGCACTCTTGTCCTAGCAGCTGTCATCATGTCTATAGTCAAAGGTGGTAAGAGTACGCAACGCTCACTTCTTTGTAACTGCCCAATTCTCACATAGCCAAGTGTTGCCTCGAGGCTGGCCCTAGGGATTTTATAGCATCTTTTGAATTTGAATTCGACCCTTCCCCCACTTCTAAGTCATTAATGCCTTCTTGGTGGTAGATCGTCCCAAATCTAGCTCTTAATTCGTGTCTTAATTTCCCGCCGCCCGCTCCTTTTTGCCTTAAATTGGACCTCTTGTCATGAACAGTGACACCAACGGTCACCTCCCAACCTACCTGCATGGCAGCACAACCCCCTATGCGCAAGTGTGACCCCTGTGACATATTGATCCTGCACGCAACCTCCCTATCGCGTAGCTCCCATACAGACTCTTTTATAGTCCCGCGCTCTCTTTCAACTACTTGGAGTGCTGAGACTATTCTCCCTATGGATAGTCAGGTGGTCGCACCACCTGTGTGAGGCTTCAATTCACTTTCCAACCTAGTCTGTGGGCACTCCTCAATTACACTTGTGATAGTTAGCACTGTGCGTTCTTCCTTATGCGATGCACTCCCCTGGTCACTTTTTCTAGTAAGGTACAGTCGCAGCCATGGTAGCAGCCACAAATTCTTGGCGGCCATCTTCTAATGTAGTAGTATCGCTACCCATATCTTGTCTTGTCATTCTTAGTTCCTTGGCACAACCTGCTTGCATGATTTCAGTTTCCAGTTTGTTGATTTCTGTGTCCAATAACCCACTTTTCTTCCTCAGCCATACTCGATCTTCTTCAAGTTCACGAAGCTTACGGTTCCCTCACCGAATGGCTTCCTAAATCCACATATGTTCTACTTCACGCAACTGTATAATTCCTTCGTCTGGTTCCTCGCGTACTGTCCAAACTATGGGAGTTGTTACATAAGGATTCCTCTCCCCCAACATTATGGTCTTGACTCTGCTTGTCATCTTCGAAATCATTTCCGCACTCAGGCTTTTTTACATGGCCCTATAGGCCCGTCGGACCACTAGTACGCGCAGGTCCTAATCAATTCGTCTTGCCTAGTGAATCTTGTTCAGGATTTCACATACCTTCTTCAATGATTCTACGTGGAATGCTTGTGGTGTGCGCCGCTTTTCCTGTTTTTGCATCCTGTTCCAATTTTCGATCCTTAGTTTGGGGTGTGTTTGTGTGGACTGGACCGCACACGTTTATACCCATCGACACAAGTGGGCATGCAGGCTACTTCATCCTGGCTACCCAACTCTCATTCGAAGCTGGGGGATTCCAAATCGCAGGCGCATCATTCTTCTATATTCGCGCCAGTCCTCGAAATTTCCTTGATGTGTACCCCACCATCGTGTAGGTGTTACGCATAGTGCCCATTTCAACGCATCGAACTGTTGCTGTTCTAGTACTGTGCTTTAAAATTTTCTCAAGAATTCATCCACCACTGTCAATCCATCATATGTTAGTAGTTCCCTTGCCTCTGTTGTCACGCAACGCAGTGATCTAACCATCATGTTGCATTTCAACGTTGTTACTTCACGCAACCGATTCTGCCATCATTCAACTTCTTCATCTGAATCCGAAGTGCAGGAGCTTTTGTGCTCCCATGAGATTCTCCCATCTGCAGTCGAATTGACGCAATCCTGGTCTCACGCAGTTATCTTGTAAATATAATCCAGCTCATCATCGCGCACTGGTTCAGTGTAGCATGCTCCTTCGGCTAGGTCTAATGGGACTACTACGCGTAGTGACTTTTTCTCAAATGTCATCTTCTACTTCTTCAGGTTGATGCCTCTGTTCATATCAGTGGCCCAATCTATTCCTAACAACGTGGGATAGGGATTGCTATCATCGACAATATCTATCACTTCAAACCCCGTCTGTGTTCTCACGCCTTCAATATCAACTGTTACCCCTTGCAACCTCCCCATTGGGAAAAATTTTCTACTAATTCACCATTCGTAATTGAATAGGGGACCACTATAATGTGGGCCTGCCCATGCATTCCCATGTTTACTTCAGTAACACATTCGTGTCTGAACCCAGATTTAGGATTACCTAACCCATTTCATGCTCACCAATCTGTGTAGTCAATCTCATTTCCCTCCTGGTGAGCAATGTATGCTTTCCCAATTTCCAGACTACGCGCAGTTCTCCTGACCCCGCGCACCTAGTGATCAGCTCCTGTAGTCCCTTAACTTCCTTGTTGTCGCGCAACAATTTCATGCATGTCTCCAGAAAGGTAGTAAGCATTGAAGGATCCATTCTTGGCTCTGGTTGATCCTTACTACCTGAAGTGGAGGCCTCCACGAAGCTCTTCTTAGCTTCCATGAACATCTCCTTTGCACGTTCTAAGTCAAACTCAGGTTCCTTTGCAGGAGCCTTACGAACCCATGTATCTTCCTCGGGCTGCTTCCCCTTATCCTCCCCCATGGTCGCACCACTTCTGAGCATCATGTTCACATTCGGGTCTTCTTCGTGCAGTTCAGACCTCATCATTTGTATATTCTAAGTCGGAGGAGGCTGGAATACCCCTTTTTCACGCATCTGTGTGATCAACGTAGGGAAATATATTGTTTCATGATCAAACTGAGCACAGTACGAACAAGATATCCTTGTCGGGTTGGTACAATCGTGGGCATAGTGCCCTGGTCCTCTGCAATTGTAACAAATCAACTGTCTGCGGCCCCTTCCTGGTCCCATTCCTCCTCGTCCTCAACCTCGCCCCTAAAATCCAGCACGCGCCATCCCCGCAACTGGATCAAGGGCTCACGTTTCTATTTGCATCCTATAGGTTGGGGTCCGATCCATCATTAACTTGTAGTTGCAATAAGTGCACTCGTCGTGGCCTACTGACATGCAGAAATTACAAAACAGTTGTTGGGGTGTCGGTGTATACTTCTGCAATAAATGACAATTATCCGTCATGTGTTTTCCTCCTATCTGACAGATCGCACACCATAATGCGGGTGCCACACTTGGCCCTGCCTATGCCTCTGGTCTCAATGGCATTGGCCCCCCTCCTACCAAGTAGTTCGCGAACACTAGACAATGATCCTTGTCATGGCCCTGGCCTTTGCATTTTATGCACCATACTTCCTCGCACGCCTCTGGCCGCGATGCCCTATCTTGCTTCAAACTTTTCATTTCCAGGCATAGATTCTGTAGTTGCACGTGGATTTGTTGAACTCCCAACCCAGGGTCTTGTATCGGGGTCTCATGCAACCTCATCGCCATTTCCAATGCTTCGGCCTGGGTGGAAAGTTTATGTTGTGACAACGTCGTCCTCAAGTGCAGTGTTAAAGATGCCACAAACCATGTGCGATGTTGTGCATCCACTAGCGTCATATTGGCCTCGTGGATCATACTCTTTAGCCTTTGGTCCAAATCCCAAGGGGTCTCGCTTGGAAGAATCGTGATCTCTTTAAACCCGATGATTAACTATGTCTTTGAATTTTGCCTGCTAAATTCTCTGTTCAACTAATTCTGGACCTCTGCTATCCCTGCGTTTGGGTGGTCATTAGAGTGCTTGATATACCATGTCAATGTGCGATCCTGCAGCATGCTCACCAATGTAGCCTTCTTAATATTGTCGTCCATGACACCTTATGCTTCCCATATTGCTCTTACCACGAACCAGAATTGGTCGAGATCCTCATTCCCTACTCTAAATACCGGTAGTTTGATCACGCTCGCCATACTGAACTGTGGAGGTGGTTGAGGTGGAGTGGGTAGGGATGGAGGTGAGGGAGGTGAAGCGAGTGGTGGGGTGGGTGAAGGTAACCACGGAATCTGCTACCTTATCAAACTGACTGCGCTTTCGGAGAAAATTTTGCAAGCTCGTCCTCGCACTCCCGTGAGGGTGAAATTAAGGGACTGTTTTCTAATTCTTCACTACTCCCACTTCTGTAGATTTTTCCACTCCGCATAGTCCCAAACATTAATTTATTCGCATAACCCACTTTTCACATAAGAGCATCTTACTCCAGGTATTCAAAGATTTAATATACTTACCTCGCGATCCCTTGAGAAAATGTCGTTTTGCCTCACTGTAACTAACGGTCGTGTCCACCACGAACTCAGTGATAAATCCTCCTATTATTCGGTCAAGCTAGTGGTCTAGAGCTTGCGATATCTTATCCTCTGAAGCTTCTAGTATGTGCACTAGCTCTGAAGTCCACACTATTGGTTGGTCGAGCCTATACCTTCCCTGGTTGTCGGCTAACCTCGCGATCCACTCATACAACTCAGACAGAAAGGATGCAAAGAAAATCTCATGGATTTTTGTATACACGTAGCGATCCAGCCACCTTTTCTCAGATACTTGCGGAGTTCTGTTTTCCTGTGTCACGAACTCATGAATCTTCTTATCCAACCACTCTTCAATTTCATTCTTTGTTGGGTTCCAGTGGCACGACATCAGACATCCCTTATGCAGATCTCGATCCCGGCAACGAAACCATTTGTTGGGTATGTGGGGCTTGACCCAAGTTCAGAAGTGATTTAGCCAAGCAAATCTCGGTACTACTGGCCCTTTCGGCAATAGTTCGTGGAGCGTGGACTAAGGTCTCACCCAAAGTAGTATGGGAGGGTGCTGGAACCAGGTTTCCGCACCCTAGGGATGTCTTGATGAAGGTCCTGGAGGTTTGCGGTCTGAACCTGTGCGCTCGCGCTGCTCCATGCAGCAGCCTATGCACACCTCTGTAAGGGGCACGAATACAGTACTATCCTGATCTCGATCCTTACTACGCTATTATATTAGTGCTTTGACTTAGTTTGTGTGGGCCCAATATTCTTATTACTTATTCAACTTTCAAGTAAGTGCGCATAACCAAAACCAATATAAATGCATAAAGATAAACAGAACCGTCGATGCACAATATTCCAAATCAAACTTATCTTTATTAATAATCCTTTTCAAGTTTAGTTTAATTATAGACCCAACTCCACCCTGTGCACTCAGCTGCAGGGGTCCGCGCACTCAGTTGTAGACTCTACTAGGCCTCTATGCACTCAACTGCAGAGCCTCTTCCTACTACTACGACCCAATACACTTCAGATCCACTTCTATCCTCTAACCATGCCTTTGCATCTATCTATTACTACCTCCTCAAAAACTATGTTTACACTTAGAGCCTTGCTCTATTTATACAATCCCATGGTTCGCTGACCATGGGTAGGCCGACACAACTTTACATTATTTTACAATTCTTAGGGCGGAAAACCCTATGATTCATGCTAGAATTTCATGCTCCGCGTCCGTACTTCGTGGAGTCTTTACGTTACATTGACCAAAACTCGAGCTTTAAGCCCCAAAAACATGTTGTGGGGGGATCCACTGCCCAACAATCTTACTTGCCTCTGTGTGAAATCACAGTCAAGAAATTACCGTATGACCTACTGGTGGGACTCCTACACCAAATGGTTTGAGGTCTAATTGGGACTTCTTACCAGGAAGATCCCATTACATGTTGGTAGGTCTAGCACCGTCAACATTTTGGCACGAGAAGGAGGGCTAGAAGACAAGTTGAGTCCTCACATCTGTTTTGAATCCCTACACATCTATCATGACTAACTACATAGTTTCTCTTCCAAAGTGTATGTCTAATGGAAATGACTTCATTATCTTGGAAAATCTCTTGGATAACTTGTCACATAAAACATTTGATGGTGGAGACTGCATAGCCTTGATTGGGCACGCGGTCGGCGTTGTAGGCTCATGCAAAAGACATGGAATCTTTGAAGAATACATGACCTGCACACAGTTCATCTACATGCTTCAAGGGCACTCAATGCACTGGTGTGCCACGTTGCCCGAAAAATCCCTTCATTCTCTTGTTCATCTTGTTGCAAAGATAGACCATGCTTTCAATCACTATAACCATAAAGAAATCGATCAAGAAATTCTGAAATTATGAAAAGCACCCGATGAATCCATGGATCAGTTTTACACATGTTTTTGTAACCTTGCATACTGATTTCCCGAAGATGAAATTGAATGGGAATTTATTTATGGAAGATTTGAGTATCTACTTCGCATATCCAAACCCTGCTCAGCACACTTTGGAGATGGATATACGCAATCACAGGTAGGCACAATTTCTCTCACAAGTGATTGTCTGCCTTCACCTCATCAAACAACTCCACCACTATGGAGTGATGTGGGAGATCATGCACATACATCTGTTGAACTGTCACAACTTCCCACCCCACCTGCTCTTGATATCTGTGCAAATTTGGCCTGTAAGCATGTTGGTTGTCCCGTGGATCTATTCCCTCAACCTCTGTCCCTGCGTTATGTTGATCCTATAGATTGTATTGTCTTGTGTTCTCCCATTCCTGACTCCTCAGATCTTGTGAACGAGGATTAAGTTGTCAACAGAGTTGGCGTTATGCAGCCAACCTGTGCCATCATTCATGATGAGTGTGTACGGAAATCTAAAGAAGAACCTGTGGTGAAGGATGACTCCCTTCTAGCCATGCGTCATCTGCTTTATCCTGACATCCCTTGTGACTCTGCCACCGGTGATTTCCCCTGTGAAAACCCATTTCCAGATGTTTCTACTTCCGATCATTCTCAGGACACATCGAATGTCATTCTGTCATTACAAGGTGGAGAGGACACATTTTCCTCTGAAAATCCATCAAATCTGTCATATGTCATTTTGGAAAACATAGAGGGTGAACATCTTTGCTTCTCATCTACTCCTCTGCATGATTCATAAAATCATGAGGATGCCAACAAACATCTTGAATTTTCTGATCTTGGTTGTCATGATCTCTCTACTTCTCCATCGGATCATGATGTTGATTCAATCGTTGTTAATTTGTCTAAGACACTGGTCTACGATGATCTATCTATCAATGAAGTTGAAACCCCACAGGCTGTCGAGGCACTTCAACCCGAGCTGATGGTTATTTCAGGCCCTCACTGTCTTGAGGTTGGTTTCACTTCTGGTTAGGAAATTTTTGAAACACTCAAGGCTCCTCATCACTCTCTTCTTTGCATTGAAGATAAACCAAACACCCAGATTTCGCTTCCTCCACTCGAACTACATAATCCCATCGCTCATTGTTGGCTTAGTGGGTCCTGACCCAAGTTCAAATTTAGTTGCACTAAACAAATCCGTACACTACTGGCCATTTCAACATCAATGTGTGGAGTGTGGACTCAAGTCTCACCCGAAGTAGTATTGGGAGATGTCGAAACTAAGTTTCTGCACCCATAGATCAACGTGATATCCTTTTGTGCCCTATATCTGCCTTCGTGCAGATCGATAAGCCCTTATGGCTTATCAATATAACTCCCTTGAATCAACCCCTAGACCTCTGCGAAGGTCTACGACTAGCTTTCGTGGACCCTAAATAGGCTAATCAGCTACTTACACGCTTCAAAGATTACTCTTAACCCAATAATTACTCAGATTGGCTTAAGTGTTTGATAACTTCAACATACAACAAGATAATCTTCACGTAAATAGTTAACATTAATTGTGTTCATATAACAATATAGATAATGTAAAGTCGCGCATCAATACATCATTATTTCATAAACCCATCATTCATCACAGCATAAAGTGCATTCATTCATAACAGAAGTAAATAGGTGAAACACAGGAATTTTTGCAATAATCTTCTTTATTGATAATTAGTTCAGCTTACAGACTCAAGACTTCCCTATGCACTCAATTGTAGGGGTCTGCACACTCAGCTGTGGACTCTACTCTAGGCCTCTACGCACATAGCTGCAGAGCCTTTCTTCCTACTCTTCTTCACTAACTCTCTAGACTTCTCCCATAGATAAAATTCATTTCTTTTCTTAGACATCCTAAGACACACCTACTTATACAATCCGACTCAACTTACATAAAAGAGGGTAAAACCCTTTTTAACTCTTTAACTATCTACGTGCTCCGTGGCCACAATTTGCAGATACTTTACATCTTTATACAACAAAACTTGTGATTTTTCCCCAAAACTTGGGCTTTTGCCCCAAAATTGACCCTAGGGGACCCCATCCCAATAGGCCCCCAACACAAAGATCGTGACTTGCCCTCGAGTCACTCGGATAGTGTGGAGATATTGCTATGAAGATCCCCTAGCTCCACTCGTGTGGCCGCTACTTCAGCCACGCTCTACATGGCTGCCTGCTTGATCTGCTCCACCAGCTACTCTATGGCTAGTCCTACATTGTACTACTTGATTTTCTGCTGTATACTTTGCAAGTTCACCAATTTTTCCTAAATATTGGTAGAGATGATGTAGTCCTCATCCAACCAAGGCCCCAATCTGTCCTTAAGAACAACCTCTTTCTTCTGCGTTGCTTCCACCTGTGTAAGTAAATTCTTCATGTCCTGTAGCTTAGCAAGGCATTGTGATGTAGCAACAATGCGCACTGTCACCCTCACTTCATCATATTGTTGCTATAGCTCACATACTTCTGTATTTAAGACTTGCAGGGTGGGATCCTCCTGCAGGGATGTGACTACCTCCATAGCCTGCTCAAACAACGTAGTGCAATCCACTACCACGACATCCACTATCACAACACCATCCTTCACAATGGCTTTGCATTTTTCCCTAACCTCTGGTGGGGTTGAATGCTATGACTTCAGTTCCAGCTCTGTTATCTTCAGATTCATCTCAAACTCGACTCTAGCCACCTCTGCCTTGGGGTCGCACATGCCCACAACAAGCTTCCTGATCTTTGCTTCCAACGACGCTTCCTATGGGATATGTAATTCAAGCACTGTTATGCAGGCTTCTACTACCATGACTGCGAACTAGGCGCTTTGCGCCTGAATTTTCTCATTTTCCTGCAACGCCTCTATCTTTTCAGTGAAAATCTACTCATTGTTCACCCTATATTCAATGACTAGGCTTAGTGTGTGCTACTCCCAAGATCTGAACTCTACTGTCACACCTACCTACAATGTGTGAAGGTACTCATTGGGGAGCGCATCCAAGTTGAGGCCAATGTTCTTTAAAGAACTTACGATGACCTTGTCATTGGCTGCCTCCATGCTCAAGGATCCATCTAGCGGTGCGACTGCCTAGAGATCCAGTGATCGAACCATCTCTATGGCCTGAGTGGTCCCCAGTGCCAAAATCGTTGATGCAGCACTAATTTTCCCTGTGCCTACCTAGATCCTACTCATCTGAATTTGCAACTCATCCAGATCCTTCTGGATGGTACTTAGCACCTACTGGTGCTATTGTTCAAACTGCTAGAACAGTTCTGCCATGGGGACACGCACCTTATCACCTATTTCATCCAGGTCACCGTTTGTCAGAGTGGTTGGATCCAGCGACAGATTTCTCACTTTTGATTTATTTTGTGGCCCTTCCTTTCCTTTTTCCCTGTACCTTTTGATCTAGAAGGGAGTGCTCTACTCTTCCTAACCACCGCCGCCCTGCTCTGACTACTCCTGCTCCTCTATTTGGGGTGAAGGGAACTTACCACTCCTCTCGGAGTCGCACTCTTCCTATTTGGCCTGCTACTTTGCAGTGTGCACCTCTTCCACCAGGGCCCTCTCCTCGACCTCTTTTTGGAACTTCTCGGCCAACTGCTGGACCTTCTGCTTGGTTGCTTCCTTATTTCTCTTCTCCACGGACTTGTTGGTTCTTGTAGCCAGATCAGATGGAGAATGCCAATCTATCAGCCAAAACTTAATTGTTTCTTGGATGATGTTATCCATGGCCAGGTACAGCAGGTCAAACCATTTTTGTTGTGGATCCTTCCGTGTCCTAATGTATACATGGTGGAAATCTGCTTTGAACTCTCCATACTCCGAGAGCTGTTCAAACACCATCAGAGACAACCGTGACTTCTGGTTGATGGCCATGCGCAGACTGGCCTCCATCAAAACCCAGTTAACTTTGGTCTCTGTGACTGGCGCAACATCTTTTGTGGCCCAAAGCGATGCACACTAGGCAACCTCCAGCAATCCTTTGTTCACAGAACAAAACTGACTGTCGTCTGGTAGATCTCCAGCTACTAATACGATGGAGAGTAACAACCACACATAGTGGAATGTTTTACTCTCATCCTATACCTCTCGAAAATTTGCAAAGAACTTGCTACAAAGGTAGCACGCCCAATTGAACTGCACGACCTCCGTGCCCTGTGTGGCGAAAGAAATCATTGGCCCCGGAACCTCGTCCGTGCGTAATTTTTTCATAACTTTTCCAGCTAATATCTATGTCACTATTTTCACTACGGAGTCAGTGATAGAGGTGATTGAGTACCCGTGCAGCTTCTTCACGAGCTTGAACTCCTTGGCCAGATTCAACCCTGAGTACGACAGCAGCATGATACGATGGATCAGCATATCAATGATACGGATCAGTGCGCTCAGCCATAAGAATCCGTCATGCACCAGGGTCAGCAACTATTTGATCACTATGAGGTTAATGTTGGAGCGGTGGTAGTGGGGCACCCATAACAGGTTTAGCAACCCTGACTGATTCACTCTGTGAATCCACTCCACAGGCTCCAGCGTGGTGACACCTGATTCCTTGTAAAAGACCCTCTTCATGTAGTTTTCTATTTCCAAGTGGCGGAACCTCTTATGGTCCGCCAAATCCCAGTCCTCCAGTTTTAAATGTGGAATCCATGCCAAACGCGGACCTTTGAATGTAATGCTCTCTAGTAGCAGGGGTGTGTGGATAAAAGATTTCTCTACATTTGGGCCTTTGGTGATTTTTGCTTTTCCCTTGTGCGGATGGATATAATCCAATAGCTTGGATATAGGATAAACCGCCTTAGTGTCTATGTCCTTCACACCTATTGAGCATTGGAAAAGGTATGTAATTACCATCTATTTCTTTATCTTTTCCTTTAAATCATAACTTATTTACATTCTAAGATGGTAATATGTTAAAGGATTATGATAGACTTAAGGAGATTTGTGATTGATGGAAAATGATTAATTAATGTCTTTTTCTATGCAGAAAGTGAAGAAAATGGAAAATCACTATTCCAGAGGAAAAGACAAAGCAGAACCAACTGTTGTCCCTTTAACAAGAAACCGCATCCAGATGAGGAAGTCAAGATCGGAGCGCATGAACCGGGAAAACGAAGAAGAAACATGGTATCAGTGCAAGCAGACAAAATGATAACTGAAGATTAAAGATATGGCGAATCCCTCAGGATCCTTTGATCCTGAGGGATCGCTACCTCAAGACTTATCTGTATTTTTGATACTTCTGCCTAGCCATTATAAAAAGGGGCAGTGCTGCTAGCCCAGGGGGGAGAGTATTGTTGATTTGTAGAGTTTACTGTTGTAATTTGAACTTTGATCATCGACTCTCTTTAAAGAGCGATAACTGTAACTTTACCTTTATGATTAATATATAACTCAGTTGTTGTTCCGTTATCTGATCCTGGAGTAACCGCAGTAGTGCGTCCCTGGTGGCTAAGGGCCCGACCCTAGTGGACCACTTGCTTTCTGTATCATGATTTTACGATTACAATCATGTGTGGTTTGATTTCCTTTGCATTTCCTTAACTTGCTTTATTAAATAATCTTTTGTTCCTGAATATTTCATTGACTTGTTATGTTATATCAAATTTGTAATTGAATAGCAAGATTATTATTTGCAACTGAAAATGTTATGCTGTTCATTCTAAAATAATATCGCACTGTCTAATTCGGATATTGCTATTCATTTACAGATTGATATTGTTGTTCATTTAAAAATTGACATTGATATTCATTTAGCTACGGTTTACTTACAATTGTGATTGTTGTTCACTAGATTACTATTCCATTATCATTGTAATTTCCGGTCCTTTATAACTCTGGTTAATGTCCATTATGCTAAAATAAGATTACTGATTCAATTACTCTAGATTCGTTGTGTGTTTACACTTCATTAATTTTGTTGTTCAATTTTTGAATACTTACTTAGGTTTTCTGTTCCTTTCTTAGATTGCTGCTCAATTCCTTTATTAGTTAAAGATTGTTGTTCAATTCCTTTCGGTTAAGATTGCTGCTTAATTCATTCCTGTAGATTAAGCTTTGTTGTTCGATCTCTTCAATAGATTAGTTGTTGTTCCTTTTATGTTAATTGAATTGTTATTTCAATTATTTGCTTTGGTGTGAATAGAAATATCTACAACTATAGCGAACATTAACGACCATTGTCTAGTTCTCAGATTGGAGATCTTTCCTTTGATTGATTTTCATTTACATCAGTTTACAGGGGAAAGAGTTATCATTACTACATCCTTGACTAATGATTGCTATAGTTTCTTAAGTGAATGATTTAGTTACAAAGCATTTGAGTTTCTTGCCATTACAATTAGAGTTTGTTTCCAACATTTATTTACTTTTATAAAGCACTATACTGCAAGCATTACTCTTGAACAAGTGACTGCCTCAGACTGAGTACAATCTTGAGATAAAAAATCGTACCTGGATTAATAATTAATGTAGGGTAAATATAGGTTAAAAAGACCCTTTTTACTGCTCAAAATTTTGGCGCCGTTGTCGGGGAGAGTGTAGCCATTTGTTTCTTTTGAAAAGAAAGTAGTGTAAGTACCTGCTAGGAGAGAGTTGGGTTTTAACAATAGAAGGTAAGAACCTACTATGGAGCATGTAACAGCCCCACTCCCCTGCCCGCTTTCCTACAGATTTGTTGTTATTTTGGGTAGAAACAAGTATTTGATTTGTGTGCATGACTAAGCAAGAAAATCCTCAAAAGAATCTCAAACTACTACCCAAGCCTGATAAAGCTAAGGGGTCGGTGACCCTTGGACGATCAACCTTTATAGAAGAAATCCTTAAAGAAGCAAAATATCAGTCGTCAGTAGGACCTAGAAAAGCTGCTTCTAGACAACCTACTAGTTCCCTTCGGAGCACAGAATCACCATCTGTAGCCTTTGTTGAGGTGCACAGCCAAAAATAGGAGCAAGATTTTCAATAAATTGAGAATTGTAGCCCAAAATCGTTACACGAAGGGAACCTTAATAATCTCTATGAAGGAGGAGGAGAAACAGGGGAAACCAAAGAACCAAGATATCCTCTTGGAATAGTTTAGCCATTAAGCAGCCCAGATAAGGGAAGTGCTGTCAAAATTATCCAGAATAAAGTTGAATAACCTGAAGAGCTAAGATCCCCCCAGACATTACTTCAGCAAGGAACTCTCATCATCCCAGACAAAGGAAGTGTTGTTAAGGTCATTCCTATTAAGGCCATTCCTGCTCCTTCTAGCCAGCCTAGGAATACCCTCCTAGAAATCCCAGAAGGATATTGTTACATATTTGACCAAATGGCCTAGAACCAGCAAACACCCCAAACCTCCACACTGAAATATCCCATTGTCGATGCTGCAATCAATGCACCTATGAAGGCCATTCCTCTCGAGCATATCCCTACATTCCATGGCCTAACATCGGAAGATCCAGACACATTTTTGTTTGAATTCGATGTACTATGCGGGGGGTATGACTATACCACTGATCCCCAAAAGCTAAAATTATTTCTCTCTACATTAAAAGGGGCTGCTTTACGATGGTTTATGGGGTTAGGTGGAGGTGTCATAAATGACTGGGATCAGATGAAAGGTGTTTTCCTGAAGAAATTTCAGGATTATTGTAGGTGTAGAGAGTTAAAGGATGAAATATTTCAGATGGTAGCTAGACCTAATGAGACACTAGAAGAATATGCTGAATGTTTTCAGTATAATCTTCAAAGATCTCCTTATGCATCATTACCCTTACCTGACAATGTATTAAAAACGACATTAATTAAAGGGATGAAGGAACAATGGGTTGAAACACTAAATATTATGGGAAAAGGAGACATTTATCAAGAAAATTTTGCTGACATTATTGATTTATGTATTAGGAGTTCACGAGGTAGCACAAGGCTAAAACCAGCAGAACGTGACAGGTTCACAAGGGACAACAAGATCTCTGGTGAAGGAGTAACCTGGGCAAAAATCAGAAATTTACTGGAGAATTTCAAAACTAATATATTGGGGACTCTGACAATGCAACTCGATATTATGCAAGAGAAATAGAAAGAAGCAGAAGCAGAGCAAAATATGGCAATATTCTTCCCCAAATGCAGAAAGAAACACAGCCACAAAGAGTGCCCACTAGATGCAGTTCAAGTCTGTGCTATCTGTACAAAAGACCATTCCATAGAGAACTGCCCCTCACTTCCAGGTTTGAAAGCAGTGTACAAGGAAGCGGAGGAAGAATCAGAGCCAGTGTACCTACTCAATCAACGCCATCAATGGCAGCCTCGACAACCAGGTATGTCCTCCGATCTGTCTTCTTCTTTCTAGCCTCCACAATATCATGCTCAGCAATATAATACAATGTGGCAAAATCAACCTCCCTTTTCAAACTAGTCACAACAACCATTTCCTTCATCACCATGGCCAAATCAAACAAGCCAATCTAATTGGCCAAATTTTCCCTACTCTCCACCATATTGGCAAAACAATGCATATCCAACACAATGGTCCCCTCCCACTTCGCAGAGTCAAGCCTGGTAGACAAACTGGAAAAGATCGATGAATCAGCCAGTAGGAACCATTCCACTCCCTAAACCTACACTGCCAATGCCATATGCACTACAACAAAATCCCTAGTCCAACTTAACACCGCAACTCCCAGCCAAACCCAACCCAAACCCAAATAACAGACTGGTTCAATCTGTTTAAAGAATCGAAACACCAGAACTAGAAATTGATCTAAGGGAGTGCAACGACCTTCAATTAAGGTCTGGGCGCATTATAGAAACCAAGGGAGACAAAAATGCTCAAGTTGAAAATAAGTTACCCATAGAACAACTGCTACAAGAAGAATATGTGGTTAGACAACAAACTCACGATCAAGCAACCATGTCTTCTCCCCCATTCCCAAAATGATTAATCATACCCCGCCCTATAGAACATCTTGACTTTGATATTCTGGGAGAACTAAAGAATTTGTATCTAAAAATTCCACTCCTCCAAGCTATCCAAGATATCCCAATATATGCAAAAACCATCAAAGAGTTATGTATAAAATAACCAAGGAGGAGAATAACAACTAACCCAACAGTCCAAGTAGTTGGCACCCTATCTGATCTGTTATCAGGAAGAGAAGCACCTATAAAATATGATGACCTAGGGAATCCAATAGTGACAGTGCAAATGAATGGACAAACCTTCTCAAATTCCCTAGTTGATTTAGGGGCTGCAATTAATATTTTAACAACCACCACTTACCAAAAACTAGGCATCACATCAGTGGAACCAACCTCCACCTTATTGGAATTGGCTGACCGATCAGTGGTTAGACCAAAAGGTACACTACATGATGTAATGGTATTAGTAGATTCTTGGGAATATCCTGCTGACTTTTTGATAGTCAACCCCAAAAAATGACTCAATGGACACCTGTTAATTTTGGGTAGACCTTCGCTTGCGACTGTTGATGCTTACATTGGCTGCCGACAAGGCAGTATGACCATAACTAGAGGGAGTAACATCAAGAATCTAGCTCTATACCCTCCAGCCCAGCCAAGTGTAACAATAATAAAAACTAACAGACAACCTATATCATACCTTATAGAAAACATTAGGTCCCCATTAACCATAGAAGATGCCCTCGATTTTAAAGATCAAACAGAGGATGATGTTATTAGCAACTTCATTAACCAATCTGAATCCAGATCCCATGTACAATGTCACATGATAGAGGCAGCATTTGACAATGAGCTAGAAGAAGATCCTCTCA
Source organism: Pinus tabuliformis (assembly GCA_031772625.1). NCBI lineage: Eukaryota > Viridiplantae > Streptophyta > Pinopsida > Pinales > Pinaceae > Pinus > Pinus tabuliformis. Next base: position 972,106,304 of record CM062811.1, on the reverse strand, counting down.
AAGACACTCACGATCAAACAATACCCACTACCTCTGTTTCAAATAGCAAAACTATAGAGATTGAGCCAAGAGAAACCTTGAACATTAACAATAACCTGACTCCTGAACAAGAGGAAAAGCTAGTCCAACTACTGAGAAAATATAAAGAAGCTTGTGCATGGGATTATACGGACATGAAGGGAATCGATCCCCAACTGTGTATGCACCACATTTATACAGAAAAGGATGTGAGACCCATTTGCCAACCCCAACGGAGACTCAACCCTCACCTGAAAGATATTGTGAAAGATGAATTACAAAAACTTTTGGATGTAAACTTTATTTATCCAATCTCCGATAGCAAGTGGGTCTCTCCACTAGTAGTAGTGCCAAAGAAGAATGGAAAGTGGAAGATTTGTGTAGATTACAGAGAATTAAACAAAGAAACCCAAAAATACCACTTTCCCCTTCCATTCATTGATCAGGTATTAGACACATTAGCAGGAAAGAAATTCCTTTCTTTCTTGGATGCTTGAGTGGATACAATAAGATTCAGATTGCCCTTGAAGACTAAGACAAAACTACTTTTACCTGTCCTTGGGGAACATTTGCCTACAGTTTCATACCCTTTGGCCTATGCAATTCCCCTAACACCTTTCATAGGGCCATCCTCAGCATCTTTTCAGATTTAATAAATGAAGGGCTCGAAGTATACATGGATGATTTCACACCATACGGAGATGATTTTGAGCCAGCACTAGACACATTGGAAAAGGTGCTGCAACGATGTATTGCCACTAGGCTCTGCTTGAGCCATGAAAAGTGCTATATGATGATGACCGAAGGGCTCATCCTAGGTCATTATATCTCAGCGGCTGGAATACAGGTAGATCCAGCCAAAATTCAAATAATTTTGTTAATACCTACTCCTACCACACAGACAGAGGTACGCAGTTTTCTTGGATTTTTTGGTTATTATAGGAGATTCATATAACATATTCTCAAATAGATGCACATCTATATGCACTGACAGGGAATGTTGATTTTGTTTGGACAGATAAATGCGACCATGCTTTTGAGGATCTGAAAAATCTTGTGTCAACAGCCCCAGTGCTCAGAGGCCCAAATTGGGACCTGCCATTTCAAATTTCATCAAATGCTTCAGACACAGCTGTTGGAGCAATTCTTGGGCAGGAAGAAGACAAAAAACCATATGCAACCTATTATATTAGCAACAATTTGTCTCCTACTGAGCTAAACTATATTGTTACTGAAAAAGGATTTTTAGTTGTAATACATGTTGTAAATAAATTTAGGCATTATATCACTGGATATCCTGTTGTTTTATATACAGATCACTCTGCCATAAAATATTTAGCAAATAAACCTATTAAAAATGGTAGATTAACAAGATGGTTGATTTTATTGTAGGAATTTGACATCACAATAAAAGATCGACGAGGGAAAGAGAATCCTGTAGCTGATTTTCTCTCACGAATGCCAAAGCCAACAGATGCAGCAACAGTCAAAGATCAATTCCCAGATGAACATTTATTTGCTGTTACTGTCAAGACACCCTGGTATGCTAATTTTGCAAATTATTTAGCAGTAGGAAAATTACCAAAGCATCTGACCCCCAATGAATGAAAACAGATTGTGCAACGTAGTACCCGATTTTCTTGGATTGGGTGCTACCTATTTCATAAAGGGGCAGATATTCACATCAGAAGATGCATCAGCGAAGATGAAATATTTGAAATTCTGAAAGCCTGTCATGATGGACCGTGTGGCGGACATTTCGCAGATCGAAGGACTAGTCACAAGGTTTTACAAACAGGTTACTACTGGCCCACAATCTTTAAAGATGCTAAGAATTTTTTTCAAGCCTGTGACAGTTGCCAAATAACAGGACGCCCTTGACAGTTCGACGAAATGCCTTTAAACCCACAGCTAGTAATCAAACCATTTGAGCGTTGGGTGCTCGATTTTGTTGGTCTGATCAACCCATCATCAAATCAGAAAACATATATTCTAGTAGCAACAGAGTATGTTACGAAATGGGTTGAAGCAGAGACACTTCCAAGAGCTACAGAGGACTCTGTGATTCATTTCTTGTTCCAAATATTTGTGCGATATGGCCTCCCAATGGACATAATCACAGACGGAGGACCACAGTTTGTAGGTATTAAAATCGCTGCAAAATTAAAAAATTATCACATTCAGCACAAAATTACCACTCTGTATCACCCATGGGAAAATGGCTGAGTAGAGAGCATGAATAAAGTGATAGAGGAAATATTGACAAAAACCATTGCATCACACAGGCGTAATTGCGCTTCAAGATTGCAGAAAGCCTTGTGGGCATACCGAACAACGTGGAGAAACACCACCGGTTATTCACCATATCAGCTAGTATCTGGAAAGGAACCTTTCCAATAGAGTTCGAAATACAAACGTTAAGAACAACACAGGAGGTTAGTCTGAATTTAAACAAGGCCCAGACTAATAGATTACAGAAAATTAATGAGCTAGATGAAATTAGGCTCTTGGCTCTTCAACACACTGCATTAATCCAACAGCAGAAAGCAAAATGGCACGATGCCCTGATCAAAAAGAAAATCTTCCACGAAGGAGATTGGGCACTCCTATATGATTCCAGGTTTCAGGATTTTCCAAGAAAACTTCAGACTCGATGGCTTGGACCCTATGAAATCCAGAAAGTGCATGAAAATGGAACCATTACTTTGACCACTATTAACGGATCTGGACATACCTTTAAGGCAAATGGCCATTGAGTGCGACTGTACCATAAACCACTTACCCAGGAATCCTTTTACCAGCAGCTCCGGGAAGATTTAGATATGTAGATTCTTGCTGAGGAAAATAATTCTTCCTTGGCATTGGTTCACTAAGTAATTTCATTGTTCTTAAATTTTGTACATAAATTTTTCTTTTCTGCTTGTATAAATTACTTTCTGTACAGATTTTTGCATTTTTGCATTTTTTGCATTTTGTTGTTCCTTTCCGAAGGAACAACATTTCCACCTTTTTGTTGTTCCTTTTCGAAGGAACAACACTTTTGCATTTTGTTGTTCCTTTTCGAAGGAACAACATTTCCACCTTTTTGTTGTTCCTTTTCGAAGGAACAACACTTTTGCATTTTGTTGTTCCTTTCTGAAGGAACAACATTTCCGCCTTTTTGCTATTCCTTTTCAAAGGAACAACACTTTTGCATTTTGTTGTTCCTTTCCGAAGGAACAACATTTCCGCCATTTTGTTGTTCCTTTCCAAAGGAACAACACTTTTGCATTTTGTTGTTCCTTTCTGAAGGAATAGTATTTCCGCCGTTTTGTTGTTCCTTTCTGAAGGAACAACACTTTTGCATTTTGTTGTTCCTTTCCGAAGGAACAACACTTTCACATTTTTTTGTTCCTTTCCGAAGGAACAACACTTCCGCATTTTTGCTGTTCCTTTCCGAAGGAACAATACTTTCATTTTTGTTGTTCCTTTTCGAAGGAACAACACTTTCATTTTTTTTGTTGTTCCTTTCTGAAGGAACAACACTTTTGTTTTTTTCTGTTCCTTTACGAAGGAACAACATCCTCGCATTTTTGTTGTTCCTTTCCGAAGGAACAACACCTTCATTTTTTCGTTGTTCCTTTCCAAAGGAACAACACTTCCGCATTTTTATCATTCCTTTCCAAAGGAATAACACTTCCGCCATATTGTTTTGTCGTTCCTTTTAAAAGAACAACCCTTCTTCGCTTTTTTTTCCTTTCTACCATTCCTTCCGAAGGAACAGTAGTTTCGATTTCGGATGATCTTAGGCTATTCCACCAAAGGAGTGGTATTTTACTTCGCGCTTGCTTTATTTTCTGTTTGATTAAGGAACAGCTGATGTTCCGATTAAGGAACAGCTATTGTTCCTCTCAAGGAACAGCTGTTGTTCCTCTTAAGGAACAACAGTTCTAAGTGTATTTTTTTTCTTTTGCTTGCTATTCCTCTTAAAGGAACCACGGTTTTTGTGTGCAGATGTTCTTTTGCTATCCCTCTTAAGGAACAGTAGCTATTCCATCTAAGGAACAACACTTTTTGAGTGCATTTTTTTTTTTGTGTGTGTGTGTGTGTTTCATCATTTAGAGGATTTTTGTGAATTATGTTCATTTAAGGCACAGCTATACATTTATGCAAGAATACAAAAACTAGAGGATACTGAAATCAGCAAACCAAAAAGAAAAATCGTTATCTTTAGAGAAATTGCTTTGAATTGATAAGAAAAAGAGGAAAGGACACAACTATTTATATCACTTTGTTGTCTTTATTTTCACTAAAACCAATTTGATTGATTATTTTTATCATGTGGTTCTTTCTTAAAACTTCATAATTCTCTTTGATCATTATTATTGAATAAGAATAAGGGCATATTTTCCTCTATTTAGATGTTCAAACTTCTTCCACCATCCCTACTCTTAAGGAGTGATGAGCCATCCTTTGTATATAAATAGGAAAGTGCTATATAAAAAGAAAGAAAAAGGAGAAAAATATATATCTATATGATTACTAACATGATTTTTCAGATGAAAGATAGGGGGTCTCATCAACAGCCATCCTACCATGATCATAAGGAAGCAAGTGAAGTGGCATTCCAACTATGTCCACCACACCAGGGATATGATCCAAGAGGCATATCAGAAAAATAAAAAAGTCCTTGGAACAGGAGGTCTCATCACGAGCCGGCCTGCCCACCTTTCACTCCTTCCTAGTGAATGGCATTGTGATTCATCTGGTTACCAAGCCAGCAGAATGGCCTCCATTCTGACATCGCACAACAATTTCCTAGGCATACACAAAGGATTATGGTTCCAAGGGTGAAATAAGAAACTCTGTCAAGGTTATGGACACCTGTGGGCAACAGAGCTCTACTGATGGTATTGAAGTCATATTTTTCATACACCAATAGTCATTATAAACCCTTCTTCTTATATATTTATAATGATTTCAAATGATATTATGTTATATAACTCTTTCGAACCTTTTATACATGAAAATCATTTATAAATCAATCATAATGGTTAAAGTAGATAATGACCGCATAAGAACTTTTACTTATGTCAAGCTGTCCTATCCTCTATTTTTTGCATCATATCACGACATTTCCATATTTATTCGCGATTTCCATCATAAACCTCGATTTCAGTAATCTGCTGATTTTTGTAAACATGTCATGGATCTATACACCATTCCTTTATTCTACTGTACGATTGCAGTTTAGCATGCTGCTCCTTTATTTGCCAGTTGAGGACAGCCTATCACATTTCAGGGGGGTGCAGGTGACCTCCATAATGCACTGGCATACATGTCAACTCCTCATTTGGAGGTATTATGACTCCATAAAAACTCGGGAATAGCAATTTTAATGGTATTGTATTTCCCAATATGCACAGCTTGTTGTTCCATCGCCATTTTTGTGTTTTGCTCCGTAAAAATTAACAGTGAGCTAAAGCTTGAACAACTTGCTATTCGATCGTCATCTCTGTGTTTTTTTTAACAGTGTGCTAAGCTTGAAAAAAATGGGAGGCAAATTAATTCGCAGCGAACCGCAGGTGTCAATGGTCTTTGACGCTACACGTGAAATTTTAGCGAGAGTAGGATGGATTGCCTACCTTAACCGTCTACAACAATCTAATGAGACGGTGGAAATTGAATTTCTGTAGAACATGCAAGAAGATCATTCCATGGTGAGGGGGAGGAAAATAGCAGTAACAGATGCGATAATTGCTGAAGTATCGGCACTGCCAACCGTTGGAATAGTATGGACCCTGAAAAAGATGACACTGCAAGACATTATTACCATCTTCCAAGACGAAGGACATAGCCTTACTGTCAAAGGAAAAGGAGTCTTGCCTGCAACCTTGGGAGAGCTTTGGGCAGAATTGGCCAGAATTCTCCAAAGCTACATCACTTGTGATGGCAGAAAAGACATGGTAAGACCACACCATATCAAATTGTTAGTTGTATTAAAACAAAAATGTGTTGTGAATTTGCCCACATACTTAAATTTTTTATTGCATGTTGCTGCCCGAAGTATAAGAAAGTCTCGCCATGTAGAATCAGTAGTAATTCATCGCGGTTTAATTCGGCTAATAGTCAGTTACAGTCTCACCCAACAGTAGAGTAGTTGGGAATAATTGGTTTTCTCAATAGATGGGGGATTGGCCTTACCAGCCCCAAAACAAAAAAACACTGCTAGCACATCAATTAGACCACAGAAATGAAGACAGTCTGCCAGATTAGGGAGAAGCAGAGGAATGTTGGGAAATTCCCAAGGAAACTATAGCCAGCCTATAGAAATACATGACTCAGAGGATGAGCAACCCCCACAACTTGAAGGAGGGGAAAATGAAGAAGAAGAATTAGAAGAAAATGAAGAAGAGGAACCGGAAGAGGAAACTGAGCACTCCGGCAAGGAAGAAGGGGAGGAAGCAGAACCACCCAGCAAAAGCCCATTACAAAACCCTCTACAAGAAGATGAATTGGCCCAAATTTTGGCCAATATGGGTGAGTATGTCTAGCCCCACAGCCCACTCAACCCCGATATCGAAGAAGGATCGCAAGAACACTCTACTCACAACAAGAGTGCATCTGAGGAGATGTGTGATGAGGAAGAAGAAGAAGGACAATCTCAGGAACACTCTGCTCACAATAAGAGTGCATCTGGGGAGATGAGTGATGAGGAGGAAGAAGAAAGACAATCTCAGGAACACTCTGCTCATAGCAAGAGTGCATCTGAAGAAATGCATGATGAAGAAGAAGTAGAAGCAGAAATCACCCGGGAAACAGTAGATCAAACCAAGGTTTCCACCCCTGAAAAACCTAATCAGCAGGACGAGAACACTGAAGAAGTGTTCCAAGCAGAAAACATGGAAATAAGCCAGGGCGAGGGTACAATCCCTGAAGAACAAAGCCCAGGCCCAAGAAAAGAAACAATTGTTCCTTCGAAGAAAACAAATGAAATCAAAAAGTTGCGAAAGGAACAATAGAGACTACTAAATGTAATTAAACAACTCAGACAACAAATAAGGGTCCTAAAAATGGGGAAAATCTCAAAAAGAACCCCTAGAGCAAAGCATGCAGCCACCCAGGCGAAACCCCATAAAAAGAAGACCAAAAGGACTCAAACCGAACCCATTATTATTCAGGACCACAAGGAACAGCATGTGGCTGTTACAAATGCAGAAGACCAAACAAAAAACACACCAATCTGTAATAAGGACATCCAGACAGAGGCATTGTCCTCTAGCATCACGACCGATCGGACAGTTCATGAGAAGGAAATGCAGACTATAAGAACCAGATGTCGCAATAAGGAGATCCAAGGATAGTGAAACTTCAAAAGGATTTGGCACAGACCTAACAAACGATATAAAAGCTCACAGAGGAAATTGTTCCTCAGGAGAAATATCATAAGGTACAACAACAGGTAAAGAACATCAATGCATCGGAGAGCGAGGCCTTCGATAGATGGTGAAGGGCAGAGGAAAAAGTTAAAAAGGTAACCAATAGACTAGACACAGTTATGAGTCAAATGAATACCTTATGTTCTCTGTATACTGATGTTCTAGCATGTAGGGCACCTGCCAAAAACTATGCTCTTTTTTTTATGGGAAGGTATTTACAATTGAAAATTAAGGCTTGTAGAAATTTTGCAGAATTTTCCTACAAATCAGCTACCTCTGATACCATGTAGAATTTTTTCTTCAAATCAGCTATCTTTGATACCATGTAGAAATTTCTCACCTGTAGATCACCTGGTAATGCAATGTACTAAAGAAAAACACTTAATCTACTTCTACAAACAATTTAGCGGAAGCTTAATCAGCCATGAGCAACATCAATAAGAACACATATAACTAATATGGAGAAATCAAACACACATAACACAGAAGATATAACCAGGGGAAAGCACCAACCTAAAACCCCATCTCTGTATTATCATACAAGTGGAAATATGTTCGGATTACACAAAGCCTTAGCTCGGAAGCTATCCAGCTCTCAGTACAATCCCTCTGTTGCTCATAGACAGTCAAAGGCTTCTCATAAACCTTCTCCTCTGCCCTCCAAGCCTCCTATTTCTATGCACAATTTTTCCTGGGTCCTCTAGCTGCAACCTGTGTGATTCTCACCTCACACACAACACTGACCTCTGAAATAACTGCACAAACCTGAAGGAGATAAATCCTCATCATGGATGAGCTTCCTTTATAGGAAAAATATTCATCCAACTGATAGTACACTGTCCCTTCTCTGATCTCAACTGGGTCTTTGTCTGAATTGACATGCATGAGTTATTTAAGCTATAATATTCAGTTATCTGAAAATACCAGTTGTTACATGCATGCAAGCATTAACAAACTGAATCTCATTAATTTAACAACTTGTTAAATTAATCTAACTGGACTTGACTCAGTTAACTGAGCCAACTAATTACAACTCATCCTTATCTCTTTAACTGATGGATAAATTCACCAATTAATAGATAAATTGTTACATGTCCTCACATAGACTTCAAGTTTGTTTTTCCTTAACTAATTAACTCATGGAGATTAATTAATTAATATTTTAAACTGTTGTTAAGACCAAATTCGTTTTTACTTCCTATAGATAGACCAGGGACTGCTATAAATAAGAAGGGACCCAGAAATGCTATTTTTAGAACTTTCTATTTTTAGCAGTTTCACCTATCACCCAAGGTGGCCAATGACCTCACTGGCCAAACTGCTATTTTTAGGACTTCTATTTATAGCGCATTCTAAATTTAACATTTCTTGTTGCACATTTTTCAACACTCCCTCTCAATAAGAAAGGCTTCCTCTCAAGCCTGATCCTGTAACTCTGGAATGTTCTGCATGCAACACATCTACCCGGTCCACTTGCTCCAACAACACGTGGAACAAAAACACTCCCAACTGACCACTTTGTTGGGCTAGGAACATACTCTGATGTTGAATCTCTACCTACTGCTGACAAGTGCTCCCTCTCTGACATCTGCGCTACTGCAACATCTCCATGCATCTCACACAGTTGCACACCTCTCTGTGCCACCTAGAACTATGCAAAACACTTGTGCCTCTTGCATTGCTGCAGCCTACTAGCTATGCGTTGTCTTGGGATTCCCTACACTGTCGCTCTCTCTGTCACTCCATCCACATCTATCTCTACCTAATCTATCAATTCCTGCTACTCCACATCGGGGCTCTCGTAGCAAGGTCTCATCCAAGAGGTTGGGTACCTCAAGGATCCTACCCCTCCTCCACGGGACGATCACTCCACATCGCCCCACCTCCTACCTGGAGGTATGGCTGCATGTGATCCCTCTGCCCACCTGGCTTGATGTTTCCCCCTACTAGAGGTCTCTGCATGAGTGGATGCTTCCACTCTGTCTCCTCTCAGCTTCCCCAGTTGTGGCTACTCCACAACCTTCTAAAGCTGCTTCACCAATTGTGGCTCCTCCACAATTGTCTGAGACTTCTTCTAGTGCTGCATGTTGAGAGGTAATATACTCTCCCTCTCAATGACCAAGTCTCTAACCTTTGCCTTAATCCTCAAGGTTTTGCATGCATCTTGTACCTCAAGTGCATACAGGTTCTTGGCTAGCACACCAATCTATTTCCACTTTCTCGCCATCACGAAATTTTCTAGGAAAAGAGCTGATTTTAAATTAGCGATATCTCCCTCATCCGAACTCCGATTCAGCCGATTTTTTTTATTTTTTTTTTGGGTATTTTTCTGCAAGGAATCCAAATCTGCTATTTGTTTCTGAAAATTTTGTACAGAAATTTTCAGATCCTCTCTGCAAACTCTCGGACCAAAACTCAAAACTTTGAAATCTCCTCTTAGTGTATTGTTCTTCTTTGATCACCTGGGCTCCGATACCATGTAGAAATTTTGTAGAATTTTCCTACAAATCAGCTACCTCTGATACCATGTAGAATTTTTTCTTCAAATCAGCTAGCTTTGATACCATGTAGAAATTTCTCACCTGTAGATCACCTGGTAATGCAATGTACTAAAGCAAAGCACTTGATCTACTTCTAAAAACAATTTAGCAGAAGCTTAATCATCCATGAGCAAAATCAATAAGAACACATATAACTAATATGGAGAAATCAAACACACATAACACAGAAGATATAACCAGGGGAAAGCACCAACCTAAAACCCCATCTCTGTATTATCATACAAGTGGAAATATGTTCGAATTACACAAAGCCTTACCTCGAAAGCTATCCAGCTCTCAGTACAATCCCTCTGCTACTCATAGACAGTCAAAGGCTTCTCACGAACCTTCTCCTCTGCTCTGCAAGCCTCCTATTTCTATGCACAATTTTTCTTGGGTCCTCCAGCTGCAACCTGTGTGATTTTCACCTCACACACAACACTGGCCTCTGAAATAACTGCACAAACCTGAAGGAGATAAATCCTCATCATGGATGAGCTTCCTTTATAGGAAAAATATTCATCCAACTGATAGTACATTGTCCCTTCTCTAATCTCAACTGGGTCTTTGTCTGAATTGACGTGCATGAGTTATTTAAGCTATAATATTCAGTTATCTGAAAATACCAGTTGTTACATGCATGCAAGCATTAACAAACTGAATCTCATTAATTTAACAACTTGTTAAATTAATCTAACTGGACTTGACTCAGTTAATTGAGCCAACTAATTACAACTCATAATTACAACTCATCCTTATCTCTTTAACTGATGGATAAATTCACCAATTAATAGATAAATTGTTACATTTCCTCACATAGACTTCAAGTTTGTTTTTCCTTAACTAATTAACTCATGGAGATTAATTAATTAATATTTTAAACTATTGTTAAGACCAAATTCGTTTTTACTTCCTATAGATAGACCAGGGACTGCTATAAATAGGAAGGGACCCAGAAATGCTATTTTTAGCAGTTTCACCTCTCACCCAAGGTGGCCAATGACCTCACTAGCCAAACTGTTATTTTTAGACATGCTATTTTTAGGACTTCTATTTATAGCACATTCTAAATTTAACATTTCTTGTTGTACATTTTTCAACAAAGCTGTCAAGGCAAGGGTGCCTATAGAGTTAAAAACTATTGATGATTTCATAAACTGTTGTAAGCATTATGGGGTGGAAGTCCAGCGATTGCTATGTGAGTTTTATTTGCATAATCTTGTGTTGGAAGGTGAAACAAAAAAGAACCCTAGCCCTTTTGTGGGTGATATCCAGCTTCAAGCATTCATCTCTTTTGTTGTTAACTAGAGAAAGTGGCTTAAAGCCTACAATACCTTCCAGAGACAAGAGAACGAGTTAGATCTGTGGGTAAGGGGTGAACGTAGAAACCCATTGCAACTGTCGAATAAGCATAGAAGCTTAATGAGAAAGAAGGGTGTGATCCAGACATTGGGACCTATTCACACAGAAGTTGTCCAGCAAGGGGTAGAATACTTCTTAGTCATCAAAGACCTTGCCATAGCAGTAGCCAAATTCCGATACCAAACTTCCGATCGGAATATCCAAGACAGAGAGCCATTCAATTACGAAAATTTTAAACTAGCTACTGATCGCTTGGTTACCTATGGTGACCTCATCTTGAGAGAAGGCATGTCTTGGTTAGGCTATAGGTTTCGAAGTCCAATCATCTGGTATCTTGCACCAGGGCATAGAGCCTTATATGAATTGCACGAAGGTCATACCGGACATATTTTTGAAGTCTTAGCTAGAAATCATGGTTTTAGACCACTTCATGAAAATCCTTCTCTAGCCTATTCCCTAACTGTCTTGCATGTCAATTACAATGTTTTCATGAGGGCATGAAAAAGGGTAAGCAATCATAAATTCTTTACATTATAAGATGGTAATATGTTAAAGAATTATGAAAAAATTAAGGAGATTTGTGATTGATGGAAAATGATTAATTATTGTCTTTTTCTATGCAGAAAGTGAAGAAAATGGAAAATCACTATTCCGGAGGAAAAGACAAAGTAGAACCAACTGTTGTCCCTTTGACCGGAAACTGCATCCAAACGAGGAAGTCAAGATCAGAGTGCATGAACCAGGAAAAGGATGAAGAAACACGGTATCAGTGCAAGCGGACAATATGATAACTGAAGATTAAAGATATGGAAAATCCCTCAGGATCAAAGGATCCTGAGGGATCAATACCTCAAGACTTATCTGTATTTTTGATACCTCCGCCTGGCCATTATAAAAAGGGACAGCGCTGCTAGCCCAAGGGGGAGATTATTGTTGATTTGTAGAGTTTACTGTTGTAATCTGAACTTTGATCATCGACTCTCTTTAAAGAGCAATAGCTGTAACTTTGCCTTTATGATTAATATATAACTCAGTTCCTGTTCTGTTATCTGATCCTAGAGTAACAGCAGTATTGCGTCCCTGGTGGCTAAGGGCCTGGCCTTAGTGGATCACTTGCTTTCTGTATCATTATTTTATGATTACAGTCCTGTGTGGTTTGATTTCCTTTTCATTTCCTTAACTTTCTTTATTCAGTAATCTTCTGTTCTTGAACATTTCATTGACTTGCTCTATTACATCGAATTCGTAATTGAATAGCAATATTATTATTTGCAACTGAAAATGTTATGTTGTTCATTCTGAAATAATATCGCACTGTCTAATTCGGATATTACTGTTCATTTACAGATTGATATTGCTGTTCATTTACAGATTGATATTGTTGTTCATTTACAGATTGACATTGTTGTTCATTTAGCTACGGTTTACTTACAATTGTGATTGTTGTTCATTAGATTACTGTTCCATTATCATTGCAATTGTCGTTCCTTTATAACTGTGGTTAATGTCCATTATGCTAAAATAAGATTACTGATTCAATTACTCTAGATTCGTTGTGTGTTTACACTTGATTAAGTTTGTTGTTCAATTTCTAAAGACTTACTTAGGTTTGTTGTTCCTTTCTTAGAATGCTGCTCAATTCCTTTATTAGTTAAAGATTGTTATTCAATTCCTTTCAGGTAAGATTGCTGCCTAATTCATTCCTGTAGATTAAGCTTTTTTGTTCGATCTCTTCAATAGATTAGTTGTTGTTCCTTTTCTATTAATTGAATTGTTATTTCAAGTATTTGCTTTGGTGTGAATAGAAAGATCTACAACTGTAGCGAACATTGACTACTGTTGTCTAGTTCTCAGATTGGAGATCTTGCCTTTGATTGATTTTCATTTACATCAGTTTACAGGGAAAGAGTTATCATTACTGCATCCTTGACTGATGATTGCTATAGTTTCTTAAGTGAATGATTTAGTTACAAAGCATTTGAGTTTCTTACCATTACAATTAGAGTTTGTTTCCAGCATTTATTTACTTTCGTAAAGCGCTATACTGCAAGCATTACTCTTGAACAAGTGACCGTCTCAGACTGAGTACACTCTTGAGATAAAAAATCGTACCTGGATTGATAATTAATGTAGGGTAAATAGAGGTTAAAAATACCCTTTTAACTACTCAACAACACCCTCTTCGGCCTCTAAATCCACCACTTTCCCCTTATCCCTTGCGAACAATTTTCCTTCCTTCTAGCCCTGTGTAGTAGCATGCTTCCTCGGTGACTTGCACACCAGCATGGGCTACTTATACTTGTCCTTGTTAGGGTTTGGGACTTCTCTCATGAGTGTGGGTTTCAGCCTAGGTGACCCTAGCATTGTAGGCACAGCAGTTGGAGGCTCCATGCTCATCACCTCTGGAGTAGCTCCCTCGGAGGTGATAGATCCTCTAGTACTAGTAGTCTCTCCTGGCCCGGACATCGTGCTGAGGATAAACCGATGGGTATCCTTAGGTAACTTATCAAATATAGAACTAGTGACCAAATCAGTGAAAACCTCAGGATTCATAAACAATTGACAGCTCAACATAGAAATGCAAAGTGTTTTTCGTTGGACAGCCACACGTAATTTATAGCCGAATTCGAATTGAAATTCAACCGTTCCCCCCAAAATCCGTCAATAAATTCTGAATTGGTGGTAGATTTCCAAATATTTCACTCTTAAATTTAGCCTTAAATTCTACCCCCCCCCCGCTCCTCTTAATAGTCTCCTCACTGTCAAATCATGAACAACAATTGTAACGGTCACTTTTTGGCTATCCTGTGTGGTTTCTCCCACTATAGCACAGCTCCCTTCATGCTTCTTCTTGTACTGTGACATCATCCATTTTTGCGCAGCCCCCCTGTCGCGTAGTTCTACAAACCAGGCAGTGTAGTTTATAGTCTCGCGCTTCCTTGCAGCTTCCTAGAGTGCTAGACTTTGCTACCATCATGTAGTCATTGGGCTGGATCCCTAGTGTATGGCTTCAATAGGCTTCCATTTACCCTTCCTAAAAATGGATCTCCATTAAACTTCACGAGCTGAACTACTCCACCATCTGTAATCTATTTGATGACATATGGTCCCAGCCAATGCATCTGAAATTTTCCTAGAAACTTATCGAAATTACTATCATATAATAAAACCAAGTCATTTACCTCAAAGGTGCGCAGTTTGATGTGCCTTCGTGCCATGTTTTTTCATGTTCCTTTTGAACCTATTGACGGAATCCATCGAAAAGCCTATCTTCTTCAAGCTCCATTAGCTGCACGAGCCTCTCTTCTAAGGTTCCACAGTCCGCCATTCCTGTGAAAGCCACTATGCATAGACTAGGCACAATGTACTCCATAGGCATCACAGCTTCTACACCATAGACCAACTTAAAAGGTGTCTTACCTATGAGTTTTTTTCTAGTTGTTCTATATGCCCATAACACTATTGGTACGCACATGTCCCAATCATTCTACTCTGCATTGCAAACCTTCGTCAGTGCATTCTCCAATATCTTATTAAAAGCTTCAACCATTCCATTGGCCTGAGGATCTACGCAAATCCTTATTTCATACTTCTACTTATTTTCTTGAACGACCATTGGACTCACCCAATTAGATTCCTCCATCGGTTCAATAATACCCACTGCAAGTATCTTGTCCAATTCCAAGTGAACCTTTTCCTTGTATTTGGGATTAAGGTGATATGGCCTTTTCTTAATGGGCTTCGTGTCCAATTTCAAAGTTATTTTCATTACTCCCAGGTCTCCTATGATACCTTTCAAGTTTGAAAATTTTGTAGGGAACAAATCCTAAAACTCGCAGAGCAACTTAGTGACCTTATCTACAATGGCATCATCCCAGTAATCTCCAATCTTCGCAAATTTCAGCTCCGCCTCTGTGCCAATGTTCACTTGTCTAGTCTTCAATGGTGCAGTGATTTCTGGATTCTCTATCTATGATCCCTCAACTTTGTGGTGGCCTTCGGCCTCTAGGATATTAATATTCCTTAGATCCTCATCATCTTCTTCAGCGGTCACAGTATAGCACTCCAGTGCATGGCACAGGTGGGTGCTCCAATCTGGTTGAATAAATTCTAAAGGATCATGCGGTATTCTAAAGATTGCTTCCTTAACCTCCTTCAAAGCTTCATCAATGCTTTTGAACCCATCCTCAAAGCTAAAAGTCATCAAAAATCCTTCTCTTAAGATGTACCACTCTGCAGTACCATGGCGGAGCTCTGTTTCCAGGTACCAATTCATAGGAATGATGTCCAAAGTGTGATAGAAAATATGCACCCACTCTGGTTGTGGCTTTGTTCCATAGACCTTAGTCCATTTTTCTAAATGATCACATGGATCATTTCTTCCATCGTATTTTTCAGTTAGCCAAAATTTCGATCAACCAAATTACAATCTCATCATTCTTCTATACTCGCGACATTCATCAAGACTGTCTTTATGCATACCCCACAACCGTGCGAGCGTAGCATGCAGTGCCAAATCCAGTGCTTGGAAGTGATGCTTCTCCTGTACTTCCCTTTCAAATGTGTCCAAAAATCTATCTACATCAATCGAACCATCATAATAAGGTAAATTTCTTACCTCCGATGACACACAGTGCAGCAATTCAGGCATCATATTACAACGCAGTGTAGATATTTCATGCAACCTATTCTTTCAGTGCTCCAATTGTTCGTCTAAATCTGGGGTACAGGAGCTTTTGCGGTCCCATGAGATTAGCCCATTGGTTGTTGGATTAACCCAATCTTTTTCTCATGTTGTTATTTTATAGATTTGGTCCAAATCATCATCGCCTTCCTCATAGTTGCGGACTGGTTCAGTATAGCACGGTCCTTCTGCAGGGTCCAATTGTACTACTACAAGGAGAGATTTCCTTTCAAACGAAATCGTTCACTTATTCAAATTGATTACCCCATTCATGTCGATAGCCCAATCAATTCCCAGGAGTGTGGGGTATGGATTTATATAATCAACAATCTCTATCACTTCAAAATCGGCCAACGCACTTGCACCTTCTATATCTACTGTCACTCCATGCAATCTCCCCATAGGGATAATCTTCTATTGATTTTCCATTCTGAATTGAATCGGAGACCACTGTAGTGCAGGTCTCCCCATTCTTTCCCATGTATTTTTAGGCAAAACATTCACATTTGACCCTAGATCCAAAATAACATGATCCATCTCATCATCTCCTATTTGCACAGTAAGCCTCATCTTGCGCCCTTTTTTCATATTGTGTTTGCCTATCTTTCTGACTGTGCGGTGTCCTTCTGAAACACCTTCCTTACCAGCACACTTATTTATCAGTTCTTGTAGCCCTTTCACAACCTTACTGTCGCACAGCAGCTTCATACAAGTCTCAAAGAAAGTGGTAAGAAAGGAGGGGTCAACCTCTTCAAATAGCCTATACTGACTTCTTGAGGTAGAGGCCTTAGCAAAGCTTTTTTTTGCTTCCATGAACATTTCTTTCCCGCGCTCTAGATCAAACCCAACCTCCTTTGCTGGAGCCTTATGAACCCATTCACTTTCTTTAGGTTGTTTCCCTTTATCATCATTAGTCATCATTTCACTTCACAGCACAATATTCATAGTGGGATCCTCTTCACGGGGATCGGCCCTCATCATCTGTAGGTTCTTGGTAGGTAGCTAAGGCAGCACCTTCTTCTGCTACATTTTAGTTATCAGTATGGGACATTCTTCTATCATGTGGTCAAACTAAGAACAATACCAGCATGACACGCGTTTCTGGCTTATACACTCCCATGCATAATGTCCTAGCACTCCGCAATTATAGAAAATAACTTGTCCTCGACCTCTCCTAGCTCCTCCTCCTCCTCCTTGGCCTCATCTGTGGCCCTAATATCCTCCGTGTACTCCCCCAACACCCTGATCCAGAGGCCAATTATTTTTTTGCATTCGATATGTGGGCATTCTTTCCATCATCAATTCATAGCTACAACAATTACGCTCATCACCACCCACCGATTTATAGAAATTGATTAATAATTGTTGCAGCATTTGTACAAATTTTTGCAGCAAGTGAAAATTGTCTTTAGCATGTTTTCCAGCTACCTAACAGATAGGACACCATAGCACAGGCCCTATACTTGGTCATGCTGGAACTTCCTACCTCATAGGCATTGGCCCTCCTCCTGTAATATAATTCGCGAAGACAGGGCAGTGATCTTTATCGTACCCTTGACTTTTACATGTGAGGCACAAAACTTCTTCATGCACCTCTAACCGAGCTGCTTTTTCCTTTTTCAGGATCTGCAACTCCAAGCAGAGGTTCTGCAACTCTGCGTGAATCTGCTGAACTCCTAAAGAAACATCCTGAATAGGGGTTTCATGCAATCTCATAGCAATTTCCATGGCTCCTTCTTGGGTTCCTATCTTTTGCTGCGATAAAGCAACCCTTAGGTGGGGCAGGAGCAAGGCTACAAACCATTCTCGGTGCTGACTATCTGTGAGGTTCATGTTAGCCTCGTAGCTTTGGGACTTCAGTCTCTGATCTAGCTCCCAGGGTGTTTCGCCAAGCCTCATCATAATTTCCTTGAATCCAATGACTGATTGTGATTCAAACTTAGGGCTACCAAATTCTTTATTCAGAGAAGTCTGAGTGTCCGCTAATGATGCCGATGGGTTATTGGTGCAGTACTTAATATACCATGTCAACGCGTGATCTTGTAGAGCAATAAACAACTGAGCCTTCTTTATATGATCATCAGTAATATTCTGTGTCGTCCATACAACCTTCGCAACAAACCAAAATTGATCCGGGTACTCACTTCCCAAGCCCTTGAAAATTGGAAACTTCATGGAATTTGACATATTGAATGGTGGTGGAGGTGGTGGTGGTGTAGGTGAAGGTGTATGTTATGGAGGTGAAGGTGGAGGTGGTGTGGGTGGATGAGGTACTCGTGAAAAACCTTGCTTTATCAACTCTACAGCGCTTCGCAGTTAGGCCTGTACTGCTCCCTCGTCGTCGCTCGAAGGAGGTTCTATCAATGGGCTATATTCAGGACCTTCTCTTTCCTCATTTCTAAAGAATCATCCACTTCACGTAGATCCAAACATCAAGGCAATGGCATAACCCACTTTTCACACAAGATCATTTTAATTCAAGTATTCAAATATTTCAAATACTTACCTCGCGGTCCTTTGAAAAAGTGTCGCTCTTCTTCATTGTAGCTGACTGAGGTATCGATCACGAATTCTGTCACAAATCCTCCTATGATTTGATGAAGCCAGTGATCAATAGTGCATGCGAACTTATCTTCAGAAGCTTCCAACCTTCGCACTAGCTCTGGGGTCCACACTATCAGACCGTCAAGCCTCCACCTTCCTTGGCCCTCAGCCAATTTAGCGATCCACTCGTATAGTTTGATTGGGAAGATGTAGAAGAAGATCTCATGTATTTCTCTGCACAAACATATGCCCAATGATTGTTCTTTTGTTAGGAATCGATTTCTATTTTCTTGTTCCGTGAATTCGTGGATCTTTCTATCCCACCACTCGTCAATTTCTTTCTTGGTCAGATTCCATTGATGTGACATCACACATCTCTTTATGCAGATACTGGTCCCAGAAATAGAACCATTTTTTGGCTTAATGGGTCCTGACCCAGGTTAAGAGTTAGTTCTGCTAAACAAATCCCTACACTACTGGCCCTTTCGACATTAATCTATGGAGCATGGACTGAAGTCTCACCCAAAGCAATATGGGGGGGATGCTAGAACCAAGTTTCCACACCCAGAGATCAGTGTGATGTCGTTTTGTGCCCTAAATCTTCCTTCGTGCAGATCGATAAGCCCTTATGGCTTATCGATATAACTCCCTTGAATCGACCCCTAGACCTTCGCGAAGGTCTACAGCTAGCTTTCATGGACCTTGAATAGGCTAATCAACTACTTACGTGCTTCAAAGATTACTCTTAACCAAGTAATTACTCATATCGGCTTAAGTGTTTGATAACTTCAACATATGACAAGATAATCTTCGCATAAACAATTAACATTAATTGTGTTCATATAAAAATATAGATCAAGTAAATTCTCACATCAATACATCATTATTTCATGAACCCATCATTCATCATAGCATAAAGTGCATTCATTCATAACAGAAGGTAATAGGTGAAACACAAGAATTTATGTAATAATCTTCTTTATTGATAATCAGTTCAGCCTAGAGACTCAAGACTTCCCTGCACACTCATCTGCAAGGGTCCAGGCACTCAGTTACAGACTCTACTCTAGGCCTCTATGCACACAGCTACAGAGCCTTCCTTCCTACTCTTCTTCGCTAACTCTCTAGACTTATTCCATAGACAAACTTCATTTATTTTCTTAGACATCCTAAGACATACCCATTTATATAATCCCATGGTCCGCGAACCATGGGTAGATATTCAAAATCCAAGTCAACTTACATAAAAGAGGGTAAAACCATTTTTAAATATTTAACTATCTACGCGCTCTATGACCACAATTTGTGGAGACTTTACATCTTTATACAACAAAACTTGTGCTTTTGCCCCAAAATTGACCCTAGGGGACCCCATCCCAACACTCATGCATTGGAGGAATATTACACAACAACCACACATGCACAACATAAGTGGTCTACATTTCTCATGTTTGCTTGCTTGTCACAGTTAAGAGAATGTATACACTCGACATCTGCACGCAGTGTAGCACAGCACCATGGCAAGTCCATAAAGTGCATATCATGTGCTTTCACTCATTTATGTTCTGTGGATTATTTTAAACTCGGAGTGTGTTTGTCTTCACTGTTACACTTTTATTGTTTGCTGGTTCACACAACTATCTTGTTCGCGAACCATGCCTTCACCAACATGGGTCGACCAATGTGCCGGTGGCAGCATTGGAAGTATCACTTCACATGAGATGACCCATGCACTGTTAGCTTAGGAGTAGGAGTAGTGTTTTCTTTTCAGTTTTTTGCTTGCATGCATGTTCTCTTCTTTCCTTGTGTGCTTGTTCGCTTGCTTGTTTATTTGCTTACTTGCTTTGCTTCCGCATTTTCTTCTACTTTTTGCTTTGCTTTGTTGTTTGTTCGCTTGTTTTTTTCGTAGGTTAGTTTCACATGAAACCATGTATGACTCTTGAAACAAGCTGGGTAAACTACGAGAGGCCTTATACAACTACCACTACATGTTTATCTATCATCCTGCCTCTATATGAAGAAATTATTACTTTTAGTCCATGATACATCGATGGAAAATATGTATTGTTTGAAGTGAACATTGGTGAAAACACAATGCTTGCATGCTAACTAGTATCACCTACTCTAGTCGGTTGTTTTTGGGTTAATCCTTGTCATCTCAGTCATATAGAGTAAGGTGAATGGAAAAACCTTAATAGGCACATCAGAGGTATAATAAACTACTTCTCTACAGGAACAACCTATTATGCTCTCAATAAGTTGGGATCCCTCTTCCACCTTTGAAATGAATAAGTGCTATGCACAGTTATGAAGATAAAAAATGAAAAAAATGAGAAAGTGAAAAAACTTTGAAAAATGAAAATGAATAAGGAGAAAGAAGATAAAGGCTTCCTACACAGAGAGGTGATGAAAGTAACTCCATCGGGGTAGTGACCAAGCTCACTGGCAGCGGAGCCATGCTTGTGTTCCTATGTGACTCCGCCGTGGTACTGTCCAGGCCTGCTGGCAGCGGAGCAACACCAGAGATGAAACTAAGACTCTGCTGACTATATTGCTTGTGCACCAATATACCCCTCAACCCCAATCAAAACAACTGTGTTGACTTGGCTTGGAATATGTGTCAATCAACCAAGAGCTTGGCAGATGCTACATCTTACAATCAAGCAAGTGTGGAAACCAAGACAAACTAAGAACTGAACAATACTTCTGGAGGTGTTAGACTTACTTTTCACGAACAAGGTCCATTTAGAGAGTTGGATTTCTACCAGTGTGTTGCCAAATGTTGTAGTGTCTACAACCACCCTCCAAAATTTTTCCTTAGCTTCATTTTGGAGCCTCCCTACCAACCCTTCCCAACAGCATGTCTTGCTTCATCAAGTACACAAGCTTCAGTGATTTTCTTGCAGAATAATAGCATGCCCATCAAAGCTTTTGCATTACCCTCATACGTTGTTCCTCCAGACTTAGTCCAGCTATAGGCTGAGTAGCTCCCTTAAGAAATTGCGCAATTCTGGAGGGCAACCAACCTTCCCTCCAGAAATTGCACAATCTTGTCTAGCAGCCTGCTAGGCTCCAGAATTGCGCAATTTTTCCAGTCGGGCTTCATCTAGTAAATTGTGCAATTCTTCCCAGAATGGATGCTCAACCCATAATTTGCGCAATCCTGGTCAACAATCAGATGCACTTCCAAGAAATTGCACAAATATTCTGGGCAGCCAACCCAACTCCCTTCCAGAAAGCCAGATTTTCTCCCAGCAGTTGAGCAGCCTCTTGCATGTGTAGTTGAATTGACTGGTTTCCTCCTAGACTGAGAAAAACCAATTTGCATGCAAGGGTTGCTTCTCAAAAGGTAGCATGCAAAGGTTGCATGTAATGATCACTTCAGAAACCTCCCACCAAGTGTCGCTCTTCCTATATTTGTGGCATGCGCATCACATCTTCAATCTTATCAAAATTCATGAACCAAACACTGCAAAGCCCATTCCTCACATCAACATTGTAGCTCTAATAACCAACATCGCATCTAGGATTCGTTGACACATTCAGCTCAGTTGTTTTGGGGTAAGCCCGCTTTTCATGTCTTATGTTGCATTTCAGGTTCTTTTTGTGTTTCACTTTGTATGAATGTTGTCTGTTGATTTCAGTGAGCGCTTGCTTTCATTTTGATACATACTAGCTTGTGCTACCACCGTTTCAGTTTTTATTAACATCTCACTGATGTTGCATGCATAAAACTGTTTTTCATGAACAGTCACTGAATCGGCGACTCGCCTCACCCACATGCATGTTGCTCCATTTTCTTAATATTTATTTCATTGTCTTCATGCACAAACATTCACTTATGCTTACACTCAGTATCACCATGCATTCACATTCACATTCACTTTTAGTTGCCCGTCGGAGGGTCTAGGCAGCCTTAGCCTGGACTCCGCCTCATGTTGGGAGTGAGATCCCCCAAGGGTAGTTTTGGGTTAAAAGCCCAGGTTTAAGTCAATTTTTGTAATATTATTGCAAAGACTCCACAATTTGTGGTCATGGAGTGTGAAGGTGTTATGTGTCATAAAGGGTAGTCCGCCCTTAGTTTTGTAAAAGTAAAGTCAGCTATAAGAGAACCACCCATGGTCCACGGACCATGGGATTGTATAAAAGGAGCTAAGCTCTAAGTAGTTTGGAGGTGACAGATAATGATGGATGATGTAATAGAATCATAGCTTTATAGCAAGAATTCTATGTCTTGGGTTGTAGCGTAGGTAAAGGCTCTGCAGTTGAGTGCGCAGAGGCCTAGGGTAGAAGTCCGCAGTTGAGTGCGCAGACCCCCTTAACTGTGTCCGTAGGGTAGATAGAGTTTGTAACCACTTGGAAGATATTAATAAAGAGAGATATTCTGCAATTTTTGTGTCTTTGTTTTGTTGATGCATCTTGAAATGTTATGTATGAATTTCCTTTATTATGCTTATAGGGTGCACGAATGAATGAAATTCCATTGAATAACTAAACGCCTATACAAATATTTGTTTATGCGGGGATAACTATAATTGTTTGATAAGATAAGAAAGGGACTTAGATTAATTGGGGATATTGTACGGCATGCTGCCATAGCATCACGAATGTACCTGAGCAGTAGGCTCAGGCTGCGTGAAGGACGATCGTATCCTTTCGTAGAGGTATTGAAGAACGGAACACAGGGTTTGTCTTACAAGCCCTAAAGCGAAGCAACTTGCACGAAGGCAGGGATAGAGGGAATTAAACGACATCATGACCATCTTAGGGTGCGGAAACTTGGTTCCAGCATCCCCCCATACTGCTTCGGGTGAGACTTCAGTCTGCACTCCACGGGTTGATGCCGAAAGGGCCAGTAGTGTAGGGATTTGTTTGGCTAATTAACGTTGAACCTGGGTCAGGCCCCCTCAAGCCAACAAATGGTTCTGTTGCCAGGACTGGAATCTACATAAGAGATGTGTGATGTCGTATCATTTGAATCCAACTAAGAAGGGGATCGGAGACTGGTTGGATAAAAAGATCCACGAATTCGCGGCACAAAAGAACAGAAATCCACGACGGACAAAGGAGTAGTGGTTGGACAGATAGTTGTATACAGAGATCCACCAGATATTTTTTTGCTCCTTCCCTATTGAGCTATATGAGTGGATCTTGAAGCTATCAGATGGCCAAGGAAGGTGGAAACTTGATTGTCTTATTGTGTGGACCCCGGAGCTAGTGCGACGGTTGGAAGCATCGGAGGATAAGATCGTCTACGTTGTCGATCATTGGCTCGATCGCGTCATAGGAGAATTTGTGACTGAATTCGTGGTCGACACCTTAGTCAGCTATAGCGAGGTAGAGCAGCACTTTTTCAAAGGACTGCGAGGTAAGTATGTGAAATCCTTGAATACTTGGATTAAAATGCTATTGTGCAAAAAATGGATCATGCAGCTACCTTGATGCTTGGAACTATGCGAAGCAAAAAAACTTACAGGAACGAAGGACAAAAGGGTCTGGAGTATAGTCCATTGATTTCACCTCTACGAGGTGACGAGGAAGGGATGGCGAAGGTTTCCCTGCAAAGTGATATTTAGTTAATAAGACAAGGATTCCCGCGAATACCACCTCTCCCCACACCACCTCCAACTTCACCACCATCACCTTCGACTTCACCCGTGCCACCTCCACTTCCACCATGGTTCAGTATGGAAAACGCAGTAAAGCTGCCTCTTTTCAAAGGCTTGGGAAATGAGGATCCAAACCAATTCTATTTCGTTGTGAAAATTGTATGGAAAGCACAAGGTGTTACAGATGATCATATAAATAAGGCGACATTGGTTAGTACCCTGCAAGATCACGTGCTAACCTGGTATATCAAGTACTCAAATGATAACCCGAATGCTAGAGTGGTAGACATCCAAACAACACTAAATAGGGAATTTAGTAGGCCTAAATTGGAGGCGCAGTCGATTGTGGGATTCAAAGAGATCGCGATGCAACCAAGTGAGACGCCTTGGGAACTAGACCAGAGGCTGAAATGTACAATCCGTGAAGCCAACATGAATTTGACAGACGGATAGCATCGCAAGTGGTTTGTGTCCTCTCTACTACGACACTTAAGGAGTGCACTCTCACAGAAAAATATAACAACTCAGGCCGATGGCTTGGAGATTTCCATGAGACTACATGAAACTTCGATGCAGGATCCTAATCTTTGAGTTCAGCAGATCCATGCGTAGCTAAAGAATCTATGCCTTGAGATGCAAAGTCGGAAGCAGGAAAGGATGGTTCGACCAGAGGTATGCGAGGAAGTATGGTGCCTAAAATGCAAGAGTCAGGGTCATGACAAAGACCATTGCCTGGTCTTTGCGAACTATATTGTAGGAGGAGGACTGATGCCTTTAAGGCTAGAAGCTCAAGCAGGACCTAGTTCAGGGTCTACATTATGGTGCATTATCTATCAGGTAGCAGGAAAACATGCCACATATAACTATCATATGTTGCAGAAGTATGTACAGACACCACAACAGCTGTTCTACAACTTTTGTATATCATTAGGGCATGATGAGCATAATTTCAGGAGTTATGAACTGATGATAGATAGAACTCCCTCCAATAGGGTTCAGGCTGAAACAAGGCCCTCTAACCAGAGCATAGGGATGGCGTGGACAAGATTTTAGGGATGCGAGTGAGGCCGAGGCGGAGGAGGACCTGACAGAGGTCAAGGATAGTTGATTTGCTACAATCATGGGGGACCAGGACACTATGCCCACGATTGCACTAACCCAACATGTCCTTTGTGCAAGTATTTCACGTTGTTTGATCATGAAATAGAAGACTGTCCTATGCTGATAGCTAGGATACGTGACAAATGGGTGCTACCACCTCCACTAACTTAGAACCTATAGATGACGAGGTCTGAGCCACAGGAAGAAGATCCAAATGTAAACATAGTGCTCAGAAGTGGAATCAAGATGGGAGATGACAAATGGAAATAGCCAGAAGACAGTGCATGGGTCTGCAAAGCTCCGACGAAGGAGGTTGAGTTCGATTTGGAGCATGCACATGAAAACTTCATGGAAACTAAGAAGAGCTTCGCTAAGGCCTCCACCTCAGGAATAAAGGATAAGCCTGAGCAAGAGATGGACCCCTCTATGCTCACAACTTTCCTGGAACCCTTTATGAAGTTGTTG
Source organism: Pinus tabuliformis (assembly GCA_031772625.1). Taxonomy (NCBI): domain Eukaryota; kingdom Viridiplantae; phylum Streptophyta; class Pinopsida; order Pinales; family Pinaceae; genus Pinus; species Pinus tabuliformis. The sequence goes on along the minus strand of CM062811.1, from coordinate 972,080,563 downwards.
CATGATAGTAAGGTTGTGAAAGGATTATAGGAAATCATCAATAGATGTGTTGGAACCGTGCCAGGTGAGCCACGTGTAGTGCGAAATATTGGCAAGCATAAAACAAGGATGGGACATGAGATGAGACTGACCACACAGATAGGAGATTATGAAATGGATGAGGTCATTTTGGACCTCATGTCAGATGAGAATGTCCTACAAAAAAAGACTTGGGAATGGATGGGAACAACTGCACTGAAATGGTCTTTTATTTAGCTAAGGATGGTGAATTAGTAGAAGATCATCCCCATGGGGTGGCTAGAGGGGGTGACCATGGATATTGAGGGAGTGAGAACACTGGATGACTTTGAAGTAATAGAGATAGTGGATGATAGCAATCCCTATCCTGCACTCTTGGGAATTGACTGGGCTACTAATATGAATGGGGTAATCAATATGAAGAAGTGAAAGATGATCTTTGAGAAGAAATCGTTGCGCATAATAGTACCCCTTGATCCTACTGAAGGATCGCACTACACTGAACCTATCCACGATTATGAGAGTGATGATGACCTGGAATGTATCTATAAGATAATAGCCCAAGACAAGATTGGGTAAATCCCAGCGCGGATGGACGGATTACATGGGATCGCGAGAGTTCCTGCACTTTGGACTCCGACGAAGAAATAGAACGCTGGCAGAATCGGTTACATGAAGTAACTACGTTGAATTGCAACATGATGACTTGGTCGCTACGCTGTGTGTCATCAGAGGTAAGAAATCTTCCTACTTATGATGGTCTGAATGAGGTAGATATCTTTTTGGATGCATTTGAAAGGAAGGTACCAGAAAAGTAGCGCTTCCAGGCCTTCGACTGGGCACTACACACTATGCCTGCAAGATGGTGGGGTATGCACAAGGGAAGCTTTGATGATTGGCGCGAATGTAGGAGGATGATGAGAACACAATTTGGGAAGCCTAAGCTATGACTGACAGACAAGTATGATGGGCAGAATGATCTGCATGCACATCTGGCTAAATGGACCTAGGCTTATGGAGAAAAGCCCCAACTTGAGTGGGTGCACCTGTTTTTTCACACCCTAGATGTTATCCCAATGAATTGGTATATAGAAACAGAGCTCTGCCATGGGATAGGAGAATGGGATATCCTGCGTGAAGGATTCATGATGACCTTCAGTTTTGAGGATGGGTTTGACAGTATTGATGAAGTGCTACAAGAGGTGAAAGCAGCTATCTTTAGGATACCGTAGGATCCTTTAGACCTGGCTCAATTTGAATGGGCTACTCAGCTGAGCTGCGCACTAGAATGCTATAGTGTAATTGTTGAAGAAGAGGACGAGGATCTGTAGAGAATTAACATTCCATAAATAGAAGGTCACTGTGAGGTTCAAGGGCCGCAAATTGAGAATCATGATATAACCGTGCCGCTGAAAAAAAAACAAGTAAACATTGGTACGGAGGAAGAACCGAAATTTTTGAAGATTGGAGACTACTAGGACAACACGACGGTGGATAAGGTCGCAAAATTTCTTCGCTACCAGGACTTATTCCCTACCAAGTTTATGGATCTGAAAGGAATAATCAGGGACCTAGGAATGATGAAGATCACATTAAAGCCCAACTTGAAGCCAGTTAAGAAAAGGCCTTACTGTCTCAATCTGAAATATAAGGAGAAGGTTTGTTTAGAAATAGACAAGATGCTCATAGCAGGCATCATTGATCTTGTGGAGGAATCTGATTGGGTAAGCCCAATGGTGGTGTAAGAGAAGAAGCAGAAGGATGAGATAAGGATATGCGTGGATCTCAAAAAATTGAATGACACTTGTGTATGATCCTTTCCCGACTCTATTCATGGATGAAGTGTTGGACAATGTAGGCAGCCAGGAAGCATATTCCTTCACTAATGGGTTCTGTAGGTACCACCAAATAAAAATCACACAGGAAGATAGGAGCAAGACAACCTTCGCAACTGAGTGGGGTTGTTTTTAGTACATTGTAATGTTGTTCGGATTGAAGAATGTGCCTGCAATATTTTCACAAGTGGTTATTGTGGAATTCAACGAATTTATTCATAAGTTCCTGGAGTTGGGCTGGCTAAGCACCATGTAGAAAGCTTGCGCTTGATACTGGACACCTGTCAAAGGTACCAGATCACGCTCAATCTCAAAAAGTGTCTGTTTTGTGTTCATTTTGGAAAACTATTGGGGCATGTGGTTTGCAGACAAGGATTGATGGTAGACCCTGCAAAGATCATGGTGATACTGAACTTGGAAGCACCAAGGAGTGTGAAATAGTTGCGTGCTACTTTGGGACATATGGGATATTACAAAAAGTTTATCAAAAGCTATCCCCAGATCACCGCGCCTATGGAGAAATTGTTGAAGAAGGATGTCATGTTCTACTGGAATGATTGTTGGAGAGGTAAATCCCCTCTACGGATAGAGGCGATCCCTACTAGCCCAGCAAGGGTCTAGCAACAATCAAACAATGTTGCTATGCATGTTCCTAATTACAATTAAACAAGAGGTAAAGAACACCTACTTGGATTCCTGCGCTGTCGTTTGACGAAGAGATGTTGCCTTCGCTCCTTCGCTTTGGCTGGTCACGATCCTCCACGATCTCCGCGAATAGATACCTGCACACACGAAGAGGAAACAAACACAAGCGTGAAATCTAGTAAAAGCAACCATACATCAGTCAGAAAAGATGTAATTCACATTTAACCATTGCAAGTACAAATGAGAATGGAACAATAATAGCAGTCATCTATTATTAATCAGAATAGAGAAGAGTACAACCAAATGTTCTGACATCGGTAACCTTCTCAGGAGGGGCCAGTCAGCATGTATCTCAAGCATTCACCTTTGAGGATGATTCTCCCAAGACAAACAACTCTCTCTCACATACAAGCAACACAACACAACCTTCCCTAAGCAATCAATCACTTCCACACCTAGCACACCAAACACCTATAGTAGCAGCAATCCGAGCACTATAAGCTCTATACAATCCAAGCTATGTCTAACTATCAAAAAACTAGCTGCCCATGGTAATGGTGAGAATATATGTAGGAGAAGGAGCCTCCTAAAAGGGTGGAAGGATGAGCTTATCTTCAAGGGAAGTTGTTGGAAAGGGTCGAACAGACATGCCATAGAAGGGAGTCGACATTCACAAAGCTAACAACCAAGCCTGGAGTTATCTGGAAGGCTGGTTGTTTGAACAAATTCGCCCAAACTGGATCAGCGCGGATTATAGGGAAACTGCCGCGCTGTCAGCACATATCAGTAACTGGACAAGTCACGTCAGCGCGGAAGAACACGGGAAAGGCGCGCTGTGCACCATCGCGGAAAAGTGATGTTCTTCCGCGATGGCAGCGCACAAAATACACTGGAAAGCGCCTGTCATCGCGGTTATTTTAGGAACAGACGCGCTGATGCACAAAACTTTGGAAAAAGTGGGTTTTTAAGCCAGTTCAGGGATCAAACACTTAGTGATTGTGAATTCTGGACACAGCAGGGTGACTGACAGGAAGGCAGTGATAAATTACTGCGTAACAGATGCCCCCTAAAGCATGAAGACCGAGAGAGTGGGAGGGGTGAAATGCTTTACAACACACGCCGAACTGGAACACCACCAGGAAGGACCGAAATATCTCAGACAATCAAGTACATGCAGTCTAGGCATGGGCGCAGCCATCCACGAAGACATGCGAAAAAGGTCTGTGGAATGGATGCAGCCACCCAGCTAAAAAGACCATAATAATGATAAGATATGGTCGCAGCCATCCATGAAGACTCAGGTATGGGCGCAGCCATCCATCAATGAGTCACGTAATTATCATCCACAAAATCGCAACCTGGACCATAACAGACAGGGATCCAGGGTCTTGCGCTCCGTCCCGATCCGAACAAAGTACAAGTTCAAGCATGTGAATATATGAGTTGAAGTCGAACATGCATGAACATCGCCTGATTACAAGTCAATGATGAAAACTGTTAACAGACGCGAGAGGTACCACCAATAATGACAATGGTCCTCAAGGTACTATAGGTACAATCCGCGACATGTGAATCAATGAGCTGGCGTCGAACACCCACGGAATCATTCGATCGGAGGCCAATGATGTAAACCTCGCGTCGAACACGAAGAACCTGCCATTGAGGCATGCAGGCTCTAAGGCACCTGAAGGGAGTCTCTAAGTCACCTTCCCGGATAATGAGCTGAAGTCGACAGGAAGGGACCGTGATCGAAGGTGGGCCATAATGTTTCCCACATCATCGACGCGAGACAGAGGAAAAATGATTTGTGTGAGATAGCAGATGAGGTTGTATTATGCAGAGGTCAACTTCTCTTGAACATATCGGCGGCACTGTGGCGGGCTTGGCAGTATTTGACATCAAATGAGTAAGGGTCATGGTGACAGGGCAATAAGCAGATGAGAGGTCAAATAGGATAACCCAAACCCACGGAGGCCAGTGAAAGACAAGATGAGAAATCCCCACCCAGACACGAATGCAGATGAGTGCCATGTTCAAGAGCGACATACTGCCGACACGACCATTATTACAGTTTCATTTTCCCCACCATTTCTGGCAGGTACCCCGATTATTTTTGGATGACAAGCTTGACGGGGATAGCATATGCTTGAGGAGCGTCATGTTGACAATATCCGATGTCATTGAGTGTTTAACGAGCCTGACAAAGGAAAAACTCGGCGTCTTTTCTTGTTTAGAGAGTCTGAAAAGACAGCGGAAAAGGAGACTCCAGGGGGGTCCTTTTTCGTACAATTGTGTCTCTCGAGCCCGAAAAAGTATAAAACAATGCTCGAAAGAACCGCCCGACCATTACGATCGAGGAGTACTTTTCGTAAATAGTGTTTTCGACTCGAAAAAGTAAAAAGCGGTCGAAGACACGTCGTTTTAGAGCCAATAACGAGTGCGAAACGACAAACACCCGGCAATCTTTTTAGTTTAAACGGTCGAAAAAAGAGCTTTAAAGGCGACCGCCTCTCATTTCTTTAACGAGTCGAGAGGGGGACTCGGCAATCTTTTCATCTTTAAACGGTCAGAAAAGAGCTGAAAGCAGACCTCCATTTTTATTCTCTTTAACGAGTCAAAAAGGGAAAAATACTCGGCAATCTTTTCACATTTTACGAGTCAGAAAAGAGCTTAAAGGTGACTCGTCCTAGAGGAACGAGTGGTATCAAAGGTAGCAACTGGTTCCGGTAATGGTGGAACTGCTCAAAACATGTAATGGTCAAGAGGCAGGCTAATAAAACCACTCATCGCTGCGGTTCCTCAGGAAAGGATAAACAACCAAGTGAGAGCATATGATCGGCCAAAGAGATGGTAGCAATGGAATGAAACAACCAAGGCTCATCTAGCAGAATTTAGCAGATAAAAATGGCAATCACGAGATGTAAATCGGGTATGGGTTCATTTTTACACAAGCTTGAACCGTGGAGAACTTTGCTTGGATTCGGTTTCATGTTTACACAAGCTTGAAACGAAAAACTATGCTTGTTATAAGTTCGCATGCCCCCAGCATGATAATGCAAATCAAGGTACATGCCCCCCAAGCTTCATTGCATTCGACAAAGTGGATGGAATGAAGGTTCACCTTTGAGAGCTTGGAAAGACTCGACTTGGATTTCACGAGATCTTAATCAAAGACTCAATTGGGAAAAGGGGGTGTTTCATTTTTTAATGAGGTTGACACAGTAAAAGAACTATCCTCGTAACCCTTGTTTCATCTTTTAACGAGCTTGACACAAGATCAGGAACTATGCTCGACCACCTTGTTTCGTTTTTTAACGAGGTCGCCACAAGATCAGGAACTATCCTCGGGACAGATCCAGTTTCATTTTTTAAGGAGCTTGACACAGGAAAGGAACTATGCTCCGCCACCGAGTTTCATTTTTTAAGGAGCTTGGCACCGGAAAGGAACTATGCTCCTAACCACCTTGTTTCGTTTTTTAACGAGGTCGCCACAAGATCAAAACTATCCTCGGCCAAGCCTAGTTTCATTTTTTAAGGAGCTTGACATAGGAAAAGAACTATGCTCCATCCAGACTTCATCATAATGAACGGGAAGTGGAGGCCCTCAAGAAAGTGGCTCCGGAGGGAAGGCCGACATCTTGGAAATCAGGACCTAATGCCCCCAGGACACTATGCACGATGGTGTCATCACTGGGTACGGGCACGGGGTAGGTGGCCACGTAGTTGATTTGCGGCGAGGCAGATGCAACTTGTGGATGAAAGCCAGGAGGGAAGGATGAGTGCGCCGGAGGGGCTTGTGGACGAACGAACGATAATTGATCGAACGTCACAATTCTTCCATCGTGTGGAAAGCAAACCACACGGAAAAGTGAAGAAACAAGGGCTCCCATGGCATACACAAAGTCACGACCAAGGAGAAGACTGAAGTCTAAAGAACCTTGGGTAACCGAGACGTCGATATAGACAGTCTTGCCTCCCAAAGTGATAGGAAACTGTGGAAGGATCCCTAATGGCTGACTCGTTCCTCCATCAAACGCGGTGAGATGCGGTGCGACAGGTACAAGCGATGGGGAACCCAAAGCTCGCCAAGTAGTAATGGGCATGAGACTAACCGATGCTCCTTCGTCTAACACAGTGCCGGGCAGCGCCTTATTGCAAGCATAGGCGGTGACCCAGAAAGGCACGTGGGATGGAAGGGGAGGGGTAGTCAAACGACTCCAATCAAAGGAAATGACCGAACTACTTGGTGGGGGAACCATATGGTTGCCCCCCTGCTCGAAAAGAACCGAATCTAAATTCTCCGGAGAGGTTTCAGGAGAACCCTTATCAAGCTCAGGAGAATCTGAGGAGACGAGAAGAACATGAGAATTTGCTCTTCCGAAATAGAGTGCTCGAGAGGAGGGGAACTCTATCCCCAGTGGAGTCGCCAAATTGTTGGAGAGGTAAATCCCCTCTACGGATAGAGGCGATCCCTACTAGCCCAGCAAGGGTCTAGCAACAATCAAACAATGCTGCTATGCATGTTCCTAATTACAATTAAACAAGAGGTAAAGAACACCTACTTGGATTCCTGCGCTGTCGTTTGACGAAGAGATGTTGCCTTCGCTCCTTCGCTTTGGCTGGTCACGATCCTCCGCGATCTCCGCGAATAGATACCTGCACACACGAAGAGGAAACAAACACAAGCGTGAAATCTAGTAAAAGCAACCATACATCAGTCAGAAAAGATGTAATTCACATTTAACCATTGCAAGTACAAATGAGAATGGAACAATAATAGCAGTCATCTATTATTAATCAGAATAGAGAAGAGTACAACCAAATGTTCTGACGTCGGTAACCTTCTCAGGAGGGGCCAGTCAGCATGTATCTCAAGCATTCACCTTTGAGGATGATTCTCCCAAGACAAACAACTCTCTCTCACATACAAGCAACACAACACAACCTTCCCTAAGCAATCAATCACTTCCACACCTAGCACACCAAATACCTATAGTAGCAGCAATCCGAGCACTATAAGCTCTATACAATCCAAGCTATGTCTAACTATCAAAAAACTAGCTGCCCATGGTAATGGTGAGAATATATGTAGGAGAAGGAGCCTCCTAAAAGGGTGGAAGGATGAGCTTATCTTCAAGGGAAGTTGTTGGAAAGGGTCGAACAGACATGCCATAGAAGGGAGTCGACATTCACAAAGCTAACAACCAAGCCTGGAGTTATCTGGAAGGCTGGTTGTTTGAACAAATTCGCCCAAACTGGATCAGCGCGGATTATAGGGAAACTGCCGCGCTGTCAGCACATATCAGTAACTGGACAAGTCACGTCAGCGCGGAAGAACACGGGAAAGGCGCGCTGTGCACCATCGCGGAAAAGTGATGTTCTTCGGCGATGGCAGCGCACAAAATACACTGGAAAGCGCCTGTCATCGCGGTTATTTTAGGAACAGACGCGCTGATGCACAAAACTTTGGAAAAAGTGGGTTTTTAAGCCAGTTCAGGGATCAAACACTTAGTGATTGTGAATTCTGGACACAGCAGGGTGACTGACAGGAAGGCAGTGATAAATTACTGCGTAACAATGATGATTGTAAGAAGAGCTTGGACATATTGAAAGAAAAGATGGTTACCACACCGATTCTAGTCTTCCCGGACTGGAAGAAAGAGTTTCATGTACATGTTAATATGTCATGTATAACATTGGGAGCAGTACTAACATAGGCTGGTGGAGAAGGCTTGGAGCACCCTATTGTATTCACAAGCCACAAGTTATCCAAAGCATAGAAGAACTATTCCACCACTGAGCATGAAGGGCTAGCTATGGTGTATGCGCTCCAGAAGTATCAACACTACTTGCTAGGAGGCCATTTTAAGATGTATACGGATCACTCTGTGCTAAAGTATCTGGTTAATAAGCCCTTGTTGGGGGGGAGAATCTGCAGATGGCTCTTATTGTTCCAAGAGTACAATTTTGAAGTTTTTGTGAAGCTTGGACGATTGAATGCGGGACCCGATCATCTGTCACGCATCGAAACAGGGGAGGATCCTACTAACTTGGAAGAAGGATTTCCTGTCACGCAACTATTTGTAGTGCGTGTTGCGGGTGGTCACTTTGAGGATATAATACACTTCCTAACAACAGGAACTACACCGGAAGGATACACTATTTAGCAAAAGAAGGAATTAGTGATGTGCGTGGTAGATTTCGTTGTCATTTCTGGGAATTTGTACACAAAATGGGGACCAATGAGATGTTGCGACGGTATGTACCTAAGTTTGAAAGAAGTAGCATCCTCACGGACACTCATGGGCGTACATGGGAGGACATTGTGCAGGGAGAGCCATCGCGTAGAAGATTCTACATGAAGGGTTGTGGTGGCCAGCCCTTCATTGGGATTCTAAACCATATTGCAAGGTGTGTGATGTATGTAAAAGAATGGGTAGGTCATCGCAGAGGGATGAAATGCCTTTGAATCCACAAATGACGTTGCAACCCTTCAAGAAGTGGGCGATCGATTTTGTAGGACCCATTCAGCCACAAGGAATGGCAGGAGCAAGATACATTATCACTGCGATGGAGTATTTGACTCGTTGCGTAGAAGCGCAGTCGATGAAGGATTGTACAGGCACAACTACCATGAAGTTCCTATTTGAACATGTACTGATGCGATTTAGGTGCCCAAAGATCTTGATGATTGATCGTGGTATGAACTTCCTGAATGAGACGATCAATGCGCTCACAAAGGAATTTCAGGTATATCACCAGAAGAGCACACCTTATCACCCACAGGCTAACGGAACAGTGGAGGCATTCAACAAAGTGCTCGAAATCGCATTGACCAAGGTTTGCAATGCTCAACGAAGTGATTAGGACCTACACATACCTGCAGTATTTTGGGCTTATCGAATGACATGCAAGAAGTTGACTGGACAAACCCCTTTTAGACTTGTCTATGGTGTGGAAGCGGTAATGCCTACGGAATACATCGTACCTAATATGCGCATAACAGCACTCATAGGTATGATGGATCGCAGAGCCTTGAAGTAGAGGCTCACAGAGCTGGATGAGCTCAAAGAAGAAAGGTTTTTGGCTGGATTTCACCAGTAGGTCCAAAAGCAGTGCGAAAAGGCATGGCATTATTGACACATCAAGCTACGCACATTTAAGGTAAATGTCCTAGTTTTGTTATATGATAGTAAGTTTGATAAATTTCTAGAGAAATTCATGATGCACTGGTTAGGGCCTTATGTTATTAATGAAATTACCAACGGAGGAGCAGTACAGTTGGTCAAATTAAATGGAGAACCCTTCCCAGTAAAGGTGAATGGCAGTCGCTTGAAGCCATACACCGATGGTCCAACCATGTGACTAAATGAAAGAAGCACAGTGTTAGTGCTCCAGGCAGCTGAAAGGAGGCACGAGACTATAAACTACACTGCCTGAGTTGGGGAGTTGCGCAATTGGACAATGGCGTGAAGCAAAGATGTGCCATTGGGTTTGTGGTAGTGCAGAGGGAGCTACGCTACCTAGGGAGAAATCACGCAGGTCAGCTGGAAAGTGACCGTTAAAGTCACTGTTCATGAAAAGACGGTAGAAGTGAGGCCAAATGGAGCGGGTAGCCGACATTTAAGATGAAATTGATGGCTTAGATCCTTGAAAATCTACCGCCAATCTGGCATTAATGAACGAATTTTGGGGGGAACGGTCAGATTCGAATTCAAAATTCCCTATAAATTACAAGTGGCTATCCAACAAGAAACACTTGGCATTTTGAGAATTCAGTTGTTGTACTCTCAGGTGCACATGAACTGTGAATTATTTCAAGATCTAGTAGCGACTCCGGCATTTGAAAAATTGTCAAAGGACACACAAGCACTAGTGAATAGCGTCATGTCGACACGTGCAGGAGCTATGGACATTGAAGGAGTGGCCACTGAGGAGAATGTGCAAGAGATTGATATGGGGGCTAGAGTAGCTACCTCGGAAGTGGCCGAAGTAATAGTGGAGGTCCCTAAATCTCCGAGAACACCGAGATCGAAGCCAACCCCACCCAAGGAGACTATGAAAGACAAGAAGGGCAAGCAGCCAACCATATTGGTGCGCGTGTCTCCAAGACAAAACCCACCAAAGCCCACTGCCCAGGAGAAAGGCAAGGCTATAAACCTAGAAGTAGAGGAGGAGGATATCGAAGACATCCCCATGGATGACGAAGATGTGGGAGTGGAAATAGAGGAGGTTGAAGCCCAAGGTGAAAACCCTATTACACAGTTGCCAGAGTATTTCCCTCCACGAAAGCCTAAGTCCAAGGTCCCAAAGGACATTGAAGAAAGTAAGACTCCCCTACAAACCCCTCTACTACTGGATGAAATCGCTTTTGACGGTCCACGTTTGGCACAGGTGCCCATATTGAAGCTCGAAGACTGGGACTTGGCAGACCACGAGAAGTTCCCACACCTAGCGACCGAACAGCTGATGCGTTGCATCATAGACACAAATACGGGGATGACTACATTGGAGACATGGAAGTGGATCAGAGGAGTAGAGAAGGGAGGATTACTCAACCTACTCTGGGTACCGCACTATAACTACACCGTCGGGACAGTGCTGGTCATCAAGCAGCTACTGTGCTTGGTGCATGATGGGTGTCTGTGGCTAGAGGAGTCAATTACCCGTCACCGATATGTTTATTCACCACATAACGCATCTATCGTATACAGGCGAAAATCCAACTATGATCTTTGGTGGCAAGGTTGGCGAGCATGTGCTCGCAGAATCAATGAAAGAGAAGTTCAAACTGGTAAAGAAGTTGCATGGGTACACTATCTCCAGCATCTGCGACCCCGCTGTGAAGGTGGAAATGCAAATCCTTGTAGGGAAGGTGATGCAGAAGTGCCATGACGATGAGGTGTGGGCACCTGTCATCCCACTCGCACAGCAGTGCATTGAAGGAGTCCAAATTAACTGGTCAGACAACCTTTGCGAAGAGTTCCTGGCGAACTACCACAAAGTGCAAGAGCAGAGCAAGACCTTCCACTACGCGTGGCTCTTGCTAACGATCATGCTCATAGCGGGGGAGCTACTAGAAGAGAGTCAATTCCCCTCGCTTGTGCCAGACCTTCCTGAAGCAGTGAAGTACACTTCACTGTGGGCAACCAAGGATGCGAAGGGTGTTCGGGATAGCAAGATCTTCTAGATCTTGATGGAAATGAATATCAAGATGGCCATCAATCACAAGTTGTGATTTTCACCTACGATATATGCTAACCTACAGAGATATGCCGAATTTAAATCTTATTTCCATCGGATATCAATCAGGATGCGGAAGGACCCTGCACAGAAGTGGTACGATTTGTCGTACCTAGCCACAGATGATTCCATTGATGCGGTGTTGGATAAATGGCCGGGGAAGTGGTGCACCACCATGGACTTGGTGGTGGGTGGAAGCAAGTCCACCGCATAGAAGAAGGAAGAGGCCAAGCTGAAGATGGCACGGCTGGTCGAAAAGATGAAAAGGGAGGCCGCTTAGAAGACCCATTCGGAACAGGCAGGAAAGGAGGCAGGAAAACAGACAAGTGGCACAGAGCAGGGCTCTGACAAAGGCATGCGGTCGCCTCCACATGAGACCAAAGAAGAGGACACATGGCAGCACGGCACAGACCCTCCAGAGACGTCCACCTATATTAAATGCCTGAGAGAGCTGGAAAATGCAGGGTCCAGAAAGAAATCCAAGGCAACGAAGACCTCATTGGACACTATCACACTAACAGAGGGTGACTTATATGACATCAGTGACACAGTCAGATATTTCACCATGGAGGCCCTACAACAATTCGAGAAGCAGCAGCAGATCATCCTAGGGGCCATCTAGACCGGGCTGCAGGAGTTCCAGACCTGCACGACGCAAGCTGGTCCTCTGTTCACCAGCTTGGCTATCGGCAAGTCAGAGGCTGTCGATATGTTGTGCACAATGGTTTCCAATGCGATAGCGCTGCCAGATGGAGCACTAACCACGGAAAATGAGGCTAACAAGCCCACTGTCAGTGCTTTGAAGGGAGTGGGATTAAACCTGGCAGCGCTTCCACGCGTAGCACTCCACCTCTTGCAAGATGGAGTAATTGGAGAGTTGAGGGCCCGTGAGCATAGCGCCCTCTAGGTGACGAGTGAAAAAAAGATAAACAATGAGAAGATGGCCCTGCAGAGGAATGCTACCATTGATGCAGAGGCCAAGGCGACCAACCAGAGCAAGAGGATCATATAGGTCGTGGAGGAAGCATGCAGAATGGTCCTAGAGTTGGCCATTCCAGAGGAGGAGCCAGTTGAGGTCCTGTTGTGGCCACCAACAACCCCCCTTCCTATTTAGTTTTATCACTAATACTAATTAAGTGGGGACCCTTATTCAAAAAATTTTAAAAATAAATTAGTGCTTGTATTCCCTTTTTGAGTAAAACTTACTATCGTAAACTTAGGAGAATACCCGAAAAATCTAAAAAAGACTTAAGTTTTATGATAAGTTCCAATAAAACCATTCCCTTAATAAAAAACGTCGCATCGCAAAAAGGTAATGGATGCCTTCCTACAAGCGGAATCCTAAGATTGTGAAATCACGATGCGAAATCACGCACTGAAGACACTCATCGCATCGCATGCCTCAAATGTCACTTAAAGTGAAATACCTCAAACCACCAATATGCGATGGCGGGTCTCACAAATAGCATTTCGTAGAAAACACATTGTAATGGATGATTGCCACATGCAACGGATTAGTGATATTATGATCCGCAATATTGCAATCTGCAATATTGCGAAGCAAATCGCAAAATCGCCTTATCGCAGATCTACAGGGCTCGTCATTCGAAAAAGTTTTTCCATAAACTGATGCCCAATTATGCACGTTAATGTTAATTAATGAGTTGGTTGGTAATCATTAATGAAATATGGTTTTGATCTAATAGAAGAGCCATTTCACGTAGGGTGATATATTTTATATGTTTTCGGCATTTAAAGCTTTCCTGTCACCTTTTTCTTATCATTACTCTTATCTCATTTGTAAACTGCAGGAGCAAAGAGCAGAGAAGTATACATAGCAGTGTTCAGAATATTATGGGAAAGAATGGTAAAGCTCCAAGCTCTGAAGATAAAGAAATGACGCCCTTATACACAGACACTACTTGCAACAGAGATGTCAGTGTTACTACTTGGGAAAGCATGCACAGCCTACTCAAGGAAGAAAATCCAAGAGTAATGGAAGTTACAGCTACTGCAAACTCACGCAGGTCATCTAAGGCATCGATTACAGAACTAGCATGTTCGTTCTTGCATCGGATAGCGGCGAGGCCCAAGATCCTTTCATACACGGACATGGTCAAATGGGTACTGGATAGTGCTGATATCACAAACAAACAATTTAAAAATCAGGGTCAAGAACTCATGGAGTCATTCTTTCCACAAAATTTAAGGTTTATATCCTCTAACAAAAAGCGTGCAAGAGGCGAAAATAGCACCAGGGAAGCCCGGATCGAGAAACGGAGGCAGTTTCTGATGCGCAATACCAGGCAAAACCCCTTGAGAAGGAAAGCCTCTAATCGCTCAGTCACCTGTAAGCCCAGAAAATTGTAGGAAAAAGTGCTAAAGGCAAAAGGCAAAACCTGAATTTTAAAAACCAGTCGTATTTATCAGGAATATCCTTAAGTGGTATGTAAAAAAATATTTACCAAATGTACAACATCTATAGACAAGTTGGAGACAAAAGGCCCAAGAAAAAGCAGAGTCCATCAAAAGGTTAACGAAGTTGAATTGGGATTCTTACTGGACGTACTTGGTAAAACCACACAGCCAGTGCATGACTCTCAAATGTACCATTAACTCTGCTGAGAAGATGGTGCCAGCACTTGTTGATTCTGTTTTCGCAGGACAGCTAAAGTCGGAAGTCGGCCAGCCAACTCTCCTCAAGAAAATGCTGAACGCTTGCAACTACAAGGAACAGATACATAGATAGTTAATTACCAGTTTTAGTTTTAGATTCAGTTTTAGTTTTAGTTTTTCTTTATTTTTGCCTAAAATGAGGATGGTCATTTAAATCACATCCTACATTTTTGTAATAAATTATTTTTAGATTTAGCTAGTAGTATTTAAACCCTTCTCATGCATTTAGAGAAGGGTCTTGAAATTTGTCAAAAACTTGTCCTCAGAACATGCAGTTTTGCACCCTCCGAGGAGGTTTTGATGAATGAATGGAACAAGATTTATTGATATCTGTGTTTAATATCTACTACTGAATTTGCACTTTTGTACTCTTAGTAGATGTTGGACTAAGAAGAGATAGATCATTATTGCTGAAGCTCATGAGTAGAACTAGTTATAAATGGTACTTTTATCTCTTAACCATTTCTGCTTATGCGTTGAGGCGATATTCATGTTCAGTTATTTATGTATGAATGCTTGAATGCTTGAGTTATCATTTGGCACTTCTGTACGGTGATAGCTATTTATTTATGCTTAATATATGAATGACTTACTATGCAATATGTTTTTCACAATTGTTTTGTCTAACTTTTTATGCGAAATGGTTTATCTTTATTGAATTCTTTTCTCATAGCAATTGAATGATCTTTATCACCAATTGCCATTTGAAATTATTTTAGATCGCATAACTGAAAGATTAAATCCCGAGTTAGTTTTAGAATTAGATATTTCTATTCATTAGAATACAATTGCATTAGATTTAGATTAAAAGCATTTTTACTTAGAAATTATTAGAAAGGAAATATCAATTCTCCACACACACACACACATAAATTGGGAAACTGGTCCCATATCCCCAGTCGGACCCACTATACTAAACAGAAAAGGAGCTGCTAACCAAGGTCCGGACCGGGTGGGTATCCCCCTTGTTGTAGACCTGATTTTTGGGGCTTCAACAGGTTCGCATCCGCAAATTGGCCACAGGTGTGCATGACACTCGAACAGAGATGGCGGGGATTGAGTTGGAGCTAAACCTACAAATTACAGAGCTCTAGTTGAGGGCCCATCCTTCAACTCCACCAGAGGTAAAGGAACAGTGGGCGGCCACTGTCACTGAAGCAGTTGCGGCGGTGGAGAGTGCAGTAGTGGACTGCGCATAGTTGTTCTAACAATCGTTTGAGGTCCTAACCAGCTTGCAAGAGGACACAAACATCTAGAGGCTAGAAATGGAAGCGCGCAAACTCCAACAGCGCTGTGATGAAGTTAAGGGCACAGTGTAAACAGTCGCGCTAACATAGAGATTAGCAAAGCTACAGGAAGCCAAGTAGCTGAAGGAACAGGTGGACGCAACGCTACACGAGGAAGCAGTGCTAAAGGCACGACTCAAGCCCTGGCTGGAGGAAGCTTACGCAGTCACAAGCAACAATGAAGGCAAGCTTGTGACTCTGCAAGCGACCCAACAACAACTTCAGGCTGACAGCATAGGGGCAGTAACCGAGAAAATAGTCAAATATGCGAAGCAGGCATGACGGGCTTCACACAAAGATCTCCACACCTACCGAATGACTCGGGGGTGAGTCGTGATGTTTGTGTTGGGGGCCTGTTGGGAGTGGGATCCCCCAAGGGCAGTTTTGTGGCTAAAAGCACAAGTTTAAGTCAAATTTTGTAATTATTGTAAAGACTCTACAATTTGTGGTCGTGGAGCGTGAAGGTGTTATGTGTCATAAATGGTAGTCCACCCTTAGTTTTGTAAAAGTAAAGTCGACTATAAGAGAACTACCCATGGTCCGCGGATCATTGGATTGTATAGAAAGAGCTAAGCTCTAAGTAGTTTGGAGGAGACAGACAATGATGGATGATGTAATAGAATCATAGCTTTAGAGCAAGAAGTCTAAGTCTTGGGTTGTAGCGTAGGTAAAGGCTCTGCAGCTGAGTGCGTAGAGGCCTAGGGTAGAAGTCCACAGCTGAGTGCGCAGACCCCTATAGTTGTGTGCGCAGGGCGGACAAAGTTTGTAACCACTTGGAAGATATTAATAAAGAGAGATATTCTACAATTTCTGCGTCTTTTTTCTGTTGATGCATCTTGATATGTTATGTATGAATTTCCTTTATTATGCTTATAGGGTGCACAAATGAATGCAATTCCATTGAATAACTGAACGCCTATACGAATATATGTTTACACGGGGATAGATATAATTGTTTGATAAGATAAGCAAGGAGCTTAGATTAATTTGGGAATTTGTACAGCATGTTGCGATAGTAGCGTGAAAGTACCTGAGCAGCAGGCTCGGGCTGTGTGAAGGACGATCGTATCCCTTTACAGAGGTATTGAAGAACAGAACACAGGGTTTGTCTTGCAAGCCCTAGAGCGAAGCAACCTACACGAAGGCAGGGATAGAGGGAATTAAATGACATCATGACCATCTCAGGGTGCAGAAACTTGGTTCCAGCATCCCCCCATACTGCTTCGGGTGAGACTTCAGTCCGCGCTCCACGGGCTGATGCCAAAAGGGTGAATAGTGTAGGGATTTGTTTGGCTAATTAATGTTGAACCTGGGTTAGGCCCCCTAAGGCCAACACCTCACCAAGAGAGAATTGCATAATCCCAGGAGGGAAGGCTCTATCTTCGTCTCAGAAAATGTGTATTTCTACCCAGTGACTGTCCTCTAGTCTTGCATTGTACAAATCTAAGGGATAGTGACTGCTGGCCCATAAAATTACGCAATGCATTCACTGATCCAACAACCATTGCTAGCTGAGATTGCACATTATACAATTCTAGCAGTCGACAGCCAGGTTGGACTTTGCATTGCTCAATTCCAGCAGTTAGTTAGCCTCCTCATAGCCTAAACAATGCCTTGTGCAGTATTGGCAGTCAGTCTCCCAACCTCCCAACATAAATTGTGCAACCTTCATGATCAGTCACACATGTATGTTGAAAGTCAGTTCTCAAGTTCATTTTGGTTTTTGACTAATAGATTGCTTGCCCTGAGTGTTTCCATGTCTCCAGGTATCGCATGTGTTCATCTGCCTCTCAGCAGTACAGGTACAATGGTTTCTAGGAGAACACTTGGGGATGCAGTCGATCAAGTGTATATGGACTTGTGTACCCACGAAGACATCAAGTCATTCGTACAAAAGGACATCAAGATATGATGACAACAGCATCACAATGATCGTCATCATGAATAGGAGCTAAAGGCAGCATACTGGATGCAACGAATGTAAGAGGAAGGTTGTTGAGAACACAAAGGCGAAACAAAGTTGCAAGCTTAAGCAATCCACTTATGGTGAAAGCAACTTTGGAGACATAGGCTATGAGGTGATGGCGCGACATGAAGATCACGAGGTGAAGGCAGAGAATGGAATAGAGAAGGAGTTGCATATGCTCAAGCAACAACTCAAGGAAGAACATGGGCTCCATAGATAATAGAATTAGTTGCAACAAGAACAAGTGCAACAACGGGAACAACATGCACGCACGGATGAAATTTCACCCGTACAAGTTAAACGTCCATCCCAGCAACTGGCACAGAGTAGACATGGTGAGCAGTGTTTTTTATCGCATGCAAGGGAATTTAGCAGCATGCATGTGATTATGCGCACGCATGTGATTTAACCCATTTGGCACACTCACCGAGGCAAAGACAAGAAGCAAGTTCGACTGGAGATGAACACGCAGTTAACAGTCGATGCGCATGACCACCAGCAGACTTTGGAAGATCAACACAGACACTATGCATTAGTGTGTTTCCGGTTTGGCTACACCCAAGAAGACCATGCACAAGTTAGTAGACGAGTTTGATGGAGGATCCACACCAATGCACCAGGATGCAACGGAGGCAAGAGTTCCCTTCAGCAAGATGTCACCATAGAGCACATGCACACCATCACAGATGGCCAAGCTTAGCATCAGCTCACCACCTTCACCATCACAAGCATGTCAAGGAGTTGGTCTCATCACAATGGACTGAGTGTCAGTGATGTATTGGATGGCTTTCTCAAGCCATTTTGTCTCACATGAGCACATGTGCATTTTAATGTAATGTCTTGTCAAGTGGAAGTTCAAGTGTCGATAGTTGGATTTAACATTCATAGAGTAGATGAAGAGTCATGAGAGTAGATGAACTGTCACAAAGGGGAATGTCAAGGGTGCCCCCACCCTTTGCTATAAATAGAACCTCATAACTCATTGTAAAGGCTTTTTGTCAGCCAATTTTCTGAGAAGACTATCTTGGAGAGAGCTTGGACAGTATTGTAACGAGCCTTGGCTTCTCCACTGTGCAGAGCTAGTATATCTCTTTGGAGGAGCAGGTTGTTGCAGCTGTAATGTTCCGCTATTGGAACTAGTGGTTAGAAATGGATGTATTGTATGGCTGGAACTTACACTTCTTAATATAACAGAGCCAACACGTTTCATGCATATGTTTTATTGTATTCTAAGCTATCTGGTTTACTCTAAATGATATATATATTTGTTTTCTTACGCATGCATGCATGGAATATTTTATGTATGCATGTATGAATCTTTCTGAAACGTGTTGTTGGTTTAACCATCAGTTTGAATTGCTAGATAACTTGCATTCCATGTTATGATGCGTATTTTCTCATGTGTTCCCTTCTTAACTCCGTGCTATCACAGGTTTCCAAGGGGCGCACTCATCTCAACCCCCATGTCTTTGAACCTCTCATGAACCTTCCTTGACTTACTGTAGATGTCACACCCTTTCTACCAATAGGGACATCTTACTTGCCTTTGTGCAAAATCGCGGTCAAGGCATTACCGTACGACCCACTGCTGGGACTCCTACACCAAACGACCTGAGGTCTAATTGGGACTTCTTACCTGGGAGATCCCCTTACATGTTGGCAGGTCTAGCACCATAACACAATGCAAACCAAATCTCAAAGTTTTAATGCATCCACATAAAAGAAAAGATTTAAAGAACATGAAAGGAACTTTGCGGATGTATCATGGTGTTTTGTCACATTGTGCATGATGACAAGCATGTACACACCTTTGATCTTGAAAAATGAGAAAACATGAAGAAAGAAGAAAATTTTTGTTTAGCAATAGTGCTTCCTACATATGAATCCTCCAATGCATGATCGATAGGATCGTGTGACTCTGGTGGAGGATGCAAAAACTATGAATTAGATTGATTTTCAATGTGAACATGAGAGTGATGAGGATCCTTGGTAGATTCAATAGATTTATGATCGAGAGTGGAACTAACCTCAAGGCTACAAGAACCTAACTTAACCATCATCTCAGGCTGAAGTGCCTTGATAGCTTAAGGAGTTTCCACTTCATCAAAAGATGGATCATTAAAGACCAATGGCTTAAAATGATCAAGAGTAGGTGAATCAGAATCGTGATCAAATGAATGAGTGAAAGGATGACGACAATCATGATCAGAAAATTTGAGATGGAAAATGGCATCCTCATGATCTAAAGAGGGGTTGATGAGAAACAAGAATTTTCACCCTCTGAGTTTCCAAAAATGAAAAATGAGAGATCGAGTGGATCCGGGAAGATAGATTTGTTATCTCAACAATCAAATGATAGATTGACATCCCGAGCATTCTGTGAATGATTGGAAGTGGAAATATCTAGAGATCTATTTTTACAAGTGGGAACAGAAATAACAGACTCGTAGAAAATGTTAGGATAAAGCGGATGAGGTGCAGGCAGAAGGAGGTCATCCTTCATTGTATCTTGTTATTCTGATTTCCACACATACTCATAAAAAATGATAGTGTAGGTTGGATGTCCAACACCAATTCTGTCCAAAACTTGATCCTCGTGAACAACGCATGTGGAATTTGGAACGGATGAACAAGACACACCAAAATCCTTAGGATCAATAGAACCAAATGATGGAGGTTGAGTAGATGAGATCACGTGAAAACCATTAGTGTTGCAGTCCAAATCTGCGTGGAAATCCAGATCAGATGAGGTAGGAGGAGATGGTGACAGTTTAACTAGCGGATTCACAACTTATCCCACCTCATCCTGCAGAGCTACATCTATTTGATGAGAGAGGGATGGGGGGTCACTTGGGATAGAAACCTTGTCCATCTCAAGTGTAGAAGCTCTAACACTGAGGTATGTTGGAGAGAGTTGGTGGTTTGTAACTTATGCCGATTCTCATAAATGTAAACAAGATATTGAAATCCTCCTTCTAAAAATATACATTCAACTTCATCTTCTGGAAATTCAAAACAATAATGAAGAAAATGATCATAAAAGTGCTCAAGTGATTCGTTAGGTGCTTTTTGCAATTTTAATTTTTTATGTGAAGTGCTTTACGGTGATAAAGAATGAAATCATGGCATAACTCTCTGAACATGTGATCAAGATATTGTAT
This sequence comes from Pinus tabuliformis, assembly GCA_031772625.1. NCBI lineage: Eukaryota > Viridiplantae > Streptophyta > Pinopsida > Pinales > Pinaceae > Pinus > Pinus tabuliformis. Next base: position 972,059,733 of record CM062811.1, on the reverse strand, counting down.
AGAGGTTGCGGGCAATGTGTGACACCATTTCTCTACATGCCCTTAGAACGTGAAAGCGAACAACCCACAGGAAATGTCATTTGAGGGGATATCATTTCTATCACAAAATATCAAAAAGAAAATTTCATGACTGAACAAGGGTGTTCCATTTTCGCCATCAAATTTGTATCTTGAAAAGTGATCTATAACATCCATCAACACATTGAAGTTAACAACATTATAAAAATGTGTCAAGGATGTGATTGAAATAGTGATCATGAAAGATGTGCAGAGATTCAAAACAGATTCTAAGGTCTTAACTTGTCATCTGGCCCTCGTTCTAGACCATAAATTTTGATGGTGTTGGACCCATCAACATTCAAGGGGATCTCCCCGGTAAGAAGTCTCATTTAGACCTCAAACCATTTGGAGTAGGAGTCCCATCCATGGGTGGTAATGTAGTGCCTTAACCATAGTAGCGTGCAGATATAAGTATGATGGATTTGAGTGGAAGAAAGTGTGTGACCTTGTAGCGAGTCAAGTGATATGCATGGGGGTTCTAACACACGAAGGGGAAAAGGAAGTGTGCCCCTTAGAAGCCTGATATGGAATGTAGTTTGAAAGGAACATATAAGCGGAATGACATCACAAGCTAAAATGGGCAATAGTCCACAAGTTAAAGTGATGGGTAAATCCAACAACACATATTCAACAAAATTCATACAATTGCATACAAAGTAGTTCATAAGAAAATGTGTAAGTTAAACAACATATGTTGTTAAAGCAACCAGAATAGTCCAATTACAGTAACAACAACATATGCATGAAAGCGTGTTTTCTCTATTATTATTATTATTATTATAAGTGAAAGTTCCATCCATACACACACCATTAACAACCACTAGCCCCAATAGTGGAAAATTATAGTCCAAAACACCTGCTCATCCAAAGAAGTATACTCACTCTACTTGTGGAGAAGCTAAGACTCGTCACAATACTCCCAAGCCTTCTTTAAGCCTAAGCCTAGCCAAAATATTGTCTCCCAAAAGCCTGTTCTATGAGTTATGAGGTTCTATTTATAACAAAGTGTGGGGTGACCCTTGACATTCCCCTTTGTGAATCCATGACTACCCTCATGACTCTTGAACTCCTTTACAATTACTCATTTCATTACATAGTGACTGTCCACATTCCACTAATGACACTTGGAATTTCACTTACAATATATTTACTAATAATATACAATTTCTACATGTACCCATGTGAGATAAAATAGGCTAGAGATAGCCTAACAAGACAAAACACCATGACTTCGAAGTTTGGGGAAATACCAACTTGGAAAACTCCACTTGATGCTTCTCAATCATGTACTAATATCAAGATTGGTATTGTCAATGATGTCCCCAAACTGGTTGATGGTGTATTTCTGATAGCGAACCCTTGCCTCCATAGCTTCTAGATATATGGTCATGGAACCTCTGTCCAAATCGTCCTGAAGCATGTGCATCATGGTGTTAACCATGAGAGGACCACCAATGTACTTCTACATGTTATTTTCACTCAACTTTAACTCATCCTTGGTGGCCTCTCGCCTTCGCTACTCCATGCACCTGTCAGTGTCTATTCAGACTTGGTTCTTGTTCTTAGCTTCGATGAGGGAACCGATTGACGGGATCTTATTTGTTCTAACCCTGACATCCAAAATCTTATACAACCATGCATATGAATCTTATACGTATCAACATCTGGACCTTTTCTTTGTCTAGCTCTGGACCAACATCTAGACCTTTGCTTTGTCTAGCTCTGCCTATGGCTTCATCATCTTCGAAAAGTGAAGCAGGGCCCCTTTGTACCGCATTGTCCACTCTTTCACATGGGCGATGGAAGCATGTATGTTCCTGAGATTTTGAACAATCTCTTTTCTTCACTTCTGTAAGACATGCACATGGAAAACTGCTTTATACACAATGACAAATCCTTCATAGAGCTTGCGCATGGTAGTCTCAAGTGTTGATACCTTAGCAAGTATCTTCTTTCTCATCTCTACGATGGCAGAAACTGTGCTCTCTCTCTAGATTTTTCTGCCTCTTTCATTGTTGCCTGCAAGTGACTTTCCATTTTTTCATTCTAGGATAGCAGGAACTTAACATTTGAGCTCGTGGCTCCTAAGTAGGCCAAGGTGGCATCGTCAAGGAAAGATCGATGCTTTCTAACATCTAGCACTATCACCCTTTCCTACATGAATGCAGGTGACACGTGATCATCCGATAAATTATTCCTCTGCACCTGTACAATATTCTTATGCAACTCTTCAAATGATATATTGTACACATCCATCATCGAATCATCATCAAGGAGAACAATCTCTCCTTGCTCTCTCGGGACTAGTTCTAACATTGGAGGTGGTGGAATCTAAAAGGTGACCTTGGGTGTTCTCAACATGAGGTCAGTTTATTTATCTTATTGTTACTGCCCCAACTCCATGTCTGTAACTTCAATCAGTTGCTCAATCTGTTGAGCATACTCGTGATCCTCCATCTGTTCACCCTCTTCTTCAGTTATAGGCTATTCTGACTCCTCAACCGGTATGGGTGTTGTTTTCACTATTAGTGCGCCTTGCTTTTCTTCTTCCTCATATTTCTAATTCTCTTCCCTTTCTCTCCTTCTTAGCTCTTGCTCTTCCTTCAACTTCTTCTCTGTTTCCTGCAACTTTCATTCTGCTTCCTCCAACCTTTGATTTTCTTTCTTCCTTCGCTCTGCTCTCTTTAGCCGCTGCTACATCTTTTCCTCTGTTGTCAAAGTTGATTTCTCAGTGGTAGGATCTTATCTCATCCTATATCTTTTTTCATCCTCTAGGTCTTCAAAAATATTCCTCTTGCCCTTGTCCTGCATTAGCTTGTTTCTTAATGTTGTTTTTATTATTTCTTCCTGCATTGTTGATGCCTGCAAAGAAAACTTCCAAGTTGTAGCTATACTGGCTATTTGTGGAGTTTAGAGGCATTGTAGCAGTACCTCCAAGGTTCCTGCTCATGCCAATGGAATGTCCTGTGGATCCATGGATAATACACCTTCACATAATGGTTCTTCAAAATATTGTGGGGATCATACAGATTGAAGTCTTTAGTGTCGAACTCAAACTTCACTAACTCCTTCGCTTCAACATATGAATCGTTCAAGCACTTATTCTCATACAATCCAATCCAGAAAGGAAGAGCAGGCCATGGTGCCTTCTTCCTCCTATGAAACCCTACTAATAACCCTGTGGAGATGGGATATGATACCTCTTGCATGACCAAGTTCTCCATGGCATGAATTTGTATAACATGCAGAGGTTTTTCTCCGCCAAACATCCTGATGAAGATGCCACCGGGTGAGACATACCAATATGAAATTTCAAGTATTTACTCCATCGCCTCTTGGGACATACAAGGTGGATCATGTTCAAAGATCAACTTGCATAACATGATAATGAAATGGTAATTCAGCCTTGCCATAACTTCTCGGTAGCTACAGTGAGAAAGAAACTTGCAATAAATATTGACGGCAACCTCTTTTAGTGTCCATGTCCATCTCATGCCAGGAATATGATGTTGGGCACAAATTTCATTAAGTATATATGTAGACATGTTGAATCTCGCTTGCTCACTCTTAGGTAGATTACGGGCATTAGTCACATGGACTTTCAACTGTAGAGCCAACAAATCTGACCAGCTGAGTGGCCTTCCATCATTCACCAACTGGTCCAACACAACCACCCAACCTTCAGGAAAGGTCTTTGTGCTCTCTTGATCGTATAATCAGCGTGAAAAGATGATCAAAAATGGGTAGGCCTTCCTGAGAGTCATTGTTTTGTAAAAATGATTGTGTGTTGTTCTGAAATTTGATGGCTCTTTCACCTTGTTATCCTCCATAATATCCCAAGGCCAAGAAAGGTGATTGAAGGAGGTAACCTCAGACCACTTAGGGTTTAGCAGCTAGCCCTGCCAAACTAGAGATGGCTCTCTCTATGATCTCACAGCCAATGATGACTTGAGTGGGAAAAGATGTTAGGCTAGTTATGTTCATCTTTAAGGTTTTGAATATTTTAGGGTTTTACTGGATCAGGAAGGAAAATCAGGGAACTAGGTCAAAATATCAAAGGTTTCAGTTGCAAGATATATAAAGGAGCATGGTAGGCATCCCTTTGTGATACTTTGTGTTTTGTTGATGTAGTGTAGGGAGGAAAAGAAATGATCAAAATGAGCATGGAAAGCATGAATTCATTTATCATAAGTTAGGTGACATAAACATGAAGTTCCTAACAAAACAGAGCTTAAAACTAAGAATTATGTTTAAAACCTCTTAGGAAAATCACTGAAAGAATAGATATGGAAAGAAGATGAAATTATTATTAATATAAAACTATAACAAAGAGAAAACATTATCACAAACTCACAACACAAGAATTCTTGAATAATAGTTTCAACTCTCCTTTGATTTCCTGTAAAAAGTGATGAAGTACAAGCTCCAAGAGTCTTACCCACTGATGTCCAACCCTTTCTCTAACTGAAAACTAGATACGTATAGACCAAATAACCATTTCCCCTCTCTCAGGGTCGAATCCTTTAGTTTAGGAATGGATTACATGAAGTGATCAACAAAACCTAATGTCTAGGTAGGTTAAACCAAATCCTCCTTTTAATTTTTGACTAAACTTTTCCTCATAAATGAGGCCTAAGATTACATGAAAATTACTCTAACAATATTATTTATCTCCTATTACATCATTTCAACTCATAAAATAAGAATTACATCAGAAAATGAAGAACTAGACTGGGAAAATTGAGAAAAAGGACTTCCACGAAAAAACGTAGCAAATTGTTTTGAAAACGCAGCGTGCTTGGAGAAAACGTAGCGTGCTTCTTGTGAGTGACTTTTGGAGGGGTTCCTGTGCTCCAAATTTATCTCATGATAGCTCATTGGAAAGATCCATATGTCTAGTATACCATAGATTCCTCAAGCACTAAAAAATACTGATTCCATCCCACCAAATCTCAATTCTCCCGCAGCTACTCAAAAAACGTAGCGTGTTGCAGAAAAAGAGGGCAGAAAGGTGTTTTTAGGAACTTTTTTTACTTTTTGACCTACCAGATCATGTTATAGTAGAATTCAGGTTTGCTAAAATTGATGTAGAGGTCAAAAAGCATTCAAAACACTAATCCATTTGTCAAATAGAACCCCCAACAAAAACATAGCATGGTCCATGATACCTTTTCTAGCCAAAACCTGCTAAAAATTGGAAAAATGCCCAAAAATTCAAAAATTTGCCAAAATTGCACAAAATTTGCTCCATTTACCCTCTGAAGGATAAGTCAAACTATAAATGATGCATCAACAAGCAATTCCAATTTATCCTTCTTCTTGAGCTTCTTTATGGTTTTCTTGAGTTTTGCCTTCATGCTCTTAACCCTAATTTGACAAATCTTGTTCCGGGTGTAGTAATGCCTAGCCATGTGCCTTTGTAAGTTGGTGGACATGTTGGACCTTTCAAGGAGTTTCTCCAAGTGGCAATTAACTTTATCCAGCAAATACTCCCTATCTTTCTCAAAATCTTGTTCAATGGTGTTGTTAATTTCTTGTTTCTCCAAAGGTGTAGATGGTTCACTTATTTGGTCTCCTTTCCTCTTCATGCCCCATGTTCTAGGCCTATTTGGCTTGACTTGAACCTTAGTGTCCTCCATTTTCTCTAAACCAATGAATTTCTTACCTTTGTCTGTCTCATCCCCTACACCCATTCTAGGTTTTGACATTAGCATTTGATTCACTTTGAGTTGCCTATTTTCCTACTACAAAAATGAAATCATGTAGGTGGCTTTAGCCAAATCATCTTTCAAACCTCTAATATCAGCCTCTTTCTCCATGACCAACTACTTCAATGTTTTTCCATGTTTTTCATGAATATTCTCATGGAAAGATGTCTCATGGTGATTTGGAGATGTTTCTTTATCAACTGAAGTAGGTTTGGACCTTTCCTCTCCTCTAGGAGAAAACACAACCCTCTTCCCTCTGATGTAGGTCTGAGTGATTTTTGACTTATGTGTCTTCTTCACTAAAACTTTGCTAGATGAGCCAACCTCCCTTGATTTGGATGATGCTGGTAGTGTATTGTGGCTAGTAGGTTGACTAGTAGAAGGCAGAAATATTGTGGACTTCATGAAGGTTGCCCAAGAGATGTTATTATGTTCAAGCTAGTGTAGGACAATGAATTTAATTAAAGAATGGTGGTAGAGATTAGCTTGGTGATCGCCCTTTTTTTTGCACTTTATTTGCCACCTTGACCAAATTTCTGTAAAAGTAGTGAGGTAGGTTGAGAGACTTTACGCCGGCGAAGTGCATCAACAATCTGATATGATACTTATACACTACTAAAAACCTGCCCTCACATGTAAAATATTTCATGATGAACTTCATTAATGGAGCAAACTTTTCAAGCAACAGTCCAAAAGGAAAAACACTCTTGGGAGCCTCTTTGAACTGAATTTTGATGAAAGCCCTGTAATTTGAAGTGTCCAAATCTGAGTTTTTGAACCACTTTTCCCCACTGTTTGGTATCCTTGTGGCAGAAACTATTGTATCTGATGAAATGATGAAGTCCACCCATACAATATTGACCTTATCTCCTCTAAGGTTTGTGGCAAATAGGCTAGTTAGTTTAGCATGATAACCCACTTGTTGGATTTGCTCACAAAACCCTAGGCAACCAACATTCTGGAAACATTGCTTAGAAAATGGTGAGGAGACCAACTCTTGAGTGTTAAGGGGTTCAAACCTTGACACTTTTCCTCCCTTGTTGTAGGTTTTCTTTTTAGTTTCCATGTTCAAATGTTGCACAACAAACTAGGTTATGAGGAATGGAAAAAATAGAGTTTTAATTAGGGAAACTGGGGATTTAGGTTTTGTAATTTGAAGTGAGGGGAAAGAGGAGTTAGGGAGGGAATTAAGAAATGGGAAAAATTTGGGAGGTGGGTAGGGGTCTTAGGGACCTTAGGGAAGTGAGAAATAGGATAGGGAGTGATGGGAAGGGCAGCAAATAATTTTTACACAGTCCACGCTACCCTTTCTGCTGAAAACGTAGCATGGGGTCTAGGATTTTCCCTAGAAGATATGAGGATGAATGGGAAGGGTTAGAAATGATAGGGGAATTGTATATTAGTGTGAGGAAGGGTAGGAAATGTGGGAAAACTAGTTTATTAGTGAGAAAAATCAAACCATGGAGTTGAATAAGAAAACGTAGCATGGAAACCCTAGGAGAGAGTTCCACACTAAAAAACTAAAAAATTTCACTTTCCTGAGGTGGTGTTTGCTTTTGAAATACCTGTACTAAGCTGAGAAGACACTCACTACTGTAGAGAGTGCTAGGAGATCTTCCTTTGACTTGCACTGATGAAAACATAGTGTTCTGCAGAAAACGTAGCGTAGAGCACAAAAACATAGCAAGAGGGCTTGAAAACACAGTGAAATGGCACAAAACACAATGAGAGGGTCTGAAATGCACTTTGAGAGTGAGATTCGATGTTGAATGAGTCTTTTGGGCTATGGATGATCAATTGGAGTCTTTTGTACATGTGAATGATGAAAACAAATGTTTGGAATGTCTTTAAAACTTACAAAAACACCTTTTCTTGTATATGTCAAAGGATGACAATATACCCTTCCTTTTGCAGTAATATCTTCATAAATGTTGCTTGATACCTTTTATTACCTTTATTTCCTAACATGCTATCTCCCTTGGTGTGAAGACTTAAGACACATAACAATGATGGCTCTTTGCTTTGAATTTGGACATAGTAATGACAACACCGATGGAAACCCTAGACCAAGACTTATATGTTGACACTTCAACTGATATGAGACCAACAATGACATGACCATGACAACTAATGAGAACCATGATTACTGAAGGGAGTAGCACTGACCTAGACTCAACAACCAATGATCAAATTTTTTTATTTGAAGACCTATTGAAACCATAAAAATTTTGACCTAAGACCCTAGCAAAAACTTTGAAAGAGCATATTTGATCACTGGTGACTGACATGACTGACAGGCACTAACACACCCACCACTTGAAAATATTGTTTTTTTTCACCAAGTTATGGGTGGCATAGAAAAGAATGTCCATGAAATTCACTGGCTGAGCTAAATGATACATTTTGTTATAGTTTTACGCCCTGAAGGTGGCAAGCTTTACCCCACTCACACTACTCAATTCGTAGTCTTTGGATCTGTATGTGAGATAATCCAATGGATGACGTCCACACATGGGAAGGAGGGGTACCTACATGCAACCTTGTATAAACTTGACTACTGGATACTGATATAATGCCGCCAATCCTCCAAGTCCTCCTTGAAGCCCCCTACAAAATTATCCTTGATTTGTTGCCATGTCAACTTCATGCCCTTGTCAATGAATAGTTGAGTGTCTGCTTAAAATCACAATTTTGACTGACACCTACTCAACTTCTTGCCTAGTACTACTCTCAATAGTATCCTTTGATGCATCTCTCTTGGAAGCCGTGTTAAGTGTAACTTCTAGAGAGTTTCTCAAGAACTATTGTACGTGGAGATAGACATGACATTCATGGCATGCACATGTTAGCTTAAAATCAAAAGCAACTTCAAGATTAAATGAAGCAGTAAACTCAGCTAATGCTGGGAGCGATTCTGCAATCCTGGCTCACAGAGGTGACTAGATGCCTGTTGGAACTGTGCATTGCACAGTCCCAACAGTAAGTGGGGAGGTCTTGCTAACTGGAACTATGCAATGCGCAGTTCAGTCTGGGCACAAGCCATGAGATTTTATGCATTGCGCAATTTCAATGTCCAAGGCTTGGGGTTGGCTCCTAGCACTGCATAGTGCACAGTTGGATCCAGGCCCAGATACCCTCTGCGCAATTCTTGAGGCCAAGGTGTAGCCTTGAGTTCCTTAAATGCAAATTGCATGCGAGGGAGAAGTAAGATCTGGGCCAAGGAAGCCCAAATCTTCCGAAGGGGAGTGTGAAAACGAACATATCTGAAGGATAGTGCGATGATGGGTGCACATCTAAGTGAATGATGATGCATGTCAGTGAAATAAGTGTCAGAATCCATCAAACTAAAGGAAAACCAAGCATGGGGAGAGAGTCATCGCAACAACAACCTTTAGTGAAAAAAATGGGTAATGCATGTAACACTTGGTAAAGGCAATGTGAAACTTAAAAAAACACTTATACAAGATAAAACAAGTTAAAATGCCAGTGACCGTCCAATAAAACAACTGAAACAACACTCCGATAAGCTAAGAAAATAAAAGTGATGGACGAAATGACAAAAGGCTAGAAAAGCAAAGCCTACCGGGAAAAATTGTGATGTTATGTCGGAGGTTCCTTGATCTCCTTGGAGATGCCAGAGCTCCAAGATTGAATGTGCAAATGGGATTTGGAAGCATTGATTAAATAGATTTGGTCGATTTAGGGTTTATGATGCGTAGGCCAAAACTAAAGGGAAAAAGTGGCACTCGGCAACAGTTTCCAAAATAACTCGAGTGCCACCTCGAGACTGCTAAAAATAGTTCCCTATTTTTTAGGGATGCTTTTTCACTTTTTGCTATATTTTTTTCCTTTTTTGGGAAAATATGCCATGCATTTCCTGGGGATATTGCGCAAATCTAGGAAGGATTGGGAAATTCACTAGCTCATGCATCTAGAAACTAATGAGGGAGAAGCCTTTTTGCAATTTCTATGATGAGTGGCCTTGGCTACCTCTCATGCTCTATGCAATTTCCCAGCGGAAGGTTGGCTTTCAACTAGGTCTGCGCAATTCTAGAGCTAAAAGATCATTGTCATCTTGGACTACGTAATTCCGCAGGGCAACGCTGGTTTCCCTCAAGGATTGTGCAATTCTCTAAGGCAAGCCCATGACTGGGTTGAAACCAAGTCAAGGGATCAACTTGTGGGTTAGATAATGTTGTTCCTTTGAGGTGATAAGGGTCGATTGATCATGCCAGAGCATCTAAGATATTTGTTTTAGGGGTTTTGGTTTTGGTTTTTATGGAGGACCAATACATAAAACAAATTGTAAGAATGATGTATTAACTCTTTTAGATTGTACTAATAGATAATCGAAGGGCTGCTATTTGACTTCACACAGTGATTTGAATTTATAAGGTGTTTAGAAAGAATAGTAAGGAGGTATGATTAATTTAGATTTCAGACAAAAAGATAAATTATCATAAGTGAGAAAACCTTTGTCCAATGTTCAAAAGTTAAACAAACTATGCTTAAGATTACATAAGATGCTGACAATTTTATGATTTAGAGGGAGCTTTTTAGACAGACAATCCAATATCTCAGTCTCTTTATGATAATAACTTCAGAAAGGAATTTTAAGAATAATTGTAACACATTTATTCTCACCTGATATCTCTGTAAAACCTAAACATATGAAAAATAAACATAATGAATGAAGCACATGAAAAACTTACAAAAGAAAAAGAAACTGTATGAGACCAAATTTAGAATCCTTTTTCTTTATTATGAGTGATCTAGAAACAACTTGTACATCAATGCTTTTACAAAATTGCTCATGAAATGTACCACCTTTAATAACTCATAGAAGAGAGTTATTTATATAAGTTCTAAGCAAAATATCCTAAACTTATTACAAGATAACTTTAAACAAGATAGGAAAAGAAAAAAAATTACATGATGTGTCCCTATTAGATAGGAAGTTGTTGATGATTGTTCCTTCAAAATCTATTGTTGTTGTCCTTGTTGGAATAAAAAGTTAATCAATTGTTTCACACAATTGATCCCATCTTTTCTCACTAGGTATATCAAGATTTACCATCCTTCTAAGTATCTCATCAACTTCTGTATATCTCTCAAAATTGGATTTGGTGAGAAAAACATGACCAATTTCATATTTAATGGAGAGGTCTAAGCTTAAAGCTTCCATAAACTCCTTGCCAGTAATCTTCCTTTTTATCCCTGCAAATTGATTGTTGTTTGTTGCAATGGTATAAAGCCTTTCACAGTAATCCTCCAATTTTACTAGTTGATCATTTGATGATACTATCTCTAGTAAACCTTTCTTATGTAATATATTGAATTTAGAGTGAAACCTCCTGACTGTAGTGTTCAAAGCATCACACTTTGTTTTTAGCTGAGTTAAGAGATTCTTCTTCACTAGGACTTTCTTAATTTCCAAAATAGTAGCTATCCTATCTGGAATGTTCATCTCTTGTAACTGTTGCCTAGTCTTAGAATTCAGTACCCTAATCATTCCTGATGCTTCTTTGGGTTTTGTGCCCAATGCTGCCTTCTGGGTCTCTATCTCTGCTCTGCATTTAACAATTAGTTCTTGCTGCTCAAAAATGATTTGTATGGATGGCCATACTTATGTGATAGAGTGGCTAATATCTAACCAGATATCTTCTTTGACTTGGGCCAAAGTGTCTGCCATTAGAATCTTGCTTTCTAATTGTTTAACCTTAAGCTCTAACCTATGTGACTTCTGCATTTCTTCTACATACAAGGTATCATTTTTTACCTTTTGTGACTCTAGGGCTTGGAAATTCTGGTGTAATTTCTCATTTTTTTGTTTCTGTGCTTGTAGCTCCTGTGATAACCTTGTTGTTTCACCTGTTGCTGAAGACAAGGCAATGTCAGTAGGAGATGAACTTAAATCTGCACTTGTCATTGAAATTGTTGTCATTGAGGTCACAGGAAGCTATGTTGTCTCTTTTTCCTTAAGAAGTTGTTCTATCTGCTCCTCCATTTTCTTGGTCGGTATGTTTTGCTCAATAATGACCTTTAACATCTCCTCCCTGTGCTGTTCATTTTCTTCCATATCTTTAGTCCGTGGATCCTAAGTTGAAGCTAGCTTCAACTATTTCTTCAAGGTTGTAATCTCAACATTATTATTTTGCAGTATTTCTTCAATTGCTTTACAGTCCTGGGATCATATCCAATCTTGATAATGATATCTTCTAAAGATTTTAATTTGTTATTCTTAGACAAGGATGACAAATTTTCAATCTTAAGTTGTGATTGTACATTGGACAAAGCAGTTCTAAGCTTGGAAAAAGTCATGGAAATTGTGGTCATTGTTGAAAATGGCATCTCACCTGATTGCCTATGCAAATCCATTTGATCAATGGGATGTATCTGGTTTACATCAAATGAGAAGATGGTCTTCTTGTAGTCTGTTGTGGATTTAGGAAATGGAATCTGAGCCTGCAAAAATGCCATTTGCATCCTTCCTCTTTCACTGTCGAAGGTAGATAGGAATCTATGTTGAGAAGTGGATCTTTTTTTCCAAAACTGACTGTAAACTTGAGATTTAAGACTTTCATTCTTTTGCTTGATTTCTAAAAATGTTCGGAATATATTAGTATCCCCTACTGAGCTGGTCTCAGTTGATTGAATAATCTCCATAGGTTTAGTTGAAGAAGTAGAGGGAGGCTTTGGATCAGTTGTCCCTACTAATGAAACATCTTCCAATTCTCCAAGATCAATTATATCTAGTGGCTTGCTTCCTTATGACATTAACAGCCTAGTTTCCAACTTCTTTTGCAAGATATAGTACCCTTTACCTGGTTCTGTGGCTGATTGGGTTTCTTCTTTGCCTATTTTATGTTGAGGTCTTTGTGTAGCTGGAGTCATTGTCTAATGAGTTGATATAACTTGTTCATCATCTTCTGTGAGAGTACCTTTAGACCATTGCTCCTGATTCATGAACTTCTCCAATTATAGGTTGGGAGTATGGTTGTAAGGTGTTGCCTTCAACTGCACTCTGAGAGTTGAAATAATCCCAAAAGCATCATAATACCAAGTGAAGCTCGGCTGGAGGTTCATGTTCTTTAGCAATCTGTCTACTTCTGTACCTGCAGACCTAGTGTTACAGATGAAACTCCATACTTTGGATTTGAGTTTAAACTATGATTTCTTATTGCCTGAGACAAAATGGACTTCATCCATATTTATCATTTGCTTGATGTATTCCAGCGAGAATATTCTCATTGTCACATACTTAGGCAGTTTGTATGGAGTCGACTCACTGCCATAGATCCTAATCTCAGTGTAATTCTGGTATAGGTACCAGTCACTAGTCTTGGTTTTCTCTGATAGATGTAGTGTCTTTTTAATTTCTTCTCTAATTCTGGGCTCTGCCTGGCTGTTGAGTAATTGGAGAACTAGATGTATGAAGCAGTCAATGAACTGGGATAATGTAAAATGTAATGATCCTTCTCTTACTAGTTTTGTCCACTGAATCACCGATTGATTCACTTCCTTCTCATCTTGTCTGTTGAGTTGAATAGGAAATAGATCTCCCTTTTGAAATAAAATTAGATGAATGATAACTGAACTGTACCTGAATACTCCTTGTGTGGTCAAATTCATAAATTGTTCATGTATATTATCAGCCAGAAAGTGGCTATAATTATACATGAAGGCAGGTTGATATTCTTTGCTAAAAATAGAAAAGAACCCAAGGATGGATTCATCAACAGCTTGGTAATTTTCATAACCTAGGAGGTATGATAACAGAGAGATAATGTGTCTAGTAGCTTCAGGGAACATGGACGATGAATATGGAGGATTTCTCTTAGGTAATTCAGCATCTTCTGGTAGGAAAAGTTCAAAGATAAGAGCTCTATGTGGGAAGGTGAGTTTATTGTAGAGGTCCATGAGAGCTGCAGGTGAGAAATGGCTAAGGGAATCAGATGGAGGTATCATTAGCATCTGGTTTATGCTCTAAGCAGTGATGGTAATCAAGATTTTTCCATCCTAAGTCATTATTGTTCTTTGCACAGGGTCATACTTGGCTTGGTATTTTTCATGATCTAGCTGAGGCGGGCATTCCCATGCTCAGCTTTATAAGTTCATTTTCATGTACATAAGACAGACAATCGTCTGTGTGGCAGACTGATGATTCTGATAGAGTCATCATCCTTGGATTCGGATGATCATCTGTGCAGTAACAATGTACATTTGATGTCTTTATTTTCCTGAATATATCGCAGCCCGGATGGATGAAACTAGATCCGGGGTCTTCAAACTCGTCCAATCTTCACTCGGAGTACAAGTCGATCCATGTGAAAGATGTTCTGGAGTTGAACATGGAAAGACATCGCCTGATTACCAGCCAATGATGTAAGTTGTTAACAGGCGCGAGAGGAATCACCGATAATGATGATGACCCTCAAGGTACTACAGTACAATTCGCGTGGTGTGAAAAGGGACTTAGCGTCGAACACCACGCAAAATCTTTCGGTCGAAGGCCATTGATGTAAACCTGTCGCCGGAAGTGAGAAACTTGTCATTGAGGCATGCAAGCTTCAAAGTACTGAAAGGGTTGTTCCTAAGTCGACTTCTTGGATAATGAGCTGATGTCGACAAGAAGCGACCTGTCGTAGGAGGGCCTTAATGAATCCCACATCTACAACACGGAATGGAGTAAATGATTTTGGAGGTGAAAACGATCTGATGATACAGAGTTCAGGGTGGCGGTCATGAAAGAATGGAGCATGAATGTATTGCAGCGGATGAGACACAGGTGAATTCTCTGAGCGACTTCTCTTGAACATACCGGCGACACTGACATGGATTGGTAGCGTTAACCCCAAATATGGATGGTGTGATGGACCAATGGTGATATGACCGGTGAACGGAATAACCCAACCCGACTCGGATGTGGAGTGAAAGTGTCATGTTCAAGAGCGACTTGCTACCAATAAAGTTTCTTCAAGTTTTCTTCCCAATTTTTCCCCAGTCATTGCTGACCAGTACCTCTTTCTTTTTTATCAGGCTTGAGGAGGATAACATATGCTTGTTCTATAATTTTCCCTTCGGGCAAACCCGTTGCTATGTTTTAACAAGCCTAGCAACAGTGAAACTCGTTCTTGTCTGTACGGACAAGTTTGTCGCTATTCGGTTTTAACGAGTTTAACGACAAAGATAACTCGGTCCTTTTCAATTTTAGAGAGTCTGAAAGGGACGTAAAGGAAACTCCAATAATCCTTTTTCGTCATATAATCCCTTAAGTCCGAAAAAGTATAAAATAATACAAAAGGGATGAATTTTCGGTAATTTTAACGAGCCGAACAAAACAAGCGCTCGATCTTTTGTGTAATAATCCCTCAGGTCCAAAAAGATTAAAATCTAGAGGATAGCACTTCTGGTTGCTTTAACGAGCTGGAGAGGCCAATCGCTCGGCAATCTTTTCATATTTTATGAGTCAGGTGAAAAGAGCTTAAAGGAGACTCGTTTTTGAGGAACGAGTGATAATTTCGGGTAGTATCTGATTCCAGGGAAGGCTTGGAATTTTCCAATCACGGCAGTGTCACAAGGATGGCTAACAGGATCACTCTTCGCAGCTGTTCCTCAAAAGGGGTAAACAATCAAATGGGGGTGAATGATCGGCTAAAACAGAGTGGAGGTGATGATGAGAACATGACCAAGGCATAAAAGCTGACGATAATACATTCACAATGGTTATTTACCGGAGATTGGTACATATTTTTTTTAATGAGCTTAAAATTTGGGGGAAACATTTGCTCATTGCTTATGTTTAATTTTTAACGATCTTGAACTCCACATAAAAACTGCTTGTGCCAGTCCTATAATAAGGACGTATCATCGATAGGTTCAATTTTTAGGGAGCTTGCACCATTCGAAACTTTGCTCTGGATCCTTTCATTATGCAAGCTAGGAATGACCAATCCTATGAGTTTAAAGGGTTGAGAAACTACAAACTAAGAAAATTAATGGTTGCTCTTCACTTGCATGCAAAAAGGTTTGCATGCCCCCAGGCATAGCGAAGTAGAGTTTCCAAGTTACCATATGAAAGCTCTCCATCCGCGTTGCAGACAAAATGCTTCCTTGGTGATGTCTACCGAAATAGACAAAGGTGAGTGGCGCGGTCGCCTCCACTCACATAACTTTGATGAGGGAATCTTATTCTAGTCTAATCCCATTTTCCTAAACGGACGGGTGTGTCAAACTAGTCATATATCCTCTGTGGAAACCTACTCTATACCCAAGGTTTTCCTGCCGAAACAGACTAGGGTGCATGCCCCCTGGGTTTCAGTCATATCCTCCCGAATCACTCACGCTCTTCAGGTGGACGGACTGGAGATTGATGAGACATTCCTTGCGTGAAAAGACCATTTAGGGATGGTATTTGACTATTTGCTATGTGTGAGCCGGGGAACAAAAGCTGGTCTACGAGCTTGACCACTTGTCCTTCATGCGGAAAACACATTACTCTAAAGAGTGAGGAGACAATGGCTCCCATGCAATAAATATAGTCACGCCCAAGGAGTAGATTATAATCTAGAGGTCCTTGGACTACCATTACGTTCATGTGAACGGTTTTCCTTCTCAATGTTACCAGCACATTGGGAAGGATCCCTAACGGTCAACTGATTCCTTTGTCAAAGCCTGTCAGATTTCTCATTTCAGGCAGAAACGATGGTGAACCAAGTGCTTTCCAAGCAGTCGAGGAAAGGATACTCACAAAAGCCCCTTCATCTATGATGGTACCGGCCATGACCATTCTGTATACTTGTGCAATGATTCGGAATGGTACACTAGCCGGTAAACAGGGTCTGCCTAGTAGATTCCAATCGAAGGAAACGACTAGGTTGCTTGGAGGTGGGACTGAATAGACGGCCGGATATGACTCTGACGAAATTCCTTCCTGCGGTAAAGGAACGGGTAGACTGCCCCCATGTTCATCGGAGTCTGTGTTTACGAAAATAATTTGAACGGTGTCGTTCTTATTCTCTCCGGTGACTGTATCATCTGAAGATGGACCTTCTAAAGGCAAGACCGGGTCAACTGCCGCCTCGACCTTTTGACTTTCGTCTGGTGTGGATTCAGATGGTTTATCTTCAATGATAAACGCTTCGACCGACCACAATGGCGTGTCAGTCAGATTTTCAACTAGTGATGGACTCGGCAAGAGTTTCTTATATCCAGGAGGAAGCCGTAGCGGTGAAACCGGACGGTCGTCCAAAACTCTTTTAGCTTCGTCTAGGAAGGGACAACGGTGGACGACATGATCACCTTCACACAGTTTACAAGGAAATTTACATTTCCTTTTCTGTCCAGATACTTCGCTTTCACTAGTTGACGGTGTACTTTCAACATGATCATCAGAGGTTGTCGACACCAGATTGTGCAAACGAGGAGACCAGTCCCTTAAGATCCGAGGGATGCAAGGACAATCTCGATGATAGTGGTCTCCTTTGCAAATGACACATGGAGATTTAGGCTTGGACGGTGCAGTGTGTGGATTTTCACTAGACGATGCCCGGTTACCCTTTTCGCCTTTGGCTCCTTCTTCTTCTTCTCTTTCTTCTCCTTCCCCTTCTTCTCCTTCTTAGTTACTTGATTTTTGGCTTTACCAGCTTCATCAAGCGAAGAGGAAGGAGGAGAGGGAGAATCGGACGAAGTAGAAGGTTGGGGGGTAGCTTTGGTATCATCTAGTTGCTGACTTGATTGCTCAGGAATCACGGTGTTCTGAACGACAGAGGTCGAGAAGAGCCATACAGGCAAGCCGATTGTCAATCCTGGAAGTGACAATGTGGCCATATGGGGTGCACCAACATCTCCCCAAGAGGAGAAAGGACTAGGATTTCCTCCAAGGGGAAATCCTTGGTTGGTGGACTCCATTTTTCTCAACCTAAGACCAACGCGGGAAAGGTGATGTTATTCCGATTAAAATAAATTTTAGACGCTTTGACACAACTTGTTTTTTCAATTTTTAAGAGTCGAGAAAAAACAAAAGATGACTCTAGTCGCCTTCGATTTTTAATGAGCCTGAAGTGACAAGTGCTCAGATGGACCTTTTCCTTTAAGGAGTCTGAAAAGGAATGAAAGAGACTACTCTGGAAATCTAGACAAAGGGATTACCAAACCAATCGCAAAACTGCAGAATACTTTTTACGGTACGGCAATCAATCTTCCCGAATGCTATGTTCAGTGCATTGCGATCGATAGGGCGGCAGACACGGCTTCCTATGGATAAAGGATATAGCCTATTTTGGTCTCCCAATATATACTCGACGATACGTGGGAGCACAAGTCCGTACTGGCACTTGTCATCTCAAAGAGGAGGAATCACCCAACCAACAATGAAAGCGATAGTTACCAGGCTTTACGACGCCGGAATACGTCTCTAGCCTAGACTTCTAGATGTTGTGCGTTAGGTTCCAAAGCGTTTTTATGTTCATTGAATTTATTTTACAGTTGATCTTTCTTAAGAAAATTTCCTTTCAGGTTCACCGCGTGATGTAGATATACAATTCCTAAAATGCAATCTAAGATGATAAACAATCGTTTAATCTTCTTTTTGCAATGAAAATCCTAGCTACTAAAGAAAGAGAGACGATATTCTTTCAACATAGAGCAGAGAGCACACACTATATTCACTGTCCTAAATCAAACCAACAAGAAATCTAAATGAAAATTCACATGCATGTATTTGTTTTCAGCTTTCTTAATGTGTGAATGACAAGAAGAATGCTAAGTACAAATCTGAATTATCTTTTCAAAGCGACTGTACTAACAAATTTCTCTTCAAAAATGAAAGGAAGATAATGACGACACTTTACTATTTTGAATTGAAAACTGCTTTCGACACTTTGAAAAACTACTAATCCAAATCAAATACAAGAGTAACTGTATAATCAACCATCCAGAACAATAGAATTCTTTTCTTTGACTGAAAACGACACTTGCGACACTTCCAAATCAAAAGACGACAGTTTGATTATGCTACTTCTTTGTAAAAGAGAACTGAAAATGGCACAAAATACATAAAAACATTTACAGTTCTTTGCACAATGGAGGCAGAATAATGGAAAGGAAGGGGGTTTCCACAGAGGTATACTGACTACAGACAGCAAAACTCCTGAATAGAGCTGAAGAGAGTGAAGAAAAACCAAAGTCTAAAGGCAAAATTAACCTTTTCTGATCATCGCACCTGTTACACAGGGAATCCAGTATGCATCCCACCTACTGCACACGGGAAGTGTGATGCATACTGATATCCTTGAAGAGAGGGTGCGATGGTACCAGTGCGAGACTTTTACTTGGCTTTTGATCACAATTTGCAGCTCAGTTCAGGGATTTAGGCCGAGCAAGTGATAATCAGTAAATATAAATCACAGGGGTTGATCTAATGAGGTTACTAGAGCCACCACTAAGGCAATTAGGATGTTTGAAAATCAATTGTTCAGTTTATACACAAAACCCGGAGATAGACTGAAGTAGCATTGATCTACTTTGCACTTGCATAGCAAATGCAATTCGAAGGCTAGTTGGCTCAACTTCAGGCTCCATCTGTAAGTTTATAACACAAAAAAGTATAGAAAAGCAAACAAGCTATTCGCTCCCCAGTGGAGTCGCCATTTTGTTATCGGGAAATCTAGTGTCCACTCGGAGCTGCTAGTCCCACTAAGACTGGTAGCTATCTTAGAAACAAACACACTAAAACTACTTTCGTTTTCCTTTATGAGAAGTAGATAAGAGGGGAACAAAGGTACCAACCTCAGTCTTGCGCTTGGTTCCTTGCTTGGTTCCTCTCCCTTCTGACAGATCCTTGCCGCTTCTCCCTTGTCTACACAGCTTCAAAGATCACCTGTGGAATCAAAGCAGCATAATACTATCGAAGAACAGAGATCTACGATCATAAACAATATAGGACCAGATATATATTGACCACACAAATGCATATATCATCAAACATACAAGAATGTGGAGGAAAATTTGAATAGCTTTATTACAAAGAATAGCAAAGAGGATTACAACCAATTGTTCTGACCCAGCGTCATCCTCCAGCATGAAAGCCCTTCTTTCACCTCATGAAAAGCTTATATCACCCAACACTATGATGTTCCACCAAGAAACCAACAGCACTTCCTTACAAGATACAAAATTCCAGCCTCTGGATCTCTGGGATGAGGGATCCATATATAGATGATTGTAGGGGGGTGAGTCAGCTTCTGGGATTTTGATTAGTGTCCTCTCTCTGATAGTTCTTGATTCCACTTGGAGATTGATGATCTCCTACTCATCCTTGGGCGAGTTCAGAGAGGCAAGTGTCATAGGAGAAGTTTCTGGAAGATTCTATGATCATCCACCTCGCAAACTGTCTCTGCCATTTGTCCACTCTCGCCCATCGCACCCTACAGAAGGGCTTTTCAATATGCATCGCACCCTTAGCACTGAGCAACCTGTATGGTCTAGTTTTGATCAGTTCTGAGCAGTTTCCTGTGGAGAACTTCTGGGAGATGATGTAATCAGCTGACCTTGTTCCTTTAGGGTATGAAACAACACTTTTAGTGACTTAGGAGCCCTTGGTTTATGGACATGTTTGATTGGGGTTGCAGTGCCCAAAAATGTCTATAACAGACACCCTTCAGCATACCCAGCAGCAATGTCAAATCCAGAGATATCTTGACGAACTGGGTGAAGGAACCAGCCAAATTCAGGATGACTCCCAACCAGGTTTACAAGACGAAGATACTGCAGAATGTGTATCAATACTTGGTCATCTTTGCATGTCGCTTATATGGCCAAGAGAGAACAGAGACCTTCCCACCGAGTTGGGTGATCGTGTTGGACCAACTGGCCAGAGAGGGAAAAGCGTGAAAATGGTCTGACATGTTGGCTCATCGGTTGAAGGATTAGGTAGCCAGAGCTCGACAACCGCCCAAAGGTTAGCAAGAAAAAATATACATGTCCGCTTACATATTGGATGCAATCTGTTCTTGTCAGGAGTTCCCGGGATTGAAGTGGGCATGGACATCGTCAGAGACCTCTGTGAACACTTATTGTAAAATGTTGTCCGAATGCAACTTCAGAGCAGTTATCACACAGTTTTCTGATCATTTTGTCACCCCGGTGTACAAGATGATATTTGAACAGGATCCACCTTGCATGTTAAAGGTAGAAACAGAGACATTGATCGATATGGCAGATTGGTATGCCTCACTATCCGGCACCTTCATACGGATGTACAACGCAGAGAAGCCTTCGCATGTTTTACCGAAGTTTTCCTTGGACAAGCTTGTCATGCAAGAAGTATCATACCACATCTCGGCAGGATTGTCAGCTAGGCTACACCGGAAGAAGAAGGCACCTTGGCCCGCTCTTCCGTTGCGGATCGGGTTATATGAGATACGGAATTTCAAGCATGCAAATGTCTGAAGCAGAGGAGATCAAGAAATATCCATTCGACGTCAGAAGTTACAATCCGTATGACCCACATTGTTTTGTAAAATATCACTGTACTAGAGTACAGTTCCCATGGATCCATGGGGTGTTTCATTGGGCCGAGGAAGACCCATGGAGATATTGTCACAGATTCTCCAGGCCCAATGAACCGGTCAGCATCGCTATTGAATGGTTAGCGAAGCAGTGTGGAGCAGCAACCTGGAGAGCACCAGCAGCAGCAACAATAGAGGTAAACATACCAGCGCACAACAAGGGAAAGAGGAAGATTGTCGACAGCATGGAGGAGGAACAAAGTTGCAAGTTCCGAGCAGACCCACTTGTGCAAAAAGTAGCTTTGGCAATAGAGGCAAAGAGGCAACAACGCAACAAGAGGAACGTGCAAAGGCAAAGAGAAAAATGGAGAATGGAGGAAACAGAGAAGGACTTGCATGAGATGAAGGAGCAACTCCGGAAGGAACAGGAGCTGCGCATACAGGAGAAGGAAGCACATCAAGAATAGGTATAGCAAGGGGCGCAACATGTACAGACAGATGAAACTGCACCCATACAAGTAGTTGAACCATCCAAACAGCTAGCACCAAGCAGGCATGGTGAGCAATCACAAGAGCAGGACTTTTCTCAAGAGATTGAACAAGCACTTGAGTAAGTGGATATGGATATGGATCAATAGGAGTTAGAGCAAGATGTCAAGCTCATGGATGACCACCAAGAGGTCGACCCACCAGCTTCGCCAGATCCGGAAGTGGAGCAAGTCCCAAGCAACTGGGGAGACACTGAAATTCTTGGAGACAATCCGGAGGGAGAGATGCACAACATCTCATTCGATGAGTCCCAACATAGAGTTGTACAATCTCACAGAGTGTCACCTCTGGATGATCACACATCTCCTGCGCAATTGGAGGAATGAGTGATCATGTCTGACGTGCGCAAGCATCTAGTAGCATTTTCCGATGCTACCAAAGCATATGTCGAAGCCACCAGCTCGAGTGTTCACTTCTTGATAGCTGAGAACAAGCAAATGGCTAAGGAATTACTGATGGCCAAGCAGGGAGGAGAATTGGTTACAGCATCCGCCCAAGCAAAGTTGAAGAAGGAAATATTGGATGAATTATTGTCCCTTGACACAGTCATACAGGCGTTGTATTCCAATTTTGGTACTTTGCATAAGGTATTTGTCCATCTCAACGATTGGCAGCAGCGATGTGCTAGGAGAGAATTTATCTTGTCGAGTGTGCATGTTGTTGTTGATTACATGCAAACAAGGACAATGAGATACAAGGGAGCCCTGTTACACTTGCCCAAGATGATGAAGCCCAAAGCGGTCGATATGAAGGCATGCATCGGAGTCAAATCCAGAACTATGAAGATCTCCCACAGCTCATCACTAGTTTATAGGCTTCCCATGCACAAGTATTCAAGAGTATGGATGTTGTTGTGCACACACATACGATCCCATCTATTGGGACACTCACCCAGGCGAAGACAAAGGCACACGTCTGAATGGAGCTTGACTCGTACTTTGACGAGTTAATGCGCATAGAAACCAACCCAGCCTTGGTGATCAATGAAAACACCGTGCATCAGTATGTCGCTAGTCTTGCACTCAAGACAATGATGTGCATGTTATTAGACGAGTTGGAAAGAGGATCTCGAGCAATGTACCCAGATGTTATGGAGGCAAGAGTTCGTTTCTATAAAGATGTCATCTTAGAGTACACGGACACCATCGTCGACTATCGAGCTTGGCATCAATTCGCTACGGTCGACCATCCTAAGGATGTCAAAGAGCTGGTCTTCTCATAGTTGTCTGAGTCATGGTGATGTCTTGCATGGCTTGCTCAAGCCTATTTTGTCTCACATGGGTACATGTGCAGATTGTATGTAATGTCTTGTCAAGTGTAATTCTAAGTGTTGATAGTTGGATGTAACATTCATAGAGTAGATGAAGAGTCATGAGGGTAGATGAACTATCACAAAGGGGAATGTCAAGGGCCACCCCACCCTTTGCTATATATAGTCCCTCATAACTCATTGTAGAGGCTTTTGGTCAGCCAAGCTTCCAATAGGGGTATCTTAGAGAAATCTTGGACAGCATTAAAAGGAGCCTTGGGTTCTCCACTGCGCACAGCTAGTATATCTCTTTGGAGGAGCAGGCAGCAGTGACTGTAACGTTTCGCTGTTAGAACTAGTGGTTCTTCATGGATGTATTGTATGACTGGAACTTACACTTCTTAATATAACAGATCCAGCACGTTTCATGCATATGTCATATTGTATTTCAGCAATCTTGTTTACTCTAAATGATATATGTATCTGTTTTCTTACTCATGCATGTGTAGCTATTTTCTATATATGTATGTATGAATCTTACTGAAATGTGATGTTGGTTTAACCATCGCTTTGGATTGCCAGCTTACTTGCCTTCCATGTTATGATGCATCTTTTCTCGTGTGTTCCCTTCTTAAATACGTGCTTTCACAGGTTTCCAAGGGGCACGGAATCTGTCAAGGGTGCGGACACGACTGACCTTCCTAGAAGTCTAAGACATTCTAATGACAAACAAGACAAAATGGAGTGATCTTTCTCTAAATACACCTTTTACAACATGAAAACTACAAGTGTTTAGGCTTACCTTATTCCAAAACGCTGTTGTTGAAGTCCGTTCTTGACGATCCGGATGAGCTCCTCCTTCAAGTCAATTCCTGCAACCACAAACAATCAAACAATTACCAAGCACTTGCATTTCATATAATAAAACATATATTCAACATGCAGACCAAGGAACACATGAAATAACTCATTAACACAAGCTATTGAGAAAAATAAACCAGTTTGTATTAATAACGAAACAAAGAAACTCTTACAACCTGGCCTTGGTGTTGTGCAAGTTCCTCCCAGGGTCCATCAAGGGTTTTCCTCTACTTTGACAAAGCTCACCCTCTCCCAAGTAGAATCAAGTGAAGACAATCTCTCCTCACAAAGGCTCTAATGGAAGACCTAAATCCTGCAGCATTTACCCAAAGAAAATGTATAGCTCCAACCTCCTCTCCTTCTGGCTCAATGCCTTTATTTATAGTGCTGTAAAGAGGTTATTCAGGTCCACTATCAATGGGATCATCCCCCTCTATGGGTGGGATAGCTCCCTTATTGATGGGATAAGTTCCCCTTTAATAGAGATACATGAACCAACTGGAGGCGCATCCATTTCATCAAACCGACCTCTAGAATGTTCTAGAAGTAACCACAAGTAACTTTTTCAAGATAAAACTCGCGCATTTTGCCTTTTACAGAGGGACGCACCTGTCCCTTAACATACAGAGCGTCCATGGACGCAGATTTTGTGAACATGGTCAGCGTCCCCGCAGGTAAGGCTAGAGAGAACCTGCGACCCCAGAGATAAACATGTTTTTACAAGACTTTCTCTCTTCTTTGAGTTTGAGATGGATAACAGAGGCATGAGACTTGCCTAAGAGGGTAGCATGACTGTTGATTTGAGCCATACTAACTGTAAGTAGTCAAGGTGACATTTTTTAGTGTAACAGATTGCCCCCTAAAGTGCGAAGCCTGGAATAGAATAGGGTTTTGTAATTCTAGGAAGGGTGAAGCGCTTTATCATTTCAAGGATTGCCTTGTGGATGGCCTGGTTGGAACCTGCAATTTTCAACACAAAATACATGGATAAGATTATATCATCACTGAGGTAGGCATTCCCATACTCAGATTCAAAACTTTAACTAATGGACTAACTATTCTGATACAGGAATGATCTTGCAGTACATCATTTTTATAGACTTTTGTAGACACAGTATGGACGCAGCCATCTGTTTATGATTAGTCTACATAGATAATGAATACAAAACTCCTCGCAGCCTGGATGGTAGAAACTAGATCCAGGGTCTTCACTTCTACTTCCCGAATTGGTACGATTCTAGCCATGTGATTAAATGATTCGATGTCGAACATGGTAGAAACCACTTGATTACCAGTCAATGATGTAAACTGTTAACAAGCGTGAGAGAAACCACCAGTAATGTCAATGGTCCTCAAAGTACCAAGCACAACCCGTGAAATGTGAATAGATGTTTTGATGTCGAACACTTCACGGAATCCTCTGATCGAAAGTCAATGATGTAAACTGACGTCAAAGGCGAGAAACCTGCCATTGATGCATGCAGACTTCAAGGTACTGTCGATTCCTAAGTCATCTTTCTAGATAATGTGTCGATGTCGATAGAAAGCGACCCGTTGCAGGCAAGCCCGCAACACGAAATCATTGTTCAAGTTGAAGAAATGTTGCTGTAAGGACTGACTCAGGGATGGTCAAATGGATGACAAGTATTTTGCAGATGAAAGTTTTGCTTGCAGACCTCTTGAACACATAACGACACAACAGATGGTTTGGTGACGAATAACTCAAAGTTGATCCCTGAACCCGGTTAAAGATTTTCAAAGTGATTTGGTCAACTGTGAGGTAAAAGATTTCCCAACCCAGGTGAATGAAAAGTGTCGTGTTCAAGAGCGGTAATAAAGTTTCTTCTGAGACAAAAGGTGACAAATAGGTTCATTCTTCTCTTTTTTCCCCCACCATTTCTGGCAAGTACCTCTTTATTTTTAACAAGCTTGAGGAGGATAACATATGCTTGATTATAAGCTCATCCTTCGGACGAGTCCAACCTAGTTTAAATTCGAACCCTAGGAAGGAGTGGTTCGTTCCTGTTTGTAATTGAACAGGTCCTCTACTGTAAAAGTTTAACGAGCCCAGTATAGGAGAAACTCGGCGTTTTTCAATTTTAGAGAGTCTGAAAAAACTAAAGGAGACTCCACGTTGAACTTTTTCGTATATTTGTGTCCCTCAAGCCCGAAAAAGTATAAAATAATACCTGGGGGAACCGCTTGATCTTGCGACCAAGGAGTACTTTCATAATAGTGTCGTTAACCTGAAAAGTAAAAAGCGATCAAGGACACGTCGTTTTATTTCCTTATCGAGTTCGAAACGACAAAAACCCGGCAATCTTTTCCTGATTTTGCGGTCAGAAAAGAGCTAAAAGGGGACCGTCTTTTAATTCCGTTTTAACGAGTGAAAAAGAAACACTCGGCGATCTTTTCATGTTTTAGGAGTCAGAAAAGGGCTTAAAAGATGACTCTGAAATTTTGTTTGTGAAAAATTACAATTTCCCTCGAAATCCCTTCGTCCTGCACAAAAGCGACACATTACTCATACCTGTTTAAAATAGGCAAAAATACATTCGAAAACATCTTTTCATGGTAAAAAATGAACTAATTCATCCAAAAAACCTATAAAAAGACCTTTTACCATGTCATTTTTACCGTTTCACTGTTGAGGTTGAAAAAGGAGCTTTTGACAAGAAACTTCCCGTGGTTGCTGCGGAAAATCTGACCGTCGGAATCGAACGCCGCTTCACCGAGGTATTTTACACATCCCACTCTTCATTTTTATCCGTTTAGTTTTTTGTTTTTGGTCTCTGTTTCATTTTTTGGGGGGGTTTTGGGTTCAAAATGCGCCCCTCGGCGGACGCAGGTGCCCTTCGGGTGACCTGCGTCCCCCGACTTTTTCTCACACGGGAAAAAGGTCGGGGGACGCAGTCCGCCTTCAGGCGAGCTGCGTCCGGACGCCCTGTGCTACAAAGCCGGGGTGCGTCTTCCGCAAAGGGCGCATTTCAAAACCCCAACTCTCTCAAAAAACCACCAAATTTGCTCAAATTAATTTCTAATTGACTCTTTTGATGTGCAGGGCCTAAAACATGTTAGACTGGAGAGAGAGAGAGCACGTAGAGGACGATGAAGCTGCGATTAACCACCAACCCTCTCTGGATGCCTTAAGAACATGTGGATTGTACAAATATTGGACCATACCGGGCATGAGGGGCCAGGTAAGATTTTTGGAATGGCTGGTTGAGCGATGGAACGTTCAAGATCAATGTTTTTACATTGGAGGGCACCAGCTCGAGATAGAGCCCTCGGATGTATACTTTCTCACTGGCTTGCCAAACAGAGGTGAGCAACTCAACCTTGCGGGGACCAGGCCGGGTGGCCAATCCCTTGATGATCTCCGCGAGGAGTGGTGCAGACCAGGGACTCGCCATAAAAAAGGCGTGGAGATAAAGCACATCGCTCTGGCGGAACTTAGAGTTATTGCATTTACGGTCACCAGGATTTGTGGCGCGGCCGCCTTGCACATTGCCTCCGGATCCCAAATGCGGATGGCAGTTGACTGTTACCAAGGCACCATCTTCAACTGGTGCGAAGCTGTGTCGGCTCATATGAAGAGCCAACTAACCAAGGCAAAGAACGGACGACTAAAGACTTTTGGATATGGGCCTCTAGTCGTGAGCTTTGCCTTGGAGAGAGTTCCTATGCTGATCCCTCAGCAACTCACTGTTGATGACTTGGGTCCTCGGGAGCCAAAGCTTGTTCGATGGGTTGCGGTGATGGCCCGGCATCCTGACGAGGGTGCTGCAGTGGTTCGATTCTCAGACAGTTACTTCGACTGGCTAGAGGGCCAGCTTTTTGTGATACAGACTTTCCATATGCCGGAATGGATTTCAGAGGTGATCCGGACATGGTTCTTCCACAGGGAGAACAATGGGATGACAGAGGTACTTTCATTTTCACAAGTTTTCTAATTATGTATTTTTTATTTTTCATATATATCGTCTCAAAGTAACAGTAAAATTTTAAAAATGCAGATGTTGGACCACAGCGTCCAGCCAATCTCCGGCCTTACGACAGACGACATCCAGCTGCACCGGCACCGGCCCTACAGGATGCGACAGCAGAAGTACTAGCTGATTTGGAGCATGATCTAGAGCGTCTCACGGCAGATATACCTGAGACTACTATGGACGACATTCCTATGAGGCTTCAGCGCTTCGTAGTCGCGGTCCCTGGACCGTTTAGGAGATTTTTGCGTAAGGTAGCCCGCGCAGTGGTGTCGTACAGAGAGCACCACCAGTGATTGACTAGTCACTTTTGTAGTCACATGTGACATTTTTGACTTTTTGTACTATCATTTTGCCGATCATAAGGTGTGTTAAACCTATGATCGAAGACGATGTATATATTTTTGGACACACTTCTATCTATATCTATATATCACTATTACCGGCTTATCTTGTTTAACATGTATGATGAAATGTCTTTAAATTTACTTGCATGATTATTATAAATGTCTGTCCAACACTCGAGAAGCAATTGCATCTGCTAATGTATTCAAAGACCTTGGAATATGTTGATATTCAATGTAATCAAATTCACGTTCCAAGAGACGCACTCTCAAAAACAACCTTAATAACACAGGATTTCTAATGGCATAAACTCTATTAAGCTGTAATACAACAAGTTCAGAATCTAACCTCACTATCAAACGTCGAATTCCAAATGAAATAGATTCGGATAATAATTCAACCACTGCACTGTATTCTGCAATGTTATTCGTTGTTTGACCGAGGCTTACCCCATGCATAGAAACTAACTCGTCAGAGGGCGAATAGATAACCCAAGCTGCGGAAGAGATATTCCGTGTACTACGACAAGCACCATCAGCAAATCCAATGTATGTTTGGAGAGGCGTCGACATCTACAATATCAAGAGTAAAACCAAGATAAGCCAGAATAATGACGAAAAACCACACTTGCTAAGCTAAGCACACTGACTAAACTAACACACTTGCTAGCTAGAAAGGAAATCTAACCTATCTAAAAATTTCTCCATCCATCATTTTAAGCATAATACCTCTTTAGGTAAAGTCCATTTCTGGGTTTGCCCAAAGAGTCCCCATCAAAATCAACTAACTCATAAGCCCCTTTTGCTAGCTTTCGCTTTACAATGTAGGGCCCATGCCACATGGGAACGAATTTTCCAGCACCTAGCTTATCGTTAGCTTGATCATATAATAGTACTAGGTCTCCTTCCGAAAAACTTCGAGGGGTTACATTTTTATCGTACTGAGCTTTCATTCGTTTCGCGTGAGTCTCGATAGCTAAAGTAGCGTCACGTCGAGTCTCATCTAATTTAGCCAAGTATAACAACCGTTTCTCCTCTTCGGAAGTAGCTGGAAGTAATTCGACAGCCATTTGAAGTGATGGGATTTCGCACTCAATAGGTAACACAGCTTCTAAGCCATAAACTAGCTGAAAAGGGGTGAAACCTGTTGAATTTTTCACTGAAGTTCGATATGCCCATAGCGCCGAAAATAACATGTTATGCCAATTCGTTCGATGGATACCAATGATCCGTCGAATCATGACGACTAGAACTTTGTTGATTGACTCAACCAAACCGTTGGCTTGCGGATAATAAGGTGTAGAGCTATCGTGGCGCAAACCAAGCTGGCTTGTAAGCTCAGTCATCATGACATTTCGAAAATGGCTTCCATGGTCCGTAATGATTGCTTGTGGGACACCAAACCTAGTTATGATATGATTGAATACGAAAAGTGCAGCTGTCTTGCCGCTTGCGTCGAATGTAGGCATCGCCTCGGCCCACTTAGTAAAATAATCAACCGCAAGGATGATATACGCATGCCCCCCGGCCGAGTGAGGGTTACAAGTAATAAAGTCAATGCCCCATTTGGCGAATGGACCAGCGGCAATTATAGGGTGGAGAGGAGCAGGTGGAGCGCGCATCTTGCGATCAAACACTTGACAGTTGTGGCATTTTCTGACGGCAAGGATACAATCTTTAAACATAGACGGCCAGAAATAGCCAGCGCGCAACACCTTCTGAGCTGTGGCATACCCAGACATATGACCGCCACATGCTCCAGAGTGACAATCATTCAAAACTCTCTCAGCCTCATCGTGAGTTAAACAACGTCGAAAAACTAAGTCTGCCCCCAGGCGATAAAGTGTATCTCCAATAATTCTGTATTGCTGGGATTGAAACCGAATTTTTCGACGGTTTTCCTTGGAAGCTTCAGGCCGAAAGGTTTGGGTTTGGAGATAGATGATTATATCCCCATACCACGGATCTACAGTGCTAATAAGAAACAAAGATTCGTCCGCAATGGACTCCTCTGCCACAGTCTCTGTGTCAGCACTCGGGAAATCACACATCAATTCCGCGAAGACTAAAGATTTCTTAGACTTGGACTTCTCAAACTCCAAGTCGAACTCTTGCAGGATGACGATCCATTTAGAGTACTTGCCCCCTAGCAGTTGTTTTGTCAAGATATAAATCATAGGGTTGCAATCCGAAATAACAGTAGTTTTGCGGAGAAGAATGTAGTGACGAAAACGCTGGACAGCTTGAACGGCTGCCAGGGCCAATTTCTCCACATGTGAATATTTTAACTCAGTTGGATTTAAGGTTCTGCTAAGGTAATATATCACATGCTCTGCCTTGAATTCATCTTCTTGAACTAACACCATTCCAATGGTGGAATGCGAAGCTGCGAGGTATAAGAAGTAGTCCTGGTTGTAGTTGGGAGGATGCAATAACGGTGCATGGGTCAACGCGTGTTTTAATGCATCAAAAGATTGTTGAGCAATCTCGTCCCAAAAGAATTGTACGTTCTGTTTCAACAACCGTGTAAAACCTTTAGTGACCTCGGCGTAGTTAGGGATGAATCGGCGTAAAAAGTTTCGCTTTCCCTTGCAAACTTTGGAGTTGGCGCAAACTCGAAGGAGGAGGCAATTGGATGATAGCCTCGACTTTCGAGGGATCGACGCGAATGCCGGTTTTGGAAACAACAAATCCCAGCAATCGACCTGTTTCTATACAGAAAACACACTTGTGGGGATTCAACCGAATTCGATAATGCCTACACCTCATAAAGATTGCTCGTAAATGGACAAGGTGATCAGCTCGGTGTAAAGAATGAGCAGGCAAATCATCGAGATAGGGTTGCACAATGTGCTTGATGTCATGAAATGCATAAGACATGGCCCGTTGAAAAGTAGCACCGGCATTCTTAAGGCCAAAAGGTAATTTGCAATAAGCAAATGTCCCCCATGGACAAATGAATGCCGTTTTTGGTTGATCGGCAGGTAGAATATTGATTTGATTATAACCTGAGAAACCATCCATGAAGGAAAACATCTCACTTCCGGCACAATCATCAATAATTTGATCGATATAAGGCGTAGGATAGTTGTCTTTTGGACAAGCTCGATTGATATCCCTATAGTCGATACAGATTCTTATTGTTCCTTGTTTTTTATTGACGGGAACAATATTCGATACCCAATCCGTTAACGGGATCGGATAAATGAAACCTGCTTTCAACAGCTTTTCGACTTCGGCTTTGATTGCAGCTGCTTTTCGAGGGTGAATCTGACGCAACCGTTGCCGAATGGGTTTAGCATCCGGGTAGGTTTTGATTTCATGAACAACAATGGCAGGATCGATTCCTGGCATTTCCTCGTAGGACCAGGCAAACACGTCGCGGAATTCTTGGAATAGGGCCTTGTAAGTTTCAATTTCTTCTTCAGTACATGCGGCACCTATATGAATGTTCTCCTCGATTCCGGGCTTCACTGAAATATCAATGGGAATAGTACGAGAAATATTCCCTAAATTCAGCTCTGAATCAGAATGTTTCGTTGGATCCTGAGCGTCTTTGACATATTCAGCGGTAAAGATAGATGAAAAATCATTTTCAAATGCATCATCCTTAGGTAAAAACGAAGATCTGTGATGGAGATCTTCCCATGGTAGATCATCTACACTTAGGATTTCGCGAAGTTGTTCGTCAGATGACACTTCTTCGGGAAACGTTATCCGTTCTAAGGGTGAGGTGAAAAGTGACTCTTCACTGACCACATTCATTTGGTCGGTTGAATGAAAGTCGGTAAAAGACATAAGAGCTTCATAAGCAATCTCATACGGACTCAACGGCATAACATCACCGAGTGAGTCTAGCTCAGAGTCAGAGGGAACATACCAAGGATCATCATAAATAATGTTTTCTGACGTGATCATATGAATTGTTGCGAACGAAGGGTCTGCATTGAGTGGAGGGAGAGGAAAAGTTCCCAGTAAACCGGAATCCTTAACTAAACCTACACCAATGTCCCTATAAGGGATTGTCGTTTTACCAACATGCTGGATAGTTTCTAAAGAGGTTGGGTCGGATGAAAAGTATGTCAGCTGATCAATAGTCACGATCTTACCGTTATGTGGAAACTTAATGACTCTGAAGACCGATGAAACGACCGCTGTCATAGCATATGACCAACTTCGACCCAAAAGAAGGTTGTAGTCTAGAGGGGCATCAACCACTTCCACATCCAGACTAACGGTTTTACCTTCGACCCCTATAGGCAATTCTTGTAGAATACCAAACGGACGGAACCCACGGCCATCAAAGGCCTTAAGGATGGTGGGGGATTGGTTCAACGAAGGAGAACCAAGCGATCTCCAACATTGAATCGACATAATACACGTAGAAGCTCCCTCATCAATCACAGTCCGATGAATAGGCCTGTTTTTGACTATCACTGGAATTTGGAAAGCCATTTGATGGGGGAGACGCGGTGTACTACTTTCTAGATCAAAGATCATTAGGTTCGGGTCCTGAACATCGACAGCTCCAATAGCCGACAAAAGCAATTTTCGTTGCGCTGGACATGATTGCAGCACTTCGAGTGCCGACATTGCTGAAGGTGAAACAGCTAAGTCTTCAACAATGTTGTAATTCTGGGCTGCTCTCGCATGTGGATTGAAAGCAGACCTTCGAAGTACACCCTTGGCGGGCGGCTTAATCACTAAGTCTGGGTTAGGTTTTTCGATCTGTAGTGGATCGGAACCAGGAGCTGAGGTTGATGGGTTAGAGTGAGAAGATTCTGCTTCTTTACCATCAACAGGAGCCTTACTACCATAATCTTGCGATCGAGTCGCAATCCTGACATGAGACATCATCAAAATGGGTTCTTCACTGGCATTCGAAGAAGAACCTATCATCTTATTTTCCTGCTCGGGGAAATGGATTCTTTAACACAGCAGGAGTGGGAGAACCTTTAACTATTTTCACTACCTCGGCCCGATGAGGGCAGTCTCTCGTAAAATGATCTTCTTCACAAATGAGACAAGGATAACGAGGTTTGCGCTTTTCGTCATTGGTTTCCGACTTTTCCGTTTTCTCCTTTGGAGCCTTGTCTGCTTTAGCCTTCTTCTTTCCTTTCTTCTTTCCACCGTTTTTGGATTTGGCCGTAGATGACTCTACAGCGTGAATGTCGGCGGTAAGTTCAGGAGGAGAAGACTCTCCTGTCGGAGAATCAGGCAAAGTGATAATTGGAGTATTGGAGGTCTTGGAAGACTTCTTCTTACTCTTCGTAGTCACGATACCGATCATACCATCAGCGGCATGAGATCCCGAAGGAGCAGCAGCGATTTGGTTTGACTTTGGAAGATCCGGAATTTTCTCGTGTAACGTACCCGACTGAGTGTAAACTAAGTCAAGGTATTGTGCCTGAGCAATGACTTGCTCCTCAGTAACTACTCCGGCCTTAGCTACATCTTCAGTAATTCTTGGTAATAATGATTTTACAAACCATTCAGCTAAAATTTGGTCCGGGATAAAAACTTTCACTAATCTTCTTCGACGTCTCCACTCATGGATGTGATCAGAAATGTACGTGGATGTCGATTGTTTTAGCGAAGTTAATAATTCTGTACCATTATCGTATCTGACTGGTAACTGAAAATGAGTTAAGAATGAAGTAGCTAACTGGCTAAAGTTGTAAAAAGAAGCCCGTGGCAACTCAATGTACCACTTGGCTGCGAGACCAATGAGTGTACGCTGGAAAAGACGTAAGCGGATAGAATCATCTGAGATGGAATTTGATGCACACCAGAGGTGGTAAGTCATCACGTGATTAGACGGATCCTCTCCAGACTTACCTTCGAACTTGGGTATATCGCTGGGCAACTTATTTGGCATTGGCGGCCAGAACGGAAGATATTGAATTGGATCGTTCGTTAGGCGCGTCAAGTCGGGTAAATCTAAAGTCGCAATAAACGGTAACTGCCGGTTAGGATCTCTAAAACTCTGAGTCACAATACCAGCCCCAGGAGGAGGATATCCAGGATAACTAGGAACAGGAGTCGCATTTGGGATATTATATCCTCCTGGAAAACCAGGATTAACCGGACCGTACTGGGGTTGCTGAGGTGGTTGATAAGTGTACCCAGGATACGGTTGATACTGGTAAACCGGTTGTTGGGCAGCTTGCCCAGGTTGATACTGTCCCTGGTACGGAGGTTGAACAAATTGAGGTTGAGTAGTAACAACCGTACTTGTACCAGGTTGGCCTGCAGGCATCTGGACTGTGGTTTGAACCGTGGGTCCAGACAACGGTACAGATGTCTGAGGAGCGGTTACAGGGACAGTAGAAACCGGAGCTGCCGATACTCCAGAAGTAAGCATGGTAGATGAAGCGGTAGTTGCTGCAGCCGTGTGAGGTGGAGTACTAGGTGCAATTGGCGGCTGAGTAACTACGGAAGTTACAGGGGTCTGAACACTTGACTGGACAGGTTGCGGTTGCTGGGGTGGACCAGGAACTGCAGGTTGTCCTGCTTGAGGTACCGACTGTATACTTGGTTGCGACATCTGTTGACCCTGTGACGGATCCCATGTTAACATTCCAGGGTATTGACTCGTAACAGGTTGAGGATACTGAGATCCATAGCCGTATTGAGGATAGGGTTGATAACTGTAAGGTGCAGTCCCATATGATTGCCCTTGAGGTGGTTGATAACCTTGACCAGGGTATTGACCCGTAGGTTGATAACCTTGAGGTAAATACGAATACTGGGGTTGACCTTGACCTTGAGGTTGGTATCCTTGAGGTTGATACCCTTGGGGTTGATACCCTTGGGGTTGCCATCCTTGAGGTTGCCATCCTTGAGGTTGATACTGATACTGAGGTTGACTTTGGGGTACATATTGAGGCTGGGGTTGATACCCTTGGGTTGATACCCTTGAGGTTGCCCCCCAGTCACGAATGAAGTACCTTGAGGTTGCCCCCCAGGCATTAACGAAGGTTGCCCCCCAGGCGGTAATTGGCCACCTTGAGGTTGGTTAATGGGAGTTGAACCTGACATCATATAAACTTCACCTATACTCAATGGTACATTACCACTGTTTCCAACTAATAACCCATGATCAACAGGTTGAGGAGATGCTCCCGCAAAGGTACCAGAAAGTGATTGATACCCAGTAGGAACAGAAGGACCGCCATGTAAAAATGATTCAGGACTTTGTGAAAACACAGATGACTGACCAGACATATTTACAGGAGAATGAATTCCTCTAGGTGGAACCGGAGTACGAGGTGTAGAAAAACCTACTGAGTTGTCTAAAAAATTGGTTAATGCAAGGTACCAAGATTCACTTCTAGGAGGACTGTAAAAGATGGATTCACGCTCCCTTAGATCAAGGGTAATTAGATCTTCAGAATCAGAAACGCCTATTTCTTCCTCTGGAACAAGTTCTTCTATAGCAATTAATCCAACAGGAAGATTTTCGGTGATAATTCTTTCTATTCTTGGTGAATCAGGAACACTAGGAGTTGGAGTAACAGGTTCTGAAATTTCAGGTTCTTCGCCTGTTTCACTGGCAGATGAAAAACTACCAGCAAGCTCGGAAACTGTAACAGCTTCGGGATTGTAACCTGTTTCTAAACTTTGGTAATCTGGATGGACTACCAAGGAAGATTCTCCTTCTTCAGGTGATCCTACTCTACTGCCACTAGGAGGAGTTACAAGGACCTTTAACCCTTCTAAATGACCCGGAATGTCTTCAGGAGATTCACCCCGCGATTTACGGAGTTTTCTTAACAAATCTATTCCGGTAACAATCTCAGGAGACTTGCCCCGAAGTCTACGGGACTGTCTCGGTAATTCCGCCACAATTAAAGATTTTAACTACAACACACGAAATCAAAGTAAAAAATTTCAAATCAAACCACCTAAAGTCTTCTAAAGAACCAATCAAATTTGAAGCACACGCCTAAATAATCTAGAGCGTCAAACCACACACAAACAGTAGTCTTCCGGACCAAAAGCGCTAGTTGGTGATTAGGCCCAACCTCGCAGGATTCAGTACAGAAATAGTGGGTGGAACAGTTACCCCGGCAACCTGCTTAATGAATAGACTGGACCAAGTTCCTCCACTTTAACCGTCTCGAAGTGAAGCGAACCCCCCAGAAAATCCAAGTGAGTATAACCGACGTCTGCTCCAGGTACAGTGGGACCTTCCCTCCACCGTCACCTTGGGTAGAATCCTAGATATTATGGCCACTAAGGTTACCAATCACAACAATTACACCTGGGGGAACAGTCTAAACTCCGACAGCACGCAAGGGCAGAGTAGCAAGCTCCAATCCCCTTACCGGCTCCTTGACAACAATCCAAGGTTTACCGATAAGTGACCCCTGGCTCCTCGACAATGGTTAATCCGAGGTTTACCGTTTGTAATACGTACTGCCTGGCGTCGTTCCCAACGAGGGAGGAATGATCCCCTCACTGGTTCGGACACGAGCTCGTGTTTCTCCTTTAAGAGGAGCTTTCCCAGAATGTAACTGAAACAATTGGATTTGTTCTACTCAAGATAGACTATCTGTTTGGTTTTGTAGTCTTGGAGAGTTAAGTACTCACCTACTCCAAGACCCTAGCCTAAGCTATGTTGGTGCTTCAGAGCCCTAGAAAAATAAAGATTACTAGATTGATTTTAATTTAAGCGTTACTTTTAAGGTTGTTTCTTAAGTCAAAAGGTGATGGAAGTGAAACTAGTGGTGTGTTGACTCGACTCGAAACCACTACAAAATGCACCTAAAATGATTTATCCACTACTTTACTTTTTCGATGAATTGCTTAACTAAAAAGTTGAGAGAATGCAATCTTTATAAAAGCAACTTCTTAATTGAAGACAATCAAAGAAACAATTCGTTTTTCTTTTCCAAGCATAAAAACATAACTTCTCTTTACATGCACGAAAAAAACTCTTTTCTTCTTTTGAAAACAAAAAGCTACTTGAAACAAGACTTTTTAAGAAGATGTTTTTGTATTTTTCTTTTAATAAAGCAAGTAAATCTAATGTAACCAAAAATCAATCTTAACAACTCTTAAAATCTATGAAAATGCACTCATAAGCAAACTAAAAGCAAATTTACTCTAAGCAATCTTAACGAGGCCAAAACTAACAATGATTATTTCTAAGGTGTTTTACTTGATCACAATCAAATCAAGGACTAGCTTATTGCAGAACCAAAAACTAGTCAAAACAAAATTCTAATCTTTTTGTCCTTTTTGAAAATGGAAATCAATACTTTAAAAACAAGCAATGCGAAATTTGACCCAAAACAACTCAAATGGCAAGTTGCTCACACAAGGAGACTTTACGACAGGCTCAACTTCTAAGAAGGTTGACTAACCAGAGATATCTAAGGCTGGACAACTTTCTAAGCTCAAAGTTACTACAAAGCCTTTCCAAAAATCAAACCCTAGGTCTAAACTTCGTTGAAAACCACTAAAACACTCAAAGCTCACAAAACTAGTTCAGGTGAGAATTCTTGACAGGGTACTAAAGGATCTGGGCAGAAAACACTAAGAAAAAACAAAATCTAAAAGTAATTTAAAGCAAAAATGGAATTTTCTTAACTTTTACAGGAAGACGCAGGCCACCCGTTGTCACAGGTGCGGCCCCGCACTGTGCAGTCGACAACAGCGCGTCCAAGGACGCACTGTGCAGCACACAGAGACTGCGTCCTTCTGGAAAAAGGAAGAAAAACTAAAGCCAACTAAATCTACAGCTAAGCCACCCAAATACTAATTCTCACAGTCAAAAACCAGAAAATAAAAATGATTTTCTCAAAGCAAAGTTCATATAAAGGAAAAGACTCTCTCATTAATGGATTCCCCAGCGAAGTCGCCAATTTGTCACACGGAATCTGTCAAGGGTGCGGACACGACTGACCTTCCTAGAAGTCTAAGACATTCTAATGACAAACAAGACAAAATGGAGTGATCTTTCTCTAAATACACCTTTTACAACATGAAAACTACAAGTGTTTAGGCTTACCTTATTCCAAAACGCTGTTGTTGAAGTCCGTTCTTGACGATCCGGATGAGCTCCTCCTTCAAGTCAATTCCTGCAACCACAAACAATCAAACAATTACCAAGCACTTGCATTTCATATAATAAAACATATATTCAACATGCAGACCAAGGAACACATGAAATAACTCATTAACACAAGCTATTGAGAAAAATAAACCAGTTTGTATTAATAACGAAACAAAGAAACTCTTACAACCTGGCCTTGGTGTTGTGCAAGTTCCTCCCAGGGTCCATCAAGGGTTTTCCTCTACTTTGACAAAGCTCACCCTCTCCCAAGTAGAATCAAGTGAAGACAATCTCTCCTCACAAAGGCTCTAATGGAAGACCTAAATCCTGCAGCATTTACCCAAAGAAAATGTATAGCTCCAACCTCCTCTCCTTTTGGCTCAATGCCTTTATTTATAGTGCTGTAAAGAGGTTATTCAGGTCCACTATCAATGGGATCATCCCCCTCTATGGGTGGGATAGCTCCCTTATTGATGGGATAAGTTCCCCTTTAATAGAGATACATGAACCAACTGGAGGCGCATCCATTTCATCAAACCGACCTCTAGAATGTTCTAGAAGTAACCACAAGTAACTTTTTCAAGATAAAACTCGCGCATTTTGCCTTTTACAGAGGGACGCACCTGTCCCTTAACATACAGAGCGTCCATGGACGCAGATTTTGTGAACAAGGTCCGCGTCCCCGCAGGTAAGACTAGAGAGAACCTGCGACCCCAGAGATAAACATGATTTTTACAAGACTTTCTCTCTTCTTTGAGTTTGAGATGGATAACAGAGGCATGAGACTTGCCTAAGAGGGTAGCATGACTGTTGATTTGAGCCATACTAACTGTAAGTAGTCAAGGTGACATTTTTTAGTGTAACACACGCTCACCTCACCCTCAGTGTGTTAGAACCACTCCTTCACTTTCCTTGACTTACTGCATATGTCAGACCCTTGCTACCAACAGCGACATCTTACTTGCCTCTGTGTGAAACCGCGGTCAAGGCGATAGCATATGACCCACTACTGGGACTCCTACACCAAACGGTCTGAGGTCTAATTGGGACTTCTTACCAGGGATATCCCCTGACATGTTGGCGGGTCCAGCACCGTCAACATTTTTGGCGCTAGAAGGAGGGCCAGATGACAAGATGTGTCCTCTCATCCTATTTTAAACTTTTGCACATCTTTCATGGATGTTATTACAATCATCCCTCCACGATGTCTTTCGCATGTTGAACCTCTCAACATCACGAGGGATTTTTTTGATCTCTTGTATGAATTCACGTATGATGGTGAAGGAGAAGTGGCATGGCCTGTGTTCTTACATGAAGTCCTCGCCATGCTTGACCAGGATGATGGATGTTTTGACGAACAGGGTAGTCTGCTGCTTGCACACGCACTTCACGAATCCCCACGACAATGGTGCTGCATCCTACCGGCTGACAGCGTGCACTCACTTGAGCATTTTTGTGATCTCATTGAAGATACTTTCCATCATTTTGATCCAGAACATCTTGACCAAAAACTATTACAACAACGGAAGGCCCCGCATGAATCACCTATGGATTTTTGGCAGTGCTTCCGTGTTTTGTAGTTTCAAGCTCTGAAAATCCAGATGAAATTTCCATATCTTTGGGATAGATTCGAGTATTGTCTTAACAAATCAGTCCATCCCAAGAAGAAGTTTGAGCCCAAGCCTCGCTCAGCATACTTCGGTGATGGAGTTGCGCAATCACAGACTAGATACGGTCACTGTCACGAGTGACTGTCCGTCATCCCCTAATCAAATAGCTCCACCACTACAAAGTGATGCGGGAGAATAAGCACATACATTTGTTCAACTGTCACATCCTCGCAACATCACTTCACTTAATTTTCGTGTAGATTTGGTTGTGAGTCCATCGAGTTGTCACATGCATTTTTGTACCACAACCTCCATATTCATACTGAGATGATCCTCCGGATGATACTGTCTTGTGTTCTTCCATTCTGGACTCTACACTTGTTGTGAATGAGGATCAAGCCATCGACGGAGTTGGTGTTACACAACCAACATGTGTTTTCATTCATGAAGAGTATGACTGGGAGCTTGAGCATCAACACTCGGCCAAGGATGACTCCCTTCTGTCTGAGCCTCCTCCGTTCTTTCCTGACATCTTTGGTGAACCTGTCATCCATGATTTCACATGTGTATCTCTGTCTACGGATGCACCCTTTGTTGATCACTCGCAGGACACACCGAAAGTCATTCCATAATCTGACAACAGAGAGGATAAACTATTCATTGAAAATCTACTTGACTTTTCATCTGCCTTTTCTGGAAACACAGAGGATGAATTTATCTGCTTCTCATCTGCCCCTCTGTTTGATTCATCAGATCATGAGTATGCCGATGAAATCATTGATTTTTTTTATCGTAGTTGTCGTGATTTATTTACTCTAGTATTTGATCACGATGATGATTCTATCGCAGTTGATTTTCTGAAGCCACCTATTTATGATGATCTATCTATCGACGAAGTTGAAACCCTCTAGACTGTCGAGGCACTTCAGCCCCGAGCTAATGGTTATGTCAGGCCCTCGCTGTCCTAAGTTTGGTCTCACTTCTGATCACAAAATTTTTGAAACACCCAAGGCTCCTCATCACTCATCTGTATGCATTGAAGATCAATCTCACGCATAGATCAGACTTCCTCCACTCGAACTACATGATCCCATCGCTCATGCATTGGACGAATCTTACATTGCAAGAAAACGTGCACGACACAAGTTTTATTTGTTTCTTTCATTTGCTTGTGTGTCATAGTAAAGAGTATGCATATGCTTAACAGTTTCACTTAGTGTTGCACAACACCAGGACGATTCCACGGACTGTATGTCATGCACTTGCACTCACTTATGTTTTGTGGACACATTTAAACATGGAGTGTGTTTGTCTTCATTGTTATATCTTTCTTGTTTGTTGGTTCGCACAACTGGGTTGCTCGCAGACCATGCCTTCACCAACATGGGTCAACCAATGCGTCGATGGCTGCATTGGAAGTATCACTTCACGTGATCAGGCCCATGCACCATTAGCTTAGGAGTAGAGTAGTGATTGCTTTTGGTTGTTTTCTTGCATGCCTGTTTGCTTACTTACCTCCCATGTTTGTTTGCTTGCTTTCTTGTTTGATTACTTGCTTTACTTTGCATTTACTTCTTCTTTCGCTTTTTTTTATGTTTGTTTGCTTGTTTTGCGCTTGTAGGTTAGTTTCGCATGAAATTGTGTGTGACTCTTGAAACAAGTTGGGTAAAGTACAAGAGGACTTGTACAGCTATCAACATTTGGTTATCTGTTGTCCACTCTCTTATGTAAGAACTTGTTATCTTCAGTCCATGATACGTCGATGGAAAATACGTACTGTTCGAAGTGAACCTTGGTGAAAACACAACGCTTGTGCGCTAACTAGTGTCACCTACTCTAGTCGGTTGTTTTTGGGTTAACCCTTGGCAGCTCAGTCAAGTAGAGTAAGGTGAGGGGGGAAACCTTAACAAGCACGTCAGAGGTATATAATAAAATACTTATCTGAAGGAACAACCTATTTTTCTCTCAATAAGTCGAGATCCCTCTTCTGCCTCTAAAATGAATAAGTGTTATGCACAGTTATGAAAATGAAAAATGAAAAAAATAAAAGTGAAAATTTTTGAAAAATGAAAAATGAATAAGGTGAAAGAAGAGAAAGGCTTCCTGCATAGAGAGGTGATGCAAGTAACTCCACCAGTACTGACCAAGCTCACTGGTAGCGGAGCGATGCTTGTGTTCATGCGTGACTCTGTCAGGGTACTATCCAGGCCTGATGGAAGCGGAGCAACACCAGAGATGAAACTAAGATCTAACGACTATACTGCTTGTGCACCAATATACCCCTCAACCCCAATCGAAATAACTGTGTTTGCTTGGATTGAAATGTGTGTCGACCGACCAAGGGCTTGGCAGATGCTACATCTTACAATCAAGCAAGTGTGAAAACCAAGATGAACTAAGAACTGAAAAATACTTCCGGAGGTGTTAGACTTGCTTTTCACGAACAAGGTACATTCAGAGAGCTGGAGTTCTACCAGTGTGTCCCCAAGTGTTGTAGCGAATACAACCACCCTCCAAAATTTTGCCTTAGCTTTGTTTTAGAGCCTCCCTACCAACCATCCTCAATAGCATGTC
Organism: Pinus tabuliformis; assembly: GCA_031772625.1. Classification (NCBI taxonomy): domain Eukaryota; kingdom Viridiplantae; phylum Streptophyta; class Pinopsida; order Pinales; family Pinaceae; genus Pinus; species Pinus tabuliformis. Next base: position 972,017,217 of record CM062811.1, on the reverse strand, counting down.
TTGCATTGTCAAGTACATAAGCTTCAGTGGTTTTCTAACAGATTGCCAGCCTGTGCATGATAGCTTGTTGCATCCCCCTCACAGGTTGTTTCTCCAGACTTGGTCCAGCTACAGGCTGAGAAGCTCCCTTAAGAAATTGTGCAATTCTGGAGGGGAACCAACCTTCCCTCCAGAAATTACGCAATCCTAATTGGCAGCCTGTTGGGCTCAGGAATTGCACAATTCTTCCTGTCAACCTTCCCTGAAAAAAACTGCGCAATCTGACCCAGCAAGACTGCTCAGCCCAGAAATTGCGCAATCCTGGGTAGTAGTCAACTGCTCAACCCAGAAATTGTGCAATCCTTCTGGGCAGCCAGCCCAACTCCCTCCCAGAAATGCACAAATTTCTCCCTCAGGCAAGCAGGTTGTTGCATGTGCCATTGGGTTTACCGGTTCCACCCGGGACCGAGAAAACTTGAATTGCATGCATGGGCTAATTTTTCCTGAAATAGAAAAAAACAACATGCAAAAAGCATCCCTAGATTTTAGGGAGCTATTTTTAGCAGCTGGAGGTTACATGCAAATATCATTTTAGAATATTTCCTCCAAGTGTCGCTTTTTCCTAGATTTGTGGCATGTGCGTCATGAGCCTCAAACTTATTTATTCGATGCTTCAGAGCTCACTTATTCACATCGATCTTGGAGCTCTAACATCCCACAGCACATCCAGGAGTCTTTGACACATCCAACTCATATATTTCCGGGTAAGTCCTCTTAACTTGTCTTTTGCAGCATTTCTGTCACTTTTTGTGTTTTGGCTTGTGTGAGTGTTGTCTGCTTAGTTTCTATGAATGCTTGTGGTCGTTTGCATGCATATTAGCTTTTACTAGCACCGTTTCAGTTTTCATTAGCATCTCACTATTGTCGCATGCATGACACTCTTTTGCACGAGCGGTCACCGATTCGACAACTCGCCTCTACACACATGCATGTTGTTCTATTTTCTGAATCTTGCATTCACTATTTTCATGCACGATCATTCAGTCCTGCTTACACTCAGTATTGCCATGCATTCACCTTCACATTTTATTTCAGTTGCCCGCGGGTCTGGGCAACCTTGGCCCGAACTCTGCCTCACCAAGATAGAATTGCGCAATCTTGAGAGGGAAGGTTCTGCCTTCCTCTCAAAAAATGCACATTTCTGCCCAGTGAATGTCCTCCAGTCTTGCATTGCACAATTCTGAGAAGCAGTGACTGCTAGCCCAAAAAATTGTGCAATGCAGTCACTGGGCATGCAATCCTTGCTAGAAGAAATTGTGCATTGCGCAATTCCAGCAGCCAGCGGGCTAGTCTAGTTTGTGCATTGCGCAATTCCAGTAGCTAGCCAGCCTCCCAACAGTCTGGACTGCCTTTTGCACAGTTCTAGTAGCCAGTCTCCCGGCCTCCCAGGAAAAATTGTGCAATCCTTGCCAATCAATCCCCATGTATGTTGCATGTCGTTCCTCAATTTTGCTTTGGTTTTAGCTGACAGATTTCTTGCCATGCATCTCACTATGTCTCCAAATCTAGCAGGTGTTCATCCACCTCTCAACAGTTCAGTATCAATATCCCCCAAGAGAGAAGGATCAAAGGACACTAACGAAAGTGCAACTGGAGCAGCAGTTGAGCGAGTGTCTACAAGTCTGTCGATCTATGAAGACACCAAGCTGATTGTAGACAAGGACATCAAGCTGAAATGGCAAGAGGTCAATGATTCATTTGTAAGCACATTTGGGGAAGACATCAAAGACCGCCAGGTCTATGTGAACATCCACAAGTTCGGCTTGTACCAGATTGCAAGCAGGTATCTCGTGTTCCCATGCACAGACATGATACATTGGATAGTCTTGCACACTAATCCCGAGACGATGACATTGAGTAGTGTATGCGGGACGGAGATTGATACCTTCAGGGAACAGGATTATGAACAGATGTATCATATGTCGAAGCCAATGATCACCATGGAGGCACCCTTCAGCATACCCAGCAACAATGCCAACTCCAAAGATATCTTGAAGAACTGGGTGAAGGAGCCGGCCAAATTCAGGATGACACGCAACCAAGTTTACAAGACGAAGATATTGCAAAAGGCGTATAAATACTTGGTCATCTTTTCATGTCCCTTGTATGTCCAAGAGAACACAGAGACCTTCCTGCAGAGTTGGGTGATCGCGTTGGACCAACTGGCCAGAGACGGCAAAGCATGCTACTGGTCTGACATGTTGGCTCACCGGCTGAAGGAACAGGTAACAAGAGTTCAACAGCCACCCAAAGGTTAGCAAGCAGAAATCTACATGTCCCCTTACATTTTGGATGCAATCTGTTCTTGTAAGGAGTTCCCGGGCTTGAAGTGGGCATGGACATCGACAGAGACCTCTGTGAACACTTATTGTAAAATGTTTTCTGAATGCAGCTTTAGAGGAGTTATCACATAGCTGTCTGATCATTTTGTCACCCCGGCGTACAAGATGATATTTGAACAGGCTCCACCCTACATGTCAAAGGAAGAAATGGAGGCACTGATCGATATGGCGGATTGGTAGGCCTCACTGTCTGGCACCCTCAAACAAATGTAAATCACGAAGAAGCCTCCACATGCTTTACCGAAGTTTTCCTTCGACAATCTCGTCATGCAGGAAGTATCATACCACATCTTGGCAGGATTGTCAGTTAGGCTGCACCGGAAGAAGAAGGCACCTTGGCCTGCTCTTCCGTTGCGGATCAGGTTATACGAGATACAGAATTTCAAGCATGCAGATGTCGAAGTAGAGGAGATCAAGAAATATCCATTCGACGTCCGAAGTTACAATCCATATGACCCGCATTGTTTTGTAAAAGATCACTGCACTAGAGTACAGTTTCCATGGATCCACGGGGCGTTTCATTGGGCTGAGGAAGACCCATGGAGATATTGTCACAGCTTCTCCAGGCCCAATGAACCGGTCGGCATCATTGTGTAATGGTTAGTGAAGCAACATCCTGGAGCGCACCAGCACCAGCACCAACAGAGGTAAACATACCAGCGCGCGACAAGGGAAAGAGGAAGATTTTCGATAGCATGGAGGAGGAACAATGTTTTAAGTTTCGAGCATACCCACTTGTGCAGAAAGCAGCTTTGGCAATAGAGGCGAAGAGGCAACAACATGACAAGAGGAGTGCACAAAGGCAGAGAGAAAAACGAAAAATGGAGGAAATAGAGAAGGAGTTGCATGAGTTGAAGCAGCAACTCTGGAAGGAACAAGAGATGTGCAGACAGGAGAAGGAAGCATAGCAAGAACAGGTACAACAGGGGGCGCAACATGTACAGACAGATGAAACTGCACCTGTATAGGGGGTCGACTCATCCGAACAAACGGCACCAAGCAGGCAGGGTGAGAAATCGCATGAGCAGGATGTTTCTCAAGAGATTGAACAAGCACTTGAGCAGGTGGATATGGATATGGAGCAACAGGAGTTAGAGCAAGATGTCAACAATATTCTTCACTGCCAAGAGGTCGATCCACCAGCTTCACCGGATCCGGATCCGGAAGCAGAGAAATTCCCAAGCGACCAAGGAGACACTGAAATCCTTGGAGACAATACGGAGGGACAGATGCACAACATCTCATTCGATGAGTCCCAACATAGAGTTGTGCAATCTCACATAGTGTCAACTATAAATGATCACACATCTCCTGCACAGTTGGAGGAACGTGTGATCGTGTCTGACGTGCACAAGCATCTAGCAAAATTGGTCGATGCTACTAGAGCATATGCCGAAGCCACTAGCTCGAGTGTTCACTTCTTGATAGCTAAGAACGAGCGAATGGCTAAGGAATTATAGATGGCCAAGCAGGGAGGAGAATTGGTTACAGCATCCGCCCGAGCAGAGTTGAAGAAGGCAATACTGGATGAAGTATTGTCCCTTGACACAGTCATGTGGGCATTGTATTCCAAGTTTGGTACCATGCATAAGGTAGTTGTCCATCTCAACGGTTGGCAGTAGCGATGTGCTAGGAGAGCACGTATCTTGTCAAACGTGCATGTTGTTGTTGATTACATGCAAACATGGACAATGAGATACAAGGGAGCCCCGTTACACTTGCCCAAGATGATGAAGCCCAGAGCGGTCGAGCTAAAGGCACGCATCCGAAGTCAGATCCGGAACTATGAAGATCTCTCGCAGCTCATCACTAGTCTACAGGCTTCCCATGCACGGGTATTCAGGAGTATGGATGTTGTTGTGTGCGCACATGCGATCCCATCTATTGGGACACTCACCCAAGCAAAGACAAAGGCACAGGTCCAACTAGAGCTTGACTCGTACTTTGACGAGTTGATGCACATAGCCACTAGCCTAGACTTGGTGATCAGTGCAAACACCATGCATTAGTATGTCATTGGTCCGGTCGCACTCAAGACAATGATGCGCATGTTATCAGACGAGTTGGACAGAGGAGCTCGAGAAGTGTACCCAGATGCTATGGAGGCAAGAGTTCATTTCCATAAATATGTCACCTTAGAGTACACGGACACCATCGTGAACTACCAAACTTGGCATCAGTTTGCTACTGTCGACCACCATGAGGATGTTGAAGAGCTGGTCTTCTCATAGTTTTCCGATTGATAGTGATGTCTTGCATGGATTTATCAAGCCTATTTTCTCTCACATGAGTACATGTACAGATTGTATGTAATGTCTTGTCAAGTGTAAGTCTAAGTGTCAATAGTTGGATGTAACAGTCATAGGGTAGATGAAGAGTCATGAGGGTAGATGAATTGTCACAAAGGGGAATGTCAAGGGCCACCCCACCCTTTGCTATATATAGTCCCTCATAACTCATTGTAGAGGCTTTTGGTCATCCAAGCTTCCAATAGGAGTATCTTAGAGAAATCTTGGACAATATTGTAACAAGCCTTGGCTTCTCCACTGCGCAGAGCTAGTATATCTCTTTGGAGGAGCAGGCGGCAGTGATTGCAACGTTCCATTGTTGGAACTAGTTGTTGGTCATGGATGTATTGTATGACTGGAACTTACACTTCTTAATATAAATGATATATGTATCTATTTTCTTATGCATGCATATGTAGCTATTTTCTGTATATGTATGTATGAATCTTACTGAAATGTGTTGTTGATTTAACCATCACTTTGGATTGCCAAGCTTACTTGCCTTCCATGTTGTGATGCATCTTTGCTCGTGTGTTCCCTTCTTAAATACGTGCTTTCACATGTTTCCAAGGGGTGCACTCACCTCACCTTCCGTATGTTAGAACTACTCATGCACCTTCCTTGACTTACTACATATGTCACACCCTTGCTACCAACAGGGACATATTACTTGCCTCTGTGTGAAACCATGGTGAAGGCGATACCGTACGACCCACTATTGGAACTCCTACACTAATCTGTCTGAGGTCTAATTGGGATTTCTTATCGGGGAGATCCCCTAACATGTTGGCGGGTCTAGCACCATCAACACAACCATAGTCACGTTAGTTGAACATATCTCCTTTTTGTTGTCACTTGTACTGCTTACAATTCAACATTATGCAACATGTGCAATCATGAACTATATTGTTTAGAAATAGAATTTTCATTGCATTAAGAAAGTACTTCCCTTGCATGGTCGGGGAAGTCATGTTCATGTTCATGTTGGCAGGGGTTAATAATGATGGGAAGTGACTCCTAGTAAGTATATTTATTTACATCTCATTCCTATCCTTTAGCTTATGCAAATACTTGCTTAAATTGTGGTGAAAAGTAACTAATGTAAATATGTTATTTACCTATGTATGAACTATTTTTTATTATTTTATTTTTGGATGGTTTTCTAGCAAAGCTTAAGAATAAAAAACTACTCCACAAATATTTATAAATCATGCATGAATATGAATATGGCAACAATATTCAGAAATTATGGGATAAAATATGTGAGGCAATTATCCATATCACATTATATTGTGCAAAGGCTACAATAATGCCTTCAAGTTATGGTCTGATCAAATATTTGAAAAATAGTCTCTTTAATAATATTGAAAAATTATTACTCGGATGCGGGTGCATTAATAACGTGTTAATCGCACTGCATGCGACTTGGGCAGCTGTCATTCTACTTAGCTGGCTCTGGCAGTTCGTGGTATGTGATCTACAGGCATTTATGGATCATTGGGCTCGAGGTCTGCAGGTGTGAGTATGATGGAAGCTAAAGACAATGTGATGGTAACCTGGGTTAGCTCCCCCAACCAGGCAAACGAGAACGCGACAGGCTCTCCTCCGCAGGTTTAATCACTCCTGGCTCCAGCGTCATGACAGCAAGTTATCTTCTGATTTCTGGTATTTGTGTGAAGTTCCCATTGTGCATGGCTTCTTTTCATATCAGCATGAATTTCTACAGTCTCCAGGACATAATTTTGGTTTCCAATCTTTTTGTAATGGCGATTGTAAAGGACAGCATTTTTGTAAATGATCAGCTTCCTCTGAAGCTTCGATCTCATATAGCTCAGTTTAGTTTTGGGTCTCTCAAGCTTACCATATTTCTCACTTCTATGATTCTCATTTTTGTAAAAGGAAGGCAGTGTGCTACCTGCAACAGTCTTTTTGGTAGAGGGCAGGCTACAGCCCCCTCAGAGGTTCAAACCTCTTTGTAAATATTTTTTCCTTTTATCTTTTAATAGAATAGTCTTTATACAGAAAAAAAAAAAAAAAAAAAGGATATATATAGATATATATATATATATATATATATTGAAAAATTATTTATTTTTCAAAGTTAAATATTATAAATTGCATTGGTCAATGTTAAACTAATAATGGTCAATGGGAAAATTTGTTTCTAAAGTCTTGCCTTGGTAGGGATTAATAAGGCCAATGTCCATCATGTGATAAAATGTGGTCATGTCATCAAATATGGAATTGGGATTTGAGAAAATGTCCACTATAAATAAAACCAGTTATGTAAACTCTAAATCAAACTTAAATTTTTTATTTAAAACATTGATAAATAATTTAAGTAGTTATGTATGCCAATAAGAATTATTGTTTGGAAATATAAAGTATATGTGTCTCACTCAAATTAATATAATCATATACAAAAGTTCCATGTGATTCCATATGTAAATTAAAAATAAAAATAGTTTTGATTGTAATAAAAAGAATATAGTCATAATATATAAAGATTTTAAAATATAATATTTGGTGATTTCATTATAAGGAAGAATATACTCACACATATTACAGTCACAAGATATGCCCACACACTATTAATATGCCTAAATATATTTGAGTGCGTTGAAAAGGGATATACTCAACAAGGTTGGAATTTGGATTCCTCTTCACCCATCAGACAATTTTGTTTTTATGTTTTGGATTTTTTTACTCCCTCTCAAGGAACATTATGTTTCAAATTTTTCCCTTCAAGAGTGTTGTTTTGAGATTATATCAACCTTTCAACAATAAAGTTTTGATTAAAACATTCCCCTTCAATAACACGGTTATGTTAAAAAATTTCACATATTTATTATAAGAAAAAAAACAAAATAACTATAAAATACAAATTACTTATTGAATCGTAAATCTTATTATTCCTTCATATTTAATAATGATAACATATTTTCTATTATAAAATGTATTTTTTTAATCAAAATTTCTCAATAACTAAATTAACAATTGGTCAAATGGAGCAAATCAAATGTTGAAATAGAGCATGAATTGGAAGCAACATTTAACACAATAGATTTGAGCCTTTTGCACTATTGTCTTAGTTTGGAGGTAGGGAAAAATGGAGACAATATCTTTTATTTTCAAGCAAATTATGGTAGAGAATTGCTTAGGAAATTTAAGATGGATGATTGCAAACCATCAACAACACCATTGAAGACTAGTTTAAGCTATGTACAAAAAGGATCCAAGATAGATGCTACCTTATACAAGCAACTGGAAGATGTCTAATCTATATGACTTATACTAAGTTATGTCTGGGGAACTATTTATTTTGGTGTGGAGATGGTCAAGACTGATAAATTTAGTTTGACAAGTTGCACAAATATAGACTAGGTAGGATCATTAAATGATGGAAATTCTACCTACAAATATGTATTGAGGTTGGTTTCAAGTGAAACTTCATGGACTAGTGAGAAGTAAACAACAATTTCAATGTCATGCAAAAAAGAAGAATATAAAGTTGTCATATATAGTGCATATGAGGCGTTGTGAGCAAGGATAATCTTGGAGGATATGGGGTTTCAATAGAATGAAGAAAACCACTATACTGTGACCATCTAGGCACCCTAAAGTTGGTGAAAAAATAAGTTTTCTATTAAAAAATGAAGCATGTGCAGATTAATCACCAATTCATTCATAAGAAGGTCCAAAATAGAGAGAGAAAATTTGCAATATATATACCAAGTCCTTGTCCAAAACCAAATTTGTAAAATTTTAGGACAAGTTTTGTGTGACACTTAAAAACTTTAAATAATGGGAGGGGGCATGGGGGGGAGAATGGGAGTTAAAATACAATGACCATTATCAACATTTTTACAAGGCTAAGTTTCAAGCATAAATAGAATTAAGATATCTTAGAATAAGGTACGTTTACAAGATAGGCCTTAAGCAAACAAACTTGTCATTAATATTGGTGGAAATTTGAAGTTTTATAGCATTCCCAGTAAAAATATATTACATCAAGGTTCCAAAAATATGCATTTGTGGCAATTTTGTTTGCTAATTGAAAAAGGTGAAAAAGTAATTATACCATTAAGGGGTTATGGTCATTATGACCAAATGGCGTGTATTTTAAACATTTCTCTATAATAAAGCATTATCTGGCTTTGCATCTTAACTACCTCACAATCACAAGACATGATCATTTACATCTTGAGATATAAAATATTATTTCAAAATGATTGTTGGTTGAGGAATATATGCTAATGGTATTCGGAATTTTAAGCACTGGAATAACCTACAAATGTTAAGAAAGGAATATCTCTCACTTTCCTCATAGATGTTACTTGTCCTTGTATCAACAACCCTAATTAAAATTTGAAAAAAAATGCCAAATCCTCCAAGTATTCTAAGTTTCTCCAATCAAATTTTGTTTGTCCCTGCTGCCAAGCCATATTAACTAGGTCCTGAGTCTAACTCTCTTATTGAGAGTCAAACTCACTAGAAACAAGTCTAACTAACAATTAGTACTTTGATATCAAGCCTTGACTTGTGAATTATCCACTACCCTACACCTACAACTTGCTGGTTAGTTGTTGTTTGAAGAGTCCACTTTAAGGGTGGATGGAAAAACTTACAAGTACTGATTCTAAATGTAAAAGAAAAACCCTCATTTTGAATGATTTTTACTGCTTATATTTTTCTATTCTTTTTAAAATTTGAGTAGAACTCCTACACCCTGGCCCTACTTACTAGTCACAAGATGGAAAATTCATGTAACTTGATGTGAATCCCCTTGCAACAAAAGCATTGACCATATGGGCAAACCCATCTTCATGTCAATGCAAGATAGTATACAACCTATGGAGAGATTTAGCAATTATATTAATATGACTTAAAACTCTCTTTTTTAAATTCATTTAAAAAACACAATATATCTTCAAATTGGATGTTCACGTCCATGTTTAATATCTAAAACAAGGATTTTAAAGGTCTAAACACTAACCAAATGTATAAGACCCTTGTTTGTGGGACAAACAAAACCATATCGCAATGCATTAATGCATAGTCATCCCGAGAATTTAAATTAATATTACAAAAATCTCTGATACATGACATGGCCAATACTCAAACATCAAGAAACTAGAGCTAAAATCTCTTTGATACAGGATGCACCCAATGCTCAAATATAAAGAAACTAACATTAATATATCTGATAATTGAAACATCAAATGCTCAAATGAAAAACATGTAAGTTTCTAATTTTCTCCTTTGTTAGCTGGAGATGGTTGAAGAATAAAATGTGAATCAAATTTTGTTTAATGCAGATGGTTGAAAAACAAAATGTGTATCAACCTTTGTTTACTGCAAATGGATGAAGAATAAAATATGCATCAACCTTCGTTTAGTGCAGATGGCTAAAGAATAAAATGTGCATCAATTTTTTTTTACTATAGATGGCTAAAGAATAAAATGACCTTTGTGTTTAGTGCAGATAGCTAAAGTATAAAATGTGCACTAACATTTTTTAATGCAAATGGTTGAAGAATAATATGTGCATCAACCTTTGTTCACTGCAGATGGTGAAGAATAAGATGTGCATCAACCTTTGTTTGATTCATATGGCTTTAAGAACACTAAGATATGTAATAACCACGAGATCGGAGCAATTATAAATAATTAACCTAGAAGCATATCCTATTAGCAACCAAGAGATGAGAGAAATTATCAATCATCTAGAAGCATATCTCATTGGCATTGTCACAACCATGGGTACATTATGCAAGCCACTAAATAATTTGAGATATTTGCCATATTTCTAACAATTTTATCTTAAGATTCATATATGATTGCAGCTTATTGATTGGAAACAATGCAAGACTGTATTTTGATAAATATGAAACTATGTTTCGAGAATAAAATAAATGTAAACGTTTCTTCAGCGCATATGGTTGGAGAACACTTGAACATGCATCAACTACGAGTTCAAGGCAATTACTAACACTCTGGAAACGTTTCTCATTAGCATTGTAACAACCATGGTCTTATTAGCTAAATCACTAAATAGTAAATACCATCAAATATTTCCAAAACTTCCAAAGTGACAATTTCATCATATGATTCATTTATGATTGCAACTCACTTGGTTTGGAACCATGGAAAAACTCTATTTTGACCCATACAAAAAGCTTAAGATATATTTATTTCCATAAAATAAGTTTAGATATGCTTATTTACACATAGCAAAGGTAAGGACAATGTAAAATTAAATGCAAAAATTCAGCATGGGAGTGAACCCAAAATGAAATGGGTCGATAATCTAACAAGTGCATTTAAATAAGACCCCATTTCAAGTCTTCTAGTCGCATATTGGAATACAAAAGAATCTATTCCAGTTTAACAGCTTGTTTAAAAACCAACACATCGCATAGTAGGAACAAGGAACAAAGAAACACCCTTTTCAAATTATTCTGTTGATTGATATAGTGTATTAATAACAGTTTGGGAAAATGATAACCCATCAAAAATAAGTTTTGGAAACTTCAGAAACCATCATCAAAAGCGTTCATCCAAAATTTTTAAACGTGGAATATGGGAAAAATGACCTATGACGGATACCTTTCCCGTCAAATTCCATCCTTGATACTCACAATATGATTATTGTTCCAAGATATACCCACTAGGAAAACCGTGAACAACTTTTATGATGGGAAAATCCCAAAAACCATGATCCCAATGTAAACTAGCATGGCCACTCAACAGAGGATAATTGCCATTGCATCCATGCTACCCTTTCTGCCGCCTAAACCACCCGGTTTCCAACATCATGACACCAAATTCCGCATCCATTTAAAAACCACCCATCTTCGACACTATAAATCACACTCACCATCCAATTATAGTAGTAACAATGTCTACACCATTGAATTTCATTATGATTTTGAATTTTGATTTCCTCTCACAATTGTTTTTCACAAAGGAAAAAAAAACGCTTTCTATTATAAAAGAGAAAGTACATATATTAGTAAATAAGTTCTCAATCGGCAAAGAGATTGAACCATATATCTATTTTCGGTCAATATAGTTTTCATGGATCTACGACAAAAGATCAAAACCTGCTGATGAAAAAGGGTGTCAACATGGGCCAGTGAAAGAATTGTAATTGTTAAAAATAGAAACAACAAATTCCAATTTAATTTGTCCTTGAATTAAATTGTGAATTAAAATTGCAATTCTATTCTTATAGCAACTTGTAATAGTTAAATAAGTTAAATTGACTTGACTTAGGAAATTTGAGTTGGAAGTCTATCTAGAGTCATGTAGAGTGATCCCTAAATTTTAGGGGCCCAGGTTGAGTTCTTTGGAGTTGTAATTATATAACTCAGTCTAACTGAGTTATAGTCAGTTAAACTAGTTCTAATTGTTGGAGGAACTAGTAGAGGTCTAGTAGTGGATTAGTGCACCAGTGCATCACCAGTACCACTCCAAGCTAATTGAAGATTTACTCATGAATAACTCATGCATGTCAGTTCCGAGGAAGACCCAATTGAGATTAGATTTTAGGGACAGTGTACTATCAGTTGTATAATTTTCCGAGTTGTACAGATGGTGCATGCAATCAGTTGAGGACCTATGTTTGGATTGCGTAGTTATGGAGAGTGGATTTCCTAATAAATATGGGATGATTCCTCTAGGAATTATGCAAGGAAGTAGGGGCTTGGCGGGCAACATAATTGGCTAAGTATTGGCTTGAGCTAGCTTGTAAGGCAGAGAGATAGATTTTACTAGTGCAGGAATTGTTCAGGACGAACAAGCATTGTATTTTATTCTCAAATCTCTTGGTTACTGCAATATAAATAGTCGGGGTTTTTAACAGTTTATTTCCCCAGATAAATATTTTGTTATGTGTGATTGATATTCTTCCTCTTTCTCCTTATTGTTTTCATCAATCATTTTGGTTTCTGCTAAGAAGATTAGAGTAGATTCTTGTCTTATGTTTTAGAAAATCACATAAGTTGTTGAATCTACAGAGAATTTATACATGGTATCGGAGCTGAACACAATATGGAAGAGGATATTTTGAGTTTGTTGTGTAGGTGAAAATCGAATTTGCAAGTTCATACTTCAGAGCAGCAATATGTCTTTCTACAGGTTGCGACTTGAGTATGCCTTGGAGGGAAGCTCGAATTACATAGCTTGGAAGGACAGGATGGAGGCAGTGTTGAAAGACAATGGCCTCAAGGAATTCATAGATCAGGATATTCATGAGCCTCCAGCATCGGATGCTAATGATCTGGGTGAATGGAGAAAGTGTGTGGCAAAATCGAGAAGGATTATCTTGGAGGGAGTTTGAGACCACATTGTCTCGAGTCTCCATGGCAAGGATACTCCATACTCAATGTGGAAGGCATTGAAAAACCAGTTTCAAAATAGCAGTGACCATAGGAAATTGGCACTAAAGGACAAACTCATAAATATCAAGATGGAGAAGGGTGAATCTATTCTAAAGTACTTGACCAAGTTCACCCTTTTTCGGGATGAGATTGGAAGTGTCGGGATTACTTGCCGAGGATGATATGGTGAGCTTGGCTCTTCTAGGACTTCCCAAGAGTTGGCATAGTTATCAGGACTCTTTCAATGGGAAGGAGAAGCTATCAGATTGGGAATGGTTAGGGTCTAATTTGGTACAAGAAGAGATTCGGAGGAATACTAAAGATGGTTCCTCATCAAAGACTGATGATGAGGAAAATTGTGCCGTAGCGGGTAAGGCAAGGAAAGGGAAGGGGAAGGCATCCCATTCCAAATTGGATTCTTGTCATGGAGGCAAGAAGAAGGACATGACAAATTTCAAGTGCTTTCATTGTCACGAGCTGGGACATTTTTCCACAAAGTTTCCACTCAAGGTCGGTAAGGAGCCCTCGAGAGGAGCAACAGGAGGTGAGGCACTTGCCTCACAATTCGAACTGGACATTACCCTCATCACATGTATTGTGTCATCGATGATGGGTAGTGTATGGTACCTAAACAGTGGGAATTATTTCCACATGACTGGTAAAAAGGAGCTCTTCAGTAACTTGGAGGAGAAGGATCTCCAAATGCATATCGAGATGGGTGATGATGGGAGGTATAGTGCTACTGGGCTTGGTACAGTTACCTTTTAGAGGGATTTGAGTGCTCCCCTCACTTTGCGAGATGTTATGTATGTTCCTAGTTTGAAGAAGAACTTGGTATTTGTTTCCATGTTGGAGGATAGAGGCTATGATGTGATCTTTAGTAAGGGAAATGCGTTCCTTCGTCACATAGCCACGGGATAGGTAAAGAGGATAGGGGTTCGGGTGAAGAATCTCTACAAGTTGGAGGTAGAATATTGTGTTGCCTTGAGCACGAAAGCAGAGAAGGTGCAGAGCCGAGACATCGGTGAGTTGTGGCACAAGTGGTTGGGTCACTTACATCATGGCGCTTTGAAAATCATGCAGAAAATTTCTACCAGTCTTCCCAAAGGTACACTAGAGCAAGTTGACACATGCAAAGGGTGTACTTTGGGAAAATACACCAAAGCTTCCTTTCACGAAAAAGATAGTCGAGCACAGGTGATCCTCGATCGAGTCCATTCAAATGTGTGTGGACTGTTCTCGATAGAATCCATGGCCAAGCACATGTATTATGTTATATTTGTTGATGATTTTTATCATAAATGTTGGATCTTCTTCGTGCAGAAGAAAGATCAAACTTTTGCAAAGCTTTTTGAATTTAAAGCATTGGTCGAGAAAGATACTGACAAGAAGGTTAAAGCTCTCGGGAGTGATAATGGTGGAGAGTATGTGTCGAATAAGTGTAAAAAATTTTGTGCAACAGAAAGCATTTGATGAGAGTTGATAGCACCTCATAATCCACAGTAGAATGGGGTGGCTGAAAGGAAAAACAAAAGCATAGTAGGGGCTGCACAGACGATGTTGCATTATCATAGCCTACCACTACACTTGTGGGTCAAGGCATGTAACACAGTTGTTTATTTGTAAAATAGAAACCCTCATCTAATTCTTGGGATGAGTACACTAGAGGAGGATTTCTCAAGGAAGAGACCAGATGTGGGTCACTTCAGGATTTTTGGTGCATCAGTATATTTCCATGTAACCAAAGATGCACGGAAGAAGCTTGAGCCGACAGCAGAGTTGGGGATATTTGTGGGGTACACTGATACACCTCACAACTATCGTGTGTACCTTCCTACCAACAGGATGACATTGGTTCGCGGGGATGTAAAATTCGATGAAGAGAAGGCCATGAGATGTTCCCTTGAGAGGGAGCTTCAGCTACATGCAGTTGAGGAGATCTTAGCTCCTAAGGAGGAACCTCGGATTGATGTGGAGTAGCCACATACAAAGGATCAAGGAGTGGAGACACCCACTCAGGTAGAGTCTTTTAGAGATGGGAGAAAGTGCACCAGCGAGGCTGACTAGTTATTGCATAATTTGAGAGAGAATGTGAGAGCACCCACATCACAGCACAGGCAAAGGAGGTCACCAGATAGGTACACTAGATACATGGATCTTATGAGCAGATGTGATGAGACAAAGCCATCTTATTTTGAGGAGGCAATGCAAAAACCAGTTTGGGTTGATGCCATGGTTGAGAAGTATGGCTCCATTTTCAGGAACAGTGTTTGGGATGTGGTCCCAAGACCAGTGGACAAGTCAATGGTGAGTTCCTGATGGCTTTACAAGGTAAAGAAACCAACAGATGGTAGCTTGGAGAAACGTAAGGCCAAGTTTGTGGCCAGAGGATTTTCTCAGGTAGAGGGGATTGATTATGATGATAATTTTGCTCCTATTGCAAGGTACTCATCAATCATATCCATTTGGCACTTTCATCATAGATGGATGGAAGATACATTAGATGGATGTAAAGACGGCCTTCCTTAATCGCATGATTGAGGAAGAGGTGTATATTGAGCAGCCTAAAGGTTTTGAGACCTTCAACCGAGAGTCGCATGTGTGTCGACTCAAGCGACCATTGTATGGGCTGAAGCAAGCACCCTGTGCTTGGTACACCATGATCGATAGATACTTCACTAGGTTGGGCTTCACCAAAAGTGAAGCAAATGCGAACCTTTACCATATTGTGGTTGAAGGTAAATTGTTGATTATTGTTTTATATCTCAACGATTTGATTCTGACAGGTGATGATAAGCTGATCAATTCTTGCAAAGAGGATCTTGAAAGAGAGTTTGAAATGAAGGACTTGGGGCTCATGTACTATTTTCTAGGCATGGAAGTATGGCAAGGATATGAGGAACTTTTTGTCTCTCAGGGAAAGTATGCCAACGAGATACTAAAAAGGTTCCACATGGAGAGAAGTAAGCCCATGGAGACTCATCTAGCAGGTAATTGGAGGAAGGAGGATGTTACTTCTGGTGATGTAGTCGAAGCTACTATTTACAAGCATCTTGTGAGTTCACTCATGTATTTGTTGAACAGACGACCAGACATGTGCTATGTAGTTAACAAACTTAGTCAAGCGATGGTTAAGCCGACCAAGTTGTATTGGAAGGAATCCAAGCATGTGTTGAGATACCTCAGAGGCACTACTCAGTATGGTTTATGGTACAAACAGACAGAGGGAGTGAAGCTTCAAGGCTTCACTGATGCAAATTGGGCAGGGAGTCCATCCGACAGGAAGAGCACATCAAGAGGGATCTTCAGTATTGGGTCAGCAATTGTTTTTTGGTACAACAGGAAACAGAGATCAGTTGCACTCAGTTCAGCAGAGGTAGAGTACATGGTTGCTAGTCAAGTAGCTTGTGAGGCTATCTGGATGAGGAAGATTCTGGTTGGTTTGTTTGGTCAGCAGATGGATCCAACTGTGATTTATTGTGACAATTAGAGTTGTATCAAACTCTCTAAAAATCCAGTTTTTCATGATCAATCCAAGCATATTGATATCTGATATCATCATCTTCGAGATTGTGTGCAGAGGAGAATTATGTTGTTGGAGTACATTCCCACGGAGGAGCAGGATGCATATATTTTGACAAAATCATTGTCAAGATGAAAATTCGAGTTTCACAGAGACAGGATCGAGGTAGCTGATAATCCCTTTCTTGTTGAGAGGGAGTGTTAAAAATAGCAACAAGAAATTCCAATTTAATTTGTCCTTGAATTAAATTGTGAATTAAAATTGTAATTCTATTCTCATAGAAACTTGTAATAGTTAATTAAGTTAAATTGACTTAATTGACTTAGGAAATTCGAGTTGGAAGTCTATCTAGAGTCATGTAGAGTCATCCCTAAATTTAAGGGGCCCGGGTTGATTTCTTTGGAATTGTAATTAGATAACTGAGTCTAACAGAATTATAGTCAATTAAACTAGTTCTAACTGTTGGAGGAACTAGTAGAGGTCTAGTAGTGGATTAGTGCACCAGTGCATCACCAGTACCACACCAAGTTAACTGAAGTTTCACTCATAAATAACTCATGCATGTCAGTTCAGAGGAAGACCCAATTGAGATTAGAGTTCAGGGACAGTGTACTATCAGTTGTATAATTTTCTGAGTTGTACAAATCGTGCATGCAATTAGTTGAGGACCTATGTTTGGATTGCGCAGTTATGGAGAGTGGATTTCCCAATAAATATGGGTTGATTCTTCTAGGAATTGCGCAAGGAAGTAGGGGCTTGGCAGGTAGTAGAATTGGCTAAGTATTCGCTTGAGCTGGCTTATAAGGCAAAGAGATAGATTGTACTAGTGCAAGAATTGTTCAGGGCGAACAAGCATTGTATTTTCTTCTCATATCTTCTAGTTAATGCAATATAGATAGTCAAGGTTTTTATCATTTGCTTTCTCCGGAGAAATATTGTGTTATGTTCGATTGATATTCTTCCTCTTTCTGCTTATTGTTTTCATCGATCATTTTTGGTTTCCGTTGAGAAGAGGAGAGTAGATCCGTGTCTTGTGTTTTAGAAAATCACATAAGTTGTTGAATCTACAGAGAATTTCTACAGTAAAGATAGTAAGCCTTGCTTCTCGAAGAAAAAATAAAGTATCATGCACAATAAGAAAAATTAGAGTATCATATTCAGAAAGCCTGCACGGAAGGAAAGACTGAAGGGAAGACTGAGAACCATGCATTCAACAAAAAACATGTTTTATTAAGTGTGAATGAAGCCTTCTCCTTGCAGAACGCCATGCTCTATCTGCTAGAAGATGATCTGATTAGGTACTAAATTGCAACCCTTTTTCGAGATGCAATCAACTTCTATGTTTGGATCTGAAAGATGTGCATAAAGGATAGGTGTTTGAACTCAATAGACAAGGATTTTATTTAGAGCCTACATGTGTCAAGAGAAGAAGAGTATAAAGATCCCTTGTCATTTTCCCAATCAATAACCGATTTGGAATCTTCAAAAACAGTGAGGATCCGGAGACCAAGCCAAGATGCACAATGAAGGACCCCCCAGAGAGCGAGAATTTCAGCTCGGGTGTTTGATCCTAGGCCACAATGCCAATGAAATCTATAAGAGAGTTCAGGACCAATATGAATATCCATACCACATCCACATGAATCAAAGAATGAGCAACATCAAAAAAATCTACATGGTAGTGTTAGGTCTCTATAATACTAGTGTATTCCCCTTATTGTTATTAGTGTAGCCCCCTATTGTTATTGTTGTGCTCATGTATCACCCATGTTATTGTTGTGCCCCATAGAAGCCCACTATTGTTATTATTGTTCCCTTACATTATTATTGTTATGTAGGCTCTAATTATATTGTGACCCCTTATACTCTTATATATACCAAGAAGGTCATATCATTTGAATTTGTAACGAACAAGGTTCGTATACGCAATGGAGTAATCTTGAAAAGAATTGAAATACATAAACATCCACAATAGGATAATAATTGTATATTAAAAATTATATAAAAATCGATGAGATATGAGATGGTTACAATAAGGGTGAGGGCATACTTATATACCCTAGGCAGGTACCTTTTAACCAACGATTATGTCCTTAGGGACATACCTTTTCATTGACTAGTTACTAATTAATCATTATTTATTATTAATATAGTTTTACATCATTTACATATATATATATATATATATATATATATATATATATATATATATATAGATATAATTGTCTTCCTCTTCAAAAAGATTGGTCCTCAAAGCTTACTAATGAAAGGGCTTGTTCTCTTTTCTTGTTTTGAGTTTCTTCTCGTCATGGAATTTTCATCCTCATTGACACAAGACAATAGGATCGTCCGAGTGATAGATAAAATTGTCATACTAAGAATGGATTTGACCATCCTAGATTAATATTTTGTGGAATGTTTCAATCACTAGATATTGGTAATGAATTGTTATCATAGGATTGGATTCTGTAAACTTCAGTACTCATTGGAACATAAATTTGTTGCTTCCATTCTGATTGGTTCAAATATGTAGACTGACTTAGTTGTCTGCTTTTGTGATTCGGGCGTCGATAAGGAGTTCTTGTAGTTGGACTTTCCCTTATCTTGTGTGTGGAAGTTTCTTGATTTACTTCAGGTATTGTTGTAGTTGAATTGGCTCTTGAATCATCACTTAGAATTTCCACTGTTTGAAATACAACTTCTGAATATGTTTTAATTTCTATTGGTCTCTCATCTTCTTGAGTTGTGATATTGACTGGATCGATATTTGTTCCTATTTATTCCACTTGAACTGAAGACTTTGACACTTATTTCGTGATAAGTTCTTCTAATTTGTTTCTCAATGATTTCTTACCATCCCTAAATTTCTTAATTTGAGTGAGTAGACTTTGATTATGATTTATGAGACGTACGAGTTCCTCATTTTCTAAATCAACTTTATTTTGGTCTTCAAGCTTCTCATCTTTTAAACACTTGATTTGTTCTAATAACCTTTGGTTAAGGTTCTTTAAGCATAAACTTTCCTCTTCTTTTCCTGATAGACTTTTGTTGAGTTTCTTTTCAAAAATTTCCTTTTCTTGTTCTAACTGGTGTTTCTTAGCTTTACATTTTCTCACTTGTGTAAGTAGTTTCTGATTATGCTCCTTCAAACATGAATTTTCCTTATTTTTGTTGGATATGACTTCTTCAAGCTCTTTCTGCTTCTTTGATACTATTTTTGGATTCTCTTGAAACATTAGTTTCACAATATCCTTAAGATATTTTGATGAAGGCATTATCAGTTATGATTTCGTTGTCATGTCTTGGAACGTGACCATCTTCTTCTTGTAAGGGAACATCAAGAATTTGTTTTATGTGTTTAAAATGAATGTACCTAATTCCTTGAACCAAGGTCGACCGAGAATTATGTCAACCTCTTTTTCAAGCATAGTTACGACACGAAATTGAGATATGTACTCATAATGATCAATTGTCACTTGTAAATTATTAATTTCATATTCTTTTTTGCCAAAAAGACCTTTTCGTTCGCCTATATTTGGCTCTAGAACTAATAATTGATTTGCCAAATTAATATTGATGTAATTATCCTCAATGTTTGGATTAATAGCGATACTAATCTCTTTCCTTTGGATACACCCTTTTAATGTAAATAATCTAAGATCTACAATTGGGATACCTTTATAGGAGAAACTTCCTTCCTTTATTTTCGAATTAGGCTCCATTTTTTTCTTTTTTCAGAGATTGACTCTATTTGTATTAGTCAATAATTTGGTTTTTTTCCTCCCTTTACTCTTGAAAAATGCTTCCTTAATTTTGATTTATTTCCATTGCTTTTATTATAATTGAATGTGAATTTTCCCCTTCATTCTTCTTACTTCAACCCTATCTCTTCTTTTTTTAATAATTTTTTTTAACTTTCTTTTTCTTTTTCTTTTTTAACTTTATTTTTTATTTTCTATTTTTTTATAAACTTTTTTTCTATATATATTTATTATATTCGTCTTTTTTTAAAGTTACAACCCTAGTGAAACATGGCTATTCACCTCTTTGGGGTATAATATAAAATATATGTCCACTTATGTGCCTTTGACTCAGTGAATTTTCTCCACCTAAAAATTAAAACGTACCAATCACATAAAGAGATTTTGTATTCCTTTTGTTCTTCTTTTAACTTGAAATTACCATGGGTTTATAAAACCACAAGCTTGTAAACCACTTAATGAAGAATCAAGATAATCTTATTTCTTCCTTCTCTTGCGTATAATTTTAAAGATATTTGGAAAGATTCCCTTTTGACTTTATCATGCACTTTTTATCAATAATGTAGAACCTTTATATATATATGAATGTTCTCCTTCAAAATTTACATCGTACTATTTTCTTTTTTACTAGAACCATTGAAATGTCAATGGCCAAAGGCTTTTTTTTTAATCTTTTCTTTTATAATCTTTTTTCGCATTTCAGTTTGAGAGGGAAATTCAATTTCCAAGCGCAAATCATCCAAGAGAATGTTGCAATCTGTCTGGAGGGCTGACAGAGAAGTTTATATGCCTCCTTGACTATGACATTTCCTTGTTGTGAGCCACCAAACCAAATAAGCCTATCTTCTTTGGGAGAGAGAACAATACCAGACAATTTTAGGTTGATGATGTAGTTCTGCCACTCCAGGATTAAGGCCTCTAGACTCTCAACCTAGAAATCGTCTTTCGAAAGAGTGTGGAATGGGGTTGAAAGAGTAGCAATAGCAATGTCTTTGATCACAAAAAAATCTCGATTATGCAAGTATGAAATGAGGGCATGGGATAAGAGATGTGAGCCAGTCATACATGTGAGCGAGTCTAGTCTGATTTCTTGAATAGATCTGTAACCAACGTCCCATCTAAGGTTTCCAAAAAACTAATGCTTTGTCATGAGAAGGTTGCACAAGGATGTGGAGATGTTGGATGGGACTAGAGCACCAACATGAATCCAGCTGATAAGGTCCTGATTCTGGAGGTATTTGGCATGGATGACTTGATGCCATATGTCGTCACAAGAGACATCTCTCCAAAAAAAATAGTAAAAGATCCATATTAAAAGAGGCAATATCTTTGGTGCCCTAGCCCCCTAGAGATGTAGGATGGTTGATCATATCCAAGATGGCTAGATGGATTTTACATTCTCTTTGAGTGCTTGCCTATAGGAAACGTGATGTGATGGAGTTTAGTTTACTTATCACACCTTTTGGAAGCTTAAAAATGTGCATCCAGTAGATAGGGATGCTAAGGAGGATTGATTTTATAAGCACCAGATGGCCTTATCATGAGATCCAGGAATGAGCCCACTAATTAAGCCTCTTCTCAATTTTTTGAATTAGCCAGTCACAGTCCCTAATTTTATATCCATTCGATTTGAGATTGAATCCCAAATACAGAAATCCAACATCCATGTGGACAATTTAAACCCCAAATGTGTTGGCAGTCTGCAAGGTCGATGTCGCTTTTGGGTCATTTGATATTAGAATGGATTTGGGGATATTCATAAATAGACCAGAGGCTAATCCAAAGTCATTGAGGAGATCATAAAAGGCTTTCCATTCTATAGGGTTTAGTTTTCCAATAGCCATAAGGTCATCCATAAATTTTAGGTGGGATAGGGTGACTATTATCGTTATCCTGCACCCAGAAAAATTACCTTGGGCTCAAGCTTCATTTATTTTTATACTGAGGTCATTTATTATAATTAGGAACAAGGGAGGTGACATTAGACAACCATGTCTAAGCCCTTGGGAGGCCGAGAGTAATTCTAAGGGGAGGCCATTTATCAAAATAGAAAAAGATTCAGATTTAATGCAATCTTTGATCCAATTTATCATTAATTTGCCTAGTCCCATTTTCTCCAAGATCATCTGCAAGAGTTCCCAGTTAGCACAGTCAAAAGCTTATTTTAAATCTATCTTCATTAGGAAAGCATCCATATTTTTATTCTTAACTGAATGAATGCATTCATGGGCTATTGCAACCGCATCATGGATCTGCGTATGCTTCAAAAAACCAAATTTCTCAACAGAAATGAGTTTGGACAAGAAAGGTTTAAGGCAGTTTGCAATAGTTTTTGAAATCAGTTTGTAAATAGTATTGCACAAAGAGATTGCGCGATAATCAGAAAAAGATATCAGATTTGGGACCTTCGGAATGAGGGATATGAACGTGGAACTTGTGGCATCGAATACCCAACCAATTCTTCTGGACTCTTCAACCATCTTGGTAATTTCTTCGATCATTATGACTTGGAAGTGTAGGAAGATTTCCATGGTCCATCCATTAGAACCTAGAATTTTGTCATGGGCCAGGTCTTTTTAGAACTTGAAGGCTTCTTCCTGAGTTACTGGGCGTTCCATTTGGATGTTGTCCTCCAAACTGGCCATGGTTGGAAATAGTTCACATAGTGCCAAACTACTTGCTAAATGGTTTTTGATCCCTAGAGTTGTATAAATTACGAAAGTGTTCCTTGGCCTCTGCTTCTATATCTTGTTGATAAGTAAGGTGTTCTCCCAAATTTGATTTTATGCTCCATATTGAGTTTATGTGCCTTGAGGAGACCTGTTTATGGAAAAATTAGTTGTTTTTATCTCCTGCTTCTATCCACACGATCCTTCTCTTTTGTTGCATTTCTTCAGCATGTTTGAGCAAAGTTTTTGATCTACGAATTTCCCGCTGAAGAATCTCATTTTTTGTTGATTCAGAAGTTTAAAAAAAAAAAAAAAATGTTTGGGAGATGGGGTCCTCCCAAAATTTAGCCTATTGATAAATCATAATGAGTTCTTGAATAAGCTCCTTCTTCTTTTTTCTTGTCAAACCTCTGACCTTCTTTTTTAGCGCACGTAACTTTGAATTTAATTTGTCCATTTTTCGGGGAGCAGAGTCTTCATTTGGTGTTTTCCAAAACAATTGAACTAGCTAAATGAATTCTAGTTCCTTCAACCAGAAATGATTAAATTTGAAGGGAGGGGCCTTCTGATTAATTGTTCCCAACCAATTCATCAGTATAGAGAAGTGATCTGATATTTTGATTGGGAGAATGCATGAATGCAAGTCCTTCATATTGCTTGTTGTTGTTTCTTGAATACATAAATGGTATAGTTGTTTGGCTATGCCCTGCATACCCCTCTCACATTTGTATCATTGTATGTGTGTTGCACAATAATCCAAAAAAAGTATTTAAGTTAAATGTAACCTTTAAGAATATAAAACCTCTACTCAAACTTTGTTTCATTGAAAGTCCTCAACTGGTCTCTTTCATTTTCATTGGTTATTTTATAAGTGCACTATACTAAACTAATAATATAGATTAAATAAATCACCTATTCAATCTAGAAAACCATCTAAGAATTAACAAATTTCTCTCGTGAACAAATCAAAACAATTTGAGAATTAACAAATTTCTCTCGGGAAAAAATCAATGACTAAAAATAAACTATTATCCCTCACCAACTATAAATTATTTCTCAACAATTGTCTTCACAATGTCGTCATCATCTATCTTATAGCTAAAACAATTTGAGACTTTGAAAACTGCAATTCTAAACTATGATTTAAAACTATGTAAAATTTGATTACTATCGCATATTGCAATATATTTGAAGAGATATTTGTATGAATGGACAGTGGATAGTGACGTGGAAAATGAGAAGTGATGCATCAGGCCATGAGGAAGTGATAGAAAAGAGTTTAAACAATTCCAATCCACGATTAGTTTTGTTTCCAAAATCGTAGGAGTAGGAGAGTTCAATATTTGAATTGGATCCATGGTTAGTGTTACTGCAAATCTGAATTGAATTACAAGCCAAAAAACACCTTAACCAAATAATAAACCAAATAATTGCTACACGAAGGGCCAATAATGTGGTAAACAATGATTTGTTGGGTTCTCTGATGAAATCAACAAACGAAATCTCATAGGCCCTGACAGATGACCAGATTGTAGATAATATCATTGGAGTAATTTTTACAGCCCAAGATACAATTGCTAGTGCCTTGACTTGGATTATCAAGTACTTGAGATATAATTCATCATTTCTTGAGGTTGTGACAATAATAAAGAAAACTCACTCACTTTCTTTGAAAGGAATTTTTCACAACGAATACTTCGTAAATCTAGACGGTGGCTTCCCAAGCTAATATTATCTCGAGGCTTTGGTGTTGCGTCTTATGATAGAATTTGATTATAACATTCCACATTGTTTATGGTTATTTGCAGGCTGAACAAGAAGCCATTAGACAAGCCAAAGGGAAGTAAAATTGTTTCATGACTTGGGAAGATACTAGGAAAGTTCCCTTAACATGCAAGGTAACTTTCTCAATCACCATATTCTCTTTTTTCTTAGTATTTGGGGATAGGTGTATTAAAATCCACTTTGATCCACCATTGAATATTCATTAAGAATTTGCTTGATTTAAATATTCAAGTTATTTAGGAGACACTAGGAGTGGCCTCAATATTATCCTTCACATTCAGAGAAGTGGTTGTAGATGTAGAATACAAAGGTGAGCAGGTCTCCTCACAGTATTAAATCTATAATCCTGGCAGTTTGGCCATAAATTAGCAGAAAAACTAGGAGAAAATGAATTGGGTAAGTTATTTTAAGAGCTTATTTTCTATATGGTATTTGTTTTACAGGTTACCTCATCCAAAAAGGATGGAAGTTCATGCCATTGTTCATAAACCTTCATCATAGTCCAAAGTTCGATCCTTTGAAATGGTAGACGTCATGACCGCAGGAGCTGCAAGTTTGAACATTCTGGACCAAGAAACTGAGTTAACTTTGTTCAGACCAGTATTTCTTTAAGGAAATTCTCAAGGACTCTCTTCGGCCTCTTCTTTATGTGATTCCAAAATTTTCACAGATTCTAAGCAAAGGAAGCATGGGATTTTCAGGGGAGCAAAATATTAATAAAAATAGTCATTTCTCCACATGCGATTTCTTATACCTTCAGTTAACTAACCTGTTTAGATATGTTTGTGAGTCAGGTAAGTGGGTATTTTATTTTATTTTATTTATTTATTTATGTATTTTCATTTCTCTATCTCTTCTATCTAGAGCCTATGGATGCTTTCATTGGGCTATTTTCCTTTGTACGGATTTGATTAATTTGGGAATGCTCCTTTGCATTCTATTCTTCTTGTAAGATTTATCCAATATGTTGGAATTACTATTCTTTGAGTCTTTGTTTTCGATTTGATGAAGAAATTAATTAAATTTGGAATTCATTTTGTTCGACTTTAAATCTCAAAAATTGTTTCCTTGTATTTGATCTTATTCTTTTGTGGATTGTAGATGTAGTGTAGACTGGGTTGGTAAATTAATTTTATCAATGATATCTTGACCAAAAAAGTTTAGTTATGTTTTCCCTTTTCTTAATATCAAGTTCCGAGGTATTGAATGCAGTGTTGTGCTTAGAGTAGAAAAAAAATTAACCAACTCAACTTTTAAGAAATTTCTATGCTTAAATCCATAATCTAATTTACATTGTCTTTCAAAAATATTGAGCAAAACAACATAGAAGAACAATAAAAACTTTCTGCCAAAAAATTGGGAAAAAGAAAAATCAAAATCCTAGTTTTAAGAAGCTGATGCAGGAGCATTTTACTCTTGAAATTGGAATAAAACAAATGAAATGTGGAAGGAATTAGATTCCTTTACTTTATTAGTAAATTAGTTTTGTTTTAATTTACAGATCAGAAAGTTTGGATAGGAATGATGTTAGAAAAGAAAATAAGAAATTTTATCCGCTTTTGTGGATATATATGAAAGTAGTTTTTTATTAAGTTTAGAAAATAGACTAGATTTGTAGGAGGAAAAATTTGAAGAAAGCTAAGACTTTTTCAAGAAAAACAGGGAGCTTGGATTTATTTTTGGGAAAATTCCAACTCAACCAAAGTTTAGTAATTTTAGTAATGATTGAAGAGGAATTGTATTTATGATTATCTATGAATGTATGTACTCATTTTTTGCAATTCAAAAAAATAAAAATATATGTTAGTAATTTGTTGGAGATTCTATCAATAGAAAATATAATTCGAAAGTGAGAATGAGTTAATGTTTTTTTGCATACTCCAACTATCAACCTTGTTGCAGGTCCGGCAAGATTTGGCATCAATTTTGGTATCATAGCTACGACACATAAAAAAAAGGTGTGAAATGGAATTTCACGCTCGATGGGGAAGACAAGGTCAAAGGAGAAGACCAACAACTGATGTTGGAGATAGGGAGGACATGAGACGTGTCCAAGAAAGGCTAGAAGCCTTTGAGATGAACAGGCAAAGAGATCCAAAGACAGGAGACATGAATGAATCTGAGGAAGAGTCTCCAACTGAGGATGAAGAACATGTCAAAGAGCCTGCAAAAATTAAATTGATGAGGTCAATGATTGGGGCTATTTGGAGGCCTAAAACGGAGATACCTACCTACAGTGGTAGCTTGGAACCAGAATAGTTAATAGATTGGATCAATGTTTTAGATAAGCATTTTGAATATGAGGAGGTATATGAACACAAATAGGTGAAGTTTGTTGTTACTGTAGAAATTCCTCTATGGATCAACTAGCTCTAATACCATGTAGAAATTCTCACTGTAGATTACCTGATAATACAATGTACTAAAGCAAAATACTTGATCTACCTCTACTATCAAATTTTGCGGAAGCTTAATCAATTTGAGCAAGATCAATCGGAACACATATAACAGAGAAGAAGAATTCATACACATGAAACATAGAAGAATACTCTGGGGAAAGCCTCTGCTAAAAACCTTGTTATCTGTATTATCATACAAGTGGAAATATCTCAGGATTACACGAAGCTTTAGCTCACAAGCTATCCAGCTCTCAGTACAATCCTTCACCGCTGCTCATAGACAGAATAGACAACACCTGTGCCTTCCTTCAGTCCTCCAAGCCTCATATTTCCTTGCGCAATTTCTCTTGGGTCCTCCAGCTGCAACCTGTGTGATTCTCACCTCACACACAACACTAACCTCTGAAATAACTGTGCAATCCTGAAGGAGATGATTCCTTCTGCATGGATGAGTTTCCTTTATAGGAAAATTCCTCCAACTAATAGTACAATGTCCCTGTCTTTAATCTCAACTGGGTCTCTATCTGAACTGACATGCATGAGTTATTTATGAGAAAATATTCAGTTATCTAGAGAACACTAGTTGCATTCATGCATGCATTAACTGACTGAACTCACAATTAGTTCCTCCAACTATTTGGAACTAATTTAAATGGACTTAATTCAGTTAACTGAGCTAACTAATTACAACTCAAATACAACTCATCCTTATCTCCTTAATTAAGGGATAACTTCCTCAATTAAAGGGATAATTGTTGCGTGTCTTCACAACTTCATGTTTGATTTTCTCCAACTAATTAAATCAAGATGAATTAATTGATTATTTTTCAAGCAGCTAGTGAGACTAAATTCGAATTTTAATTCTCAATTTTGATTCAAGGACAAATCAAAATTGGAATATATCCTGAAATGCTATTTATAGCAATGTTATTTTTAGCATTTCTATTTTTTTGCTATTTCCAACAGAGTTGGAGTATATCCTGAAATGCTATTTATAGCAATGCTATTTTTAGCATTTCTATTTTTAGCATTTCTTGTTGCTATTTTCAACAGTTACTAGATTGAAAGGACACACAGTTCTTTGGTGGGATGGAGTCCAAAAAGAAAAGAAAAGAAAGAACAACCAAGATGAAAAGCTAGAGAAAAATGGGGGCAAAGCTAAAAAGTAAATTTTTGCCCAAAGATTAACAGTTGTCTTTATTCAGGAAAATGCAAAATTTAAAACAAAGGCCATTGATTGTTAAAGAGTATACTGAATAATTTTACAAGGTGAATATTAGAGCAGGGTACATTGAAGAAACACCTGAAAAGGTTGCCAAATATATCAATGGGTTGCGCTTTGAGATTCAAGATGAGTTTAGTCTATTTTCATCCAGAAATTTATAAGATGCTTACCAATTCGCCTTGAAAGAAGAGGAAAAATTGGCTAGAAAGCAAAGCCAAAGGAATAGAGGGAGGAGTCATGTAAGGGAAGAGGACAAACCAGCTACCGGGAGAAAACTCAGTCTCCAAAGGAAGGCGAAGGTAGATAAAACAGACAACCATCAAGAGGGGGTGAATCAAGAGGAAGAAGACCTTTCTCAAGAGGACGTGGTCGAGGCAGAGGCTACCAAGTTCAATGTTACAAATGTGGGAAATTGGGACATATGTCATGGGATTGTCCAGAAAATAATCCTACAAGCCAAAGAGGAGAAAATATAGCAGAAGCACAAGAAGAAAATGTAGTTGTAGTTATCCATGAAGAAACACCAGAGGTAGGAGAATCATTATTGATGAAGAGAATATTGATTAAGTCTAAAAAAGAAGTTAAGGAACCAGCACAAAGAAAAAGCTTATTTAGAACCACATGCAAATCAAGAGGCAAGTGTTGCAAAGTGGTGATTGATAGTGGTAGCACAAATAACTTGGTCTCCACAGAAATGGTAGAGAAGTTGGGGTTGCAGAGAATAGCACATCCCATACCTTACAAGGTGTCTTGGCTACAAAAGGTCATCAGATATTGGTGAATGAGCAATGTAAAGTGGAGTTCCAAATTGGTAATTACAAGGATGAGGTATTATGTGATATAATGCTAATGGATGTGTGTCATGTGTTGTTGGGAAGACCATGGAAGTATGACAGGAAATCCATTCATGATGGCAAGTGGAACACCTACACTCTTGAGAAAAATGGCCAAAAACATCTGCTAGTACCTTTGGAGGATAAGGATCTGAAAGAGGAAGTTGGTCCTAGTGTGCTACTTATGGATGGGAAGGAATTGTTGCAAGAGCTCAAAAGGAAAGAAGAAATTCATTTTGCTTTGATTGGTAAGCCCAAGGTAATTATTACTAGCACAAGTTTAAATGATTTGCCTAAAGAAGTCAAGGTTATGTTGGATGAGTTCGCAGATATAATTGTTGATGAATTGCCAAATAAGTTGCCTCCTTTTGAAGCATTAGTCATCATATAGATCTAATTCTAGGGGCAAGTCTTCTGAATAAAGAAACATACCGCATGACTCCACAAGAAAATGAAGAGATAAAGAAACAAGTGCAGGAGTTGTTGGACAAAGGATTAATAAAGGAGAGCTTAATTCCATGTGTTGTTCCCACCATGCTTAGCCCAAAGAAATATGGTGGATGGAGAATGTGTACTGATTCAAGGGCCATCAATAAAATTACAATCAGGTACAGATTTCCACTTCCTCGCATTGAAGATTTGATTGATTGTTTGAGTGGTGCTAAGTATTTTTCTAAAATTGATCTCAAGAGTGGCTATCACCATATTAGAATTAGAGAGGGAGGTGAATGGAAAACAAATTTCAAAACAAACAATGGATTGTATGAGTGGTTAGTAATGTCGTTTAGCCTTACCAATGCACCTAGCATGTTTATGAGATTAATGAATGAAGTTTTGAAAGAGTTTACAAGTAAATTTGTTATTGTTTATATGGATGAAATTTTAGTGTATATCCAAACAAAAGAAGAGCATCTCAAGGATCTCAAATTAATTTTGAGCAACCTGCAGCAAGAGAAGTTGTTGATAAATTTAAAGAAATGTAGCTTCATGAAGAATGCACTAGTATACCTGGGATTTGTGATTCGAAAGAAGAATTGGAGATGGATCCAGTTAAAGTGAAGGAAATCATTAACTAGCCTATTCCAAAGAATATGTTTGAGGTAAGAAGCTTTCACGGTCTTGAAAGTTTCTACTGAAAGTTTATAAAGGATTTCAGTAGTTTGTGTGTACCCATTGTTGACACAATCAAGGATAATAAGAAACCATTTAAATGGACTGTAGCAATAGATAGAAATTTTAAAATATTGAAGCAAATGATAATTGAACAACCTGTATTAGCCTTAACATATTCTAACAAATGTTTTCAAGTTGAGACAGATGCAAGTGGAGTTGATATTAGAGTTGTCGTAAGTCAAGAAGGAAGGTCGATTGCATATTTCAATGAAAAATTAAATGAAGCAAGGCAAAAGTATTCCTCTTATGATAAAGAGTTATATGCTATAGTTCAAGCTTTAAAAAAATGGAGGCATTATCTTATGCCCAAAGAATTTGTTCTTTATATTGATAACCATGCTCTACGGTTTATAAACAGTCAAGCCAAATTGAATCAGAGGCATGCTAAATGGGTGGAGTTCTTGCAAAATTTCACATTTGTCATCAAGCATACAAGTGGTAAATCAAATAAGGTTGTTGATGCATTAAGTAGAATAAATTTGATTTTTCATGAGTTTCAAATCAACACTTTAGGATTTGATAAAATGAAGGAGATGTATAAGGAAGATGTTGATTTTAAAGATGCATATGTTGCTTGTAAAAATCCAGTTAGTGGTGATAGAACTCCATGGTTGAGCTTTATGTTGTAGGAAGGATTGTTATTTAAAGATAGTAGATTGCACATACCCAAACGTTCTGAGAAAAAATCTTATCAAGGAAAATCATAGCGAAGGATTATCAGGACATTTTGGGCAAGATAAAATTTTTGCTCAATTGAATGCTTTTTATTTTTGGTCAGGCATGCAAGATGATGTGAAAAGGTTTGTTGCAAAATGTAGGATCTACCAATATGCAAAGGGAAGAAGTCAAAAAACATGTTTATATTAGGCATTACCAATTCCTACTGGGCCATGGGATTCAATGAGCATGGACTTTATATTGGGATTTCCAAGGACTCAAAGAGGTAATGAATCTATCTATGTTGTGGTTGATAGATTCTCTAAAATGACACATTTTATACCTTGTAGAAAAACTAGTGATGCCACCAATGTTGCCAATTTGTTCTTTAAAGAGGTCGTAAGGTTGCATGGATTGCCTAGAAGTATTGTATCTGATAGAGACACAAGGTTTGTCGGTCATTTTTGGAGAACATTATGGAAGAAGTTGGGTACTAACCTTAATTTTAGCTCAACCTATCACCCACAAACTGATGGGCAAACAGAAGTTGTGAATAGGAGCTTGGGAAACATCCTAAGAAGCTTGGTAAGTGAAACTCCCAAACAATGGGATCAGGTTCTTGCTCAGGCTGAATTTGCATACAATGATACACCCAACAAAAGTACGAATCCCTTCCAAATCTTGTATGGAATGCATCCAAGGGGAGTATATGAATTGAGGAATTCGGGAAAACAAGATATAAGGAGTGTAGAAAGTGAAGAATTTGTAGTGAGCATGGAAGAATTGCAATAAAGAGTTAAGCAACAGCTACAGGAAAGTGGCAGCGAATACAAACAAAGGGATGATTCGAAGAGAAGGCAATAGAAACTTTGAGATTAGTGATTTAGTGATGGTACATTTGAGGAAAGGAAGATTTCCTAAGGGAACTTACAACAAGCTAAAACTCAAGAAGATCAAAGCTTGTAAAATTTTAAGAAAATTTTCGTCCAATGCTTATGAAGTGGAGCTTCCAAGCAATGTTGGTATTTCCCCAATTTTTAATGTTTCTAAACTGTATTCATTTCAGGGAACATTTCAGATGATGAGTCTTCCAGTGAAGTAGATCAAATTGTTGCATGGAAACAACAAATGCCCAAAGCAACTCCAAAGGAAATTGAAGGGCTATTAGATCGAAAAGTGGTGAAAAAAATAGAGGAAAAGAGTACTTTCAATTTTTGGTTAAGTGGAGAAATCAACAAGTGGAGGATGCTACTTGGATGATTGTTGTAGAGATGTCCAAGCATTGCACAAACGTTCAAGAGATCGTGGACAATTTCTTTTCCCGAGAGTCTGATGCAGGAACATCTTACTCTTGAAATTGGAAAAAAACAAATGAAATGTGGAGGGATTAGGTTCCTTTATTTTATTAGCAAACCTATTTTGTTTTAGTTTAAAGATCAAAAAGTTTGGATAGGAATGATGTTAGAAAACAAAAAACAAAAACAATAAATAAATAAATCTTATCCGCTATTGTGGATATAAATGAAAGTAGTTTTTATGAAGTTTAGAAAATAGGCTGGATTTGTAGGAGGAAAAATTTGAAGAAAGCTAAGACTTTTTGGAGAAAAATAAGGAGCTTAGATTCCTTTTTGGGAAAATTCCAACTCATCCAAATTTTAATAATTTTAGTAATGATAGAAGAGGAATTAGATATATGATTATCTATGAATGTATGTACTCAGTTTTTGCAATTCAAACGAAATAAAAACATATGTTAGTAATTTGTTGAAGATTCTCTCAATAGAAAATATAATTATAAAGTGAGAATGAGTTAATATTTTTTTGCATACTCCAACCGTCAATCTTGTCGCAAGTCAGGTAGGATCTGGCATCAAAAGAGAAAGGTAATACTTGCTACATTGTTGGAAAAAGCGTTGCTAGAGGCTAATAACGAGTACAATTCGAGCTTTTGAATGTTTCTCACAAACCATGTGCCTCTCATAGTACTCCATGGAAATTGCAAGATCTGTTGTGCATTTCTCCACCTCGCAAGCGACAAGTTGCGCTCTTGGCAACGAAGAAAAAGAGGAACAAGAAACTTTGGGTTTATTGGAGAGGAGAGCATAATGGATTTCAAAGTCGGGTTTTCAGGGCTCTTAGTGAGCTCGAACCCATAGCGCTTCACAGGCATGGGCTCATCGACACTGGTATTTGTGCTCTGAATTCAAAACAAGCTCACCTCTCGATGGGACGACCCATCCCTTTCTGTAAGGTGTACATTACAGTGAGGAGTAAGTGAGTACAAGACTAGAGGGTCCTCCGAGATGGAATAGCAAAGGCTAGCGTATGGCCTCAAGCTTTGTATCCCTGAGATGGAAGCGAGCCTACGTCATCCTAAAAAATAATTGAGAATCAATGTTTAACTTTGAAAATATTAAAAACTTTCATGGTACATAGGAAAAGTATAGCCCAGCACTATTGCTATATGTCACTTCGCAGTAACATAATAAGAATACTATTATGATTTTATATTAAAATAGTGTAGTTTAATTAATTGATATTTCTAATTTTATTGGTTTATAGGTTATGATTGAATTTGTTTGAAATTTTTCAAATTTTTTTGGAATAATAAGTTTGAAATTTGTGATTTATACTATTTTTATTCTAGGAGTTTTTCAAAAACTTGAATTTATTTATGCATTCCAAAAATACATTTTAAATAATAAAGATTTACAATTTCTCAAAAAAATAAAAATAAAATTCTAATTATGTCTAATAATTACTACTAAAATAATTTTTTTACTCTTTATAAATAATAAAATAAATACTTTTAATTAAAATAAGTTTGGTAGGAGAAAAGGAACCCAAAATGCTTGTTACAATTTTATGTCAATAGAAATTTTGACATTATCTGAATGGTTCGAGTCAATATCTACCCAACTAACAAGAAGAGTCTTTACCAACGAATCTTACAGAAATGAAGCCAATGTCCATGTCTGGATGAACTTTGAAAAGAAGGGCAACTTTCAGAAGGCGAATTAACATGAAATAGCATTCACCAAACCAAAACAAAAGGGTCTGCATAATGTCTGGTGAAGGGAAAACGCGCATTATATACACTCCGCAAAGAGGAGGCACCCAATCTTAGATTTCCTTAGTTTGATTAAATGCAATAATCAGCTAAAACAATTTCCAAGCTACTTTTGCTTTCCATGCTCCAAGAATTTTCATCAATCACAATCCCAGCGTAGTAAGTCTACACAGTTGTTATGGGATGGCAGCAGGAGCCTGCTCTCTCATCTTTTATATGTGATGTACACTACTGATTTTAGAAACTAACCGTCCCCCAGTGGATAGAATGATGACCTTCATATCTGCCAACAAAGTCTCCCAATCCACTCTCCATCTAAAACATCTGAAGCAAATTTCATTACTCCCCACCAAACAACTAAACTTTTCCTCTGTGCTTTTACCCAGAGAACCATCAATGTCTTTTCAGTATCTAAACACCACTGTACATGCTCATTAACCTCTGATTACTTAATGTTTGCATCTGATATCAGATATAAAATTGCCCACAAAAGCCCACTTCTTCTTTGAACCAAATTTAGGAATGATGTATCGTTGAAAGGAAGCAGGGTGCAATCTCAGGTCAGCTATTCATGGAACATATGCACAGGTCTTGTTTACGTATAAAGAACCTTTTGGGTATCAGATCCATTTTCCTTTGAAAATATTATAATTAGATGTGTCTATCTTTAGCTTGGCCCGAATTGTCTGAAAACTTTCTTTCATTCCCCTTAATCTTTAGAATTTCCGAACTTTTTCTATGCTAACTTATGTGTGTACTACACCACTGTCAACCAAAGAATAGTGATATTGGTCGTTGTTGGAGTTTGTGCATGCAGGAAAAGTATGAATTAGCTGCATGGGCTTCAAGGCCATCAAATATTGAGTAACTAAATGATTGCTGCGAGTCAGATGTGCCTGCAACTCTTTTAGTCAATGAAGAGGGTCCACTAAACAGAGAAATCACTAGAGCAAGAGCAAATGCAAGGAAAAAAACCAGAACCAATGTAAAATTAGCTTTGACATATGAAACTCAATGTCTAAAGTATCATTTTCTACCGAACAATATTGACAGAGTAATGTCAAAGCTTCATTGAATTCGGTAATGAGAAGGCCACTGAGAGATCTGAGGAATAAAAAACACCTTGGTCGTGACACTGATTTTGAAACAATAGCAGCATTATACAATAATGAGGAAACCCTCTGTCTATTTAAGCTAGTGGGACGAACTTAACATCAAACCTCCATTTTCAAAACCTGGTGCTCCTTATCAATAGGAGCAAGTGACAAACCCAGGGTTCATTGGGATCTAAGAAACCATACAATATGATTGTTCAAAAGTTAATACAAAGTTACAAACTAAGCAGGTAACACATAAGATAGAAATTATATGTAAAATCAATCGGTAGCTTCACAATATTTATCCTCACACTTTCACCAAAATGTATAGTTGTACAGTATAACTGCCATTCATCACTTGTCAATTAGATGTCCAATATGAAGAGTAAAAATTCACAAATAAAATCGGAATTCAACACCAAACATTTTCTCATACATGGTCCATGGATCACAGAAATAGTCCATTATGCTAATATTTATGTTTATAAGTCATAATTTAATTTTAAACAATAATCCTTTTAGGTGCAGCAAAAATTCAACTATTATTTTTGACAATAAGAAATAGAGAATGCATAGTAACAAATATTTGCTTGAAGAACAAGAAGTAAAACAATATCGCCATTGTAAGAATAATGGCAAGACCTGAATATTCTATTGTTGCTATGTTTACAAACTAAAATGTGGAAGAACTTTGATCTTCTGATGCGAGAGCAATATTTCTTGTTGTAGTGTTATCTGCAAGCAAGTTAGATATGCTTGGTCTTAATTTCCTAGAAACCACTAAGTTTGCCTCCAACTCTTCTTTGAGACTCTCTAACACTATTACCACATCTCTCATAGTTGGTTGTTCCTCAGGTGAATCTTTGGAGCAATGCAAACCAATGCGAAGCAAAGAAACTAAGCATTTATATTCATTATTTTCTTTGGATTCATCTCCATTCACCTCACTAAAAATGCTATTGTCGATTACCTCATTTATTTTGTTTGGGAATGCCAAATTCACCCACTTGTGCAAGTTCAAGTCCCCAACAAACATGCCGTTGGTTGGTCGTTTTGTAGTGAGCATTTCTAATAACAAAATGCCATAGCTGTAAACATCTCCTTGGATGGAAACAGTCTGGCCCAACCGATACTCTGCATTAAAGTCAACATTCAGCAAATTTTACTAAAACGGTCCATACAAAATTCTTAATGGTAAAAGGCACATGAAAGTAATGATTAAAAAATTCATACCTGGAGCCATGTAGCCCATAGATCCTTTCAAAGCAAGTGTTGAAGTATGTGAATCAGTGAAGGTTGCACCAATTAATCTTGAAGTACCAAAATCTGTTACATGGCCTAGCATGTCTTCATTCAACAGTACATTGCTAGGTTTTATATCACAATGCACTACTTGTGTAATAACATAATGATGAAGATATTCCATGGCATGGGCCACATCTATGGCAATGTTTAATTTTGTTTTAAATCCCAATTTACACACATCTTCACCATTGTTGTCATCTCCATTGAGATATAAATGCTTCTCTAAGCTTCCATTAGACATAAACTCAAAAACTAAACCTTTGAAATGAAGGTTGGAACAAGAGATTATTATTTTCACAAAATTCCGATGCCGAACCTTATGCAAAACAGTACATTCTGCTTTAAAACTCTTTTGAGCTTGATCATTTTGCAGCTTG
Organism: Pinus tabuliformis; assembly: GCA_031772625.1. Lineage (NCBI taxonomy): Eukaryota > Viridiplantae > Streptophyta > Pinopsida > Pinales > Pinaceae > Pinus > Pinus tabuliformis. Next base: position 971,980,290 of record CM062811.1, on the reverse strand, counting down.
AAAACTTTCACAGCAACGAGTGTGCCATCACTCAAAATGCCTTTATAAACTGATCCAAAACCCCCAGCTCCCAACAAGTTAGCCTCAGAAAATCCATGAGTTGCTATTTGAAGTTCTGGATATGAGATCCTCTGATGATCCAGCTTTTGGAAAATAGCTTGTAAGAAATCAATGTTTTGCATCCGTGCATTCCCTCTCCAAAGCATTCCTAAAAGTAGGAAACATAGCATAAAAGCAACAACTCCACTTCCTGGCAATATTAACTTTTTCACAATTGCAAAATGGCCTCTTGGTTTTGGACATGAAGGCAATTGTAATACTTGTGTTCCACAAGCTTAGAATTTCCAATTAACGAAATGATAATTTTCTCATTTGCAAAAAGCTCATTTGTAATTTCCCCTGTGAGATTGTTAAAATACGAATTCAAATACTGAAGCATTTTCAACTTTTTCAAAGTAACTGGTATCATCCCTGATATTGAGTTGGAAGATAGATCCAGGTTCATGAGACTCATCAAATTTCCAAGTGAATTTGGAATAGAGCCTTGGAATTTATTTTGAGATAAATTCAATGACTCTAGTTCACTACAGCTTCCAAGTGAAGTTAGAATGACCCCAATCAACTGATTGGCAGAAATGGCTATAGCTTGAGCCATCGCAATTTTACCAATCTCCATGGGCAAGGAGCCTTCCAATAAATTCCATGACAAATTCAAATAGAAATGTAGATTATAAAGTTCAACAATTTCTTGTGGTATGCTTCCGGTGAGTAGATTGTGAGACAAGTCAAGTAATTCCAAATTTATACAATCTCCTAGCTTGGCAGGTATGCTCCTTGATAACTGGTTGTGATGAAGAATGAATCTACTTAGTTGCTTAAGGGGTGCAAGGGAATCGGGAAGCTTTCCAGAGAGCATGTTTCCACTAATGTCCAGTAGACCAAGATGATGCAATTGTTCAAAGCATAGTTGCGGGGGAGTGCCCCCCCCGAACCCGCTCCCGAATCGCGCTCCGGGCGGGAGCGGCTCGAGAGTGCACTCCCGAAAAAAATTTTGCTCTCCCTGCCATTTTCGGGAGCGCTGTGGGGAGCGATCGCTCCGTCGCTCCCGGAGCGATTTTTTAATGCCCGGGAGCGATCGGGGAGCGATCGCTCCCGAGCATTAAAAAATCGCTCCAGGAGCGTTTCCATCAGTGCCGGGAGCGATCCGGCAAAAAAAAATTCCGGACCTCAAAAAAAAAAAAATTAAAAATAAATAAAAAATAAAAAATAAAATAAAATAATAAATAATAAATAAATGAATTTGTTTTAAAAGCCTAATGGGCCTAAAAAAAATTCATTATCACTTCATTGAGTTGAGTTTCATGGAGAGCAAGAGCAAAGGAGCAAGGAGAAGCGAGAAGCAAGCGCCGAGGAGCGAGGAGCAAGCCTGCAAAGAGGTAAGTAACTTAGTAATTTAGTTAGTTTAGTTAGTTTAATTTAGTTAGGTAGTAATTTAGTTAATTTTATTTAGTTTATTTAGTTTATTTAGTTTAAAAATCATGAATTTAAATTAAATTAATTAATGCCAATAAATTAAATTAATTTGCAGATTCAAAACCCTACAAACATCAAACACCATGGACCTGGCTATATTTCTTGGCATTTTCCTCTTCTTGGTCCCTTTTATGGTTATTATGGTGCTGAAGAGCAGGAAACGATGGGGCCAAACTAAAGAGGGGGATGAAGAAGCTGGAGAAATTCGAATTGATGAAAACCCCGGTGAGGAGGAGCTGGAGGAGGGTGAACATGACCCTCAAAAAACTAAACAAGACCAAACTCCATTGTGGAAATATGTTAACAGGGCTGAAACAGGGAGAGGGGGTGGAACAACTAAATTTCATTGCCCCCATTGCAACAATGATTAAACAGGTTCATACACCCGTGCTAGAAGACACCTCTGCGGGAAAAGGCCATGGGATGGAGACAAACAAATAGGAATCAAAACTTGTACAGCGGTGTCAGCAGCGGATAGAGCCAAATACATAAGGGAAGAGAAGGAAGCCCAATACAAATCAAAAAAATCAAGGGGTTTCTTTGAACCAAGCTCACAATCACAAAGAACTCCTTCAACATCCTCCCAAGGCAGTGGATATGGAGGCACAGGGTCATCACCTTTAAGGCATAGAACCATATCAGATTTCCTTGATGAGGGGTGTAGGAATGATGTGGATTCAAAGGTTTACAGGTTTCTCTATGCATGTGGGATACCATTCAATGTTCTTCGCTCACCTTATTGGCACGAAATGGTTTCTGCCATAAATGATGTCCCTAAAGGATACAAGAGCCCTGGGTATGACAAGGCAAGAACCGTTGGCCTTGATCATGAAAAAGCAAAAATATCACATTCTTTGAATAGAATGACAAGTTCTTGGACTGACCATGGGGTGTCCATTGTATCTGATGGATGGACAAATGTAAAAGGAAAGCCATTGATAAGTGTTCTTGCTGTGTCTATTAGTGGTCTCATCTTTCTAACTGCACATGATTACTTAGACAAGTTCAAGACCGCCATCAACATTGCAGAAGCATTACTTGAAACAATTGACCGTATTGGGCCATACAATGTCATCCAAGTCATCACTGATAATGCTCCTAATTGTAAGGCAGCGGGAGCAATTATTGAGGATAAATACCCCAACATATTTTGGTCTGGATGTTTGGTTCACACATTGAACCTTCTGTTGCATGATGTTGTCAAGAACAAAAATGAACAATACCAATGGATTGGTGATTTGTACAAGAAAGGCAAACAAATGATAAAATTTATTACAAATCATAGCAATACCCATGGCCTTTTCCGCAGTCACTCGAGATTGGAGTTGTTGAAGATTGCGAAGACCAGATTTGGTAGCTATTACCTCACCTTCAGGGGCCTTTTGAAGGTAAGAGAGTCATTGGCTAGCATGGTATCAAGTCCACATTGGCAGGTATTAAAGGAAAGGGCTACAAATGCAGCTGACAGGCGAGGTTTTGAACTGGTGGAGGAGGCCACTCTTGATGGTCAGTTTTGGACAAGTGTGAGGCAAGTATTGGATTTCACCAAGCCCATTTATCACATGATTCGGTTTGCAGATACAGAAAAACCAGTGATTGGCGAGGTGTATGAGCAGATGGATACCACGTTGGGGCAAATAAAAGATATTGTTCATAACAGAGATCCCGACTTGTACAAACTGATTCATGATTGTGTGTGTGAACGGTGGAATAGACTTAATCTTCCACTACATTGCTTGGCGTATATCCTTACGCCAAAATACTACTCTACATCTTGGTTGGGCCAACCTGCAGCAGGGGGTGGGATTAGGACCAAACCCCATTTAGATGCAGAGGTAACTAGAGGATATTTGGAAGCATTAGAAAAGTTGGTACCTGACAGGGAGGAATGTGCAGCTGTGCGCCTTGAAATAGGCAAATACTTCAGTGGCACTGGTTTGTATGGTAACTTCCATGCAATGGACGACAAAGATAGATTTGATACTCTCACATGGTGGGAAACATATGGCGGCCAGGGACTTTTGCCAAAATTGGCAAAAAAAGTTCTTTCACAGGTTGTAAATACTTCTTTTGCAGAGAGGTGTTGGAGCACCTACAACTACATACATAATGTGAAAAGAAACAGACTCAATGAAAACCGAGCAGAAAGCTTGGTTTATGTGCACTACAACTTGAGGTTGTTGAGTCATTACTGTGATCGGGCTTATGAGGATCCCACATATAAAATTTGGGACAATCACCCAGAGGATGACAATTTGGAGGATAGCATTGTACATATTGAAGAACTGGAAGAGGAACTTGTAAGGGATGAAGATGAAGCAGCTACAGCAGCCATTCCACCTCCACCTCCACCATCCAGTAGTAGTGCTCGAGGTCCGAGTCTTGTTCCTTTGCTGTCGCCACCTCCATCTACACCCTCACGTGGAGGTTCTAGTTCTGGTCGTCGGTCTGTGCGGGAGACTCCTAGAAGACCACCACGACCTGCTTATACTCCTGGAGACTCTCGTGGCAAGGGCCACATGTAGATTTACAGTTTACTTGTCTTTTTTAGTTTCTATTAGACTTTAGTTTTCATAACTGTTGAGTTTTGAGTCCTTGACTCTTGACTCTTGACTCTTTCATATCATAATGATATTTTTTGTAAACAATATATCACTGTGACAATGAAAATTTGAAGTTTGAAGTTGGGCCTTGGCAATTATAACTCATTGGTAATGATTGTGAATTATGAATATGATGCTTCGTGAAAGACTAAAGTTGTTTCATTTCATTTCATTATTCATGTTTCATTTTATAAATTTATAACATTTCATATCATGTTAACAGTTAGAAGTTAGGACTTAGAAATATCTAAGATATTACTTCTTGTAATGGTTAAACTTAGCTTACAAGTACAACTTTGGTGATCAATGATGATAAATGTTATTGAATTTTCAATTTTGAAAGCTTGAAGTTGAAACTTTAAGATTGAATTTGATGAATCATGATTCACGAGACTCAATATGTTGCAGTTGTAATATGTATTTTACTAACTTGTGGACATGGTTGATGACGATTATAATTTCTAGATGATTGATGTCATATGGTTCAATGATCAATCTATGTTTTTTTATTTTTTTTTGTCTAATTCATCATTCTACATGTTTTTGTTGACATATATGTATCAAAAATAAAAAAAATAAAAAAAAAAAAAATATATATATATATATATATATATATATATATTTTAAAAATTCGCTCCCGGATTCGCTCCCAAACCGGGAGCTTCTGAAAATGGTCGCTCCCGCTCCCGTTTTCGCTCCCGCTCCCGCTCCCAAGCAACATGGGTTCAAAGTCATTGGGGATGCTACCTTCCAATCTATTGTTACTTAAATATAATCTTTCTAATTTTTCAAGATTCCCTATTTTTGGAATGCTACCATTTAAAAGATTGCAACTCAAACTTAGAAAGGTTAGGCTGCAAAGATTACCAATATGTGGAGGTATATTCCCTTGTATTTTGTTGTTTGATAATGACAATATAGATAAATTGATAGAAAGTCTGCCTATGGCAAAGGGTAATACACTACCAAGTTTATTGTATTTCAACTCTAGTATTTGTAGGTGAGAACAATTGATAAGAGCTATAAGAAAGGGTATGGTCGTATTGCTGTCACTATCTAGCTGATTATATGACAAGTATAGATGTTCAAGAGAGGATAGCTTACCCAACTCTATTGGCACACTCCCACTCAACTTGTTCATGCTTAGTTGCAAAACTCTGAGTTTCGAACAATTTCCAATTTCCAATGGAATTTGGTATGTTTCCACTGAGTTGATTTCATATGAATTGATCTCACGCAAGCTAAACATATTGGACAAAGAAGTGGGTATAATGCCAGACAATTTGTTTCTGAATAAGTAAAGCCATTGCAAACTCATGAGCAGGCCAAATTCTTGTGGAATGTTTCCTGTGAGTGTGTTTATAGCAATTACAAAGTCAATCAAAGAGGATAGGTTTGACAAAGACTTGGGTATTGTACCTGACAATTCATTTTCAAACAGATAAAGTGTTTACAAATTGGTAAGCAAGCCTAATTCCTTTGGAATGTTGCCAATGAGATTGTTTCTATCAAAATCTAAGGTGATTAAAGAAGATATATTTGACAAAGAAGCAGGAATGACACCTGACAATTCATTTCTATAGAGGTAGAGATGTTCTAAAGTAATGAGCTTGCCCAATTTTTTTGGAATGTTGCCAATGAGTTGGTTTCGGCCAATTTCTAAGACAATCAAAGAGGAGATATTTGACAAAGAAATGGGGATGGTGCCTGACAAATCATTTGTATGAAGGAAAAGCATTTGCAGATTGGTCAGTAGGCCCAATTCTTGTGGAATGCTGCCAGTGATATTGTTTTCATAAAGTATTAATCTAGTCAAACTGGAAATATTTGACAAAGAAATGGGAATGATGCCTGTCAATGCATTTTCGTAAAGGTAAAGCATGCTTAAACTAGAGAGCAAACCTAGTTGTGGAGGGATGTCACCGGTGAGACTGTTTTTTGAATACTCAGAGTAATCAAGGCTGAAAGGTTTCCCAAAGAAGAGGGGATGGTACCTGTTAACTTATTTGCTCCCAAGTAAAGCTCTTGCAGATTTGTTAGGGAACCCAGCTTCAGGGGGAATATTGCCACTCAAAATGTTGAACGAGAGCTCCAAGAATGCCAGACGTCTGCAACTGCTGAGTTGATATGGTATCTCTCCTTCCAACTGATTGTCGAACAAACTGAGCTTCTTCAAACGGAAGAGGCGTCCCAATTGAACTGGGATATGACCGAAGAACGCATTGCTCGAAAGATCAAGTGAGCGGAGAAATGACAAATTGCGAAGGGAAGGGGAAATAGAGCTTCCCAGATCCCTGGAACTGAGGTCGAGAGGAACCACTCTCAGTGGATGGCGACGGCTGCAGGTAAAACCAGTCCAGTTGCACAAAGGGACTGCAACACTCCAATAGGCCAGGGAATTATGAAGATCGTTAGTGACGAGCTTCTTAAATTCCAAGAGGGATTGCCGATCATCGTGAAATGAGTGACCCACGGTGGAAGAGGAGAATGATAAAATGAGGAGAAGAAACAACATAGGAAAATAAAAGCAGAGAGACGGCATGGTTTTTGAAATGGAAACGAGGAAAACGCAGAATTGGAATTCTATGCGCGGAGGGAGCAGAGCAGCTATACCAGGCAAAAATGCAGGAGGAAATTTGTGGTGTCAAGTGGTTCAAAGCCACAAGTATTTATAAACAATCAGAAACAGGAGGAGGAGGTGAAATCATTCCATGTGACTTGATTATATCATCGTTTGTATTGTATGAAAATCTGAAACTTCATAAAGAGGAAATTGTGCCCCAAATTTTCTCTTCAAATTATTTCAATGTCGCGCCCTACTTCTTTTCTACAACTTCTTGGCAAAAATTCAAAGCACCCCACTTCTTTTCTACATCTTCTTGGCAAAAATTCAAAAAACCATTAATGCCCTAAATTTTCAATTGCCGCATTTTTCAAAATCTTCCACTGCCGCCCAGCTTCTCTTCCACAATTTTTTTCGCGAAAATGAAAAACCCGCTAAAAAAACGGTGGAAAGTGTGGCCGAGTTTTTCTATTACTATTCTGTTCTCCGGTCCACTCGAACGCCATCCAACTGGCTTCAGACAAAATTTGTACGAAAATTCCGCATACCGCTCCGATAAAACATAAAAAACAGAAATGCGTGCGCGAGATTTTCGATTGATATATTTTCAAGATAGTCTGTTCTCCAATATTTTCGGAAACAGGATTACTATTCTGTTATCTAGTCTCCTTGCATACCACCCAATTGACTTTTCAAAAAGATTTGCACGAAAGATTTGGACGAAAACTCCGCATGTCTGCGAGAAAAACCTGAAAAAAAAATGAAAATGCGCGAAATCTTCGTTGTTGCGTTTTCGAAATGTTCTGTGCTCCAATATATTTCGAAACAGGATTACTATTCTGTTCTCCAGTCTACGTGAATACCACCCAACTAGCTTTTCAACAAGGCTTGCACGAAAACTACTCCGTATGTCGCTGAGAAAATTAAAAACCCAAAAAAGAGGAAACCTCTGTGCGAGATTCTCGATTGCTACGTTTTCGAAATACTCTGTTCCCCAAAATAGTCGGGGGCAGGATTTTCGATAACTAAATTTTTAAACAATACTCTGATATATTTTACTACGCAGTACAGTTTAAGAAACGCTTGAGTAGTTGGGAGTATAGTTTTTCCCTCTTATTTTGCTGGGTTCAATCTCACTGCCCGATAAAGCTCTTTGCGATAAGGTTGATAAAGTTCTTTGTGATAAGGTTAAACAGTTAGGGTTAGGTTCTAGAATCTTATTTGCTCAATCATAATTTATTTGCATAATAATTTTTTTAAATGTCGTATCATATTTAAATATTATAAATGTGAGATCACTATAATTATAAAAAAGATTTGTTTAAAGGCTAATAATAGGGTTATGACTTTGTAAAAGAAAAAGAGGAAAAGAAGTGAATTAGTAAATTGTAATTTATATGTATTTTATTAGGGTTATGATTTTATAAAAGAAAACTAGGAAAAGAAGTGAATTAGTAAATTGTATTTTACATGTATTGTATTTGGATTAGTACAATATTTTTTACTCATATTTATTAAAAAATATTTTTATTTATTTTTTATTTTTGTGTACTAAGTAAATATATCTCTTTTGTATGAGAAAGATGAGTCTAAATTTCTATAGAGAGTTTTATAGTCTATTATCCTTTAAGTTGTTAGGAAATTTTATGTTATCTCATAAGTGTCACTAAAGAAATAAGGGAGTATGTATCAACTTGGAGAGATTGTGGTTGGAAAGAAAAAGTATTAATTATATTTGAAAAGAGAATCCACAATTATAGGGAGGATAAAGACTAGACATTTTGACATCAATTACCTACCTTTTTGAACTAATTGTTCATACAAATGAACTAGGCTTTAACTATTTCAATTATTCTTTGTGACACCCTCCTCCCACATCTACCCAAGCAACTGGCCAATCGGGGTAAACATGCGACGAGAGGCCACTATGATATGATTCAACCTCCTCAGTCACGTTAAGGAAGTGGAACCGATAGAAACACACCATACAAACTTTCAACGTCAACTTTGGGACCTTCAGGAACCAATCCAACACTTCAAACAACTTGCCCTTAGGTTCCACTAAGATTGTCAACTTTGGGACCTTCAGGAACCAATCCAACACTTCAAACAACTTGCCCTTAGGTTCCACTAAGATTTTGGACAACTTAGACCCAGTCATCTCATGCTATAGGCATGACAGTGTCCAGAAACTCCCAATCGCTCTCACAGGCTTGCTTGTCAGCATCCAGAGACTCTTTTTGTCAGTGCTATGCCAGTGTCCCCAGGATTTGAGCCACTTTTTCAGGCCCAGAGCCCAGGTCACTGACCAGAATTGAACCATCTCTTCAGAACAATAAAACAACATGGAAATGATAGTACTAAAGCAAATACTTGTTTAAGACCTTGACTGGACCCCTACTAGCCATGATAGGCATTTTGTCAAACATATCATGAATATGTAAACTACAGGTGTAAATAACATATCTGAGCATAGGGGTCTCATACTTAGCTAAGAATCGCTAAGGACCATTGATGCCTCAACACATCAATTGTCATTCCATCCAATAGGTCATAGATACATTGATTATTCAATTACAAGTGAAAACCTGGTGAAAGCCATACAACATGGTGAATTCCATACATAGCTGTTGTCATAAAACACATACGTAACCAGCATAATAGCAACAGAAATACTCATGAAAGTATAGCCATATAAACCACAGATAATCCATCAAAATTCTCATAGAAATACAAGGAGAAGTAACCTTTCATTGATGATGCAAAATCCAAACCTGGGATGGGACTTCCACGTTCCACCTGACCGTAGAATGGTTGAGCCAAATCTCTCTTCAGTCATTCACCCTCGTGCCATATTCCAAGCATGAATGTGGGATCTCATAGAACACATCAATCAAAACTCATCTAGGGCTTCTAGAGGCCATCCATCTCAACACATCAAATGGTGATTCCACCTCATGGTCAAACATCACAAAACCATCATCAAATTGGTACCTGTCCAAGCCTTCCAGGGCTTCTAGAGCGTTTATTCCAACCAAGGCTTCTAGTACTAGCAACTCAACCCACAGCTGTTGTCAGGCTTCAAGAGTGTTTTTCCAATCAAGGCTTCCAGGACTAGTAAATCAACTTACATCTATCGTCAGGCTTCCAGAGCATTTGTCCAAACAAGGCTTCCAAGACTAGTAACTCAACCCACCAAGGGCTTCCAGAGTGTTTGTCCAACCAAGGATTCCAAGACTAGTAACTTAGCCCACCAAGGGCTTCCAAAGCGTTTGTCCAACCAAGGCTTCCAGGAACTAATAACTCGACCCAAGCTAAGGAAACATGAGAACCAACCAAAACAAAACAAGGAAATAAACCCAAAAACTCCATGGCTATCCAAGAAATGGCAAGGCTGGGCAATCCAATGCCAATATAGACAATCCTCCATGCCAATGACAGATCATGATCAAGAATCCACATGCATATGCCATGTATGCCAAAACTAGTGAAGAAGTCATACACACAACTCGGTACCTGCAAGAAAATTTGATGTAGTTGTTGATCCCGATGCCATCTTACACTTTCCTGCTCTCCCTTTGCCTTTTTGCTCCAAGAATCTAAGTATGCCACACCCTCCAAGAGTGCTCCAAGAAAACTCTAAGTCTCCAAGAGTATGAGATAGAGAGAGAATAATGAGAGAGCTCTAAAACTGAACTAAAAAAATGTTACCAACTGATCTTCAGAAGCCTTTTTATGAATGAGGCCTCTATTTTCTTCATTTTCCATTATTTTCCTTCATTTTCCTCCTCACATGTAACCTGTGACCTTTCACCTCCTTTTTCTCCTAATTTTCATTATTTTCATAAATAAATGTGTTAAAAATACCATTGTGCCTTTCCAAAGCCTTAGCCATTGCCTTTGCCAATTTCCTTAGCCATAACCAATCACAAGTGATCCCCGTCACTAGGATTTTTCCAAACCTTCAGCTTGGAATAAGTTTCCCATCATCCATCGTTATTATTTTGCCTTTATTTACTTTTATTACATGGAATTTTCACTAGGGTTGTTACATTCTTATAGAGCAATAAGCAACTCGAATTCTTAATTTCTTCACAAATGCATTAGATGGAATGGATTCTTTAGGCACTAGATCGCAGAAAAAGGAAATCAAAACCAATGTTTTGTTTGGTCGCTAGGAAGAGGTCTATGGTTGATTGGAGATTAGTTGGAATGCCTAGAAGAATTCCCCAATAAGGAATCATGGTAATTGCTTGGTTCTAATTGTTGTATGAGCACCATGGTTTGGATTGATTGATGAACAAATCGCAATAATTATCCTTCACCCTTGTGTGTCTACATTGGGTAGTGAATCATGCAACCAATTCAATGTATGTATTTCATGACAAAATTAAATATTCTTCTCTATCTTGAATGGTTGTTCTTTGTGTTGCTTATTTTTTTCATTTAAGTTCCTTAAAATGTGTTGCTCATATGATTTCTATTAAATGGAATGTGCAAAGTGATGAAACTTTAGCATATAAGTATGTTTATGAATTTAGTTAGATTTTCCTCAGTATTTTTGCTATGTAATTTTAATCATGCATTCATTGTATGCATGTGATATCAATTATGGGGTTGTTGGAGACCAATTTGGCTCATAACTAGGAAATCTAATTAGTGAAAAAAGAGTAAATTTTTTGGAGCATACTAATGAGCATATTATAGGGGATTGTTTCCTAGAATGCATTTCTATGTTGATTAGAGGGTTTATCTTTAATGAGTCTACCGATTGTTCAACCCTAGACCTTATAAGAGGGCCTACTTATAGGGACAGATGACAAAGAATTCCAAAATTAATCTTCATATGGGTTAGAGACAAAGTGATTTTATAACTTAAGAGGTATTAACATTCCAAGCATCTGTCAATTGGGTTTATCTTTGGTGGTTGGAAGGAATTATCGTTCTCCTCTTTACCCAGGCTCAATTCCCATAAGTGACATGTTGAGCTCATATCATGTATATTGTTGTAATAGCTTTTACCTTTGTTGTTGAAAAACCTTAATCCCTGAAGAATATCTTACCCTTGCCTATGTGGTGGAGGGTGGGGTGCCTAGTTACATGGAAAGAAGAAAAGTCAAAGTCAAAGTCTAGACCATCAAATCCACAACTTCCCTTTGAAAATCAAACATTGGCTTATTGTTGCTCCTATATATCTAACTACTCAAAGTTAAGGTCAAAAACCCATTCAAGCTAATACCAAGGAAGTATGGATGTTACTTGATAGGTCTTTTAATCACCTTTCAAATTTATTAAATCGATAAGTAGAAGTCTTTTGCATTTAATTATCAACCAAGGATTTGTATAATACTTGCAAATATGCCAAACCATGTTATGCAACCAGCTCACAAAAAGATAGATCAATGACTTAAAAAGTATCCTCTTTGAGGTGGAAACCTCCTTTACATCACATAAATGAACAATTCTTTGATGATACAAATGACAAGACCTCCTTTGTATATATAGGAGTCTAAGGGGTCACAATATAATAAGAGCCTACATAACAATAATAATGTAAGGACACAACAATAACAATAGTGGGCTTCTATAGGGCACAACAGTAACAATATGGGGGCTACATAGGCACAACAATAACAATAAGGGGGCTACAATAACAATAACAATAAGGGGCTACACTAGTATTATAGGGACCTGACATGCCCCTCTCCTTCAAAAAAGTGTTGTCCTTAATGTTTGAGTAGTTATGGATGCTTATGTATAAAATTCTCATCCTTCCATGTGGAATCTTCAACGGGTAAGTTCTTTCGCTTAAATAAGATACTCTGAAATTGATTGATTCCATAGTTATTGGGTTCTTGTTTTTGTGACTTCTTCAGGCTCAAATATGTTTTTTCCTTCTTCATCAAGTTCTGGCAACACTGTTTGAACTGGAAGCTTGTCACCGATAATCTTTTTTAAGCATGAAACATGGAAAACTCGGTGTACTCGAGAATATGCAGGCAACTCCAATTTGTATGCCATAATAACAATATTTTGCAACACCATGTAAGGACCGTAGTACTTGGGTGATAATTTATTATCCTTCTTAACTTGCTTGAGAGACATTTTCTTGTATGGTTGTAGTCATAAGAATACCCAGTCACCTACATCAAAACTTCTTTCACTGCAATGTTGATATACTTGTTGTTTCATTCGATTCTGCGCAGAGTGAGGTTATCCTTTAAGAGTTGGAGAACTTGTTGTTGATGCTCGATGTGATCTTCCACTGCTTGAACCTTAGAATTTTCTCTTAAAGATGGTGTGATGGATGGTGGATGATATCCATAAAGTGCCTTAAATGGGGTCATTTTTGTTGCAGTATGGAAGGAAGTCTTATACCACCACCACCATTTAGCTAGAGGTAACCACTTGACCCATTGTGTTTGTTTATCATATACAAAGAAATGAAGATATCCTTCCAAACATTTGTTCACTATCTCAATTTTTCCATCATATTAAGGATTATAAGATGAGCTATGAGCTAATTGAGTACCAAGACAAGAAAATAATTTCGTCCAAAATTTTCTAGTGAAAATGGGATCTCTATCACTTACTATAATCTTTGGGTTTCCATGAAGCTTTTGAATTGTTTCCATAAATGCAGTAGCAATTGTACTGACTTTAAAAGGATGAGATAATACACAAAATTGTGCATACTTGGTAAGTCTATCAACTATCCCCATGATGAAACTCTTTCCTTTAGACTTGGGTAAACCTGTGATAAAATCCATTGAGACCTCCTCCCAACGCTAACTTGGAATGGCTAAAGGTTGTAGCAGACTCAGGGTCTTAATTGTCTCAAATTTTCTTTGTTGGAAAACCAAACATTCTGCCACAAAATTTTGAATATTAAATTTAAGGCCATCCCAAAAAAATCCTTCTTGACCCTATGGTAAGTTTTTAAAATTATTCAGTGTTCTCCTAAGGGACAGGTGTGAAATTCCAAAAGAATAATTTGTTTAAGTTGGGAATTCTTACAAATATATAAGCGATTTTTGTACCATAATGAATCATTTTTCCAAATAAATGTATCAGATGTACTGGGATCTTTCTGCAACTTTTGAATGAGTGTCCACACCTCTTCATCATTTTTCCATTCATCCCTTGCTTCAGTTATCCACTCAGGTTGGATAATAGAAATGGCACAAAGCAATGCTTCCACATCCTCATCCTTTCTTGAGAGTGCATCTATAACAACATTTTGCTTCCCTTTTTTGTAGATGGTTTCAAAGTCATAACCCAACATCTTTATCACCCATTTTTGCTGCTCTTCTGAATATAATCTTTGTTCCAAAAAGTATTTAAGACTATCATGATATGTTTTTACCTTGAAGTGTCTTCCCATTAGGTAAGGTCACCATTTCTTTAGTGCATGTAGTATTGCCAACATTTCCTTCTCATAAATAGGTTTGTGTAAATACTTTCCTTTGATTGGACGAATTTCAAAAGCAAGGGGTCTTCCTTCTTGCATTAAAACAACACCAATTCCATTTCCCAAAGGCATCACATTCTATGATAAAGGTTTTGTGAAGTCTGGCGTAGCTAAGACCGGTGCTTGGCACATTGCCTCTTTAAGATGTTCAAAGGCCTTAGTTTCTTCTGGAGTCTGTTGTAGCATTTACAACCACCCTCCAATATTTTTCCTTAGCCTCATTTTGGAGCCTCCCTTCCAACCTTCACAACAGCTTTCCTTGCTTCATCAAGTTCTCAAGTTTCAGTGTCTTTCTTGCACAAAGGCAGCCTGTCGATCACACCTTGATTCGTTCCCCTCACAAGTTGTTCACCCGGACTTGGTCCAGTTGCAGGTTGAGCAGCTTCCCCTTAAAAATTGCGCATTTCTGGAGGGAAACCAGCCTTCCCTCCATAAATTGCGCAATCCTCTCTAGCAGCCTACTGGGCTCCAGGATTGCGCAATCCTGCCTACCAACACTCCTAGCAGGATTTGTGCAAATTTCCCCAGCAAGGCTGCTCAGCCCAGAATTTGCACAAATCTAGGCAGTGGTTAGCTGCTCTGCCCAAAAATTGTGCAAATCTCCTGGGCAGTCAGCCAAGCTCCCAGCCAGAAATGCACATTTACTTCAAGCAGTCGAACAACCTCTTGCATGTACAACTGAGTTGACCAGTTCCCTCCGAGACCGAGCAAAGAAGACTTGCTTGCATAGGCTGCTTCTCTTAAGGCAGTATGCAAAGGCATCCCTTGTCTCATGGATCTATGTTTATCAGTTGGAGGTTACATGCAAAGAGCCATTCAGAAACATCCCACCAAGTGTCGCTTCCCCTAGATTTGTGGCATGCGCATCACAACCTCGATGTTATCAAAACTCATCAATCGGACGCTGCAGAGCTCATTCCTCACATCAACCTTGCATCTCTGACATCCCACATCACATCTAGGAGCAGTCGACACATTCAGCTCAACTGTTTTGGGGTAAGCCCGCTTCCCATGCCTTTTGCTGCATTTTTGTCGCATTTTGTGTTTTCACTTGTGGGAGTACTGTTTGTTTGATTTATTTGAGTGTTTGTTGTTGTTTACATGTATACTAGTTTGTCCTAGCTCTGTTTCAGTTTTCGTTGCTATCTCATTGTTGTCACATGCATGAAACTATTTTGCACAAACGTTTGCCCAATTGGCGAAATGCCTCACCCACATGCATGTTGATCTATTTGTTGAATCTTTCATTCATGTTTTGCATGCATTGTCAATCACTTCTGCTATCACTTTGTGTCGCCATGCATTTACTGTTTTAGTTTCTTTCAGTTGCCCGTCGGTGAGTTGGGCCAACCTTGGCCTAGACTCTGCCTTCAGCAAGGTTGCATTGCGTAATCTAGGGAAGGAAGGCTCATCTTCCTCTCCAGATTTGCGCATTCCTGCCCAGCACTAGTCTCCAAGAATTTTTTGTGCATTTTTGGAGGACAATGGCTGCTTGGCCCAAGAAATTGCACAAATTTGTCCCTGGGCCAACAATCCTTCCTAGCTGGAATTGCACATTGTGCAATTCCAACAGTCAGCAGCCATACTGGACTGTGCATTGCGTAGTTCCAGCAGTTAGTCAGACTCCCAACAGCTGAGACTGTGCCTTGTGCAGTCTGGGCAGTCAGTCTCCCGACCTCCCGGCCGAAATTGCGTAACCTTCATGATCATGCACTTAGGTATGTTACAAGTCAGTTCTCATGTTCATTTTGGTTTTCGACTGATAGATTGCTTGCCATGAGTGTTTCCATGTCTCCAGGTATCCAAGGTGTTCATCTTCCTCTCAGCAATACAGGTATAATGGTTTCTAGGAGAGCAGAGACAAAGACACTGTTCAGAGCACACTTGGGGATGCAGTCGATCAAGTGTCCATGGACTTGCCTACCCACGAAGACATCAAGTTGTTTGTAGATAAGGACATCAAGATATGACAACAACAGCATCACATCAATCAACATCATGAACAGTAGCTGAAGAGAGCATACCAAATACAACGAATGCAAGAGGAGGGTTATTGACAACACGGAGGCGGAACAAGGTTGCAAGCTCAAGCAGGTCCATTGATGATGAAAGCAACATTGGAGACTCTGGTTATGAGGTGACGGCGCGAAATGAAGATCATGCAAAGGCAGAGAATGGAACAAAGAAGGAGTTGCATGCGCTGAAGAAGCAACTCAGGAAGAACATGAAGTTGCACAGACAGACGAATGATTTGCAGCAAGAATAGGAACAACAGTGAGCGCAACATGCACTCACGGATGAAACTACGCCCGTACAAGTTAAAGATCCATCCCAACCGCTGACACGAAGCAGACATGATGAGCAGTGTTGTTGATCGCAGGCAAGGGATTCAGCATCATGCATGACATTAAGCACACGCATGCAATCCAACCCATTCAACAAACTCACCAAGGCGAAAACAAGAAGCAATTCCAACTGGGGTTGAACATGTACTTCAGTAAGTTGATGCACATGACCACTAGCACACACTTGAAGATAAGCACAGACACTATGCATCAGTGTGTTGTTGGTTCATTTGCACCTAAGAAGACCATGCGCATGTTAGCAGACGAGTTGGATGAAGGAGCCGAACCAATGCATCGGTTGCAACGGAGGAAAGAGTTCGCTTCAGCAAGATTTCACCATGAGGTGCATGCACACCATCACAGATGTCCAAGCTCGGCATCAGCTCACCACCTTCACCATCACAAGCATGTCAAAGAGTTGGTCTCATCATAGCGGACCAAGAGTCAGTGATGTCTTGCAAGGCTTGCTCAAGCCATGTTGTCTCACATGAGTACATGTGCATTGTAATGTTGAGTCGTGTCAAGTGTAAGTCAAGTGTCAATAGTTGGATGTAATAGTCATAGAGTAGGCAAAGAGTCATGAGGGTAGTTGAATTGTTACAAAGGGGAATGTCAAGGGCCACCCCACCCTTTTCTATAAATAGTCCCTCATAACTCATTGTAAAGGATTTTGGTCAGCCAAGCTTCTACCAAGACTGTCTTGAAGAAAGCTTGGAAAGTATTGTAATGCGCCTTGGCTTTTCCACTGCATAGAGCTAGTACATCTCTTTGGAGGAGCAGGCAGATGTGGTTGTAACGTTCCATTGTTGGGGCTAACAGGTTTACATGGATGTATTGTATGATTGTGACTTACAGTTCTTTATATAATAAGAGCTAGCACATTTTCATGCCTATGTTGTTATTGTAGTTGGACTGCTCCGGTTTCCTTAATGATATATGTTGTTTAACTTACATATCTGTGTATGAACTGATTTGTATGCAATTATATGAATCTTGTTGTTAATGTGTTGTATATGTTGTTAATGTTGTCACCATCTGTGTCGACTGCGCTGCCGGACATCAAACCTTTGACATGAACCTTGCTGTAACAACTATCGCACTCGTCTCTGACTGATCTGTGAGTGTTGTACGTATTATCTTACCTTGTATGATGTGACTGCCGCATTCGAGTGGATTGCTACACTGGAATTTGTGCATGTCCATTCGTGTTGTATGTTCCTAGCCGAGTTGGGACTGATCCCTTTCAACCTGGAACTCACCTTCACCTTCACCTCCCATACACCTTACTTGACTCACTGCATCAGTCACACCCTTGCTACTGATAGAGTTATCTTACTTGCCTTTGTGCGACATCGCGGTCAAGGCATTACCTTACGACCCACTGCTGGGACTCCTACACCAAACGGTCTGAGGTCTAATTGGGACTTCTTACCGTGGAGATCCCCTTGACATGTTGGCGGGTCTAGCACCGTCAACAGAGTCCAAGAAAATGCATTTTTCTTCAATAATGGTGTTAGAGGTGCCATTATTCTCCCATAATTCTTAACAAAATTGGGATAATACCCTGTCAACTCAAGAAATCCTCGAAGATGCTTTATGGTTGTGGGGATTTTTCATTCCTTAATGACTTTAATTTTTTTAGGGTCTACCTTAACACCCTCATGAGATACAATATGACCCAAATATTCCACCTCTTATACTCGAAAGAAACATTTGGATGTTTTTGCATATAATTTTTTCTCCTCCAATAGTTTGAGCACCCTGTAAACATGTTGAAAATTATCCTTCCAAGACTTGTTGTAGATTAGTATATCATCAAAAAATATTAACACAAATTTTCTAAGGAAGGGTTTGAAAATGGAATTCATCAAACCTTGAAATGTGGAAGGTGCATTAGTAAGGCCAAAAGGAATGACCAAAAATTCATAATGACCCTCATGAGTTCTGAATGTTGTTTTTGGAATGTCTTCGGTCTTCATTCTAATTTGATGATATCTTGAACGAAGATCCAGCTTGGTGAAGTAAATTGCTCCATGTAATTCATCAATGACAGGAATGAGAAATTTATATTTAATAGTGAGCTTGTTCATCTCCCTATAATCTGGACACATACGCCATGATCCATCCTTCTTGTGCACCAATACTAATGGAGCAGAGAAAGAACTTTCACTAGGTTGAATTATACCAGCCTCTAGCATTTCTGTAACCATATGTTCAATTACACTCTTTTGGGCATAAAGATATCTATAAGCCCTAATGTTTGAAGGAACATTTCCTGGAATCAAATGAATAGCATGATCATGATCACGAATAGGTGGGAGGTCTTTGGGAGTCTCAAACACCTTCAAATGATTGTCCAAGACTTTTTGGAGATCTTGAGAAATATATGATTTCGATTTTTGAACCTCTAGAGAGCATAATTGTGCAATTACGCCCCGTTTTTCTTTCTTCAGGAGATTTGTCATGCCATTAGAGCTGATTATATTTCCTGGTTTCCCTGCGATACCCCTTAATTCAACTTCTTTTCCTTCCCAAAAAAAAATTCAAGAAAATTTCTTGAAAATTGAAATCTATCATCCCAAAGATTGTAACCATTGGACTCCTAGTACAACATCAGCACCGCCCATTGGAATGGAAAGCATTAGAATATTGAATACATATTCCCTCGTGGTTAGCTTGATATTATGGCACTTTCCCGAGCAATTTATAATTCCTCCATTTGCAACCGTCACTTGACACTCTAGTGTTGGATATAGGAAGCAATTCAATTCCTTGGTTATCTTACAATGAATAAAATTATGGGTACTACCCGAATCAATCAACACTATTACCTTTTTCTTCTTTATATATCCTTCTATCTTGAGAGTTTGAGGAGTGGTAATCCTTGCCAATGCATTACAAGATATGGTCGGATTCATTTCTTCTTTATCTGGGGTTGGTTCCTGGTGTATATCCTCTTCTTTTGATGTTTCTTGTTCCTTTTCTTTCTCCTCTTCACAATCTATGTAAAATAATTTCTTCTCAGCGCACTTATGAGCTTAGTGTATTTTCTATCACAATCGTAACAAAGTCCTTTCACTTTTTTTTTCCTCCAATCGTTGTGGTGTCAACCTTGTAGGTTGTGGAAGATTAGGAGCAACAACACTTCCATCTTTATAATTGTGAGTGGTAAAATTCCTTGTTTCCATAATTTTGTTTTCAACTTTTCTTTCCACCCTTAATGCCTTCTCCAATGAATCAGGTTCCCAAACGTGAACCTCATATTGGATGTTATCTTTTAAAGTCCCTATGAACGCATCAATCCTATGCTCCTCTGGAATATCAGTTACCCTAATATTCAATTTTTGGAAGTCTTAAGTGTGCTTCGCCATTGAACCTTTTTGTTTGAGATTTATCAATTGGCTAAAGAAGGTGTTTCTCTTTGTATATTCATAATGTGTTATCATTTCCTCCGTAAAAATTGACTAGGTGACAAGTGGTTTATGAGAACAAAGCCATCTATACCATACAAACTGATTGGGTTCTAAATATAAAGATGCAATATGTACCTTTTGTGAGGGTTTCACATCCTGTAGATCAAAATATTGCTCCATCTGTAGTATCCATGTTACCAGATCCTTTCCATCAAACTTCCTCATATCTATATTTAGAATGTGGTGGTTCGTAAACCCCACATTGGATATTGGAGTCTCTAAAATCATAATTCATATTCCTTTTGTCCTCATCATGATTTTCATGGATTACCTTGTCACCACTGGGAAGCCTTTCTTACAACAACTTTGTCAACCCTTCCAACTTGACATTCATCGCATCCATGTCTACTTTAAAAAACTCCATGTTTCTTTTGATACCATTCATGTCCCCTTTTAATCCATCCATTTCATATTTGGTTGCTCTTTGTGAGAGCGAAATTTGTGGCACTTGGTCCCGTAACTATGATATATCATGTTCCAATTCTTATTCTTCATGCGTCATAGTAGAGATTTCTTAGGGCTTAATGGGTGTAGAATTATTTTGTTTGGGAGGAATTTTAGAACCAATCACTGATATTTATGCTTCAATATGCCCTCTAAATCCCTTAAAACTGATTTTTCAAACAAAAGTTATGCAAAATTAAAAAATACACACTTTTTTCTTGTTTTTTAGGAGCTCGATTTTGAAACTGTTGTATCTCTATGATTTCGGATCTCCAACATCTGAAATTTGGTCTTGTGGTATCCCTCTGAGTATTCTTTCCAATGCCACAACTCAAACCAAATTTGGATTCTTCAAGATAATGTTATGACCAATCTCCCATGATGACCTGATTATGGACTGGTTCAGTAGATCAAACTTGTACGGAGTGCCATATGTCATTGTTGCGACCTTTGAACCTGTTGGAATAAATCTAATTGCTAAAGAAAATAAGCTGTTTCAACTAGAAAGTAAATAATCTCAATAGAAATTAGATATTCCATAAACCCTAGCATGAAATGAACTTGGAAAAAGGAAATAAACTATTCTACTTGTAAAATGAAATGACTGCACTCTTAAAAATCCAATTCTACTTGAAGGAAAGTATTGTTCAAAAGAAAATAAATTCAAAAGGAAATCACTCTAAAAAAACAAAAAGTTACAACAAAACCTTGGCAATCTATACCTGTGGAAACTCTCATATTGTAAAAGTGGGTACTAAACTAAAAATAGAGTATAATAAAGTTAATTAATACTAGAGTCTTGTCCTATCTCTTTGATGCAATCAATAAAACCAAAAACTAAACATTCATTTAGATTTAATTATGCTAAAACAATTACTTAATTAGAGAAACAAGATGATCATCTTACACAAGTAAATGTCCTCAGAAACATTGTTAACAAATTTCCTAATTCATGAAATCATCACTATAAATTAGTACACCTAATTACTCGAAAAAGCTAAAAAAAAAAAATTAATTATAAATAACTAAATCTTAGTCAATTACAACATTTCTTCGCTAAAGAGGGGGCCTAGCTCCTTGGACGAGGTACAAGGAGGAACAAACAATAACTACACCAACTAAATCTACATAGGCACAAAGTTTTAACAACTTCTATGTTACATAAAAATATGATTCAATGTATGAAAATAGGGTTACAATGTGAACTTGAGAGATGTGGTTTTTTATACATTTTTCTAATTGTTTTACCTTACCATGATGTTATAGAAACAACCTTGAGAATATGATTTCCCGGGTGTTTTATTGATGTGCATGTGCCTACCACATTTTTTATACATGCCTATAAGACTAGTTGGGATAAAAACAATTGTCTCAATCCTGCTTTTGCCTATTCCAATCACATTTTCCATGTCTATAAACCTAGCACACACCTTGATTACAAAGTGACACCCAAAATTATTAGGTTGTATACCTTCTCTTGCATTTGATGATACAACTTAATGGTTTCCTCATCCAACCCAATATTGCCATATTCTCTAGTCAACATATTCCATCGTACAACATTTCGTTTCCACATTTTGTCAAACAGTTGGTGTGAACCATGTTGATTGCCAAAATCAATAATGGGAACAAGTTTGGTTTCAAAAAGATATGGTTTAGTTAAAAAAAATCTCCAAGAGAGAAGGCATGGACTTGTTTGAGTTCGACTAGGTTCGTGAATGCCAAAAAGTGACAAGCACAACTACCTGCCATAGTTTCAGTGCAGCCACCATAGTTTCAACGCGGGAGTTAATGACGTAGCTTCTGAAGTCCCCTTAGATTTTGTACTCTGAAAGCTTCATAAAGACCATGAAAGAGCACATATGAAGATATATCTGAATGTTGGTGAAATTGTAAATGAAAATTAGTGGATTTGAGAGGAATCTGTGGATTTCTTAAAGTTCATGCAGTCTAACTAATAGATTAAATGGTTTTTTTTTCAATACATTTTCTAATTAATTTTAGTAAATTTAATTAGATTTTAAAAATCAAAATTTAAAATTTGAGTATTTCAGTTTTTTAAGTTACCGAATTTATTTACGCATTCAAAAATGAATTTTAAATAATAAAAAATTGCAATCAGCTAAAACCTAATTAAATATATATATATATATATATATATATATATATATTTAATCTTATTAATTATAGGAGTAATCTACGGAGGCGGAGGAATTGCCCGATAGCTAAAAGTGGTCGGAATCCGGGCAAAAGAATTTCAAAAATCTTGTAGAGGCAGTGTTTGAATCATGTTTTTGATGGTGGAAATGGATTCAGCACCATCAAAAAGGCCTAGGACACCTAAAATTTTGAATTTTAACAATTGTAACTTGGATTTATAAAAATCTTTGCCAGATTCTCTCAAAATATAACCAGAATTTCCCATAATTTCCAGGGCAAAAAAACAGTCTTGTTAAACTGCAACTTAATTTTACATCATTGAAATTCATATGTTGCCACATGTTTGTGCATAACTTAAAAATAAAAATAAAAAATAAGAAAGTTAGAATATAAGAAAATACAGATAGTAAATGTTAGTATTGTTATTTAGAAATTAATAAGGTGTGTTACCCTCCTATGTGAGGAGATATTAAATTCAATATGGGGAGATATTATATTTTAATATTATTATAAATGATATTAAAAAATAAATAATTATATAAGCATATTAATATGTTATAATATTTAGTTTAGAGTGCATTCAAATTTCTTATTAGCTAATTGATTAAAAAAAATGTTATATTATTTTAAAACATAAATTAATTTATATTTATTTAAATTTGAATTTATTAAAAATTTAGAGCAATTTAATATTTTAATGTGTAAATTTTTTAATAAATGACATGAAAATAAATAGAAAATTTAAACAATTTATTTATGTAGATATTTGATTCGGGTACGAGATTGATTTGATTGGTTAGTTTTACATAGAGGTTACGTAGGAAAGCAAGCAAGTCACTTTGGAACTAATCAATTACAATGTCAATATTGGAATAAGGATCATGGTATATTGGAGTTTATTTATCATTGCAAAGTAATATTCATAACCAATGTGGAATAGGAGGAAGGAGATTGTAAAGTCATTTTTTTACATAACTTGACCCAAGACACCTTATGGATTTAGTTTGGTTAGCCTCACATAGAAGTCATATAAGAAAGCAAGCAAGCGGAGTTACCTTACAATCACTTAATCGCTATGCCATTATTGGAATAAGGATCTTGGTATATTGGAGTTTATTTATTCATACAAAGTAATATTCGCAAACAATTTGGAATAGGAGGGAAGGAGACTTTATAGTAATTTTTCATGTAAATATACCCAAAACACCTAGCTAGTGCAAGGAGGCGAGGAGACCATTACCAACACTTGAAGTTAAACTCAAGACCTCCCAAAATACATACATAGATACATACATGACATACAAAGGATGGAGAAAGAGGTTAAGAAAGGAAGCATAATGGGGGGACATTACTTTTATAGATACCCCCATTCACCCACTAACCAATCAACCATTATGCAACCGGGGCGGGGGGTCGGGGGGATGTTGTATCTTTGTAGACAGTTTTAGGCTTGGGAATTGTGTCAAAGCATCTAAGTAAGGGTTTTAATTGAATTGGATGACCAATGCCTTAAACCATTAACACTTGTATAATCCAAAAACTCCTGAGAAATTCAAAGGGCTGATTTTCATTCATAACAACATATACTCTAATAACTTTTTAGCGAATAAATAATGTTTATATAATGAATATAGATTATTAAATATAAATTATAAGAGGAGATATAGTTTACAAAATGACCTTTATGTTTAATAATAAATAAGAAATTATTATTTTATATATAATAATTCGATATAAATATATGATATTCCAATAATAGTAAGTGAGTTTAAGTTAGTTATATTTTTTGGATATTCTATTATTAATAAACATGTACTTTAATTATGGTATTTACCTAATGTAACTAAATAATAAAGTTTTAACTAGAATACTATTTTAATAATATTGGAATTTTAAATAAGCATAAATTATTAATTTTATGGGCCAATTTGATTAAATAATTAATAAAAATAATATATTAGAGTTTACCTTTGGACCATTAGCTTTAAACAATTATTATTATATTAATACACAATTTACCTAATGTAACATAATTTCTTAGAATAATAATATTTGAATACTATTTATTAAAATAACATTGGAATGATATTATATATAGATTATTATACATGACCTTTATATTTAAAAATGATTATTTAGATTAACAAAGGAACTCTCTTAGTATATAATAATAGGTTTTATGTTTTAGCGGTTTCTAAGAATATTAATAAAATAATTAGTGGTTTGACTAAGACCTTTGGTCAAAATTAGTCGTTGGCATTATAGCCGTTGGAGTCTCTGCACACTCTATTTAATCAAGCTAAGCCGGATTGGTTCTTCAACTTGTCCTGACGATGAACCACACTGGTTGGTTCGAAACGCGTCGACAAAAGATTGGTTATGTGATTTTGCCGAAGATTATCTAAACAACATATACTCTTTGAATTTATTTTGAAAGTGGAAAAGGGAGAAGATATATGACAATCAAACATTCATACTTAATTCACCAGATATAGTATATGCATGCAGAAGAATTCTACAACCAAACAAATATATATTCAAGAGATGACAAAAGACAACAATTTAAAGGTGTAGAGGAACTAATTCAAACAGACTGTTCAATTAGCTAATCTCCATAAAGATGATAGCTTTGCAGTGGACTGTCAAGGAAGTTAACACTTAACTTAGCCTTACCCTAACTCCTATGTTACCTTGAATATATGATGAAAAACAGAGATGAATAACCAGAACAATTCACATGAACACAAATGTTGTTAAGATTGAAGTCATAATCCTTTGATTATCTTCAAACACTTTCAGAAGAGTACAATAATGTATCTGGATTATCAAAACGGTTCAACCATTCTTACTTCGAATTACAAAATATTTATCGAGTGCAATTCAAAAATATCTAATCTAATACAATCCTTTACAAAATAAAATCTTATCCAAAATGATCTGGATATATCAAATTAATACAATATAAAAACAGACTTTATGAAACTAATTTGCATAATCAACACTCTATTTGAGGGTGTTGTTTGTAACTGCTTCCTGAAAACCTTTTTCTGCTCTTTGTGCTCCTTCGGTGGTAGTTAATTATTTGCATAAAATAAATTTAAACCAAATTTTTGCGCCGATTCAAATTTTAAAAGTGACATTTGAATTTGCTTGCTTATTACAAAGTGCAGAAAATAATTTTTAACTATTTTTTTTTTAAATAAACTTATGCATTTAAAATAATCAAATGCACAGGCAAAATTGAGTTACAACATCAACTCCATCTGGGGATTGCTTCCCCCTGCAGGATGCAGAGAACATGCAGATCCATGTGCCTTCTCCTTGGGCTATGGAGTCTTTGCTGTGAAAAATCACACTTGCTCTGGAAATGTAAACAAAATCGGATATATACAATGTTGGTGATGAAAAACTTACTCAGTATTGAATGTAATGTTTTAAATATTTCCCATTGATTGGCAATGAGAAATATTCTCCTTCCAAATTCCAAAGAATGAAGGTATTATTGCCTTTGACTTCTGCAATGTTGAAAGGTCCCAACCAAAGGTTGTCAAACTTTCCATGCTTTCCTTTTTCTTCTCTTCTTGCATCCCATCTGAGAACTAAGTCACCTTGTCTGAAATCCCTCTCTCTAGCTTTTCTGTCAAACAAACTTTTCATCTTGTCCTGATATTGTAGAAGTTTGTGTTGAACTTCTTCCCTGTCCTGATTCAGCTCAATAATTTGATTTATCCTTCTTGAAAAATCATTAGTCTCTTCATATGAATCTTGCAAAAAATTCATGTCTGGAAATGAAAACTGAGTAGGGAAAACAAATTATATTCCATAAACAAGATGAAAATTAGATTTACCAATAGACCTTTTAGGTGAAACTTTGTTTGCCCATATTGCATATTTCAAATGATTGTCCCAATTTCTTTTATGATTTGCTAACACCTTCTTGATGACTTTGATTAGACTTTTGTTTGATGATTTTGCTAGCCCATTCCCTTGTGGATAATAAGGTGTAGAGTGATGTAAAGCAATCTGATATTTTTGACAAAATTCAATCATCTTAATGCTACTAAAAGCTTGAGCATTATCTGTAACTATTTGTCTTGGATAGCCAAATCTAGACAAAATGTTTTCTTCAATAAATTTCATAACTATTACATTTGTTGCATTCCTTAGGAATATCTTCTACCCACTTTGTGAAGTAATTAGTTGTTGTAAGTATCCATTTGTGTTGATTACTTGAAGAAGGAACTATTTCACCGATGAAATCTAATCCCCACTGCAAGAAAGGAGCTTCCACTAAAACTGGAACAAGAGGGAGTGTTGCTAACCTCTGTTTTCCTACAAAAATCTGACAAGGAATACAACTTCTCACCTTTGATCCAACTTATGCAAACAACTTTGGCCAGTAGAATCCTGCTCTGAGTAGTTTATGTGTTGTTGTTTTCCAAGCATAATGACCTCCACATACTCCTTCATGAAACTGTTCAATCACCCCTTCTGTTTCACTTTCAGTTAAACACAATAAAAAAATATTTAATGGATCTTTCCAATATAGGTTTGCATTGACTATACAATATTTCATGGCTCTAAACTTGAGAGATCTACATTGGTTCCTTGTTAATTGAACAAGGTATTCAAAATCACGTAGAAAATGTACAATATATTTATACCATTCTAACAATATAAACTTTTCATCAATATGAAAAGGAAGTGGCATTGAATTGGAAGAAGGTTCTTGTGGATACTTATCCTCTGAAACATAAGAAGGTTCTTGTGGATTTTTCTCCTCTGAAACCTGCATTATTGAATTGATGCCCAAAATTTTGCAGTGTGATTCGCCAACAACTTAGCTAGACCCTGTCCTTTCACCAACTTTGTAGATTTGATATCTAAATCAAACTCTAGGATCTTAGCAATCCATCTCCCCCTCTTTCCATTTGTATCAGGTTGAGTTAACATTGTCTTTACTGCATTATTAGGCACATAAGAAATTATGGGAGAATGCAGGATATAAATTCTAAAAGCTTTCAAAGCTTGTACCAAAGCATAAGCTTGTTTTTTTATTATGTCATATTTCATTTATGCATCCCTCATGACTTTTCTAAAGAAAGAAATTGGTTGCTCATGTTGATCTTCATTTCTCTACAATAAAACTGCTTCTATTGTGGTATCTGAATCAAAGGAGAAAATACTGAAAAGTTTTGAATAATAAGGACTGACAAGGACTAGTGCTTCAGAAATTGCTTTTTTGATCTCGGAGAAAAATAATTTAGCTTGTGTGGTCTATTTTACTTCATTGTCTTTCTTGAGCATATTAGTAATGTCTTTAACAGTTTCAACATAATTAGGTATATACCTTCTTAAAAAAAAATCTTCCCTAGGAATGACTGCATTTATTTCTTATCAATGGGCAGATTGATTACCTGAATTGTTGAAACTCTTTTAGGGTCAATTGTAAATCGTTCTTTTGACATAATATGTCCTAAAAATTTCCCTTCCCTCATGACAAATAGTGATTTTTTAGGATTAAGAGAAATCCCAAACTTTCTACATCTCTGAAAGACTTTCCTTAAATGTTTGATATGTTTTGCATCAGACTCTAAAAATATTGTCAAATAATCAAGGTAAATGACTATGAATTTGTTTATCTTACCAACAAATTCCAAATCCATGGCTCTCTGAAATGTTGCTCCAGCATTAATCAAACCAAACGGCATTTTGGCATACTTGAAAGTTCCCCAAGGGGTAGTGAAAGTTGTCTTTTCCATGTCTTCTTCGCTGGCCAAAATTTGATTGTATCTAGAATAACAATCTAACATTGAAATCTTGTCAGAACTTGTTACACTTTGAAGCAATTGATCCATCTTTGAAAGTGGATAATTGTCTTTCAATGACAATTTATTCAGGTTTCTAAAATCAACACATAGTCTTATTTCTCCATTCTTCTTCCTAATAGACACTAAGTTAGCTATCCATTCAAAATATATTAGAGGAATAATAATTTTTGCATCTAACAACTTCTTTACCTCTTTCTCGATAATGGGCAACAAAATTGGATTAATCCTTCTCATTTTTTGTTGAAATGGCTTAGCTCTTGGTTTCAAAGGAATTTTATGTTCAATGATGGTTGTATCATAAGTTTTCAGATCTTCATAAGCCCATGTGAATACATCTTTGTATTCTTTGAACAAGTTGACATATTTTTCTTTAATATCATGAGGCAAAATTGCTAATATTTTGACATTCTTTATTTCTTCTGCAATCCCAATATTGCAATCCTATATATCTTCTTGTTGTGAACTTAACAGTGTAGATTTTGGTACTTCATTTTGATCAAACAATTTTTCAAGAGGGACTAATCCCTTTGGAATATGATTGTTAGGTAACTGGATGATATCATGATCAACTATTTTTTATTTAAAATTCATATCTGACTCATCAACATTTTCTTTTACTTCATCATTATTTTCTTCTTCAACATGTAAGGCATAAAATTCATCAATGGTCTGCAATTTTTTTCTTCAACTATTCATCATCTTCAAAGACTTTCTAGTGTCTTAAATTATCCAGAATAGAAGGTCTATACTTCACTTCAATCTGATATTGTAACTGTAAAGAATCTAGAATTTTGAAAGTACTTGCAGAAACTGCCAAGGAATCTGCATGAATATTATCTTCTCTTGGGATAGATGAAATATTAAAAGCTTGAAAATAATTTTCCATACAATCCCATACTTCATTTATGTAAGCTTTGAGTCTAGGATGTTTTGTTTGACAGAGATTTCTGACCTGTTTCACTATCAATTCTGAATCACCAAATACTGCTAGATTTTGCACTTTCAAATTTTTAGCCAACTCTAATCCCAAAATTAAAGCCTCATATTCTGCCACATTATTAGTGACTTCAAAATCTAACTTAAAGGATTGAGTAATGTTTTTTCTTTTCTGGTGAAATCAAAACAATTCCTGCCCCAACTCCATCTTTAGAAAAAGCTCCATCAAAATACATTTTCCAAACATCATTGTCTGAGGCTTGAGGAACATTTATGGTGTCTTCAATTCTATTTTGTGGATTACACTGATCATTTGTAGCCAAAATAAAACACCCTAGATCTTGATCAATAACATATATAGGATGATTTACTGCTTGATTAGCTTTGCAGACAATGTGTATAAATCTGACTTCCCTATATAGCCTTAAATGTTCACCTCCATACACAGGAATGGTAGCATAAGACATATCCATTTGTAAGCTTCCTCCAAGCTTAGCACAACAAGATCTTGATAATAACATACCAAACTTAGGAGGGATGTCTGTGACTACTATATCCATTACTATGCTTTTGACAGGAATTTGAGCAAGGGTAACAACTAAATCTTTGATTAACCCCAAGCATGGTACTTTCTTTGAATCAAATGTATACAAGTCATGATAGGGTCTTGTAATTTGCAATTGAAGCTGGTCCATAATAACTTTAGGCATCAAATTATGAGAAGCACCAGAATCTAGCAGTTGTACAACAAAAAATCATGAACCTTTAATGTAACATAGAAAGGTGGCACACTTTCATCTATCATGTCTGAACTAGGCCCAAAAACTACTAAAGGCTTCTCATCCTATAGGCTAATCACATCTCCTTCAACATCTACACTTGAAGACTGTATCCATTTAGAAACCTGCTGCTTATAACCTGGATTCCTTGAAAGTTCAGATAAGGGAATTGGAATTTTTACCCTTTCTAATTCTCTTTCTACATTGAAAACAATAGGGACAACCTTTTCTGTAGTAGACTGATCTTGTGGCTGACTTTGGGGTGGAACAGATGAAGTTTCTACAACTTTCTCTTGTGGGATATCAAAAGTAACCTTTTTTGCAGGTCTACCATGACCTTGTCTAGGTCTCAAATCATATCTTTTATTTAACTCGGCAATCAGAAATTCGGAAAAAACTTGGTATTTTGACACTTCAACAAATGGTTTATTCTGAAAAGGATGATGAATTTGATTGATAGGGACAATAGCATTTTTAGTAGGCTGGTCATAAAAATAATTGATATCATTGGTCACAACTGGTATAATTTCTTCAGGCTCTTGATCATCAATCATTAATGGAGGGTTGAATTTACTGGTCATTATCTAGTCTTTCTCTCTGCAAAATATGTGGTTGAAAAGGTCTCTTGTATTGTGTTTGAAGTCTATTTACATTCTATTGAACCATTCTCGGTTGAGTTTCCATTCTTGAAATTCGAGTAGACAAAATTATTATTGATGAAGTTATCTCATCAATTTTGTGTTCCTCTTCTTTATTCTTTGATGATGAACCACTTTCTTCTTTAGCTTTCATTTTCCTTTCGGCTTTTTCTGCCTTGGCTTTCAATTTATCAAATGATGACCTATTAGCTTCTACCTCAATTGCATTGGTCTGCATATCCGCTAAGGTTTCAGATTTTCTTTCTCTGTGCATTACAACAAGGTCATCATCAAAACCTTTAGAAAATCTAACATTCGTTGTAGTGACTGGAGGTTTACAATCTAGTGGCATCTTATTGTAAATCTTATTAAACCTTTTCATAAATTCAATAACACGTTCACTAGGATTCCTCTTCAAATCTTCAAATTCTGTAAAGTAATACACAATATCTTTTTTATTTCCCCATTGATTTTTGAAGATATTTGTTAATCCAATCCATGAATTTATAGAGTTTGCTTGTAACTGCCTGAACCATATTCTAACATTTCCCTATAATGATTGGACAAATAGTCTCGTATAGGCATCTTCATGTTCAATGTTCATATTGTCTGCAAAATCAAGGAATGCAGCCAAATGATCTTCTGCAAATGGTCATGTTTCTCCATTAAACTTGGGCAAATGTTTCAAATATCCTTCAAGAAAATCATGAAGTTGATTTGTTGGTGGAAGTATTAATGTTGTATACCGAGCTGTCACAATTGGTCTAAATCTAGCCATCTGTGGTTGTGGTAATATTCTCTGTTTAGGAGATACAACTTTGCTAGAAGATGGTTGATGTGGAATTGTAGGCTTTTTCAAGAAATTGAGGATGAAAAACTAGCTTTTGGACTTCAGGGATGATTTTTTCTTGATCTTCAAAGGCTAGAGGATTCGTATAAATATTAAGTCCCTCTTCATGCTTGGCAGAAGTAGAAGGATAAGTATGTATAACAGAGGAAATAAAACCACCAGGTTTCAATTCAGGAAATTCAATTTCAAACTCTGCTTCAGTATCAGATGCTTATGAAAAGGAGGCAGGAAGCTCAGAGGATTCAAGCTGATGAACCAATAAAGTGGATTGAAGATCTACTTCTTTAGAGAGGAGTTTTAAAACTTTAGGTGATCCAGATTTAAACAGAAACGCAGCAAATGACATATATAACCATAAATACAGAGATGCAGCGAAAATAACACTTCATTTCATTAATATCAAATACTAAAATATGCTTACAAACATAATGGAAATAAGATTAGCTCGGGCGATGGTAGCTTATCTCTGAGAAGAGATGTGGCGGCAACATGCCTCTAAACTAAGTTACAACGAGGCTCAAGGGTCTTTTTATTATTGAACAATAAGAGAAAACACTAAACAACCAAAACCCTAACCCAAGGAGATGTAACACTAAGATTTTATGGGCCCCATTGGGGTTAGTTGGGCAACCAACTTCTCGAGGTCATAACTTGGTCATATTATCTCTGTTTGACGCATACGATACCTCGTTGGAAATATCTCTCCAAGGACTACAAATTTTGATAAGACTTCCATAGTAACATTAATGCCATTTTCCCAAAAAAAAATGTTGTTTAGGGCCTCAAAACGGCTCCGGAAGTTCAGGACCCAAAAAACTGCCAAAAATAGTAAATTGTGCTACAATTAAGGAAACTGAAAAACTGAAAGAGACAGTGGTGGGGGTCCAAGTGGGATAGGTAGGTGGCCACCAACATCCACCTGGATCATTCCTCCCCCCTTAGGAAGAAATGGTCCCCATTGTGTTGAGTGCCTCCATGAGATGGGGAAACTTCTGCTGAACTTGGTCCCTGGTGAGATGTTTTGCAATCTCTGATGTGTCTAGTAATGGTGGGAAGCATGGTCGAGGGCGGTCCACATTGAACACTCAGTGCAAGCCAAGGAATGGGGGAATGTTGTGCTCCAAAGCATTGTTTCCCACAGCCTTGGTAATGGTGTAAGGACCATATCGGAGTGGTTTGAGCTTCCGATGGGCTCTTGTAAGACGTTCTTTCTGCAAATGCAACTAGACTTTGTCGCCCACCTGAAACTTGTGTGGCATTCGATGTTTATCATGTCGTTGCTTATACTTGGCATTTTCCACAATGGAGCAACGATATATCGGCCCATCGGGTAGAGGTGCTCCAGGAGTCAGATCGAACGAATGCTTGACCTGACAGTGCAGCGGTACCCCCGTGGGTGAGGAGAAGATGTCCCTGTATTATTTCATGACCGTATCCACCTGCTTTTGCTGTGTGGAGGAACCCTTCTCGGGTTCCATGAATGTGGCTATGATCTTCCCCTTACTTTGAGAGTGAACCAAAAAGAAAATAAATTTCCTAGTCTGGGAGATGATCTTATTGCATTTCTTAGAAGAGATCAAAGACATGGCGGTAGGTGGGGCTATCTCTGGTATCATGTATAACGTATTACCCAAAGAAATAATCACAGAGCGAGGTCCAGACTCATATACAACATGTTGCTTCCACAAGTATGGTTGTCCTAATAATACATCACAAATGTTGAGAGGAGCAACATCACACAATACCTCATCTGTGAAGGGCTTGATGTTGTAGGGAAGGCGACACTGCTGGCTGACTCGGAGATCTCGTCCTTGGTGAAGCCACTCAATGTTGTACGGTTGCGGGTGTGGTATGGTTAGTAGGCCCAACCGCTTCATGGCTTATGCTAAAATGAGGTTCTTTTGGCTGCCACTGTCGACAATGAATTGCAGCGGCGAACCCTTAACCCACATCTATGAGTGGAAAAAACGCTCCCCCTCCTTTAGATCTTCAGTCTCATTCTTATGGGTCTTGGCAGTGGCAACAATGGTGTTGGGCTCCGCATCAATAATCTGCTTCCCTTTTTCATTCCTCTTATTGGGTTCTGACTTAGAGTCGAAACATGCATCTGATTCTGAAGCCTTCGACTCGGCCACTAGTGACTGCTTGGTCCGACACTCATTTGTGTTGTGAGTGGGGCTCTTATGGAACTCACATCACTTTCATGTGTCCTTTTTTGACTTCATGGTGGTGTTCTCTTCTTGCAGCTTCGACAGGTTGTCTTGGGTCACCCCGCCTTGGCTTTGTCCTTTGTTCTTCGGATTCGCAGATCCAAAGTCGCGCTTCTTTTGTTTAAACTTTTGTTTGATCTTGACAGCGTATCGGTACGTTGTGCCAAGCGAGGAGATATCTAGGAACTCCATCTCGTCCTGGATGTACCTGTGTAGGTAGTCGTGGTATTTGAGTACCAAATGCCGCTCAGAATTCTTGATACCCAACTTTGTGAGAAGAGTATGAAAAATATTGGTAAACTCCGACACGTCTTGGTCCCTTCCCTGGTGCAGCGTGGTCCACTTTATGTATTTATCCTCATAGCTTCCAACAGGGTAGTACTGCTCCTTGATGACATCCCGAAATGAATTCCAAGTGGGTGTAGCTGAAAATAGTGAGGTCATACTTTCATCCTTCTGCTCACAGTAGGTTTCCCACCAGTGCTTGACGTGGGGGGCGACTTTGAGAAGTGCAAAAGTGATCTTTTCCTAGCTGGAAAAATCATGAACAGAAAAATATCCTTCTAGCAGATTTAACCATTTATCTACGGCATCCGCATCTATCTGACCCTCAAATATGGGAATGTCAAAGTTAACTTGTACCTTAAAGGGTGTGGCGCTTCCAGAGTAGTTGTTGGAAGTAGATGCGTCGCCCTTGGGTAGCTGCTGAAGGATTTGGGCAAAGTTATCCATCATCACATTCCTTTATCGCTCGAGGGCTTCTTCAAGAAATTTTTTGATATGATCTCCTGCCCCCTTGTCTTTCTTTTCATTCGCCATGGGAGGTCGTCAGGATTTGCGAGGTTGGTCTTGCAAAGGTTCGACTAGTTCAAGCCCTAACTCCTTATATCCTAACCTCATTGGGGACATGCAAAGAAAAACAGAGAAAGAGCAGACCACTTTGATACCACTGATCTAGATTTAAACAGGTACGCAACAAATAACAGATATAACCATAAATACAGAGATGCAACAAAAATAACACTTCATTTCATTAATATCAAATATTGAAATATGCTTACAAACAGAATGGAAATAAGACTAGATCGGACGATAGTAACTTATCTCTAAGAAGAGATGTGGCAGCTACATGCCTCTGAACTAAGTTACAATGAGGCTCAAGGGTCTTTTTATTATTGAACAACAAGAGAAAACCCTAAGCAAACAAAACCCTAACCCGAGGAGACGTAACACCAAGAGTTTATGGGCTTCGTTGGAGTTAGTTGGGCAGCCAATTTCCCAGGGCCGTAACTTGGTCATATTATCTTCGTTTGACGCATATGATACCTCGTTGGAAAGATATTTCCAAGGACTACAACTTGTGACATGATTTCTATAGTAATCACCAAAGCCATTTTGCCAAAAAAACATTGTTTAGAGCCTCAAAACGGCTCCAGAAGTTGAAGACCCGAAAAACTGCCAAAAATAGTAAATTGTGCTACAATTAAGGAAACTGAAAAACTGAAAGAGATAGTGGTGGGGGTCCAAGTGGGATATGCGGGTGGCCACCAACATCCACCTGGATCATTAGGTGGTAAATCTAATAATTCAACAGGAATATGTATTGGTTGAAATGACTCAGGCTGTGACACTACTTCATGTGGAAAAGAGGCAGAAGTAGAAGTGGATGCTTCTAGTCTACATCTAAGAGTTGTAATTCTCACAAGTCTCTCAGGATCTGATAATGGAGGGAAGAGTTGAGGATCTAAATGAGATCTAGTTTTCCTGCGTGGAGCCATATTTAACCAGTTGAGTCACCAGGTGAAAGATTTTAGCCTGCTAACCTCTTAGTCACCATTAAGAGGGAAGTCTTATCGTTGTCCTAGGGAAATGAATTTCAAACTTCGTTCCCTGACAACAGCGCCAATCTGATGTTGTATCTTTGTAGACAGTTCTAGGCTCGGGAACTGTGCCAAAGCATCTAAGTAAGGGTTTTAATTGAATTGGATGACCAATGCATTAAACCTTTAACACTGGTATAATCCAAAAACTCATGAGAAATTCAAAGGGTTGATTATCATTCATAACAACATATAATCTTTGAATTGGTTTTGAAAGTAGAAAAGGGAGAAGATATATGACAATTAATTTATTAAACATTCGTATTGAATACTTAATTCACCAGATATAGTAGATGCATGCAGAGGAATTCTACAGCCAAATAAATATATATTCAAGAGATGACAGAAGACAACAATTTAAAGGTGCAGATGAACTAATTCAAACATAATATTCAATTAGCTAATCTCCATAAAGATGATAACTTTGCAGTGGGCTATCAGGGAAATTAACACTTAACTTAGCCTTACCCTAACACCTATGTTAACTTGAATATATGATGAAAAACAAAGATGAATAACTAGAAAAAATCACATGAACACAAATGTTGTTAAGACTAAAGTCATAATTTTTTGATTATCTTCAAAAACTTTCAGAAGAGTACAATAATGTATCTGGATTATCATAGGGTTCAACCCTTCTTACTTCGAATTACAAAACATTTATAGAGTGTAATTCAAAAATATCTAATCTAATGCAATCTTTTACAAAATAAAATCTTATTCAAAATGATTTGGATATATCAAACTAATATAATATTAAAATAAACTTTCCGAAATTGATTTGCATAATCAACACTCTATGTGAGGGCATTGTTTATAACTGTTGCCTGAAAACCTGTTTCTGCTATTTGTGCTCCTTCGACAACAGTTAATTATTTGCATATAATAATAATTTAAACGAATTTTTTTACGCCGATTCAAATTTTAAAAGCGGCATTTGGATTTGCTCGCTTATTACAAAGTGCAGAAATTAAATTTTAACTAAAGTTTTTGAAAGAAACTTATGCATTTAAAAGAATCAAATGCACAAGTAAAATTGAGTTACAACAGGGGCATTACTTTTATAGATACTCCCATTCACCCACCAACCAATCAACCATTATGCTTAGTAAGGGGGGACATTACCTTTATGGATACCCTCATTATGCTTAGTTGGGGGGACATTACCTTTATGGATACCCCCATTATGCTTAGTTGGGGAGGAATTACCTTTATGGATACTCCCATTGAGATAAAGATCATGGTATGTTGAAAGATGGGAACATTAAGCAAGAAAACATTACCCCCTTATAACTAATTAACCATTATGCTACTATGTGGGTCACTACTTTTGTGGACACCCTTGTTGGTATATTGGAGTTTATATATTGACACAAATGTTTCCTCACAACCAAAGAAGGAGATTTTATAGTTTTAGAGGTTGAGGTGCTTTCCATTGTTTTTATTCCAACTATTGTTAGCATGTTCATATGCCATGTAGGGAGCGAAAGATCTAGGAAGCAAGCATAATGACCCCACGAACAAATTATGAGTGTATTTCATTGTTATTATTCTTATTTTTCATAAACACATGCACACAAGGCACACAAAAAAGGAAAGAAAATGTGAAGCAAGCAAGCATACTCGCCATACAACCAAAAACCAGATAAACAAGTATAATCACTATACAACCTATCAACTATTATACTAGTACAAAGACATTACTTGTATAAATATAAATATCTTTTATTAGTATAAAAATCATAATATATTAAAATGTATATATTATTAAAAATTAACTCTCATAAACAAATAAAATAAAGAAGCAAAACTTTCATATTTGTAAAATCCACCTCAAAATACAATAAAACCAAATTTATTTGATCCTATATACATTACACATATATATCATATAAAAGGAAAAAAATACTAAAAATACTAATTTCATAACAAATCAATGTATATAATATTAATAAAGATCATTATCTTTATATTTCTATTAAACACTAGAAATACCAATTTAATAACAAATAAATTTATATAATATTAATAAATAACATCATTAAAAAGCATATATCATCGCAAACAGTTCATCATATCATTTATAGTGTATTTTTCAAAACAATTTTAAATAACATAAATGTTGTACTCAATTTTTTTAGAATGATTGTTATATTTTTTTATATTATATATAATATTTAGAAAACTAATATAATTATATAAATTAAATGATTAGGAGAAGTAGATAGGGATCCATTTTTAATAAACATCAAAATACTTCATAATATATATATCACATTACTAAAATTACTAAAATTATAAAAATTAACTAAATTATGATTTTATTTTAAATTGTTATTATTATTAATAATTATAAAAAAATAAATATATGAACTAAACATATATACATATATATTCCACTTTATTATGAAGATTTTTTATTGGTAAATAAATTTTGTTATAATATTATGAGTAAATGACTTATCAATACTGTATGTCTACAAAATATAATTCATTTTGTATGAGATTTTTTTAATTAATTAATTTAATTAAAAAGGTAGAAAGAGCATAATTATTTTTTAAAATCTCAACATTTGTTTTGTGAAATATTTTTTGGAAGTTAAATCTATTCCATCCACTTAATAATTATTGATAATTAAATTAAAATTATAGAAATACTATGTAATAAATAGTAATATAAAAGCATTGTTACATTTTTATCTTAAAAATGATATAGTTTAATTAATCAATGTTTTTTATTTCATTTTTATCTATATTTTATACTTGATTTTATCTAAAATTAGATAAAGATTTTTTGGAATAGACTTTTTAAAATGATAAATTTGAAATTTTGTAATTTGTACAATTTAAATATCTAAAAAAAAGTTTTTTTTCAGAAAAAAAATTGCTAAATTTATTTATACATTCTAAACCATATTTAAAATAATTAGTAAAAAATTACAATTTTGGGGAAAACTTTTATCCCCTGAATTTAAATTAAAAAAAAAACCAAAATGTCCAATTACATTCATTATAATAATTTTCAAAATAATTAATAAAATAAATATTTTAAATTAGAATAAATTTAACTCATTTAAAATTTAAAAAATAAATAATGACTTACTAAATTCTTGTTACAATTTTATATCTACAGAAATTTTGATTTTGATAATATCTGAATACTTCGAGTAAAAACAAATCTACTCAATTAACAAGAAGAGACTTTGCCAACGAGTCTTACAGAAATGAAGAAATGAAGCTAATGTCCATGTCTGCGTGAACTTTGAAAATAAGGGCAACTTTAAAAGACGAATTAACATCAAATAGCATACACTAAACCTGAAAAAAACGAATAATATGTCTGGTGAAGGGAACAAGACATGCATTATATACGCTCTGCAAAGAGAAGGCACCCAATCACAGATTTCCTTCATTTGATTAAATACATTAATCAGCTAAAACAATTTTCAAGCTACTTTTGCTTTCCATGTTCCAAGAATTTACATCAATCACAATCCCAGCGTAGTAAGTCTGCACAGTTGTAGTGGGATGGCAGCAGGAGCCTGCTATCTCATCTTTCATAATGTGGCGTACACTACTGATTTTAGATATTAACAACCCCCCAGTGGATAGAATGATAACCTTCATATCTGCCAACAGAGTCTCCCAAAGCAAACTTCATTACTCGCGAGCAAACAACCTTAAACTTTTCCTCTGTGTTTTTACCCAAAGAACCATCAATGTAAAGTTTTATGATCTAAACACTACTGTATATGTTCATTAACCTCTGATTACTTAATGTTTGCATCTGATTACCACATAAAAAATTGCCCACAAAAGCCTACTTCTTCCTTTGAGCCAAATCTAGGAATGATGTAGCGTTGAAAGGAAGCAGGGTGCAACCATTTGGTTTCCACCACCATGCCAGGTCGGCCATTCACGGAACATATGCACGGGTCTTGTTTACGTATAAAGAACCTTTTGGGTTTCAGATCCATTTTCCTCTGAAAATATTATACCTAGCTGCGTCTATCTTTAGCTTGAAACCATTCTTCCATTCCCTTTAATCTTCAGAATTTCAGAACTTTTTTCTACGGGACCTTCTGTATGTACTCTACCACTGTCAATCAAAGAATAGTGATTGCTATAGTGATTAGTATTGGTCATTTTTGTAATTTGTACATGCAAGAACAATATGAAATCGCTGCATGGGCTTCAAGGCCGTCAAATATTGAGGAACAAAATGATTGTCGGGGCTGAGATGTGCCTGCAACTCTTTTGGTCAATGAAGAGCGTCCAATAAACAGGGCAATCACTAGAGCAAATGCAAGGAAGAAAACCAGAATCAATAGAGAGAACCAATGTAAAAGTAGCTTTGACATATCACAGTCAATGTCTAAAGTATCATTGTCTACCGAATAATATTGACAGAGCAATGTCAAAGATTTATTAAATTCGGTAATGAGAAGGCCACTGAGAGATCTGAGGAATAAAAAGCACCTTGGTCGTGTCACTGATTTTGAACCAATAGCAGCATTATACAATACTGAGCAAACACTGTCTATTTAAAGCCAGTGGGACCAACTTAACATAAAACCCCATTTTGTTGGAGATTTCAGGAAGTGAACTGTGTAATGTTTTTTTAATCTGTCCAACGTTTCGGTGAACTGTGGAAGTCTCCGATCACTTGTATAACTCCATTTTGAAAACCTGGTGCTCTTTATCAATAGTAGCAAGTAACAAACCCAGGGGTTCATTGGGATCTAAAAACCATACAGTAGTGGCTGTTCAAAAGCTGCAGGGAGCTCAAGCAAATGCTTAGATGGTCACAAGAAAAGGTTGAAAGGATGGCGACATCTCCCAAAATTGCAGGTGTAATACAAACTTTGCAGGTAACACACGTAATATAGAGGTAATATAGAGATTATATGTAACCTTACGAGGTCAGAATCAATAGATAGCCTCACAATATTTATCCTCACACTTTCACCACAATTCGATGTCCAATATGAAAAGTAAAAATTCACATATAAAATGGGAATTCAGCACCAAACATTTTGTCATACATTGTCCATGGATCACAGAAACAGTTCATTATGATAATGGCATCACTTGTCAATTCGATGTCCAATATGAAAAGTAAAAATTCACATATAAAATGGGAATTCAACACCAAACATTTTGCCATAGAGGGTCCATGGATCACAGAAACAGTTGGTTATGCTAATATTGATAATTAGAAATAGAGAATGCATAGTACCAAATATTTGCCTGAAGAATTACAAGTAAAACAATATTGCCATTGTAAGAATAATGGCAAGACCAAAATATTCTATTGCTACTATGCTCACAAACTAAAACGTGGACGAAATTTGTCTTCTGATGCAAGTGTAATATTTCTTGTTGCATTGGTATCTCCAAGCAAGTTAGATATGCTTGGTCTTAATTTCCTATTGCTGCCATGCCCACAAACTAAAATGTGGAAGAACTTTGTCTTCTGATGCAAGTGTAATATTTCTTGTTGCATTGGTATCTCCAAGCAAGTTAGATATGCCTGGTCTTAATTTCCTGGAAGCCATTGCGTTTGCAACCAAATCTTCTTCGAGGCTCTCTAACACTATCACCGCATCTCTCATAGTTGGTCGTTCCTCAGGTGAATCTTTGGAGCTAAGCAAACCAATCCGTAGCAAAGAAACTAGGCATTTATATTCGTTATTTTCTTCAAATTCATCTCCATTCACCTTACTAAAAATGCTGTTGTTGATTAATAGACTAATAGAGAACATTTATTGCATCCTCTAGATCTTCAACCCCTAGCTAGACAAAGACAATGATATCATGCATAAATTTACTGATATGCGAGCTTATGTTGTTGCTTGTTCTAGTAGGGTATCACCAGTAATCACCACAAGAACATGATCCATCCTTGAAATGATGGAAACGGTTCGCATCCCTCACAGTGATTTCTCGCTCAACAATCTTGGATATAAACTTAATGGCAATATGGCAATCACCACACACACGAAGATTCTTTGTGATCCAGATTGGTGTTCCTGGACTTGTGCTGATAAGCCCGAAAGCAATGGCCAGCTTCTCACTGTGACTGTAGAGCATATGCTCTTTCACCTCCTCCTCTACATCATGCAAAACAAAGTTCGTGTGAGGTACATACCCTGCAACCTTCAACTGCTGAGCTAGGGTGTCTAACATTGCATAGATTTTCTCAGATTGAGGATGTGATCTGTCTCCCACAATGAATGCATGAATAATGCCATCAACCTCTATCCAACTGCATCCTGCTTTCTTGTCTGTTCCCTGGTCTTTCATCATTGTTCTCACCTTTGCTACATCATCCCACCTGCCAGCTGCAGCATAAATATTTGACAGCAATACATAATATCCAGCATTTTCAGGTTGTAATTCAAAAAGGCGTTCTGCCACACATTCTCCCAGCTCAATGTTGCAATGAATTCTGCATGCACCAAGCAAAGAACCCCACACACCTGAATCAGGCTCCACTGGCATTTTCTTTATAAAATTATAAGCCTCATGCAAATGGCCAGCACGGCCAAGAAGGTCAACCATGCATGCATAATGCCTTACACTAGGTGTGATGCAATAATCTTGGTTCATAGAATTGAAATACTGCCAACCCTCCTCCACCAAGCCTGCATGACTACATGCAGACAAAATACTAATGAAAGTGATGTGGTTTGGCTTGATGCATGCACGTTTCATATCAGAAAAGAGTGCAAGGGCCTCCTCACCATGGCCATGCATCCCATACCCTGCAATCATAGCATTCCATGTGACGACATTTCTTTTAGAAATCTTCTCAAACATTTGACGTGCAAATTCTATGCTTCCACATTTCGCATACATGTCTATGATGGCAGTACCCACAAATACGTCTGTTTCCAACCCACTTCTTGTTATGTAATCATGAATCCACTTCCCTTGTTGCAGAGCTCCCAATTGGGCTTATGATGAGAGTACACATACCATGGTTATGGAGTTAGGCTTGACATCTGTAAGTTGCATTTCATTGAAGAGTGCCAATGCCTGCTTGGCTTGCCCGTGTTGGGCGTACCCAGCAATCATTGCACTCCATGAAACGACATTTCTTTTAGACATACCGTCAAACAACTGACGTGCCACTTCTATATCCCCACATTTTGCATACATGTCTATGAGGGAATTTCCCACAAAGACATCCAACTCAGATTTGCTCTCAATGATGTAATCATGAATCCACTTGCCCTGCTGCAAAGCTCCTGAACTTGCACATGCTGAGAGTGCACTCACCAAGGTCACAGAGTCAGGTTTCACTCCTGCCAGACGCATTTGATGAAAGTGTGTCAAGGCTTCATTGTCAAGCCCATTTTGCACATACCCTGAAATCAGAGCAGTCCATGAAATCACGTCTCTTTGAGCTGTTTCATTAAAAACTAGATGTGCATCTTCTATATTGCTGCATTTGGCATACATATCTATTAGTGCATTCATCACAAAAACGTTTGTCTCAAAACCGCTTTTAATTACATAATGATGGATCAGCTTGCCCTGTTCTAGAGCTCCAGATCGAGCGATTGCCGAAAGCACATTCACCATAGTGAAAGAATTGGGTTTCACATCCGTAAGTAGCATTTGACTAAATATTGTCAAAGCCTCATTCATTTGCCCATCCTGTGAATAAGCTGCAGTCATTGCATTCCATGAGACCACATTTCTTTCACTCATGCTATGAAAAACTCGGCTAGCGCAGTCTGTTCTCCCATGTTTGGCATACATGTCTATGAGGACAGTCCCCACAAAAACACTTGACTCAAAGCCACATTTTGTTACATAGCTATGGATACCCTTGCTCTGTTCCCGAGCTCCTAAACAACTTAAAGCGGACAGCGCATTAACAATAGTCACCGAATTGGGTTTCATACCTGAGAGTTGCATTTGATTGAAGAGTGACAAGGCCTCGTTGGAATCACCATTTTGAGCATACCCAGCAATCATGGCATTCCACGAGACCAAATCTCTGTCAGGCATTTTGTCAAATACTTGGCGTGCGTTTTCCACGCTTCCACATTTCCCATACATATCTATAAGACCAGCTGCTATAAAAACATCTATCTCTATCCCACTGTTGACAATGTGATGATGAACCTCCTTGCCCTCTTACAGAGATGAGAGGCCCGCACATGCCTTGAGTACAAAGGGAAAAGTGAAATTATTCGGTTTTATGCCTTCCTCTTGCAATTAATGATACAGTTTAAGGGCTTCTTCATACTGCCCAATTTTGCTATATTCTCTAATCAAGATGTTCCATAATACAACATTTCGTTGGTGTATTTTATCAAACATTTGACGTGCATCCTTCAGAATGCGAAAAGCAACATACATGTTAACCAGTTTGGTTTCCAAATATATGTTTTGATGAAAACCGCTTACAAGAACATAGGCATGAACTTGCTTGAGGTCAATTACATTGTTACAGGACTGTAAGAGTGAAACACAGGTATCCACAGTGGTTTCAGAGTGGGTATTAATGGTGTTGCCTTCTGAAGTCCACTTTGGCATCTGTGGGTTCTGTACTCTAACGGCTGCTGCAGCACCCGTGAAAGGGCGCGCATGAATATATTTGTGAAGACGCCGGTGACATTGTAACCCAAAAG
Source organism: Pinus tabuliformis (assembly GCA_031772625.1). Lineage (NCBI taxonomy): Eukaryota > Viridiplantae > Streptophyta > Pinopsida > Pinales > Pinaceae > Pinus > Pinus tabuliformis. The sequence continues at coordinate 971,935,926 of CM062811.1, read as the reverse complement.
CAATAGCTGCCACTGTAGAATCCAACGATAGAGATTGCTGATATTACTGTTAGCAGAGTCAGCCATGTTCAGCACTGCCGAGAGTCGAATGTTTGTAAGATCATAATATATTGCTGCCAACATTCCACAGTTCAACTTAGCCGGAATCAGGGAAATAAAAGAATTTGCAATTTGAATAGTTCAGATCGCACAACCCTTTAAATTACACTATCGAATGGACTTCTCAATTACAGTTCTAAAAATGGATCAGACTGTAATTTCATCTAAAGAAAGTGTTTATTTTCTAGTGAGCATTATAACGACATTTATTAAGATCCTGGAGGGGAAATCTCACTCCTGTTGTCTCTAAATTTAATTTATAGTCATCACATAAGCATAACGATTCCTTATGAGTGTTTGTTTTCATAATCATAAAATAATAGTGTCTTGGTATCCTTGGATAATGACAAGGATCATGGCCAGTATGGTTGGCGTATAGAATTTTATATGGGTTTTTATGATGTTATTATGAAGGATTTACTTCCAATGGTAGAAGACTATAGGAATTTATTTTGGATTTATAGTTTTTATTTTTATTTTTTTATATGGTTATGACTGATGTTTTCAAAATGTATAGCCTCCTTTATATTTGCTTATACAAAGTCATTGCCAACGTAATTTTTTAAAGGTTGAAATCCATTAAATCCATTTTATCAACCACCATTCACAAGAACAAATTGTTTTTGAGAAGGCAGGTTGATGATGTTTTATGTAATGGAGTTACCGCAATAAGTATTATAATTACTAAAACGAAATTGCCTTTTTTGTGTTATTAACTTATTTAAAGTTAATGATGAATTACTTTTCTAATGACCAAGTAAAAAGGAAGTTTTTAGACTAATTACTTTAGCTTAAAAGACATATCGCAAGTGATAATCTCATCTACCTCAAATGCTTGTAGAGCTTCTCATTAGATTCATTAGGGATGAGATCCATTAGGGATACATGTAATGGAAACGGCATGAACAACCAAACCGAGAACGATTTTCCATGAAGATCAACCATGCTATAAAAGGAGGAAAGCCTTGGTTGAGGAGGATCTTATAACTCGTGTTTCTTTTGTGGCTTTGATACCATTATGGAGTGTAGCAGAAGTATATGATAAGCATTTAACACATTTAATCAATAGTATATAAATATCAAAACAATATCTTATGACTCTTGGTTTCATTTTCTAAAGGGTCTCTTGGACTCTTAAAGATAATTCAAGTTTACTTGTGATTTTCAATCTTCGTTTCAAGTGAATAAAAGAAATTTACCAAAATCCATAAGGATTAGGTTTTCATCAAAAATAAAATGTTAAATTATCCAATTTCATAACGTAATTACTTTTTATCACCTCCTAACTTATGAAATTCATAAAAACCTTATTATTTCTATTTTTGTTATATTCAAATTTAGGACTAATATCTTATAAAATATTTATATTTAAAATTTTTAAATAATTATCGTTATTACATTGATAAGCATCTCTACATTGGAAATAGAGTGCCATATTTTCAATAACTACTACCATTCATTATTCTAAGAATTCTTCGTTATCTTCATTAAATTGATGATTGACGTTAATTATTTATTTGCCTTGTTAATAACCATTAAATTGACGACTCATATTTAATCATTTAACATGTGTTATTCACTTCCATCATGAATTTCTTTGTATTTTATGTTGCCTCTCTAGTTGCCTTGTGACAACCTTTTTAATCTCCCTTCATGTTCAATATTTAAGGCATGCTCAAAGCTTGCGCGTCAACATCATCATATGATTAATGATAGTCGTGAATATAAATGAAGATGAGAATGAAGAAAAACCAATCAACATATACAAATGTTCTTCAACTGTGAGTTAGATAGGTATTCTAGTTTTAGAACATACTGAAAATCATCATTTTCATCCTTAACATGGTGACATTGAATCTACAATTTAAAACTTCTAACCATATTTTTAGAATAAAACCTATATGACTAAAGGAATAATGCGAAGATTCCTTACTTTGTAATGATGATGATGATGATTAACGTTCTCTGAAACCAATGAGGTCTATCAGACCTTAAGAAAGTAACAAATTAATTGAGATTTTTTAATATTTTATTTCTATGATCAAAGAGAAGTGTTCCTAGATCACTATAGTTTTGTTGATTGAACAAGTCAAGAAGGTTGGTAGTGTGGTAGATGTTTTGGAAATGGGAACGGATGTGAGTAAGAGTCGGGAAATCCAAGAGAAAGTGTTTTTCATCTTCAATCCTCTTAGTATTGCACAGTTGACAAATTCTTTCATCCCAAGGTGTTTTGGGAATAGACCAACGTTCGATTTCACTTCGAAGCTCATGGGAGTTAGTTCTTATCTTTGCAATGTTCATTTTCTTCTTAGCATTGGTCAAGACAAAGAGATAATTCTAGTTAGTGAGAGTGGGGTTGATCACCTCCTTATAATACCTTAGCTTCCTTTTCCCCTCTAGCTCCTTATCATCCCACAATTTGTCCTTAAATTTGGAAGTAATAATATTTTTAATATTATCTTTATTCTCCAAGATGATCTCCTCCTTTAACCCCCAATAGTCGAGCCAAGCCTACACATCCTCGTGTCAACCATGCATGAGATGGAGGTGGGGGTTTTGGCTAGATTTAGAAGCAAGTTTGGGGAACCTCTTAACTTACATGTTGTAAAGCTTCTTCTTATACATCAAATAACGGAACATAGCCATGCTGTCAATGGGGCAAATGCTAGCTTCAATAAAGAGGATAAGATAGAGAGTATTACCTATAATCTTGAGGTTCTAGGTTATAAATTACTTTTGGATCAACTCGATCTTCCTCCACGATTCTCTAGATATACTACAACCCTAAACCTCACATCCATATAAAATAACAGGGGTGATGAGAGTCTCAAAGAGGAACGTTTTTTTACTCCAAACCCAAAGATCAGTTGTCTTGCGATTGTTTTCAAATTCATAATAAGATTTCCAGCCTCCAATAATTATTTTCTCAATGCTATAATTCCAGTTGATTTGATGATGAATGTTAATACCTAGATATTTGTATGAAGAAACCTTCTCCAAGTAATTGTTATCATAGATGAAATTGTCATGGTTTATCATTTTGGATTTAATTATCACGACTTTAGTCTTGTTGGTATTCATAGTCATACCCATCTTGGAGCAATAATCATGGAGGATTTTAAGTTGTTTATCAAGATCTTCATGGATTATGGCAAGAAGAACAATATCATTAGCATAAAGGAGAAGAGTAATGAGCATATCAGTGATATTGGGGCCAACACATCCCACAACTTCCAAATACGCTTCTAGCTTGTCAATGTAAATTCCAAAAAGGGTAGGGGATAGGGGACACCCTTGTTTAATGTTGATATTGCATTTAATTTCTTTAGACCAACCCTCAATGGTCTTAATCTTGGCGACAAGGTTCTCATATAGTCGAATCACAACAACCCTCAACTTAAGAGGAACCATTATCTCTTCTAGTCTTTGTCATAACTTATCTTAAGGGACATGTCAAAAGCTATTCTAAAGGCAACAAAATAATAGAAGATACCAGTTTTATTATTGTGACATTACTCGATGATGATCCTAAAAGTGACAAGATGGTCAATAATTGAGTGATGTTTTCTAAAACCAGCTTTCCCTTTAGCTCTTTTGCCATGATCTTCAAGCCATACACTAATCTTTTATTCCAAAATGAGCCTATATAGTTTGGCTAAGATGTGGCTAATCACAATGGTCCTATAATTAGAGAGAACATTTTTATCCCCACATTTAAAGATAGGCACAATCAAGCTTTACGTCCAAGCTTTAGGGAAGCCATGTTCCAAACAAAATCTAAACATAATTAAATAAATAAATTTAATTTAATTTCAATGTCCAATCAAGTTTGTGAATGGAATTTTAGAATGACGATATTAAAAATAAGGAAAAGGATTACCTCTAATCATTCAAAAAGAAAAGTTGTCTCAAAATGGCATAAACCTGATTTGATTTTTATGCAAGAGATTATGCTAAATAATAATGATATTTTTCCTTCAAGGAGTCATTATGTGGGTGGGTGTTTGTTGTTACCATTGCTAGTAGTGTTAGCCAATTACTAATAGGGTGCAGGTAGATTTGCAGGTTAAAAATTATTTTTATTTTGATATCACTATGTAACATTTTTATCACGTAGTTAAACAATAGGGATATGCTTTATAATTTTTTTATGTTTTTGTATAATTAGTTGAAGGTTCTCGAGGATGTATTTTTCTTCGATCTAATTGTAGGAGAAGGATATCTAAATTTTGTATTAAAAATAAGTGAAGTTTAGGGTGAGGGTAGCTTGTCAAATGCAAAATTAGTTATTTTTCATGACTTATTTTAAGAAAAAAGTTTAGTAAATGTCTAATCTCTTGATCAAAATCCCACATCGAGAAATAAGAGAACATGGATGAGTGAAAAAGCTAAAACATTAGATGGATTCCTCATTTCTTATAATATCTTGATAAATTTAGGGTGATTTAGAGCTTTAGTTGGTGTAGAGGGAAAATTGATAATTTTATTATGTTCAATTATAATTTTATGTAGAATTTAAGCCCCTTCCTCTTTCTAAATTTGATTCCTATCGATTCACAAATGAATATTTTCGAGATATGAACACTAAGGAGTGGAGGCATTTTGACCTAAACTTGGGAGGTTATGTTATGATGGCTTTCCATCAAACTTATTAAGGGTAAACTTTTTAACAAGGATGGGTTAAAAGTTAGGGAAAACAAAATAAAATCAAGTTAAAAGAGATGGAATCCAATTTGGAGTAAGTATGTGAGGAGCTAAAGATGGGAGTTGTTTCTAAATATAGGTTGAAACTTATGGAATGGAAATAGTTTATGACATACATAAGAGTAGAGATATTTTATTGAAAGAGGGTGATGAAATCAAAATATTCTTGTGGAAATATGTCTAATCCTTGAAAACTCACAATGTTATATTGGAGGTGTATGTTAAACTTGAAAATGTTCATACCTATTTTGAGGGCATAGCTAAGACCAATTTAAGTGATTAACTATTTACATATGTGTATTCACCTCTAAATCAACTTCTCCTACTCCTAAATAGACCCTCAACTCATAATAGTTCATTGAAAAAGGTCTAACTTCCTTTTAAAATTCATGTTTGAGTGCTTTGTCACAAGTTTCATTTAGAAAACATGTGATCAAGATACCTAAAGACACTTAATTTCCTAACATTGAAAATCAACACTAAAAGAAAGGAAAAATATGTAAAATACATAATTTTTTAAGGCTCAAGTAGATTGAATATGATGATTCCATTTGTATGTCTCGAGTTCAATTTTTTGCCAAGAATATTTTCCTCAACATTCTCCCATATAAATAAGAGGTGAAGAGGAGGGGGAAATACCTTCAACCTTTTGGAGAGTTATGTTTCTATACTCTCATCTTACAAAGTTATAATTAGGAATTAATAAAAAGTGTTTTCATCATCCTTGCCTAGGAGAAGCATGATACAATTATAAGATTGGAGTATAATTGGAATTTAGGAGGATGAACTCTTACCCAATGATGAGGTCATCTCTTAATACAAGCAAGTATAATATGCATATTTTATACTGTTAACAATATGAATATTTATGTCAAATGAACTTAGCTCGAGTAGTATGGCGCATGTTTCGTGTCCCCAATTATGTGGGTTCAATTCTCCGGAGACACATTGTAAGTCGACTCCTGTGGCATTTATGAAAGTATTGTTCTACCCAGTGAAATAGTGAATGTCGTAAGTACGAAGTTATTGATTCCACTAAGTGGACTGTACTCATTCCTGTTAAAAAAGAAAACAACAATATGAATATTTCTCTTATTTCCTCCACATTTTGTTTATGTAATGTGCTTATGAATTCAAATATTAATAATTGACATATTTATATTAATTGATTTGAGTTCTCGAATTCCTTCTTAAAGTCTGTATTTTTTTTGCAAGTGGGTACTTTCTATTTATAGATGAACACAATATTTCTTATTAAAGCCTGAGTAAGGTACTATATGTCTTGTGTACATAAACATTTGCAAGATTGTGATATTTATAGGGCCCTCCTCATGATTGCATAATAATTACTTCAAATATAAGATTGAAACCTTCATAGAAATTTTATATATATATATATATATATATATATATATATATATATATATATATATATATATATCTATATATATCTATATATATATATATATATATATATATATATATATATATATATATATATATATATATATATATATATATATATATATATATATATATATATATATATATATATATATATATATATATATATATATATATATATATATATATATATAGATATTTCGTTCACATTTTTTTTTCTAATGAAAATCTCACAAAAAAATGTAGGAACTTCACTACATTTCATGAATGACAACTTGCATGAAAACATCAATGTTAATTATAATTATTTTCCCAATATGTTGGTTCTAACTCTATACAGTTAATTGCTACAAAAGTATCCTTAACACACACACACACACACACAACTAACAGATATTTTACACTAGAAACCCAAACTGGAAAAACCAAAAATGTTCTTTATTATATTATATATTTACAATGTTACAATACAATATGTATATCCTGCAACATCGATAAAACCCAATCCATTAACCTTGGGTTAGAATAAAATTGTAGCCCTTTAAAAAAAATTACAAAAAATATGGGTTGAACAACCATGCACCATAACACTGCTAAAAGTGAAAACCATGTTCTAAAATCTGCTAAAAACAGAAACGAAAAATTGCTAACATTTTTTCGTCAATGAAAATTTTGCCCCTGTGACCCTCCTATTGCACATGGTACATATAGATAGTTTCTAGGGATAATAATGTAAAGAATATAACATATACACAACACAATAGGGACATCAAGTGAGGGATGCAACGAAGGAAGCTATTCTTACGGATTGAGCTCAAGATCTTCTACATGAATCTCGAAGCACCCCAACACTTTAGTATGTGTGAAAAATACCATAAAATAATTTGGTGATTGCTTTGCTTTATGATACTTATACCCTATATTGCAATTTTGCATTCATTAATTTTTTTTCATGGTTTCCACTTGAACATGAAAAATAAAAAATCCATGTATTAAGTAAAAAATAGGGAGAAAGAAATAATATGTTTGATATTACTAAGTCCAAGCAACCATCCATATTACTCTTGATTGGAGCACCCAAATTGGGTCTTTTATGTTGTGGGTTGGTTATGAAATGGTGCCTTAACCATTTACCATAGTCTTTTAGTTCATTTTTTGAAGTCCTCCCACTTGGTTAATCTTCCATTCTTAATGGAGTCATAACTCAAGGTTGTTTATGTTCTTAGTCTATTTTGGTTACAATCACTACCAAAGTCATATATTTTTCCATGATTTTCTTTAAGGGACATTTTAAGTCAAAGATTTTTGACATTCGTATATAGTTATCATGATTTATGTGTCGACCATCCTTTAGTTGTCTTTATGTTTAAGGTTAACCATTCCCTAAGTCGACAATTACACACTGCCTTAGGGTTAGACTTAAAGGTTATAGTACCTTAGGACCTACTTTCATCCTTGATTTGTTCCCTTATGATTAATAGAGGATTTTTATTATTAAACCCTAATTAAGTGGTTCATCTTGTGTTCGATATCAACTCATTTAGTCACACAATTGATGTCCATGCTAGTACCTTGGATCCCATGTTCATCATTAGGGACACCTTGTGCCTAGTAGTGATTTTCATTATTAGTTATTCACTAGTTGTGAATTCAATATGCTACTCCTTTTATGTAGTGGATGGAATAATTTTGAGTTTGTAGTTGTAGATCTTTCTGTATTCGGGCAAAGGGGAAGGCTCTTGCAGCTGGGTGCGCAAAGACCTTGGTAAGTCCACAACTGAGTGTGCAGGCCCCTGCAGTTGTGTGCCCAAGGTATGGAAAGTTGTATAAGGAAGATCTGAAGTAATAAAAGATATTTGAAGCAATTATGTGTCTATTTTTATTCACTTTTGTATTTTCTGTATTTACGTGCAACTAAATGATATTTATCTATGTTTTATCTTAATAACTCCACGAAGACTTGGATCTACTGTTATATGTTACTTTATGCATGATTGGATATTTATGCACAATTTATAACTTTCTTTAACTGAAAATCACTTAAGTTCTTGAATAAGGGTTCGCGAAGGTCAGATCAGAACTAAAACTGCAGGAAACATCTTAACCACATCACATAGCCTTCTGGATGTGGAAGCCTAGTTCTAGCATCCCCCAATATTGCCTCGAGTGAGGCTGCAGCTTACACTATGCGGGTTGTTTCCGAAAGGGCCGATAGTGTAGGTTTTTTTTGGTTAGTGTAACTAAACCTAAACCTGGGTTGAAGCCCCCTCAAGCCAACAATAATCCCATGAAAATTCCTTTTTATGTCTCTGTAACAACTATAACATCATCTTGTTCTATTCGGGAGTCATATTAAGATTAATATTTAGATTTTTTCTTGGCTCTATTTCAACTGGGTTGCTTTTGAGATTAGGGGCAATTTTCATATGTTCTAGACTCAAGTCTTCCATGGTATCTTCTACCCCTAAATCATTAATAGAAGTAACAATAAGGGAATTATTGATAAAGCCATTGATAATGTCATCCTCTGTTTCATTCTTAAAATATTAGGCTTTTCCAAGAATGAGGAGTGGCTTGGAATGATCTAATTCACGTTCAAATTCACCCCATAAGGGATTTTCCAAATCCTTACATGGTTTTGCATGAGGGTAGAGGTTGAGGTTCTTTGTGGCTTGTCCATTTGAAATCATCATGAAGCCCAACCTACAACCTATGAATGTGATGACTACATCCTCTACCACTCTTTTAGGTTTGACATGCGACCTATCTGCTAATTCTAGCACTATAGGTGTTTGTATCAATCCATGCAGTCCTAAAGGGGTGAAGATTTCCTTAGTCATTACATTGATTTCTGCCCTTAAATCAATTAATGTGTTTGGAATGGGCTTCCCATCAATATAAACAGTGATTGTAGGATTCCTTGGGTCATTGTATTTAGCCAAAAGAGGTTGACCAATCATTAGTTCTGATAATTTTCCCATCACATGGATGGTAATAGGATCTTTGGGCTTCCTTCCAGGTTTCTTAACACATAGGTCTCTTACTGTTTTCACATAGATGGGGGTAGCCTTAATGACTTGCAACAAGGGAATCCTTATGTGCAGATTCTTTAACTCCTTGAGAAAATCAGATTCAGGTTGTGGAATCATCCTAGTTTCAACTAATCTTTGCGGATATGGAGGATCCTTAGTCACTATAGTAGTTGGATTGGTTGTTACAGATGTGTCAGCATTATTTGAATCAGTTGTTATAGGTGTAGCAGTTTCATCAAAATCCATAGGATCATCCCTAGGTGATTCACATTCCTCTTCAGTAATGATAGGGGAGGTTTTTGAGTTTACTAATTTTCCTTATCGAAGGTGGATCTTGTTGCATTCAATAAGGGTAATGTAGTAAGTCTGGAAAGAATTGGGGGCTTCTATATTCTGAGTTTCCTTATTATTTAGGTTAGGGTTAGATTGTATAGGTAATTGGGGACGTATGGGAGGAGTAGTAGCAAATGATGAGATAGGTGGAAGTTGCAATTGTTGTTGCATTGGTAACGTAGGAGGGACTGGGCCTAAAGAGTTTCCCCTCCAATTTTGGGGCCAAGAGTATGGCTGAGATTGAGGATACTGAAATGTGGAGAAGGAGACCATTGGTTCCATGGTGGAGGAAATTGAGATGAAGGAGGAGTGGGATATTGCCATGGAAATTGTTGAGCATTATATACAATAACTAAATTCATAAATATACTTATATGCTAAAGTTTCATCACTTTGCACGTTCCATTTAATAGAAATCATATGAGCAACACATTTTAAGGAACTTAAATGAAAAAAATAAGCAACCCAAAGAACAACCATTCAAGATTGAGAATCTCTTCCTTCAACTTCCCTATGCTTCATTGGCGGGGTTGAGCTTGTTGAGAGATGAATCGGTCCACTTGCTCATGCCACTAGTCTTGTAACTCCTTCTTAACGATCCCCGATACCATATTCCAAACCATTTTTGAAATTTTAGGTCCTGACAACAAAACCATTTGTTGGAGCAAAAATAGCAAAAGGGTTGAGACCCCAGGTTTGGGCCCACATTAGGGGAATTTGAGGTCTAAAATGGGCCTCAAAGAAATGTACAACCAAAATAAACTTTATAAAAACCAATAGGATTAAAGATGATGATGTCAACCATCGGGGATGATTCACCATTTTTGGAGTAAAAAGGTAAAAAGATTAAAAAATAATAAAATAATAAAACTATTTTTTCAACTTATCTCCCTAATGTTTTACTCAAATTCCGAGTGGGAGTACTTGTTGGATGCAAAATATAATTCCTCATCCAAGGATTAGCCATGTTACATACTTTTGATGGACCCTGCAACATGAAAAAATAGAAAAACATGGAAAAACATGATTACAATAACGTATTTAATGTATTTCTCATTTTTCTTGTAGTAGGGTCCATCAAAAGTATGCAACATGGGTACTCCTTGGATGAAGAATCAAATTTTGCATCTAACGAGTGTTTCTGCTCGAAATTTGAGTAAACTCGTAGGGACATAAGTTGAAAATATGAGTTGAAAAAATATTTTTTTCTTTTTTCCCTCTAAAATTTAATGATGTAATGTAATCTTATTTTATTATTTCCACTATTATTTTATAATTTCCTTAGGAGGCCCATTTTAGACCTCAAAATTCCCCTAATGGGGGCCAACAAAGCTCCATTCTAGTCTAGCACAACACCGACATTTTCACCTTACCCAAAATGGGTAGGGAGTCTCACCCGAGGCATGCTATGACCTTAGTTAGATGGGGATCAAAATTCAGTATCGGGAAGAATCCCATTAGAGAGTCAAGAATCAAAAAACACTAAATCATACCATATATAATCTTGATCGCAACAACTCATGCATACTTGTAAAGGAAAGACTACTTAGATACACATATATAATTTTTTTTAAAGAATCAGATAATCATTCAACTCACACACAATTGTTCCAATAAGTCTTCTTCATCATTAATCTATGCAGCAACATCATTACATCAGGCTCAAGAGCCTCTTTCCCATAGTACAGAATCACAAGATAGATCAATACATAATCATACAAAATATCTGACACAAAGCGACTCTACTAGCTCTGCAACAATATTCTAGTATCCTCCTTACTACCTTCTCACTCGTCCTTCCTTATCTTTACGCGCCAGCCTGGACTACCAGTTCTTTCTCGACCCTCCGCCTTCTTCCTTGCTTGGTTGTTCCTATTACTTAATTGTCATTGTTATTTTCCTACGCATTCGTCATTGCTTCTTCCAAATATTCCTCTGCAACTTCCAGTCTTTAGTGAGTTCCTCCCTCTTTCCCATTTATCTCTTCTATAGCTTCCCAATGGCTATCTCCACCACTTGTCATTTTCCTTCTATCTTATCACCAAAAATACTTATTTCCTAAAAAATGAATGCCCCAACAATATTGTTTCTTACTTCTCCTATACGGATGGTGGCAGTGATGACTATGTTGTCTCTCTGAACTAGAGCTAGAATAGAACCCACGGTCATTATCCCTCTTGTCAGTTGTATCCAAGAGCCTACCATCTTTAATTGTGTCATCCTTGTCAAAGTTGTATCCTAATTGAGATATGTTTCCATATGCCCCATTAGTCCTTTCCTTCTATCCATAACTGATCCTAAAGTGTCCCTATCTTTGCAAATCTGATAGACTCTGAAGAATCACTGCATTTAACTTTGATTACTTTTCATGTGCTTTGGCAAGTCTTTCCTGTGACTAAATGATCCCATCATTATTCTCCTTACAAATTTTGATATCTTCTTTCAAACTTCTCAATGTATTTTCTATGTGAGGGGAGTACTCATCACCATGATGTTCATCTAATATGTAGGGAGAATCATGTGAATTGTAGTCCACCATTTTGCTTGTCATCTTGATCGTCTACTTCCTACAAACATGCCATGTCAGATAACCAAATATAAACATAATTAGCATACCTCGATGAATCTCAACGAAGGTTGTCTCGTCTGCAAAATCAATCTGGATTAGCAAAACATATGTATATATAATGAAATCAACATATCAATCATCTCAACATCAACAACATCAAACTCTACATGATGAAACTACTACAACAACGACTATCACAATGCATGCATAGAAACACTTAAACAACTGACATGAATGCATGAAAAACACAATCCGCCCATTCAGTTCAATTGCTGGAACTTGGGAGCTCTTATACCAATCTGTAACCACCGCTCCAACATTTACCCAATTTCACTAGTCTGCCAGGGTAAACATGGGACGAAGAGTTACTATGATATGACCCAACCTCCTAGCTCCAACTAAGGAATTGGGGCCTACAACTAACCACTGAATGACAACTCATAATATTCCTCAGGGCTACAGGGTCCCTCAGGGGCCAAAAAACTATCCCTGGTGACCAAGCCCTGAGTTGGGGCTCCTTTTCACGCAACTTAACCTCCAATCACACACATGACAAGGCATCCATGCAGTTGAAGGCCTCCAACCATACTGACAGACCTTCCTGAGTGCAGTTTTGACCCAAATTACATAGTTTAGAGGGTGCAGTCTCGACATCTGAGCCTTATTTCCAAGTCAGTCTCTAGACCACTTCTCAGAAATACTTGAGCCTTCTCAAAATCATTAATGACATGAAAACAAGGCTAAACATGCAAACTAGAAGGCAAGACTTGAACTTGAATTCCTACAACAAAGTAAATATTTTTTCAAACACATGGCAAATATGTAAGCTATAGGTCATGAATGTATATCTGATCATAAAAGTTTGAGATTCATCTGAGAATCATCGATAAGGCCTTATGCCCTGTCCACATATTTGCAACAACACTTATTATTCCATACATTCCTCAACCGATGAATAGATAAACAATTCATGACAAGATCCATAGAGGGTAGACATCATATAAACAACATATGACCAACAAATAACCAACATATAAACCATAGAAACCCATCCATAATATCATCAATATAATCACTACAATTACTCATAAATCACAATAAGGAAATGTCTCATATTAACATATGAAAATACCAACCAAGTCAGGGATTTCCACGTACCACCCAACCATAGATTGGGTTGAACCAAATCTCTCCTTCAACTAATCACCCCCATGCCATATTCCAAGCATGAATGTGGGATCTCATGGAATAAAACAAAAAAAAACAAACTAGGGCTTCTAGAGGGAAAACTACCTCAACCCTAAACTAATGATTCCACCTCACGGTCAAACATCACTACACCAACTAGATCAATCTCTACCCAATTTGTCCAAGGCTTCAGGAACTAGTAATTCAACCCACATCCTTTCAGGGATCCAGATTGTTTGTTCAACCTAGCTCCAGGGACTAGTAACTCAACCCACGAAGGGATCTACAACGTTTGTCCCGGGGCTTCCAGATCGTTTGTTCTAACCCACAGCCATAAGGAATTATGAGCACCAACCAAAAAATAATTAAGTGGAAAAAACCACAACACCATGGATATCCAAGAATTGGAAAGGCAAGGCTAAAACTATTGTTAATCTAGGTAGATCTCCATGCCAATGACAACACATAACTGGAAAACCACATGCATATACCATGCATCCATAAATCAACAATCAAATCACACATGCAAATTGTTACCTACAAAGAAATCCAGTTGTAGTTGTTGAACCACTTGTTCCCTTAAACTTTCCTAATTCCTTTTTCCTTCTTTCTCCAAATGCAATGTATGCCCAAGTGCTCCAAGAATCCTCAAAGAATACTCGAATTGTGCAAGAGTATGAGAGAGTGAGAGAATAGAAGAGAGCTCCAAGCTAAAACTGACAAAAGGTTGTGAATTGATCCTCATAAGCCTTTTTATCATTGAGGCCTTTATTTTCTTCATTTTCCTTCAATTTTCTTTCAATTTGCCCCTCATGTAAATCTGTGACCTTTCACCTTCCTTTTCTTCGGTTTTCCTTTTTTTCATAAATAAAATGCCAATTGTTTCCACTTTGCTTTTTTCAATTCCTTTTCCAATTCCTTTTCCAATTTCCATAGCCATTAATTAATTACCAATGATACCCATCACTATGTTTTACCCAAAATTAAGCTTGGAATATCTTTCCCATGACTTTTGTCTTATTTCATTTACATAGGAAATCAACCAGGGGCTATTACAATCCTCAAGGAGTATCGGTCTCAGATGCTTAACCAATCCTTCAAATGTCATTCTCTCCTCATGGCCTTCACTATGACTTATGGTTGTTATTCTTGGTCTAGTGCATGACAACATACCCTAAGCATCCAAATTTAGAGTTTTATAGTCAACCTTAAAGGTTAGGGTTTCAACAAAAATGAACAAATCACAAAGGCAAATTCAATCTAGTGATTGATCTTCCCAACAAGAATCTTTACGATTCAAAACCCTAAACATAAGACAATAATACAAGGAAAATTTAAAATAAATTTAATGAAAAAGTTTTACTGCAAATCTTATAGCTTTAGACATACCTGGAGTTGCTCCTTTTACAAACCCTATAGAGTTTCCTTTATCGACGTATTCCCTCATAATTTTAACATTTATGCCTTCAATGCTTATTAATAAGTACAAAATATGTGATACTAAAAGCATGATGTTAATTTTGTTAATCTAGGGTTTGTAAGCAACAATGGAGGATGAAATATTAGGGTTAGAAAATTCCAAATCTAGGACTAGGTACTTAATGTCAGATACAAATTATTATTCTCAACTAATCATACTTGACATATGCCCTAGTTAGCTCAAAAACCCTAGAGGCTAAGGGTTAGAGTTTTAGGGTTATATAGTTAGGGTTTCACATGTTCTATTTGCAAACCTAGATCGACAACTGTAAACTCTAAAATCAAATAACCAACTCAACATCTAATGTTAGACTTTTAATAAACAACTTATACAGACCTCATGAATTCGTACCTTTATCCTTTATGATCATGGAGACTACTATGAGGCCTACTCATGATACGAAAAATTACTTTCAAGGAGTACTGTGACTTTCATTAATGTTATGCCAAAATTTCTAATTGTAGACAACCTTCTTGTTTGGACTTTTGGTGTACAAGTCTTAAGATATTGACTATTTTCACCTATTGATAAATCTAGGGAAAAAAGTTACGGTTATTGTTTAACTTGATTTCTCTTTTATGTAGAAAAAACATGTAGATTTACAATTTCATGTAATGTACTAAAACATAGGACAAGAATCTACTTCTATTTTCAACCAGCGGAAGCCAATAGATCGATGAAAACAATATGAACAAGAAGAAGATAAATCAATGGAACATAACACAAGATGTATATGGGGAAAGACACTACTCAAAACCCCACTATCTATATTGCATATATCATAAATATGAGTGAAGATACAAAGCTTGTTCTTACTAGAACAATTCCACACAAGTATTCTCAACTCTCTCAGATCACAAGCTAGCTCTTGGCCAACATTTAACCAATTCTGTAGTTCTCCAAGCCTCTAAGCTCTTGTGTAAGTCCTAGGATGAATAACCCGTATTTAAAGGGAAATCATGCTTCCAAAACTGCGCAATCCAAACATAGGATCAATCTCTGATGCATGCATGATATTTACACTCCAGTAAATAATACCACTGATAGTACACTGTCCTTGCATTCTAGTCTCAATTGGGTCTTTCTCAGAATTGACATGCATGAGTTTCTCATGAGGGAATCTTTAATTAACTGGAGTAGCACTGGTGGATGCATTAGTGCACCAACTGAATGTTAGTCCTCTATTAGTTCCAAAAACAATTTAGAACTAATTTAATTGAACTTAACTGAGTAAACTAAGTGATATAATTTCCAACTCAATTTAAACTCATACTAGACCCATAAAACTTAGGGAGAACATATACATGACTATAGAAAGACTTCCAACTCAAAATTTCTAAGATAATTAAGTTAATTAGACTTAATTAACTATTTACAAGTTGTTATGAGAATAGAATTTGATTTTAATTCTTAGTTTAATTCAAGGACAAATTAAACTAGAATTTCTTGTTGCCATTTCTCAACACTCCCTCTCAACAAGAAAGGGATTATCAACTACCCTGATCTTGTCTCTGTGAAACTCGAATTTACATCTTGACAATGCCTTTGTCAAAATGTCAGCATCTTGCTCCTCCATGGGAATGTATTCTAACAATATAATCCGCCTCAATACACATTCTCTGAGATGATCATATCAGATATCAATATGCTTGGACCGATCATGAAAAAATGGATTTTCAGAGAGTTTGATACAACTCTGATTATCACAGTAAATAACAGTTGGATCCATCTACCGTCCAAACAACCCAACCAAGATCTTCATCATCCAGATGGCCTCACATGATGCTTGATTCACAACCATGTACTCTGCCTCTGCTAAATTGAGTGCAACAGATCTTTGTTTCCTATTGTATGAAGAAACTGTCGTTGACCCAATATTGAATATCCCTCCTGATGTTTTCTTCTGGTCGGATGGATTCCCTGCTCAATTTGCGTCGGTGAAGCCTTAAAGCTTCACTCCGTCTATCTGTTTGTACCATAATTCATACTGAGAAGTTCCCCTGAGGTATCTCAACACATGCTTTGCCACCTTCCAATACAACTTGGTAGGCCTAACCATTGCTTGACTAAGTTGGTTAACTGCATAGCACATATCCGGTCTTTTGTTCACCAAGTACATGAGTGAACTGACAAGGTTCCTATAAACAATAGCTTACACTACTTCTCCTGAAGTAGCATCCTCGTTCCTCCAGTTACCTACAAGAGGAGTCTCCATGGGTTTTCTGCTCTCCATGCAGAATCTCCTGAGTATCTCATTGGCATACTTGCCCTGAGACACAAAAAAACTCCCCATCTCCCTGCCATACCTCCATGCCAAGAAATTAATGCATGAGCCCCATGTCCTTTATCTCAAACTCTCTTGCAAGGTCCTCCTTTTAAGACTTGATTAACTGATCATCACCTATCAGTATGAGATCATCAACATAAAGTAGAATGATCAATAGTTTACCTTCCACCACTATGTGGTACAGGTTCACATCCGCTTCACTCTTTGTGAAGACCAACTCGGTGAAGTATCTATCTATCATGGTGTACCAAGCACGGGGTGCTTGCTTCAGCCCATACAACGCTCTCTTGAGTTGGCACACATTCGACTCATGGTCAAATCTCACGAAACCTCCAGGATGCTCTATGTACAAATTTTCCTCAATCATGCCATTAAGGAAGGTTATCTTCACATCCATATGATGTATCTTCCAACCCATTTGTGCTGATAGTGCCAATATAGATTTGATTGATGAGTACCTTGCAATAGGAGCAAAGGTCTCATCATAGCCAATCCCCTCTACCTGTGAAAATCCACAGGCCACAAATATAGCCTTATGCTTCTCCATACTACCATCTTCATCTTGCTTTACCTTGTAAATCCAACAAGAGCTCACCGCTAACTTGTCCTTAGGTCTCGAGACCACATTCCAAACATCGTTACGAACTATGAAGTCATACTCCTCCACCATGGCATCAACCCCGACTAGCTACTGCATGGCTTCCTTAAAGGAAGATGGCTTTGTCACAACACATTTCCCATAAGAGCCATGTATCCATTGTACCTCTCAGGTGACCTCCTCTTCCTACACTGAGAAGTGGGTGCTCCCACATTCTCCCGTGCATCATCCAACAATCTGTCAGCCTCTCTGGTGCAATTTCTTCCCTCTTTGGAAGACTCTGCTTGAGTGGATGTCTCCACTCCCGGATCCTCTGCATGTGGCTACTCCACATCAATCTGAGGCTCCTCAACCTTAGGCTAAAATATCCTCATCCACATGTAGCTCAAGCTCCCTCTCAAGGGAAACTCGCATGGCCTTCTCCTCATCAAATCTGACATCCCTGTGAACCACTGTCATCCTGCTGGTCGACAAGTACACCCAATAGTTGTGAGGTGTATCAATGTACCCCATAAATATCCCCAACTCTACTATAGGCTTAAGCTTCTTTCATGCATCTTTGGTCACATGGAAACATACCGATGACCCAAAAATCCTGATGTGGCCAACATCTGGCCTCTTTCAGGAATAAGCCTCCTCTGGTGTGTTCATCTCAAGTATCCGATGTGGGCTACGGTTCTGAACATAAACCACTTGATCCAGGTGGATATTGGTGTCCACCCACCTATTCCACTTGGACCCCCACCATTTTTTCTTTCAGTTTTTCAGTTTCCTTATTTGTAGCACACTTTACTATTTTTGACAATTTTCCGAGTCTTGAACTTCCGTAGCCGTTTTGAGGCCATAAACGACATTTTTTGGGAAAAATGGGACCAACATGGGTCTTTATGTGATGTTGGTCATTCTAAAGTTGTATTCCTCATATAGATATTTCTAACGATATATCGTGACCGTCAAACATAGATCATATGCCAAAGTTACGACCCCAGGAAGTTGATGTACCAATTTAGCCAAACGGGGCCCATAATTTGGTGCTTCGTCTCCTAGGGTTAGGTTTTTGGATGTTTAGGGTTTTATATTGTTTCTCAATAATAAATAAGCCTTTGAGTCTCATTGTAACAGAGTTCAGAGGCATGTAGCTGCCACATCTCTTCTTAGAGATAAGCTACCATTGCTCGAGCTAGTCTTATTTCCATTATGTTTGTAAGCATATTTCAGTATTTGATATTAATGAAATGAAGTGTTATATTTCCATTATGTTTGTAAGCATATTTCAGTATTTGATATTAATGAAATGAAGTGTTATTTCTACTACATCTTTGTATTTATGGTTTTATCTTTAATTTTTTGCCTTCCTGTTTAAATCCATATCACTGTTGTGTTGCATGCCTCAGCCCACAAGTGTAGTGGTAGGCCCTGATCGTGCAACATTGCCCTTGCTGCCCCTACTATGATTCTGTTCTTCTTCTCGGCCACCCCATTCTGCTGAGGGTTATGGGGTGCCGTCAACTCCTGTTTAATCCCTTCCGCTACACATAAGTTCTTAAACTCGTTTAATACATACTCACCACTGTTATCATTCCGTAGAGCTTTAACCTTCTTACCCGACTCTTTATCCACCAATTCTTTAAACTCACAAAACTTTGTGAAAGTTTGATCATTTTTTTGCATGAAAAATATCTAGCATTTACGAGAATAATCATCAACAAATATAACACAATACCTGTGTTTGGCCATGGATGCTATCGAGAATGGTCCACACACATATGAATGGACTCACTCTAGAATAGCCTTTGCTTGACTATCACTATCGTGAAAGGAAGACTTGGTGTATTTTTCCCAAGGTACACCCCTTGCATGTATCAACTTTCTCAAGAATACCTTTAGGAATACTGGTAGAGATCTGCTGTAATATCTTCGAAGCCCCATGATGCAAGTAGCCTAATCGCCTGTGCCACAACTTGCCAATGTCTCATCTCTGTACCCTTTCTACTTTTGTGCTCAAAGCAACACACTCCTCTACCCCTAACTTATAGATATTCTTCACTCGAATCCCTATCTTCTTTACTTGACCTATGGCTATGTGTTGAAGGAACGCCTTTCCTTTTGAGAACATCACATCATAGCCTCTATCCTCAAGAATGGAAATGGATAAAAAGTTCTTCTTCATTCCAGGCACATACATAACATTCTTCAAGGTGGGTGGAGCCCCATGCTCCCTCTAAAAAGTAATCGTGCCCAATCCAGTAACACTATAATTCTCGTCATCACCCATCTTGATATGCATATGGAGATATTTCTCGTCCAGGTCACTGAATAACTCTTTATCGCCAACCATGTGGAATGAAGCTCCACTATCTAAGTACCATACACTTCCCATCATTGATGACACCATGCATGCAATAAGGTAAAATTCCAATTCGAATTGAGAGGCCAAAGCTTCACCCACTGTTCCTTCTAAGGACTTCTTCTTGGACTTCTTGAGTGGACAATTTGTAGCAAAATTGCCCAGCTCATGACAATGAAAGCACTTAACTTTCATCATGTCTTTCTTCTTAACTCCATGATAAGAATCTGATTTGGAATGGGAAGATTTCCCTTTCCCCTTCTTCGCCTTAATCACTAAGGCACAATTCTCTTCATCATCAGTCTTTGATGAAGAGCCATCCCTGGTGTTCCTCCTGATCTCCTCTTGCATCAAATCTGACCACAATCATTCCCAATTCGACAACTTCTCCTGACCATTGACAGAGTCCTGATAACTATGCCAAATCTTTGGGAGTCTTAGAAGAGCAAGACTCACCACATCATCCCTAGCAACCATGATTCCAACACTTCCAAGTTCATCACGACATTGAGTGAACTTGGTCAAGTATTTTGGAATAGTCTCGCCTTTCTCCATTTTGATTTTTTGAAGTTTTTCCTTTAGTGTCAATTTCCTTTGTTCACTGCTATGTTGAGACAAGTCCTTCAATGTTTTCCAAATAGCATACGAAGTTTCCTTTCCATGGATACTCGAGAAAATGTGGTCTCAAACTCCCTTAAGGATTATCCACCTCGCCTTAGCCACACACTTCTTCCATTCGGCCAAATTCTGTGTATCTGATGTTGCTGGCTTAGGAAATTCTTGATCAACGAATTCCTTCAACCCATTATCCTCTAGCACAACCTCCATTCTGTCCCTCTAGGCTATAAAATTCGAGCTGCCTTCCAAGTCATACTCGAGCTGCAAACTGTAGAATGCCATCTACAAATCCTGAAGTATGTATTGCAAATTTGAATTTCACCTGTAACCCAAAAACTCAAAACTTTGAAATCTCCTCTAGTATACTATCTTCAGATCTGATACCATTTAGAAAAAACCTATATATTCACAAGCTTAAGCAATATACTAAAGCATAGGACAAGAATCTACTTCTACTCTCAACCAACGGAAGCCAATAGATCGATGAAAACATTATGAACAAGAAGAAGATAAATCAATGGAGCATAACATAAGATGTATCTGGGGAAGCCACTGCTCAAAACCATACTATCTGTATTGCATATATCATAAATATAAATGAAGATGCAAATCTTGTTCTCACTAGAACAATTCCGCACAAGCATGCTAAACTCTCTCATCTCACAAGCTAGCTCTTGGCCAACACTTAGCCAATTATGTAGCTCTCCAAGCCTCTAATCTCTTGCATAATTCCTAGGATGAATAGTCTGTATTTAAATGGAATTCATGCTTCCAAAATTACGCATTCCAAACATAGGATCAATCTCTAATGCATGCATGATATTTACACTCCAGTAAATAATACCACTAATAGTACACTGTCCCTGCACTCTAGTCTCAACTAGATCTTTCTCAGAATCAACATGCATGAGTTTCTCATGAGGGAATCTTCAATTTACTGGAATAGCACTAGTGGATGCATTAGTGCACCAACTGACTGTTAGTCCTTTATTAGTTCCAAAAACAATTTAGAACTAATTTAACTGAACTTAACTCAGTAAACTGAGTGATCTAATTTCCAACTCAATTTAAACTCATACTGGACCCCTAAAACTTAGGGAGAGAATATACATGACTACATAAAGACTTCCAACTTGAAATTCCTAAGCTAATTAAGTTAATTAAACTTAATTAACTATTTACAAGCTGCTATGAGAATAGAATTCAATTTTAATTCTTAGTTTGATTCAACATTTTATCCTTGAAAGTTTCCTGTGATTTATATCATTATTTAGTTATGTTCATCATCAAGACAAATGTCAATAATAATATCACAATTTCAACACAAAAACACTAGATGTAGGTTGTTAACCAGGGCCAAAACCTCTCTTAGAGAGGAAAAACCACAAAATATCTTCTTATAGAATCTCTTCTATGAAGACTTCTAAGACCACGACCTTGACGCAAGACCAAAACTTCCAAGTGATGAGTCATCCAGAACCGCAAACCAATTCTCTGCCAAATGATGACTGAGAAAACCCTAGTTCCTCCAACAGATCCGCATGTGTAAGCTGCTCAAACATATATTTTTCTCCTTCATTGGCCTCTATATAATTCATTCTTCCTTCCACAAACTTCATTGGATTATATCTCCTCAAAAAGTGTTATTTTAATTCACATCTGGCTATCCTTCATACAACTACCTCTTTCAAGTCGTGCTTATTTCAGGATCTTCCATCCAATTACATGTGTACTAGATGTAGGTGAATTTCTACAACCCTCTTTCGGTAGCCCTAATTCAACTCAACTAGATGAGTTCAAAAATAAAAATGAACTTCAAATTAAAGTTACCTCTTTATGATGGCCCTTTTTCACGAACTAATCATCATCAAGGTCGAACATGGCTTCCTCTTGAACATGATTATCAAACCATATGCAACCTACCATCATATCTGTCCTTGTGGAGTACATCATATCCTCATACTAAATACCAAGGAAACAACCCAATGGATTCATCATATCCTTCTTAAAGTGAATCTTCTTCATATAGTAGGATCAAGTGAAATCCAATATATTATGTCTTTATCAGGGTCTTTCCTTCAATCTTCATCATAGTCTTTAGTGGAACATATCTCAGCGAGTCATCTAGCCCTGGTCCTCATTTTGAGGATGAGGTCCATCGTGTTGTAAGAGAACCAACAAGGTTCTTAAGAGGCTAGGTTCATGAATTCTTCCGTATGCTATTATTAACTCTTTCAGGCATCCACAATCACATAATTATATCAAGAATCTATCAGAGTTCCGAGGGATCCAAGGGTCCTTAAAGTTCCCTCTTTCCATCATGCTTTCCAAGATATATGATTTGCTCATCTTTCTTCCTTTACTTCTTGTACCTGCAACATTTATTGACAAGTACACCCAAGCAAAGTATATAATAACAAAAGCATGATGTTAATCTATCAATATAAGGTTACCATCATACTTAGAGTTTGTATTCCTAGGGTTTTCAAGTGCCAACCCTAGGCCAAGGGTTACATATCTAATTTATCAACCTTATCATACCTACTTGACATGAGCCTTAGATTGTGCACAAACCTTAAAGACCAGGGGTTACGGTTTCTTTGAGCAAACAAAGTTAGGATTTCCATGTGATTAGGGTTTTACATATGATGTTGAAAGATTTCAGATATCACTACCTTTATCAATAGATTTAACAAAAAACCCTATTACTACTAACCCCACAATAGTTCATGTTGGACACTTAATAAAATATACCATACATACCTCACAATTACATACCTTTGTTGTAGTGGCCTGTAATTCTTGATGCCATGGATTCTTCTCATTTTTCTTTGAGGTGTGCATCTTTCTTATCTATTCGTGCTTCATGAATAGCGTTGTTTATCAATGATGCACCGATCTAGAGGGCTGACAACAATGATATATCAATTACCCGAGAACCTCTAGAGGTTTTCAAAATGTTGACAATGATAAACTCATATATTACTATCACTAATTGATGTAACGAGAACATTCCTTTAAATAGATGAATGTCATAATATCGTGATCCTACTTACTTCCTTTGGACTGCTATATTTTTCAAAGTCAACAAACCTTTGCTTCTTTGTCAACCAATTTTCACAGGTCACACTGGACTAATTGATATAGGTGTAATAATACTTCTAATGACTAAGAATTTTCTACAAAGAGTTATCTTATAATGATTGTTAACAATCCAAAAGCTATCCTGCACTTATGGTGTCACTGTAAAAAATATGCGACCTCACCTTCTATCTGTAGTTATTCCTTCTTATAACATGACAATTTCATTACTATACCTTTGGATTAGAGATCCTTGACAATGCTACACTCAACAACGATTTCAAAAATATCATTACTGCAAATCCAAAACAGACATGCCCTTTCAATGTTACCATAGGTTGGCTCATTGTTTGCTTGGAATGTGTATATATATGTGCCCAAAAATCGTCACTCCTATGCAAATAATTTTTTCTTCTTATGCCACTGTCTAGGACTATGAGCAAGGTAGTGATCCTTCTCTTATATGAATAGAAACACTAATGCTTCTTCTATGGTTGTACAAGGGACTATATGAGATGATAGGCCTAATGTTCCATTCATTCTAAGTCTCCCTCACACATAGAAATGTAATAGGAGTCTTTTATCCTCATCCTTGGTGACTGAGGCTCGAATTGAGTCCTCTTGAAAAGTGTTTATGCTCAGAACAAGAGGAGAATCGGGCTCCTTCTTTTCTATCCTTCTTTTCCACACTAATTATGCTGAGGATTTCGATGAAGATTAGTTTGGGCCTCATTCTCATGTACAGAGAAGACTTTTATATATCTTGTATAGATGTAGTGTATAAGTTTCACTTGATAAGGGGACTATGCTTCAGAACTTTAGTACTTTTGTCTTATGCGTAAAATATCCCTTCAACAAATTTGATCTTGGAACTAATATATGCACATGTGTAGAAATGATCTAAGTGCTTCTTCCAATAAGGAATTTATGCATAAGACTTGAGTCCTTTTTAGGGCTATAAATATGACACTTAATACCACAAAAACTTCAGAAATAGTCTTTCAAAACTTTAATGAATTTAGTAATCTATAGTCATTGAACTATACATACCAGGCATGCATAAATGCTAAGATATTTTGGAGGTTTTGCAAGCCTTGTGATTCCACTTTTTATATTCACTCCTATACTAGTGAGTGAAGCCTCCTTAGGGCTACTTGACAAGCCTTTCGTCATGTACAAAATTTCTCCTTATGCTCTCCCTTCTACTACAGTAGGTTTTCGGCCTTAATATAGTGATTAAGGGCTAATGGAGGTACCGAAAGTCTTCGATCTGATTACTAGAAGGTGAAGAATTGAGAGGACTATTAAATTATCCTTTAGATCTTTTTTCATAAGGCCTGAATGCCCTCCAACAGATATTTCTATTGCACTGTGTAATGTGACTTTATCTCTGTAATTAGTGATAGAAAATGTGCCCAAAATTTGTTTTATTTGCCTCCATAAATTCGGTTTAGGATTTTCACTTTCCCTGAGAAGAGATGAAGCCAAACTAACCTTCTTTCTACCCTCTGATCAAAGCCCTATATTTGATACACTGTTGATAAATTTAGGGAAAATAGTTAGGGTTATTATTTAATTTGATTTCTCGTTTATTCTTGACATTTTCTAGTGATTTATATCATTATTTAGTTTTGTTCATCATCAAGACAAATTCTAATAAGAATATCACAATGTCAACACAAGAACATGATATGTAGGTTGCTAGCCAGGGTGAAAACCTCTCCTAGAGAGGAAAACTCAAAAAATCTCTTTTTATCGAATCTGTTTAGCAAAGACTTCCAAGACCATGACCTTGACCCAAGACCAAAAATTCCAAGTAATGAGCCCTCCAGAACCCCAGAAAAATTCTTTACAAAATGATGGCTGAGGAAGCCCTAGTTCCTCCAACACATCTACACATGTGAGCTGCTCACACACAAATTTTCCTCCTTTGATGGCCTCTACAAAATTTGTTCTCCCTGTTTTCACTCAGAATTTTTCTCTAGAAGTTATCAGAAGAAGGAAAAGACCAAGGTAATGACAAACCAATCTTTTAAGTATAGGCTCTAGGTAATGTATGACTTAGAGAGGGATCTCTCTATATGATTTAGCTTTGTTTGCTAGGATTTTAGGTTAGTTCTTAAAGTTCAGGGGGTTTTGATTTGTATTGAAGGTTGGATGGTGGAATCCTTAAAACAAATGGATAGAATGAAGTCTCTGGACCATTGGGCTATGGAGTCAAAGAAGGACAACAGAACTGGGATTAACTCATTAAAGGGAGTGTTCAAAGGGCAAGCTAGCAGAGTGAAGTACAGGTCTTTAGGTCAGATGGGTGAAATGATCTTAACCAGGGTGAGAGAGCACTTAAGAATTCTCAAACCAGGATTAAAATGAGGAACAAAGGATAATCATGAGCAAAGGGCAATTAAGAATCCTTTACTATAGATTAGAGGGAAACTACCTAAACTAAGGAGCAATCAAGAATTCCTTAACTCAGATAATTAGCAAAAAACATTTAAATGCATAATAGTTAAAACAGAGTGCAATGAATCAAATTTTGAGATATCATTCCATATTATAGCATTCATATTTTAGATACATTAAAGATTATGGAAAATCTTTTAAAGAAAGATAACAATACAAGAGAAAATACTTGTTTGTACTTCGCACTACACATGAATCCTGTGAAATGTCTTGGCTTTATTCATTAATCCAGCTTGTTGGTCCAACAGTGATACAATAGCTTACAGTCTTTGATCAAGAAAGTCTATAGAAATGTCTAAGAATCCACCCTACATACTTCGAATTGTGAAGTATTTATACAAAAAATTATTACAAAATATCTCAAACTAACTTGAGATTTAATTTAGGAAATACAAATATCTTCTTGCAAGAAGATAGAGACAGCTAATGAACTGTTTCATGTTGTCCCTTTTTATTTGGTACTGCTGGCTTTTATGGTTGGATTTGTAGCCCTTTGTGCTGGCTTGCAGTTGTGATGTTTCACACTGGAATCTTCTTCAACTTTTATCTTTCACCTGATACTCTTTGACCATGCTGCCCTGTTTTCATCTGTTTACCTGGCTGCTCTCATTTTTACTGTGTAGTAACTTTTTGCTGTAAATTTATCACAGTAAATCAGTCATTGTCTCCCACCATTCTGCATCAGGTAATTTCACATTCATCATCCTCCTGTAGATCTCATCAGCTTCAGTATATTTGGCAAAATTGGGTTTGGTGAGGAATAAGTGTTTTATCTCATGCTCAAGAAAAAACAAGTTTTCAAATGTGTTGTACAAAACTTTGCCTATTGGCAGTGCTTTTATGGATGAAGAGCTAGCTTGTTCCTTAGCCAACTATCTGAGTCTATTATCATAGTCCAACTGTGTCATGAGTTTATCATTAATAACCAATGGACTAGGCAATCCTTTTTCCCTCAAAATTTGGAATTTAGCCATGAACCTATCAATGGCTACTTGCATGTTGTGGCACTTTTCTTCTAAGTTAAGCATAAGGTTCCTTTTGGAAAGGACCTTCCTTATTTCCAAAATGGTCTCAGTCCTATCTTCTATATTTAGCTCATGGAGCTCATATCTATTCTTGCTATTGAGGAAGTGGATGAGTCTATTGGCGTCCTCAAGCTTGTCTCCCAACTCCTACTTTACTTTCTGGATAGCTTCTGTAGCTATCTTTATTAACTCTGTTTGTTCAAAAATAACTTGAATTGGTGGCTAGATATCATTGACAGAGTCAATGATATTGGCCCACATCATTTCCTTGGTTTGCCCAAGGGGTTTCTCTAGTGTTAAGTCTTTCTCTAAGACTTTGATTCTTTTACTCATTCTTTGGGCCTTTTGTGCTTCTTCCTTTTGCTTAAGCTGGGCAAGTTTGTAGTCAGTTTCCAAACTTGCCACCTTTTCTTTCAATCTGTTCATTTCTGTAGCCTGGATAGACATCTCTTCCATGGTTTTAACCAATTCTATTGCGTTATCTCCTGATGCACCTGTTTTTGTAGATTCTGTTGTGACTGACAATGTTGTGGCAGGTGGAGCTGTAGGTGCCAGTGAAGCTGCCAGTGTAGAAGGGACTGCTGTGGATACTATAGGGATGTCATCTTTAGAAGTTGTGGCCAAGTCGCTTTGCTTCAATTGAATTAAAGTGTCCAAATCCTTTTCTGTCTCCTTTAATTGATCATTCAGCTTTAGGACCAAGTCCATCAACTCTTCATGTTTGGTTTGGTTCTCTATAACTTCTAGAGTTCGAGGATGTTGTAGCTGGGGTATTTTTAATTGCCTCTTAAGTGCAGCAATATCATTGTTTTTCTTCTTTATAAGTTGCTCTGTAGCTTTTATATCCTTGGGATCGTGTCCCAGTTCAATCACTAAGTCCTCTAAGGACTCGATCCTTGTATCCTTGGCCTGTGAGGAGACCTTCTCTAACTGAAATTGTGCTGAGATGTTTTTTAAAGAGTTTTGTATCTGATGAGCAGCTATGGCTTTACCTGTCAGGGTGGAGTATATCATCTCTCCAGCCTGTTTATGCAGTTCAATCTGGTCTATGGGATGAATATCCCTGGCTAACACTTTAAAGTCAACCTTTTTGAAATCAGATGCTGTCTTGGGCTGCTGAGCTGTAGGTTTGATGAAAGACATCTGCAGCTTTCCCTCTTTAATGTCAAAGGCTGACATTAGTCTTGTTTGGTTTGTGGGAGTTAGCTTTAGGTACTGAGCATATGTTTGGGCCTTAAGCCTCTCATTTCTCGCTTTGATTTCCTTGTACCTGTCTTTTATGTCCTGGTCTTTGTCAGCAGGCCTGCTGAAGGATGACACTTCCACACTAAGCTGCCTTTCCAACATCTGAGTTTGTGATGTGGAAGGCTCTTGCATGCCTTCAGATGGAGTAGTGGGCCTACTTATTTCTACTTCTGTGTTTGTAACCTGTGTTGATTCTTCTGTGTATTCCTGTTCAGAGGCTGGATTGAGCCTTTGCCTCTTGCTTGTTTCCTGTTGCAAATTTGAGGTGTCCATTCCTGAAGTGGAAGCTCCCTCTCTATTTCTTTTTGGAATTTTCTCCTCATTTTGAGGAGTTTGCATGACTAGAGGGGTACTCATGGTTCTATCTTGCTCTTCTAGTACCTGCAGAAAAGAGTTGTCATCAAGCTGCTTTTCCAAATCAATCAGAGCATTTTCTACATCTACTTTGGTGTTTTCTTTGTCTACTAGAGTACCTTCCACCCATTCTATTTGATTGGCATATGCCTCTATTTTTGGTATGGGGTGGTGGATGAAAGGTCCTAGCTTGACCTTTTGCCTTTTCTTGGTAATGAATTCCAAAGGGTCATATCTCCATACAAAACTCCTTTGGAATTTCATTCTTTGCAGGATTAGGTTTGCCTCTTTCCTTGCCTCTCTGGAATTGCATATGAAGGGACCTAATTGATCTTTGATTTTAAAATAGGCCTTCTTCTTGGCATTGACGAAGTTGACTTCATCTGCATTGATGATTTGTTTGTAATATTCTAAGGCAAACAACCTCATAGGGAGGTATCTTGGCAACTTATATGGTGCAAGAAGGCAACCATATATTCTGATTTCTGTGTGGTTTTGGTAAAGGTACCAATCACCCACTTTGGTCTGCTTGGAAAGCTGGAGGACTCTCTTTATTTCTGGGCTTATCCTAGGTGGAGGATTCCCAGTGAGCATGGTCATGACTAGATGCACAAAAGAATCTATAAAGTCTGAGTAGGTATATGGTGATCCAAACTCATGGAAAAGTGGGGTCCAAAAAATAACAGATCTGGGCTGGCCCTTGGTGTCAAGCTTTTGGAGGGTAAAAGGAAACTTCTCTGACTGATAATACAGAAATAGATGGTATAATACAGAGGAGTATTTGAACACCCTCTCATTTCCCATTCTTGTGAACTTCTCATGCATTCTATCAGCTATGAATGTGGCAAAGTCATATATGGTTGCAGGAGGCTGTCCTCGGGTATAGATGGACATGAAAGAAAGAATAATTTCATCAGTGTACTCGTGGTGTAACACAGAAAACATGATATCATGGCTACAATGTTCTGGCCCCATGGAGAGAAAATGGCTGATACATATGGAGGGGAGTCCTTGGGGATGTGTTTTTCCTCTCTAATGAAGGTTTGGAATAACTGGGCCAATTTTGCAGGGCTTAGCTTGGGATACTGGTCCAACAGGTCTCCAATTGAGAGTGGAGTTAGGTTTGGCCCTAGTTGGAACTGCAACATTTCATTAATGGACTCAGCTGTGATAGTAAAAAGGACCTTCTGGTTATGAGACATTATGGTTCTATGGCTGGGGACGTAGCATGCGTAGCACATATGAACAATTTCTAGAAAGATGTGAACTTGGGGGAACTGTTATTTGGGAAAATTTGACTCCCAAAGGCCAATATCAATATAATGGTTAAGGAATCTGTCCCTACTTTGGCAATGCACTTTGAGTAGGGGCTCTAGGGAAGTAGTGTCTTTTATTTGGAAGTCCCTATCAGCCATGGGAAGGTGGTCCAGGTCTAGGTGTGGAGTGGTAATGGGTCTTATGTCCGTGGCGATAGGGGCAGCCATAACTTGTGGATTTGAATTATGCTCAGGGGTTTGAACAAAGGTTCTTGGGACTTTCAGAGGGCTTAGGCAAACAATTTCTTAAAATTGGCAGTATTTTAATTAATTTCTTAATTTAAAATACTGCACAAGCCAATGGTTTTGAAATTTTGTAGGGGTAAGAGGTATTTCGTGGTGAAATACCTAGAATTGGGAGATTTGGCTCTAAAATTTCTGGTTCACAGTAGCTGCAGTGGTTGGCATAGCCCTGGTATGGTTTGAAGAGGTTGGCTGGCTGTATGCAACGTCTTCTAGGGTGAAATTGGAAGTCTGTGGGTGATTTCAAAGTTTCCATTCATCACAATGGTTTACACAATTTACAAAGAGAATGTGGGAAAAAAGAGCAAAAGAGGGCTTCACGACTTTTATAGAAAAACGGTTAATTTTTTGGCGGGTTCACCTTTGGATGAATAGTGACAGTTTTTCGGTTAAATGGGGGAAGTGGTTTTGGAGGGCCATTGCACCGCTTTTGTGGTGCGGGCGATATTCGATAGGGGTCACATGATTCCATACATCGTTTGACACGTAGCATCGAGGGTCGGGAGGAAAACCTCTTTATCGGGCGGCTATTGTTTAGGCATCGGGCGCAGCCGATATGATTATGGGTTGTTGGATGTGGGGAAGGGAAGATCAATGGTGATCGAGGGGCAAAGCTGCGCGGTGGGAAATGACGAGAATTGATGGGGGGCCCGGGATTTAACTGTGGTGGTTTCAGGATTAGTTTAGGGACTGATCCGGGGTTAAGTGATCGAGCCGGGCTTGAATGAGGGATTAGGGAGTCAGACGAGGCCGACAGAGGATTAACTTAAATTCCACTAGGATCAGGTAAATTAAGTGAAATTGTATCGGGATAAGGGGTAGTTTATATTAGTTTTTATTTAAAACTAAGAGGTTGGGATATTCTATATAGGGTTTTAATTTAATACGGGCTTAATGGTTTTCGAGAATTTATATAATAAAGTTAGTTTAATTAATATGAAAGTGATGGCGAAGTGGATTTTCTTAAGGAAAAAGGGGTTAAGTGTATGCGATTGTGTGTTTTGATTTACACTAAGGATAAAAATTTTTGATGGGTTTTTTGTGTGAAAGGGTTTTACATGGGGGTGAGTCACTTTTCCTCGGAAAAAGGTGTTTAAAACTTAGGAAAAGGGGTTTTCTTAGGTTAATGAGGGGAATGGATTCTTATGAAGGGGGAATATGTTTTTATGATGGGGGGTTATAGTACTTATCCCCCTAAGTCATTAAGCCGAGGGTTCCGTCCCTCCAAAAGTCAGGGAAATGCTCTGAGCTTTTTTGACTTGTAGGTTTTAAGTACTAGAACTTATTTATGGGAAATTAGTGAAGTGAAGGGGTGAAATGAATGAGGGGGTTTTAAATAAACCATATTGTGAACCATTGTTTTTGCTTTTGTTCACTACTTATGCATTTTTGAAAATTTCATTTAAGACAATGACATAAGTGCTTTTGTATAATCACATGATATTTCTGCAACCTTTCTACCACTTACCCATTTACTCATCCTACCATTTTTTCTTCACTTTATTAGGGTGCATTTAGGCTAGCAAACCCTTATAAATATTTTTCTTTTCTTTACAAAGTAAGCTAACTAATTCTAACCTTATATCATCCAAGGGCTCAGATTAAATTGATGAGCACCTTTTATTTACTCTACCTATCTAATGATTTGCCAAGATTACACTGTTTGGTCAGATTTTATTCTCTAACTATAAACATAAAATTCAAAACATGTGTCACGCGGAAAGAGTCGTTAGTGCGGACACAACCGACCTTCCTAGAAGCCTAAGACTTTCTAATGACAAACAAGACAAATAAGAGCAATCCTTCCCTAAATATGCTTTTATAATATGAGAAATCAAGTGTTTAGATCCTACCTGCAATCCAACGCTGTTGTAGTAGTCCAGCTTCGTTGATCCGGATGAGCTCCTCCTTCCCTTCGAAACCTGCATTCACTAACAATCAAATGATTAAATAGCACCTGAATATCACATAAAATAAAACATATTTAACATATAGACCAAGGAGTATATGAAACAACTCATTAATAACAAATTGTTGAGAAGAATGGACTAATTTGTATTAAAAGGTAACAAAAGGAACCATTACAACCTGAGCCTTGGTGTTGTGCAAGCTCCTCCCAGGGTCCACAAGAGTTCTCCCTTACTCTAATCAGCTCACCCACCTCCCAATGGAAACAAGTAAAGATGGTAATCTCTCCTCACAAGCTTCTACAAGGAAGTCCTAATTCCAGCAGCATCTACCCTTAGGAATGTTCAGCTTTCAACCTCCCCTCCCTTTGGCCCAATGCCTGTATTTATAGTGCTCTAGAGGAAGTTATTCGGGTCCACCATCAATGGGATAAGCCCCTCTTTGGATGGGATAGCTCCCCTCTTGATGGGATAAGTTCCTCTTAGGTAGGGATACATGAACCATCTGGAGGCGCTTCATACACGTCAAACAAGCTTCTAGAAATGACCACAAGTAACTTTTTTGGAGTGAAACTTGCGCCTTTTGACCTTTACAGGAGTACGCACCCACACCTTTACATACAGAGCGTACAAGTATGCAGGTATTATGAACTTGGATTGCGTACCCGCAGGTAAGGCTAAGAGAAACTGCGTACCAGAGATAATTGACTTTAAATGACTTTTCTCTCTTTCTTGAAGTTTGACATGAAGAACAGAGGCATGAGACTTGCCAAGGAGGATAGTATGACAGTGGATGGAGCCATACTAACTGCAAATAGTCATGGTGACATTTTTTAGTGTAACAGATTGCCCCCTAAAGTGCGAAGCCTGTAGTAGATTAGGGTTTTTATGATCTAGGAAGGGTGAAGTACTTTATCATTTCAAGGAGTATCTTGCGGAGGACCCGGTCAGAACCTGCAAATATTCAACACAAAATACATATATAAGATGATATCGTCGCTGAGGTAGGCATTCCCATACTCAGATTGAAAACTTTAACTAACAATCTAACTATTGCTCTGATACAAGAATGATTTTGCAGTACATCACAATCATAGACTTTTGTAGACACAGTATGGACGCAACCATCTGTTTATGATTAGTCTACTGTATAATGAATACAAAACTCCTCGCAGCCTGGATGGTGGAAACTAGATCCAGGGTCTTCATTTCTACTTCCCGAATTGGTACGATTCTATCCATGCGAATAAATGAGTTGATGTCGAGCATGGCAGAAACCACTTGATTACCGGTCAATGATGTAAACCGTTAACAAGTGTGAGAGAGACCACCAGTGATGTAAATGGTTCTCAAAGTACCCAGTACAATCCATGAAATGTGAATGAATGGGTTGATGTCGAACACGTCACGGAATCCTTTGATTGAAAGTCAATGATGTAAATTGTCGTCAAAGGCGAGAAACCTGCCATTGATGCATGCAGACTTCAAGGTACTGACGATTTCTAAGTCATCTTTCTAGATAATGTGCTGATGTCGATAGAAAGCGACCCGTTGCAGGCAAGCCCACAACACGAAATCATTGTTCAAGTTGAAGAAATGTTGCTGTAAGGACTGACTCAGGGATGGTCAAATGGATGACAAGTATTTTGCATATGAATGGTTTATTTGCAGAGACCTCTTGAACACATAACGACACGACAGATGGCTTGGTGACGATTGACCCAAAGTTAATACCCAGAAACGGTTGAAGACTTTCAAAGTGGTTTGATCAACTTTAAGGCAAAGGATTTCCCAACCCAGGTGAATGAAAAGTGTCGTGTTCAAGAGCGGTGATAAGGTTCTTCTGTAACAAAGGATAACAAATCGGTTCATTCTTCTCTCTTTTCCCCCACCATTTCTGGCAAGTACCTCTTTATTTTTTACAAGCTTGAGGAGGATAACATATGCTCGATTATAAGCTCATCCTTCGGATGAGTCCAACTTAGTTTAGATTCGGACCCTAAGAAGGAGTGGTCCGTTCCTGTTTGTAATTGAACAGGTCCTTTACTGTGAAATTTTAACGAGTCCAGTATAGGAGAAACTCGGCGTTTTTCATTTTTAGAGAGTCTGAAAAAACTAAAGAAGACTCTAAGGTGAACTTTTTCGTAAATTTGTGTCTCCCAAGCCCGAAAAAGTATAAAATAATACCTGAGAGAACCGCTTGATCTTGCGACCAAGGAGTACTTTCATGATTAATGCCTTTGACCTGAAAAGTAAAAAGTGATCAGAGGCATGTCGTTTTATTTCCAGTATCGAATTTGAAACGACAAAAATCCGGCAATCTTTTCGTGTTTTTACGGTCAGAAAAGGCTGTAAGAGGACCGTCTTTTAATTCTGTTTTAACGAGTGTAAAAGAAACGCTCGACAATCTTTTCATGTTTTAGGAGTCAGAAAAGGGCTTAAAAGATGACTCTGATGTCTTGGTTCGTGAAAAATGATGATTTTACCCTAAAGTCCTTTTGTCCTGCACAAAAACAACACATTACTCATACCTGTTTAAGATGGGCAAAAATACATTGAAAAATATCCTTTCATGGTGAAAAATAAACAAACTTAGCATTCATTCATCCAAAAAACCTATAAAAAGACTTTTTACCATGTCATTTTTACCATTTTACTGTTGAGGTTGAGAAAAGGGCTTTTGACAAGAAACTTCCCGTGGACTTTACGGAGAATCCGACCATCAGAATCGAGCGTCGTCTCCTTCAGGTATTTCACAACATCCTCCTCTTCAATTTCATCCGTTTAGAATTTCATTTCAAGTCTTAGTTTGATTTTTTGGAGGGTTTAGGGTTTTAAAGTCCGCCTTTCGGGGGACGCAGGTGCCCCATGGGCGACCTGCGTACCCTGACTTTTTCGTGTATGGGAAAAAGGTCGGAGTATGTAGCCCACCTTCAGAACAGCTGCGTACCGCCGCTCTGTTTTCTGAACAAGGGGTGCGTACTCCGCGCAAAGTGGATTTTCAAACCCCAAACACAAAAATCAACCATCAAAATTTTATTTTATGAATTCTAATTAATGTTTTTTGGTGTGTAGATCGCCCACCATGCTAGATTGGCGTGAAAGAGAACACGAAGATGTCGATTTGGCCGCAATAGGTCATCAACCTTCCATTGATGCTTTAAAGGCATGCGGTCTCTACAAGTACTGGGCCATACCTGGCATGAGGGCCCAGGTGCCATTCTTAGAGTGGCTGGTTGAAAGGTGGAACATTCAAGATCAATGTTTTTACATCGGAGAACACCAGCTCGAGATAGAGTCCTCCGACATATACTTTCTCACTGGCTTGCCTAACAGGGGCGAGCAACTTTCTCTATTCGGGACTAGGCCGGGTGGCCAATCCCTTGCTAGTCTCCGGCTAGAGTGGTGCAACAATCAAAACCAGGATAAGGGGATAGAAATCAAATACATATCCCAACCTGAACTTATGGTAATTGCCTTTACAGTTACCAGACTTTGCGGTGCTGCCACTTTGCACATAGCCACTGGTTCCCAAATGCGGATGGCTATAGATTGCTTCCAAGGCACCATTTTCAACTGGTGCGATGCTGTGTTGGCCAATATGAAGGGCCAACTGACCAGGGCAAAGAACGGACAACTGAAGACCTTTGGATATGGGCCTTTAGTTGTGAGCTTTGCCCTAGAGAGAGTTCCAATGCTGATCCCCAGCATCTTATAGTTCCAGTTGGGGCTCCTTGGGAGCCTAAGTTGACGAGATGGGTTGCGGTAATGGCCCGGCATCCTGATGAGGGAGCAGCAGTTGTTCGATTTCGTGATGGTTACTTTCACTGGCTGGAGGGCCAAGTATTTGCGATTCAGGATTTTCCTTATGCCGGAATGGATTTTCGCACTGATCCGGACATGGTTATTCCACAGGGAGAACAATGGGACGACAGAGGTATTTCATTTTTCACAAGTTTTTTAAATTATCTATTTTTTTTTTGTTTTTTATATATCGTCTCAAAACTGACAGCACAAATTTTCAAAATGCAGATGTAGGTCCACGGCGTCCGGCCAATCTCCGGGCTTTTGAGAGAAGAGTACCAGCTGTACCAGCGCCGGCCCCACAGGATGCGGCCGCAGAGACCTTAGCCGAGCTGGAATAGGATCTAGAGCGTCTGATGGCAAGTATACCAGAGACCACTATAGATGACATTCCTATCCGACTTCAGCGCTATGTGGTCGCAGTCCCAGGACCTTTCAGGAGGTTCCTGTGTAGGGTAGCGCGGGCAGTGGTCTCGTATAGAGAGCACCACCAGTGATTGGCTAGTCACTTTTGTAGACACATGCGACATTTTTGGTTTTTTGTACTTATCATTTTTGCCGATCATAAGGTGTTTTTCAACCTATGATCGAAGACGATGTATATTTTTGACACACTCCTATCTATATATATCATTATTACCGGCTTATTTTGTTAAACATGTGTGATGAAATGTTTATAAATTTACATTTATGATTGTTACAAATGTCTATTTAACATTCGAGATGCCATTGCATCTGCTAATGTATTTAAAGACCTTGGAATATGCTGATATTCAATGTAATCAAATTCACGTTCCAAGAGACGCACCCTCAAAAACAATCTTAATAAAACTGGATTTCTAATGGCATAGACTCTATTAAGCTGTAACACAATGAGTTCAGAATCTAACCTCACTATCAAACTCCGAATCCCAAATGAAATAGATTCAGATAATAATTCAATCACTGCATTGTATTCTGCAATGTTGTTTGTTGTTTGACCGAGGCTCGCCCCATGCATAGAAACTAACTCGTCAGAGGGCGAATAGATAAACCAAGCTGTGGAAGAGATATTCTGTGTACTACGACAAGCACCATCAGCAAATCCAATGTACGTTTGGAGAGGCGTCGACATCTGCAATATCAAGAGTAAAACCAAGATAAGCCAGAATAACGACAAAAACACACTCTCTAAACTAAGCACACAGTCTAAACTAAGCAAACATACCAGCTAGAAAGAAGAATTAACCTAACTAGAACTAACTGAATCTCCATACCCACCATTTAAGCATAATACCTCTTTAGGTAAAGTCCATTTCTGGGCTTACCCAAAGAGTCCCCATCAAAATCTACCAGCTCATAGGCCCCTTTTGCTAGCTTTCGCTTGACAATGTAGGGCCCATGCCACATGGGAACGAATTTTCCAGCACCTAATTTATCGTTAGCTTGATCATATAATAGCACTAGGTCTCCTTCCGAAAAATTATGAGGGGTCACGTTATGATCATACTGAGCTTTCATCCTTTTTGCGTGAGTCTCGATTGTCAAAGCAGCGTCACGTCGAGTCTCATCTAATTTAGCTAAGTATAACAGACGCTTCTCCTCTTCGGAAGTAGCTGGAAGTAATTCGATAGCCATTTGAAGTGATGGGATTTCGCATTCAATGGGCAACACTGCTTCCAAACCATAAACTAGCTGGAAAGGAGTGAACCCTGTTGATGTTTTTACTGAGGTTCGGTATGCCCAAAGCGCTGAAAATAACATGTTATGCCAATTCGACCGATGAATACTAATGATTCGTCGGATTATGATAACTAGAACTTTGTTGATGGATTCAACCAAACCGTTTGCTTGAGGATAATAAGGAGTAGAACTATCATGACGTAAACCAAGCTGGCTTGTAAGTTCTGTCATCATAATGTTTCGAAAATGGCGCCCATGGTCAGTGATTAT
The DNA here is from genome assembly GCA_031772625.1 of Pinus tabuliformis. Taxonomy (NCBI): domain Eukaryota; kingdom Viridiplantae; phylum Streptophyta; class Pinopsida; order Pinales; family Pinaceae; genus Pinus; species Pinus tabuliformis. The sequence goes on along the minus strand of CM062811.1, from coordinate 971,897,897 downwards.
CGCTTGTGGGACACCAAACCTAGTAATAATATGATTGAATATGAAAATCGCTGCTATCTTGCCACTTGCCTCGAATGTAGGCATCGCCTCAGCCCACTTAGTAAAATAATCAACCGCAAGGATGATATACGCATGCCCTCGGGCCGAGTGAGGGTTACATGTAATAAAATTGATACCCCATTTAGCAAAAGGACCAACGACAATTATAGGGTGGAGAGGAGCAGGTGGTGCATGCATCTTGCGATCAAACACTTGGCAGTTGTGGCATTTCCGGACTGCAATGATACAATCTTTAAACATGGACGGCCAGAAATAGCCAGCACGCAACACCTTCTGAGCTGTGGCATACCCAGACATATGACCGCCACATGCTCCAGAATGGCAGTCATTCAGAACCCTTTCTGCTTCTTCATGAGTTAAGCAACGACGAAAAACTAAGTCCGCCCCACGACGATAAAGAGTATCTCCAATAATTCTGTACTGTTGGGACTGGAATCGAATTTTCCGACGTTCCGACTTTGAAGCTTCGGGCCGAAAGGATTGGGTTTGGAGATAGACAATTATATCCCCATACCACGGATCTAAAGTGCTGATAAGAAACAGAGATTCGTCCGCAATGGGTTCCTCTGCCACAGTTTCCGTGTCAGCATGCGGGAAGTCACACATCAATTCCGCAAAAACTAAGGATTTCTTAGACTTGGACTTCTCGAACTCCAAATCGAACTCTTGCAGGATAACAATCCATTTGGAGTACTTGCCCCCTAGCAATTGTTTTGTGAAAATATAGATCATAGGGTTGCAATCCGAAATCACTGTAGTTTTACGGAGAAGAATGTAATGACGAAATCGCTGGACAGCCTGAACAGCTGCCAGGGCCAATTTCTCCACATGCGAATATTTTAGCTCAGTGGGTTTTAACGTCCTACTAAGATAATATATCACATGTTCTGTTCCAAATTCGTCTTCCTGAACTAAGACCATTCCAATGGTGGAGTGGGAGGCGGCGAGATACAAAAAGTAGTCCTGGTTGTAGTTGGGAGGATGCAGCAATGGTGCATGGGTCAACGCGTGCTTAAGTGCATCAAAAGATTTCTGAGCTATGTCATCCCAAGAAAATTGAGCGTTTTGTTTCAACAACCGGGTGAAACCCTTTGTAACCTCAGCGTAGTTAGGAATGAATCGACGTAAAAAGTTTGCTTTCCCCTGCAAAATTTGGAGTTGGCATAGACTCGAAGGAGGAGGCAATTTGATGATGGCTTTAACCTTCGAGGGATCGACGCGGACACCAGATTTTGAAACGACAAATCCTAGCAATCGTCCCACTTCTATGCAGAAGACACATTTGTGTGGGTTCAACCGAATTCGATAATGCCGACACCTCATAAAAATAACGCGTAAGTGGACAAGGTGATCAGCTCGATGTAAAGAATGAGCAGGCAAATCATCGAGATACGGTTGCACAATGTGCTTGATGTCGTGAAACGCGTAAGACATTGCCCGTTGGAAAGTGGCTCCGGCATTCTTAAGCCCAAAAGGTAATTTGCAGTGAGCAAATGTCCCCCAAGGACAAATGAAAGCCGTTTTTGGTTGATCGGCAGGTAGAATATTGATTTGATTGTAACCGGAAAAACCGTCCATAAAGGAAAATATTTCACTGCCGGCACAATCATCAATTATTTGATCGATATAGGGCGTGGGATAGTTGTCTTTTGGACAAGCACGATTTATATCCCTATAGTCGATACATATTCTTATTGTTCCTTGTTTCTTGTTAACTGGAACAATATTCGATACCTAATCCGTTAACGGGATCGGATAAATGAAACCTGCTTTCAACAGCTTCTCGACTTCTGCTTTAATCGCAGCCGCTTTCCTAGGGTGTATTTGACGCAGACGTTGCCGAACGGGTTTAGCATCCGGGTAGGTCTTGATTTCATGAACAACAATGGAGGGATCAATTCCTGGCATTTCCTCATAGGACCAGGCAAACACGTCGCGGAATTCTTGAAATAGGACCTTGTATGTTTGAATTTCGTTATCTGTACACGAGGCACCTATATGAATGTTTTCAATAACTCCGGTTTTAACTGAGATGTCAATGGCAATAGTTTGGGAGATGTTTCCCAAATTCAACTCTGAATCAGGATGTTTCATGGGATTCTGAGCGTCCTTGACATATTCAGCTGTAAAAATTGATGAAAAATCATTTTCAAAGTCATCACCCTCAGGTAAAAACGAAGATCTATGATGAAGATCTTCCCATGGTAGATCGCCTACACTTAGGATTTCGTGAAGTTGTTCGTCAGATGACACGACTTCAGGAAACATTATGCATTCTGAGGTTGATGTGAAAAGTGATTCCTCACGGACCACATTCATTTGGTCGAATTGGGTTGAACTGGAGTCGGAAAAAGACTGCACGGCCTCATAAGCAATTTCATATGGACTCAAAGGCATTGCATTACCGAATGAGTCTATCTCAGATTCAGATGGGACAATCCAAGGGTCATCGTAAATAATAGTGTCTGAAGTAATCATATGAATGGATGCGAATGAAGGGTCTGCATTGATCGAAGGAAAAGGAAAAGTTCCCAGTAGACCGGAATCTTTAACTAATCCTACACCAACATCCTTGTAAGGGATAGTCGTTTTACCGACATGCTGGATACTCTTTGAAGAGGCTGGGTCGGATGAAAAGTAAGCCAGCTGGTCTATCGTCACGATCTTACCATTATGTGGAAACTTTATAACTCTGAAGACCGATGACACGACTGCTGTCATAGCGTAAGACCAACTGCGACCCAAAAGAAGGTTGTAGTCTAGAGGGGCATCAACCACTTCCACTTCCAGACTAACGGTTTTTCCTTCAACCCCTATAGGCAAATCCTGTAGAATGCCAAACGGATGGAACCCACGGCCATCAAAGGCCTTAAGAATTGTCGGGGATTGGTTCAGTGAAGGAGAACCAAGCGATCTCCAACACTGAATCGACATAATACACGTAGAAGCTCCTTCATCAATTACAGTCCGATGAATAGGCCTGTTTTTGACTATCACTGGAATCTGGAAAGCCATCTGATGAGGGAGATGCGGTGTACTATTTTCTAAATCAAAGATTATCAGGTTCGGGTCCTGAATATCAACAGCTTCTATAGCCGACAAGAGTAATTTTCGTTGTGCTGGGCATGATTGCAGCACTTCCAAAGCCGACATTGCTGAGGGTGAAACAACTAAATCCTCAACAATGTTATAATTCTGAGCTGCTCTTGCATGTGGATTGAAAGCAGACTTTCGAAGTATACCCTTGGCGGGCGGTTTAATTACCAAGTCCGGGTTAGGTTTCTCGATCTGTAGTGGATCGGAACCGGGAGCTGAGGTTGATGGATTAGAATGAGAAGATTCTGCTTCTTTGCCATCAACAGGATTCTTACTACCATAATCTTGCAATCGAGTCGCAATCCGTACATGAGACATCATCAATATGGGTTCTTCACTGGCACTCGAGGAAGAACCTATCATTTTACTCTCCTGCTTCAGAAATGGATCTTTCAAAACAGCAGGAGTTGGGGAACCTTTAACGATTTTCACAACCTCTGCCCGATGAGGGCAATCTCTTGTGAAATGATCTTCTTCACAAATTAAACAAGGATAGCGAGGTTTGCGCTTTTCGTCGTTAGATTCCGACTTCTCTTTTTTCTCCTTTGGAGCTTTGTCTGCTTTATCCTTCTTCTTGCCTTTCTTCTTACCACCGTTTTTTGATTTAGCCGTAGATGACTCTACAGCGTGAATGTCGGCGGTAATTTCAGGAGAAGATTCTCCTGTCGGGGAGTCCGGTAAGGTTATTATTGGAGAAGAATTCTTTGAGGATTTCTTCTTACTTTTAGTATTCACCGTACCAATCATGCCATCAGCAGCATGAGACCCCGAAGGAGCAGCAGCGATTTGATTCGACTTAGGAAGATCTGGGATCTTCTCGTGCAACGTACCCGACTGAGTGTAAACTAAATCAAGGTACTGGGCTTGAGCAATGACTTGCTCCTCAGTAACTACTCTGGCCTTAGCTACATCTTCAGTAATCTTCGGTAATAATGATTTTACAAATCATTCAGCTAAGATTTGGTCCAGGATAAAAACTTTCACTAAACGTCTTTGACGTCTCCATTCATGAATATGATCAGAAATATAAGTGGACGTCGATTGTTTTAATGAAGTTAATAACTCAGTACCATTGTCGTATCTGACCGGCAACTGAAAATGGGTTAGGAACGAGGTAGATAACTGGCTAAAATTGTAAAAAGAGGCCCGTGGTAACTCAATGTAGCACTTGGCCGCGAGAACAATGAGCGTACATTGGAAAAGACGTAAGCGGATCGAATCATCCGAGATAGAATTTGAAGCACACCAGAGGTGGTAAGTCATCACGTGATTGGACGGATCCTCTCCAGACTTACCTTCGAACTTGGGTATATCACTGGGCAACTTATTTGGCATTGGCGGCCAGAACGGAAGATATTGAATTGGATCGTTCGTTAGGCGCGTCAAGTCGGGTAAGTCCAAAGTTGCGATAAACGATAATTGCCGGTTAGGATCTCTAAAACTCTGGGTCACAATACCAGTTCCAGGAGGAGGATATCCAGGATAACTAGGAACAGGAATCGCATTCGGGATATTATATCCTCCTGGAAAACCAGGATTAACCAGACCGTACTGGGGTTGTTGATGTTGTTGATAAGTGTATCCAGGATACGGTTGATACTGGTAAACCGGTTGTTGGACAGCAGGACCGAATTGGTACTGTCCCTAGTACTATTGGTAGGTAAATTGAGGTTGACTTGTTACAACAGTACTTAAACCAGGCTTCCCTACAGGCATCTGGACCGTGGTTTGAATCGTAGATCCGGACAACGGTAAAGATGTCTGAGGAGTGGTTGCAGAGACAGTAGAAACCGGAGCTGTTGATACTCCAGAAGTAAGTGCGGTAGATGTTGCGGTAGTTGCAGCAGTCGTTTGAGATGGAGTACTAGGTGCAATTGGCGGCTGAGTAACTACCGAAGTTACAGAAGTTTGAACATTTGACTGGACAGGTTGCAGTTGCTGGGGTGAACCAGAAACTACGGGTTGTCCAGTTTGAGGTAACAACTGTATACTTGGCTGCAACACCTGTTGACCTTGTGATGGATCCCACACTATCATTCCGGGGTATTGACCCGTAACAGGTTGAGGATACTGAGATCCATAACCGGATTGAGGATAGGATTGATAACTGAAAGGCACAGTTCCCATACCTTGAACATATGACTGACCTTGAGATGGTTGATAACCTTGACTCGAGTATTGACCTTGAGGTTGATAACCTTGGGGTAAATACTGATACTGGGGTTGACCTTGACCTTGAGGTTGATACCCTTGAGGTTGATACCCTTGGGGTTGATACCCTTGAGGTAAATATTGATACTGAGGTTGACCCTAGGGTACATATTGAGGCTGGGGTTGATCTTGAGGCATGTATTGTACTATGGGTACATACTGGCCTTGAGGTTGCCCCCCAGACACAATTTGTGTACCTTGAGGTTGCCCCCCAGGCGTTAATTGAGGCTGCCCCCCAGGCGGTAATTGACCACCTTGAGGTTGAGAAACGGGAACTGAACCTGACATCATGTAAATGTCCCCTACACCCAACGGTTTATTACCATTGTTTCCAGCTAATAACCCATGATCAATGGGTTGAGGAGATGCCCCTGCAAAAGTACCAGAAAGTGACTGATACCCGGTGGGAACAGAAGGACCGCCGTGTAAGAAAGATTCAGGAGATTGAGTGAACACGGACGACTGACCAGACATATTTACAGGAGTATAAATACCTCCAGGTGGAAAAGGAGTACGAGGTGGAGAAAAACCTACCCCTGAGTTGTCTAAATAATTGGTTAACGAAAGGTACCAAGTAGTACTTCTAGGAGGACTGTAAAATATAGATTCACGCTCCCTTAGATCAATAGTGGGTTGATCTTCAAGGATAGATACGCCTAATTCTTCCTCTGGAGCAAGTTCTTCAATAGCTATCAAACTAGTAGGAAGATTTTCGGTGACGACTCTTTCTACCCTAGGTGAATCTGGTACACTAGAAGTTGGAGTAACAGGTTCAGATATTTTAGGTTCTTCGCCTATATCACTAGTAGATGAAAAACTACCAGCAAGGTCAGAAACTTCAACTGCTTCAGGATTATAACCTGTTTCTAGACTTTGGTAATCTTTATGGACTACCAACGAAGACTCTCCTTCTTCTGGTGAACCTACTCTACTGCCACTAGGAGGAGTTACAAGGACCTTTAAACCTTCGTAATGACTTGGGAGGTCTTGAGGAGGTTCACCCCGAAGTCTACGGGATTTCCTCAAAAATTCGGCCACAGAAACAACCTCAGGAGACTTGCCCCGAAGTCTACGGGACTGTCTCGGTAATTCCGCCACAGTTAAAAACTTTTAACTACTGCACACGCAAACAAAGTAAAATCTCAAAGCAAACCACCTAAAGTCTCTAAAGAACCAAACAAATTTGAATCACACGCCTAAAGAATCTAGGGAGACAAACCAAGCACAAACAGTAGCCTTCCAGACCGAAAACGCTAGTTGGAGATGAAACCCAACATTGCCGGATTCAGTACAGAAGTGGCGGGTGGAACAGTTACCCCAGCAACCTGCTTAGTGAATAGACCGGCACAAGTTCCTCCACTTTAACCGTCTCGAGTGAAGTGAACCCCCCGGAAAATCCAAGTGAGTCTAGCTGACGTCTGCTCCAGGTACAGTGGGATCTTCCCTCCACCGTCACCTCGGTAGAATCCTAAAGATAATGGTCACTAAGGTTACCAACCGCAACAAATGCACCTGGGGGAACAGTCTACACTCTGACAGCACGCAAGGGCAGAGTATCAAGCTCAATCCCCTTGCCGGCTCCTTGACAATAATCCAAGGTTTACTGACAAGTGACCCCTGGCTCCTCGACAATGGTTAATCCGAGGTTTACCGTTTGTAATACGTGCGTGTCTGGCATCGTTCCCAACGAGGGAGGATTGATCCCCTCACTGGTTCGGACACGAGCTCGTGCTTCTCCTTTAAGAGGAGCTTTCCCAGAGTACAAATGAAACAATTGGATTTATTCTATCACAAGATAAGCTACTTGTTTGGTTTTGTTGTCTTGGAGAGTTAATTACTCTCCTACTCCAAGACACTAGCCTGATCTAAATTGGTGTTTCAGAACCCTAGTAAATAAAAGTTACAAAGTTGATTTTACTTTAAGCGTTAATTTTATGGTTTTCTTAAAGACAAAAAGGTAGTGGAGATGAAACTGGTGGTGTGTAGACTCGACTCGCAACCACTACAAAGATGCACCTAAGATGATTTACACTATTTTTCTTTTTCAATGAATCTCTTAACTAAGAGAGTTGGAAAATGCAAATTTTATAGAAAACAACTTTCTTAGTAAAGACAATCAAAGAAACAATTCTCTTTATCTTTTCAAAACATACAACTCATGACCACTAATTACTCTACGAAATTTCCTTTTTCTCCCAAAAGTCTACAAATGCTACCAAAGCAAACTTTTTCCCAAAAGAATTTTTTGTGTTTTTCCTAGATTAATAAAGCATGTAAAACTATTTTATCAAATCAAATTTAACAAATCTAATACAATCAAATCAAATTCACTCAAAAGCAAATTAAAAGTAAATTTACCTAAAAGCAAAAAATAATGAGGACAGAAGCCTACAAAGATGATTCCCGGATGTTTTACTCAGTCAAAATGCAACTAAGGATCAGTTCATGCAGAATCATAAACTAACCAAAACACAAAATCGAAATCTTTTTGTTCTTTTTTCTCAAGAATGGAATTCAAGGCTTTAATAAACAAACTTTTCGAGATTCGCAAAGAGAAGACACAAAGGTAGGTCTCTCACAAGGGTGACTTCTACGACAGGCCCGACTCCTAAGAGGATTGATCAAAACCAAGGAGATCCAAAGTTTGACAACCTCTAACGCCAAAGTCACTACAGGACCAGTTAAAAGTCAAACCCTAAGGCAAAATCCCTATGAATTCCACCAAAACCCTCGACACTAACGGGACAAGTTCAGGTGAAGATCTCTGACAGTAAACTAATGGATCTGGGCAGTAAAAACAAAGTAAAAACAAAATCTAAAGAGCAAAAGAGGAAAAATGGAATTTTCTCAAATTTGACAGGGGTACGCAGGTGATTTGTTGACACAGGCGCGGGTACGCCCTGTGCACAAAGACGCAGTGCATACAAGTACGCACTGTGTCAAACTCAGAGACTGCGTATTGCTGGCAAAACTAAGAAAAATAAAAATCTAAATTGACTCTAAGCTAACCCACCCAAATACACAGTTAGACAATCAAAAATCAGAAAACAAGCGATTTTTCTCAGACCAAAATATCAAATCAAAAAGAACTCAAACACATTCATGGATTCCCCAGCGGAGTCGCCATTTTGTCATGCGGAAAGAGTCGTTAGTGCGGACACAACCGACCTTCCTAGAAGCCTAAGACTTTCTAATGACAAACAAGACAAATAAGAGCAATCCTTCCCTAAATATGCTTTTATAATATGAGAAATCAAGTGTTTAGATCCTACCTGCAATCCAACGCTGTTGTAGTAGTCCAGCTTCATTGATCCGGATGAGCTCCTCATTCCCTTCGAAACCTGCATTCACTAACAATCAAACGATTAAATAGCACCTGAATATCACATAAAATAAAACATATTTAACATATAGACCAAGGAGTATATGAAACAACTCATTAATAACAAATTGTTGAGAAGAATGGACTAATTTGTATTAAAAGGTAACAAAAGGAACCATTACAACCTGAGCCTTGGTGTTGTTCAAGCTCCTCCCAGGGTCCACAAGAGTTCTCCCTTACTCTGATCAGCTCACCCACCTCCCAATGGAAACAAGTAAAGATGGTAATCTCTCCTCACAAGCTTCTACAAGGAAGTCCTAATTCCAGCAGCATCTACCCTTAGGAATGTTCAGCTTTCAACCTCCCCTCCCTTTGGCCCAATGCCTGTATTTATAGTGCTCTAGAGGAAGTTATTCAGGTCCACCATCAATGGGATAAGCCCCTCTTTGGATGGGATAGCTCCCCTCTTGATGGGATAAGTTCCTCTTAGGTAGGGATACATGAACCATCTGGAGGCGCTTCATACACGTCAAACAAGCTTCTAGAAATGACCACAAGTAACTTTTTTGGAGTGAAACTTGCGCCTTTTGACCTTTACAGGAGTACGCACCCACACCTTTACATACAGAGCGTACAAGTACGCAGGTATTATGAACTTGGATTGCGTACCCGCAGGTAAGGCTAAGAGAAACTGCGTACCAGAGATAATTGACTTTAAATGACTTTTCTCTCTTTCTTGAAGTTTGACATGAAGAGCAGAGACATGAGACTTGCCAAGGAGGATAGTATGACAGTGGATGGAGCCATACTAACTGCAAATAGTCATGGTGACATTTTTTAGTGTAACAACATGAAATAGCCAAGTTTAAACAATTTGACTATCATGGATTGTGGCATGAGTAACAAGCTGCACACAATCATTTATTATGCATTAAAGTAAATAGTAGTGGCATTTTGACTTGCTCACTTTCATGGTCTCTTTTTGTCTTTTGGGGTTCATATATTTTCATTTTTTTGGACCTTATTCTTATTCTTTTTGTCCTTTGTTTATTCTTTTAGGACATACCCTCTTTACATTTTTTAATTTTTTAATATGGAAAACATTTGCAGAAAGCAAAGGTATGTACAATATTACAAGGCTTAATCTTAGTCATTCAAAATTATGACTCCTATTGGTATAGGAACCTAATAGTGGCTCCACTTGGGGATGGCATTTTCTAGTGAAATGTCAAGAACTTTGTAGATCAGTAGCCTTTGAATTGTTGTTGATGTTACCTTGCAAAATATTCCTCTGTGCTTCTGCATTATTAATACTTATGACAATGAATCTTTCAAAGCTTAGGGCCTTCTCTTCAGGCTTCAACTTCAAAAAATCACCATCCAATCCAACCCAGACTTTTGAAATTAAAATATGCTCTAATGCAATGAAAATTAGCAACCAGATTCAAAATAGTGTTTCAGCATTCGGCCATTCACTGGCCCACCTTCTGCTTCTGTACCATCCATTTCTCTTAGGAAGAAAGCATTATTACCTCTGAAAGCATAAATGACATATGGGCCTTTCCATAGGAAATCAAATTTCCCATGTTTACCTTTGTCTTCCCTCCTTGAATCCCACTTGAGTACTTTGTCACCAAGGTAGAAATCTTCAGCCTTGGTTCTCTTATCAAAAATCTTTTTAATCCTTTCCTGCACAACTTGAGACCTAATATATACTTCCTCCTTGGTTTGTTGAAGATGAATTGTTTGGTTGATTCTTCTTTGGATACTATTTGGTTCAACCTGCATTTTTTGAAGCAACTTCATCACTGGTGTTCCCAAGGAAGATGGAAAAACAACTTCCATCCCATAAACTAGCTAATAGGGAGAAGTACCAATTGATTTTTTAGTGGTTAGTCTATCTGCCCATAAGGCATTAAATAGCTTTTATTCCATGTTTTCTTATTGTCCTCTAACAACTTTTTGATGATGTTTACCAGGCTTTTGTTTGAGGATTCTGCCAGTCCATTTCCTTGAGGATAATAGGCTGTGGAATGTCCCAGGGTTATATGATACTTGTTGCAGAAATCTATCATTCTTTTGGATTTAAAGGCTGTTGCATTATCAGTAATGAGCTTAGTTGGACATCCAAATCTTGACAGAATATTGGTTTCAAGGAAGGTTATGATAACAGTGTTAGTGGCTTGCCTTGAAGGTATGGCCTCTATCCATTTTGTGAAGTAGTCTGTGGCAGTAAGGATCCATTTGTGTTGGGTAGAGGAGGGTGGGTGAATTTCGCCAATGAAGTCTAAACCCCATTGTTGAAAAGGTATTTCAATAGAGATTGGCTTTAGGGGTAAAGGTAAAAGCTTTTTCTTTCCCTAAAAAATTTGACATTTGTGACAGGAGGTCACATATTTCTTGACATCAGAAAACAAAGTAGGCCAGTAGAAACCAGCTCTAAGAATTTTATTTGCAGTGGTTTTCTAGTAAAGGTGTCCTCCACAGTCACCTGCATGAAATTCTTGTAACACCTTGTCAGATTCATCTTTTAATAGGCAATTGAGAAGAATGCCTTCATGATCTCTCCAAAACAAAGCATTGTCTAATATACAAATTTTAAGGATTTCATCTTTAAAAACTTGCTCTTAGTCCTAGATAATTCAGGAGGAGCTTGTAAATTCAATAAAACGTATATAACATCAACATACCATGGTGATTCAATAAAGGCCTGGCTGATTAGTGGAGTCACCATCTCCTCCTCATCATCTATTGCTGCAATGAAGTTTATATCCAAGGCCTGACAGTTTGATTTAGCCATGATCTTGGCTAAAACTTGGCATTTGATTAACTTAGTTGGTTTGATTTCTATGTCATATTCTAAAATAGTAGCAATCCACTTTCCTCTCTTTCCATCTGGACCTTCCTGAGTTAGGATGTCTTTGACTACTGAATTAGGAACGTAGGCCACTATATGAGAATATAAAATGTATACCCTAAAATCCTTGATGGCTTTGACCAAAGCAAAGGCTTGTTTTTCCATTATGTTATATTTCAAGGGGGCATCTCTCAGGGCTTTGCTAAAGAAAGCAATAGGTTGTTCATAGCCCTGGTCATTTTTCTGCAGTAGGACTGCAACAATTGTGTGCTCAGAAGCAAAGGAAAATAAAATGAAATCTCTGTCAAATTTTGGACTGATTAACGTTGGTGTTTTAGTTAGGTTCAGTTTAATGTCTTCAAAGGATTTCTTAGCCTCAACAGTCCATTTTATGGTCGAATCTTTTTTCAGCATATTATTTAGTGATCTAATTAATTCTGCTAAATTAGAAATAAATCTTCTAAGAAATTTAATTTTCCCTAAGAAAGCTTGCAATTCTCTAATGTTCTTGGGATGTTGTATCTGTAAGATGGCTTCTATTCTTGCAGGGTCTATTTGGATACCATCTTTTGAAATTATATGACCTAATAACTTTCCTTCTTCTAACCTAAACAAAGACTTCTTGGGGTTCAAAGAAATTCCATATTTCCTGCATTTAATAAAGACTTGCCTCAGATGATCCAAATGTTGGTTGTCAGATTTTGCAAATACAGTAATGTCATCTAGATATATCCCAAGGAAATCATGAATTTATTTTGCAAAGGCTATATCCATAGCACTCTGGAAAGTGGCTCCTGCATTCATTAGTCCAAAAGGCATTTTCACATACATGAATGTGCCCTAAGGAGTAGTAAAGGAAATTTTGGCTTGGTCATCAGGATGAACTAAGATTTGATTGTAACTAGAAAACCCATCCAATAATGAGATTTTGGTTGCTCCAACTACTATCTGTAAAATGTGATCCATTTTGGGGAGAGGGTAATTGTCTTTTAGTGACACTTTGTTGAGGTTTCTGAGATCCACACAGAGTCTGATCTCACCAGTTTTCTTCCTAGTTGGCACCAAGTTTGAGACCCAATCAGAAAATCTGATTGGTGCAATTATTTTGGCATCATACATCCTCTGAATTTCCTTTTCAATTGCAGGTAATAAGACAGGATTAATCCTTCTAAGTTTTTGTTTGAAAGGCTTTTGATTTTATTTTATAGGAATGGTGTGTTGTATGATGTTGGTGTCATAGGATTTGAGGTCCTCATAACTCCAAGCGAAGACATCTTGAAATTCTTTTAATAATTCAATGTATTTCACTTTTTCAATTGGAGGTAATGATTTCGAAAGTTTGATCAATTTTGGATTTTCATCAGTGCCTATATTACACTCCTCTATATCATATTTCAAAGGTTCCATTTTGGGTTTCCTAGGAACATCATTTGAATCAAACAAATCTTCCAAAGGGGTTAATCCCTTAGGTAAGAAATTATCTTTGAGATTAATTACTTCAGTGTCTTCGTTAATTATTTCATCAATCTCAACTTGCTCTAGGTTTTCTACATCTGACTTAGTAAATTTAGTAGGATGAAATCTATCTATTTCTTCACCTTCTATCTGATTTAGTTCTATCTCATTTTTAATGTTAGGATCTATTGATGTGTCAGTATCTATATTGCTATTTACAAACTCTTCTTCTAAGATTAAAAAGTTATTTATCTGCTTGTCATCAGAAAATATTTGCCAGTTCTTCAAATTATCTGGAATTGCAGGTCTGTGCCTAACTTCAACAATGTACTGATGGTTAGGTTGGAAGGGTAACTTGTAGGTGCTGACAAACATTGCTAAACTATGAGCCTGCATATTGTGTTTTCTGGAATTACTGCAAGCTTGGTTTATGAGAAAGTGTTAAGTATTTGTACAATGGTTCCTCTATAACAACTTAATGTAGGGTTTTTTGTCATATATACAACATCAATCTATTTTATAACTAGTTCAGAGTCTCCCATGACAGAGACTCTTTTAGCTCCTAGATTTCTAACTAATTTAAGACCTAAAATTAGTGCTTCATACTCGGCCATATTGTTAGTACATTTAAAATTCAGTTTGTATGCATGGCCTTCTGAGTGATTATTCTCCAGATTGTATATCCATACTCCTGCTCCTACTCCAAATTTATTGACTGACCCATCAAACTCAAGATGCCATAATATCTCATGCTCATAATTTTCATCATCTGGTGCAACAAACTTTTCCTCATTTATAGCAATTTGGCTACCTTGTTTATTGGAAAGTTCTAAAGTTTGGTTAGTTTCATTTTGAATAGAAACTGCAATTTCTTTTGGTTCTGTATCAATACTATCTAAAAGAGTTTCTTGTGTTTGATTAGCATTATACAAGATGAAGGAATCAATGCCTGAATGTACAGAGTAGATAGGAAAGTTTTAAGGCTGATCCTGGCTACTTACCATGTATTTCATTAAAATTTCTTGGTATAGCTTCTTAGGTTGTCCAAAAACAGAGATTGTTGCATATGACATATCAAGTTGTAAAGATCCTTGAAGTTTGGCTCCCCATGATCTGGATAACAGCATGCCATACTTTGGTGGGATGTTAGCAACCACAATATCCATAAGGATGATTTTGGCAGGATATTGAACTAAGGTAACACACAGGTCTTTAATCAATCCTAGACACTTTACTTGACTTGAGTCAAATGAGAATAAGTCCTTGTAAGGCCTTATAATGTCTAGGTTTAATTTCTCCATTACTGATTTGGGCATTAAGTTGTGGGAGGCCCTAGAATCCAACATTGCATTGTGTAGAATTTTGTCATGGATGCTAAGGCTAATGTAGAAAGGTGGTACTCCTCCTTCTAGTGGTTTTCCATTAACATCTGGACCAAATATAAGTTCTGGTTGGTCATCAAACAGGTTGACTGAATCCTCATTTTCGACAATGTTTAAAGTCTGGTTTATCTGTGTCTTGTAGGTTTCATTCTTGATTAGTTCTGTTAAAGGGACTGAAATATTTAGCTTAGCTACCTCTGCTCCCAGATTAAATGGTAAAGAGGCTTTCTCTGTTTGAGGGTTTTGAATTTTCATAGCAGGGATTTGAGTGGGATGGTCTTCTTTTCCTTTATTGGGGACCTCTTTTTGCGGGTTTTAAAATATGGTGTTTTGAGGTTTTTCCGTTGGTTTTTTAGGGGGAATTGAAGTGGATGGCTGATCATCAGAAGGTTGATTAGGGGTTATATCTACAATTGTGGGGCTAGAAAGATTCTGGTTTTATCTGGGGAAAATCTGGAGGATTTTAGAAACCGGGGCTTCTTTATTTTTCTTGGGTTGATTTGACACTGTTTTCTTGGTTTGATTGGGGATATCAGAGTTCTTTTTACTCCTTAGGTTATACTGTTTATGCACTTCAAAGATGGCATAATCATATCCTTGTTTATAATCAAATGACTCTTCAGACTGGATTTGCAATTGCTGCAGCATATGCAATTCCTGCTCATCTTGGGTTAGAAAAACAATATCTTCATCATCTAATCCCATCAGATTAATTTGTGTATCTTGTTCTGGATCATCTGGCTGGGATGTTTCTGCATAATTTTCTTGAAAAGGAGGCCTAATATTTTGATCAGGTCCATTTTTTCCAGTGTTTTGGTTTTGGTTTTTTTCTAAAATTTGGGTTTCTAACTGGAGGTGCTTGTTGGTTATCCCATTGAGGTTTCCTCTCCATATTGTCTATTCTATCCATTAGTTTCTCCATACTTTTGGCTAAACCATCTATTTTGAGGTCAGATGGTGAAGCTTCATCTTTTGAAGTTCCTCTCCTTTCATTCCTAACTCTGGCTCTTTTAGCTAACAAATTAGCTTCTACACTAACTGCTACACTTTGCATTTCCTCTAAGGTTGGGGGGTTTCATTCCCTAAGTTGGTATGCCATGTCTGTGTCAAAACCATTAGGAAACTTTATTAATGCTAAATCAGGTGGGGTCTAAGGTTAACTAGAATTGCATTGTATATATTATTGAATCTAGTGCAGTAATCTTGTATAGTTTCATTGGGTCCTCTCCTAATATTTTCATACTCTGAAAGGATCTGTAAGGGGTTCTTTTTCTTTTCCCATCTATTTAAAAATTGTTGATAAAACACATCTAAATTGTCAATACTATTAGCAGGTAACCCTCTAAACCATTTTCTAACATCACTAGCTAAAGTCTGAGCAAATAGTCTCATTTGAACATCACCTATATCAATTTCATGTAATTCAAAGTAATATGTCATCTTATTGACATGGTGCTGTGCAGTGTAGGGTCTTATGCCATCAAATTGAACAATTTTTCTTTGGTAGTCTGTTGGCATAGCACCGAGTGGGGCAGGTAAGACAAGAGGAGCATATCTATTGGCCATGGCTGTAAGTTGGGAGTGGCTAAGATGTGGGGTTGAGGTACTGGAAGATGATACAGTAGTGGAGGATGAACCAGTACTAGTAGATGGTGAATGAGTAATGCTAGGTTGGTGAGGAAGTGAAGGTATAAATGACGGTGGAGAATGGACTTCAGAAATTAAAGGGAACAATAGTGAACTAAGAGTAGTGAAAAAATGTTAAGAAATCGCAGGGATCTTAGTAGTACTAAGGGATGATTGTGGAGAATTCAGAATGTATTCATCAATTGACTGGTTGGCCTTTTCGACTTCGAGGTCTGCAATGAAATCAGGGTCTAGAACAGTTTCGTATATTACACTTTTAGACTTCGATTTAAATAATGACAAATCAAATTGCTCATCAAAGGGAAGGTCTTCTAAAAACAACCACTCATCAGGACATGAGTTAGCTTTAACTAAGGGTGTGTGACTAGTTGAAATTTCTTCTTTTTTGGATTTTCTTGAAATCAGGTTGGGATTATCAACTACTGGAGCAGGGTTTGGATCTGGGTTAGCCTAGTATAATGAGTTCTCCTTGAAGCCAGAATTTCAAATTTTTTCTAATTGTTTTCTTTTTGTGATATTTTAAAAATAAATTCTAATAAATTACTTTAAGAGGCTCAAAATACAAATTTAATTTTTTCTTAAATATTTATTAGGACCGAGGGTTTGAGTTCCCTAGTATGGTCGCCACCATGTTATCACTCAGTATTTTTCCCTAAAAGTTATCAGAAGAAGGAAAAGGCCAAGGTAACCACAAACCAATCTTTTAAGTATAGGCTTTAGCCAACCTATGACTCAGAGAGGGCTCTCTCTATATGATTTAGCTTTGTTTGCTGGGATTTTAGGCTAGTTCTTAAAGTTCAGGGGGTTTTGATTTGTATTGAAGGTTGGATGGTGGAATCCTTAAAACAAATGGATAGAATGAAGTATCTGGACCATTGGGCTATGGAGTCAAAGAAGGACAACAGAACTGGGATTAACTCATTAAAGGGAGTGTTCAAAGGGCAAGCTAGCAAAGTGAAGTATAGGTCTTTAGGTCGGATGGGTGAAATGATCTTAACCAGGGTGAGAGAGCACTTAAGAATTCTCAAACTGGGATTAAAATGAGGAACAAAGGATAATCATGAGCAAAGGGCAATTAAGAATCCTTTACTATAGATTAGAGGGAAACTACCTAAACTAAGGAGCAATCAAGAATTCCTTAACTCAGATAATTAGCAAAAAACATTTAAATGCATAATAGTTAAAACAGAGTGCAATGAAGCAAATTTTGAGATATCATTCCATATTATAGCGTTCAAATTTCAGATACATTAAATATTATGGAATTTTTTTTAAAGAAAGATAACAACAAAAGAGAAAATCCTTGTCTGTACTTCGCACTACACATTAATCTTGTGAAATGTCTTGGCTTTATTCATTAATCCAGTTTTCTGGTCCAACAATGATACAATAGCTTACAGTCTTTGATCAAGAAAGTCTATAGAAATTTCTAAGAATACACCCTACATACATCGAATTGTGAAGTATTTATACAAGAAATTATTACAAAATATGTCAAACTAACTTGAGATTTAATTTAGGAAATATAAATATCTTCTTGCAAGAAGATAGAGACAACTATTGCATTGTTTCATGCTGTCCCTTTTTATTTGGTATTGCTGGCTTTTATGGTTGGATTTGTAGCCCTTTGTGCTAGCTTGCAGTTGTGATGTTTCACGCTGGAATCTTCTTCAAATTTTATCTTTCACCTGATACTCTTTGACCATGTAGCCATGTTTTCATTTGTTTACCTGACTGCTCTCATTTTTATTGTGTAGTAACTTTTTGCTGTAAATTTATCACAGTAAATCAGTCATTGTCTCCCACCATTTAGCATTAGGTAATTTCACATTCATCATCCTCCTGTAGATCTCATCAGCTTCAGTATATTTGGCAAAATTGGGCTTGCTGAGGAATAAGGGTTTTATCTCATGCTCAAGAAAAAACAAGTTTTCAAATGTGTTGTACAAAACTTTGCCTGTTGGCAGTGCTTTTATGGATGAAGAGCTAGCTTGTTCCTTAGCCAACTATCTGAGTCTATTACCATAGTCCAACTGTGTCATGAGTTTATCATTAATAACCAATGGACTAGGCAATTCTTTTTTTCTCAAAATTTGGAATTTAGCCATGAACCTATCAATGGCTACCTGCATGTTGTGGAACTTTTCTTCTAAGTTAAGCATAAGGTTCCTTTTGGAAAGGACCTTCCTTATTTCCAAAATGGTCTCAGTCCTATATTCTATATTTAGCTCATGGAGCTCATACCTATTCTTGTTGTTGAGGAAGTGGATGAGTCTATTGGTGTCCTCAGGCTTGTCTCCCAACTCCTCCTTTACTTTCTGGATAGCTTCTGTAGCTATCTTTATTAACTCTGTTTGTTCAAAAATAACTTGAATTGATGGCCAAATATCATTGACAGAGTCAATGATATTGGCCCACAACATTTCCTTGGTTTGCCCAAGGGGTTTCTCCAGTGTTAAGTCTTTCTCTAAGACTTTGATTCTTTCACTCATTCTTTGGGCCTTTTTTGCTTCTTCCTTTTGCTTAAACAGGGCAAGTTTGTAGTCAGTTTCCAAAATTGTCACCTTTTCTTTCAATCTGTTCATTTCTGTAGCTTGGATAGACATCTCTTCCATCGATTTAACCAATTCTGCTACTTTCTCTCCTGATGCACCTGTTGTTGTAGATTCTGCTATGACTGGCAATGTTGTGGCAGGTGGAGCTGTAGGTGCCAGTGTAGAAGGGGCTGTTGTGGATACTGTAGGGATGACATCTTTAGAAGTTGTGGCCAAGTCGTTTTGCTTCACTTGAATTAAATTGTCCAACTCCTTTTCTGTCTCCTTTAATTGATCATTCAACTTTAGGACCAAGTCCATCAACTCCTCATGTCTGGGTTGGCTCTCTACAACTTCTACAGTTTGAGGATGTTGCAACTGGGGTATTTTTAATTGCCTCTTAAGTGCAACAATATCATCGTTTTTCTTCTTTATAAGTTGCTCTGTAGCTTTTATATCTTTGGGATCATGTCCCAATTCAATCACTAAGTCCTCTAAGGACTTGATCCTTGTATCCTTGGCCTGTGAGGAGGCCTTCTCTAACTGAAATTGTGTTGAGATGTTGTTTAAAGAGTTTTGTAGCTGATGAGTAGCTATGGATTTACTTGTTAGGGTGGAGTATATCATCTCTCCAGCCTATTTGTGTAGTTGAATCTGGTCTATGGGATGAATATCCCTGGCCAACGCTTCAAAGTCAACCTTTTTGAAATCAGATATTGTCTTGGGCTGTTGAGCTATAGGTTCGATGAAAGACATCTACAACTTTCCCTCTTTCATGTCAAAGGCTGACATTAGCCTTGTTTGGTTTCTGGGAGTCATCTTTATGTACTGATGATATGTTTGGGCCTTAAGCCTCTCATTTCTCACTTTGATTTCCTTGTACCTGTCTTTTATGTCTTGGTCTTTGTCAGTAGGCCTGCTGAAGGATGACACTTCCACACTAAGCTACCTTTCCAACATCTGAGTCTGTGATGTGGAAGGCTCTTGCATGCCTTCAGATGGAGTAGTGGGCCTACTTCTTTCTACTTCTATGTTTTTAACCTGTGCTAATTCTTCTGTGTATTCCTGTTCAGAGGCCGGATTGAGCCTTTGCCTCTTGCTTGTTTCCTGTTGCAAATTTGAGGTGTCCATTCCTGAAG
Organism: Pinus tabuliformis; assembly: GCA_031772625.1. Classification (NCBI taxonomy): domain Eukaryota; kingdom Viridiplantae; phylum Streptophyta; class Pinopsida; order Pinales; family Pinaceae; genus Pinus; species Pinus tabuliformis. Next base: position 971,878,194 of record CM062811.1, on the reverse strand, counting down.
TGGAAGCTCCCTCTCTGTTTCTTTTTGGAATTTTCTCCTCATTTTGAGGAGTTTGCATGACTAGAGGGGTACTCATGGTTCTTTCTTTCTTTTTTGGTACCTGCAGAAAAGAGTTGTCATAAAGCTTCTTTTCGAAATCAATCAAAGCGTTTGCTACATCTACTCCGGTGTTGTCTCTGTCTACTAGAGTACCTTCCACCCATTCTGTTTGATTGGCATATGCCTCTATTTCTGATGGTGGATGAAAGGTCCTAGCTTGACCTTTTGAATTTTCTTGGTAAATTCCAAAGGGTCATATCTCCATACAAAACTCCTTTGGAATTTCATCCTTTGCAGGATTAGGTCTGCCTCTTTCCCTGCCTTTCTGGAATTGCATATGAAGGGACCTAATTGATCTTTGATTTTAAAATAGGCCTTCTTCTTGGCATTGACGAAGTTGACTTCATCTGCATTGATGATTTGTTTGTAATATTCTAAGGAAAACAACCTCATAGGTAGGTATCTTGGCAACTTATATGGTGCAAGCAGGCAACCATATATTCTGATTTCTGTGTGGTTCTGGTAAAGGTACCAATCACCCAATTTGGTTTTCTTGGAAAGCTGCAAGACTCTCTTTATTTCTGGGCTTATCCTAGGTGGAGGATTCCCAGTGAGCATGGTCATGATTAGATGCACAAAAGAATCTATAAAGTCTGAGTAGGTATATGGTGATCCAAACTCATGGAAAAGTGGGGTCCAAAAAATAACAGATCTGGGCTGGCCCCTGGTGTCAAGCTTTTGGAGGGTAAAAGGAAACTTCTTTGACTGATAATATAGAAATAGATGGTATAATACAGAGGAGTATTTGAACACCCTCTCATTTCCCATTCTTGTGAACTGCTCATGCATTCTATCAGCTATGAATGTGGCAAAGTCATATATGGTTGTAGGAGGCTATCCTGGGGTATAGATGGACATGAAAGAAAGAATAATTTCATCAATGTACTCACTTGTGGTGTAACCCAAAACACATGATATCATGGCTACAATGTTATGGCCCCATGGAGAGAAAATGGTTGATACATATGGAGGGGAGTCCTTGGGGATGTTTTTTTCCTCTCTAATGAAGGTTTGGAATAACTAGGCCAATTTTGCAGGGCTTAGCTTGGGATACTGGTCCAACAGGTCTCCAATTGAGAGTGGAGTTAGGTTTGGCCTTGGTTGGAACTGCAACATTTCATTAATGGACTTAGCTGTGATAGTGAAAAGGACCTTCTGGTCATGAGACATTATGGTTCTATGGCTGGGGACGTAGCATGTGTAGCACATATGAACAATTTCTAGAAAGATGTGAACTTGGGGGAACTGGTATTTGGGAAAATTTGACTCCCAAAGGCCAATCTCATCAGCATGGTTAAGGTATCTATCCCTACTTTGGCAATGCACTTTGAGCAGGGGCTCTAGGGCAGTAGTGTCTTTTATTTGGAAGTCCCTGTCATCCAGGGGAAGGTGGTCCAGGTCTAGGTGTGGAGTGGTAATGGGTCTTACATCCATGGCAATAGGGGCAGCCATAATTTGTGGATTTGAATTATGCTCAGGGGTTTCAACAAAGGTTCTTGGGACTTTCAGAGAGCTTAGATAAACAATTTCTTAAAATTGGTAGTACTTTAATTAATTTCTTAATTTTAAAATACTGCAAAGGCCAACGATTTTGAAATTTTGCAGGGGTGAGAGGTATTCCCTGGTGAAATACCCAGAATTGGGCGATTTGGCTCTGAAATTGCTGGTTCATAGTAGCTGCAGTGGTTGGCATAGCCCTGGTACGGTTTGAAGAGGTTGGCTAGCTGTCTACAACGTCTTTTGGGGCGTAATTGGAAGTCTGTGGGTGATTTCAAAGTTTACAGTGGTCGCAATGGTTTACACAGTTTACAAAGAGAATGCACGAAAAAAAGAGCAAAAGAGGGCTTCACAGCTTTTATAGAAAAAAAAGTAAATTTTTTGGCGAGTTCACCTTTGGATGAATAGTGATGGTTTTTCGGTTAAATGGGGGAAGTGGTTTTGGAGGGCCATTGCACTGATTTTATGGTGCGGGCAGTATTCGGGAAGGGTCGCCCGATTCCATACATCATTTGAAACGTAGCATCGGGGGTCAGGAGGAAAACCCCTTTATTGGGTGGCTATTGTTCAGGCATCGGGTGCGGCCGATATGATTATGGGACATTGGATATGGGGAAGGGACGATCACTGGTGGTCGGGGGGCAAAGCTGAGTGGTGGGAAATGACGATAATTGATGGGGGGCCTGGGGATTTAACTATAGTGGCTTCAAGATTAGTTTAGGGACTAATCCAGGGTTAAGTGATTGGGCCAGGATTTAATGAGGGATTATGGAGTCGAACGAGGCCGATGCGGGATTAACTTAAATTCTAATGGGATCAGGTAAATTAAGTGAAATTGTATCAGGATAAGGGGTAGTTTATATTAGTTTTTATTTAAAACTAAGGGGTTGGGATATTCTATATAGGGTTTTAATTTAATACAGGCTTAATGGTTTTTGGGAATTTATATAATAAAGTTAGTTTAATTAATATGAAAGTGATGGCGAAGTGGATTTTCTTAAGGAAAAAGGGGTTAAGTGTATGCGATTGCGCATTTTGATTTACACTTAGGATAAAAACTTTTGATGGGTTTTTTGTGTGAAAGGGTTTTACATGGGGGTGAGTCACTTTTCCTAGGAAAAAGGTGTTTAAACCTTAGGAAAAGGGGTTTTCTTAGGTTAATGAGGGGAAATGGATTCTTATGAAGGGGGAATGTGTTTTTATGAAGGGGGGTTCTAGTACTTGTCCCCCTAAGTCATTAAGCCAAGGGTCTGGTCCCTCCAAAAGTCAGAGAAATGCTCTGAGCCTTTTTGACTTGTAGGTTTTAAGTACTAGAACTTATTTATGGGAAATTAGTGAAGTGAAGGGGTGAAATGAATGAGGGGGTGTTAAATAAACCATATTGTGAACCATTGTTTTTGCTTTTGTTCACTACTTATGCATTTTTGAAAATTGCATTTAAGACAATGACATAAGTGCTTTTGTATAATCACATGATATTTCTGCAACCTTTCTACTACTTACCCATTTACTCATCCTACCATTTTTTCTTCACTTTATTAGGGTGCATTTAGGCTAGCAAACCCTTATAAATATTTTTCTTTTCTTTACAAAGTAAACTAACTAATTCTAACCTTATATCATCCAAGGGCTCAGATTAAACTGATGAGAACCTTTTATTTACTCTACCTATCTAATGATCTGCCAAGATTACACTATTTGGTCAGATTTTATTCTCTAACTATAAACATAAAATTCAAAACATGAAATAGCCAAGTTTAAACAATTTGACTATCATGGATTGTGGCATGAGTAACAAGCTGCACACAATCATTTATTATGCATTAAAGTAAATAGTAGTGGCATTTTGACTTGCTCACTTTCATGGTCTCTTTTTGTCTTTTGGGGTTCATATATTTTCATTTTTTTTTGGACCTTATTCTTTTTCTTTTTGTCCTTTGTTTATTCTTTTAAGACATACCCTCTTTACATTTTTTAATTTTTTAATATTGAAAACATTTGCAGAAAGCAAAGGTGTGTGCAATATTACAAGGCTTAATCTTAGTCATTCAAAATTATGACTCCTATTGGTATAGGAACCTAACACTTCCTTACATATACTTTGTTGGATCAGATCTCCTTTCTTCTTCTTATGGATCAAATTGATATCAATTTTCATGTGTCTTTCAAATGAGGAGAGTGATTTCCTTTTATAGGATTCTTAGGAGGTGAATTAGGCCTCTCTGGGCCGAAATGAAGAGGGTTGGCCGAACCATCACTTGGAAGCTTCTAGACATGACATTTTACATTAAATAATTTTTTTTTCTTCTTGTTACATGGAACCTCCAAGGGCTAATACATCATGAACTTAACCCTTGACTTAACAAAAAGACCCCTAGAGCACTCAATGGGTGATTTTACCTAGGACCACAACATGATGGGCAAGAAACCCATTTCAATAAAAAAAATTCTTTTTACAAAAAAATATTTTATTCTATTTTGAAAAGTACATCAATAAGTACATCAAGTCATGAATCAAGAAAAATTATGAAGACCAACATTCGTTACATTTCAACATTACCAAGGATCCTTTTGATGTTGCTACTCCTCAATGTTTTAGTAGACACTATTACTTAGATATTTTCTTCAAGAGGGATACTTGTAACCCTTTGCTTCTTTCAATGTAGGTCGGTTCACTGACTTGTATAGGCTTGAACTATGTATACATATATGCTAATATTGACATTGTAATTGTCAATAGAAGTTACACACTACAAATTCTTGTCTTATGAGGTGATTGTAGCTTGATAGTAGGCACAATGAGCCTTAGATATCGGTCTCCTTTATGCACAAAAATCAAGGGGGAAATCTCGGTTCCTATTATTGAGGTCTTTTAATACACATGATCAGAAGGTGGTATTTCTCCATGCTGACTGATGTTACTTCTTCTGTCTTCCAAATAGGATTGTAGGATGGCTCCTAAACATGCTCATTACTTTGTATTCTTAGAAAATATGGTAGATATAACTTATAACTTTATGAGGAGTATGCTTGGTTTCAATGATACATATGCTCATAATTTTTGGTCCCACTAGTGCCTCTTTAAATTTTGATTTCATGTTATAGAACTCTCATGAATTCGAGGTTCCTATACCACTACATAGGTCTTCATTTTATCAAGATAAATGTAACAATCTCTCTTTCTCTCTTGTAAGGATTGTTCCTTGAGAAACCCCAAACATTAACTCGGTCACCTATAATTCTGAGAATAAGGATCTCTTTGATAATGCATAGTTAAAAAATTTCTTTGATGACCTTTACAAGTACTTTGCTTCTTTCATTAGAATGCTCATCCTAGCCTTTCAATATTTTAGAAAAAGGCTCCTTTCTTCTTTAATTCTTTTTCATTGTCCAATCAAAGTTTTGTGGCCTAATTACTACAAGTAGGACTTATTAGAGTGCCTAGAATTTTCTTTTGTATCTTCTAGAAGCTTGGTCATAGGAGAATTATCTTCCTCTTTTTGTCTTGAAGCCTTAATGAACTTCTTATTTCCCTTATGCAAAAGAGCTAAGCTTTGATACCATGTTGAGAAATTTAGGGCATTATGTGAATTATATTCTTCAAGTGGATTTCTCTTTGACATTTTCTTGTGATTTTTATTATCTCTTTATTAGTTCTTTCTTTCAATTTTTTTATGTCCATCGAGAAAAATTCCAAAAAAAAAGGACACAAGATGTAGGCACAAGGCCAGGCTAAAACCCCTATGAAGGGAGAAAACCCAATCAAATCTTTCTCTAGTAGATTAGATCAATTTAAGACAAACTTGATCCTTTGACGAGAGACCCATTCCATCCACCAACTCAACCCTTATTAAGTTCTTAATCCTTCCTGCAACTTTTGTTCTTGTTTTCTGCAACTGTCATTCTCTAGGATCCTCGGCCCTCTACAATTAACTTCATAAATTAGGTTCTCAATTATCTTCTTTTCTTCGATTGGAATCCTCTATATAGAAATTTTCATGGCTCCTTCCTGCTTTAGAAAAATTGCAAATTGATTGTCCTCTTGTCATATTGTAGATCTAAACTCTCTGTGAAATTACAAATTTGAATTCTCTGTTGTATCACATATATGAACCCTATGTTGTATTGTAGTTCTGAACCCTCTGTTGTATTTCAAGTCCGATATTTTTTTCTCTTGAAACTAGTCGAGATTCCTTTGTTATTTATAAAGGTTTGTCATTGTACTTTGGGACAACATGAACTTGTCTTGAGCCCGACTTGTATACTTGTTTGCAGGTTTATTGTGAAGGATATGTGGTAGTCTTTTGTAGAAGAAAATGGCTGACTTGGTGGAGGAGTTCCTTTGACATAAAAACAATTTTATGACTTTTGATTTTGGCTCAATAAAATAACCTAGAGCACACAATATGTGCTATGACCTAATGATCATTGACACAAGCATGAAACCCATGCTTTAATAAGTCAATCCCTTTAAATAAAAAATAATTTTCTTTTCTTTTGACAAATCATGACTCAAATACAATTATGAAGACTGACATTAGTTACATTCTTCAACACTTGGTCCTAGATGACCTGCTTCCTCTCTCTCTATCTTGAAGATTTAGAGACCTTCTCTTCATAATCATTGAAACAAGGGTTTGCAAAATATGCCCACATAGTCCAATACTTGAAGTGGAAACCATTTGACAACAAATTCCTTGGTGATTTATTTTCTTCTCTTTCTTGGGCTTGTCCTCACCTGGGATTTGATACCATGTTAATTTTAGTTAACATGTTATTTTCTTATAACAATTACTTCAATGTTCCATATTAGCCCAATTACAATTTCATTTCATTTCCAATAGAAATCACATAAACCATTATCACATTGACAATAACTGAAGAAAGAACAATAAACACAAATGTAGAAGACAAGCCAAGACAAGAGGACACTGAGATTTAGGCTTGAAGCTGGGGAAAAACCCCACAAGGGGGAAAACCCATAGATCTTTTCTTCTTGATAATATCAAATGTTTAGAGAGAGATAAATCCAAAAGACTACAATGATACAAAGTCAAATCTAATAGACAAATTGACTTGCTAATATGATGATCCAATACCACTTCTCATAGCCGAATAGATGGCCTAGGCAAAGTCTTTAATTATGCCCTCAGTCAATAGAAGTCAAACTCTGAGCTAACTAGAAATTCAAAGGCTGGTCAAACTCTTCCAAAATAGCTTGATCAAAGGAGAGAGGAACTCAACCTCTCTTGACAGTGAAATAACAACAAAATAATTAACTTTTGAGCAGTTAAACTTGATCAAACAGAAGGTCAACCCTATAGTTAAACTACCACCTTAGGCCTGCAGTCAACACAGGTCAAACCTACCTAAATTTCAACAATTCCTGTGCCGTATATTGCAACTTGTTCAAATAGAGTCAACCCTCCAAAAATCATAGAAAAAATAAGTCAAATGAATCTCAATCAAAGTTGGTAAGTGCTGGCTGAAACAAGAAGTCATTGCAGAGATAAAATGCCTAGTAAAACTCTCGCATTTTTTAAGAGAATAACTGCTTATGAGCCCCAGTATTGTAGCAAGGATGCTACAACTCCTAGGGCGACCAACTTTACTTTATCAACCCGGGGTTCGTACAAAATTGGAGGTGACAGTGCTATATGCACAACAGATGCAACAATCTACTCTTGTCACTTCTCAACTGGGGCAATAGACCACTAGGGTTTTTCAAACTAGTCTTCTATTGACTAGAAGGAGGCTGACTACTGACAGTGAATGTAAAGCTATCTTTGATGTAGAAATTAAATGCTTGCCTATTTTAAGGAAATGAAAGTGCTATGAAATGACATGAAATTACCTAGCTAAGAATTAACACACATTACTTGCATAAGAGACCTAATTTAACCTTGCATTATATCATCTAGCTATCTGGACTAAGTAGGCATGGAAATTATCCTAACAATGCTATGACTGATGTATGCATGCACTAACTAAATATTGTAGAAAAGAGTCTTTTGGTTTTCAATTTAGAAATGTAAATGTTAGGCTAATAATCTGATATATTTCAGGGGAGGAAGGTATGGAAAAGTTGGTCCAAAATGGAATTGAGGGGTATGGAAGTCAAGTTGAAGGCCTACCCTAGGCTTTGATCATCATTTTTGTCCAAAACATTCTAAAACAGGATGCTAGAGGGTTTCCTGTAGTTACTGCAGGATTTCTTGTAGTTACTACACATTGTCCTTGTTTATTACAAGAAACTTAGCTGAAGGTTGTAGGAAGGTAGGGAAGGTGACAGGAAGTGATGGGAAGATGTATGATGGTGGAATAAGGTATGGGGAAGGTGCACACTACCAAAGGATCAACCCAACTCTTTAGGATGGTTGGATTTGCTCAATGTGGTTGTCCACGGTGGCGACAAAACATAAATCTGAATTAGTGGTTGGTAGGATTGGGCGAGAGATGGATAATACTTAGATGAGGCTAGTGGAATGAGTTCCTCCCTGTAAATAAACAACTCCTACGAAAACATATAATTTTTTCTTCAGTCATCCACAACTTTATGTAAATGTGGAAAATATGAGTTGAATTTGAGAAATTGATTTATCGATGGCTAATGGCTTAAATATATGGAATGGAATGATTTCTAATCTACATCTCATAATTTTTTCCCTGTCTCTCATCTTACTCAACTTCCTACCCATCTCTAGGAGTTGTTCTTCCATATGGTCCACATCCTCGACCTTCTTTGATTTGGCAATTTGCATCCAATGATGTGTCCTTCCTCTCTCTTTCTCAAGCTCAAAGAAGAGAGGGATGGAAAATTTCTGTGGTATTACTCTACCTCCCTCAATGAATTTGTAATAAGAGCTCAGATTGGGTTGTGGGCTAGGCTCCTGTAGCTCTTGGAACTCTCCCTCAGATGTCTTTGGAGAATGTTGCCCCTTCCTGCACTTGTGTTACTGCTTCCTTGCCTTCCCTCTGTCCCTGTTGTCCTTCCTGTAGCTTTTTCTGTGTTTCATGTAGTGCTGATAGAGTTTCCTATAGGACTGTCTGAGGATCACATAGAGGGATTTTTCCTTTTTGAAATGGGGTCAAAGGTACCTTTTCTTTATTTTTTGATGCTGGCCTGGTGACATACTTCCTAACATAGGTGATGGGAGACTTTGGGGAAGCTTGTTTTGATGTGCCCTCTTCACCTTTTATTTCCAGGGAAACTAGCTTTTCTTGCTCTTTTGGTGACTCCTCAATTATGATTGGAGTCCTGGTGGGTGTTTGTGGTTTCCCTTGTTTGATCCTGGTGCTCCTCCTTGTTTTGAAATAGAGGGGAGTTTGCCTCTGTCTTTTCCCTTTTGACTTGACAGGTGTGCTTAGGGTAGTCAAGGCAGCAACTGCCTCCTTCTCAGTGGGTTCAGGAGACAACCTTGGAGATTCCTCCCCTTCCTTGGTATGTTCCTCACAGCTTGTTTCTTCCTTCTGTTATTCCTCTTCACTTTTCTCTTCTTCTTCTTCTTCTTTTCCTTCTCCTTCCTCTGTTTTCTCTATTTCTGCCTCCTCTTCCTCCTCTGGTTCTTCTTCTTCCTCTTCATGTTCTTATTCTTCCTCTTCAAGTTCTTCTTCATCTTCTTCTGTCTCCTCTTCACCACTATAGGTATTGTCCCTATCATATTCAATGGCTTGTATTTTAATCACAACCTCTCTATCTATGTCTCTAAATGAGGACAATTGTATAGGGATTCTTAGCTGGCTCAAGGCATTCTATAGTATTAGCTTAATAAGTCCATGGTGTGCCAATTGATGATGTTTTCCCTCTTGGACCTTTAGGCTCATGTCTATTATTTATTGCAACAAGAAGTAGGGTACACTGAGTCTTCTATCAATGGGTATCTCCTCTCCAAATCTCAACTCATGGAGGAGTCTAAATTGGTAGCCATAGATTATATTAAGCCTCCCTTCACAAGAGATATATTTGAGAATATGATAGCTCACCTCATTCCAAGGATAGGGAAGGATTTCCCTTCTTATCCCATTTTTTTCCTCAATTGGCTTTTCAGCCCTTAAGAAAAAGTTTTTCTTAGCAAACATACTTGTAGCCTTATCCTCTTTTCTCCATTGCATCCCTTAAGGAAGTGTAGTGATTCTGCTAATTACCTCAGGAGTAATTGTAATTGGAAATCCTCTTACCACAGTAGTAGCACTGGTTCTATCTTGAGGGTTGAGTGCCATGGTGAATCCTTGAGCTACATCATCATCATACTCTCTGATCAGCTCAAAGAATCCCAACCACTTATGCCTTCTAAACATTCCTACCATAGGGGGATGGAGATGTATCTTGGAAGTTTATGTGGGTTCCCTTCTGTTAAATCCTCCTGTTGTGTCTCTTCTTAGGTTAGATGACTGTAGGGATTTTGGTAGGATAGCCTTAGTGTTTCTAGGGTGACTAAGAGTTTAAAATATTGATGGATGGCTACAATTTCTTTCTATCTCCACACAACTTTTAAACGTCACACAATTCTGTCTAAAATCCTAGGCCCACTGTAATCACTTAGAAAAATCATATTTTTTACTTTTCTTAGCTATCAATTCAAAACACAGGAGATATGGGCCACTTACCTTTCTCTATGATTCTTTGGAGGAGGAGAATTGTTGAACAACTGGACTGTAGGCACCCCCTTGTAGAGTTCTCTATGAATTTCCAATGCTTCCTGTAGCTCCCTATGTTTCCTATAGTTGTTCCTGTAGTTCTATTTCTTGTAGGGTGGCTAAAATAGGTTTTCTTCCTTGATGAATTTCCAAGGTGGTCCCAGTGTTCTCTGATCTCGAAATGAACAAATGGTGCATGAGAGTTTGGGATGTTTGCTATTTATGGTCTATTCCTTGGAGCACTGCATTGGATGGAAGTGTACGATATTTCCTCTTTGGGATTGTTGGCCCACCGTTGGTTATCATAAGGCCTCCCCTCGTAATCATCACCCACTCTCACACAACTTAACTCAACAACCTTTTCAACTTATTCTCCTTGATGTGACATTTCAACATGGCATGCTGACTAGGAGTTCACTTTTTGTTTTCGAGCTGAGGGTGGCCAAGTTAACTGGCCACCTCCAGCTTATAAAATCAAACTTTTTCATATTCCTACACTTTTATCATATCGTACTTAGGGAAGAATTTGGATGAGGTGCCATACCTATGCCTTCCTTCGCTTGGTTGATGCATGCTGGAGGGTGACTCTATTGTGCTTCTTTTTGTTCAGGTAAGTGATTTTCCTTGGTCACTTTTCTGTTGATTTCTTCCAGCTGATGTAGTTGTCTTCTTTGTTGTTGTGTGCAGGTGCTTGGTCTCTATTGCTACTGCTGAGCTCTGGATAGGAGTCATAATGTCTGCAGGGGTGTTGGAGCTCTTTACTTGCATGGATGGTGAAGGAGAATGCATGGAGAAACTGTTATTGTGATAACACAGGCTACTACAGGGTTTCTTGTACTTACTACAGGAAATCCTGTAGTTGCCTTTTTTTAATCATTTTTTTGCTTTCCTTTCACTGGGAGGAGGGATGGGTGGTGATGTAGGAGTGGAAGGATGGAAATTAAGGAGATGGAGCGGTAGGTGAGTGAGGCCAAGATGGAATGTCCCTTGGACTCTTTTCTCTTTGTAGTTTTTCATTTTCCTGAGTGGTTTTTGATAGACATAGAGGTTGAGAGGTGGTGAGGTGTATGGTTCCCTTTTTTAACCTAGCACAAGCATGCATCATCATTTTTAAATCGGGATTTCATCCCTGTAGTGTTTCAGGACATCCTGTGGTACTACCGAATCTTCTTGTAGTAACTACATGAAACCCTGTAGAAGTTAGAAAACTACATAAAAACTGGTTTTTGATGCCTGGAAGTGAGGATGGATGATGGAGACATAGTAGGCATGGAAGATGCGAAATTAATGGAGGAAGAATGGAGTGATGCTTGGCTTTCTATCCCTTGAACTCTGAGTCCTTTATTGCCTTTAAAAACCTGCAAAAATCACAGGTTTTTATTAGTGAGAAAGTTTGAGGTCCCTGCCATGGCATTTTGTTTTTTTTTTTTTTATCTTCTTTTTAAAGACACACAGGTCACATCAAAGGAGGTTTTCAACCTGTTTTCCTACCCTATGCGCCTCAAGGGAGGTTTTCACCTAGGTGTTAGAAAATTATATATTACAGAGCAATGGAACACATAAAATATTGCAGAAATATAAACACAGAAAACGCATAAAACAAGAGAGACACAGATATACGTGGTTCACCCAGTTTGGGCTACATCCACCCCGAACAGCCAGTCCTTCCTTTCTATTATCCAGCAAAATGAAGAGACACAACCTACAACAGATCCGCTGTAATATCCTCTGTTTTCTCTCACAGTCTCACCTCTCTGCTTCTCGCTTGGAGAATACACATATATTACACAGACTCAATACAATGCCCTCATACAAAGAGAGGGGTTTCCTTCTAGGGAAAAAAACCCTAAACTAAACATAAGTTCTACCGTCAGATCATCCGCCTAATGAACGGCTCAGATTGACTAGAAATTACTATACTTTTACAAGGCAATTTTACATCTGTTTTTAGCTTCAGGCGTGCTGCCCCCGAACCCTTGCTGGGGGACCGCTGGCCCTCAGACTCCCCAGCCGGGGGGGAATCGGCCCCCCGCGTGGAGTGGTGTACAAACTTCCTGGGGTATACATCCAGCTGAAACATAGACCTCTAAATAATCATGCTCCATACTCAACATTAGGGATCTTTTCATTTTCCTTTTTTTCAATATTGGGATGCCTCAAGGAGGTTTTCAACTCGAAAGTTGGCCTCAGGTGCCTCATAGAGGTTTTCACCTAGGTCCCTTATTATTTTTTTTCTTTAAAAAAAAAAAAAAACAGTCTTCAAGAATTTGGTGAGCTGGAAGCTGAGACACTTCCAAGAACATTCATTCCTTACTGATAGTACTGATGAACTCTTCCCTTGACATAGGTATTTTATAGGCTTTCAATCTGTATCAATTTACAAGCAAGGGGATACCTTCTTCATCATTGGTCCTTATTTGCATAGCTCCATTGTCATGGCACTTTTCTATCAGATATGGCCCCAACCACTTGGTTATCAATTTGCCTTTGAAGTCCTTGAACTTGGAGTCATATAGCAGAGCCCAATCACCTTCTTGAAAAACCTTGTCCTTTATGTTTTTTTCATGCCAAACCTTTCTCTGTACTTGCAAAACTTCAGTGTGTAGTAGGGGATGCATCTCGAATTCATCCAAACCATTGAGTTGAAGCAACCTCTCCTGTTGTGCCTTTGTAACATCCAAATCCAATTGTGCTGCCATTCTCAAAGTGTTGTACTCAAACTCAATGGAGAGAAGAGCCTTCTTTCCATAGACCAAGTCATAAGGGGTGAAGACAGTAGTTGTATTCTAGGGTGTATTATAGGCCCAAGTGGCCTCCACTAGTTTGTCAGCCCAATCCTTTTTGTTTCTACTCACAACCTTGGTGAGAATACCTTGTAATGCTCTGTTAGTAACCTATACTTGTCCATTGGCCTAAGGATGATAAGCAGTTGACTTCTTGTGTTTGATCTTATGCTGCCGCAACAAATTCTCAATCAAGTGTGATGTGAATTGAGCTCCCTGGTCAGTGAATAATTCTCTAGGGTATCCAAACATGTAGAATATATTCTCCCTTAAGAACTCAACCACTTTCTCTTCTGTTTCTACCTTGACAGCCTTGGTCTCAGGCCACTTTGTCAAATAATCAGTGCATACAGTTATGTACTTTTTCTGCCCTGATGGTGGATCAATGGGCCCAATGAAATCCATGCCCCACTTGTCAAATGGTTCAAGAGTCACCTGAGGTTTCAAAGGCATTTCATCCTTGGGAGTAGGTTTCCCCATTCTTTGGCACTGATCACATCGACTGGTGTATCTTCTTGCATCTTGGTGGAGAGTGGGCTAGTAGTAGCCAGCTTGTAGTACCTTGAAAGTTGTCCTCTTGGCTGCAAAGTGACCTCCACAAGGCCCATCATGACAGGCCAGAAGGATTTCAAAGACTTCCTCCTCCCTCACACATCTCCTCAAAATTTGATATGGGCCTAGATTTAAGAGATTGTCCCCAATCCAAGTAAATGGGGTGTTCTTTCTTACAATTCTGTTTTTTTCCTTAGAGGACAAATTTGGAGAGAACTATGTAGCCAATAAGTGGTTGGCTATGTCAGAAAACCATGGAGATAGAACTGAAATAGAAAATAAATGTTCATCTAGCAGTTGATCATCAACCATTCCTTCCTCACCTATAGGCAAAGCAAGTCTAGACAAAAAATCTGCAACTACATTTTCTCTACCCGACTTATCAATGATAATTAGATCAAACTGTTGTAATAAAAGAAACCATCTAATAATTCTGGCATTCACATTAGGTTTTCTCATCAAATATTTAATAACAACATGGTTAGTATGTACAAAGGTTTGGTAACCAGTGATGCAGTGTCTAAATTTATTCAAGGAATGGACAACAACTAGGAGCTCTTTTTTAGTCACTGTATAGTTCAATGTAGCCTTGGACAAATTTTTTCTAATGAAATAAATGGCATAAGTCAACTTGTCTTCTATCTAGCCTAGAGGTGCTCCTATATCTTTTTCAAAGGCATCGACATGGATGTGGAAAGGAAGAGCCCAATTTGGGCATCGTAGTATGGGTGTAGTAGTCAACTTTTCCTTTAAGCTTTCTAGGGTCTCTTGGCAACTTTCTGACCAACAAAATTCAGAGTCCTTGGCCAATAGTCCAAAAAAAGGTGAGGCTACTTTGTTGAAGTCATTTATGAATCTCTGATAGTATCCAGCTAAGCCCAAGAAACTTCTAACATCCCTCTTCTTCCGAGGAGTAGGGACCATCTTTATGATAGAAATTTTATTTGGGTCCACTTGTAGTCCTTCCTGTTATATTGAGTGACCTAGAACAGTCTCGACATTCATAAAGAACTCAAACATCTTAGGACTAAGGTATAGGTTCATTTCAATGCACTTATTTAATAATTTCCCCAAGTTAGAGAGAGCCTCTAGGAAATCACACCCATAAGAAGTGAAATCATCCATATAGATTTTTACAGAGTCATGGACTAGCTCTGCAAAGATGCTCAGAACTTCCCTCTGAAAAGTGGCAGGGGCATTACATAATCCAAAAGGAAAGACCCTATAAGCAAAGGTACCCCAAGGACAAGTGAAGGTGATTTTATCTTGGTCCTCTGGGTTGATCTGGATCTGATTGTAACCACTGAATCCATCCAAGAAAGAGAAGAACTTCTTGCAAGACCATCCAAGACTTGATCAATGAAAGGTAGAGGGAAATGGTATTTTTTAGTGGCTTTGTTTAGCTCTTTCTAGTCCACATAGATCCTCAATTTTCCATTCTTCTTTGGGACTAGAACTAGAGGAGACACCCACTCACTATCTGAGATGGGGTAAATAAACCCTGCACCCAAAAACTTCTGCAGTTCTTCTTTAACTATGTCTTTGAGGGTTGGGTTCATTCTCCTTTGAGCTTTGCCGACTGGCTTGCAACCTTCCTTGATGTAAATGTGGTGAGTACACACCGAAGGTGCACTCCCTCCATTTCCTTATAACTCTAGGAAAAGTCATCCAGATGCTCTCTTAACAAGTCACATAACTCCTTTTTTGATGTGCAGAGAGAGGGGTTGATTTTCAATGTTTTAGCTAGACCAAATTCTATCATATTGACATGGGTAGGACTTGAGTCAACTAGGCACAATATTTCCAAGGGTTATCTTTAGCTTTCTTTACTAAATCATCAAGAGACATGGTGTTGGGGGGATGATTCTAGAGGATTTGATCAATCAGGTCATATTCATCAGGTTCCCCCCTCCTATAGTAGTATCTAGGGTACATATTAGATAAGTTGGCATGGTATACTTCATATTCCTCCTCCTCATCCAACCTTAAGGGTAAGTCATGCTCTAGAGATGGTTGATCAGGAGGGTACACAACCAATTGCTTGGACAGATGGCCATTTTTAATGGTCATATTTCCATCCCTGCAACTTATGAAAGCATCAGCAGTGGCTAGCCATGGACTTCCAAGGATGAGAGGATAACCATTGAATTTGGTATTAGGTTGGAGAACTAAGAAGTCAATAGGGGATTCCCAGGAATCTAAGGAGAGCATCACATCCTCAACAACTCCCTCAAGAGCTGCTGTGGATCTATCTGCAAGCTACAAGACTGTTGTGGTCTTCCTTAATGTTTCTTAGAGATTCAGTTTAAGTATGGTCTCCTTAGTAATCAAATTGATGGTAGCCCCAAGATCAATCAAGGTATTGGGGACAATGATGCCGTCAATGTGCACATCTACCACAAGGCTTCCATGGTCTAGATACTTCGGGCAAATCATTCTCCTCAACATTAAGTCAGATAGTTGTCTAACGAAATTAATGGTAGGGGTGTCTTTCTTTCTCCTCCCAGGATGTTTGAAGCATTTCTCCTTGATTAACTTGTTGTAGATGGGGACATCCTTGATAACTTGGAGGCGTAGGATTTTAACAAAAGCTTTTTTCAATTCACCCAAAAGTTCAGTCTCTTTTGGGGTGTGATCGCTAGGATTGATTAGTCTCTCAAGAAAAGGAGGTGGATTGGCTTGGGGAACACTCTCTTCGATTTCATCTTCAAGCTCCTCAAGTGGAGATGGAGTTTGGTTATCTGGAAGTACTCTTCCAGACTTGAGGTTGATTTCTTGAATTTCCACAGCATAGGTAGGGTAGGCTGTCTCTCCACTATAGACTTGTTGTGCCTTCTTGTTCGGGTTCAGATTTGGCTAGGCACGCATCTGTGGTTGCTTAGGTGGAGCAGGGTGAAGGAGTTGTGGTTGAGATGAAGGTGGAAGCAGTAAGGCTAAAGATTGGTTGTATGGGGGCCTCCACCCCTGTGATGTTGTATTCCATTGAGGTTGTCTAGGAGCATATGGCTGAAATGATTGATTGGTAGGTTGGGAATGGTATTGAGGTGCATAAGGCTAGGGAGAAGGTGTGGACCATGAATGATGAGTAGGAGGACACAAGGGGGAAATGTGTGCATTCTGGTTGGGGTTGTAAAATGAATAGGGTGCCCCTTGCGTGCCCTGTTGGTATGGTCAAGGTCTTTGAGGCCTCCTTTGGTTGTTATAGAAGAGTTGTTCAGTCACACCTTCAGTTCTTGATACACAACTTTCAATCCAAGTAGAGAAGGGCACTTGTCTGTGGTGTGGTTTTCCTCATAGACTGAGAATATCTCTATAAGATTCAATGGGCATTCATTTCTAGGGTGTCTCCTAGTGCATCTACGGAAAAAGACAGTTAAGGCTCTTTCTACTTCCTCTTGATCTGCATGATGTCCATTTGCAGAGCAAGGGTATGCAACATCTCACTCTTAAATTCTTCCAACATGTTCCCAATTTCACTTTTGATGGATGTGTTGGAGGAGGATGAACTAGCCAAAACTTGACTAGCCCTACACTTTTTTCTGGCTACCCTAGAATGATTTTTGAAAACTGTCTTGATATCATCATAAGATAACTGGTAGATGTCCCCTCCCAACATCATGTTTAGGGTTTCTAGGATATCTTCCCTAATCCCTCTGAGAAGGACTAAATTGAGTGATTCAGGGTCTAGGGTGCATCTGGCCCTTTTGTAGCTAAGTTGGAATCTTTCCTCATAATATTCCAAGGATTCATCATGTCTCAAGGTCATTCTCAAGATTTCCTCTTTGGTGTCCTTGGACCTACAATAATCCCTATACTTTTTTTTGAATATTTGAGCCCAGATAGTGATGTTATCCCAAGGTAAACCCATGAACCAGGGAAAGGCTGCATCCTTAAGGGTGGATGGGAACAACTTCAACTTCTGGTTGTCAAAGGTATAGTCATAAGTTTTGCAAATGACAACAAACTCAAATAAAAAGGTATCAAGGTCGTCTAAGGTTAAGCCATGGAAGTGAGTAAGGGCAAAGGGGCTTATGTTTTTCATCCTAGCATATCCATTAGTTTCTCTAATGGGAAAAGAGCCCTCATTTTTTCAGATCCATTTATGTTTTCAATCCCATTTCTATTTTCAGCCATGGTGTAGGTTTGTGTAATGGTTTCTTCTTCTTCTTCTTCCCCAATAGGCTCTTCAAAGATCTCTGGTTGTTCGCCTAATGGGTCCTCTAGCTGACAGCTATAGAAGAAGAGGGAAGGTTGGTTGTCTGATGGTGTGGGGGTATTTTGAATTTTTTTTCCTAAGTTGTCTCTACTCCTACGAGGCATGAAAGAAATTTATTTTTTTTCTTTGAGGTTTTTTCAGAACTACTTGTAGAATGGAAAGAAAGCATAAATTGCAACTATCACTGAATGGAACTACTTGTAGAATAGAAAGAAAGCAGAAATTGCAACTATTTGCTGAGTGGAACTACTTGCAGAATAGAAAGAAAGAAGAAATTGCAACTATCTATTGAATGAAAAACAAAAGGAAAGCATAAATTACATCTATTTACTAAATTTCAAATAGAAAGGAAAGCATAAATTACATCTACCTAGACACCTCCTTGACAATGGCACCAAAACGTGATGAGCCCCTGTATTGCAACAAGGATGATGCAACTCCTAAGGCGACCAACTTTACTTTATCAACCCGGGGTTCGTACAAACTTGGAGGTGAGAGTGCTATATGCACAACATATGCAACAGTCTAGTCTTGTCACTTCTCAATTGGGGTGATAGACCACTAGGGTTTTTCAAACCAGTCTTCTATTGACTAGGAGGAGGCTGACTATAGACAGCGAATGTAAATCTATCTTTAATGCAGAAAGTAAATGCTTTCCTATTTTAAGGAAATTAAAGTGATGAATAGAAAGTGCTATGAAATGACATGAAATTACCTAGCTAAGAATTAACACACATTACTTGCATAAGAGACCTAATTTAACCTTGCATTCTATCATCTATCTATCTGGACTAAGTAGGAATGGAAATTATCCTAACACTGCTATGACTGATGTATGCATGCACTAGCTAAATATTGTAGAAAAGAGTCTTTTGGTTTTCAATTTAGAAATGTAAATGCTAAGCTAATAATCCGATATTTTGCAGGGGAGGAAGGTATGGAAAAGCTGGTCCAAAATGGCATTAAGGGGTATGGAAGTCAAGTTGAAGGCCTACAATAGGCTCTAATCATCATTTCTACCCAAAATAGTCTAAAACAGGATGCTACAGGGTTTTCTGTAGTTACTACATGATTCCCTGTATTTACTACAGGATGTCCTCGTTTACTACAGGAAAGTTAGCGGAAGGCTATAGGAAGGTAGGGAAGGTGAAAGGAAGTGCTGGGAAGATGTATGGTGGTGGAATAAGGTATGGGGAAGGTGCAAACTACCCAATGATCAACCCAAATATTCAAGATGGTTGGATTTGCTCAAGGTGGTTGTCCTTGGTGGCTGCAAAATAAAAATCTAAATTTGTGGTCGGTAGGATTGGGCGAGAGGTGGAGAAGACTTAGATGAGGTTGGTGGAATGAGTTCCTCCCTGCAGATCAAAAACTCTTGCAACAACACATATTATTTTCTTCATTCATACATAACTTTATATAAATGTGGAAAAGATGAGTTGAATTTGAGAAATTGATTTATTGATGGCTAATGGCTTAAATCTATGGAATGGAATGCTTTCTAATCTACAACAAACTCAAGAAACCAAAATGACAATTGCAGGTTCTTCTAAGAAATCATAAAATAATGATCTACTCAACAAGAAATCCTAATTTATGCAATGACAAAAAGATAAATCTGTTTTTGGGGCTGTGAGAGTGGGGTCCTCAAACCATGATCCTATTAGGGAGATGAGGAAGAGGCCACTGTCACAAGATTTTTTGAAGTATTTTCTTTCACTATTGCAACATTGATCTACTTCTCCAACTAACGGAAGCAAAACTAACCAATCATTCAAAGCCTTGTAAATTAAACAAAGCAGAGATAACTTCAACAACTAATGCATGATCCTAATCTAAGAATACATATACAAAAAGAGGAACCTTTATTGCTAGGGTTGGGCCCTAACCCAAGAGCTTCAACCATCTAATTCAACTCAGTGTTGGATCAAATAAACCCTTTTCATTATCATCAAAATGTCAAAAATAACATGAGAATAACAGTCACAATATCTTAGCTCGAAATTGCCTCTTAGCTACAATAAAAAGTCGAATCCTAATGAGGCCCTAGGCCTTCTTATTTATACAACTGAAGCTACCAAAAACTTCCTAAAAATTAGGGAGGCTTGGCTCCCAAACTCGAGATTGACTTGTCTTCAACTATCACTGGCTTGGCTGCCAATGAACTTGGTTGGCTTGGTTGCTTGTAACTCTGAGCTGATGAGATCTGGTGGAGGAATCTTCGAGTGATTGAGGAGTTGAGGGAGACCAAATCACCTAAAATCCCTGTTTCTTGTCTACTTCGAGTTCCTGCACTTAAATTAGCCCAAAACTGCTCCAAATCCTTCAAATAGTGCACATTAGGCTACATGACATAAAATCTCACCTTTACCCTTCTCACTAATAAAAATATAATAAATATGTAAAGAAATGTGAGAAAAGTTAATTTTAATAAGTTGGAGAGTGGAATTAAGGCCCATATAATTTACTTATTGATGAGCCTCATCAACTTCCTTTGGAGGTTGAACCAATTAGAGGAAGAGAGAGAAATACGTGTGAAGTGAAGATGCCAAAATGAAGTTTCCTTGACCTTTATTTATACAAGTCAATGTGGGATCCTTAATAAAAGATGCCATACATACCTCAAGGTTACATACCTTTGTTGTAGTGACCTGCTATTCTGGATGAAATGGTATTTTTATCACTTTTATTTAAGATGTGCATTAGCTCAAGATATTCTTTACTATATCTATCTACTAACCTCTTCTTGCTTCAGGATCAATATCTTACTGCTCTACTGCTAGCTCATTAGGGATGCAGAGATATAGGTAATTGTCTACAACGATATCCCTTTTACCCAAGAATTTATTGAAATGACTGTAGACAAAATTGTCTTGTATTGATTCTTGTTATTACTATCAGCTACTGATGCAACAACAACTCTTTCCCATGATGGAAAATAATTGAATATTTCTTGATCTTTAATTATAGGCTGAAAACAAATTGAACCTTGCTTCAAAGAGATGACTATCACAATGACCCTACTTATTACCTATGAACTATTATCTCTTCAAAATCAATAAATTATTGCTTCTCTTCTTGAAAATTTGTGATGCACAGATCCCATATAGTTGAATGCTACATGTGCAATAATATTCCTTACGCCTGAAAATTTCTTCAAAATGTTTACTTAAGTATTATAATGACTAAACACAAAATTGTCTTATAGTGAATGTTGTGACATTACCACTAACTATACATTTCTTCTTTCCAACATGAAAAATTAGATTATTATACCCTTGAATTAGGGCTTTCAATATAGACCCTTATTCATGTTGACAACTTTATAGATCTACACTAAAAAATGATTCCAAAAATAATACCACTGTAAATTCAAATAGATGTACCTTTCAATGAAGGTTGGCTCACTGATTTGCATGGGCTAGGATTATGTATTTTTACATGCAAATCTTGTCACAAAACCTACACAAATATTCTTGCCTTCTTATGCCACTTGCATAGGTCAATGAATTCTATCTTGATCAATGGTAAGTATAGCTTTGAGGATAAGCAGGTTGTCCCTTTAAGAGATTCAATCTAGATTTATTTTGCTTAGAATTAGAATAGGAGGCTCAGCTCCCTTTTCAAGATGATTGATGTTTCAATTTATGTCCTTTTGAAGTGTGTTTATACATAGAATAAGAGGACATATATACTTGTTTCTTTATAAGACTAAAATTACTCCTGTTAGTGTTGGTATCTTCATCCCTCCATCAGTGATCAAATTTCTATTTTTTCATGCATATTAGGTGTCCCATCCGACCAGTTGCATTCCATTAGGTCATGGATCAACTGATGGTAGTGGTTCATTGTCAATTTCCCTCATGGCATTTACCTGCTGGTTTGTTTTCACATGTTTTAGGTCATTTACTGTCATTTTGTTTCATTTCATTTACAAAAGTCAGTTTTAGGGTTTTAGTCTCACTAGGTCTAGGGTTTGCCATCATGGTCATCCAAAACTCAATAAAAGGTCAGCAGGCACATGAGGAGGTTTTATAAGTTCATAGAATCATAAATTCACTGATGATATGCTCCATAAATGGTTTTTACCTCAAAACTCTGTTTTGAGGTGAAAACAAAGTTTTTTTTATGTTATGTACAAATTTTATGTAATTTAAAATGTTTTCTATATGTAATAAGTTCCAGTTGCTGCTCTTGGTCACCTTGCCAACTCCAGCCACTGCAAAAAACAAAAGCATCAATGCATCAGTTCATCAATTGATCAAGAAAAGTCACACATCAAAAGACAAACAGAGTTTTTGAGCAAAAGTGACTATGACATTATAAAAGTGGGTTTGAAATAAGGAAAAATTGAAAGGCATCCATATATAAAGTGAAAACATGCTAGTCATCTATTTCATTGTGCAAGACATCCTTGAAGAGCTAAAATCATGATTTGGAGGCAAATTGAGCAAAAGAAGGTGAAAACCCTGTTTTTCTAGCAAATCTGCCTGGCGCTGCGCATCAGAGGCAGTGCGCTGCGCATCAGACTGGCATTGCACATCAGTGGGTTTCAGCCAGTGTAAAATTACAAGGGCGCTGCGCATCAGGAGGGCGCTGCGCATTGGGCCCAGTGCGCTGCGCATCAGCCAAGAAAGTGCCAAAACCATTCCAAATCGCCCAAAACTCTCAAAAACACTGCATTTCTCTCCTACAAGTAAGTTCTCATTGGTATTGAGCTGAATTTGGTCTTCTACATGTTTTCTTCATAAGTTTTGCATCTTGAAAATCAAACCCTAAATTGTCTTCATAAATTTCCATTTCATTGTAAAACTTTCACTCCATAACCAAAACCAACATCATTTTCCCCTTTTCTATATTTCATTGCCCTAAATTAATCCATTAATTTCATTTTCCATATCCCACTCCCCTAAGAAAACTCATTCCCTTCATCAAACCCTAAGTCCCTTCACAAAACCCTAATTTCCCAAAACCTCTCCCTTCATTCCCCAACTCCATTTCACATTTGTAAAATCTCTTCATACTCATCTCCCTTGTCCTCCCCCATTATCATTTTCCACCATATTATCATCACATCACATCCCTAAGACAAGCACCATGACAAGAAGCAGTGAATCAAGTTATGAAGAAGAAACACTTACTGACAGCTCAAGGGTGGAAAAATTATTAGAGAGGAATCTATTAGCGTGAGAGGGTTAGATACCATCATGAGTTAGCAAGGCAGTTTGTCATAAACATGGAGAATAATGTGGTGCACCTTGTTGGGATCAATTTCACTCTTTGACCACCTATTATTGCAGAAGCTACTAGAATGCCAAATGTAAGGGAAAAGTGGAACAAGAGGCAGAATATCAGCAAGCAGCACCATGAACCATATATCAAGGCCGAATATCATGGTAAACTTAGCAGGGTGTTTCCTTTCAAGTTCTTGGAGGACTGGTATGTTCCACTCATGAAACTTATCATCAAATACTTCACATGTGAGGGTAGGTTCTCTAGACTATATGCCTACCATATCAGATTACTTATGCACTTTACGAGGGTCAGAATGATGAGTATTCCATATTTCATATGTAAAAACATAGAGAGGATGATTGTGATTGCAAAAAGAAAACCATACCCATTGCAGCTTAATTGTATTTATCATTTTGCTGTCATCAAAATTGTTGTTTTGCATCATCTCACTCAGTTGGGAGTGTCATGGGAAACTTTCATTGCCCATGAAAGCTTCAAGGGGCCTCAAATTTTTGCAGATCCTCAAGTGGAAGGTGAACCTTCCAGGCAACAAAAAGAGCTTGAAAGAAAAACTGAAGAGGTTCATATTCTTGTGTTTGTAACTTATGAAAGAGGCACTAGGATGCTTTTTGCAACTACCAAACGAGTACTATCTCCACCAGGGGTGGAAGGGGTCTCATTTTCTTCACCAGACCACAGGAAAATGCTATATTCACCAAGGGTGAAAGGGGCTTTGCCTTCTTCTTCAGCTGAACAGGTACAGGACAAAGACAAAGGAAAGCAACAAGTGCATGATGAAGGGCCTACTGAAGGGCAAGATAGGGATTTTGTTTTGGTTGAGGAAGATGACACTGATTTGAGCTCTCAAAGCTCAAGACTCAAGGATATGATCATCAAAGAGAAGGAGGCTGAAATCCAAGCCTTATCACTTGATCTTGAGAGGGCCAAATGGATCATTAACTTTCTTGAGCAAGAGAACAAGCAACTGGAGGACAAATAATCAATTATGGATTTGCAAACAGTTAGAGAAAACAGGCAAGTGGCAAAAAGAAGAAAAATCAAGATGACATCCCTTGAGCAAGAAATTGAGGCTGACTGAGAATCATGGTTGGAAAGAGTGAATATCCACATGGAGAAGATACTTGATAAAACTAACAAAGAGAAGAAATTGCTGCGCCACATGGCTTATCATTACCTAGCTCGGAATAAAATTTGCAAGACAAGGATCAATAGCCTAAAAGCTAAGTTAAAGAGAGCCTTGAGAGCCAAAAAGGAGCAAGATAAACTTAAAATTTTGGCTGCAGTTTCATTGGCTCAGCAAAGAAATTAGTAAGCTTGCCTCTTGCCAAATTTGAAGAGATTTTGGAAAATTTTTGTCATTTCACAATTTTATAAAGCAAAACATAGGAATTTTCAGCTGATGGTGCTGCACATTCAGTTGGCTAAGAATTTTGTAAAAAGACTTACATTTTTGGATTCCTCATGGAAAAATAATGAAACCCAGAAAGTTTCATAAGATTTGGAGGAGATCTGGGTCACCAAAAGGGCAAAAAACACCTAAAAAATGCCCTCTCTGCCACTTTTTGGACCCACAGGAACCAGTCTTGGGAGAAATGATTTTTGAAGGGGCAAATGGACTCCAAATCGACAAATTCTAGTTGTCCTAGAAAGTAGATAGGCAGAGCCTTCCAACAAGCTATCTTGGGCCTGATTTTGTGAAGTGGAAGGCCTCCAAATTCAGCCTTGAGGTGGCGTTGCGCATCAGGCTTAGGGTGTTGCGCATTAGACAAAATTCTGCCAATTTTGCCTAAAAACTCAGAATTTCGCCTAGTTTGTTGACAGTTGACTTTTCCTTCTCTCTTTGGTAAATTAATGATGTAATATGATGTAAAAATTATGTAAAATTACTTGAGGGGGTAGATACATCAGTTAGAGTTGGTTTGAGGATGAATGAATTAGTTTCCATAGTTTTAGAGGCAAGCTGTTCCACTGCCTATTTTTCAGGTCCTAGTTTAGATGTTGTTGAAATAGCTCCTTGACTCATGGATTCGACCCCTGATGGCTAGCATAGGTGGTTTGATGCCTATATCTTGTACTTTCTTAGTCATTTGTCAAGGTTGGACTCTTGTAGATGCATTGAGCACTATTGTAAATCACTTCTATAGTTTGGCAAGGAAATGAACCAGGGTTTTGCAGCATTTTGTGGGATTCTTGTGGTAATGTGTATTGTCATTGTTTTTTCCTTTGTTATTTAGTTTCTCTTATGTGTATATGTGCCATCATCTATCTTTTTTTGCATAACTAAATGAATCAAGATTAATAGGTGGAATCCATTGATGTTTAATGCTTTGCCTTGGGGTTTCATTTAGTTTTAAATGCTTTCTGCTGTTTGAAGAGGACTCATGAACCTTACTGCCCTCTCCAACTCCTCACCTGTATTTAGACTCACTATAACATCAATTTCAAAGTGCTAAAACGTTTTCCTACCTCGCCCCACAGAAACCTCTACAAATTTGAGTTGATTTCCCGGACCCAAAGCTACCTTCCTCATCTGATCCAGCAACCAACCATTAAAATCAAACAAAATCCTCTGAGCAAGTATACCTAGCCTAAAATTAGTTTTCATCTAAGTCGTCTCAAGCCTTAAATGCCATATTCTCTTGAGATTGACAAGGAGAGAGCCCTCTCCCGACCTGGTAGGGCTAGCTACTAGGTTAAGCGTGGTTTGATGTTACCCTAGAGTTGCCTTCCTTCAGCCTGAGGTAGATTTAGGCACTAACATAGTGGCGACCATACTCGGTAAGAACAAAAAATATTACCCCAGTACATTAAACAATTCTAGACTTTTGGATGATAGGTTTAGAATTCAGTATGCTGAAAAGATTGTAATTTCCATTTGAAATTTTGGGAATAATTCAACATACTAGCTTCCAGATGATACACCAGGGCCAATCCTGATCTTGATCCTCCTCTCGTGTATGAAAACCCAAATCTCATTCCAAGAATTCTCTGGCAAGAAAGTTCTGTGATACCGGTTTTCAGATCTCATTCATGCCTAGTTGTATTTCAATATCTCGAAGATCTCCCGTTTGATGAACATTTTGATCTATATTTGTTTGAAACTAAATATGAAAGTGTAGTTGGTGATACTGTTCTAAATTCAGAATTTGCCAATATCTTGAAACTGAAAGAGCAAATAGATCAATTAATGCTTACATCTTGAATTCACTTCAAAACTCAATTGTGGCTACCAATATTCCTGAGCTCTTAGAATCTGCTTCTGCTACTCTGGGTTCATCTGATGTTTTGTATAGTTCTGAAATCCCTACTGAACCTCCTTTTATCCCCACCCATCTCGTGCAACCCACCATATTTGATCAGAGATCTGTTGTCTCTTCTCCCCCTTCAACACCTCAATCATCTATCATTTCTTCACCTCCTTCGACACCTCATACACCCATCACATTGACTGCCATTGTTATTACAAATCCTCCTTCTTCTCCAAGGCTAGTTTCCAATCCACCTCGAGCAATGGCTGCCAGATATGCACCTCTCGTTTTGCCACAGAACTTGGATGCTATGCCTGCTGCCTGCTGATTACCAAAGTGAAATTCCATTGTTTGATGCCACCCAAGGTATCACAGTGCAACAACATGTTGATAGGATTAGCGACTTCTTTGATCTTCATGAGATAGATGAAGAGAATGTGAATATGAGATTATTTGTGCAAAGTTTTGGAGGCGAAGTGCGAAAGTGGTTCAGAGCATTTCTTGTGGGAACTATCAATACATTGGCGGTTCTTCATAGACAATTTCTGGATCGTTGGGAGGTAAAGAAAAATCCACTCCAAATTCTTTTTGAGTATGAAAATATAAAGAGGAATGTTGGCGAAAGTGTCTAGTATTATTGTGTAACATTCAATACTATCTATAATGCCATTCCAGTTGATATCAAGCATCCAATGGGGCTAGATTTGATAAAATTTCCCAATGGCTTTTATCCCAACATGGCGTACCAATTGAGAGAAAGAGATCCTGCTACATTGGAGGATATGCAGAGAATTGCAGTGAGTGTGGAGGCACATCTGCTAGCTAAGAGAGCTAGGACAAAGACTGAGAAGAAGGTGACCATAAAGGAAGAAGCTTCTTCCTCAGATCATTTGCTTCGTAAAATCGAGAAAATGTTTGATAGATTAACCATTGCAGATAATCCAGAGACATAGATCAGAAATCCAAATTTCCGTGGTCAGTAGCAGCCACAATTCAGGATTAAACAGCCGGAGCAAAGAGCGCAAGACCAATCAGCACAACAGCAAGTCAAAACACCATTACAGTAGAACTATGTGCATGGCCCAGAATCAGAGGATGATGAGAATCCAATAGGAGAGGAGAATCACTTTTTTACACCAGATGGTTTGCCTATTTATATCACGGAGGATGAGGAATATTCAGAAAGCTTAGCTGTATAGAAAGATGAGGATTTTATATTAGCAAATGAAACAGCCCTAGAAGAAGAATCAGATGAATATCAGAGGGGATATATGAATGCACTCACAATGCAACAAAGACAATATTCACTCAAAAGTAGGGATGTACCAATCAATCCAATTCAAAAGCGGAAGGAAGCAGCACAAACAAAGAATGATCCTCCAAGTGTTCAGAAAAAAGGAAAGGAGCCAACAGATCCTACTTCCAGCAAAGTACAATCAGCAAATGAGAAGTCAAATAAGCTAAGTGCAGCAAAGGAAAAGTCTGAAAAGAAGGATGCTCCGGTCAAAGAGGTAGATAAAACTACAGCCTTTAGCTTAGAGAATGAGATTGCTAAGTTAAAAGTGTCGATACCTTTGACTGAATTAATGAAGAATAGCAGTTATAAAAGTCAAGTGTCAAAGATTTTGAATGTAGATCCCCTATCTGATATGGTTAATGTGGAAGATGACCAACCTGAGCTTATTTTTGGTCCGGCATTAGAAGGCCAATCTGAGGATAGTGATGTAGCCCCGTTTTACATCAGCCTTAGAGTGCATGATTTTGTCTTGCACAACGCCATGTTTGATTCAGGAGCATCTCACAACCTGATGCCAAAGGAAATTATGGAAAAATTGGGTTTGGACATCACTCGCAAGTATCATGATCTTTATTCCTTTGATTCCGGTAGGGTCAGATGTATTGGTCTCATTAAGGATTTGGTTGTGACTTTAGATCAGATTCCAGCAAAGAATGTTCTCATGGATGTAGTTGTGGCCAACATTCCCCCTTGATTTGGCATGGTTTTATCTAGGTCATGGGGTGCAAAACTCAAAGGGACATTGCAGTTAGATTTCTCCTATGCCACTATTCCCGTGTTTGGTCAGTTGAGAAAATTATATAGGGAGAAAAAGATGAAGTATATGATCACGAGCAAGGAGAAACCTTTGAATCATCCGATTAATTATGTATATACAGATTTAGAATCTTTTGTTCTTTATTCTGATAGTGGTTTTAATGATGTAAATAATCAACTAGTTCAAGTCGAAGATATTCCAGAGATAACAAAAAATTTCAGGGCAGTACTTGATCAAGAAAGACAAAGGCTTGAAAGTACCGCTGAACAGTCTATATTCTGCCAACAACAGAAAATTGATGGAAAACAACCAAAGGTAGAAGAGTAGGTAGAATTCCAGCACTTAGAGGAAGAAACCGGTTTGTGGAGTATGGATTTTGATGGAGCAGTAGGTAAGGATGGTGCCAGAATTGGTATTTGGATACGCAGCCCTGTTTTCCTACCAAATAAAGTCCCAAGTAATGTAAGAGTTTGTTCATATAAATTGGCTTTTGATTGTTCCAATAACGAAGCCAAGTATGAGGCACTGATTGCAGGCTTGAAAATCCTCAAGAAGTTGAATGCAAAGAGAATTTCAGTTTATGGCGACTCCGAATTAGTAATCAAACAAGTCAAGGGTGAATACCAAGCCAAACATCCTCGAATGAGGGCTTATCGTAATGCGGTTCTAGATATTTTGAGGTTGTTTCCAGATCATACTTTGACATGTGTCCCTCGTACACAAAATGTTATTGCAGATTCCCTTGCTACAGCTGCAAGTAACTTAAAGATCCTTATGAATTCAAACAATAAGTTTGAAATTCATGCGAAGCATCGCCTAACTATTCCTGATAATCTAAGATATTGGTAGGTGTTTCAGAATGACAAAGAGATTGAAGATTTTCTGCAAAATGAAGGAAAATATAAAGACACTTCTATAGATGGTGAGCAAGATGATGGTGAACTAGAAATAGAGGTAAATCAGATGGAAGTCTTATAGTTGAAAGACAATTTCATCCCTAAAGGCCTTATACCTTTAGAGGAATTATTTGATCAAGATGATGTAGCCCGGAAACCAAGCTTACTGCTGACCAAGAAGGGAGTTGAAGATGTAAATATCGGAACAACAGAAAATCCAAAGATGGTGAAGTTGTCAAAGGCATTACCTCCTCAGGTAAAAGCTAAATACATTAGTTTACTATCTTCATTTTCTGATGTATTTGCATGGGAGTATACATATTTGAAGGAGTACGACAAAAGTATAATTCAACATATCATTCCAATTAAGCCAAATCAGAAGCCATTTCACCAAAAGTTGAGCAGGATAAATCCGAAGTTGCTGCCATCAAGAGAAAAAGAGGTGAATCGATTGTACAAGGCTGGTATAATCGTTCCGATCAGATTTTCAGATTGGATCTCCAATTTAGTACCCGTGCAGAAAAAGACAGGTGAGATTAGATTGTGCATAGATTTCAGAAATTTGAAAAAAGTGTCATTGAAGATAATTACCCATTGCCGAAAATGGACCACATACTCCAAAGAGTAGTTGGGGCATCCCATATGTCGTTGCTCGATGGGTATTCTGGCTACAATCAAATTTTGGTTCATGAAGATGACAGGGATAAGAAAACATTCACCACTCCATGGGGGACATTCCACTATGCCAAGATGTCGTTCGGTTTAAAGAATGCTTGCGCAACATTCCAGCGGGCCATGGACATCACCTTCGCAAATGAAAAAGATGTGTTTTTAGTAGTGTATCTTGATGATTTGATTGTCTTTTCAAATTCAGATGAGAAGCATCTTTACCATCTGAAAATTTTTTTTTAGCGTTGCAAAAAATATGGAATATCACTCAATCCCAAAAAGAGCTTGTTTGCCATGGATGATGGGAAGCTTCTCGGTCACATAATATCAAAATAAGGAATCCACATTGATCCTGCTAGAGTGGAAGCTATTCAAAAAA
Organism: Pinus tabuliformis; assembly: GCA_031772625.1. NCBI lineage: Eukaryota > Viridiplantae > Streptophyta > Pinopsida > Pinales > Pinaceae > Pinus > Pinus tabuliformis. Next base: position 971,847,908 of record CM062811.1, on the reverse strand, counting down.
TTGATTTTCCTCGTAGTAAAAAAGAGATCCAAGCATTTAACGGTAAGATGAACTTCTTATGTCATTTTGTGCCTAATCTAGCTGAACACTTGAGGAAAATTACAAATATGTTGAAGAAGGATAGTGTGGTCAAGTGGACCAAAGAAGCCAAAAAGTCTTTTAACCTCGTAAAGTTGACTCTTTCTTCACCTTCGATTTTAATCAGTCCAGATTATTCACAGGATTTCATATTATTTTCATTCACTTCTAAACATATTATGGCAGTAGTTCTAATGCAGAAAAGAGATCAGCTTGAAAAGCCAATTGCCTTTTTCAGCAGGACAATAAGAGATGCAGCCTTAAAATATAACATTATTGAGAAGCAAGCTCTTGCCTTGGTGAAAACTTTGAAATATTTTCGGGTATATATTCTGCACTCTCATATTCTTGCTTATGTCCCTAATGCAGCAGTCAAAGATGTTTTGGTACAAACAGATCTGGAAGGGAGGTGAGGCAAATGGATCGCAACATTGCTAGAATATGACTTGGAGATAAAACCAACAAAGCTAATCAAGGGGCAGGGTCTAGCAAAATTGATGGCGGAGTCTAATTTACATGCATTGGACATAAACCTCATTGCAGCCATGTCTAAAGAAGATGAAGATAGTTCACTGATTCAGGTATCTGAACTTTTTCTCCATTCTCCTTGGTATTCAAATATTTTATATCTGCTCCAACACCTTAGACTGCCACTGGGGATGGATAAAAATAAAGGTAGAACTCTGAAACTAAAGGTTGCTAGATTTTGTATTTTGAACAATGCACTTTATTGGAAGGATCCCAAAGGCATTTTGCTGAATTGTTTGATCGAAGAGGAAGAAAAACAGGTCATGAATGATCTTCACAAGGGAGACTATGGAGGTCACTTATTTTGGAAGACGACGACTAACAAAATTTTGAGAGCAGGGTACTATTGGCCTACCCTCTTTGTTGATGTTTATAAAACTGTCACAAGCTGTCATGAATGCCAGATTTTTCAGGGAAGGAGAAAGTTGCATCCTCTACCTCTCAAGCCGGTCGAAGTTAGTGCACTGTTTCAGCAATGGGGCCTAGATTTTATTGGAGAGATTCATCCCACATCTTCAGCTTAGCACAAGTGGATCTTAATAGCGACAGATTATTTCACAAAGTGGATTGAGGCAATCCCCACTCGGCAGGCTATAGACTCGGTAATAATTCAGTTTCTTGAAAATAATATTTTGTCACATTTTGGCTGTCCTAACAAACTGATTACAGATAACGCAGCCGCTTTCAAGTCCAAAAAGATGATTGACTTTTGTAGAAAATACAAAATTACCTTGGGACATTCTACTGCATATTATTCGCAAGGTAACGCATTGACTGAATCTTCAAACAAATCATTGGTCAACATCATTAAAAAGCTGCAGGAAAACAATAAGAAGAGCTGGCATAAAAAATTGGTTAATGCACTATGGGTGGATAGAGTAAGTCAAAAGAAGTCAATCGGCATGTCTCCATTCGAGATTGTATATGGTATTGACACGGTGTTCCCGACATCTCTCGCAGTCTCGGTTGTTAAACTTCTGCAGGAAGCTGGCAGCAAGGAAGATAATTTTCAGTAGAGAATAAGCCAAATGATCCATTTACAATAGATGAGAGAGGAAGTTTTTCAGAATACCTTCAGGCTGCAAGAGAGAATTAAGAAGATTTATGATCGGAAGGCAAAGGCGGACAAATTTCAGATTGAAGACATAGTGCTAAAGTGGGATGCTAGAAACGAGGATAAAGGAAATCACGACAAGTTCGAGAACCTGTGGAAGGGACCATATAGAATTGATACATATCGAGGTCAAAATGCTTTTCTACTCAAATAAATGAGCGATGAAGATTGTCCAGGAGGGCTGGTCAATGGTCAGCTTCTGAAATGGTATTATCTTTGAGAAGTTTTCTACTGTCACATTTTGTCATTGTACATACCATTTTATTTCTTTCATTGCAAAGTTTGTACTGTCATCATTCATTCAGTTTGGGGCTCGCGGTGAAGGCTATAAAGCTGAATGTCTCGCTTCAGTCTTTGGTTATTTAGTGTCAGTCATTTGAGTCATAATTGAGTCAGTTTCGAGTCAAGATATTTGTTTTAGTCTTTTGAAGTTATTGACTCCATATTGCCCAATGGAAGAAGACACTTATCTGCTTTCCAGAGACATGGAAAATTTTAGGGGCAAATGTTCGCCCTTTGGTAAAATTAAGGGGTTTTAAATTTTTAGTGGGTGAATATTTTGTATCATAGTACATTTTTACAAATTGCGTCAAATAGCCCACCTTATTTTAAGGGAGAGGGTAAAAAAGGTAAATTTAGCCCTTGAAATTAGGAGTTACAACCTTCCATTCACTCTAATTTTCAAGAATAGGTTTTATTTAAGTGAATCCTATGGGCCAAATACCATATTTATAAAAGAGGTATGGTAAATTAATAAAAATATAAATAAATGAGAGGTATGGTAAATAAATAAAACATTTTTTATATTTACTCCATAAGTCACCTTATATACATGCAAGGGTGTAAACAAATAAAAATATAAATAAAGTGGAGGTATGGTAAATAAATAAAACCTCTTTTTATACTTACTCAAAAGGTATGGTAAATAAATAAAAATATAAATAAACTAGACATATGGTAAATAAATAAAACCTCTTTTTATATTTAGTCCATAACCCTCTTTCTATTTATGAAGGCTCAAAAAAGAGGTTTTATTTAAGTGAATCCTATGGGCCAAATACCATATTTGTAAAAGAGGTATGGTAAATTAATAAAATTATAAATAAATAAGAGGTATGGTAAACAAATGAAACATTTTTTTATATTTACTCTATTTACGAACACTCAAAAAATGAGTTATATTTAGATGAAACCTATGGGAAAAATACTATGGGCCAAATACCATGGGCTAGATTATTATTAATACCATGCAAAAAAACATTATTAACCCTAATATTAGTATTAATAAAAAAAAAATGGCATATGGTATTGACCCATGGTATTCACGTGGAATGTAGCCTATTTAAATGGGGGAATTAAACCAACATAGATCCATCTTTACTCTGGATCTACTAAGCCCCGAGAGGTATCAAATATCGTGATATGAAAATTAGCATAGAGTGAAAAAATATTTGATCCCTCTCGGGGTTGGGTGGATCAAGAGTAAAAATGGATGTTGTAATTTAATGTATGTTAAACATTTTAACTTGGTTAAAATAAAAAATAAAATAAAAATCAATTATTAATTTTATTAATTTTTATAAATTACTAATTGTAATTTTTAAGCTCCAGGTTTATGATAACCCATGGTATTGACCCATGGTAATACCATGGTATTCATGTGAGCATAGACTATTTAAAGGGGAAATTCTATCATCTTAGATCCATCTTAATTTTGGGTCTACCAAGTGCTCAGAGGGATAAATAGATTTCATCCCCCTGAGAGTGGTAGATGTGGAGTTAAGATGGATATAGGTTGGTTTTTATGATAATGAAGATATTAAATAGACTTAGGAAATTATGTTGTAAAAAAATCTTAAGGTGAATGGTTAAAGCTACATTTAGTCACTTCACAAAACTTAGTAAAAAATACCAATATCTCCATTAATATTGGTTTTTAACTTTTTCTGATTTAACAAAAAAAAAATCAAAACAATGAAACCTTATCACTCTTTCCGCATCACCCTCGTAGAAGATTTCTCACCATTTTTCAAACATTCTCATTATGATATCTTCATGAAAAAGTTTAGGTACTGATGTTGGATTAGTTGTTTGAAAAATAAGTTGGTTTTTACAACCTTTCATCTTCTTTGCTATTCTTAGTTTGTCCTAATGATCTGTAGGGGTTGGAGCTGCTGCACCACATTTTCCTAAAAGGTGGAGATTGTTCACCAAAAAGGAAATTAATCTACATGTTACAACGCTGTTAAAAGATGCGAGACCCATGAGGGTAGTGAATTATGCTAATAAGCAATTTAGATTGGGAGAGACGTAATTAAATTTTGTTATTTAATTAAATATTTCCAATTAAAATAATAATAAATCTACATTTATATATTCATATATTGATTGGAAGGATTCTCACAATGGTCACTTCTTTCAATTAGATCCCCTTCAAGCCCTTGGGATACCTAATACTTTCTTATATAATATAGTTAGGGCTAGCTACTTGTTGGCGTGTTGGGGTAAACAAACTTGATGTGTTTTTTTCTATCTCGCAGTTGGAATCTATAGAATAAGAAAGAAATTTGATAACTTGAAAAAAGTGGTAGCTTGACAAAAGTTGTAGAGAAAAGATTAATCTCTCCTACCTTGACAGAACTTGTTCTCAATATCAACACCTACAAGAACTTTGTTGTGGAATATTATCAAAACTAATAGAAGGATATGAAAGAGTGTATTGTAAGAACCTTGACAAACACGGCCACTGAAACTTGGAACATTGTTTGTAGGAAGAGAAAATTATGTTTCTTTTTCCAAACATGTATGATAGTATATTACAGTTTAATGAATATGTTTTCTTATTATCATATATGGTTTCATAATTTATCAAAACATTCACCAAGACTTCACAATGTTTTATTATTCAGTAAAAGATTTGCCAAGATCTTACAAGATTTTATAATTCAATGAAAGATTCTATATCACTGTACAAGACAATATAATCTAGTGAGAGCTTCGCCAAAAAAATTATATATACATATTATATTATTGATAAAATCGCCTCCCAATTTTCCTATGTATCATGGGGATTAGCCCATTTATTATACATATACATTTAGGGTGGTTCTTAAAATTTTCCCTGATATATTCCGTGTTATGTGTGATTATTTCTCTTGATCAGTTATGCATGTTTCTACTTGATGTTGCTCATGAATTCGATTATGCTTCTGCTTAATGTTTTGTAGAAGTAGAACAAGTATTATGCTTTACGATATTGCATATAATGGCCTATGTTGGTTTCCCCACTATGCCTGGGATGGATGATGTTATACTCTTGCGTTATCATGTGTAAACCTTGATGTATCCCCACTTGGTTGGGTGGATGAGTCAATATTGGTATGTCTCCACTGGGTTGGGAGATGAATGTATGAGTCCATAGTGATAGGAAGGTCATTTATGATAGAGTCATGTTCTTTTTGTAGAACATCTTTTTGCAGACCTTGCTTATAGTCAGGGGGAGCATGATCAACACACTTCAGCAGAACAGAGACTTCAGCTTGTACTCAAAGGGAGCATGGACAGATTGGTACATCTTGGCATATACAAAGGGGGAGCTCATTCAGAGATTTCAGCAGGTACTTAGGGGGAGTATGGACAACGGAATGTTTATCAAGGAAAGAGAATATCTTGGTCCGCCCTTTGCCCTTGATGTCAAAGGGGGAGAGTGATTTGGTGTTGTTGCGATCAAGTCCAAAGGGGGAGATTGTTGGCATTATGATGCATGTGTTGTACTTGATGGCAACCCACTCGTAGAAGAACAACTCACTTGTATACATATAGATGAATCTACAGAAGAGATATCAGATGTGACTGAATGCATGAGATGTAGGACAGCTCAAAGGAATCAGATGACAGTTTTGAGTATGACAAGTTAGCTTTGCGATCAAGTACAAAGGGGGAGATTATTGGCATTATGAGACAAGTGTTGTCCTTGATGGAAAATCACACAGATGACAGATCATATTGCAGCAGATCAGTAGCAAAGATTTGATGATCAGACCACAAAGAATGATGAAAGAAGAGTATATATGCAGGTTCAGAGTACATACGCAGGTTCACTATATACCAAGTAGGGTATACAAGCAGGTTATACGCAGGTTCACTATGTACCAAGTCGCGTATATACGCAGGTTCGCTATATACCAAGTAGGGTATACACGCAGGTTATACACGCAGCTTCACTAATACAAAGGCGCGTATACACGCAAGATTGCCGATCAAAAGTCGCGTATGCGTATGCACGCACTTTCATGTGCGGAAAAGCACGTACATGTGGGAAAGCTTATTTTTGGGTCTGTGGTATTTAGACCTATGGTTTTGGTCCTCGGTATTGCGTCCGAAGTGTTGAACCCAAGTATTGGGTCAATGGTATTGATTTGTTATGGTTTTGGACCATGGTATGATGAAAGGCCTAAGACTATAAAAGGAGAAGAAGATAATTAGGCAAGGGCATGGAAAAAGTCTTGAATATCTGATGTTGTATGAGATCTAGTATGCAGGATATGGGTTATGATGCATTGCTTGATCTGAGCTAAGGAGGAATCTCACCAGTTGATGGAGAACAAGATCTAAGGATAGATCGGTATCAAATGGTTTGAAATGAACTATCTCTATATGGTTGATTATGCTTATTCTAGAACTGTATACTGACGCATGTAATGTTTTGAACTAGGTATAACTTAAGTCTGAAATAGCTGCAAGTCATGATTGAATATTTATAGATTTGCACGCGGGTTGGTTTTGGTGAAAGTGCATATGTATGCGGGTTTGATTCATCGTAGTAGCGTATACTTTATGAAGTATGATGTTGAAGTTGCAGTTGGGTCTGATTGCTATTGTAGAGTTCTGTTGTTCTGGTGACTGTGTTGTTGATAGGGTTTCAGTGATTCAGAAATTGCTGATGCTAGTATTGATTGTTTTGTGCTTAAATGATATTTATGGGTCCAATATGAAAATTGGATGAAACGTGGCCTTCAGATTATAGTGTTGTGCTTCAAGAGTATCCGGTCTGAAAATGTATGAAATGTGGTCCCTGGAGGATGAAAGGAGATTGTAGGCCGGCGCCTACGTACTAGTACATCAGCTAGTACAAGAGCAAAGGGGGTGGTGGCTCCCTTCTAGTAGCAGCTAGAGAAAGAGTGAAGATTGGAGCATTCAGTAGGCAGGCACCTACGTACTAGTAAATGGATTAGCTAGTATAAGAGCTAAAGGGGTTGTAGCTCCCAACCAGGAGAGTCTGGAAAACGAGAGAGGGTTGTAGCCCTCTACAGGTAGAAGCCTGCGTACTGGTATAAGACTGCACCAGTACAGAACTATTGTAAAATGAAGTTTCTTATTAAAAGAATATAGAGACGACTTGCAGCAGGTGGTTTTCACCCACATTGGGTTTCCACCTTATATCATGGTGTTCATGTGTGCTTCTTGTGTATGATGATCTGTTCTGGTTTACTGCACCTGCTTACTGCACATATGGTTAATAAAGTTCTGATGCACTAACTAAAGATCAACATTTAATGGATTAACTGAATCATAAGTATTCTGGATATACGCTAGTTGCATTAGACACAGTTGCGTATACACGCGGGTTCCATTAACTGAAGTAGCGTATATGTATCTAAGTATGGAAATGAAAAAGTTTTATTGATTTGATAATACTGATTCACACCCCCCTCTCAGTATTACTTCCAAGATGTAGGAAGTTTTCCAAACATGTATGATAATATATTATAGTTTAATGAATATGTTTTCTTATTATCATATATGGTTTCATAATTTATCAAAACATTCACCAAGACTTCACAATGTTTTATTCTTTAGTAAAAGATTTGCCAAGATCTTACAAGATTTTAGAATTCAGTGAAAGATTCTCCATCACTGTACAAGACAATATAATCTGGTGAGAGCTTCGCCAAAAAAATTATATATACATATTATATTATTGATAAAATCGCCTCCCAATTTTCCTATGTATCATGGCGATTAGCCCATTTATTATACATATACATTTAGGGTGGTTCTTAAAATTTTCCCTGATATATTCTGTGTTATGTGTGATTATTTCTCTTGATCAATTATGCATGTTTCTACTTGATGTTGCTCATGAATTCGATTATGCTTCCGCTTAATGTTTTGTAGAAGTAGAACAAGTATTATGCTTTACGATATTGCATATATCGGTTTGTTCTACAGGTGAAATTTCTACAGAGTGTTTAAGGCGCTCGATTGAGCTCTTGAAGTCATAAAAATTATAGTTTCAACACCTCTTTGGAAGATTCTCTGCAACCCCATTTTGCACCCTATTAGATTTAGGGCAGAATTTATACTTAAGTGGCGGAGTTGATGACATTAGATTCGTGAAAGAATCCTCTATCCAATGGCATATGAATTTGACACTTTTGAATTCATATGATATTTTTCATCTAATTTCTTTTAAACATAGCACTTGAATTATTTTTGGACAGTTTCAAAGGGGCTCAATAAAAAATCAATAACATGCAAAATTAAAAAATTTCAAAAAATACCACTATCTTCGTTTATGAGTCCTCTTCAAAAAGGTACTCTTGGTTTTTCAATTTATTTAAAGAGTTAAAAAAAAATATTACGTGAACACGTGTGTCTCCAAAATATAATTGAAAATTACTTCGCCAACTTTGAAAAAAAAATGCATCAAGAAATAAATTTTTTATATGAAAAACTTAGTTCTCTTTGTGTATATCATGCTCATATATATATCTATATATATATATATATATATATATTAAAAATTAAACTATATAGACTAAGTTATGTTATGTGAATACACGCATAACTCTTATGTTTTGTAAAAATTTGCAAGGACATATATTGCATTTAATGAAAAATTGAGAGATTATACGACACTAATTGTTTTTGCAAAAAGTATCATTAGGAATTTGATCACCTTTACGTTGTTTAGCATTTGGAAATCTCTCCATATCACTTTGCAAAGGTACCACTGTTGCTCCACATCCTCATTCCCTCGTCCTGAGAACTCTAGGTATCTGGTAAAGGATCCTGCCATTCTGGTCTGAGTGCGTTCTAAAAGCACAAAGCCTTGGGTCCTTGGTTGTTGATATCATTGCAATCCTAGATTACTAATACTACTATGTACACTACTATTATAGGTACTAGAATTTGTTTTATATCTAACATGCACACTATGTATCTGTATTACCTTAACCAAATTAGCAACAAACTTACCAAGATTGTTGTAAAGTACCAGGGGAAGGTTGGGGTGAACGCTACTTGAGCTTCGGGGGGTCAGATGCTTGATCTCATTTGGCATGTTTTCCTCTGCAAAAAATCATCTTATAACATCACACATTCATCATCCATCTCTTCTTCGGGATTACTGCGGCCACTTCCATTAGACACCTCCCCTGCGACTAGGGAGGGAGGGCTCCTACCGTCTTCTGTGCTTCTACCTAACTCATCTATCCCTATTAATTTATGTGAGTTCTTCGTCATCTCATCTCTTTCTTGTATACCCTTCGACACCACTCCTTCTTGGTGTGGTCCTTCCGCATGCACCTTCATAGCTTGCATGGCCCTTTCCTGCCACTTTTATGCTATTAGCACTCTCCTTTGCGATCTTACTTCCCTAGATCTTCATGAGTCTTCTACATCCATCCTTTAGTGGCATCACAGTCCCCTGTTTGGTAGCATTTCCCCCCTTTTATTCTTCCCTTGGCACTGGGTTTTTACCCTGCCATACTCACTTCTTGGAAAGAAATGAAACTTTCCTCCACCATCAGAACTTTAATCCAAAGGGGTGTTTCCTTCAGTAATTCTTCCCTGAGCCCCGATCTGAACACCGAATCAACCTTCGGGAAGGAGTGATAACTTTCTGCCGTGAACTCAACCACGTATCCCTCTAGAGTAGTTTGTACCCAAAATTCTACTACTCTGGTCAGATCGGTGTCTAGGTGTTGGAGTGCCGAAATATCAATGGAGCTCCACTTGCGACGGGATGGTGGTTGTCCCTTCGATCGATCGTTCACTTGCAGTCTCTGAAATCAATTGTACAGTTCATCCGGGAACTTACACCAGAAGATCTTGTACTGATTGCTTGCAGCTTCTGAATACAAGATCTTGTCGTTCACTTTAGCAACAATCCAGCTTCGAAGGACAGCTTGTTGGGATACAAATCGATCCACTTGGTCGTCCCACCATTTTCTTATTTCTTTTTTAAAAATCCTCAATACCATATTTTGAACCCCTCTTTTTATTTCAGGTCTTAGCAATGGAACCATTTGTTGGCACGAAGATGAAAATAGGGAAGAGACCCAAACTACTTCTTTCATTACTTGGAATATAAAAGAGTAAATGACATAATACAAAAGGCTCTAGGCTTGTTCATCAAGTACATAGAGAATACTTTCATAGAATATAATTGACAAGAATGAACATAAGCATAGCCGAGGACAGTCCTAGCTCCTTTGTAGCCAATCTGGCTCTTGGGATCCTGTCCTGGCTCACCCACTTCATCACCAACCCTCTCCTATTGTCTATTGCCTTTTATCCTTTATTTCACATTCCCACTTCCAGTTTCGTTCGGCTGACTCTTCCCTCAGTTGTTTCCCATGCTCGGCTGCCTCTGTCTTCTCTCGCCACCTTTTTGTAACTTCCTGTTCACTCCCCATTCCTATCCGTTTCCTTTGGTTGTCAGCTTCGCAACCTGGACCATTTTCCCCACCACTTGTTATTGACTTTTCTTCCCGCCAACACTCAAAATTCAAAATGAAGGCCCCAAGAATAGTCACTAGCAGGAAGACTTGTGAGAGTGACTTTGGGTTTATGGTCGCTCCCTTGCCCATAACATGAGAGTGAGTATGGCTTAAGAGCTGCAAAATAGTAGTGGGAGCCAGGGACAAGTTGTCGCAGTGGTTGACTTGTCTCCTCAGGGTTCTAATGATGATGTTGGATGATTGTATGTGATTTTCTCTCGATTCCATTTCCTTAAGGTGACATAGGAGGTCAAATCTAATTGTAGTAGCATCTCTCATCATGCTTATCCTAGTTGGCATGGTTACTTTGGGTATACCTAGGAGGGGGTATTACACATTACTGACATCAATATGATTCAAACACCCTATCAACAATCTCTCAATACCATGACCAGCAACATAAACTTCATATAACATATGCCCAAATACAATGATTATGGCAATACCAGGTTTCTCTACAACATACAAACTTAGGGTCAACGATATATAACAATAAATCCTCTCACAATACAATCAACAAAATGACTTACACCTCAAACTACACTTAGGCTAGCATCATAATTGCTCATCCCTCATGGCACCAACAACCCTACATCAATACAAGGCTTATCTAGTTAATACAACTGTCATACATAAACATAAGAATAATGGACATCAACATGTGCTACTTTGACAACATACACTCAACTACTCCCTCCAAACACATTGTTAGCAATAATACGACAACACTTTGTCTCTGATCCCCAATCTCTGTTGTAGTAACATTACAAAAACAACATGAACACTATGTCCTCCATACAAGACTTTGTTATTTGCACACTCAATACCCCCAGTGCACAGGGTCCAAATCCCATTGCCTTACCAAATTATAGATTGACCAATGATCTTATGCACCCAAAACAAGGCACAATATATCACCAACACTCTCCATCCATAGGTTACTAATGCAGAACATGCTAGTCGCATTGTCAAGCTATCTCATTCGCGCTGTGCACTCCTGGCATCAAAACACACCAAGAAATTTGTTCTTAATTACACGCTACTCAAGTAGCACAACATACTTTTTTGCACTACATACAACATATCTTCTCTCCAAGAGTACTATCACAAAATCTCACATTTTTTAACCTCAATTTAGATCCACAACTTGTTTATTTAATTAAGATATGAATAGGCTTTTTGAACCAGATCGAGCATAACATATCAATGGAATGTTATGGACCATATCAATGACATTAAACATGATTCATTTCCTACGTGACCAAATCAGCTCCATAATGACTAACTCAATGTGTTCATGTGTTGTTTAAGACCAAATAGTATGTCGAGGAAAGGCATACATTTGTGGAGATGACATCATTAACATGCTCCACTACTCCCTTGACAATTGGATCAAATGAGGATTGAATCAAGCACATCAATCTCATCCAAACGCTATGGGCATGTCATTACTAGATCCTGATATTTTTCTCCTTTTCACTTAGTCATAGTGTCACGGGAAGACAAGGATAAGACTGTGGCAATTTTGTGATGAAAATCTGGAAATCCTACATCGTGCGTGTGGATTAAGAAGCAATCATGTGATAGTCTCTATAAACATGGAAATTTTCATTGTCTTCAATTAAATTAGTAACCCTTGTAACACCCCTTCTACAATCAACATGTCAAACACCTACAAACCTCAATAACACCTGAACACATCAACACTCGTCAATGATTTGATCACAAGCCCTACTCCTGTTGATATCAATGCATAGTTAGTTGGTTGACCCTATGGTTGCATCAATACCAGAACCATGCTGCCAAAAAATAACACCATCTATTTCACTATTGCAACTATGATTTTGTCATCCAACCAAACTATATTCTTCATAACTTAAGGATGGACACCAACCATAACATCACACAATCTCGATGTTGAAAGAATAGGTTATCCATACATGGGACAATGATTTTCATGCTTCAAATCCTCTACACACTATGCAAGACTTGGTGGGTCTTTTCTACTCAATTCACCTACAACTGCACCAATTGTGACCCCTCCACCTTGATACCATAACCCTTGTCTTTCCTCCTCTTTAGTGGTGAATTTTTCTATACATATGTCTCTCTTAACTCATGGAGCCACTCCTCAATTCTTCAATTGTTAAATACATATGCAGGGGCTTTTTTATCTCAATTGTATATTTCATGCATGGAATAGATTTAATCGTTGAGTTTCAATTTTTCCCATTGAATACACAAATTTGCAATCAACATAAGCTCAATATGCAATTGGCATAAACTCAAGAGATGGAGATGTACATCGGATTCAATACATTCTCACTGAACCTTGGGTTGGTCAATGTGCATATGATCACTATGAATATTAAAGTATCCATGATCAACATTCAAACTCCCAATCTATTGATGCTCTACTGATCCAAATCTTTTTACTTCAAAGATGCATACAAAATTGCATTTAAAAGAAAATGTAACCATAAGATGCATACACATAAAATAAGTGTAAATAAATGACAACCATGAGAAAAAAAGACCCAAACAAGTTGATAACAAAGTTCACCCAGTGTGGGTTACGTCTCGAGGCCCTTCTCAAAATGGGCAGGCCTCGTTTGTTAATCTTCAACGAAATCCAGTTACATGCATGTACAAAAGACACTTTATACCTCCACTTCCTGAGGATGGTTTGAAAATGCACACCTTCGATGAAGAAATGGATTACACCATCAGACTCCTTGCGAAAAATTGAGAAAAATGAGTATAAATTCAGCATACTTTCATTACCTTCAGAAATTGCCATCGAGGGAATCTCCAAGATTCCTCAAAGAATTTTCATAAAGAATATACTGTAGAATATTTCCATGGAATATTGTGTGGAATATTCCTCAGAATGTTCTTGCATCAAAATACATGCCTAGGGCAGACCCCTCTGGTCTCGGTTCTGACTCGTGCTTACTGTTTTGGTTGGTCCTCCACTCCTACATTGGATGAAATGAGAAGTTTATATATAATTTGTTGGCCATAATTTCCAATGCCTACATAGTTGGCGCATTGGAAAGTGGTCATATGATTAGGAGGGTTATTTAGGTTCAAACTGCATGGATCCCATAATAGTGTTTCGTTATAACAATTATTTAAATTTTAATTTAAAATATTTGCATGGTTAATAACCATACGTACATATGGTTATATATATGATTTCAATTCATTGAGTTTGGGCCCATTATAGTAATATGTAAATATATCATTGCGGTGGGGAGGTTTGGCAGGTCTAGTGGGCATGCCACCCAATTATATTATTATTATTATTATTTTTAAATAGAATTCAAAAATCATTGGCCGATTTTTTAGGGGTTATTGGAAAAATTAAGTAGGTGACAATTTTTCTAGTTCCAGGCCCTAGAAACCATCGTCGCAAAGTGCCAAATTGTTGCCTCATTACTTTTCACCAAATTTAGTGGCTTTGCTAGATTTAGTCGGGCTCCAAAAAATTTTGGCGTTCTGTTAACTTATCTAATGGGCCAAGTTGACAAAAATTTGACTTCCCATAACTTTCACATACAATGTTGAATTGAGGTTTTGTTTGCGTAGTTGGAAATATTGTGACGAGCTCTTCGATATGACCCTAGTTTCACTACAATCCAATTTTTGTTTTTATTTTTGAGCCTATTCTGAGCCCTCTTTGACTTATGAGCCTCTCTAGAGCCACGTGGATGATTCCTCACCACTGAGGAGTTTTTTCTCCTCCAAAAGCATGAACATAATCTACAATATATTGTACTCCCTTGTCTGCACAACAAGTTCCTTAACAAGGTGCACTTCCTTTTTCTTCACCTTTGTTCTTCAGAGCCATAAGTGATGAATTGATACCTACATCTTATGCAAACCTGTGGTACAATATTCTCAAAATACATGTTCTCTTATAAGACCTGTCATGACCCAAGCAATCCCCATACTTCCCAAGATTTAATAGCACACTCTTTGGTCAAGTTTACATTAGAATCATAACATAAACCATACCCAAGCTATCAACAAAAGGCCAAAACTATCACTATATTTTTTCATAAGTGATGGAAAACACTTCATCACTTTTACAATCATTTCACAACATGTGATTTACAAAATGTGGCCATGAAAAGCTATTCTAATGAAACCATCTATCACTCATCAAAGTGAATGGGTCATCACTTTGGAGTTGATTCTCTTGTCAGACAACTTCACTGGTTGGTTCCTTTTTAGGTTCTTTGTCTTTGAGATGCTACTATGAATGGAGCTCCCAAGATGTGGCTCTTTTATGTCCACCTCTATTGCAATGGTTGCAAAAAGTCTTCTTCCTGCATGCTTAACCTTCTTCCTTCCCTAATATCGAGAAGGTATTTCACATCTCGTCCTCTTTCTTGCCACCATCTTCTTCCAACAATTGGCAACAACATGATTATACAAGGCACAAAAACTACATGGTTTTCCATGCCACAAATTTTGTTCACCATTAACAGGGTGATTGTAATCAAAAGGAACATTATCATAATGAGACCTCTTATACCTTGTTTGGTTGTATCTGATGCAATCCTCGCAATAAGAGCTTGCCTTAACTCTTGCTCTGCAATGTGCACTGTCATGGGAAGATTCTAATGTGCTTACAACATCCTTTTTCCTTGATTATTTCGACAATGGATTTGAAGTTTCTACTATATTTGAACACTCTCCTTCAATGTATCCCATTCCTTCAAATCAAGGCCTTTGTACCACCTCCAATGGTTTTCATTCCTTGCCCATTAACACCGAGTCATCCTCCTTTATAGCCAATCTTGGTAATGAGTCTCATGCTTGGCTGGAGGAAGAGAAAAATTATCGCAAGGCCTTCTATGCCATGGTAGGAAAAGTGGACAAATTGTTTGCAGAGTATGAGAAGACAATGGCGAAACTAGAGAAGAAGGAAGGACCAGATGATCATGCCTCGATGAATCATGAAGGAGGAGAAAAGGAGCCTCCTGAACCTCCCTTTCCATCATCTAGTGAAAGTTCTCTTTCTTCCTCTTCTTGTCATTCTAGAGGTAGAAAAACTCATAGAAAACCCTTTTTCAAGTTGGATATCAAGTTTGATTTGCTTGTGTTTAGTGGAGAATCTAATGTAGAAAAGATAGATAACTTGATCATCTACATAGTTGTAATCATGTCCAACAGATATCAACATTAGAACACAACATTACATCCAACAATTAGAGGGACCACCTTATATGAAATATCAACACACAACTACCATACACCTGTATTATATCATGGGAAATGATTGATCAACAAAAAGAGGTTCACTAATTACTAGGCTAGGTGCACATGGAATATGTAGTAGATCAAGATCAAGCTCACCTTTGAGAGGAAAGAGACTTATTTTATGATGGTTGGAGGAAAACCACAAATGTTTTTCAGCTTATGTCTATTATTTCTAAAGGATTACAAACATAATTAGTTTGTGGCATAAAGAGTCCCACCTAATAAAATTTGCACTATCACTCAAACTTAGATTATTAGTCTCTTATAATCAAAGTGTCATAATTGCTAGATATGAGATGCAAGATAGGTGAGAAATATGTCAATATGCTTACGAAATGAAGCATTTTTTCATGCATAGTATGGTAACTTTTCCCCTTGAAATTTTGGTTGGAACCAACTAGTAATCAATTGCTTGAATGTGCACATCCCAATTGAGATCTAGCATGAGCAATGCAACAAACTATTTCCAACCTAATCAATCTATTTCTCCCATACCAACAAATCTAATCATATTTACATGTCTCTCCAACAAATTTATTACAACCATAACTTTAATAAATCTTTCTTAATCCTTTTGGTGGCAGCTATGACCATAATGGCAACAATGCAATCATGTGGTGGATCTAACACTTCAATCTAGTACCTTGTGGGTGTCTTTTATTTCCATAATGATGTCTGATTGTAGCAGCTACTTTCTTAGTGGTGACTCCTCCACCATAGTAGGTCTCCTTCACTCTTGCCCTTCAACTAATTGACATCTCTTATATCAAAACCACTGGACACAAGGGCCTCATCCATATAGAATTGCAAGAGGACAAAACCAACAAGTGATTTCACAAAGAGAAGTGGTAAAAGACAACCCCAACTAGCAAATCTCTCATCTTGTCTTTCATTGTGACAACTACGACAATGGACCATACACGTAATCTCATACATAGGGCATTAAAACTAGCAGTCTTACTTATAATCATCATATTAATGTGATAGAAAATATTTATATTAAACACTATTTACAAATAATGATTCTAAACAATACCATAGACACACTATAATAATCACTCAAAAACAATCTATTTTCTTATTTATAATAATGTTATAACTATATAAAATTAACTATTAAATTTTTTATCATAATAAAACACCTTTTTTAAAAACTTTGTACTGACCTTATAAATATAAATAAATGATAAAATAAACCTTATTTTCGCACAAAATATGTATATATATATATAAAACTAACTTTCACTTTACCCAATCTTTACTTACAACTCTTTACTTACAACATAATGAATATAATAAAATGATATATTCCAACCCATTGAAGCTTATCAATCTTTACTTATCATTATAGACATTTTATGTTAAACCAGTTTTTGAATGAGCATTAATTTGATCTAATTTGCGGCAGGAGGAGACAATGCTCAAACGTTTCATTAACATCACTCTTCAGACTCTGGAGATATTATTCTGACTTATTACACTGCTTAATATTTGGTATTTGGTATCAGTTGTAGAGTGTCTTCCCATATATCAAAAGAGTAACATTCCTATGAAAACATTCTGATCGTAAATTTTTTATTATCCAAAAACAATATAACAAAATCAACAATTAACTTTATAACAAAATTAACCATTCACTTTACTACCTAAATCAACAATTACCTTTACGATATAGAAATCTACAATCACATAAATTCAAAACTTTCAACCCAATTTTACTGTTACGACAATCTCCCAGATATCATTTAAATGTAATATTTAATGTACGAGATATTTATAGTATATTATTAATTTTATAATATTTTGAATTGAAAAATAAATTAGTTTTTTAGTAGAAAAGGCAGTTTTAAAATTTGACTTGTGATTTTTATAATAATCATAAATAATTTTATGATAAATGATATATATTTAGTAATATTAGTCTTTAGAGTTCAGGTTGAGTTATATGAATATATAAACAAATTTGTGGGGTAGCAATGGATTCTCTTCTTTCCCTTACAGTTGCTAACTTATTCATGGAAGATTTTGAGACCAATTCCACTCCAAGTGATGGAGGATGTTTATTGACAATGCCCAATGGTCATGAAAAATTAGATTTGTTTCTCAACCATCTTAATTCCCAATTTGACTCCATCAAATTCACGATGGAAGTCGAGGTAGATGAGCGTCTTCCTTTCCTTGATATTCTCCTCTCTAGAATGGGGATTCTCGGGTCATCACAAGGGTTGATCACTTCCATCATAGGAAGTTATGAGAGGCCATTAAAATTGAGAAGCATCAAATTAATCTTAAGAGGGATTACGGTTGGAAATTAAGTAGCAATTGGATCCGTGCCTTCTCTTCCTGATATATATGTTTTATTTTATTTTATTTTTATTTGTTTGTTTATTTTTTAAATATTCTATGTTATTTTATTATAATAATAACCAATTGTTGAATAATATTAATCTTATTTCTCAAACTAATTGTTCAAAAATATTAAACTTATTATTCATATTCATTTATATAAATATATAGGGGAGAGATGTCTAATGTTGTGCAGGGACCAATAATTGTTACAGTATTGGTCCCACCAAGCCACCAGAAATTGAGTGATGTGCAACCAATATTTAAGCAAAAACAAATAACATTAAGTGCAAATATCTTTTAATTTATGTCCAAAATTTCCCAAAACATTGGGTGGCCCCACAATTGTCCATAAATAGTTTCTTAAGTATTAAGAGTATAAGTCATATTTTCCCAACTAGAAAACAAATAAAACCATAAATCCTTCCAAAATGGTTGATTTAGAAGTACAAAGTAGCACTCACTTCAACCCCCACTGATCAGAATTGAAGCTATATATCGGGGGATGCATATCCATACCTGCGCATAATAAAAGTTAATGTATGTTAGTCATAATTGTTGTGTTATTCAACATTTAAACCCATTGTGTTCAATAAATGACACCCAACCCATTCTATTTCCCATTAAAATCCCATTAAAACCCCATTAAACAGATCAAAGCACATGGATCAACAAAATCAAATTCCCAATCATTAGATCACATCCGAATCAATCCAGATCTCACATTCAAAATGAAGCTATTGCAATCCATGTCCATCCTTACCACCATTTAAATTCAAGTGCAAAAAAATATAATAGAAGTTCAACAACTGCTGAAGTTGCATGTTTAACATTCAAACTATTCACCATCCCTGGAGACAAACCATCACAGATCATTTCACAGTATATTCAGGTTAGTTATTTCAATTAAAGCACAATTTTTTTACAATTTATTTTCATTTCTCACAGTTTTTATTTCAATTTTCTTATAGTTTTAAGTTTATGAAATTATTATTATTATTTCTATATTTTGAATCATTTTCAAGTTGACTGGAAAATATGACACAACCATAATACAAATTATTGGTTAGTATGGCTAGCTACAGGTGAAAAAGAATAGAAGTCGTTTATAGTTTAACATCAATCCTTTTTTACAGTACAAATTCCAAGCGGGAAGGACTTCATCTAAAGTTCTACACATTCATCCCAAAGCCAAAACAATGTCATAAAACAATGTCATAAAGACTAGTTCCTCAATCAGAATTAACTGAAGATGGGCCTCCTAGCTACAATTTAAAAACAACTAGATTACCACCTGAATTAACAAGGAGACTCCACAAAATTTTTAAGGTTGTCTAGGATCTAGCATAAAATTGGTGATATGCAAAAATAAGCAGTGGCAAATAATTTAGCGATAAATGACAACAGTTCCTTGCTCAATTGGCTATCAGTCACAAAATTGGAATGGAAAAGATAGACGTAGAAACTCCTTTATGCTTTCCTTTCTTCTAGTACTTGTCATATTTGTTGAGACATGAAACCATTCCAGATTAAATTTAGATTAAATTTCTAGTGAATAAGATGAAGATCATCATCATTTTTAGAACATGTGGTGATCTTTGTCATTTCTCTCAGTTGCATTTGAAGAGGAAATATCTATCAATTATTTTTCAATTGTTTTCCCTTGTAACATTTTCATAATCACTATGTTTCTCTATAACCTACTTACCTACTTAGCATTCAAATGCTCAAGATACTTCATCTTTCTTTCAGATTTTCTTAAACCCACATTATCCTTCCCTTCATCAACTACGACATCTTCAAATGGAAATAAAGTACAATAAGTTTGTCACTGTCATGCTCTTCAAAAACATCAACAAGCAAAATAAGTGTGTCACTGTTATGCTCTTCAAAAACATCAACAAGTAAAATAAGTTTGTCACTCTCATGCTCTTCAAAAACATCAGCAAGCGAATTAACATCAAAATATTGAGCTAACCATTATGTCCTTTTTTACAACCCATTGACGAGAGATCAAGTCTAATGGGAGTGAAAAATTTTGGCAAATTTTCCTTACTAATTATTTTTGGCTACCATCTATTCATAGAGCATGTATAATTTATTGGAAGTAAAAATTTTGGTAAGAACTTTGCTAACACCCATATATCTTTCTGCAAGGGTTTTTTTATACATATGAGTGTAGTTCGGTTTCACTAAATCATCTAGGAAATGATATGGAGGGACCAACTCAATTCTCTCTAAGTTTGACAACTACATAACATCAAAGACCTATGGCCTAACCGTAGACTTTAAATTTGATAGATTAAATACAATAGGATTTAAAATTGATATATTTGAACCTTGTAACAAATTATATCTTAATCCTATTGTAGGTCTATGAATTAGCGCTCCAAATCCATATAAAGGGCCATTGTATAAAAAAATTAACTATATTACATCAAAAACTTTTTTCCCTAGGTAGTGCACTTTATAACTAGGTCCAAGAACACAGCTAAGGCTACCCTCAACAACGAAACAACTTGCCAAATTACCATGTCTTCCCAATCCAAATCTAGGATGTCTGTGAGTGTCTCCAACCTTATCAAACTTTAAATGGAGACTTTACAGTTTTTAAGATTTAATGATTAAATTTAATTCAAACAACAGTAACACAATGGACTTTATAACTAGGTCCAAGAACGCAGCTAAGGCTACCCTCAACGGCCAAAAAACTTGCAAAAATACCATGTTTTCTCAATCCAAACCTAAGATGTCTATAAGTGTCTCCAACCTTGTCAGACTTTAAATGGAGACTTTACAGTTTTCAAGATTTAAGGATTTAATTTAATTCAAACAATAGCAAGGCAATGCACTTTATAACTAGGTCCAAGAACTCAACGAAGGCTACCTTCAGCAGCCAAACAACTTGCACTTTATAACTAGGTCCAAGAACACAACTAAGGCTACCTTGAGTAGCCAAACAACTTTGAAAATTACCATGTCTTCCCAATTCAAACCTAGGATGTATGTGAGTGTCTCCAACCTTGTCAGACTTTAAATAGAGACTTTACATTTTTCAAAATTTAAGGATTAAATTTAATTCAAACAACAATAAGGAAGTGCATTTTATAACAAGGTATAAGAACACAGCTAATGCTACCTTCAGCAGCCAAAAAACTTGAAAAATTACCATGTCTTCCCAATCCAAACCTAAGATGTCTGTGAGTGTCTCCAACCTTGTCAGACTTTAAATGGATACTTTACCGTTTTCAAGATTTAAGGATTAAATTTAATTCAAACAACAATAAGGCAATGCACTTTATAACTAGGTCCATGAACATAGCTCAGACTACCTTCAGTAGCCAAACAACTTCCACTTTATAACTAGGTCCAAGAACATAGCTAACACTAGCCTCAACAGCCAAACAACTGGCAAAATTACCATGTCTTCCCAATCCAAACTCAGGGTGTCTGTGAGTGTCCCCAACCTTGTCAGACTTTAAATGGAAGCTTTATAGTTTTTAAGATTTAAGGATTAAATTTAATTCAAACAAAAGTAAGGCAGTGCACTTTATAACTAGGTCCAAGAACACAGCTAAGGCTACCCTCAGTAGCCAAACACTTGCACTTTATAACTAGGTCCAAGAACACAACTAAGGCTACTCTCAGCAGCCAAATAACTTGCAAAATTACCATGTCTTCCCAATCCAAACATAGGATGTGTGTGAGTGTCTCCAACCTTGTCAGACTTTAAGTGGAGAATTTACAGTTTTCAAGATTTAAGGATTAAATTTAATTCAAACAACAGTAATGCAATGCACTTTTATAACTAGGTCCAAGAACACAACTAATGCTACCCTCAATAGCCAGACAACTTGCAAAATTACCATGTCTTCCCAATCCAAACTTAGGATGTTTGTGATGATTATGAATAAAAATAATGACAAACATGAGGTTAAACAAATTAATTCAAACAACAGTAACTACCAGATCAACATCTTAAGCAGAAAAGGAACCATGTGTCACTTTTTTTAGTTGAAATTCCTCCTAGAGCTTCCTTCATGTCTAAAGAGTGTTATCTATAGGAATAACAATAGTATTGACAAACTCATAACCATTCCCTATAGAGCTTATATTGAGCTTCTATTGACTGACATGAAACTAAAAAATATTGACAAAAATGAAGCTAAACAATTTAAGTCAAATAATAGTTTATAAAAAAGAACTAAACCAAATCAACATCTTCCCCAAAAATATCACTTTGTTTAGTTGAAATTCCTCCTATAACACATAAAACATTTTATCCAAAACATATATTGATATAATTGAAGACAGGCAACCAATTCTAGGTCAATTTCGACATGCTAGCAGTAGTTTTCCAAGTACAAATACATTCATGGTATTCTAAGTGTAAAAACAAGTTATCAAAACAACAATCGCTGATAATTTTGAAGACATAAAACAAATTCATTCCGTGGATTTGATTTTTCAAGGATACTGTCAAAAATGCATATGTATGAAAATCTCTTAAGCTACTACTAACATACATGTTGATAGTTGCATGTAATAAAGCATAAATATTTTGGCTTGTATAAAAGCATAGTTTTCAATTATTCTTAACTAAATGCATGAAATAATTCTGCAGGTAGTTGCATCTATGCCAAGAGTTAGTTATGTTTCTCATACAAGGAGAAGTGGTAGGAGAGTAACAAGGGGTACCCAACTGCGATGCCCTTCATCAGATTAGGACAAGACAGGTGATGTGAATGTCAACAATGCTCCAAGAAATGTTGTTGAGGATAACTATGCGACTGAAGCTGATGTTGTCATACCATCACCCACAGAGCCATCGTCAACCACAGTCCAAGGGGCAAGTTTAACTAAAAATATCAACACTATAAGAGGTTGGAAAAAGAAGAAATATTAGCTACAATTGACGACATAGAGTTTAATGGATATTCAATCCATGCATCTACAAAAAAAGATGGTATTCCTCCCTCATAAATACATTATTGGATAAATGGACTCACTGATACAAAACGTAGAGGGCCTCTTATAGTTATGACTGAAGAGGAGGAGGCCAAGGTGGTTGAGTGGTGTAAAGAGATGGCCCAATTGGGACATGGGCTAGAGTTGATACAGCCGAAATCCACTGTTGCTCAAATCTGTCAAGGGAGGCCAAACCCATTCAAAGATGGGTTTCCTGGTAAATCATGGTGGTTTGGGTTTTAAAAAAGGCATCCAAACATTGTATTGGGTACAACTGAGGGCCTTGATAGAGAAAAAGTATTAAATTTGCACCCTATAGTTGTATGTAAGTTCCATGACACTCTTTCTAGTTCATACAATAAAATTCTTATGGTGCAGACAATATATGGAACTGTGATGAAACAGGTTTACAAGGAAAAAGGAATTGTCTCATGTGGATAATTGCTAAGCGAAGGAGCCGAAACGTGCCAAAGATTTTTCCTAAGAGCAAGGAGTGGATAACTATTCTATGTTCTGTCAATGCAATTGGTTCTTCAATCCCAAGATTTTTAATATCTATTCAAAGTTAAAAATCAATTGAAAAACTATATACAAAACTGTGAACCAGCTACATGCATGGTTGCACATCCCCATGCATGGATGAATATTTTTTTTTTTTTTAAATTGTCTTTGTTACTTTGCTGCATTTGTACCAGGTGGTGTCTCACCTAATAACAAACACCTATTGATATTAAATGGCCATGGAAGCCACATTGTTGTACAAACAATTGAGGAAGCAAACAATTTGGGTATCAACCTATTAACATTGCCCACTTATACCACTCACATATTGCAACCCCTTGATGTTAGTGTGTTTGGCCCTTTCAAGAACTATTTCATGTCAGAGCATGCTGCATGGATGGCAAAGAATCCAGGGGTTGAGGTGAAAAGGTTCGAGCTAGCACAACTTGCAACTAAAGTTTTTAAAAGGGCTCTAACACCATCAAATATCAAGGTTGGTTTTAGGAGGACAAGAATCTGACCATTGAATTATGATGCTCTTATGCCTGATACTGGTTGTAGCCATGTGTTTCATGTGAATGTTCAGGAAGAATGGCACGTCCAAACAAGTTTTGAAGTGAAAGAAAAAGTAGATGAACAGGATGATGTGGTTGCAGTTGGTAATATGATTTCCCTCTCTCAAGGGAACTTATATGGTGATGATGATGAACATGTATGTGAAACATAGTATAATCATGAAAAAATTCATAATAACATGGAGGTTGTTCTACCAACTCAAGTACATGGAACTTATGCTTCTGATATTGTTAATGGCATTGTTGAACATGCAGTTGGCAATGAAGATGTATTTGAAAATGACGTTGTTGATATTGCACTAGGAAGAAACAATGACCAATTGACATTGCCAAGCCAAGTAACCCCACCATCATGGCTGGCAGAAGCCATGATTAATTTGAATGAACATAGTGTCTCAAGAACCAATGAACAAAGCATGAACATGCCTTCACAACCAGCATAATTAAAAAATGAAATTGTTCATTTTTTTGTGGATAATCGATCAATGGAAGAAGATGAAGCACATAATGAGGCATAAGATGAATATAACAATATAGTTCAATCAATTGTCTCGGATACTGAAAGGAAAGTACCAAGCAATGACATGCAGGTGGGAGGGGTGGAGAAGTTACTTGGTTGGTTCCTAAAGCTACCAGTAGAGAGAGTGTCAATGAAAAAAAAGCAAGGAACACAGGGTAGTCTTCGTTTGGGCTGAAGTTCACAGTTACTCACCTCTGAAGACTATATAAACCTATTAGTTGAGTCTGAAAAAAATAATTTTGAAATTTAGGGATTAAAACAGAAAAACAAGAATCTAGCCAAGGAGAAGAAGGCAGCAAGGATTGTTGCAGCACAACATCGAGCAAATGAAAGGCTTGAAAGAGAGAAAGAGAGGCAAGATAAGGACCAACAAAAACAAATGAAAAGACAAGAAAAGGAATCAAGATAGGTGAAACAAATGCTTGAAAAGGAACAAGGGATGAACGATATGGTTGACAATGATGCAAGCATAGTTGAAAACAGGACTATGTCAAACACATTGGACAATATTGTAGATAATACACCATTATTCCAATACCTCATAAACATTCAAGTGGCTCATTATCAAAATGTGGGTTTACCCACTTGCCTTATTCCTACCAGAGGTGTCAATTCTATGTATGCTCATCACACACCTCCACTTAATGTAGGGGTTAGTAATGCAAGTGTGAGGTATGGGTACTCAATTCCTCCATGGTTGGAAGGTGCAAATTGGACTCAATCATATGGAAACAATCAACCATTTCCTAATCAACCCTTTTTAGGTAGGGCAACCTACTTGGCTCATGCAGGTAAATCAGGGAGTTTTGGCACTAAAGATTCTCAAGGCCATAAAGAATAGGGGTGTCATATTTTTTTGGTTGTAACCACATTATGATGTTGATTTTAGATGGGTTGTCTCTTTTTCTTGTCATGGAAATATTTTGGCTTATAACCTAGGTTGTTTTATTTCATACCGTTTGCGGCATTGTAACCAAAATCCATTTCAAAAGGAACATCTATAGTCTATTATAATGGAGAAATATTACCTGAGAATGGAAATGGGATTTTATGTTATGCCTCTACACATCAAATGATTTACACACATTTATAACTGAGTTGTAAATATTATGACAAACGAGTGAATAATGAAATATTGAACAAGTCACTTGTTTTAATATGAAATTTTCATAAAACAATAAATAGTAAAAGTACCTAACCTCACACCTCATATGAAACCTTGTTTACTGTAAGTTAACTTAGAAGACAAACAGAGCGCATGTGTGGTGAAGCATCAACAAGACAAGAGAATAATTAAATGAAAAACAAGTCAATAACGAAATCAACAAGCATCAACTGCATTGTTAATTAAATGATAAAGTATCAACAAGCATTAACTGAGTCTCTAATTAAATGAAAAATGAGTGAATAATGAAATCATGAACAAGTCACTTATTTTAATATGAAAATTTCATAAAACCGTGAACATTAAAAGTACCTAACCTCACATCTCATATGAAACCTCATTTACTGTAAGTTAACTTAGAAAACAAACTGAGTGCATGTGCGGTGAAGCATCAACAAGCCAAGAGAGTAATTAAATAACAAACGAGTGAAGAACGAAATCAACAAGCATCAACTAAGTTTTTAATTAAATGATAAAGCATCAACAAGCATCAACTGAGTCTCTAATTAAATGACAAATGAGTGAATAATGAAATCTTGAACAAGTCACTTCTTTTAATATGAAAATTCCATAAAACAGTGAACAATAAAAGTACCTAACCTCACACCTCATATGAAACCTTGTTTACTGTAAGTTAACTTAGAAGACAAACATAGTGCATGTGTGGTGAAGCATCAACAATCCAAATAAAACATCAACTTGCCAAGAGAATAATTAAATGACAAACGAGTGAATAACAAAATCAACAAGCATCAACTGCATTGTTAATTAAATGATAAAGAATCAACAAGCATCAAATGAGTTGTTAATTAAATGACAAATGAGTGAATAATGAAATCTTGAACAAGTCACTTATTTTAATATGAAAATTCTATAAAACAGTGAACAGTAAAAGTACCTAACCTCACACCTCATATCAAACCTCATTTACTGTAAGTTAACTTAGAAGACAAACAAAGTGCATGTGCGGTGAAGCATCAACAAGCCAAATAAAGCATCAACAAGCCAAGAGAATAATTAAATGACAAACAAGTGAATAATGAAATCAACAAGCATCAACTAAGTTGTTAATTAAATGATAAAGCATCAACAAGCATCAACTAAGTTGTTAATTAAATGACAAATGAGTGAATAATGAAATCTTGAACAAGTCACTTCTTTTAATATGAAAATTCCATAAAACAGTGAATAGTAAAAGTACGTAACCTCACATCACATATGGAACCACATTTGTTGTAAGTTAACTTAGAATAAAAATAGAGTGCAAGTGCAGTGAAGCATCAACAAGCCAAATAAAGCATCTACAAGCCAAGAGAATAATTAAATGACAAATGAGTGAATAAAGATGGATAGTCATTTGTAGATTTCATGAAAATGGAGGAAGATGGAGGACAAAACCAAAATTATGTTTAAAAAGGAAACGAGGCAATATTGTCTCATAGAGGTGATAAAGAATCAAGGTTGTTGAGAGAACCAGAGGTAGAAGAAGAGATGCCCATTGCATTTGAAGGGAAAAAGATGATTTTTGGTGGTAAAACTGATTATGTATATGCATGGTTTTTAAGTCAAGAGCATGAACAAATTTTCCTCCAAAATGACTATAAGAAAAAGAATTCCACAGGGGATAGACAATCCCAAATGGTTTTCCTAAAAGAGGAAGAAAGTACAGGAATTGATTCTTAGAAGCAAAGGCAAGCAGAAACAAGTTTTCAACCGTACAAGAAACATATAAATATAGTCATGGCATAAAAGGAACAACGGCGAATTGTGGAAGTTGTCATGCTAAAGGAGGAGAATAGCTCTCAAAAGCTGAAGTGGAGAACCTCATAAAAAGAGAGGAACGACTATTAAAATTTATGAGAGATTTCGGCTTTGTAAATGATGGATAACCATTTGTAGATTTCAAGAAGATGGAGGAAGATGGAGGACAGAACCAAAATTATGTTTAACAAGGAAATGAGGCAATAGTGTCTCATAGAGGTGATAAAGAATCTACTATAGGCAGGCCACCTTCGAACTCTTATTTACCATGTGTTGTTAAGATGTATTGCAGGAAGATTTGTAAGATGATTTGTAAAGTCAAGATGTAGTTGGTTGGTGGGAATATAAAGCTATATTTTTAGCTGGTAGCTATGACCTTGCCTTATAGGTACAGGTTCAAGTTTTTACAGGAGCTCGACAAAGTAAATTCACCTTCCATTGGTTTATGTATATGTAGGGTTTTGAAGTCAAGAGCATGAACAAAATTTCCTCCAAAATGACCATAAGAAAAAGAAATCCACAGGGGATATACAATCCCAAAAGCTTTTCATAACAGAGGAAGAAAGTGTAGGAAATGATTCTCAGAAGTAGAGTCAAGGAGAAATCGTAACATAGGAAGAAAGTGTAGGAATTATCTTTGAGGGAGGATATGTTTGAGTTTCTGAAATCAATGGAGGGTCGTATCCCCCCATGCTTTTTTCTGACAGGCACTAATTTGGTGACCCAAACCACGTATCTGACAGGGATACTTCTTTTGGCATCACAGAGCTTTTTTACATCCTTCTATAAAAGAGGACACAACATAGGATTTAGCCATATCTACTTTTGGATGAAGGGATTTATATCATTCTTTAGAGGAATTTGGTGATGAAAAGGAGAAGGGTTGTAAGTCCTCAGGTCTTCATTCTTCCAGGAAAGATGCTTCTCAGAAGCAGAGGTAAGCAAAAACATGTTTTCAACCCTATAAGCAACACTACAAGCAAGCAAAAATCGTAATAGAGGAAGAAAGTGCAAGAAATGCTTCTCAGAAGCAGAGGCAAACAACAGAGGCAAGTAGAAACATGTTTTCAACCCTACAAGCAACATATAAAGAGTTATGGCATCAAAAAGAGCTAAACCCATGAATAACCATAAACCTTGCTGAACCCTGCCGAACCCTACCATAAACCATGCAACAAGAGTTAAATTCCAAACAACAAATTCAAGTGTTAAAAAGCACAACAGTGCAACAAGAGCTAAATTCCCATAAACAAATTCAAGTGTTGAAAAACACAGAGTGGCTCGTAGGATTTAGAATCCTACTGGAGAGCCGCAGAAGCCACCACCATGTCCAAACCTTGCACGAAACCTTGCCATACCTCTTCTGCGACAGTCATACAAATTACCTGGAAAACAGAGAGAAATTAGCATTAGGGAATTTTTTTTTTTAAAATATTACACCAAATTCGCAAAAAAAACCACCTTCATGGACCTCACAACTTGCATGTCAACAACCAAACCTACTCGAAACTCCCACTAGATCCTTCGAAAACAACAAGGCACGAGTATGAAACAACAAAAAATGTATTTGTAAACCCCCGACGAAGCATAACGAACAACCACAGAGTCGTTGGTTAACTCCCCACGAAGCATAATGAACAACCATAATGCCACTGTTTAACTCAGATCTAAACAGATAAAGCAACCACACCCTAAACCCTAAACGAGAAACTAACCACTGCAAACAACATTGCCTTGTGAGCAGCGCCAAAATGGTAGACTAGGTAAACCAGTACTGGAGCCAAGAGGATCCATTGTCAGTGGAGCGCATTACCCACACATCGGGCCTGAACAAGATAACACAGGGCAACGAAGACGTGCCACAAAACAGGTTTATTTAATGCATGCACCAACTGCAACAAGTGGCACGCTCCACTCAACAAGTGTCGTACGACAGATATTGGAGTCTCCATGTCAGCGACCAGTGTGGAAGGGAGGGTGCACAGGTAATGGTGTCCCTCCCTTATTCCTTATTCTGTAATTATATATTTTAATTTATTTAATATTTTATTAAAATAAAAAAAATAAAAAAATAAAATAAAATTAATTAGTTAATTCAACAACTAATTTCTTAAGAACTAATTCTTAACAGCTAAGAGCTAATTACAGATAATTTTGGTTCCAAATGTATTTATGTTATTTAAACATTTTGATAGACTGATTTTTTCACCTTTGTCTTAAGAGTGAACCACATTTGTCCTGAAAATAGGTAGTTGGAAAAGTTAACCAATATATTATTAATTTAATAATATTTAAATACAATAATATAAAAAATTAAAGTGGAGAGATATATGACATTAACATATAATATTATGTATTGCAGATGGGAGTTGTCTATAATGCGACTTTTTGAAGATTCCGGTGACGGAATCCGGTGGAAGAAATTGAGGCTAAATCTTGATTTGTTGCAGTTAAAATGGTTTTTTAACTGCATATTTGGATTCAGCACCCTGGAAAACCCCTGGGACGCTTTCATTGTGCAGAAACTAGCTATCAAACTTGCGATTCCAACAAGTTGTGGACATCCAACTACTCTTCCGCATTCTCAAGCTCTCCAACATGCCCCTGTTAACTCCAATATGGTAAAAAGTGATAAATAAATGTTCAATGCAATTATGCCATGACAACCAATATTTATTGTGCTATTGATCCATTAATGCGTGGGTTGTATATGCCCACCGTTGGATTTAAGCAAGTACATTATTTAGCGATGGACATATATAGCCCCGCTTATTAATGGATCGGGGTTGTATATGCCCACATTATTTAGGTTGGACATTTAAAGCCCCGCTTATTAATGGATCGGGGTTGTATATGCCCACAGTTGGATTTAATTGGATTTAAGCAAGTACATTACCAATTAATGGGTCAATAGTACCGTAAATATTGGTTGTTGTGGTAATATTGATTGAATCTTTAAGGGTTGTATATAGCCCCGCCTAATAATGGATTGGGGTTTTATATGCTCATAGTTGGATTTAATTGGATTTAAGCAAGTACATTACCAATTAATGGGTCAATAGTACCATAAATATTGGTTGTTGTGGTAATATTGATTGAATCTTCAAGGGTTGTATATACTCACAGTTGGATTTACGCAAGTATGGACATATACAACCCTGCTCATTAATGAGTCAGGGTTGTATATGATTTAATTCAATTTAAGCAAGTACATTATTTATACTGATTGAAACTTTAAGGATGGTATATACCCACAATTAGATGTACGCAAGTACATTATTAAGCGATGGACATATACAACCCCACTCATTAATGAGTGGGGTTGTATATGATTTAATTGGATTTAAGCAAGTACACAATGGATATATACAACACCCCAATCAATGGGTCAATATTACCCTAAATATTGGTTGTCGTGGTAATATTGATTGAATATTTAAGGGGTGAGCATCATCGTTGGATTTAGGCAAGTACATTATTTAGTGCTGGACATATAAAACCCAGCACATTAATGAGTCGGGGTTTTATATGCCCACCGTTGGATTTAAGCAAGTACATTATTTAACGATGGACATATACAACCCCCCAATTAATGGGCTAATACCATCATAAATATTGGATGTTGTGGTCGAAAGCTTAGATTAAGAAATTATTTTAATTTACTGTTTGTAATAATGTTTGATGGTTAATTTTGTGAATATGGTTTACCATTTAGCCATAGATGTTTGATTCAATAATTTTCTTCAATGTTATAGAAATTGTGGTTGAAATAGATAAGAGATTCATAGTCATTCATCAGGACTTCCAAATATTCTTGAGTAAGTGAAACTGTTTTTGACTATTAAATTTTGTATAGTATATTTAATTTTAATTGAAGTTAATTGTTAATTTTATTATATAATTTTGAGATATTCAATTTA
Organism: Pinus tabuliformis; assembly: GCA_031772625.1. Classification (NCBI taxonomy): domain Eukaryota; kingdom Viridiplantae; phylum Streptophyta; class Pinopsida; order Pinales; family Pinaceae; genus Pinus; species Pinus tabuliformis. The sequence goes on along the minus strand of CM062811.1, from coordinate 971,816,375 downwards.
ATTAAAGTTAATTTTACTACATAACTTTGGGATAGAAAAAATTACGATAACAAAAAAATATCCATTTTAATTATCAATGTAAATTTTAAAATTGATATAAATATACTTATCAAGTTTATAATTTCCTTTCTACACTAATAAAAACAACATTTGTGTGCAATCCCCTTTTATTACCTTAAAACAAAAAAATATTTATATCAACTCACATCCTTTATCAATATAGTGAAATATTGTTCAAAATATATATTACACTTCAAAATATATTAAAGCTCTTGTAATTAGGTAAAAAATATTGACCTAACAACTTCTATATAGATTCATCAAAACCTATGTATAGTAAATAATAACTCTCTCACTTTTCATTAATAATAAGTGTCTAAATTCCTAAGAAAATAAAAAAAAATAAAATTACCATGCTGTAGTCCCATACCTCTCCATATTTCCTTCTCTTCTCTGTAAATGTGTTAAATAATAATTCTCCTTTGATTCCTTTGTTCTATTCATTCAGTATAAAAGAAAAATAAAGTTGTAGAGAAAACCATTCCATAAACCCATCATTAAAATTTCAACCTTACATTACCATGCTTATGACCATCAGAACTACATCTACAATATTCAAACAAAGCCATGCTTATGACCTTTCAACATCGTCTCTTCATGCCCAAAATACATCAAATTACTGCTTTTGAAGGATATGGGCATAAATGTGAGAGATGAAGTTGGCATATAGAAATTACAAAGTTCCATGGTATATTTGTTAAATTCTTCCCCATCCCTTAATATTAATAAGCTTAATATTAATAAGGGAGCATCCCTTAATATTAATAAGCTTAATATTAATAAGGGAGCCACTGCCGTAGCGGTAGTCCCTTAATATTAACAAGGGAGCCACACTGCCATAGCGGTAGCGGTAGTCCGTTGAGAAACTCCAGTTCGGCGTGCGGTATTCATATCGAATTGATTTCCTGCCACTTTCTTCAATTGTGTCTTGCCATAGCGGTAGTCATAGCGGTAGTCCGTTGAGAAACTCCAGTTCGGCGTTCGGTATTCATATCGAATTGATTTCCTGCCACTTTCTTCAATTGTGTCTTTCCTGTTTCTTTGACTGTGTATTATGCATTGAATACACATGCCACTTTCTTCAATTGCGTCTTTCCTGCGTCTTTCCTGTTTCTTTGACTGTGTATTATGCATTGAACACACATCTCTGGCCATGGACTTTAGATCTTTAGATTGGCTTTTAGCTACATGGTATGGTTGCATCTTCAAGCATATTTTGCTGTGCGTGGAACACTTTTCCGGACATGGTCTTCGATTCTCTGGATCGGCTCTTGGCTGCGTGGCAAGGTTACATCTTCGAGATGGGTTTCTTGATGGGTTTCAGGGCAAGATGATGACTTCGTTTTGTCACTCTTTCAAGCGATCGTGTCACTTCTGGATTGCATCCATTTCTAATCAATGAAAATGTTAGAATGTACCGAAGAGGTACTCTCTTCGGACTTCTGCTCACTAGGGCTGGCGGCTGCACCACAATTATTTTCTGTGATGAAATGTATATGGCTGCTTAAGGTGGCATGTAGATTCTATACTGGTGATTTTTCAACCATGGCCGCCTTCTATGATCCGGCAGAAAATCTCCAAGCTACGTGAAACAATATTATAACACATAAATGTAAATTTTCGAGGTTTAGCGTATGTTCACCCAAGACACATTCAACTATTGCTTGAATAGGACCTGCTACGAGCTTTAATATGGGAGGTACAAAGCCAATAAACATTTTGCATCTTAAATTATAATTAGTTTTTTATCAAATTCCTTAAAACAAGACCGTCGATTAATAACGATCCAGGATTATAGAATGGTAAAATATGATTCTAAAATCAATAACAGAATTGAAAGATTCAGCAACATAATTAAAGAACGGCATAACTCACTGTCACGGAAGTAAATACATGCATAGGCGGCCTCTTGCACACAGTTTAACCCCTGGTGCTCGCAGATTGTAAAGAAGAATTGAAAATCTCTGAAGTCACAATCATGATGCAAGGTGACGAAGGAGGGTAACGGCGTATTATTAAGGGCTGACGTAGAATAGAACAACACGGGTGTAGGACATGCACAAAGAAAAGTGGCAGGCATTACCAGAATAATATAACCAAGAAAAGAGACAGATGTCTCCACGAAGAAGGATTGGTAATCGAAAGGATTTTGGCCGTGGAGTTAATGTATCGCAACCAGGCCCCCAAAGTGCTTATTCGTAATCGAATGACTTGAGCTCGAGCGAGCTTTAGTTCATTGTAGAAGTCGAGTGTAGAGTGTTACTCAAAATTGAGATTTGCAATTTAAAAATTAAATGAAACCTAAATAAACTTTCATCTCTCAAATCCTAGTTTAAAAACTAAAATATAAAATCAAAAAAATTGATTCGATAAGGTTAAGATCTTTTACTCATTATTCATTACATATCACTGTAATTTTAAATAATAAAAAAAAACTTTTATACAACTCTAATATTTTATATATTAGAGAATATAACTTTTATTTGTTTTTGATGTCATGAGATGGGACATTTTATTATTGCCCGGGCTTATTTTTAACGATGCAAATTTAAGCTTCCTTCCACCGATACCTTATCTTATTGATCTACCAGAAAAGGAATGGGTGGAACAAATAAAAGTGGTTGTGTATTCTGTGACATTGGCCTCAAATAGCCAATAGGACAGGAGGCAATGGAAACCTGAAAGCCATCGAGGCAATGAAAACCTGAAAGCCATCATCATGAAAGTGTATGAGATTATTTTATTATAACATAACATAAAAGTAAGATTACAATGTACATTATTTTATATCATTTTTAAAAATAAAAAATCAGAGTTCACCTCCGGCATATTTTACGATACTTTCATAATTTTTATAATTCTTCATACTAAGGGTTAAAGGGAATTCTTTATAGTTTTTATAACACATTTTAATGACAATAACTTGCTTGCATAAATGAAGTAAATGAAAGATGATAATGTTGTGTATAGAACACCCCTGGAATTAAAAACCCGGCCATTCGGACAGCCGTCGAATAGAACACTCGTATTAGGCATTTGGACACCAAGCGACAATGGAACCACCTGCATGTATTACACGCGCTGGTTCCTGCATATGTCACGATGAATCTACCTGCTTCAAAAAAAGATGTTGTAGCATGCTATAACAGTTTTTGAGATCTAGTATCGGCAAGTTTTGTGCAAAAATTTATAGTGAAACGTATGAAGTCAGTTGTATTTGATTAGAGAAAATGCTGTTTGATTTGAATCGGTTTTAGCACGAACCGTAGCTAGAATTTAACAATTTTTGTTTCAGTATGTAAAAGGATTGTTAATTCTGTAGAAATTAACATCCAACGGAAAAATGTAAGCAAACCCTAAAGCTAGCTAGAGCAATTACAGGTTGATCAAATTTGATCACAGTATGTAACATTATGCGTAACGAGTTGTGTGTGTTTGTTTTTCCATAAAAATCTTATGGAACAAATGGCATTTTGCTCGGATCGTTATAAACGCTGGTTGGAATCCAAAGAATCGGCCTCTTAGGATGTGTAGTTACAGTCCGTAGGTTTTGTTTTGGAGACTCATTGCTTCTGAACATAAATTCCTGGACAATTTGGGATATTTATTTTGTGCATATGTGGAATTTTTGGAATTCTCTGGTTTGTTGAATATGTAATTTCAACGCAGACGTATATCGCCAGAAACCGTTCACCAAACCCGCCTGAGATTTCTCGGACCACTTTCCGGCAAAGACATTTTCCGTATATTTGAACCCGATACAATATGGTGCAGACGCATGGCTCTCCCCATACGTAATCAAGTCTGACAATCTCGGGTGCTATCGTTCAGTCATGTAATGCCTCCCGATATCTCCGTCCACTGTCCGATTTACTTCATCTACCTCCGGCGTCGATTGCTCCAAGATGCATACGAACCTGCATCGAATTAAAAATCATGCGTGAAGTAAAAGTCAAGTTTCGTTGACCGCACACTGTGTTGTTAATATGTTTAATAAATTGTCATAAGAGTAGGTAAACATTTAAGTCTTTCTTATTTACGGCACATAATATTAAACTTGTTTTGTTAACACATAAAAATATATGTTTTGTGTATTCGTTGACTTGGTATGGTATTGTATTTTGCACACGGGAGGAGATGAAACAAGGTGTTCATGGCAGCGAAAAAGAAACCAAAGGATGTATGCACAACAGTGCACAAGATATGCATCTTTGTATTTTGTAATGTTTTGTTTTTGTGGTGTTGACTTTTTGTAATGGAACGGTGAAAACGCACTGCAGTGCGAAGGTGAAATGAGAACAGAGCTTGTAATGTTTTATGTGCTGGAGGTTTTGTAATACGCATGAGCGTATAATGAAATTGTTTTACAGCAGTAAACTTATGTAAATTTTTATGCTACAGTAGTAAATGTAAAAGCTCCTTTTACAGGAGTAAAAGTGTATGAAGATTTTACACAGCAGTGTAAAAATCATTTTGTAAAAGAGAGACAAAGTATTTTGTTTTGGTGAAGGTTTTTGGTAAATCCCTCTCAATAAAAGAGGAAGAAATATGTTGTTTCAGGCATTTTTATTTTAAATGAATATCAATCATTTTATGGTGGTGAAATACTCTGTTCCTCAGTAAATTTTTTTTTAAGCTTCCCTGTGCAAAAAGATCCTGTGGAGGTGAAACAGAGCATTGCCTCTGTGGAGTTTATTTTCTTTGTTATTGGGATTTTATCAGAAAAATCCCCAACAGTGGTATCAGAGCAGGCTTAGGCTCTTTGAAGGTGACAAAGAAGCTGAAGGGAGGAGTCTTTTGTTGCAGCAGTAGATCTTCTCCAACAGAGTGAAGGCTCAGTCAAGAAAATACTCAGGTATTTCACAAAGTTTTTTTTGTGTTGCTGAAGAAGTAGTCAGTTGTTTTAAAATACACAGTCAAGAAATTGAAGCATAGTTGAAGCTGCAAGAATGGCTGGCACAAGCACCAGTAATAGCATGGGTATGCAGCTCCCATTATTTGATGGTAAAAACTATGACTATTGGGCAATAACAATGAAAGCCTTGTTTGCTTCCCAAGACTTATGGGAAATAGTTGAGGAAGGTTTTGAACAACCAGCAGATGAAAATGAGTTTAATGCATTAACTCAAGGAGAGAAGGATCTATTAAAGAGCTGCAAGAAGAAGGATTCAAAAGCCCTTTTCTTCTTGTATCAAGCAGTGCATGGAAGTGTGTTTCCAAGGTTAGCAGCAGCTAAGACATCCAATGAAGCATGGCAAACCCTCAAGACAGCCTATCAAGGCATGGAGAGAGTGAAGACAGCAAAACTGCAATTGCTGAGGAAGGATTTTGAGAATCTGAACATGAAGGAGTCAGACAACATTGACTCATTCTTCACACATGTAATTGGTTTGGTCACACAGATGAGGACTCATGGAGAAACCATTGAAGATAGGAGGATTGTGGAGAAAATATTGAGGGTCTTACCCTCAAAATTTGATGCGATTGTCACCACCATTGAAGAGACAAAGGATCTCTCAAACTTTTCAGTTGATGAGCTACATGCATCACTGATAACACATGAGCAAAGGTTGAGTAGAAATGAAAACTCATCTCTAGAGCAAGCCTTCAAGACCCAGATGTCCTTTGGAAGAGGAAGAGGTCAAGGCAGAGGAAACAAAAGAGGAAGAGGCAGAAGCTAGAACAGAGGTGGAAGGAACAGCCCAGCAAATGCACAAGGAAGAGGCAGCAATCCAAATCATAACCAAGGCCAAGGCAGCAGCCAACAAGGAGGACAACATCATGCTCAAGGACAAAGGTATGAAAAATCCAATGTCCAATGCTATTATTGTAAAAAATATGGGCATTATGCCAGTGAATGTAGGAAGAAGCAGCATGATACGAGTAATAGACAAAATGCAAATGTCACTAGAGAAAACATCAGCCAAAATAATGTGTTGTTAGCCTGTAACATGGCTGAAACAAATAGTGAAGACATATGGTTTTTAGACTCAGGTTGCTGCAACCATATGACAGGAAACATAGCCTTCTTTTCTGCTCTAGATCAGAATGTGAAATCAGAAGTTACACTTGGAACTGATAACAAAATCTCTGTTATGGGAAAAGGGGAGGTAAAAATATTTACAAAGCAAGGAGAAAGGAAAACCATAGCAGATGTCTACTATGTCCCTGGAATGAGATGTAACCTCTTGAGTATTGGACAGCTTGTCCATAATGGGTACAATGTTTTCTTTAAAAATGATGTATGCACCATCATGGATATAGCACCCAGCAAACGATGCATTGCTGAAGTAAAAATGACAAGGAACAGGATGTTCCCTCTCAGGATCAGGGCAGATTTGAAAAACAAAAATGTAATTGCAGTAGTTACCCAAGAGGCTTTCCAAAGCGTGCCAAAGGATGAAAATTGGTTGTGGCACTTGAGATTTGGTCATCTCAATTTTGGAGGTCTAAACTTGTTGAGCAGAAAAGGAATGGTAAGAGGATTACCATTGATAGAGAAACCAGACAGCTTATGTGAAGGTTGCATTTTGGGGAAACAACATAGAGAAAGTTTTCCATCAGGTAAAAGCATAAGGGCAAAGGCACCCTTAGAGATCATCCACTCAGATTTATGTGGACCAATGCAAGCTCCATCATTAGCAGGCAACCAATATTTCCTAACATTCATTGATGACTTTACAAGAAAAACTTGGGTATATTTCCTTAAAAAAAAAAGTGAAGTGTTTGAGAAATTCCGAAATTTCAAAGCACTTGTGGAGAACCAAATTGGGCTGCATATAAAAGTTTTGAGAACTGATAGAGGAGGTGAGTATATCTACAAGGAATTCCTAAGATTTTGTAGAGAAAATGGTATACATAAAGAGTTTACAGCAAGGTACACCCCACAGCAAAATGGAGTTGCTGAAAGGAAGAATATGACTATCATGGATATGGCGAAGAGCATGTTGAAGGCAAAGCATTTGCCAAATGATTATTGGGCTGAAGCTATAAATTGTGCAGTGTATATTTTGAACAGGTGTCCTACAAAAGCAGTGTTGAACAAAGTGCCGGAAGAAGCGTGGAGTGGAAGAAAGCAAGGAGTCACCCACATGAGAGTTTTTGGATGTGTGGCCTATGCACACATACCAGATCAGCTAAGGAGGAAGTTGGATAGCAAAGGGGAGAAATGTCTTTTCATTGGATACAGTGAGGAATCCAAAGCCTACAGGTTGTATATCCCATCCACCAAGAAGTTTTTCGTCAGCAGAGATGTTCAATTCATTGAAGAGGAAGCTTGGGATGGAAGCATAGAGAAGACAGTTAATGTTAAAAACTATTTGTCTCATGATGAAGATGATGAAGAGGTGGCTGAAATGCATCCCCAAACAGCAGCGCCAACACAAGGACAGCAAGGGACACCATTGAGGATAAATGAGAGTGCTTCTCCAAGCACACCACAAGGAGGAAATTCAAGTGCATCTTCAAGCACTTGCACACCAAGTGAAAGAGGTGAGAAATTTAGAAATCTAAGTGACATTTATGATGAAGGAATGAATTCCTTATTTGCCTTGTATTGTCATGTTGATGATCCTATTCATTTTGAGGATGCAATTAAAGATAGGAAATGGATAGAAGCTATGGATGAGGAAATGAATGCCATAGAGAGAAACAGAACATGGGATTTGGTTGAGCTACCAAAAGGCAAAGAAGTTATTGGAGTGAAATGGGTCTACAAGACCAAAAGCAATGCTGAAGGCAAGATAGAATGGCACAAGGCAAGGCTGGTTGTCAAAGGGTACAAGCAGCAGTATGGGAGAGATTATGAGGAGACTTTCGCACCGGTTGCAAGAATGGAAACCGTGAGAGCAGTGTTGTCCATAGCAGCTCAAAACAAATGGAAAGTCTACCAAATGGACGTGAAGTTAGCATTCCTAAATGGAGTGTTAAAGGAAGAGGTTTATGTTGAACAACCTCTAAGCTATGAGAAGAAAGGTGAAGAGCACAAAGTGTGCAAATTGAAGAAAGCTCTTTATGGACTGAAGCAAGCGCCAAGAGCATGGTACAACAGGATAGATTCATATCTATTGGATAATGAATTCGACAAGTGTGAGGGAGAACCCACAGTCTACATCAAGAAAAAGATGGTAAAATTTTAATTGTTGTCTTATATGTTGATGATGTGATTTTCACAGGTAATGATGATCAGCTCATTGAGAATTTTAAATCAGTCATGAAAGAAGAATTTGAAATGACTGACATGGGTTTCTTGAGATACTTCTTAGGCATAGAAGTAGATCAAAATGAAAAAGGAATTTTTATCTCACAAGCAAGATATGTAAATCAAGTATTGAGCAGATTTAACATGTAAGAATGCAAGGCAGCGATCACTCCCACAGTGATGGGATTAAAACTCAGTAGAGAGGACAACAGCAAGGATTTTGATCCTAGTTTGTACAAGAGTATTGTTGGCAGCCTTATGTATTTAACAGCTACTAGGCCTGACATTATGTATGCTGTTAGTTTAATTTCCAGATTCATGGAGAGGCCAAAGGAGGCACATTGGCAGGCAGCAAAAAGAATTTTGAGGTATGTCAAAGGTACCAAAATGTTTGGCATATTATATAGTGTCTCAGAAAGTTCAGATTTAATTGGATACACTGATAGTGATTGGGCTGGAAGTGTAGATGATCGGAAAAGCACTTCCGGTTATGTTTTTCATATGGGTTCAGGAGCCATTTCATGGGATTCTAAGAAGCAGTCCATTGTAGCATTGTCTACAGCAGAGGCTGAATATGTGGCAGCTACAACAGCAGCATGTAAAGCAGTGTGGATGAGAAGAATGTTGAGAAGCTTAGGCCAAGAGCAGGCAAAAGCGACAGTGATGTTTTGTGACAATAGCTCAGCTATTGCATTGTCAAAGAATTCAGTGTTTCATAAGAGAACGAAACACATTGATACAAGGTTTCACTACATCAGAGAATTGGTGAACAATGGAGAAATTGTCTTAGAACATTGCAGGACTCAAGAACAGGTAGCAGACATCTTGACAAAGCCTTTGGATCAGAAAAGCTTTGAATTTTTGAGAAAGTATCTGGGTATGACTGAATGCCCAGCAGTTGAAATTAAAGGGGAGTGTTGAATATGTAATTTCAACGCAGACGTATATTGCCAGAAACCATTCACCAAACCCGCCTGAGATTTCTCGGACCACTTTCCGGCAAAGACATTTTCCGTATATTTGAGCCCGATACAATATGGTGCAGACGCGTGGCTCTCCCCATACGTAAGCAAGTCTGACAATCTCGGGTGCTATCGTTCAGTCATGTGTTGCCTCCCGATATCTCTGTCCACCGTCTGATTTACTTCATCTACCTTCGCCGTCGATTGCTCCAAGATGCATACGAACCTGCATCGAATTAAAAATCATGCGTGAAGTAAAAGTCAAGTTTCGTTGACCACGCACTGTGTTGTTAATATGTTTAATAAATTGTCATAGGAGTAGGTAAACATTTAAGTCTTTCTTATTTACGGCACATAATATTAAACTTGTTTTGTTAACACATAAAAATATATGTTTTGTGTATGTGTTGACTTGGTATGGTATTGTATTTTGCACACGGGAGGAGATGAAACAAGGTGTTCGTGGCAGCGAAAAAGAAACCAGAGGATGTATGCACAGCAGTGCACAAGATATGCATCTTTGTATTTTGTAATGTTTTGTTTTTGTGGTGTTGACTTTTTGTAATGGAACGGTGAAAACGCACTGCAGCGCGAAGGTGAAATGAGAACAAAGCTTGTAATGTTTTATGTGCTGGAGGTTTTGTAATACGCATGAGCGTATAATGAAATTGTTTTACAGCAGTAAACTTATGTAAATTTTTATGCTACAGCAGTAAATGTAAAAGCTCCTTTTACAGCAGTAAAAGTGTATGAAGATTTTACACACCAGTGTAAAAATCATTTTGTAAAAGAGAGACAGAGTATTTTGCTTTGGTGAAGGTTTTTGGTAAATCCCTCTCAGTAAAAGAGGAAGAAATATGTTGTTTCAGGCATTTTTATTTTAAATGAATATCAATCATTTTATGGTGGTGAAATACTCTGTTCCTCAGTAAAAAAAAATTTAAGCTTCCTTGTGCAAAAAGATCCTGTGGAGGTGAAACAGAGCATTGCCTCTGTGGAGTTTATTTTCTTTGTTATTGGGATTTTATCAGAAAATTCCCCAACATGGTTGAAAAGGAGGATTGTCATATTTGATGAAGAAATTATGTGAAATTCTTTTAGCTCGGAAACTTTGATTTGGATTTGCGAGCAGAGGAAGCAGGGTTTAGGGCTGAACAAAACGATCGATTTTGTTGAGAAAACCAATAATTTCTGTCTCAGTCATGGCTCTTTCTGTGGATCGTGAACCGTCTCTATTTTTCAGGTGAGCACGATTTCATTCTGCTTACTTTTTTATTTTTTTAAAAGTTTTTTCGTGTAAATTTAAGGATCACTTGAAAAATGAATAAAATTGAATCATTAACATTTTTATAGACAGGGTAGTCTGTAAGACCTTTAAGTTACGAATATGCCAATCTTATTTGTTTCTACTGGATAAATTATATTTTTTTTTAAGTTTTTTCGTGTAAATTTAAGGATCACTTGAAAAATGAATAAAATTGAATCATTAACATTTCTATAGACAGGGTAGTCTATAAGACCTTTAAGTTACAAATATGCCAATCTTATTTGTTTCTACTGGATAAATTATATCTGTGCACTGTCATCGCACCGACAGAAGCTAGGTGCTCCACGCATGTCTTTTCTGCTCTTTTCTGCAGTATGTAGGATGATTATTGTACATCTTTGCTGCTGCAGGATGAGTACCACAAGAACCTTCTTTCCTATGATATATGATAATTATTGCAGGTCTTTGTCATACGTAAGTGAAAGTTGAGCTGGATATTTCTTTGCAGCAAAAGGCTGCAAGTTTGCAACTAAGCCGAGTTAAAGCACTCAACCAAGAGGTAATTACAAAACTGCCAACCCGGCTTTGCTGAAATTGTAAGAGTAATTTTTTATTTTTTTATAAATAAATGTCCGTCGAAATTGTTTTTAAATGATTTATGCATAATTTTTTTGAAATGATTTGTATTTTTTGGAGGACAATGCTGAAATTGTAAAAGAAATCATTTTTTTTATTTTTAAATAAAGAGACATCTGTCTATTGCTGGGAAAGTAGTAATGCCTATAATGCGAATGAAGAGAATTTGAAATTTTGCATTACCTTTTTTTGAAATTTAGAAATCCAAGTTAAGTCAATGCTTTAGTAACTGAATTTGTTTTTCATTCTGAAATACGAGATATCTTTCACATTTTACATCAGTAATTGAATTTATTGTTTATTTTGAAATACGCTAAATTGATGCGGATGATGCAGGATTCATAGAGGATCTTCCCTACTTGACAGAGAAGCTTCTGAGACCCTCTACAGTGCTCCAGAGGCCTCGGCCCTCATAAACTGCTTCAGGTTGCAAGAATTTATGCAACTGGCCTTTCATTGGTTCGTGAAGCATTACTCGTGCCTGCCGGAAGCCACAACGATTTTGATAAACACCTTCGAGGAACTGGAGGACGAACAGATCAAAGCACTGAGGGATGGAAAGGTTGATCCCACCAATGCTAGGCGAATGCCCCAAATTTATCCAGTCAGGCTGCTCATATCATCCTCGCCCGTTGAATACGAAACAGATTGCCTCAATGCAATGAAGAAGGGAAGAGGACGTAAGAAGGTGGTCGAATGAAGCTGGCAGCTGTAAACAATCCTAGCAGCCAGCAGTGACAAGTGTAAGCTTGTAAGCTCGATGGGTTTATGTAACTTGCCCCAACCGCTAGTTAAAAAACTTAGGATAAAATAGCTTCCCCTCGCTAAAACCAGCATTGGGGCATAAGAGTCTAAATTCAAAAGTTTGGTTAAAATTTTCAGAACGCAAAATTGTTAGAATAAACTTTGATTAAAATACAAGAAACCTAAAAAAACAAGTCAACTGATGAATTAATAGTGGTCAATCGTTCGATCGAACGCTATAGTCCCTGCTATGCCAAAGACAGGACTATTATTATTATTATTATTATTGTCCACTAACAACATCATCACTTGATCTCTTTAACTAAAATATTCATAATCATCACTTGATCTCTTTAACTAAGATATTCATAAATATTATGAGAAATCCATGGATAACTACAAGATTGAGGTGATTGAAACTTAATAATAGTCTATAATTTCTATAAATATAAGTAAAGCATGATAAACTTCACGTAGGCAAAATTGTTTGTTTTATAAATTAATGTGTGATACTTATTATATTGGAAGGATTTGATTTTATTACATTAATAATGTTGTGAGTAGAGATTATGTGAATGATTTGTTTTTAAATTTTAGTAAAGAATGATAAAATTTATTTTGGTAAAATTGTTTGTTTTATAAATTGATGTGCAATATTTATTATATTGGAAGGATTTGATTCTATTACTTCGGTTATGTTGTAAGTAGAGATTTTTGAATTATTTGCTTTTAAATTTTAGTGAATGGATTATAATTTTTATATAGAGAGGTTGAATAAATTATTTAATACATATTTTTTTTATGTTTGGAAATAATGATTATCTTCTCATTTAATTATGGTATAAGGCTATAGTATAAGGGTTAATTTTTGTTTTTTTTTAAAAGTGTTATGGATATGAAAATTTTATTCGTTAATTTTATAGAGTTATAAGATTATTATAAATAGGAAAGGGTATTTTTTCGTGAGTGATTATTATGGTGTGTCTATGATGTATTTTATAAATCAATATAGATTTATTTTAATTACGGATTTATCAAGAGCCAAGAGGGATAAAGTCTCATTATATACAAACTTCTTTTTGGAATGCAAAATATGAATAAAGGTTTATACACCAAGAGATTTAATCCCTTTTAGTGCTTGATAAGTTTGTGATTAAGATATATAAAATCTCATTATATGCAAACTTTTTGAGAATGCAAAATATGAATAAAGATTTATAAGCCAAGAGATTTAATCCCTTTTAGTGCTTGATAAGTTCGTGATTAAGATAGATATGCAATAGTTTTCTATATATATATATATATAGACCATGTGTAATTTTTCATTGTTTAAATTGTATTTTTGAATAATTTATTATTATTAATATTTTATATTTTATATTTTACAAAGGTAAACATTAACACACATACATATACACACATAATTAGAGAGAATAAGTCAATATGGATATTCAAACAATTTATTTAAGTTCTATATTGAAATATTTACAAGAGAAATAGAATAGATTTTATTTATTTATTTTTAATTACTTTATCTCTATAAAGTTATATAAAATTAAATTATTTAACATAGACATTGAAATATTTTGTTGATTAGGGTGAAAGTGAAATATCAACTAACCAAGAGAGCACAATGATAATGAGATTATTAATGTTTTATAATTCTTTTAATTAAAACTAACCAAATATGTATAATCATTTATGTTTTTTATTAGAGCTAGCATTTTTTTTTTTATTTAAAGTATTGTTTAAGGGACATGTGTCAACTCCAAGTTGAGCACATCCTGAATTATGCATCGCCCTCATACTAGATTGTATAATGAGCATGTTGACTCAATCATTATTTATAAATGGTGTTTTATGTGAACATTTTCCATTACATTGGTATGATAATCATGATGTAATGTTTCTAATTTTGATGCCTAATGCATGAGATTAGATGCATGGCCAGTTTTCGTTGTTGTCACAATGGAAGACAAGATGATAGATTCACTAGTTGAGATTGTTTTTTATCACCTCTCAATGTGAAATCACATGTTGGCTTTGTCCTCTTGCAATTCTAGATGAATGATGTCCCTACCTTCAATGGTTTTGATATAAGAGATTTCATTTAATTGAAGGGAAAGAGTGAAGGAGAGATACGATGGTGGAGTCAGCACCAAGAAAGTAGTTGCTACAAACAAACACCATTATGGAAATAAAATACACCCACAAGGAATTAGGTTGGACTTTTAGATCCACCACATGACGACATTGTTGTCGTTGTGGTCATAATCTCAACCAAAAGGATTAAAGAAGATTTGGTAAAGTTTTAGTTGCAGGAAATTTGTTGGAGATACATGTGAATATGATTAGATTTACTAGTATGGTAGAAATGGATTGTTTGGGTAGGTAATAGTTTGTTTTGTTGTTCATGCTAAATTGCAATTGAGATGTGCACATTCAATTAATTACTAGTTGGTTCAAGAAAATATTCAAGGGGGCACATTACCATGCTATGCAAGAAAAAATGCTTCATTTCATAAGCATATTGACACATTGCTCATTTCTCTTGTGTCTAATCTTTTACAACTATTGGAATATGATTAAAACAAATTAATAATCAAACATTAAGAGGTAGTGCAAATTTTATCATATGGGAATATTTATGCCACAAAATCGTTATTTTCACTGTAGATTTTCCTGTAGATTTACAGCTCATGTAATGTACTAAAACACAAGACAAGAATCTACTCTACTCTTTAAACAACAGAAACCAATAGATCGATGAAAACAATAATCAACAAGAGGAAGATAACGAATGGCACATAACAGAATAATTTCTCTGGGGAAAGCCACTTCTCAAAACCCCGACTATATATTGTATCAATCAGAAATCTGAGTGATAATACAAAGCTTTTTCTCACTAGAACAATTCTTGCACAAGTATCATCAACTCTCTGCTCACAAGCTAGCTCAAGCAAACACTTATAGCCTATTCTGATGCTCTCAAAGCCCCTACTTCCTTGCGCAATTCCTGTGAGAATCATCCCATATTTAATTGGGAAATCCTTGCTCCATAACTGTGAAATCCAAATCTAGGTCTTCTTCTAATTGCATGCATGATTCGTACAACTCAGATCATTCTACAACTGATAGTACATTGTCTCTGCACTCTAGTCTCAACTGGGTCTTTCTTTGAACTTACAGACATGAGTTTCTCATAAGGGAATCTTCAGTTAGGTGGAGCAGCACCTGAGGATGCACTAGTGTACCAACTCACTACTAATCCTCTACTAGTTCCACAAACAGTTAGAACTAGTTTAAATGTCTATAGCTCATTCAAAGTGATTTATCTAATTACAACTCAAATAAACTCATCCTAGACCCTAAAACTTAGGGAGAAAATATACATTACTACAAGAAGACTTCCAACTCAAAATTCCTAAGTTAATTAAAATTAATCAACTATTTACAGGTTGATATGAGAATAGAATTCGATTTTAATTCTCAGTTTAATTCAAGAACAAATTAAACTAGAATTTCTTATTTCAATTTCTCAAAACTCCCTCTCAACAAGGAAGGGACTATCAACTACCCTGATCCTGTCTCTATGAAACTTGAATTTACATCTTGACAATGCCTTTGTCAAAATGTCAGCATCTTTCTCCTCTGTGGGGATGTACTCCAACAACATAATCCACCTCAATACACAATCTCCGAGACGATGATATCAGATATCAATATGCTTGGACCGATCATGAAAAAACTAGATTTTGAGAGAGTTTGATACAACTCTAATTATCGCAGCAAATCACAGTTGGATCCATCAGTTGACAGAACAAACCAACGAGGATCTTCCTCATCCATATTTCCTCACATGCTACCTGACTTGGAGAAATGTACTCTACCTCTGTCGAACTGAGTGCAACCAATATTTGGTTCCCTTTGTACCAAGAAACTACTGCTGACCCAATACTAAAGATCTCTCCTAATGTGCTCTTCCTGTCAGATGGACTCCCTGCCTAATCTGCATCAGTGAAGCCTTGAAGCTTCACTCCCTCTATCTGGTTGTACCACAATCCATACAGAGTAGTGCCCTTGAGGTATATCAACACATGATTTTTCGCCTTCCAATACAGCTTGGTAGGCCTAAGCATCGCTTGACTAAGCTAGTTAACTGCATATCACATATCCAGTCATGTGTTCACCAAGTACATGAGTGAACCCACAAGCTACATGTAAACAATAGCTTCCACTATTTCCCCTATAGTAGCATTCTCTTTCCTCTAGTTACCTGCTAGAGGAGTCTCCATGGATTTGGTGTTCTCAATGTGGAACTTCTTGAGTTTCTTGTTGGAATAATTTTCTTGAGACACAAACAATTCCCCATCACCTTGCCATACTTCCATGCCTAGAAAGTAATGCATGAGCCCCATGTCCTTCATCTCAAACTCTCTTGCAAGATCCTCCTTGCAAGACTTGATTAGTTGATCATCACCTGTCATAATCAAATCATCAATATACAAAACTATGATCAACAATTTAGGTTCCACCACTATGTGGTATAGGTTCGCATCCACTTCACTCTTGTTGAAGTCGCTATCGATCCTGGTGTACCAAGCATGAGATGCTTTCTTCAGCCCATGCAATTCTCTCTTGGGCCGGCACACATGTGACTCAAGGTCGAAGGTCTCAAAACCTTCAGGCTTCTCTATGTACACCTCTGCCTCAATCATGTCATTAAGGAAGGTTGTCTTTACATCCATCTGATGTATCTTCCAACCCATATGCACTGATAGTGCCAATATAGATCTGATCATTAAGTACCTTGCAACAGGAGCAATGGTCTCATCATAGCCAATCCTCTCTACCTGTGAAAATCCACGAGCCACAAATCTGGCCTTATGCTTCTCCACACTACCATCTGCAACTTTCTTTACCTTGTAAATTCATTGGGAGCTCACCACTGACTTGTCCTCTGGTCTCAGGACAACATCCCAAACATTGTTATGAAATATGGAGTCATACTTATCCACCATGGAATCGACATAAACCGGTTGTTGCACTGCTTCCTCAAAGGAAAATGGCTCTGTCACAACACATCCGCTCATAAGAGACATATATCCAGTGTACCTCTCAGCTCACCTCCTCTGCCTGCACTGAGATGTGGGTTCTCCCACATTCTCTCGTGCATCATGCAATAATTTGTCAGCCTCTCTGGTGCGTTTTCTCCCATCTCTAGAAGACTCTGCCTGAGTGGATGTCTCCACTCCAGGATCCTTTGCATGTGGCTACTCCACATCAATTTGAGGCTCCTCAATATTAGGAACCAAAATTTCCTCAACCGCATGTATTTGTAGCTCCCTCTCAATCGAAACTTGCATGGCCTTCTCCTCATTGAACTTGACATCCTTGCAAACCACTGTCATCCTGTTGGTTGGCAAGTACACCCGATAGTTTTGAGGTGTATCAGTGTACCCCACAAATATCCCCAACTATGTTGTTGTCTCAAGCTTCTTCCATGCATCTTTGGTCACATGGCAATATACTGATGAGCCAAAAATCCTAAAGTGACCAACATCTGGCCTCTTACTAGAGAAAGCCTCCTATGGTGTCTTCATCCCAAGTATTTGATGCGGGCTTCTATACTGCAAATAGACTGTTGTGTTGCATGCCTCAGCCCACAAGTGTAGTGGTAGGCCCTAATCATGAAAGATCGCTTGTGCTACCCCTACAATTCTTCTGTTCTTCCTCTTGGCCAGCCCATTCTACTATGTGTTATGGGGTGTCGTCAACTCTCGTTTAATCCCCTCTCTCACACAATAGTTCTTAAACTCATTTGAGACATACTCACCACTGTTATCACTCCTCGGAGCTTTAACCTTCTTGCCAAACTCTTTCTCAACCAATGATTTAAATTCACAAAACTTTTTTAAGGTTTGATCATTCTTCTGCATGAAAAATATCCAACATTTACGAGAAAAGTCAACAACAAATATAACATAATACATGTGTTTGGCCGTGGATTCTTTAGAGAATGGTCCACACACATCTGAATGGACTCGCTCTAGAATAGTCTCTTCTTGACTATCTTTGTCGTGAAAGGAACCCCTGGTCTATTTTCCCAAAATATACCCCTTGGGAAACCCAGTAAAGATCTGTTGTATGATTTTCAAAGCCCCATGATGCAAGTGACCCAATCGCATGTGCTACAACTTGCCAAAGTCTTGGCTCTGCACCATCTCTGCTTTGTGCTCAAAGAAACACAATCCTCTACCTCCAACTTATAGAGTTTCTTAACTCAAATCCCTATCTTCTTTACCTGACCCGTGGCTATGTGTCTAAGGAACACCTTTCCTTTGCTAAAGACCACATCATAACCTCTGTCCTCTAGTGTGGCGACCAATACTAAGTTCTTCTTCAACTCAGGCACATACATAACATCCTTCAAGGTGAGAGGAGCACCATGCTCCTTCTAAAAAGTAACTGTGCACAATCCTGTAGAAATATACCTGTCGTCGTCACCCATCTCAATATGCATCTAGAGATCCTTCTCCTCCAGGTCACCAAATAGCTCCTTGTCACCAATCATGTGGAATGAAGCTCCACTGTCAAGGTACCATACACCCATCATTGATGACACCATGCATGAAATGAGAGTAAAGTCCAATTCGAATTGAGAGGCCAAAGCCTCACCCGCTGCTCTTCTTGATGACTTCTTCTTGGACTTATTGAGTGGAAAATTTATAGCAAAATGTCCCAGCTCATGACAATGACTTATTGGTTAGGTTCCATATGCATGTATGCAGTCTTAAGGTTCAGTTCCCTAAAGATTGTCTCATGAATATGTTTATGACCACTTTAGAAGGAAAAGCCTGGTCTTGGTATAAAATCTTGGAAAATGGTTCATTATATTCTCTTGCTGATTTCCATGATGTATTCTATGACATGTATAAAGAGTGTCATCCCTCCTTATTGCTCGTCAAAGATTGCTGCAAACATTCTGCGTGTTTTATTCAATATTTGGAGGATTGCTATGATGATAATGAATTTATGGATGAAGAAATTTTATATGCTCTTCATAACAATACATTTCAACAACTAGAAGAAAGGATAACATCCCATGACATGCAACATGAAAATCAGTAGGGGTTTACTTATGAAAATCATGTTACATCCTCTGAGATTAATGTAAAGATGCAACAAACTTGCCAGTCTTTCGATCATAAAGAGTATGAAAATGATTGCAAAAACCAAGAAGAAGTACTGGAAGATAGCTTTTATAACCCTTAGGCAGAGGAAAAGATTGATTTTTTATGTCATACTTTGCAGTAGCTTACATCAATGAATGATCTTAATAATGAGTAAAATTACATTGTTTGTGGGAATCATTCAGAAAAGCAGTTGGATAACATATCAAAGGAATCATGTGTGGCTGAAAATCAGTTGTTTGAAGATATAGAATGTTATGATGATCATCAAAATGACCATGTCCTCTTTGACCCTATAAATGAATACATGGCAAAGCTTTGCACACCAGTATTTCATTTTCATTTGCATTATGAAGATCAGATACATTATAAGATGATTTGGTCATCTCGCTATCATGGTTATTTTGAGGTCGAATGTAGTTAAGAGCCTCAAATGTCAGAAAAGACAATTGATTGGCTTTATTGGAAATATCATGTTGCTTGATCTTAAGTGGAAATTGCAGCTGATAGGGAAGGTAGAAATGTGCAAATAAGCTCAGGATAGGTTGACTGAGCATTTTTTAGTAGGTGCAGGTTGAGTCCCTCTTGTAGAAATCATTAAAGATTGGGAAGCAGATTGGGTAGCATTTCAGAATTTTATTCTAAAGGATGGATAGCAGCACTGGAATTGTAGGTTCTTAGTGTACCACAAGGGCACACTATCCCAAGTGGAGCCACTGTTATCACTGTAAAAGTTTTTAAAATTTTGGACAACCCGCATGGTTCCAAAGTTTTTATGTTAAACATGGTCAAGTCATTTTTTGTTTTTTATTTTAGAGTCTAAATCATAGAGTTGGAGTCTTGTTTCCATTATTAAATAAAGGTCAACAACCTTATTTCTACTATCATAGATTCCACATTATTTCAAAAGTGTCATGTGTTAGGTTGTTTCAAAATTGACATGTGCTATGAAATTGCCTAGGAGTTTTCGTAGCGCAAAACTCAGAAAATGCACTATATGTGCTACGAAATTCGGGACTTGTAGTTAGGAGTTTTCGTAGCGCAAAACCCAGAATTTGCACTGGATGTGCTACGAAACTGCTGTAGGTGCAGTTTTGCCCTTTTTGATCAATCTTCAAAGGAAAGAAGGGGATATTTTTGAAAGAGGATGCTATTGGAGAATATGAGGAGGGAATTTGATAAGGTTTAAAGCCCAAGTAAAGGAAAAATTCACAAAATGAAAAATGTTTGCAAGAACAAAGTTTTGCGCTATGAAATCACTGAAGCAGCCTTTTTCAGTAGAAAAACTATTTTAGGTAGTCAACTTCTAGGAGGTATCTTGAGCAACTAAAAGCATATTTTGGAAAACTGAAAGAGGTTCTTCTTCCTAACATACCTATATACAAAAGCCTCTTTCAGTTTCTTCAAATTCATTATGAGTTGGGAGACGCTAATGACTCAAATTGCGCTACGAAACTGCTATAAGAGGAGTTTTTTAGAAATCACAATTTTCTAGTTTACACCTGATATTCAAAGACAGTTTCTGGGCTGTAGGAAAGGTATTGAAAAAAAAAAGAGAAATTTTTGTTCAGAACAGAGTGGTCTACAAAATCCTCCTTCAGTTTTGCAAAATAAATTTTTTATGAGGAGATAAAAGCTCTGTCCCAACACCTATTTTTCAACCAGAACAGAGCAGGGGACAATTTCCTAGTTTTCAGGGCAAATGAAGGAGAAGCTATTGAAGGCTAGCTAGGGGGCTATGGAAATCACCAAGGTCGAAGTTAAGGAGGAGCAACTGTCAATATCAAATTTAGTTCATAGTTTAGGTTGTTACTATCATAAAAGGAGTTGTACTCCTAATTGTATTAGGACTTTAGGACTGTTAGTTAACTGAATCTTGTAATTAATAGTCTGTTTGAGGTATGAGTAGGTGTCAAGTCAATAAAATTCGAATTCCCCTCATGTTGGAGGAAGGAATCTAAGATTTTAATGAAAAATCTATAAAGGACAAGAGGTGGAATGCCTCAAGGGTTGGAAATTTTTGAGAAAAACACTCATATTATGTCATTGTAGAAGACTATGTTTTTTAGGTAATATAGAGTTTAGCTTTACTACTCAGGATTCAGAAGAGAGTTCAATGCTTGATTGTATTATGATTATCCTCATTTCCTCATTTGCAGTGGTATGAATGTATGTTGCTTAGAACTCATTGGCAATGCTCTAACTTCCTTCATGCATTTGTAGACTGTGTTTCCTACATGTTCATATGTGTTAATGATATATTGAACTCTTGATGCCCTAACTTCCATGTTAAGCTAATACTGTTGTCATACTAAACATTTTCTGACTCCATAAGCCCAATGGTATCAAGTCTCCATCTTTCAACCTATAAACATATAAAATCACAAACCATAGAGCTAGCCATATATCTATATCTTTAATCAATATCATTAACCTTTGAGAGAGCCCTCTCAGGCTAAGGAGGCTAAGCCCGAGCCAAAAGATTGGTTTGAAATAGTTACACTGAGATTGACATGATGAGTAGCCTATCAAGGTCTTATTTTGGTGATAACACCTTCAATGTCCACTAAGGTTCCCAAGAGCTATATATCCTACATGTTGTTCGCCATGGATTTTTGTCCTTCATGATCCTTATGGAGATGTTACGAGCTCTTGTTTCTAATGCTTCCATGATGACATGATGCATATTATTATCATTGTCATATATTATAACACAAGATTTAGAAGCTTATGATAGGACCCTTTTGTGAGGGATACTATCTTACTCATAGGAGAGATTTGTTACTCTCTCTTTCCTTAGTCCTTTTCTTAAGCTTCCTCCATCTTTCAGTGATATGAGCTTCCAAAATATTTCTATAGCATTGAATCCTAACTATACTTATTTTTTCCTTTGCTTGAGGACCAACCTTTCCTTTCCTTTCTATAGAAGGCTAAATTATTTTATCCTTTAATACTATAGATTGCAACTTGTCTTTCTTTATCTAGCATAAAGACCACAAATTGTCAGGTGAGGTAACCTTCTTTGTTCGTTGATATTTGTTACCTTGCTCATCAATGATTACTACCTTCTTATCATATTTCCTAGATATTCATGAAGTTATTCCTTCATTCTTTGATACCTTTACTATTGTATAGGTCTAAGTGACCTTCTTTACTTTAATTTCTGAGAGTATATCTAGAATTTCATATATCTCTCTTTATGTCTCCTCTTTTGCTATTTAGGTATGAGAGGAATTTTGAGTGATATCATATGAATCCTATCAATCTCATGATGGATTCAAACAATGCTTGAGCTTCATAGACATTTTGATAGATATCAATGATTTATCTTTTCTATAAGGATTATGAAAATCCTCCTTATTCTATGCAAGGACTTTCAATTATCTAACAGATTTATAAATCCATTGCAATCATGAAATCATTTAACCAAATCTAATTATAAAATTGAAAGATACTTACTTGGTGTGTGAAGAGGAGATCTTCACCTTGATGCTTCTTTTGCTTGAGCTGCCCATCATTAGTATCCTTTCATCACAACTTCCTTGGAGGCCTTCTAACACCATGACATCAGTGATCTTGACATCATGGAAACTGCTTCACGGCCTTCCAAATTCATTTTAAGGTACTTTCGACTTCAACATATTGTTGACATGTTAGTGATACTATGTTATGATTTGAGAACCATGCTATTGAGATCATAATCATAGACAGAATTCGAGACTGTGAAAAGCATATTGATGGCACTGCACAGTGATGTCTATGTGTGTTGTGTAGAGAGGCAATATATTGAGAGCCAAATATTTTCAATGAATAACATAACTAAACTATGGGTGGAACTGTATAGATGGACTGTCTCATCACCAAAACTAGTTTGATGTAATGACTATACTAAGACAGTGATGTAATCATGGATTGCGAGAGTTATTCCTTGGATTACTTCTACAATATATATATATATATATATATATATATATATATATATATATATATATATATCTATAGATATAGATATATCTATATAGATATATATATATATATATATATATATATATATATATATATATATATATATATATATATATATATATATATATATATATATATATATATATATATATATATATATATATATATATATATCTAGAGAGAGAGAGAGAGATTTGTGACTATCTTTTATGGCATGGAGAAAGTTCAGTGACCAAGAAGTGAGGACCACTGATATACTCCATCAAACTCAGCATGAGTTGAGTGCATGACTATAATTACTAAATTTGATACTCCATGACTATTTTCGACTTGCTTGTTGTATTCTTGCTCCTTTAATCCTATCAACCTGCTTTGATATCCTTGAAGACATATCCTTGTATGTCTCTTTGGTAACCCTTCATTTGACTTCAGAACCTTAGCTCTGATACCATGTTGAAGAATCTACGGCACATGTAGTTAATGAGATTCTTCTTGACTTGATAACTATTTGTGAGGCTTTTTCATTTTCTTATTAGCACAATCTTCTCTTTGACATTATTAGAGTGTGTGTTTCTTATTTCATCAAATAGCTATCAAAAACAAAGAGACAAGAACACAAGATGTTAGCATTCTGCCAGGGGCCAAAACCTCTCCCTCTTGGAGAGGAAAACTTGCACATAATTCTTCTTATAGAGATTCCAATTGACGAACACCAAGACCATGACCCTTGAATATATATGACACTATAAGACCAAGACACCAATCCTCTTCTTTGTCACTTTTGAAATCATCTTCATCACTACTGCTTCATTGAGGTCATCATTATAGTAGTACCATTGTTGCACCTTCATCTAAATGATTGTTTCACTTTTATTGAGATCATCACCATGTCAACTAGATATTTATACTGGCCTTGTCTTCATCGAGATCATGACAATGTTTACATGATTACTTCCATGAGAGTATAATTGTTACTTAGAACGTATGCCAAGACAGAGAACATTACTGTAGGATCACCAAAGTTCTTATCATAATAGTTATGTCAAGAATGTGACTGTGTCTCTCTTATTGATGTCTTCACTGAGATTGTAACTATATTCTTCTTGCATCGAGATCATAGTTATGTCAAGACTATGAGAGAGTGTATCCCCTTTCATACCCATTCAAAATTCATGGTATCTTTCTCCAACCGAGACTCTGAAATACTCCTTCATTCGAGATTCTTCTAATATTGAACTTGACCAAGATTTCTGAGAGGTATGTGAGATCTTTGATACTGTGATTACTTATTGTAACCACCACCGAAACTTCAGAGACATCCACAATTTTTATGCCTGTAATGTGGATACTTTCCATGCCTATATATAGTAGTTAGGTTACATATATAAGCCAACATGAGCACTGGACCGGTGTGTCATCTTTTATGAGCTGACTTGACAGTTATATGGCTTTTCTTCATCGTTTGTTAGCAGTCTTCTTTGGAGGATGGTGCTTGTCTTGGAGGACTACTTTCCACTAGGTTGACCCATATTCATGCTCAAGAAGAGCTCTTTAAGATGACTTTGATTCTTTGACTTTCCTACACCTATGGAATGAGCAAGAAACTCATTCGAATAATTAATAAAAATAATATTTCTTTTTTCTTGACAAGTACAAATATCAAAATTACATTTACAAATACCGAACCTAGTTACACTTTTCTTCAACATGGATAACCTATTATTTCATCATTAACATTATAAGTTATTGTGGTTGGTTTCCATCATCAAATTATGGAGAATATAGTATGGTTGGATGTCATAATCATAGTTGGAATAGTGAAAGCATTGGTGCTAGTTTATATGTTGAAATTATATGTCTTTCATGGAAGACCTAGATCCACACAAATAGGGTGTCCATTTTTAATCCTATGTGTGTTAAGAATTGAGAAATGGAGCACGTGTATTAATCCATTATTGTGTGTGTCATAATGAATTCCAACATCAAGAGATTTTTTAGTTGTAATAGTGGTTGTAATAATTTATTGGTGTCTAAGATAAGAATTATACCGCTTACTATCTATGAGGTTAGATGGATAACTTGTTCAATGTGTCCAAGTTGCATGGAAAAGGTCTTGGTGTGTCCAAGATGAGATCCAAATGGCCTCATTGATGATGTGCCCAAGCTACAAATTTTGATCATTGAACTAAATAGGTGAGTTTAACTTAACTGGGACATTTGAATGTGTATCATTATGCTTATTTTCATAAGTCAAACTAGTAATTTGATCTTGCATTAGGGGAGATTTGAAGTCCAAAATGGGCCTCATAAGGAAAATAATAAAATAATAGATAAAATAATAAAATAAGACATGAATTTTGAAAGCTAAAGAAATAAAATTACTTTCTTTAATCATCTTTTGATTTCTCTCCTTACAAGTTTATTTAAATTTCTAGTGTAGGCACTCGTTGGATGTAGAAATTAATTCCACATCCATAGAATCATTACACTTAAAAAATGGGCAAACCTATGAAGAGATAAGTCGAATATATGTTTAAAAAAATAGTTCTATTCAATTTCTTTCAAAAATATTTACATTGGATCAAATAGATAATTTGAAGAGCCAAAACAACTACAAACTTCATCATCAACCATTGTCTCATTTTGAGCATATATGGGAAGAAAGCATATAAATATTTTTTGATGGCTTGTTGTACAAGGTTTTCCACCTTTTATATTACTTTGAAAAGAGTTCCTGAGGAAAAAGAAAGCCTAAGGGCTATTTTATGCACTGCTAAGTGGGAAAGATCCCGCCTTTCAAAAGAAACGAAGGGAAAAATGTCAAACAAATAGTGCTCAATAATGGATTTTGGGAAAATGCTGGCAGGGTTTTAAAAAAGTGTGGCCCAATTGTTAATGTTATATGCATGGTTGATGGTCACAAACCTTGTGTTTGTTTATGAGAGCATGGATCATTGCGAGGAGGCCATTGCAAGTGATTTTAATAATGTGGAAGCTTATTACCAAAAGATATGGGAGGTAGTTGATCAAATATGGAAGATGATGCATAGTCCATTACATGCAGAAACATTCTATTTGGACCCTATATTGTTTGTTCTATCAAGACATAAATATGAAGAGTCATGAATGGACTTTACAAGACTATTGAGAAGCTAAATCCAAATCCAACAATTGCAGTTTTTGTTAGATGTTAGTTGAGGGCATATATTTTAGAAGAAGGATTATTTGGAACAAAAGCATAAGTGATCCAACAATATGGTGGGACTTTTATGGATCAGGGGCACCATAATTACAAAATTTTGTAGTTCATGTCTTAAGCGAGGGATCAAGTGCATCAACACATGAAAGGAATTAGAGTTCCTTTGACCATATCCATTCTAAGAAAATAAATAGATTTTTATCTAGAATATTATAATATCTTGTTTATTTCTATAGTAACTTGTAGTTTCCTTTGAATAATGTGGCTAAGAGTCATCCAATTCCTCTACTCTATGTATCAACCATATTCTTGATGCATCAAGGGATGAAGATGATTTTCACATTGATAGTGATAGAGCTAGTGTTAAATTTAGTGATGAATTTGGTGCTCGTGCTTCTAGTGGATTCATAACCCTAGTGCTCTTAATGATAAAGAACTTTTTGATGTAACCAAGTAGGTGACGAGAACATCAATAATAAAAATTGTGTTTGCATTTTAGTTTTATTTTTGCATGAACAATTTTCTAAAGCTGCCAAACTATTTTATAAAATCATAGAACAATGAAAAATCCATTTTCATTAATGAATTGATAGAAAAACATTTTTGTTTAATGAACTGGTTGCATTACTTTTTAGTAATTTTCTTTTTTGCATCTTTGGATTTTGTAGACTGTACCTTGATTCTTGTACTCTTTGGTATTTATCCTATTAATGCTGATTTGGTCAAGCATAGAATTTCTAGAAGATAAATGTTCCTTATTTGTTTATGAATATGCATAATTATTTTTGTTGGTGTTCTGAATTTATTTGTTTTGTAGTTTTTTCAATCATGAGTACAAAATTTTTAAAGTACAAAA
The DNA here is from genome assembly GCA_031772625.1 of Pinus tabuliformis. Lineage (NCBI taxonomy): Eukaryota > Viridiplantae > Streptophyta > Pinopsida > Pinales > Pinaceae > Pinus > Pinus tabuliformis. The sequence continues at coordinate 971,789,292 of CM062811.1, read as the reverse complement.
GTTTTATTTCTAGCATCTAGTAAGATCAAGAGGGTTTATTGGGCATAAAGTCTAGATCTCAATTTCATTTTAATGTGTTTATATTTTCAGGTAGATTTTTTGCCACCTACACATTGTACACTAAAAAGAAAGTGTTCTAACATTGGAATTAAGTTTGGGTTTTATTTAGTACAGGCTATAGACTTGCAAACATATGCACACACTTTTCCCTATTGTCTAAAAATTTTGAAAATGTTTATTTCCAGGTCCATCTCAATTTGGAAATCTTTAACATTTTCCTAATTTGGACTTCAATTTTTTTATTTTTTTTAAGGAACATTTGACAAAATGTTGATGCTAAAACATAATCATAGCCTGCTTATTCACATTTCTATCAAAGCATTTACATTTTCAATTATTAAAATTGTCACAAAATTTACTTCATAGAACAGGATTATAATACTGATCCATAACTTAAAATTTTAATGTAATTGTCCTTTCTAATAAGGCTTGTAAAAGGGAAACCGAGAACATACAATTGTACTAATTTTCTATTTGAAAATTAGTGGACATGAAATTATGTTTTAATTATAGCAGGAAAAACCATTCATTCATGAATACTTGTACACAATTGGATCCTTCAAGAGCATATTAGATGCATTTATCCTTGGTGTGTGTGTGTGTGTGTAATTGCATTGAGCATCCCTCATTAGTAAATGGCTAGCCTACAACAATGTCCCATAGTCCACCTTTAGATCCCTCTTCATTGACTATGCTTTTGGTAATATCCACTATCCAAAAAAGAGCATAATCAGTGTCATTTACAATGAAAAAAAGGTAAAAACCACAAAGCGACTAAAAATGGATATGGAGCACCATTTTTTGAATATCCTCTAAGTTTAAAATTTATAGTACAATTTGTAGTCATAGCCCGTAACAGTTTTGTATATATATGTCAATGTCCTTTTCAGATGTATCTTTCAGTGTAGGTTGCAATAGTTGTGTATATATGTGTTTTTCGGCTTGCTATATGTGTTTAAACTTTGAAATTTAAAATTATTCAATTTTATGATATATATATATATATATAATTTCATATTTCTAGTATGTCAAATTTTATGTTGAACTTTATCGCCAAAATTTTAAGTGTCCAACTTTATTCAATATTCAAAGTCACCAAATAGGAACACGAACACGAAATCGGTGACAATGTATAGAGAGACATCAACATTGCATTGAAGATGCAAAAAAAATCGGATTGCATTCCTCTTCCATTGAAAATGACTCATTTCCATTTCAGAAACATCGTGAAAAACCTTCAAAACAAGAAGTCACGAAGATAAAGAAGGCTTTACTTTTAGATAAAGTGAAATAATCCATAGGAGCTCTCCCACTTTGCCCAATTTCGAAGAAATGGAGATAATTTTAACGCTTTATTTATTAGTTATTTTTAAAGTGTTCACGAAATTTTAAATAAATGGAGATATTTTTCATGTTCTTATACAAGTTTAGCCAAATTTTGAAAAAAAATGGAGATATTTGTCGCCCTTTTTTTAACATATTTCTACATTTTACGAAATATTTTGTATACATTTTATCAGATATTGAAGAAGTGGAAACATATTGGGTAGATTTTTTACATAGTTTTTTTTACCATGAATTTAAATGTTTTATTTTAAAACTTTCATAATATTATTCAAATTTAAATTTATAATAGTTTGTAAACTTACCATTTTTATATATTTTAAATTGTATTTTAAATGTAAAGGGAAATGTATGTGTGTGTGTGTGTGTAAGTCATTACAAAATATTTCTATTTTGAAGAAGTGGAAACATATTGGGTAGATCTTTTACATAGTTTTTACAATGAATTTAAATGTTTATTTTAAAACTTTCATAATATTATTCAAATTTAAATTTATAATAGTTTGTAAGCTTGAATTTTTTATAATATATATATATATAAGTCATTACAAAATATTTCTATTAATAAAGATAAGTTTTACATTGATAACATATGTCCTCCAAAAAGTAAGTCTCCAACCAGGTAAGACAAAGTAAGCATGAAGACTAAATAACAATAGACATGGAATTTACATCCATTGAGATCCATTTTCCAATAGTAAAACTAATACCTCCAACTTGTATTAGGGAAATTAAAGCACTGCAAAATCAAAGTCACACTGTAAAAAATACCTCTAGTAGAAAAATAATGGAGAAATTAAACCATGGTGACCATCCTTTTGCTCTAAGAGCCACAGAATAAATTTAACACCTCCAACAAAAGTGTCACATTGAATATAATTCCATTGCATGTTGTAAGAGCATTAGATACCACCTCTTTGCAAGAAAAATGCAAACTAAGTTCCATAGAAAATAGACTATCGTTGTCTGTTGTAGAGAAGAGAGGTATATATGTTCCATTTTAGACAACCACAAAAAACACTAACAACACCTTCCCAAAATCCGTGGAACAAAATTTCATTGCATTTGAAGGCAAAAAAAAAAAACTTCACAATCCAAGCCCATTAAATGGATATGATAACTAGTGAAAGTGAAGAGTTTGAGACGGTGGAGAAGTGGTAGTTGGTGGAGCATTGATAATAGTAGAAGGCTCCTTGATCTCCTTAGATTCAAAATCATAAACTATATACTTCTCAACCCTTCATAAACGTGAGACTATATCATCCATGAAAAACCAAACATTCTTGAGAAGTCGCTTTATATCCTCTTGTCCTGCAAATATTTTATAATTGTCTGCCTGCATATCTATGAGAACAAAATGAAAGAGGGTATCCATATGTTGATGCACAACAAGATAATGTATAAAATGAAATCTCCTCTTTATGAATTTCCCAGCTTCGAGAATCCATATGAGGTCTTCTACACCCACCTTTGAATCAGAAAAGTAAGGCCTTTCACCAAAATCCCTAGATTCAAGGTGAAAAATTTCCTTTCGAAAATCCATATGGATCAAGTAAAAATATGTCACAACTGAATTCCAACCAAACAACCATCTACATTGAAACTAGAGCTACTAGCACCCCCTCTATGACTTTCCATTCTCTGTTGAGGAGGCATAGTTACAAAGAGAAGTGGATGAAACATGCATACCAAAACAATACAAGGACAAAGTGGATAATACCCATAGTTTTAGACCCTCGACCAGAGAAAAATAACATCATCCCAAATCTTCCATGCTTGGAATTCCTAAATAATAAATACCAAGCTATAAAAGAGATAGACTATTGACAAAGTAATACCCAAATTTTTGGACCCTCAACTAGTGCAATATTAATACCCATATTTTTGGACCCTCGTCCAAAGTAGAAGAAAGGCATCCCCAACATGCCTCAAATGGAACCCATGGACAAGAAATGGTCAGATATAAAAACGATAGAGTACAAACCAACATTTTTTAAAACCCCACTAGAAATATGGGACATAGATATAAGGTGACTACACAAGGCCAAATACTGGAGACCAAGGTCGACCACAAAACACAGACTTTGGCCGACATGGACAAAGACCAAAAGCGTGAAACAACACAATCCCAAATTGCCCTCCTAAATAGTAAGAAAAATTAATAACACTAAAACCATAGGGAAAATTTTCTAGGATACCATACACTACAAACCAAGACAGGACAATTGAATGGCATGCCTGTAGAATTATTTTCTTTGAGTGTCGAGGTGGGTAGAACCACGACCAATTCAAAGACCGACACTGGCACAGTATTATGCAAGAATAGGATAAAGAACATTTACCTGATTCTACACCACAAAAGGCTGTGAAAGAGGTGTGAACAAAGTCCAAATTTCCCTCAGAACAGTGACGAGTCCCTAATTTATGTGTGACCCCAAGATGAAAGGTACACCATGACAAAGAAACATAAATGACAAGGTGAGGAATTATCCTCCCCACCACCCTAGATCACGTCGTACCTCTGCCACCTTGTAGCATGTATTATTCATTTATAAGTAGAGGACAGAAGAGAATGACGCAAGGTGGAAAAATAGTTTTCATGCCCCAATAGGACTAGGAATGGACAAGTGTTTATCATGGCACACATATAGAGAAAAACATCCCTCAACTGGTGCGTACATCCATCAATTTTTACGTAACAGTCATAACCCCATTCATCAACGAAATTAATCAATACTTCCAAGTATATCCAACTTATTGTTGCAGAGATACCGAGAACATGATATAGGGAATAAACGCAAGCCTTCACCAAAATCCACCAATCCCCATGCATTTATGATGAAACGACATGAGTTAGGGTCACCCTTCTATAAACCCATTTCCTTAACACTGCATGATAATGGGAGGACATATGTCAATTTTGCATACATTTTAATATGGGCACCTTGTAGTCGTTGTTTACACCCCCATCAGGGAGCCTACATCAAAATATTTGTTGTCTATTTTGAGCAGAGAAGTTATACGTTTTCTCTCCTCCCCAATATCAAATAGGCCACGAAATATCCATATCAATGCCCGTAAAATGACAACCCATGTTAGAGAGATAATCCACTACTCCATTTCCAACTGTCTTCGTGTGTTGTACAAGGACATATTGAAATCGTTCTAGTAGCTCCGTGATATTTGACACCACTCCTTCTAATCACCAATTATGAATGATATTGGAAGCAAGTTATTCATTTAAAAGTATTTGATCACATTGACTAACAAGTAGCAAATCACAACCAATTTGTAATGATTTGAACCCTTCTCGAACAACGATTTGGAGCCCTTTCTCTAATGCCATGAACTCTACTAATTTGTTACTGAAAAACCATAATCCACTACATAAAATCGTAAGGGAATAGATTTCTCATCCTTGAAAATTCCCCCAAATTCCACAGGCCCCATATTACCCTTAGAAGCACCACCAACATTCAATTTAATAAAATTACTAGGAGGTGGAAAATAAAAGGAGTTTACAACAAAAGGTTGATTTTGAGTGGATACATGAGAAGAAGTTATCATTTCTTTGTCCAAGTTTAGGTTTCGAAGAATCAAAGCCTCTATTTCATCAACTTCCCAATCCATTTAAGACCATGGTATAATTAGAAGAGTTTCCCGTAAGTTTTATAAAATTTGATCTCTAAGCAACTGCGTGCTTCATTTTTTCTGTCAAAAAATAGGATTATTAGACTCCTTCCATAAATTCCATAAAATGGAACCAAAGACTAATTTCTAGGCCTTGTTAATGATTATATTCTTAAACTATATAGTTGACCATTGATTCATTTCCATCTTAAGGTCCTGGGAATTTACTCGAGGCAAGGAAAAAAGAGCAATAAGTATTCCCCATACTTCCAATACAAAATCACATGAAAGGAGAATATTTTTCGTTGATTCCTCTGCCTTGACACAAACAAAGAAAAGAGAAGGTCCTTCAAAACTTTTCGTATGATTTTTCTCCCAAGTTAGAAGACGAGTCCATGATATTAACCATAAAAAGGTTGATATTTTCAGCCACCAATATCTCAACCAAATCTAGCTCTAGGTATTCCCCTTCTCTAACTGCAAATGACCCACAATAATAGATTAAGCTTCTTTAACTGTGAAAGACCCATTTTGGAGTGTACCCCATCATAATATGTCTGCTTCATTAGAGTAACTAATCATCCTTACCCGAAGTTCCTAAGATAAGAGATCCCGTGGAAGAGATTGTGAAACTGGAGGCCGATCAATTTGTTGCTTACAAATCCTCTAGAATGTTGCATCAAAACCTTGTTTCCAATAATCAGAGACGTTCATCATGCCCATATTTTCCATAAAAAGTTGGAACTCTTTAAGTTTTTATTTTTCGTTCAATCGTGGAATCTCTTTCCAAGATTCATCTCAGAAGTTGGCCTTATCTCTAGACTTAATCCACTAGAATAGACAGTGACATACCATTATTTTCTATTTTTATCCCATATCCATAATCCTGAGAATGAAATAGTCGAATCATATCATAATCTCTCCTCTAGAGTAAGAAATCGACCATACTTATCTATCCAAATTTGTTTCCATAATTTATAACGTCCTTTCACCCATTTCCACCATACTTTAGCTCCAAATGTAGTGCTCATAATATCTGAGTCACATAAGCCTAGTCCTCCCAAAATTTTAGGTAGTGTAGGTTTTAACCCTATACAGAAATTACCTGCATACGAATTCTTAAACAAAGAAAATAAACAATGCGAGAGAATAACACATAGAACACATATGCACAAAGATTTTCCCTTGGATCCCAAAACCGGGACTACCAGCTTGATTTTTCATTATATTCCTTTCAATGTTACAATACATATTTATACATGCCGAAGCATCCAATACCATGGACCGAAAAAACATCGCGTCCAAAACCATGGACCGAAAACCATAGGTAGGTTCGCCCAACCTAATATAGGGTCCAAAAAAAAAATTTCCCAGGGCGCTACCCCCGACCCCATAGAGGGGGGCTTCCCACCCCCCTCAAACCCCCCGGACAGGGGGGGCTGCCGCCCCCCTTGTGACCCCCCCGCTGCGCAGTCGGCGCAATGAAGGGGGGGCTCCGCCCCCCCTCTAACCCCCTAGTTCACTACGTGGGTTAGTCGTGGAAAGAATATAACACAACCCAACAATCTCCCACTTGTTGTTTTCTTTCCACAGGGGGCCACAAGAGAGCTTAGTCATTTTTCCAGCCCTGAGATGCCCATTGTTTCTCTACACCAAGAGAACTTCTCAAAGCTCACAGATTTTGTCAGTGCATCTGTAGTATTCTTTAAAGTGTCCACCTTTACCAGCAACACCTTTTTGTCTTCTATCATATCCCTCACAAAGTGATATTGAACATCAATGTGCTTTGTCTTTGAATGATAAGCAAGGTTCTTTAACAAGAAAATTGCACTTTGGTTGTCACAGTCTATCCTTATAGCTTCCTGTACTAACCCCATACTCGAACACAATCTCTGCAACCACACTGCTTCCTTGCTTGCATGAGTGGCTTCCATGTATTCTGCCTCCGTAGTTGATAGTGCCACTACAGATTGTTTCTTACTCATCCAACTGACTGCACCTCCAAATAGGTTAAACAAATACCCACTTGTATATCTTCTCTGATCCAAATCTCTAGCCCAGTCTGCATCAACAAAGCCATGAATATCCAACACTCTGTCCAATCCTGGTCTTCCTTGGTAGCACAAACCATAATCACTAGTGCAATGCAAATACTTGAAAACTCGCTTCACTGCTGTCTAGTGCTCCTTCCCAGGTTTTGACATAAACCTGCTCAATACTCCCACTGCATGTGCAATGTCTGGTCTAGTACAGGACATTGCATACATCAGGCTACCCACTGCACTTGCATATGGAACACGGGACATGTCCTCTTCCTCTTCTTGTGTCTTGAGACACTGTTCAGCAGATAACCTCACACCTACAGGAATAGGAACCTTCACCGGTTTACTATCCTGCATATTAAACCTCTGCAGTATTGTCTCGACATACTTCCTCTGGTTTAACCAGAGCTTCCTCTTTGCCCGATCTCTTTTAATTTCCATGCCCAAAATATAGTTTGCAGCACCAAGATCTTTCATGTCGAATTTGGAGGACAATTGGGTCTTCAAATCCTGGATAATTTCTTTGTCATTTCCAACCAGCAACATATCATCCACATACAAGACTAGATAAATAACACGATCACCAATTAATTTAAAATACACACAATGATCTGCTTTGCTTCTAGTGAAGCCAAGTCCCCGTATAAATGTACCAATTTTCTGATACCACATCCTTGGTGACTGTTTTAACCCATACAGAGACTTCTTTAACTTGCATAACAGTTCTTTCTTACCCTTCACCACAAAGCCTTCAGGTTGCTTCATGTAGATTTCCTCTTCCAAATCCCCATGAAGAAATGTTGTCTTCACATCCATCTGTTCTACCTCAAAATCAAAAGCAGCAGCAATAGATAAGAGTAATCTAATAGAAGTTACCTTGGCAACAGGAGAAAAAATATCACCAAAATCAATTCCCGGCACCTGGGAATAACCTTTTGCTACCAACCGAGCTTTGTATTTCTCCACCTTTCCTTCTGCATTTGTCTTCTTCTTAAACACCCATTTTCTGCCAATGGGTTTCCTTCCAGCTGGCAACTCCACCAGATCCCAAGCTTCATATTTGTGCAAAGATGCCATTTCATCAACCATGGTCTCTTTCCAGAGTTTTCCATCCTCTGAATCCACTACTTCCTTCACAGTTCTGGGATCATCATCAGTAACAAACAAAGCAAAATTTGAATAGAAAGCAGATGGACTATACCTTTCTGGCTGCCTTCTTTCTCGACTTGATCTTCTCACAGCTGGAGTTTGTGGCTCTTGATCTTCTGATTCCTCCTCTGCTGCAGAGTCTGATTCTTCCTCCTTTGGCTCAAACTCTATCTTCTCAGGTTCCTTTGGTTGGATTTCATGTTTAATAACATCTTTTACCTCTCTGAACACCACATCTCGGTTGTACACAACCTTCTGTGTGACTGGGTTCCAAAGCTTATAACCCTTTAAACCATCTTTATACCCAATAAAGATGCACTTTTCAAATTTACTATCCAACTTGGTTCGTTTCTCCTTTGGAACATGTACATATGCATCACATCCAAAGACCCTCAGATGTGAAAGAGAGGGTTTCTTACCAGTCCATACTTCTTGTGGAGTCTTATCCTCCAACGCTGATGAAGGTGACCTATTGACCAGGTAACATGCAGTATCCACTGCCTCTTCCCAGAATTCCTGTCCTAACCCGGCACCACTGAGCATGCTTCTTGCCCTTTCCATCAATGTCTTGTTCATTCTTTCTGCAACTCCATTTTACTGAGGTGTATATGGAGTAGTCTTCTGCCGTGCTATACCACACTTCTTACAGAATTCTTCAAATTCCTTGCTACAAAACTCCCCACCATTATCTGTCCTCAGCACCTTTATCTTCTTCTCTGTCTGATTTTCCACCAGAGCCTTAAATTCTTTAAACCTGTCAAAGACTTCAGATTTCTTCTTAAGGAAATATATCCATGTATTCCTTGAGAAGTCATCTATAAATGATACATAGTACACAGACTTACCCAGTGATGGAACCTTCACAGGTCTAAACACATCACTGTGCACAAGCTCTAATATCTGTTTCGTCCTCTTACTACCAGAGGGGAAACTCACCCGATTCTGCTTCCCATATACACAATTTTCACAGAAATCAAAATCCAGAGAGATATTATTCTTACCTTCTACCATACCTTTACCATGAAGTATTCGAAGTCCCTTCTCTCCAATATGTCCAAGCCTTTGATGCCACAACATGGTCTTCTCTCCAGAGACCACTAGATTTTCTACTCCATTTTCAGGAACCATAGAACTATTGCACCCATCAACAACAATGCTACCTTGCAGCTTGTACAGAGTTCCAATCCGAACTCCCCGCATCAATATCAGTGCTCCTCGAACCATCTTGCAGGTATCTTTCTCGAACACTGTCTTTACACCTGCATCATCCAACTTGCTTACAGAAATCAGATTCCTGGCCAATGCAGGAATATGCAGAACACCTGGAAGTGTTCTAACCTTTCCACCTTGCAACTTCAACTTTACTTTTCCGTGACCAATGATTCTAGCCTTCCTATCATCTCCTAAGAAGACATCACCACCATCGTATTTCTCATACTCGCAGAACCACTCTCTATGGGGAGTGAAGTGAAAGGATGCACCTAATTCAATCAACCATGCCTCATGATCTACATGTGTACTTGAAGAAGCCAAGTACACATCCCCACCTTCATCTGAGGTGGTTTTCGCCTCTGCAGAAGGAGCATCATCAGATCCCTTTCCTTTATCAGGAGCTTTAGATTTACAATCCCTTCTAAAGTGCCCTTCCTTTCCGCATTTCCAGCATACCACCTTTGTAGGTTTTCCTGGATATTTAGATCTCCCACTTGATGACTTATTTTTGTTTCTGTTCTGGGACCATCCTCGTACAAACAAGGCATCACCATTCTGGTTGTCCATATTTTTCCGTCTCATCTCCTCCGTCAGCAAGGCTGAGACTATTTCATCAAACTGCAAAGTAGTTGCATTGCTACCTATTGCAATAACCAGACTATCCCACGAATCTGGTAGAGAACACAACAGACTGATGCACTTATCTTCATCTAAAATTTTAATATCAACAGATGATAACTAACTTACCATAGTATTAAACGCATTTAGATGCTCTGTCACCGAGTCTCCATCTTTCATCCTCAGGTTATACAGCTTTTTCCGTAGGAACAGTTTATTCACCAGAGACTTAGATTGGTACAAAGTCCCTAACTTTTCCCACAATGCCTTTGTTGTAGCTTCCCCTGATACATTTAGCAATACTGAATCTGAGACACACAATCATATTGTGCTCTTTGCCTTCCGATCCAACTTCTTCCATTCTTCATCGGTCACTCCCGTTGTTTTAGTACCCGGATCTACCGTGATCCACTAATCTTTATCCACCAACAGATCCTCCATCTTGAGTTTCCACAACTCAAAACTCTGACCATTGAACTTCTCAATCTCTATCTTTTCACTGCTCGCTATCTTCTTTCACCACCAGAATCGATCTCGCAGATCTCCCACTGAACAGGGTCTACCACAGGCCCGAGCAAAAAACCCCTCAGCAACAAAGGCGTCCCCTTGAAGCCAAAAAAGCTCCGATACCAAATGTAGGTTTTAACCCTGTACAGAAATTACTTGCATACGAATTATTAAACAAAGAAAATAAACAATGCGAGAGAATAACACATAGAACACATATGCACAGAGATTTTCCCCTGGATCCCAAAACCGGGACTACCAGCTTGATTTTTCATTATATTCCTTTCAATGTTACAATACATATTTATACATGCCGAAGCATCCAATACCATGGACTGAAAAAACATCGCGTCCAAAACCATGGACCGAAAACCATAGGTAGGTTCGCCCAACCTAATATAGGGTCCAATTTTTTTTTTTCCCGAGGCGCTGCCCCAGACCCCGTAGAGGGGGGCTACCCGCCCCCCTCAAACCCCCCGGACAGGGGGGATATCGCCCCCCCTGTGACCCCCCCTCTGTGCAGTCGGCACAACGAAGGGGGGGCTCCGCCCCCCCTCTAACCCCCCGATTCACTACATGCATTAGTCGTGGAAAGAATATAACACAACCCAACAGGTAGAATAACTCTCTCCCATCCAAATAATGATGATCTCTTGGATTTGTTTGAATCTATCCACAGAAAATCTCTCCATAGAGTTTTGAGCTTGCATCTTATGGTTTTTGGAAGTGGCATGGCCACTAACTGATACATTGGGATGGCCCGTAGCATTGACTTACTAAGAACCATCCTACTTGAAAATTTTAAGGTTCTAAAATTCTACTTTTGAATTCTATTGGACATCTTAGTTAATAAATCTTGCCAACAAGAGATTTTTTTTGAAAATAAAACCAATGGTACCCCTAGATACTTCATTCGGAGTTGGTCTCTGCAAAATTCTAGAACACAAGTTAGATAGTGTTGAATAAATTCCTTACAATTAAAGAAAAATACATTTGTTTTCTCTTTGTTAATAATAGTGGCAAAGGTAGCAAAAATTATTTGTAATATATTTTGAAGTCCTTTAATTTCATGTAGTGAGGGTAGACCAAATAAATAGACGTCATCAACAAATTGTTGATGTATGAGCAAAAAAACCTCCCCAAGTAATTGAAGGCATTTAATATCACCCTTTATACGAGACCAAGATACAAATCTACCCATTCCTTCCATAGCCAAAATGAAAAGAAAAGGTGATAAAGTATTCCCCTATTGTAACCCTCTAGAAGAATAGAACATAGAAGATGGGAAGTCGTTAACTAAGATAAACAAAAAGGGGGATGAAATCAGAGAAAAAAAACCCAAGAGATACACTACCAAAAAAAGTCGAATGCATCTAAACCCTGGAGTAAATAATCCCAATTGAGGCGATCATAAGATTTTGACAAGTCCAGTTTAATCAACATACCTGGTTTCTTCATACTTTTAAGGGAGTGAATAGTTTCTTGGGCAATGAAAATACCATCCATGATTTGCCTTCCTTCCACAAAGCTCATATGTTATGGAGAAACAAGGATGGAAACCAAAGGTTTTAGACATTTGACTATAATTGTAGAGATGAATTTATATATAGCATTACATAAGACTATAGGTCGAATGCCCTTAGGATCCTCTGAGAGTACATCTTTAGGTACCAATGTAATTGAAGTCACATTGAAACCCTTCAAAATTGATTGAGTTTGTCTGGATTCTTCCACTAATTCATATATCTCTTGTCCAAGAAAAGACCAACATCCCTGATAAAAAATCGAGGTGGACCCATCGTGCCCCAACGCTTTGTTTTTTTGCGTACTCATTACTACCATTTCGACTTTTTGAAAAGATATAGGTTGCATCAATGCTAAATTATACTCTTTAGTGATAATTCGAGGTATACTTGCTAAGATCTTACATATATGTACTTATCAATGAAAATACATTTCAGAAAATATACCCTGATTATAATTGATCAATTCCTTCTCAATATCTAAATGGAGGATTTTTCAAGTACCATCCGACCCCAACATCCTATTATTGTGGCATCATTGTGTTGACGGTGTTAGACCTACCAACATTTAGGCACTCTCCTCGACATGAAGTCCCAATTAGACCTCACACCGTTTGGAGTAGTAGCCCCATCTGGAATACAGGCCAGTTGCCAAAGCAATGGGTTTTAATGATGTGTCTTTGTTGCAATAATGTGAAAAGTGGTGTATTTGTGACTTTGGGAAGCAAGTGTGTGACTCTACGGAGGGTGAAGTGCGATGTATGAAAGGTTATAACACAACAAGGGGAAATGAGTGAGCCCCTTAGAATCATTTAATAATACGCAACTTGAAAATAACAAATGAGCATAAAAGACATCACGAGTTAGCCTGCAAAATAGTTCACAAGTTAACTATGATGAAAATATACAACAACACACATTCAAAAAGATTCATACTAATGCAAACGAAATAGTTCATAAGTGTTAGTGTAAGTGAAACAACATACATTGCAAACATAACAAGAATAGTCCTATTATATTCACAACATATGCATGAAAACATGTCAGCTCTGAGCTTTTATTAAAGTGAAAGTTCCAAGCATACATATACCATTGACGAACCACTAGTCCCAATAGTGGAACATGAAGTCTACACCTACTCCTCCAAAGAAAGATACTCCCTCTATGCTACGGAGAAGCCAAGGCTCTCAACAAAACTCCCAAGCTCTTGATCCTAAGCTAAAAGCCTAGCCAAAAGCTTGGCTCCCAAAATCCCTTTACATGAGTTATGAGGACATATTTATAACAAAAGGGGTGATTGTTCATCTCCCTCTTGTGCCTCTTGACCTTTTCTCATGAATCTTCAACTTCTTTAAAAAATGACTCTTCACATTCCATAATTAACACTTGGAATTCCACTTACAAATTAGTTACAAAAGAATATTACAATATACTCATACCCATATAGGAAAAAATTGGGTAGAGCCAACTAAACAACTTAATAAGACAAATAATTCAAGCTTGAATTTGAAGAAACTCCATCTCAACAACATTGACTTGTAATTTCTTGGTCACATGATGGTGCCAAGCTTTGTGCTGTGCGATTACTTCCCCAAACTTTGCGATGGGTTCAGGCTAAAAGAGGACTCTAACCTCCATGGCATCCGGGTACACTAATTTGGAACCAGCCCGAGTTTCCTTCTTTAGTAAGAACAACATGGTATTGATCTAAAAAGGGCCACCAATGTACTTTTGCATATTCTTCCCATTCATTTCAAGATCTTCCTCAATAGCAATCTGTCTGAACCGATCCAAGTATTCTTCAACTTCCTGCCTAAATTAATTCCTACGTTTGGATTCAATGAGTGAGCCAACTAATTGGATCTTATGTGATTTCACCATGAAATCCACGTTGTTGTACAATCATGCATATGAGGAATGAATATTGGTGATGAATGAGGTGATTTGCTTGTTACTCTAAATGATCATCTGCACTTGTGCTTTCTCCAACTCTTCCTGTTGCCCTATTTTCTTCGCCAATTCGGATAGTGCCCCTTCGTATTACATTGACCACTCATGCAAGGAAGTGATGGATCTATAACATTGAGGGCTTTATCAATATCATTACAACTCTGCTGCATATCGTGCAAGTGCACAACTTCTTTATGCATAGTGACAAGATCCTCATAAAGGATCCACATGGTTTCTCCCAATGTCAATATTTTAGCAAGTGTGGCCGCCTTAAGTTATTCTAGATATACTTGTATATTAGCTATAGTCTGGACCTCTACTCAGAGTTGTTCAACTTATTGCCTTGCATCCTGTAAGTTCTTTGCCAACTGGTTTTTCTCAGATCAAATACTCTGTGTTTGAATTGGTAGAACCTACAAAGGCCAAGTTGGTTGCGGAAATGGCATTCAGATTCCTTCTGGTGTATGTCACAATCATATTTTCTCTGATGAATGCTGGAATGCGAGATCATTCAGAAAAATGTTTCTTCCTTACTTACGAAATCTTCTTCTGAAGCTATTGGTAAGCCCTATTGTATGTGTCCATGACCAGATTCATCAAGAGGAACAATTTTCTCTTCCTCACTTGGAGCTTTCTTTATTATTGGAGGAGGTGGAGATTGAATAGTGACCTGCCAAGTGCTTGACATCAGATCAACATCTTGGTTTAACAAATTTGGTTCCACCTCCATGTCTTGAATCACAATCAACTTATGAATTTCTTGAGCAAGCTCCTTGTCCTGCAATTTTTCACTCTCCTCTCCTAGTATTAGGTTATGCTCTTATTCCTCGACTTATTTCCATGCTGCTTCTTCTTCTTCTATTCTCCATCTTTCTTCTTATTCTCATCTTTGTGTTTCTTTCTCCAATCTCCTCTATTCTTTTTCTTCCCCCTGCTTCATATATTCCTCATCTTCCTTTGCTTCTTCCTCTTCTCTGCTACTATGGGCACTTTCAAGATGATTGAATCTTATTTCATATTGCAACTATTCTCTTCCACCAAAATGTGTGCAACTTTCCTCTTACCCTTTTCTCACACTGGGTTGCACATTTATGGTGGTATTACCTCTGGAGTGACTTCCTTTTGCAGAGTAACCTATGATGTTCCTATGAAGTTTACTAGTTTGCAAGACTTAGAGGCATTATAACAATTATTCATCTTTTCCTCATCAGGCCTGTGAAAGGTATGGCTTGGCCACTGAAAATGAATCCTTGCATAGTGGTTTTTACAAACATTCCTAAGATCATAGAGATTGAAGTCCAAATGATGAAGTGCGATTTTTTCTATCTCCTTGCCTTCGGTGTCTACAACATTCAAATTATTGATTTCATACAATTTTATCTACATATGAAGAGCAGGCCAAGGTGTTTTCCTCTTCCTATGGAGAACTGTTGATAACCCTGTGGAAAGGTGGTAAGCGATTTCGTGCATGAATAACATATTGGTGGCATACCTCAGTAGAATATGCATAGAATTATGTTTTC
Source organism: Pinus tabuliformis (assembly GCA_031772625.1). Taxonomy (NCBI): domain Eukaryota; kingdom Viridiplantae; phylum Streptophyta; class Pinopsida; order Pinales; family Pinaceae; genus Pinus; species Pinus tabuliformis. The sequence continues at coordinate 971,773,734 of CM062811.1, read as the reverse complement.
CAAACACTCTAAGTGCCATCCGGTGAGGCAAACCAATATGTTATTTCTTACAATGCTTCCATTGCCCCACGTGCCATGTAAGGTGTCTCTTCCCCAAATATTAACTTGTATAATGGAATGAGGAAGTGATTAGTCAGCTTTTTTGTTACTACTTTGTGGTTGTACTCCGAAAGCATCTTGCAATAAATGTGCATGGTAGGTTCTCTTGGTGTCCAGGCCTAATTCATGCCAGGAAATGAATTGTGAGCTCATATTGCATCTGATAGGTAGGAAAGCATGTAAAATATGGCTTGCTTTCCCTTGGGAGGATTTTGGGCATTAGCTACATGGATCTCCAGCTATTAAGCCAACAAGTCTAACCAATTGAAAGGTTTTCCTTCATTCACAATATTGTTCAGTAAGAATGGCCACCCTTTGGGGAAGGTCTCAGTACTCTACTAACCATAGATCTTGCAACATAGAACTATCAAGTATTCATAAGCCTTTCTAAGATACTTTGTCTTCTATATGTTGGTGGGTGTCTGATGGAACTAACTCTTTCACCTAGCCTTTGAAAACCTCCTTTGTGCTCAAGTAGCTGGTGGCTACATAAAAGTAGGAATCCATGAATGCTTATGGCTACGAAAAATGATACATCAGATGATAATCCAGTGCTAGGAAAGAGGCAAGCCTTTTTCGACTGACACTATTAAGAGTCATAGTCTTGGAATCTATATGAGATATTATCCAACTGACAATCTCTACACATGGGAAAATCAGTTACTTGCACACAATATTGTGTAACCCTGACCTTTGGACATTGATAGACACCTATTGTTCCTCAAGATCTTCTTTGAATCTTCTTGTTGAGAAAGCCTCATTCACTTTGTGTCATGTGATGTCTAACTCCTTTTCTATGAACAATTGAGTATCTATGAAAATTGGTAAGTTCAGTGGAGTACTCTTAATTGCCTCCCCAGTGCTACTTTCTATGGTTTCCTTTGACGCAGATCTCCTAGGGGCCATGATAACAGTGACTGATAAAAGAAGTTCTCAACAACTGCAATACCTATAGGAGGAAAAAGCACTAATAGAAAACATGAATTATATTCAACAAAATGACTCACAAAGCAAGGTCAAGGAAGCAACCACAAAGATTGATGGGGAAAATTGCACAATTCCTGAGTTGGGGGAAGGAATTGGCTCTAAGGACTGTGCATTGCACAGTCTCAGCGACCAGGGGAGCATCTTGTGGCTTGAGACTGTGCAACGTGCAGTCTTAGCCTAGGTAGACTTAGGGAGAGATTATGCATTGTGCAGTATCAATGGCCAAGGGTGAGGCTTGAGCCCTAGAATTATGAAATGCATAATTGGGAAATCTAGGTACTATGCATTGCTTAGTCTCAGAGGCCAGGTATTAGGCTTGAGCCTTGGACTTGTGCAATGCCCAGTTGAGCAAGGCAACTGCTGGCCAAGTGAAGGGTAGATTTTCTCGGAAAGAGCATGGGAAAGTGGAAGATCTAAGTAATAGTACAAGTTAGAGTTTGGATATGACTAAAGAAAGATAGATTAGTGAAGATTAAGTGCAGAAGATCAAGATGCAAAAGGAAAAACAAAGATGCATAGGGAGTCATCGAAACGGTGACCACTAATGGGAAAAAACAAGAAAGTTGATGTGACACTTGTAAAAGGTGAATGACGTACTGAACCAAGACTTGTAGAAGCTAATATAAGTTAAAACTCTATAAACCAGGAAAAGAAACAAGAAAAATAGGACTCAAAGAAGCGAAACTACAAAAAACGATATAAAAAGTGACAAAATATGACAAAAGCAAAGCTCACCCGGAAAAGCACTGCAAACTTCACTAAAGGATCCTCGATCTCCTTGGGATGGATAGAGATCCAAAATTGAATGTGAAAATAAGCTTTAGGGGAGTCCACTATATAGATCTAGGCTGGTTAGGGTGTATGACGTGCATTCCTAAAATCAAGGAAAAAGTGACACTTAATGTCCAAAAATGTCAAGTTGTGTCATCCTTCAGGAAATTAATTATCCACTCCCTACTTTATAGGGATTTTTTTTTTTGGGAAACTAGCCATTCAAACTGCCAATGAGGATTGCACAATTCCCAACGATAAGGGACTATGCAACTCCTTGACTTAGTGAATTGTGTAATTTTTGAGCTCAATGAAAGCTTTGCAAAATTTTTGAACTTAGGGTCAGGTTGTCTCCCAGAATTGCACAGTTTCCAAGCTCAAGGTTGGACTGCCTGTCTAGATTGTGCAATTTAGATCCTCAAGGCTTACCTGCCTTCCAAGATTGTGCAGTTTCTGGAGGGAATACCAGCAATGATGCAAATTCAAGTCAAGAGATAACTTGTGTCCAAAATCAGCTGCAAAATGGTGCTACGCATAGGGAAATCAGCGCAGCACATTGGATGGAATTTGCTCATTTTGGCAGGAAAACTTTGTTTTTTGCCTAGTTTCTTTACAGTTTGACTTTTCTCTTTCTAATAGTCAAACTCATGATGTAATTTAATGTGACTTGATGGATTTTTATGTAATTATGCTAAATTTTCACTCATAGAGGTAGATTCATCCATGAAAAGGTAGTTTGCAACTGAATGAATAGTTCCCTAGTTTTTAGAGGCAAGCTGTTCAACTGCCTACTTTTTAGTTCTCAGTTTAGACTTTGTTGGAACAACTCCTAATCTTATGAGCTCAACCCATAAAGGCTAGGATGAGTTGTTTATTACCTATATCTACTTGTTTTTCAGTCATTAGCAAAGGTTGGACTTTTGGGAAAGCTTGGAGCTTCATTGTATACTCATTTCACCAATTTGGCAAAGGAATAGACCAGGGTTTGTAGCACTTTATGGGATTCTTGTGGCATCTTGATTTGGTATTGTGTTTCCTTCTGTAATTGTAAGTTTACATGTGTTTTATGTATGCCATCATCTCTCTTTGCTTCATATTAACTAAATCAAACAAGGATAAAGGTAGAATTCATTGATTTGTAGTGCTCTACCTAGGGTTTGTTTAGTTATTTATGTTTTCAGCTGTTTGAATAGGATCCCTGAGACTTTCATGCCCTCTTCAACTCCTCACCAGTCTAAAAGCTCTCCATCTCACTCAATTTGAAGTACCAAACCATTTGCCTACCTCACCCAATAGAGATCTCTACAAAATTGAGCCTCATTTCTCGGACCCAAATCTGCCTTTCACATTTGAGCCAACAAAACATCATCAAATTCAATCAAACTCTTTTGAACACATACCTAGCATAAAATTAGTCTTCACATAAGTCATCTCAAGCCTCATTGATCATACTTTGCTGGAATTGACAAGGAGAGAGCCCTCTCCCGACCTGGTAGGGCTAGCTACTAGGTTAAGCGTGGTTTGATGTTACCCTAGATCCTACCTTTCTCAGCCTGAGGTAGATTTAGGCACTAAAAATGATTGCAGTTAAGAATAATTGAAAATTATGCTTTTATACAAGCCAAAATATTTATGCTTTATTACATGCAATTATCAACATGTATGTTAGTAGTAGCTTAAGAGATTTTCATACATATGCATTTTTGACAGTATCCTTGAAAAATCAAATCTACGGAATGAATTTGTTGTATGCCTTCAAAATTATCAGCGATTGTTGTTTCGATAACTTGTTTTTACACTTAAAATACCATGAATGTATTTGTACTTGGAAAACTACTGCTAGCATGTCGAAATTGACCTAGAATTGGTTGCCTGTCTTCAATTATATCAATATATGTTTTGGATAAAATGATTTATGTATTATAGGAGGAATTTCAACTAAACAAAGTGATCTTTCTGGTTAAGATGTTGATTTGGTTTAGTTCTTTTTTATAAACTATTATTTGACTTAAATTGTTTAGCTTCATGTTTGTCAATATTGTTTAGTTTCATGTCAGTCAATAGAAGCTCAATATAAGCTCTATAGGGAATGGTTATGAGTTTGTCAATACTATTGTTATTCCTATAGATAACACTCTTTAGACATGAAGGAAGCTCTAAGAGGAATTTCAACTAAAAAAAGTGACACATGGTTCCTTTTCTGCTTAAGATGTTGATCTGGTAGTTACTGTTGTTTGAATTAATTTGTTTAACCTCATGTTTGTCATTATTTTTATTCATAATCATCACAAACATCCTAAGTTTGGATTGGGAAGACATGGTAATTTTGCAAGTTGTTTGGCTGCTGAGGGTAGCATTAGTTGTCTTCTTGGACCTAGTTATAAAGTGAATTGCTTTACTGTTGTTTGAATTAAATTTAATCCTTAAATCTTGAAAACTGTAAATTCTCCACTTAAAGTCTGACAAGGTTGGAGACACTCACACACATCCTATGTTTGGATTGGGAAGACATGGTAATTTTGCAAATTATTTGGCTGCTGAGGGTAGCCTTAGTTGTTTTCTTGGACCTAATTATAAAGTGCAAGTTGTTTGGCTACTGAGGGTAGCCTTAGCTGTGTTCTTGGACCTAGTTATAAAGTGCACTGCCTTACTTTGTTTGAATTAAATTTAATCCTTAAATCTTGAAAACTATAAAGCTTCCATTTAAAGTCTGACAAGGTTGGGGACACTCACAGACACCCCGAGTTTGGATTGGGAAGACATGGTAATTTTGCCAGTTGTTTGGCTGTTGAGGCTAGTGTGTGTTGTGTTCTTAGACCTAGTTATAAAGTGCAAGTTGTTTGGCTGTTGAAGGTAGCCTGAGCTATGTTATTGGACCTAGTTATAAAGTGCATTGCCTTATTGTTGTTTGAATTAAATTTAATCCTTAAATCTTGAAAATGGTAAAGTATCCATTTAAAGTCTGACCAGGTTGGAGACACTCACAGACATCTTAGGTTTGGATTGGGAAGACATGGTAATTTTTCAAGTTTTTTGGTTGCTGAGGGTAGCATTAGCTGTGTTCTTATACCTAGTTATAAAATGCACTTCCTTATTGTTGTTTGAATTAAATTTAATCCTTAAATCTTGAAAAATGTAAAGTCTCCATTTAAAGTCTGACAAGGTTGGAGACACTCACATACATCCTAGGTTTGAATTAGGAAGACATGGTAATTTTCAAAGTTGTTTGGCTACTCAAGGTAGCCTTAGTTGTGTTCTTGGACCTAGTTATAAAGTGTAAGTTGTTTGGCTGCTGAGGGTAGCCTTCATTGAGTTCTTGGACCTAGTTATAAAGTGCACTGCCTTGCTGTTGTTTGAATTAAATTAATCCTTAAATCTTGAAAACTGTAAAGTCTCCATTTAAAGTCTGACAAGGTTGGAGACACTTACAGACATCTTAGGTTTGGATTGGGATAACATGGTCTTTTTGCAAGTTTTTTGGCTGCTGAGGGTAGCCTTAGCTGCGTTCTTGGACCTAGTTATAAAGTGCATTGTATTACTGTTGTTTGAATTAAATTTAATCATTAAATCTTAAAAACTGTAAAGTCTCCATTTAAAGTTTGACAAGGTTGGAGACACTCACAGACATCCTAGATTTGGATTGGGAAGACGTGGTAATTTGGCAAGTTGTTTGGTTGTTGAGGGTAGCCTTAGCTGTGTTCTTGGACCTAGTTATAAAGTGCACTGCCTAGGAAAAAAAGTTTTTGCTGTAATATAGTTAATTTTGTTATACAATGGCCCTTTATATGGATTTGGAGCACTAAGTCATAGACCTAGAATAGGATTAAGATATAATTTGTTACAAGGTTCAAATATATCAATTTTAAATCCTATTGTATTTAATATATCAAATTTAAAGTCTACAGTTAGGCCATAGGTATTTGATGTTATGTAGTTGTTCAAACTTAGAGAGAATTGAGTTGGTCCCTCAATATCATTTCCTAGATGATTTAGTGAAACCGAACTACACTCATATGTATCAAAAAAACCCTTGCAGAAAGATATATGGGTGTTAGCAAAGTTCTTACCAAAATTTTTACTTCCAATAAATTATACATGCTCTATGAATAGATGGTAGCCAAAAATAATTAGTAAGGAAAATTTGCCAAAATTTTTCACTCCCATTAGACTTGATCTCTCGTCAATGGGTTGTAAAAAAAGACATAATGGTCAGCTCAATATTTTGATGTTAATTCGCTTGCTGATGTTTTTGAAGAGCATGAGAGTGACAAACTTATTTTACTTGTTGATGTTTTTGAAGAGCATAACAGTGACACACTTATTTTGCTTGTTGATGTTTTTGAAGAGCATGAGAGTGACAAACTTATTGTACTTTATTTCCATTTGAAGGTGTTGTAGTTGATGAAGGGAAGGATAATGTGGGTTTAAGCAAATCTGAAAGAAAGATGAAGTGTCTTGAGCTTTTGAATGCTAAGTAGGTAAGTAGGTTATAGAGAAACATAGTGATTATAAAAATGTGACAAGAGAAAACAATTGAAAAATAATTGATAGATATTTCCTCTTCAAATGCAACTGAGAGAAATGACAAAGATCACTACATGTTCTAAAAATGATGATGATCTTCATCTTATTCACTAGAAATTTAATCTAACTTTAATCTAGAATGGTTTCATGTCTCAACAAATATGACAAGTACTAGAAGAAAGGAAAGCATAAAGGAATTTCTACGTCTATCTTTTCCATTCCAACTTTGTGACTGATAACCAATTGAGCAAGGAACTATTGTCATTTATCGCTAAATTATTTGCCACTACTTATTTCTGCATATCACCAATTTATGCTAGATCCTAGACAACCTTGAAAATTTTGTGGAGTCTCCTTGTTAATTCAGGTGGTCATCTAGTTGTTCTTAAATTGTAGCTAGGAGGCCCATTTTCAGTTAAATCTGATTGAGGAACTAGTTTTTATGACATTGTTTTGGCTTTGGGATGAATGTGTAGAACTTTAGATGAAGTCCTTCCCGCTTGGAATTTGTACTGTAAATTGTCCAGATGCCAGAAGACACTCCTCATGCTTCTCATTGCGGAGTTTATAACTGTTCATTTTCTCCCCGCAAAACTCTTTTTTTGGGGCTAAATGAGTTCTATTCCTTTTCAGTTGTAGCTAGCCATACTAACCAATACTTTGTATTATGGTTGTGTCATATTTTCCAGTCAACTTGAAAATGACTCAAAATATAGAAAAAAAGAAAAAATAAAAGAAAAAAAATAAATAATAATAATAATTTTCATAAACTTAAAACTATAAGAAAATTGAAATAAAAACTGTGAGAAATGAAAATAAATTGTAAAAAAATTGTGTTGTAATTGAAATAACTAACCTCAATATACTGTGAAATGATCTATGATGGTTTGTCTCCAGGGATGGTGAATAGTTTGAATGTTAAACATGCAACTTCAGCAGTTGTTGAACTTCTTTTATATTTTTTTTGTACTTGAATTTAATTGGTGATAAGGATGGACATGGATTGCAATGGCTTCATTTTGAATGTGAGATCTAGATTGATTCGGATGTGATCCAATGATTGGGAATTTGATTTTGTTGATCCATGTGCTTTGATCTGTTTTAATGGGGTTTTAATGGGATTTTAATGGGAAATAGAACGGGTTGGGTGTCATTTATTGAACACAATGGGTTTCAATGTTGAATAACACAACAATTATGACTAACATACATTAACTTTTATTATGCACAGGTATGGATATGCATCCCCCGATATATAGCTTCAATTCTGATCAGTGGGGGTTGAAGTGAGTGCTACTTTGTACTTTTGAATCAACCATTTTGGAAGGATTTATGGTTTTATTTGTTTTCTAGTTGGGAAAATATGACTTATACTCTTAATACTTAAGAAACTATTTATGGACAATTGTGGGGCCCCAAATCTTTTGGGAAATTTTGGACATAAATTAAAAGATATTTGCACTTAATTTTATTTGTTTTTGTTTAAATATTGGTTGCACATCACTCAATTTTTGGTGGCTTGGTGGGACCAATACTGTAACAATTATTGGTCCCTACACAACATTAGGCATCTCTCCCCTATATATTTATATAAATGAATATTAATAACAAGTTTAATATTTTTGAACAATTAGTTTGAGAAATAAGATTAATATTATTCAACAATTGGTTATTATTATAATAAAATAACATAGAATATTTAAAAAATAAACAAACAAATAAAAATAAAATAAAATAAAACACGTGTATATATATATATATATATCAGGAAGAGAAGGCACAGATCCAATTGCTACTTAATTTCCAACCATAATCCCTCTTAAGATTAATTTGATGATTCTCAATTTTAATGGCCTCTCATAACTTCCTATGATGGAAGTAATCAACCCTTGTGATGACCCGAGAATCCCCATTCTAGAGAGGAGAATATCAAGGAAAGGAAGACGCTCATCTACCTCGACTTCCATCGTGAATTTGATGGAGTCAGATTGGGAATTAAGATGGTTGAGAAACAAATTTAATTTTTCATGACCATTGGGCCAAACAACACAAGTATCGTCAACAAACATCCTCCATCACTTGGGGTGGAATTGGTTTCAAATCTTCCGTGAATAAGTCAGCAACTATAAGGGAAAAAAGAGAATCCATCGCTACCCCACAAATTTGTTCATATAACTCAACCTGAACTCTAAAGACTAATATTACTAAATATATAACATTTATCAATAAAATTATTTATAATTATTATAAAAATCACACATCAAATTTTAAAACTGTATTTTCTACCTTAAAAAACTAATTTATTTTTCAATTCAAAATATTTTAAAATTAATAAAAAACAATAAGTATCTCGTACATTAAATATTACATCCTTAAATTTAAACATTTTCAAATGCATAACTGTTTGTTTGCTCTAACCACCAACAGAGTTTCAGAGAAGTCCAGGCCATACCAATGGAAATAATCCTGCTGGCTTTTATATTGAATTAGCAATAAGCACCTTTGCGTAATAATATATATATATATATATATATGATTAATTTTGCATTTTCTACTTATCCAGATATATTATATTTCTCAGTGTACTTCCGTGCTAGTTGGATGACACTGGTAGTGTAGGAGACTGATCTTAACCTAACAACCTTGACTTCACTCTCATGTTAAATGATATCTGGGAGATTGTCGTAACAGTAAAATTGGGTTGAAAGTTTTGAATTTATGTGATTGTAGATTTCTATATCATAAAGGTAATCGTTGATTTAGGTAGTAAAGTGAATGGTTAATTTTGTTATAAAGTTTACTGTTGATTTTGTTAAAATTTACGATCAAAATGTTTTCATAGGATTGTTACTCTTTTGATATATGGGAAGACACTCTACAACTGATACCAAATACCAAATATTAAGCAGTGTAAAAAGTCAGAATAATATCTCCACTATTAAATCAAAGCCATTCATTTAAAGAGTGATGTTAATGAAACCTTTTTGAGCATTGTCTCCTCCTGCCGAAAATTAGATCAAATTAATGCTCATTCAAAAACTGGTTTAACATAAAATGTCTTTAATGATAAGTAAAGATTGATAAGCTTCAATGGGTTGGAATATTAATTTTCATTTGTTATTAAATTAAAGTGTTGGAATGTTAACTTTCATTTGTTATTAAATTAAAGTGTGATATTTAATTATATTTGAAATATTTCATTGTAAGTAAAGATTGGGTAAAGTGAAAGTTAGTTTTATATATATATATATATATTGAAAAATAAGGTTTATTTTATCATTTATTTATATTTATAAGGTTAGTACAAAGTTTAAAAAAAGTGTTTTATTATGATAAAAATTTTAATATTTAATTCTATATATATTTATAAGATTATTATAAATAAGAAAATAGATTGTTTTTGAGTAATTATTATAGTGTGCCTATGGTATTGTTTAGAACCATTATTTGTAAATAGTGTTTAATATAAATATTTTCTATCACATTAATATGATGATTATGAGTAAGACTGCTAGTTTTGATGCCTAATGTATGAGATTACGTGTATGGTCCATTGTCGTGGTTGTCACAATGAAAGACAAGATGAGAGATTTGCTAGTTGGGGTTGTTTTTTACCACTTCTTAATGTGAAATCACTTGTTGGCTTTGTCCGCTTGCAATTCTATATCGATGAGGCCCTTGTGTCCAGTGGTTTTGATATAAGAGATGCCAATTAGTTGAAGGGCAAGAGTGAAGGAGACCTACTATGGTGGAGGAGTCACCACTAAGAAAGTCGCTGCTACAATCAGACATCATTATGGAAATAAAAGACACTTACAAGGTACTAGATTGAAGTGTTAGATCCACCACATGATTGCATTGTTTCCATTGTGGTCATAGCTGCCACCAAAAGGATTAAGGAAGATTTATTAAAGTTATGGTTGTAAGAAATTTGTTGGAGAGACATGCAAATATGATTGGATTTGTTGGTATGGGAGAAATAGATTGATTGGGTTGGAAATAGTTTGTTGCATTGCTCATGCTAGATCACAATTGGGATGTGCACATTCAAGCAATTGATTACTAGTTGGTTCCAACCAAAACTTCAAAGGGAAAAGTTACCATACTATGCATGAAAAGATGCTTCATTTCGTAAGCATATTGACATATTTCTCACCTATCTTGTATCTCATATCTAACAATTATGGCACTTTGATTATAAGAGACTAATAATCTAAGTTTGAGTGGTAGTGCAAATTTTATTAGGTGGGACTCTCTATGCCACAAACTCATTATGTTTGTAATCCTTTAGAAATAATAGACATAAGCTGAAAAACATTTGTGGTTTTCCTCCAACCATCATAAAATAAGTCTCTTTCCTCTCAAAGGTGAGCTTGATCTTGATCTACTACATATTCCATGTGGACCTAGCCTAGTAATTTGTGAACCTCTTTTTGTTGATCAATCATTTCCCATGATATAATACAGGTGTCTGGTAGTTGTGCGTTGATCTTTCATATAAGGTGGTCCCTCTAATTGTTGGATGTAATGTTGCGGTCTAATGTTGATATCTGTTGGACATGATTACAATTATGTAGATGATCGAGTTATCTATCTTTTCTACATTAGATTCTCCACCAAACACAAGCAAATCAAACTTGATATCCGACTTGAAAAAGGGCTTTTTGTGAGTTTTTCTACCTCTAGAATGACAAGAAGAGGAAGAAAGAGAACTTTCACTGGATGATGGAAAGGGAGCTTTAGGAGGCTCCTTTTCTCCTCCTTCATGATTCATCGAGGCATGATCATCTGGTCCTTCCTTCTTCTCTGGTTTCGCCATTGTCTTCTCATACTCTGCAAACAATTTGTCCACTTTTACTACCATGGCATAGAAGGCCTTACGATAATTTTTCTCTTCCTCCAGCCAAGCATGAGACTCATTACCAAGATGGGCTATAAAGGAGGATGACTCGGTGCTAATGGGTAAGGAATGAAAACCATTGGAGGTGGTACAAAGGCCTTGATTTGCAAGAATGGGATACATTGAAGGAGAGTGTTCAAATATAGCAGAAACTTCAAATCCATTGTCGAAATAATCAAGGACAAAGGATGTTGTAAGCACATCAAAATCTTCCCATGATAGTGCACATTGCAGAGCAAGAGTTAAGGCAAGCTCTCATTGTGAGGATTGCATCAGATACAACCAAACAAAGTATAAGAGGTCTCATTATGATAATGTTCCTTTTGATTACAATCACACTGTTAATGGTGAACAAAATTTGTGGCATTGAAAACCATGTAGTTTTTGTGCCTTGTATAATCATGTTGTTGCCAATTGTTGGAAGAAGATGGTGGCAAGAAAGAGGATGAGATGTGAAATACCTTCTCCATATTAGGGAAGGAAGAAGGTTAAGCATGGAGGAAGAAGACTTTTTGCAACCATTGCAATAAAGGTGGACATAAAAAAGCCACATCTTGGGAGCTCCAATCATAGTAGCGTCTCAAAGAGAAAGAACCTGAAAAGGAACTAGCCAGTGAAGTTGTCTGACAAGAGAATCAACTCTAGAATGATGACCCATTCACTTTGATGAGTGATAGATGGTTTCATTAGAATAGCTTTTCATGGCCACGTTTTGTAAATCACATGTTGTGAAATGATTGTAAAAGTGATGAAGTGTTTTCCATCACTTATGAAAAAAAGACAGTGATAGTTTTGGCCTTTTGTTGGTATCTTGGGTATGGTTTATGTTATGATTCTAATGTAAACTTGACCAAAGAGTGTGTTATTAAATCTTGGGAAGTATGGGGATTGCTTGGGTCATGACAGGTCTTATAAGAGAACATGTATTTTGAAAATATTGTACCACATGTTTGCATAGGATGTAGGTATCAATTCATCACTTATGGCTTCAAAGAACAAAGGTGAAGAAAAAGGAAGTGCGGCTTGTTAAGGAACTTGTTGTGCATACAAGGGAGTACAATAGATTGTAGATTATGTTCATGCTTTTGGAGGAGAAAAAGCTCCTCAGTGGGGGGGAATCATCCACGTGACTCTAGAGAGGCTCATAAGTCAAAGAGGGCTCAGAATAGGCTCAAAAATAAGAACAAAAATTGGATTGTAGTGAAACTAGGGTCATATTGAAGAGCTTGTCACAATATTTCCAACTATGCAAACAAAACCTCAATTCGACATTGTATGTGAAAGTTATGGGAAGTCAAATTTTTGGTCAACTTGGCCCATTGGCTAAAGTTAACAAAACACCAAAATTTTTTGGAGCTCGACTAAATCTAGCAGAGCCACTAAATTTGGTGGAAAGTAACGAGGCAACAATTTGGCACTTTGCGACGATGGTTTCCGGGGCCTGGAACTGGCAAAATTGTCACCTACTTAATTTTTCCAGTAACCCCTAAAAAATCGGTTGACGATTTTTGAATTCTATTTAAAAATAATAATATAATTGGGTGGCGTGCCCAGTAGACCTGCCAAACCTCACCGCCACAGTGATATATTTAGATATTACTATAATGGGCCTAAACTCAATGAATTGAAATCATATATATAACCATATGTACATATGGTTATTAACCATGTGAATATTTTAAATTAAAATTTAAATAATTATTATAACAAAACACTATTACGGGATCCATGCGTTTTGAAGCTAAACAACCCTCCTAATCATATGACCAGTTTCCAATGCGCCAACTATGTAGGCATTGGAAATTATGCCCAACAAATTATATATAAAATTCTCATTTCATCCAATGTAGGAGTGGAGGGCCAACCAGAACAGTGAGCACGAGTCAGAACCGAGACCAGAGGGGTCTGCCCCGGGCACGTATTTTGATGCAAGAACATTCTGAGGAATATTCCACACAATATTCCATGGAAATATTCTACACTATATTCTTTATGAAAATTCTTTGAGGAATCTTGGAGATTCCCTTGAGGGCAATTTTTGAATGTAACGAAAGTATGCCGAATTTATACTCATTTTTCTCAGTTTTTCGCAAGGAGTCTAATGGTGTAATCCATTTCTTCATCTAAGGTGTGCATTTTCAGACCATCCTTGGGAAGTGGAGGTATAAGGTGTCTTTTGTACATGCATGTAATTGGATTTCGTTGAAGATTAACGAATGAGGCCTCCCCATTTTGAGAAGGGCCTCAAGACGTAACCCACACTGGGTGAACTTCATTATCAACTTGTTTGTGTCTTTTTTCTCATGGTTGTCATTTATTTACACTTATTTTATGTGTATGAATCTTATGGTTACATGTTCTTTTAAATGCAATTTTGTATGCATCTTTGAAGTAAAAAGATTTGGATCAGTAGAGCATCAATAGATTGGGAGTTTGAATGTTGATCATAGATACTTTAATATTCATAGTGATCATATGCACATTGACCAACCCAAGGTTCAGTGAGAATGTATTGAATTCGATGTACATCTCCATCTCTTGAGTTTATGCCAATTGCATATTGAGCTTATGTTGATTGCAAATTTGTGTATTCAATGGGAAAAATTGAAACTCAACAATTAAATTCGTTCCATGCACATTAGATGCATGAAATATACAATTGAGATAAAAATGCCCCAGCATATGTATTTAATAATTGAAGAACTGAGGAGTGGCTCCATGAGTTAAGAGAGACATATGTATAGAAAAGTTCACCACTAAAGAGGACGAAAGACAAGGGTTATGGTATCAAGGTGGAGGGGTCACAATTGGTGTAGTTGTAGATGAATTGAGTAGAAAAGATCCACCAAGTCTTGCATAGTGTGTAGAGGAAGTGAAGCATGAAAATCATTGTCCAATGTATGGATAAACTATTCTTTCAACATCGAGATTGTGTGATGTTATGGTTGGTGTCCATCCTCAAGTTATGAAGAATATAGTGTGGTTGGATGACATAATCATAGTTGCAATAATGAAATTGATGGTGTTATTTTTTGGCAGCATGGTTTTGGTATTGACGCAACCACAGGGTCAACCAACTAACTATGCATTGATGTCAACAGGAGTAGGGCTTGTGATCAAATAATTGACAAGTGTTGATGTGTTTAGGTGTTCTTGAGGTTTGCAGGTGTTTGACATGTTGATTGTAGAAGGGGTGTTACAAGGGTTACTAATTTAATTGAAGACAATGAAGATTTCCAAGTTTATAGAGACTCTCACATGATTGCTTCTTAATCCACGCAACATGATGTAGGATTTTCAGAGTCTCATCACAAAATTGCCACAGTCTTATTCTTGTCTTCCCGCGACACTACGAATAAGTGAAAAAGAGAAAAATATCAGGATCTAGTAATGACATGTCCATAGCTTTTGGATGAGATTGATGTGTTTGATTCAATCCTCATTTGATCTAGTCTTCAAGGGAGTAGTGGAGCATGTTAATGAAGTCATCTCCACAAATGTATGCCTTTCCTAGTCATACTATTTGGTCTTCAACAACACATGAACACATTTAGTTAGTCATTATGGAGCTGATTTGGTCACATAGGAAATGAATCATGTTTAATGTCATTGATATGGTCCATAACATTCCATTGATATGTTATGTTCAATCTGGTTCAAAAAGCCTATTCATATCTTAATTAAATAAACAAGTTGTGGATCTAAATTGAGGTTAAAAAATGTGAGATTTTGTGATAGTACTGTTGGAGAGAAGATATGTGTATTTAGTGTGGAAAATCATGTTTTTCTACCTAAGTAGCGTGTAATTAAGAACAAATTTCTTGGTGTGTTTTGATGCTAGGAGTGCACAGTGCAAATGAGAGAGCTTGACAATGCGACTAGCATGTTGTGCGTTAGTAACCTATGGATGGAGAGTGTTGGTGATATATTGTGCCTTGTTTTGGGTGCATAAGATCATTGGTCAATCTATAATTTGGTAAGGCAATGGGATTTGGAGCTTGTGCACTAGGGGTATTGAGTGTACAAATAAAAAAGTCTTGTCTGGAGGACATAGTGTTCATGTTGTTCTTGTAATGTTACTACAACAGAGATTGGGGATCAGAGACAAAGTGTTGTCGTATTATTCCTAACAATGTGTTTGGAGGGAGTAGTTGAGTGTATGTTGTCAAAGTATCACATGTTGATGTCCATTATTCTCATGTTTATGTATGACAGTTGTATTAACTAGATAAGCCTTGTATTGATGTAGGGTTGTTGGTGTCATGAGGGATGAGCAATTATGATGTGAGCCAAAGTGTAGTTTGAGGTGTAAGTAATTTTGTTGATTGTATTGTGAGAGGATTTATTGTTATATATCGTTGAGCCTAAGTTTGTATGCTGTAGAGAAACTTGGTATTGCCATAATCATTGTATTTGGGCACATGTTATATGAAGTTTATGTTGCTGGTCATGGTATTGAGAGATTGTTGATAGGGTGTTTGAATCATATTGATGTCATTAATGTGTAACACCCCCTCCTAGGTATACCCAAAGTAACCATGCCAACTGGGATAAACATGATGTGAG
Source organism: Pinus tabuliformis (assembly GCA_031772625.1). Taxonomy (NCBI): domain Eukaryota; kingdom Viridiplantae; phylum Streptophyta; class Pinopsida; order Pinales; family Pinaceae; genus Pinus; species Pinus tabuliformis. The sequence goes on along the minus strand of CM062811.1, from coordinate 971,757,887 downwards.
ATGCTACTACAATTAGATTCGACCTCCTATGTCACCTTAAAGAAATGGAATCGAGAGAAAATCACATACAATCATCCAACATCATCATCAGAACCCTGAGGAGTCAAGTCAACCACTGAGACAACCTGTCCCTGGCTCCCACTGCTATTCTACAGCTCTTAGGCCATACTCACTCTCATGTTATGGGCAAGGGAGCGACCATAAACCCAAAGTTGCTCTCACAGGTCTTCCTGCTAGCAACTGTTATTGGGGCCTTCATTTTGAATTTTGAGTGTTGGCGGGAAGAAAAGTCAATAACAAGTGGTGGGGAAAATGGTCCAGGTTGCGAAGCTGACAACCAAAGGAAATGGACAGGAATGGGGAGTGAATAGGAAGTTACAAAAAGGTGGTGAGAGAATACATAGGTAGCCGAGCATGGGAAACAACCGAGGGAAGAGTCAGCTGAACAAAACTAGTAGTGGGAATGGGAAATAAAGGATAAAAGGCAATAGACAATAGGAGAGGGGGGTTGGTGATGAAGTGGGTGAGCCAGGACAGGATCCCAAGAGCCAGATTGGCTACAGAAGAGCTAGGACTGCCTCAGCTATGCTTATGTTCATTCTTGTCAATTCTATTCTATGAAAATATTCTTTGTGTATTTGATGAACAAGCCTTGAGCCTTTTGTATTATGTCATGTACTCTTTTATATTCCAAGTAATGAAAGAAGTAGTTTGGGTCCTGTATTGTATTGTTGTGTTCCTTATGGGCTCTTTAAAATTTTAAATGAATGATTAACAACTAGATAGTTTCCTGTGATGATATGAATGGGATGACAGTCTTAGATAGTCTAACAGATTGAGTGTGATGAGATATTGTTACATGTTCTTTACATTCCCTTGATACCCCTCCCAGCTCCATCTAACTTTGGTCACGGCACGCCTCTAGTGAGGCTCCTGTCCCTCTAGGTAAGGTGAAATGTCAGCGTTGTCCTAGACTACGTTGGCCCTCTGAGATTGAACCCATGGTCACTTCCTTGTTGTCATTTTCGTGCCAACAAATGGTTCCATTGAGGTGATAAAGTGGGTGAGCTAGGGCAAGATCCCAAGAGCCAGATCGGGTGCAAAAGAGCTAGGACTATCCTCGGCCCTACTTATGTTCATTCCTGTCAGTTATATTCTATGAAAGTATTCTTTGTGTATTTCATGAAAAGGCCTCGAGCCTTTTGTATTATGTCATGTACTCTTTTATATTCCAAGCAATGAAAGAAGCATTTTGGGTTCCATATTGTATTAATGTGTTCCTTATGGCCTCTTTAAAATTTTGAATGAATGGTTAACAACTAGATAGTTTCCTATGATGATATGAATGGGATGACAATCTTAGATAGTCTAGTGGATTGAGTGTGATAAGTTATTGTTGCATCTTCTTTACACTCCCTTGATACCCCTCCAAGCTCCATCTAACTTCGATTGTGACACGCCTCGGGTGAGACTCCTTTCCCTTTGGGTAAGGTGAAAATGTTGGCATTGTCCTAGACTATAGCGAAGCCTTGTTGGCGCTCTAATCCTAAACCTAGGGTCTCTTCCCTATTGTCATTTTCATGCCAACAAATGGTTCCATTGCCGAGACCTGAAATAAAAAGACTGTTCAAAATATGGTATTGAGGATTTTTAAAAAAGAAATAAGAAAATGGTGGGATGACCAAGTGGATTGATTTGTATCCCAACAAGTTGTCCTTCGAATATGGATTGTTGCTAAAGTGAACAACAAGATCTTTTATTCAGAAGCTGCAAGTGATCAGTACGAGATCTTCTGGTGTAAGTTCTCGGATGAACTGTACAATTGGTTTCAGAGACTGCAAGTGAAAGATCGACCGAAGGGACAACCACTATCTCGTCGCAAGAGGAGCTCTATTGATATTTCGACACTCCAAAACCTGGACACTGATCTGACCAGAGTAGTAGAATTTTGGGTACAAACTACTCTGGAGGGATATGTGGTTGAGTTCGTGGTAGAAAGTTATCACTCCTTCTCGAAGGCTGATTCAGTGTTCAGATTGGGGCTTAGGGGAAAATTACTGAAGGAAATACCCCTTTGGAGTAAATTTCTGATGGTGGAGGAGAGTTTCATTTCTTTCCAAGAAGCGAGTATGGCAGGGTAAAACCCCAGTACCAGGGGAAGAATAAAAGGGGGGAAATGCTACTGAACGTGGGACTGTGATGCCACTGAAGGATGGATGTAGAAGACTCATGAAGATCTAGGGAAGTAAGAGCACAAAGGAGAGTGTTAATAGCATAAAAGTGGCAAGAAAGGGCCATGCAAGCTATGAAGGTGAATGCGGAAGGACCACACCAAGAAGGAGTGGTGTCGAAGGGTATACAAGAACGAGATGAGATGATGAAGAACTCACATAAAGGAATAGGGGTAGATGAGCTAGGTAGAAGCACAGAAGACAGTAAGAGCCCTCCCTCCCTAGTTGCGGTGGAGGTGTCTAATGGAAATGGCCGCAGTAATCCCGAAGAAGAGATGGATGATGAGATGTGTGATGTTATGAGATGATTGTTTGCAGAGGAAAACATGCCAAATGAGATCAAGCATCTGACCCCCTGAAGCTCAGGTAGCGTTCACCCTGACCTTCCCTGGTACTTTACAACAATCTTGGTAAATTTGTTGCTAATTTGGTTAAGGTAATACAGATACATAGTGTGCATGTTAGATATAAAACAAATTCTAGTACCTATAGTAGTAGTGTACATAGTAGTATTAGTAATCTAGGATTGCAAGGATATCAACAACCAGGGACCCAAGGCTTTGTGCTTTTAGCACGCACTCAGGCCAGAATGGCAGGATCCTTTACCAGATACCTAGAGTTCTCGGGACAAGGGAATGAGGATGTGGAGCAATATTGGTACCCTTGAAAAGTGATATGGAGAGCTTGCCAAACGCCAAACAATGTAAAGGTGATCAAATTCCTAATGATACTTTTTGCAAAAACAATTAGTGTCGTATAATCTCTCAATTTTTCATTAAATGCAATATATGTCCTTGCAAATTTTTGCAAAACGTAAGAGTTATGCGTGTATTCACATAACATAACTTAGTCTATATAGTTTAATTTTTAATATCTCTCTCTCTCTCTCTCTCTCTCTCTCTCTATATATATATATATATATAGAGAGAGAGAGAGAGAGAGAGAGAGATCTGAGCATGATATACACAAAGAGAACTAAGTTTTTCATATTAAAATTTTATTTCTTGATGCATTTTTTTTCGAAGTTGGCAAAGTAATTTTCAATTGTATTTTGGAGACACACGTGTTCACGTAATATTTTTTTTAACTCTTTAAATAAATTGAAAAACCAAGAGTACCCTTTTGAAGAGGACTTGTAAACTAAGATAGTGGTATTTTTTGAAATTTTTTCATTTTGCATGTTATTGATTTTTTATTGAGCCCCTTTGAAACTATCCAAAAAAAATTCAAGTGCTATGTTTAAAAGAAATTAGATGAAAAATATCATATGAATTCGAAAGTGTCAAATTTGTATGCCATTGGATAGAGGATTCTTTCACGAATCTAATGTCATCAACTCCGCCACTTAAGGATAAATTCTGCCCTAAATCTAATAGGGTGCAAAATGGTGTTGTAGAGAAATCTTCTAAATAGGTGTTGAAACTATAATTTTTATGACTTCAAGAGCTCGATTAAGTGCTTTAAACACTCGATTAAGTGCTTAAATTCAAAATTCAAATTTCTCGTTCGAGCGTTAATGAAACCCTCGATTAAGTGCTTAAATTCAAAATTCAAATTTCTCGTTCGAGCATTAATGAAACCCTCGATTTGTAGGAATTTACAGGGTAAGTTCCTCAGACAGAACACCAAAGGACACCGCTCACAACCAGATCGCAGATCAATACACCAGTATTTTTGACGTGGTTAAAACCCTCAAAGAGGGAAACAGTCCACGACCTGAGCCAACGCGGCCACTTCAGGCAATTTATTAATAAAAGAATGAAAATTTACATAAGCTTCTCTCATAGACGGATTACCATACAAATGACCCTCCATGCGCTTTAAATAGAAATCATGGACCAATCGGGTGTTAAGCCACGGATCAAGTGTCGGTAATACCGAGGAGAGAATGAATCATCGGATCACTACATATCGTGACCGTCAGATTGTAAGTTACAAAATGTACATAGTAAAGAAACACACTTTACCTAACTCTATACTAGACCAAGTTATACTTAACTATTTCCTATGTGTCGGAATATCCTAACATCCCCCCTTAAGAACAACTTGGGATAGGATTGAAGGATTTACAAATATGACACAATAGGAGAAGGAAGTAGGCACTAGAGCCTATCCCCCCTTAGTGACAACTTCCTGAACTCCAACCATAAATTGAAGTTTAGTGAACTTCGCCTCTGTGAGAGCCTTGGTGAAGATGTCTGCAACTTGATCATCTGTTGAACAATATTGCACTTCAAGAACATGGTCATGAATGAGCTTTCTGATGAAGTGCATGTGCAGTTCAATGTGTTTGTTGCGCTAATGTTGGACTGGATCTTTGCATAGTTGAATGGCACTTTGATTATCACACCAAAGTGTAGTAGGATGCTGCTGCTGAAAGCCAAACTCAGACAGGATCTGACGAAGCCACAAGGCTTCCTTACTAGCCTCTACGGCACCACGATATTCTGCTTCTGCTGAAGAAAAATAAATGGCACCCTGTTTCTTGCAAGCCCGTGTAATAGGTCCTAAACCAAGAGTGAACACATAACCGGCAGTAGACTTCTGATCATCAGGGTCACCAGCCCAATCAGAATCAGTGAAACCAACCAATAGAGGAGCTTCTTTGGCACTGTAATGAATCCCAAACTGAACTGTACCTCGAACATAACGAAGTATTATTTTAGTTGCTTTCCAATGACTTTCATGTGGTTTTTGCATAAACCGAGCAACAAGGCTAATAGCAAAGGAAAGGTCAGGACGAGTATGGGTTAGATACAAAAGTTTTCCTACAAGTTGACGGTATAAGGTAGCATCAACTTCAGGAGAAGTACAAGTGACTGAAAGTGTGACTCCAGACTGAAAGGGAGAAGGGGATGGCTTACAGTCTTCCATGTGAAAATGACGTAGAATATCACAGGCATACTTGGACTGGGAAAGGGAAATACCCTCCTTGGATTGCAAGACTTGAAGACCGAGAAAATAATGTAAGTGTCCTAAGTCTGTCATTTCAAATTTCTTTTTAAGGCTGGACTTCACATGGTTGATAAGGTTGGGATCACTACCAGTAAGGATAAGATCATCAACATAAAGAACAAGAATGATAAGAGACTTGCCCACTTTCTTGGTGTAGACAGTATTGTCAAAATGACACCTAGAAAAGCCAGATTCTAAAAGAAAGCTATCCATTTTGTCATACAAAGCTCGAGGAGCTTGCTTGAGACCATAAAGGGATTTCTTAAGTCGACATACAAGGCTGGAGTCTGTTTGTATAAAGCCAATAGGTTGTTCCATATAGATTTCTTCATGCAAGTCCCCATGCAGGAAGGCAGATTTAACATCCATCTGATGGACTTCCCATTTGAAAGAGGCAGCGAGGGAAAGAATAAGGCGGATAGAGTTCATTTTGGAAACAGGGGAGAAGGTTTCAGTGTAGTCAATGCCTTCAACCTGTGAAAAACCCTTAGCAACAAGACAAGCTTTATGTTTATCAACTTTCCCATCTGGTCCATACTTGGTTCTGTAAACCCATTTGCATCTAACAAGTTTTCGTCCCTTTGATAGAGGAACAAGATCCCATGTATCATTTGCCAATAATGAATGATATTCTTCATTCATAGCTGCTTCCCAATTTGGATGGCCTGAAGCTTCTGCAAAGGTGTCAGGATCATAATTCACTGGAGCTTGAGCCAGTAAAGAAGAGGCTCTGTCAAACTGAGAACGTGTGCGTCACTGATCTGTAGGATCGCCGGCAAGATCAACTGCTGCATCCCGAGTAGCATGGAGCCATTTTGGAAGCTGAGGAGCTGAAGGAGGATCCTGAGATGGTGGGGGAGGATTGTCATCCTCACTTTCATCATCTGAAGAAGAAATGTTTTCAAAAGTAGAAGAGATAGGGAGAGGTGGCACATCCGCCGGACTAGGCTCGCAGGCCGATATATTTTCAGCAAATTTTACATCTCTTCTAATGATAACATTTTTGGACTTAAGTGGAATAAGTCTATAGCCTTTGACATCTTCAGAATATCCAAAAAAAGTACATTTTTCACTCTTAGGTTCTAAAGCTTTATGCTTTTCATCTGGAATATGGGCCCATGCTTCACTTCCAAAAACAAGAAAGTGACTTACATCTGGTTTAATTGAGCTCCATGCTTCTTCTGGAGTGATATTCTTTAAAACCTTAGTAGGAGTGCGATTTATTATGTAATTTGCATAGTTAATTGCTTCTGCCCAAAAACTAAGACCAAGTCCTTTAGATTGTAGCATACAATTAGCCATTTCCTTTAAGGTGCGATTCTTCCTTTCAGCTACACCATTTTGTTGTGGAGTATATGGAACAGTATGTTGCATTTGAATTCCATTCTCAGTGCAAAAGTTGATGAATGTGTTTTTAACATATTCTCCGCCATTATCAGATCTTAGCTTAAGAATTTGATGTCCAGATTGTTTTTCAACAAAGGCCTTGAAGGCCAAAAATGTGTTAAATACTTCACTCTTGAGTTTTAAGAAGTATACCCAAATGCATCTGGAGAAATCATCAATGAAAGTTAAGAAATACTTGCAGCCAGAGAATGAAACAACTGGAAGTGGACCACATAAATCACTATGCACAAGCTGTAAAGGGGTTGAGGCGTGCCAAGAGGCACGTTTTTCAAAACTGTCCCGATGATGTTTTCCAAGTACACATCCGGAACAAACACCATCTCTGCAAGATACCATTGGAAGACCTGTCACCATATTTTCCTTACATAGATGCTGAAGGGAGCGATAGTTTAAGTGACCAAATCGCTCATGCCAAAGTTTGCTCACTTCATCGTTATGAGCAACAAATACGGAGGGAAGATTTGATGACCCAAAGTTGTGAAACTTATACAACCTTGTAGAATCATCAACAATGCCAGTAGCTAAAATCTGTCTAGGATCTCTTAGATCCTTAATTACAACATCGTGAGGTGAAAATTCAACGATTTTACCTTCACCTGAATGAGCTATCTGATATACAGATAGAAGGTTGCAGGATAAGGTTGGAACACATAATACATCATTAAATTGACCATTGTCTAGATGAACAGTTCCAGTCCCTAAAACATTAAGAGATCTATCATCACCAACATATATATTTTTGGTGTTACAATCATTTAAAGAAGAAAACATGGCTTTGTTTTTGGCCATGTGATAAGAAGCTCCAGAATCAATGAGCCACTCATGAGAATGATAAGATGAAGATACATTTAGTGCATAACCAGATCGAGATGATTGACAACCACATGCAGAAAGTGCCATTCCTGAAGATGAAGTTGAAGTTGAAGAGTGCTCCAAATGGATGTTATGCTTCTTCATTGCTGCTTCCAAGGCTTCCATCTTCTTAAAGCATTTGGATTCTAAGTGGCCATCTCGATTACAAAAGTTGCAATGTCTATCGGACTTCTTCCCTTTGTTTTTATTTGTCTTATCATTTTGCTGAAAAGATTTTTCATTTTGAGGCTGAGATTGCTTAGGACCCTTGTTTAGTTTAGGACCATTCTTTTTAGGATATGACTTCTTAGGATTCTTTGAATTTGGTTGCTGCTGGGCAGCTAACGCTTTCTTGGAAGAGTTTCCAAGATTAAGAAGACCAAGGTGTAAGAGTTTTTCTTGTTCTCTTATTAAAGAATCACAAAAAGAATCAAAGGAAGGGGACTTGTAGTCTTGTCCTTCAGAAATGAAGGCTTCTCTTGTAGAATGGAAGGTGGAAACAAACACAGAGTAGGCTGGTCCCAACTTCGTAAGGATGGAATAGATAAGGTTATTATCTTGTTTCTTAACCTTAACACCTTCCAAGAGATATCTAGGGGTCTTGAACTTGGACAAGAAATCTTCAATGCAAGAAAAGTTATTGGGGTCCAATGTAAGCAACTCATTTTCAAGTTGATGGGCTCTAAGTTCATTTTTAATTCCAAAAACTTTATTGATCTGTTTCATTGCTTCATCAGGAGTATCAAGTTCTGCAATATGGAATCTAAGATCTGGAGAAATAGACATCCCTATCAATCCACGTGCTTGATCTTGCCTATTTTCCCATTTAGCAGCCTTCTCTTCATCATTCGGTTTGGTTTCTTGGCCTGAGGCTATTCTATAGAGACCTTTACTTCTAAGTAAATCCTCAATGTAGGACAACCATTGGAAGTAGTTGGTGCTGTCAAGAGTAACTTGGTATTGAATTTCCATTTCAACGGAAACTGAAGCTAAAGATGCTGAAACTAAGTGTTCCAACGGAAAGATCTCGAAAAATTAGGCTGGTTTAAAAAAAACGGCTTCCAGATGAAGAAGTTATGGCTTTTTGAAAAAAAGTTGTTGAAGATGCCGACGAAGTGCGGGAATGTGCAGAAATGAAAAATCTGCCCCCACAAAAAGGAGATTTGAACCCAAGACCTCTACTCTCTTAAAATAGCTTTGAACCAATTGAGCTATACAAAAAATTTGAGAGAGAGAGAGAGAGGGGGGTTGATGCTTTGGGTTGCGTGCTTGCTTTGAGAAAGCTCTTTTTCCCTACAAAAAAAAAACACAAAACCCAACACGGACATACAAAAAAAAAGAACCTTACGGCTCGAAGTTAGCTTTAGCCGGAAACTAAATATTTTCCTCAATGTTTCTGATTTTCCGAGATCACACTAAGGCGTAGGGAAAAGAGCATATGCATGAGAAAAATCCTTCCTTTCTGTTTCTGATTTGCCCAGATCGCACAGAGTCGCAGGGCAAAGTAGGCCAACTCCTTCACCAGGGCAAGTGGCTCACCAGGGACCAAGTTCAGCAAAAGTTTCCTCATCTCATGGAGGAACTTAACGCAATGGGGACCATTACTTCCTAAGGGGGGAGGAATGATCCAGGTGGATATTGGTGGCCACCCACCTATTCCACTTGGACCCCCACCATTGTTTCTTTCAATTTTTTAGTTTCCTTATTTGTAGCACAATTTACTATTTTTGGCAGTTTTTCGGGTTGTGAACTTCCGGAGCTGTTTTTAGGCCCCAAATGACGGGGAAAACCAAGAGAAACATGGGTCATTGACAAATGTTTCTCACTCAAAAGTTGTAGTCCTTGGATAGAGCTTTCTAACGAGGTATTGTGTGCATCAAACGTAGATCGTATACCAAAGTTACGACCTTGGGAAGTTGATGTACCAATTTACCCAAACAAGGTCCATAGTTTGGCGCTTCATCTCCTAGGGTTAGATTTTTGGATGTTTAGGGTTTTTCATTGTTTATCAACAATAAATAGGCCTTCAAACCTCATTGTAACACAGTTTAGAGGCATGTAGCTGCCACATCTCTTCTCAAAGATAAGCTACCATCGCCCGAGCTAGTCTTATTTCCATTATGTTTGTAAGCATACTTCAGTATTTGATATTAGTGAAATGAAGTTTTATTTCTACTGCATCTTTGTATTTATGGTTATATCTGTAATCTGTTGCGCTCCTATTTAAATCCGGATCGGGTACAAGTACTAAAATTTGGCTTGGAAGTTCAAAGTCTGGAATACATGGTTTATGCCAAAGTATTACGTATTAAGCCACTTAGATAAATATTCATTTCCTAAAGCATGTATAATGGTACAAGTACTAAAATCTGGCTTGGAAGTTCAAAGTCCGGAATACATGGTTTGTGCCAAAGTATTATGTATTAAGCCACTTAGATAAATATTCCTTTCATAAAGCATGTATAATGGTACAAGTAATAAAATTTGGCTTGGAAGTTCAAAGTCCCGAATACATGGTTTGTGCCAAAGTATTACATATTAAGCCACTCAGATAAACATTCCTTTCCTAAAACATGTATAATGGTACAAGTACTAACATTTGGCTTGGAAGTTCAAAGTTCGGAATACATGGTTTGTGCCAAAGTATTATGTATTAAGCCACTCAGATAAATACTCCTTTCCTAAAGCATGTATAATGGTACAAGTACTAAAATTTGGCTTGGAAGTTTGAAGTCTGGAATACATGGTTTGTGCCAAAGTATTATGTATTAAGCCACTCAGATAAATATTCCTTTCCTAAAGCATGTATAATGGTACAAGTAATAAAATCTGTCTTGGAAGTTTAAAGTCTGGAATACATGGTTTGTGCCAAAGTATTACGTATTAAGCCTCTCAGATAAATATTCCTTTCCTAAAGCATGTATAATGGTACAACTACTAAAATTTGGCTTGGAAGTTCAAATAACATTGACTTTATAATTATTTTTCCCCCAAATACATGGTTTGTTCCAAAGTATTATGTATTAAGCCATGAGATTATTCTCAATTCAGGTAACCAATGGAATATGAAAAAAATCTTATGTTAAACTTAACCAATGGAATAAAGCCAATTTCTTCTATAATTAAACTTGTGGATTAGAACCTCATGCAGTTATATGATCTCTAAGAGCATTACTTTAGTCTTAAATATATAAATATTGATCTGAAAATATTTCTTTAAATATTGACATTAATTTAAATTATAATAATAATGGTTACAATAATAAATTGATTTTTTGATCTACTTCTTCAAAGAAATGAAAAAGGCAGGGTTAAAAACCTCTGGTCATTGAAGCAAGAGTACCCAGTGTTATTTTGAGCAACTAATTCCTCGACTACAATAAACCAATACCAATCTCTCACATAGTTTTGGTATTCCAATAAACCGTGCCATGAAGTAATCCCAACCGTTTCAATTTCCTCAATTGCAACGTTAACAACAGCAAATCGAGCCACACTCAAATCGTTTTGATTGAATCACTCAATCACCACATTACTGGTGGCAAGAGGAATCCAAAATATCTATATCTATATCTATATCTATATATATATCTATATATATATATATATATATATATATATATATATATATATATATATGTATGTATATATATATATATATATATATATATATATATATATATATATATATATATATATATATATATATATATATATATATATATATATATATATATGTGTGTGTGTGTGTGTGTGTGTGTGTGTGTGTGTGTGTGTGTGTTTTAATATATATTTAAGTTTGTTGTAACAATGTGCCATGAGTTTTTCATATATTTATGTAACCCTTGCAATGGTAATGTAAGGTGATTTTTAATTATGGATAGTACCACGACGACTTGGCCTTATTGACTATAGTTTAATGGATGAACTCCACCATCTCGGATGCCTTAACCAAGGTGACACCTAGAGGTAGATCACACGTTCTCTCCTTCGGATATCATCTAACGGCTTGAGTCACAGCGTTTTGATTAGAGTAACCAATTCTGCCTGGGGTTCGAGTTTGTTTTACCATTTGGGTTTTCGGTGGCTAGGGTTTTCTGACTCTGCAACCGAACCCTACCCAAAGTTGTGTGAACCAGTTAATTTCTCTCTGTTGGAATTTATGTTTTCGTTTTCCTGGTTATGGTTATCCACAATTGAATTCTGTCGTTGTGAATCTCCCTCTAGTTCGTTGTTCTTATGCAACCCGCTAACAAAATAGAAGAAAGGATAGATCAACGACTTCAGAATCAGCCTCTCCGAGGGGGAAACCTCTTTTGCATTACATAAATGAAAAATTCTTGGATGATTTAAATGAAAAAACCTCCTTTCTATATACAAGATTCTAAGTGGTAACAATATAATCAGAGTCGACATAACAATAATAATGTAAGGCCACAACAATAACAATAGTGGACTTATATGGGGCACAACAATTACAATATGGGGACTACATGGGCACAACAATAATATTAATTTGGATACAATAATAAGAATGAGGGAATACACTAGTATTATATGGACCTAACATGCCCCTCTCAGTCAAAAAAGTGTTTTCCTCAATGTTTGAGTAGTTATGGATGCTTCTGTATAAAATTCTCATCCTCCCATCTGGAATCGTCTACGGGAAGGTTCGTCCACTTGATGAGATACTCTGAAATTGATTGATTTTGTAGTTTTCGAGTTCTTGTTTCCATGATTGCTTCAAGTTCCAATATGATTTTTCCTTCCTTGTCAAGTTCTAGCAATATTGTTTGAACTTGGAGCTTGTCACCAATAACCTTCTTTAAGCATGAAACATGGAAAACATGGTGCACTAGGGAAGATGTAGGAAGATCCAATTTGTATGCCATAGTATCAATATTTTGCAACACCTTGTAAGGACCATAATACTTTGGCGATAATTGATTATACTTCTTAGATTTCTTGAGGGACATTTGTTTGTATGGTTGTAGCCATAAAAATACCTAGTCGCCTACATCAAAACTTCTGTCGTTGCGATGTTGATATGCCTGTTGTTTCATTCTATTCTGCGCCAAAGTGAGGTTATCCTTTAAGAGTTGGAGAACTTGTTGTTGATTCTCAATGTGATCTTCCACTGCTTGAACGTTAGAATTTTCTCTTAAAGATGATGTGATGGATGGTGGATGTATCCATAAAGTGCCATAAATGGGGCCATTTTTGCTGCAATATGGAAGGAAGTGTTATACCACCATTCAAGCAAAGGTGACCACTTAATCCATTGTGTCTGTTTATCAGATACAAAGCAACGAAGATATCCTTCCAAAAATTTGTTCACTATCTCAGTTTGCCCATCCGATTGAGGATGATAATATGATTTATGAGCTAATTGGGTACCTAGACAAGAAAATAATTCCGTCCAAAAAGTTCTAGTGAAAATAGGATCTCTGTCGCTTACAATAATATTTGGGTTTCCATGTAGCTTTTGAATTGTTTCCATAAATGCAGTAGCAACTGTACTGGCTTTAAATGGATGAGATAATACACAAAAGTGTGCATACTTGGTAAGTCTATCAACTACCACCATGATGACACTCTTTCCTTCGGACTTGGGTAAACTTGTGATGAAATCCATTGAAACCTCCTCCCAATGTTGCATTGTAATGGATAAAGGTTGTAACAAACCCTGGGTCTTAATTGTCTCAACTTTATTTTGTTGGAAAACCAAACATTCTGCCACAAACTTCTGAATAACAGATTGAAGGCCATACCAAAAAAAATCCTTCCTAACCCTATGGTAAGTTTTTTAAAATCTTGAGTGCCCTCCTAAGGAGGAGGTGTGTAATTCGAAAAGAATCTTTCATTTGATTTAGGAATTCTTAAAAAGGTATAATGGATCATTGTACCACAATGAATCATTATTCCAGCTAAATGTATCATATGTACTAGGATCTTGTTGCAACTTTTGAATGAGTGCCCACACTTCTTTGTCATTCTTCCATTCATCCCTTCCTTCGGTTATCCAATCTGGTTGGATAATGGAAATGACAAAAAGCAATGCTTCCACATCCTCATCCTTTCTTAAGAGTGCATATGCAACAACATTTTGCTTCCCTTTTTTGTAGATGATTTCAAAGTCATAACCCAACATCTTTGTGACCCATTTTTGCTTCTCTTCTGAAGATAATCTTTGTTCTAAAAAGTATTTAAGCCTATCATGATCTGTTTTTACCTTGAAGTGCCTTCCCATTAGGTAAGGTCTCCATTTCTTAAGTGCATGTAGTATTGCCAACATTTCCTTCTCATAAACAACTTTGTGTAAATACTTTCCTTTGATTGGACGACTTTAAAAAGAAATGGGTCTTCCTTCTTGCATTAAAACAACACCAATTCCATTTCCTGAGGCATCACATTCCACAATAAAGGTTTTTGTGAAGTCTGGCATAGCTAAGATCGGTGCTTGGCACATTGCCTCTTTAAGATGCTCAAAGGCCTTAATTGCTTTTGGAGTCCAAGAAAATGCATCTTTCTTCAGTAATGTTGTTAAAGGTGCTCTTATTCTCCCATAATTCTTAACAAACTTGCGATAATACCTTGTCAATCTGATAAATCCTCGCAGATGCTTTATGGATGTGGGGATTTTCCACTCCTTAATGGATTTAATTTTGTTAGGGTCTACCTTAACACCCTCATGAGATACAATATGACCCAGATATTCCACCTCCTATACTCGAAAGAAACATTTGGAGGTTTTTGTATATACTTGTTTCTCCTCTATTAGGTTGAGCGCCCTATCAACGTGTTGAACATGATCCTTCGAAGACTTGTTGTAGATTAGTATATCATCAAAACATACTAACAAATTGTTTCTGAGGGTTTGAAAATGGAATTCATCAATCCTTGAAATGTAGAAGGTGCATTGGTAAGGACGAAAGGCATGACCAAAATTTCATAATGACCCTCATGAGTTCTAAATGCTATTTTTGGAACGTCTTTAGTCTTCATTCTTATTTGATGATATCCTTAATGAAGATCCAACTTGGTGAAGTAATTTTCTCCTTGTAATTCATCCAATAATTCATCAATGTCATGAATAGGAAATTTATCTTTAATAGTGAGCTTGTTGAGCTCCCTATAATCTGGACACATGTGCCATAATCCATCCTTCTTGTGCACCAATACTACTAGAGTAGAGAAACAACTTTGACTAGGTTGAATTATACCAACCTCTAACATTTCTGCGACCATACGTTCAATTTCACTCTTTTGGGCATAGGGATATCTGTAAGGCCTGATGTTAGCAGGAATACTTCTTGGAATCAAATGAATAGCATGATCATGATCACGAATAGGTGGGAGGCCTTTGGGAGTCTCAAATACCTAGGAATGATTGTCCAAGACATTTTGGAGGTATGGAGAAATAGAAGATTTCGATGTTCGAACCTCTAATGAACATAATTATGTAATTACGCCCTGTTGTTCTCTATTTAGAATCTTTGTCATGTTATTAGAGTTGATTATCTTTTCTAGTTTCCCTGCGATACCCCTTAATTAAACTTCCTTTCCTTCCCAAAAAAATTTCAAGAAAAGTTCTTGAAAATTAAAAGCTATCGTACCCAAAGATTGTAACCATTGGACTCCTATTACAACATCAGCACCACCCATTGGCATGGAAAGCATTGGACTATTCAATACATATTTTCCCATGGATAACTTGATATTATGGCACTTTCCAAAGAAATTTATGGTTCCTCCATTTGCAACCATCACTTGACCCTCTGGTGCTGGATATAGGAAAAAATTTAATTCCTTGGCTATCTTACAATGAATAAAATTATGGGTACTACCCAAATCAATCAACCTTTTTCTTTGTTGATATGTCCTTCTACTTTGAGAGTTTGAGGAGTGGTAATTCCTGTCAATGCATTACAAGATATGTTCAGATTCATTTCTTCTTCCTCCGAGGTTGGTTCATGATGTATATCTTCTTCTTTTGACGTTTCTTGTTCCTTTTCTTCCTCCTCTTCATAATCGATCTAAAATAATGTATTATTGGTGAACTTATGACCATTAGTGTATTTTCTATCACAACTATAACAAAGCCCTTTTTCCCTATTTATTCCAATTGTTGTGGTGTCAACCTTGTAGGTCGTGGAAGGCTAGGAGAAACCACACTTCCATCTTTATAGTTGTGAGTGGTAGGCTTCCTTGTTGCCATAATTTTTCTTTCAATTTTTCTTGCCAACCTAAATTCCTTCTCCAATGAATCAGGTTCCTAAAGGCGAACCTCATGTTGTATGCTATCCTTTAGAGTCCCTATGAAGACATCAATCCTATGCTCCTCCTGAATATCATTTACCCTTATATTCAATTTTTGGAAGTTCTCAATGTGCTCCACTATTGAATCCTATTGTTTGAGGTTTATCAATCGTCTAAAGAAGGTGTTTCTCTTTGTATCCTCATAATGTGATGTCATTTCTTCCGTAAAAATTGACCAAGTGAAAATTTGTTTACGAGAGCAAAGCCATTGATACCATACAAACTGATTGGGTTGTAAATATAAAGTTGCAATGTGTACCTTTTGTGTGTTTTGCACATTATGGAGATCAAAACATTTCTCCATCTGTAGTATCCATGTTATGTGATCCTTGCCATAAAACTTCCTCATATCAATCTTTGGAATATGTTGGATCTTCAATACAACGTTAGATTCTATGAAATCATTATTAACATTTCTTTTGTTCTCATCATGAGTTTCCTCTACTACCCTTTTGCCATTAGGAAGAATTTCTCGTAGCAACTTTGCAAAACCTTGCTTCAAACCTTGCATGTCTTTCTTCGAATATTCAATTTCACCTTTCATTTTTTCTTCTATCCCATTGATGTCATTTTTCAAACCATCCATCTTAGCTTCTGTTACTTTTTGTGAGAGTGAAATTTGTTGCACCTCGTCTCATAATTTTGATTTATCATGTTGCATTTCTTCCTCTTCTCCATGAATCATGGTAGATATTTTAGGTTGCTTACTATGAGTTTTTATTTTATTTCTTCGGTGCATCAATTAATGATAATTATGCTTTACTAGAGTTCCATGATCATAAGAAAAGTAGATTGTAAAACAAGGTCTGCAACTTGAACGAGGATCGAAGTTGATGCTAGGGTTTTACATTAGGGTTCCATGGTGGGACGTGCAGGGGGGAGCGCTGCTCCCTCCTACAGTCAGGTAGTCACAGAAGGAGGCAAGGAAGTAGGAGGGAAGCATTTCAAAAAACTGTCAAAAAAGATTTCAAAAGCAAGAGGCAAGGAGATAGTTGGAAGAAATGAATCCTAGGATCAGGAAGGGAATCAACAGGAAACAAGAAAAGAAAAGGAGAAGGGAGGCGGTAGTGGAAAAAATACTTCCACAAAAACCACGGGAGTCTGCAAACCCAAATCAAGCATCATTCCCCAGGTCATATTGAGTGATCTAGTGATTCAAGCGCACAGGAACCATATGAAAGAACATGCGATCATCTATAAGTTCATGGAGTTATGGCTAATGGAGAGGGAATTACACATCTGGATTAGGAGCCATTGGAAGCCAAAGGGAGAAATACATTTACATCTAGGTTCTAAGGGCTACTTCACAGTGGTGTTTGTGAACCTAGAGGACAAAGACAGAGTGTTTGAAGGGGGGCCTTATTTCTATGTTGCGGCAGGACTCTAAATGCGGCCATGGATGATGAACTTTGTCCCAGAACGTGAAACATTTACATCTGTATTGGTTTGGATCAAACTATACTCACTACCTCTGGATTACTGGCTACCAGAATCTTTGAAAACTATAGGCAACAAGCTGGGGCATTTTCTGAAGATATCAGAGGCAACTCTCAAAGGTAAATATACCTCCTTTGCCCAAATATGTGTGGAAATGGATCTGTCTGGAGCCCTTCCGAAAGCAATAATTTTAGAAGTATATGATGAAGATTGGGTACAAAAGGTCGACTATGAGCACATACCTTTCAGGTGCCACAAATGTCATGAACATGGCCATCTATTTAGAGACTTCCTAACAAACAATATGGAAGGCAATGGGAAAACCTCTTTGGATAGAGATCATGAGGGTTTTACCAAACTTGGGGCCAAAGGGAAAGGGAGTAAATGGCCACACAAGAAAAGCAGTGAAGACAGAAATACAAGACACAATAGTTTCAAAATCCTAGAGGAGGTAGAGGAGAACGTGGAGACAATCCAGGACACGGAGAACGCATCTAAGGAGCAGGAAATGGAAGCTGAAATGGAGGATATCATAGTTAACAACCAGCAGAAGGAGGATCTACCTAGCTGCATTGAGATCAGTAAAGACTATGAGATGACTCCAAGTGAGGCAAGAACAGAGGACCATGAACTACAGGAGATTCTAGACAGGGAAAATATGAATCTATAACTATTTCTGGAACAAGGCAGGAACAAAGGCATGGACTCCTTTCCAAAAGAAGACTATGATCGAGTTCAACAACTCTTTCTATGGAGGGCACAATCAAGCCGAACTGGTGTCAAGAGAAACCACGAAAGCCAGGAGCAAAGTGGGGTCAAAACTAATGGAGAACTCATAGGCACAATCTCCAAAGAACTCAAGAAGAAAAAGAGGAAGGAAAAAACAGAATGAACTGCTAAATGAATGTGGAAAACTACTGATTAACTCAGGTAAGATGAAATATCTTACCAACTATTCCTTTACTAACCTTTCTTAATGAATCTTACAACATGGAACATTAGAGGTTTAGGTAGTAGAAGGAAACAAAGGAATCTAAGTAATAGAAGAAAAGAAGAAAAACCAGATATGGCCTTTATTCAGGATACTAAATGTTCAATGGATAAAATAAGAGAAATTCATAATAAATGGTTAATCAAGTATGAGTACTTAGAGGTTAAGGAAAATAACTCGGCAGGGGGGATTCTAACGATGTGGGATCCACAGAAATTTGGAATCTTGGAGGCTGAAGCATCAAGAAACTTTCTTTCTTTGGTGTGTAATCCTGTAGGTGATAAGGAGACCTTGTTTCTCCTCTATTAGGTTGAGTGCTCTGTCAACGTGTTGAACATGATCCTTCGAAGACTTGTTGTAGATTAGTATATCATCAAAACATACTAACAAATTGTTTCTGAGGGTTTGAAAATGGAATTCATCAATCCTTGAAATGTAGAAGGTGCATTGGTAAGGACGAAAGGCATGACCAAAATTTCATAATGACCCTCATGAGTTCTAAATGCTATTTTTGGAACGTCTTTAGTCTTCATTCTTATTTGATGATATCCTTAATGAAGATCCAACTTGGTGAAGTAATTTTCTCCCTGTAATTCATCCAATAATTCATCAATGTCATGAATAGGAAATTTATCTTTAATAGTGAGCTTGTTGAGCTCCCTATAATCTGGACACATGTGCCATAATCCATCCTTCTTGTGCACCAATACTACTAGAGTAGAGAAACAACTTTGACTAGGTTGAATTATACCAACCTCTAACATTTTTGCGACCATACGTTCAATTTCACTCTTTTGGGCATAGGGATATCTGTAAGGCCTGATGTTAGCAGGAATACTTCTTGGAATCAAATGAATAGCATGATCATGATCACGAATAGGTGGGAGGCCTTTGGGAGTCTCAAATACCTAGGAATGATTGTCCAAGACATTTTGGAGGTATGGAGAAATAGAAGATTTCGATGTTCGAACCTCTAATGAACATAATTGTGTAATTACGCCCTGTTGTTCTCTATTTAGAATCTTTGTCATGTTATTAGAGTTGATTATCTTTTCTGGTTTCCCTGCGATACCCCTTAATTAAACTTCCTTTCCTTCCCAAAAAAATTTCAAGAAAAGTTCTTGAAAATTAAAAGCTATCGTACCCAAAGATTGTAACCATTGGACTCCTATTACAACATCAGCACCACCCATTGGAATGGAAAGCATTGGACTATTCAATACATATTTTCCCATGGATAACTTGATATTATGGCACTTTCCAAAGAAATTTATGGTTCCTCCATTTGCAACCATCACTTGACACTCTGGTGCTGGATATAGGAAAAAATTTAATTCCTTGGCTATCTTACAATGAATAAAATTATGGGTACTACCCAAATCAATCAACCTTTTTCTTTGTTGATATGTCCTTCTACTTTGAGAGTTTGAGGAGTGGTAATTCCTGCCAATGCATTACAAGATATGTTCAGATTCATTTCTTCTTCCTCCGAGGTTGGTTCATGATGTATATCTTCTTCTTTTGACGTTTCTTGTTCCTTTTCTTCCTCCTCTTCATAATCGATCTAAAATAATGTATTATTGGTGAACTTATGACCATTAGTGTATTTTCTATCACAACTATAACAAAGCCCTTTTTCCCTATTTATTCCAATTGTTGTGGTGTCAACCTTGTAGGTCGTGGAAGGCTAGGAGAAACCACACTTCCATCTTTATAGTTGTGAGTGGTAGGCTTCCTTGTTGCCATAATTTTTCTTTCAATTTTTCTTGCCAACCTAAATTCCTTCTCCAATGAATCAGGTTCCTAAAGGTGAACCTCATGTTGTATGCTATCCTTTAGAGTCCCTATGAAGACATCAATCCTATGCTCCTCCTGAATATCATTTACCCTTATATTCAATTTTTGGAAGTTCTCAATGTGCTCCACTATTGAATCCTATTGTTTGAGGTTTATCAATCGTCTAAAGAAGGTGTTTCTCTTTGTATCCTCATAATGTGATGTCATTTCCTCCGTAAAAATTGACCAAGTGAAAATTTGTTTACGAGAGCAAAGCCATTGATACCATACAAACTGATTGGGTTGTAAATATAAAGTTGCAATGTGTACCTTTTGTGTGTTTTGCACATTATGGAGATCAAAACATTTCTCCATCTGTAGTATCCATGTTATGTGATCCTTGCCATAAAACTTCTTCATATCAATCTTTGGAATATGTTGGATCTTCAATACAACGTTAGATTCTATGAAATCATTATTAACATTTCTTTTGTTCTCATCATGAGTTTCCTCTACTACCCTTTTGCCATTAGGAAGAATTTCTCGTAGCAACTTTGCAAAACCTTGCTTCAAACCTTGCATGTCTTTCTTCGAATATTCAATTTCACCTTTCATTTTTTCTTCTATCCCATTGATGTCATTTTTCAAACCATCCATCTTAGCTTTTGTTACTTTTTGTGAGTGAAATTTGTTGCACCTCGTCTCATAATTTTGATTTATCATGTTGCATTTCTTCCTCTTCTCCATGAATCATGGTAGATATTTTAGGTTGCTTACTATGAGTTTTTATTTTATTTCTTCGGTGCATCAATTAATGATAATTATGCTTTACTAGAGTTCCATGATCATAAGAAAAGTAGATTGTAAAACAAGGTCTGCGACTTGAACGAGGATCGAAGTTGATGATAGGGTTTTGCATTAGGGTTCCATGGTGGGACGTGCAGGGGGGAGCGCTGCTCCCTCCTACAGCCAGGTAGTCACAGAAGGAGGCAAGGAAGTAGGAGGGAAGCATTTCAAAAAACTGTCAAAAAAGATTTCAGAAGCAAGAGGCAAGGAGATAGTTGGAAGAAATGAATCCTAGGATCAGGAAGGGAATCAACAGGAAACAAGAAAAGAAAAGGAGAAGGGAGGCGGTAGTGGAAAAAATACTTCCACAAAAACCACGGGAGTCTGCAAACCCAAATCAATCATCATTCCCCAGGTCATATTGAGTGATCTAGTGATTCAAGCGCACAGGAACCATATGAAAGAACATGCGATCATCTATAAGTTCATGGAGTTATGGCCAATGGAGAGGGAATTACACATCTGGATTAGGAGCCATTGGAAGCCAAAGGGAGAAATACATTTACATCTAGGTTCTAAGGGCTACTTCACAGTGGTGTTCGTGAACCTAGAGGACAAAGACAGAGTGTTTGAAGGGGGGCCTTATTTCTATGTTGCGGCAGGACTCTACATGCGGCCATGGATGATGAACTTTGTCCCAGAACGTGAAACATTTACATCTGTATTGGTTTGGATCAAACTATACTCACTACCTCTGGATTACTGGCTACCAGAATCTTTGAAAACTATAGGCAACAAGCTGGGGCATTTTCTGAAGATATCAGAGGCAACTCTCAAAGGTAAATATACCTCCTTTGCCCAAATATGTGTGGAAATGGATCTATCTGGAGCCATTCCGGAAGCAATAATTTTAGAAGTATATGATGAAGATTGGGTGCAAAAGGTCGACTATGAGCACATACCTTTCAGGTGCCACAAATGTCATGAACATGGCCATCTATTTAGAGACTTCCTAACAAACAATATGGAAGGAAATGGGAAAACCTCTTTGGATAGAGATCACGAGGGTTTTACCAAACTTGGGGCCAAAGGGAAAGGGAGTAAATGGCCACACAAGAAAAGCAGTGAAGACAGAAATACAAGACACAATAGTTTCAAAATCCTAGAGGAGGTAGAGGAGAACGTGGAGACAATCCAGGACAGGGAGAACGCATCTAAGGAGCAGGAAATGGAAGCTGAAATGGAGGATATCATAGTTAACAACCAGCAGAAGGAGGATCTACCTAGCTGCATTGAGATCAGTAAAGACTATGAGATGACTCCAAGTGAGGCAAGAACAGAGGACCATGAACTACAGGAGATTCTAGACAGGGAAAATATGAATCTAGAACTATTTCTGGAACAAGGCAGGAACAAAGGCGTGGACTCCTTTCCAAAAGAAGACTATGATCGAGTTCAACAACTCTTTCTATGGAGGGCACAATCAAGCCGAACTGGTGTCAAGAGAAACCACGAAAGCCAGGAGCAAAGTGGGGTCAAAACTAATGGAGAACTCATAGGCACAATCTCCAAAGAACTCAAGACGGAAAAGAGGAAGGAAAAAACAGAATGAACTGCTAAATGAATGTGGAAAACTACTGATTAACTCAGGTAAGATGAAATATCTTACCAGCTATTCCTTTACTAACCTTTCTTAATGAATCTTACAACATGGAACATTAGAGGTTTAGGTAGTAGAAGGAAACAAAGGAATCTAAGTAATAGAAGAAAAGAAGAAAAACCAGATATGGCCTTTATTCAGGATACTAAATGTTCAATGGATAAAATAAGAGAAATTCATAATAAATGGTTAATCAAGTATGAGTACTTAGAGGTTAAGGAAAATAACTCGGCAGGGGGGATTCTAATGATGTGGGATCCACAGAAATTTGGAATCTTGGAGGCTGAAGCATCAAGAAACTTTCTTTCTTTGGTGTGTAATCCTGTAGGTGATAAGGAGACTTACATGATAACGAATGTTTATGGACCTTAGAAGCAAGCAGATAAACTCAAGCTTCTTACCTCTCTGGAAGTCATAAGGGCAAGACATCCCAATATGTCTTGGATAGTTGCAGGTGATTTCAATATGATAAGATCTCTTTTGGAAAAGAAAGGAGGCACCAGACAACTAGGCAGAGACTCTGAAGCCTTTCAAGATTTCATTAGGAACATGGGACTAGTGGACACTAAGAATGTAAATGGAACCTTCACTTGGAACAACAAAAGGGGAGGGGCTTCTCAAGTGGCTTCCAAACTTGACAGATTTATTATTTCTGAGGATCTCCTCCTTACTGGACCAGCCATCACCGCTATCATTATGCCCTTTGGAGGTTCGGCTCACTGGCCAGTTTAGCTAGAAGCTACCTTTATGGGCACTCCAAGAAACAGCCCTTCAGATTTGAAAATGCCTAGCTCTCTCACCCCAATTTCATCAGTAACATTAACAAATGGTGGAAAGAGGATTTAAATATTCAGGGTAACAAAATGTTCATGCTCCAGCAGAGACTCAAACATATTAAATTCAAATTTAAAGCTTGGAACAAAAAGGAATTTGGTGATATCCTCAAGGCTAGAATAGAAACTGAGAAGAAATTACAAGAAATCAATCAGATCATTATCACAGAGGGCTTCAATGAAGAGAGGCAAAAACTAACTAACTCTCTACACGAAGATTGGGAGGATCGTTGTGCGCAAGAGGAAATTTTCTGGAGACAGAAATCTAGAATTCAATGGATCAAAGAGGGAGAAAGAAACACAAAGTTCTTTCACAAATCCACTATGGCACACAGGGCACACAATAGAATCACAAAGACTAAGGATTCTCAAGGTATTGAGCTTGTATCTCACATGGACATGGAATTGAGTCTAGTTCAACACTTCTCCAATATTTCAAAGGAGCCACTGGAGGATAGATCTAAGTTCCTTGATCAATTCACCCAGTATATTCCCAAGTTGGTCACCAGAGAGGACAACCAAAATCTCAACAGAATGGTCTCAGAAGAGGAGGTCAGTGAGGTGATTAAGGAAATGCAAAGTGGAAAAGCACCAAGCCCAGATGGATTCAATGTAGACTTCTTCAAAGCCTTCTAGGATACAGTCAAGCAGGACATCCTCAAGGTTGTGGAAGACTCGAGAAAATACAAAAACGTTCTGAAAGCACTAAACACCTCCTTCATAGCTTTAATCCCCAAAAAGGAAAATGCTATGACTACGGATGGATTTCAACCCATATCGTTATGCAATGTGGTGTATAAAATTATTTCCAAAGTGATAGCTAATAGACTCAAGCCCCTGCTACCTTCCCTCATCTCGGAAGAGAAAATAGGCTATGTGGAAGGAAGGCAAATTCTCAACAACATCATCCAAGCACATGAGGTGGTACACTCTCTTAAATGCAACAAGCAAGCAAGCATGATCATTCAGTTGGACCTTGTGAAAGCCTATGACAAACTTAGTTGGTCTTATATTAGAGCTATTCTAAAAGCCTATGGCTTTGACCAAAACTGGATTAGATGGGTTATGGCACTAGTTACCACAACCAGCTTCTCCATTTTGCTTAATGGAGCTCCTTCAAGTCCCTTCTCACCTCCCAGAGGGCTCAGACAAGGAGATCCACTCTCACCTTTCCTATTCGTCCTCATGATGTAACGGCTAGCTAGGGCAATCAAAATGGAAAATGTTGAAGGCCGAATTCAGGGTATCAAGCTCACCCCAGATGGAGAGGCTAACACTCATCAACAATTTGTGGATGATACTATGCTGCAGCGCACACCCATAGTTAGGGAAGATAGAGCAATAAAAAACGTTCTAAATGACTTTGCTATGGCAAAAGGAACAGAGGTAAGCCTCAACAAATCAAAAGTTTTTTTCTTTAATACCAATATTGCTATATAAAGAAACATTACCAGGATTCTTCGTTTTCAAAGGGAACAGCTACAATCCAAATATCTTGGCATTCCTCTTACTGACAAACCTCTAAGCAAGAAAATATGGGAATAAATTTTAAATAAACTTCAGGGCAAGATCAAAAAATGGACATGTAGATCCTTAAACCTAATAGGGCGTCTTGTGCTCACACAGGCGGTCCTACAGGCCATTCCCATTTTCATGTTTGCATCTCTCCCTGCTCCTAAAGGTATTAAGCAACAAATAAGGAGCATACAAAGGGAATTTCTGTGGGGCAAAGGGGAGGAGAACAAGAAGTGGGCCTTAGTGGCTTGGGACAAGCTCTGCAGGCCCAAAAGCCATGGTGGCTTGGGGCTGCATGACCCAGAAACTCTTAGCAAAGTTTCGGGAACTAAGATCTAGTGGAGATGGATCAAGGAACCAAATGCACCCTGGGCCAAACTTTGGAAACAAAAGTATGCCAAGGATTGGCAAGAAAAGGATCATATCATAATGTCAGGATAGATTAAGGGCTCACACATCTAGAAACTTGCTTGGGAGAATAAAGGCATTGTCCAGCAACACTGTGTTTGGGAAATCTGAGCAGGGGACCGTGCTCGATTTTTGGAGGACAGTTGGCAATAGGAACCCATCCTGAATAGGAATGACCTAGCATCCCTTAAGAGAGACATAGAGAGCAAAGGTCTGTTATTGGTAAAATATTTCTGGGACCAGGGAAATAATAATGTAAAATGGAGAAAATGGAAGGACCTAGGTTATAGTGATGAGAGTTCTTTGAAGGCCAAGGCAGATTCTCTTACCCAGTATTTAGAGCATAGGCGGATTCTGGTTTCCACCTCACCTAACCAACTAAAATGGGGGAAGAACAATGAAGGTAACTTTAACCTCAAAGAAAGAAAATAGGCAGTTACAGGTTTTAACTTTATGAATACAGAACAAGTCTGGAAGGAGCTTTGGCAAACTCCTCACTGGATGAAAATAAAGTTATTCATTTGGCTTGTGCATCAAAGAAAGATCCTAAATTGGGAGAACCTACTAAAGAAAGGCTTCATTGGCCCTTCCAAATGTCATCTCTATGGCTCACATGAGGAAACAATTGAACACCTTCTCAACCTCTACCATTTCTCTGCTAAGGTGTGGAATTGAGTGGCCTCAATCTTTAGAAAAACCGACAAGGACAGTCTCAGCATATCCAACACATTGAAAAAATGGAGGAAGAACTTCTCAGGGAATGAGATCATCAACAGAGCTTGGATGCTAGTACTAGGCTTTGTCATTTGGAATATTTGGAAAGAGCGTAATAGGCGGATCTTCAAAAATAAAGCTAGCGAGCCCCAGCACATAATCAATCAAATTCTAAAACAGCTTAAAGAAACAGTTAAAAGCCTTTTGAGGTCAATTCCCAAGGATCCTCCTCTGCCTCACAAGGAGAATATCATACTAAATTTGGGACTATAGTCCATCAATCCTCAAGGAATAATAAAGGGAATGAGAACAATAAATACAGGGGCCAGTAGTTGGAAGCCCCCTCCACAAGGCTTCTTCAAGGTAAACATTGATGGAGCTTCTAAGGGAAATCCAGGGGTAGCTGGCTTTGGGGGTACCATAAGAGATCATCAGGGGCAAACAAAATACATCTTCCATGGCCACTTGGGAAATGGTACCAATAATATGGCTAAACTCTTGGCATTATAACAATGCTTGGAGATCTTGGTGGAAGAAAATTTACAAAATGATATAATTGAAGCAGATTTGGAATTGATCATTAGAGCAGCCAAGAAAATTCACAATGGAACTTCGCCAGATAAAGTGTCGAAGCACTGGAAGCTATTGCAGGTTTTTTACCATATCCACTCTCACTTGCAAACCCTTAAAAAAATAAGATTTGTTCATGTTAGAAGGAAGGAAAACATGTTAGCGGATCGATTAGCCAACGAAGGAGTGACCAATAAGGACAGGGATTCTCGGCATGCCTGGGAGTCATTACTTGCTGGAAAACTGTGAGAGGACTGTTTCTACCTGGCAACCAAAGATTTGGAACTGTGGATGAACAATACTGATCGAAGGGATTCAGGAGACAGACGGGAGGATGGCGTCACCTAATTAGTCTACGATTTTTGGTTTTGGCTGCTCTCCACAACTCTGTTCACATTCGGTTGAATGATGAAGGTGACGAATCGAGTAATGCCACAGTTTTGGCTACCTAAGTGCATTTGGCTCAGTGGGTTTTGAATGGAGACTCCAGGTGGAAGGTTTAGAATTGTCTACGGAATGGTTAGACTGTCTTCACTTGGTGACCGAGCGTTCGGGTTTTCCGTGAAACCTTGGATGCAAAAACATAAAAGGTATATCGCACAGGTGGTGGGCTCCAGTATTGTAGCAATAATGCTACAACTCCTGGAACTCCCTTCTTTAATTTTATCAACCTGGTAGTTCGTAACAAACTTGGAAGCGACGGTGCTGTATGCACAAGTACTAGCTCTTGCTGCAGCTGTCACTTGGTCAGCTGGCACAAGTCCGCTAGGAGCTTAAGCCAACTTCTATGAGATCTTAGAAGAATCTTTTTAATTGATGGATGAAAGCTAACTCGATGGAAGTTAATCTAATTGCAACAAGAAACTGAGAGCCAAAAAGAAACGCAAACCCTAGCAAACCCTAATTCTACCAGCTAGTCCCACTGACGCAAAGGAGAGCATGCAAACTATTAAAAGAGATGCCATTACTTCTATCAAGGTAAAATACATGTGTCTAGACTACCTCTATATGAAGAAAACATCTTTTTGTATTTTTGTTTAAGTTGTTGGAATTATCATGCATGTGCTTCTAACTATTTTTGACTGTGCAGAGGTGGATCAAGGAGGAGAAATGCTTGGGAAAGGTTGGGAAGGTTCATAGACGGTCTAAGGGGTCCCTAACACCCTTCCAGAGAGTCTCACAAAGTTTGGCTGCCAAGAAACTGTGTTTATGAGCTTCTACAGGAAGTCTGCAGGGGTTCTACAGGATGTTCTGGGATTTCTACAGGATGTTCTGTAATTTTTCTACAGGATGTTTAGTAATGGAATTTTGGAGCATGGATGGAGGGAAAAAGGTGGAGTAATGAGTATGGAGGTGAAATAGGGGTGTAGGGGAGTTCAAGACTTGGAGGATGGAGTTGAGGAGAAGGTGTAGATGGTTGGACTTGTTCCAAGAAGGCTGGAATAATGCTGCACAAAAGGTAGGGTTATGAGGGCAATGTGGCAACGTGAGGCAAGAAACCAAGTTAGAAGATGGAGAAGATGGGTTTGAGGGAGTCTGGGCAGATAGAGAAGTGGTATAGGTGCTCTGCAATTTGTGTTTCCAACTGAACCAACAAAGACATGCAAGAAAACAAAGATCTAGCTATGCTACCCTAATATGATCTGGCTAACAGTAACGAGAATGGACAACAGCTTTATTTGCAAGGAAACCATGTATATTAACTATGAAATGAAGCATTCAAAGATCTGAACATGTAACCAACCTCTGCAAATGAAAACAACAGACTAAGGATTGCATGGTAAAGCAAACTAATGTTTTTGTTTGGAACAACACGGTTATTCCAACTCCAGCCCCTGATCCAATAAGGAAGAGGTGAAACCAAAAGTGTTTGCTGACCCTTTTTTGGAGCCTTTTTCTTGTTATTATCCTACCAATCTATTCTAAATATGAGAAGCTACTTTAACCATCAAAAGAAATCTAAATAACAAAGCAAGATTTAAATATAAATAGCAGATTTTATTCTAAGAATGCAGCGAAAACACATAAAGATAAACAAAGGAGGTATTGGGCGCTTGAAATGGGCCCAACCCCAAGAGCTACAGCCTCCTAAGAGAGATTTAGAGCTGGTGCAAAGCTGGATTCATCTTTATTGAGCAAGAAAAGAAGAGTTACATCAAAACTGTCCACAAGGGAAACTTGAAAATGTGCTAAAAGCAAAGCTAATCTACTGCCTAAAAATCGAACTACAGACTAGCTAACTTCTGCCTACAAAATGACTAACCATTGGCTAACCAAAATGAGGCCCTAAGCCTTCTTATTTATACAAATTGAGGATCCCAACAGTCCTCCTAAAATTTAGGGACTCGGTTGCCCAAAACTTGTAGTTAACAGCAGTCCTACTTGACTTGCTTGGCTGCCCTTGTGCTAATTGATTTGGTGGCCTTTGAACTCCGAGCTGATGGTGGAGAATTCGAGGTAAGGGCCCATAAATGAAGGGGACACCTTCCTACAAATCCTCTCCCTTGTTCTCCCACGAATTTGGCTTCCAAATGCTCGTTAAGACCTTCAATTTTGTCTCCAAATTGACCAAAAAGGCTACACAAAGCACCCATTAGACTTGTTGGCATAATGACTAACCAAATTCACTCTATTAGCATAAATATAATCAAAAACATGCAATAAACTAATGAGAATGGTGGAT
The DNA here is from genome assembly GCA_031772625.1 of Pinus tabuliformis. Lineage (NCBI taxonomy): Eukaryota > Viridiplantae > Streptophyta > Pinopsida > Pinales > Pinaceae > Pinus > Pinus tabuliformis. Next base: position 971,728,750 of record CM062811.1, on the reverse strand, counting down.
TAAGTCAAATTAGGAGGTTGAATGAGCCCAAATAATTATCGATTTTTGGGGCTCATCATCACCCCCCTACTGAAAGTGTTGCTCATCCTCTGAGCAACCAATCTCTCTCCTCATCTTTGATGGCCCTGGTGGCCTCCTTTTCATGCCAAGCTTCTGAATTGATGTCCTCTTTTCTGTCATGAAACCATGCTTCTTTGCTTCTCCCACTGCCTGTTCCTTTTCCTAGTGAATTCTCAGCCTTGGTATGAGTGTGCAAGTATATTCAATCTGATGGCAGCAATGGTGGCGAAAGGAGATGAAACCAGTGGAGGATGGAAGAAAAGAGTGGTTGCATGTCTCCTCAACAATCTTCAAGCTTCAAATCCCTCTCCATAATTGATTCTAGCCTACCCAAAGGCTTCTACAGGATGTTTCTGGTAAAAATACAGAACTTCCTGTAGAAAGTTGAACCATGACTAAATTGTGTCTGAACCCTGAAAAGAATGAGTGTTCATGGAGGGGATGGATGTGCTTAGGGTGGCCAACATAGGTGCTGCCTCCTTAGCTAAAATCTCAGCCGATTTCTCTTTTTGCTGCCCTTTTTCCAAACTTCCTGTAGAAAGTCTTGTAGCTGAGTTCTGGCTTCCTGTAGAAACAGTCTTCAATGTTTTTGCCTGCTTGACTGAAGATGCCTTCTCCTTGACCTGTGTTGTGGTTGCCTTGGGTGTGTCCCTACTTGTTTTGACATTTTTAGTCCTCTCTGCCCGTGTTTGAAACCATTTCTCTCTTGGTGTTTGTGCCTTCATTCCTCCCACAGTTTTGGCCTCAACAATTTGGCCCTTTTTCTTGCTTTTCCTTTTGTTGTTCTTGTGGCTTTTCGTGTGATGGCCTATCCTGGGTCTTCTTACCACTACCTTTCTCTCTTGCCTCCGTGTGTTTCCTTTCTTCAATTTTGTGCCACACTCAACTTGCTCCAAAAAGGATGTAAGCTGGTTGGTCTGGTTTGGTGAGAGTGCCCTGTTTCAATGCTTCGAGCAGAAAGGGACTGTTGTTTTATGTCTTCCTCTTTTGATCCTTAGGATAGGATTTCTCAGGTGTGTCAGTCTAAACATCAATCTGGGTACATGAGTATGGAAAACTGCAAAGGATTTGGGGCTAACAAGTAGTTGGGGAACAGAATGGTAGGAATACATCCATAGTTTAAATCAGAATGGTGCTTTTATCACCGATGCAGAGGATAAAATGTATTAGGTGGGCACATCAAAAAAAAAGGACAGATTTCTATCAAAGACGTATATATTGCTATACCAATTCCCTGGTTATAATGCTTTTGCTGCCCAAACTCGATTTTCAAAAGGGAATTAAGCTCCGACAGACAGAATGCAGAGCCTCAGTCAATCTTCACTGATAAGTATATTGTCCGCACAAACCAAAGGCATGCATAGAAACAGTCAAATAAGATCTCCACCACCAGTTGTAATCTTCACTGCACAATTCAAAGTGGCACAAGACAATGGTGATCTCTGCACATGTAACAATGAGGATCACAAAGACAATGAACAGGAACCCAAATATACGGTAGAACTGATGCAGCCATATTGAAGTTAATCTGAAGAACAATCCAATGGATATAGCTCCAAAAGGCAAAATGCCTCCAATTGGTATTGAGAAAATGGGCTGCATATACCAAGCTTGCTCTGGAATCTGCCTGGGGATTTGATTGGTCTTCCCTGGATCTTCAATTGTAGGTTCCTTGTAGCCAAAGTAACTGCCCACAAAGACCAATGGCACAGAAATTCCAAACCATAAAAGGACCGAGGCAAACATAGTCTTGAAAGGAACTACACCAGCTGATTTTTTCCCCATAGCAGTGCATTGAGAATAAAGAAAATGCAAAAGGAAATTCCTGGAAACAAGAATGTTGTCTTCAGCGTGTTCCTCCTCTGTTATGTGCCCTTGAACATCTGATATAGACGTGACAATGCATACCCTGCAAAGAAACCCATAAACACCCATAATAGCAGCATAACTGTCATTAAACTTCCACGGTTCAATGTTCGCATCATGATCATTGCAACCATTTCGGAGAGAAATAAAACAACCATCAATGAGTTGATGATAGAGAACCAATTAACCGATTGTGCACACTTCAGTTGAGGATGTGGAAAGTGCAGATGAACAACAATTCATAAGTTTTAGCTGAGCCGCCTTTAATTGCTGCGTGATTTGCGTGAGAGAGTGAAGTGGCCAAGTGTACGTGGACACATGTAGACGCAGTGCTGTGATGAGCTGCATGTCCTCTTCTTGTTAATCAGTTGCACTGGAGTTAAAGCCTCTACCACTGTCTGTTTTTATTTTTATTTTTAATTTTCACGTAAGTTGACTAACACGTACGCTGCATGATTCCTGGCTGATTGCTAGAGAATTGGAAAAGGAACTATCGGCTCAATGTTGCCATATTCATGCCTTAATTCCACCATTCCATTTGTTTAAGCATTTCTTCCATTAGATTCATGCAACAGAGGAACAAGTTTTAGTCACGTACCTGAAGTCAAATGGATGCTATGGCCTGTCATTTGCTGCATGCATTGGTTTTTCTAATTGCATGTGGCTTGGCTGCTAATTTTTGGTTGTTTTCCTTGTGCAGGTGTCCTCTAGCCAGATGCATGCTGCAGGAGTCCATTTCCACGCTCAGATTTGCACCTTGAAGCTGCTGCTGCTGAATTTTCACCAGACCAGAACTTATTTTCGCCATTGCTCCCAAACGGTAAACCGGATCGATCTGAAACTTGCTGAGCATGTTCCTATCATCATTATGCACCTCCCATAGAAAAATTGTGATCAATGGATGCACGGATTTTGAGAAAAATGGAAAATGGCTGAAGATTTTAGAGATCGATTTCTCAGAAACCGTGCATCGGAATCAGCTGAAACTGCTTGGGTAGGTTACCATCACTCATATGCATATCCCCATGAAACAGGTTTTGAAACGGATGCACGGACATGGAGAAAATGCAAAAATGGCTGATGGTGATGGAGGCTAATTTCTTGGAAACCGTGCACCAGAATTGGCTGAAACTGCTCAGGCATGTTGCCATCACCCTTGTACAATTCCCCATAAAACGGTTTTTCAAATGGATGCATGGTTTTAAAGTTATGGAAAAAACAAATTTTGTTCTAGGTATTTTTGCTTCAAGGCATTTTGCATTTTTGTTGCATGGTATGAAAAATGAATTTGGGCTGTGATGCAGGTATGGAGATGATGGAGGAGGAGTTGGAAGATTGCATGAGGACTTCTGAACCCTTGAGGAAGCTACCATGTTCACCAAACCACTTTTTTCAATCCATTTTTAACTTCTTGTAGTTCCTACAAGAACTTCCTGTAGAAAACACAGTTTTGAGGAAAGAAGCACAATGACATGGAAAAAAATGATGGAAAATGGGTGAGGGATGGAAACATGGATGCTTGCAGGCATAACCAATAGATTCCCTTCCAAAATCGAATCTGGCTCGCTTGAAGGTTCTACAGGATGTTTCCTGTAGAAATACAGAACTTCCTGTAGAAGGCACAAAACTCCCTTGGACTTGGTTGTGAGTGATCCTCCTGCCCTGCAATGTCCTTGCTGCAACCTGAAATTAGCCAATGGAAATTAGTTTTATTTCTCTTTTTCTTTTTCTCTTCTTTTTTTTTTTTGAAAAACAACTAGGGCGCCTCATGGAGGTTTTCACCCTAATTGCCTGCCTTGGGCGCCTCCAAGGGAGGTTTTCACCCAAGGATCTTATTCCCTTTTATTTTCTCTTCTTTCCAACCCATTGACCGCCTCATGGAGGTTTTCAATCAATGAGCCAATCTAAGGCGCCTCTGAGGAGGTTTTCACCTTAGATTTTTATTTTCTTCTTATTTTCATTTTTTTCTTTTTTTTTTTTTTTTTTCTTCTACCCTACCCTACTTGAAAAACAAAATCATTTTCAAGTATAAGAATACTTCCAATGGAGCCATGTGCACATCGAGATTAGAGAAAAAATGATGTGAAGGCTCGAAATGCATGCTTGGACAACTATCCGGACTTTAGAGACCAAATGATCCGACTTTGAAGGGATCAAATATAGCTGAGGAAGAGAGTATCGCTGCAACTTAGTCACCTTCTGAAACCATATCTCAATATAGCTTTGATATCCTTGGTCCTTTTGCTGATCTGGATCATTCTTCATGTCACCTTCTATCATGACCTTCTCATCTTCCTCTCTTTGCTGATCTTTCTCTTGAGTACATGGAGGATTTGATGGTAACCATGAAGGAACTCTCTCGATCTCTGATTCTGATCTCTTCTCTTCATCAAGTGCAGCCCATGGTTCTTTGATCTCCTCTTTGGAATCTTCTTTTTCCTTTGGTCCTTCAATGTTGTCAATATAATCTCTGTTTTGCAACACTTTTCCTGAGCTTTGGTGAACATCATTGAGCTCAAAAGGAGTCATTTGCACATGTTGTGCCTCAGCTTTGCAATTGGGTTGAGCTACTCCACTGTATGGCTTTGGAAATGGTACGGGTAGTTGAGTGGAGGTGTGAAATTGAGATGGAGATGGATGGCATTGTCGTTGGGTAGGCATTTGGGGTTGCCTTGGTGGAGGAGGAGGCGATGGTTGTGGATGAGCAGGTGGTGGAGGAAAATGAGCGAGATGAGAGTTGTACTGGGGCCTCCACTCCTGATAAGGTGCATTCCACTGAGGCTGTGGCTGAGCATAAGAGTGAAATGAATGAGCAACTGGTTGGGCATAATATGGATCTGTGAAGGAACAAGGAGGAGGTGTGAACCAGGAAGGATGAGCAGGGGGACCCCAAGAAGGCATGAAAGTGGCTTGGTAGGGGTCATAATAGGTCTCAGGTGTCCCTTGCAGTTCCTGCTGGTAAGATTTAGGTCCAGGCGGCTTCCTTTGGTTCATATGATAGAGTGGTTCAGTGGCTCCTTTAACTCTTTGATATGCAACTTTAAGTCCAGGCAAGGAAGGGCACTGATTCGTAGGATGGTATTCTTCACAGACAAAACACACTTCTAGGGAGTGCATTGGACATTCGTTCCTATGATGCTTTCTAGTGCACGTAGGACAAAAGATGACCAAAGCCCTCTTGGCTTCCTCTTGCTTCTTTTGGATCCACAGGGTATCCAATTGCATGGCAAGAAACTGCCTCATATCACTCTTGAAATCTTCTATCTGATCTTCAAATTCGTCTTTGGACAAGGTGCTGCTCCCAACATTTCTGCTTGTAGCCATTTGTTCCAGAGGAATGGTTTCTTCTTCTTCTTCCCTTGAGGTTCTTCAAATATGTCTTGTTGTCCACCTAAGGGTTCTTTAATCACAGCCATCGAAGAAGAGAGAATGTTGGTTGTGTGAAGCAGTGGGGGTGTTGTGCAATCATTTTTCTAACTTATCTCTACTCCTACAAGGCATGAAATGAAATCTTTTTGGTTGTTTTTTTCTTTTTTCTGCTTGTACCTGCAAAAACTAAAATAGATTGAACTGCAACTAACTATCTTGCTGAAATGAAAATGCGGAATTGAAATGAAAGTAGGAAATGACTAATCTATTTTGCTCAAATGAAATTGCAGGAATGAAATGCTAGGCTACGCTTGCAGAATTGAAATGCTAATCTACGCTTGCAGAAATGAAATTGCGGAATTGAAATGCTAATCTATGAAAGCAGGAAATGTCTATGCTACTTTTGCGGAAATGAAATTGCAGAATGGAAATGAAATAAACTACTTAGCAAAAGGTTGTAGTAGAAAATAGAAGAATAGCAGCAATCACCAATACTCTGACGCTTCCCCGACAACGGCGCCAAAAAGATGGTGGGCTCCAGTATTGTAACAATAATGCTACAACTCCTGGAGCTTCCTTCTCTAGTTTTATCAACCCGGTAGTTTGTAACAAACTTGGAAGCGACGGTGCTGTATGCACAAGTACTAGCTCTTGTTGCAGCTGTCACTTGGTCAGCTGGCACAAGTCCGCTAGGGCTCAAGCCAACTTCTATATGTTCTCAGAAGAAGCTTTTTAAGTGATGAACGAAAGCTATTCTCAAAGGAAACTAACCTACTTTGCAAGAATAAACTGAAAGCCAACAGAACATGGAAACCCTAGTAAACCCTAATTCTACCTAACTTAATCCTTCTGGTGCAATGGTGGGAATGCAACTTCTAACGGTGATGTCATTACTTCTATTGAGATGATATGCATGTGTCTGAACTACTTTCAACTGAAAAGAACATGTTTTTGTATTTTTGCTCAAGTGGTTGGAGTTATTGTGACTGTGCTTCTTACTGGCTTGTGACTGTGCAGGGGTAAATCAGGGGGGAGGAAGGCTTGGAAAGGGTCAGGAGGATTCTAAGAGGATCTAAGGGATCCCTCACATCACCCCAGAGAAGTTCACAACGTTCAGATGCATGGCAGCCGTGTTTGCAAGCTTCTACAGGATGTCTGCAGGGGATTCTACAGGAAGTTCAGGATTTCTACAGGAAGTCTGCTAACTTCTACAGGATGTTCTGCAATCGGAGTTTTGAGTGATGGAGGTGTGAATGAGCTGTATGGGTGGATAGGTAGGACGAGAGGGGAGCTTGTGATGGCTTATGGGCAGAGAGATGAGATGGAGAGGGGGTGCGTAAAGCTGGTTGGTTGATAGAAGGGTGGAAGCAATAAAAGGTCAAAAAGATGGAGCTACGTGGACAGTAGAAGGGTTGGAAGGCAAACGAGCTGAACAGAGGGTGAGTAGGTGGCTTAGGCACGGTTTAGAAGGGTAAGAAATTAATAGAGTGGTGCTGCGCAGTGTAAATGAAACAAATCACCTCTGTCTTGCACAAAACCGAGAATTCATCAACCTATTCTAACTGCGTTATTAAAAACTAAAGAACAACAATGTGAATTTTAGAGAGAAATCGTGCATGGTGCTGAAACAAGGAGTTATTGCTCAAGATCTGAATGCATGGACGCTTCTACAACTGAAATGATTGCGTTAAAGCTTGCATGAACATATACAACAGTGTTTTTGGTGGTTGGCACGGTCTACACTCCCAATCTCTAAACAGAGGTGGAAGTGAGTGTACAATCAACCTTTTCTTGGAACTCTGATGAATTCTAATCCTCCTACTCTAATCTAAACTACTGAGAACACTTCATCCATAAAACTAACCTACTTAATCACATCAAGAAACTCGAATCAGCAAACTGTGTTTTCCAAATGCATGTAAAGGAAAGGAAATGAAATGCTGAAAGGAAAGACAAGTATAATACAAAGAAAGGAGGCCTATTGCTCTCAGGTTGGGCCCAAACCTGAGAGCTATAGCTCCTCTAAGAACTCAGAGTTTGACTCAAGTTTGCCTGCCTTTTATTAAAAGATCATAGTCAAAAGTCTAACAACATGCCAAAAATGGCTTACAAAGGGCAACACCGAGCTGTAGCTCGTACTTCAGAATTTGCACAAAGGTTCAAAAGTTCAAAAAGCTCCTATCAAAGGCTACGAACTCAATATTTATACATCATGAGGGCCAAGCTGGCCTCCTAAATTAGTGGAGCTTGGCTGGCCAAACTAAAAGTAAACTGCTGTTAGACTGTTGTTCCTTCAATGCTTCGTTTGGCTGCCTTCTAGCTCGGTGGTGATAGCTGTTGGAGCTCGGAGTTGGGGTGGAGATCACGAGGAAGATCATTGAAGGCTGTGGACAGCCTTCCTATAAAACCGCAATGCTACCTTGGCTGTCTCCTTGTCTCCATTTGCGTGGTTCTGCTCCATTTAATGCCAAAAAACCTGAAATAAACGTGCATTAGCTACCTAGGCATAGTGACTGCCCTCCTTCCTACAAATAACATGAATATACTAAGAAATGATGCATAAGTGATGAAAAAACGAAGGGTTGAGCAAGGTAAGTAGGCCAAATGAGCCCAAAATGTTACCAAAATTTGGGGCTCATCAGCAGGACAAGAATGGTATCTGTTTTTATGTAAGTTTCCTCTGATTCCACTCATGGTATGACATGTTGCAATGAGAGGTGAGATGAAACTGCCCTCATCAAACGGTTAACCTCTGTGCTTCTCGTCCGCGCGATATCCACGTTGGCCATTGGATCAGAGTTGTGTATTCAACGACGAGGATTGGTCGTGTTTGTTGCTTAAGGGTTTTGGACCCAAATTTGTTTAGTGGACTTATTCTATAGCTGATGTCGGGTCCGTTTGTTGGGTGCAGTGTAATCCATTGTGGGTCCCTTTGTGGACCCTTGGTGGGATGCCTGTAGGGCTTTTGTGGGCCTAGGTCCTTGGTTTTTTGCCGTCCCTGTTGACTGTGACACCTTGTAAACTTTTTAATTTGGTTAGATTAATAGAAGGTTCATCTCTTTCTTATAAAAAAAAGGGATAATTATGCTTTACTATTCCCTTTGAATCACTTCAAACTATTTTTTCAAACAAAACTTATGCAATTTTTTAAAAATGCACATCGTTTTTCGCTTTGTAGGAGCTCGATATTGAATCTGTTGTATATCTGTAATTTTGGATCTCCAAGGTCTAAAATTTCCTCTTGTGGTATCCCTCTTAGTCCTCTTTCCAACCCCACAATTTTAATTGAGATTGGATTTCCAAGAAAGAGTTATGCCTAATCTCCCACGATGACCTGATTATAAACTAGTTCAGTAGAGAAAACTTGTATGAAGTGTCACGTGTCACTGTTTTGACCTTCGTCCCTAAAAATGATACCCACAAAACTAAAGTCCTTCCTATTTCTATCACTTTTTACGAAATTTGAATCTGATGCTCAGAGAAAAAGTTATGATGATTTTACCAAGGTCACATGTTTTATATGGAATTCAGAATCCTCCAAAACCCCTACCTTCCTTGGATCATATCTCAAAAAATATAGCGAACCAAGATCTGAAATTCGTACACGAGGTTAAACAATATTTCAGCTCAAACAAATTTTACTCTAAGTTTCTAAAACTTTGTAGAAAAAAATTACAACAAAAATTCCACGATGCCCAGTTTGAAGCAGTGAAACCCTAGAATCCAAAGCTCTAATACCAAATGTTATGCAACCAGTGGACAAAATAGAAGAAAAGATAGATCAACGACTTCATAATCAACCTCTTTGAGGGGGAAACCTCCTTTACATTACACAAATGAGCAATTATTGGATGATTCAAATGATGAAACCTCCTTTCTATATATAGGAGTCTAAGGGGTCACAATATAATCAGAGCCGACATAACAATAATAATGTAACGCCACAACAATAACAATAGTTGTCTTCTATGGGGCACAACAATAACAATATGGGGACTACATAGGCACAAAAATAACAATAAGGGGCTATACTAATAACAATGAGGGAATAAAATAGTATTATAGGGACCTAACAACTATGTCAATGGGTCTCTTTTCTTCGGTGCTCGAGATGGATCTCAATGAAAATTCCTACCAGTATGTTACTATGAACTCGACTACAGGCCGGTCTTGGGAAATTCATAGTTTTATTTTTGATAATTTTTTATGTGATATACTTGTTAACTATAGGAAGATGTTATCTCTGTATGAACTTCAAGTTAAGGTTTCACGGAGTAAGGGCATTCTCTCAGGCAAATTTCTACCCTTCAGTAGCTAATACACCAATTTGGAGTAAAACCCCTCTACTGACAATTCATTTTGTTGTAACAAGTTAGGAATCTTATCTAATTTTTTTTGCTGGTGAACAACTTTAAAAGTGGCAATTGTGTCCTTGTCTCACTGAACTGCTTTCTCTTATGTTCTTCTCCAGGTTTGATTTCGACTACAAATATTCATATTTGGGATCTATTTGGTACAAACCTTAGAGTGCCTTTGTGCTTAGACTTATATGGCTTCCGCGTTACTTTTAATTAGAAATGGTTTTCCTCGACAATGGTTTACCCTGGTGGACATTGCATTCCCACCCATTAATATGGTTGTTGGGTTTTCATGACAGTGCCTTCAACACTTTGTGGGGCTGAGTTTCATGGCCTGGTCATGCTCCTCACGGGTTTTCCTATAGATAGACTTTTTGTGTGTATATTTTCTTTAGATGCTAAGGCATTAGCGTTTTTTGGCTCTGAATTAGCTCTTGTTTTTTTCTACAGTTAATGAATGTACACACATATATATATTTCCTATTCCGAGGTAGAAGAAAACCCATAAATTATATAATGGGGTTTTGTATACAATTACTACCTTCGTTTTGGTTATGACTAGAAATGTTATAAATGTGTGTTTTATTAATAGCCACTATTTCCTTTCAACTCAAATGTGTGATACAAAAGGTTGTTACAGTAATAGTTAAGGAAAGATATTATAAATTTGTAATTTTTTATTTGATCTCTATTCAGATCATATATTTGTTCCTTGGTTTCTATGTTAACACTTCATTAACATGTATCAAATGTTTTAATTTATTTCTCTGTCTTTATTGATAGAGACCTCCTTTTATAGGGTCAAAAACCCTGTTTTTTCAGGTTAACCCTCTTGAATACTGAATCCTATTTACTCGATTATTATTTACTTGGTTCTGACAAACAATCTTCATTGTTTAGTAAGTTTTTGTATGTTTCAAACAATCATTCATCCAAATGAAATATTCCTTATATGAAACTATCGTTTGTTCCTAGAATCTTTTATTTTAATGTAACGGAATTCTATGAAATGTCTTTTTCCAAAAATTTGACACAATGATACAATTCATCACAGTATTACAGCAAGAACTTTAAACAATCTATTCTTTCATCACTCTTCCCATGGGCAAACAATCAATAACAATTTAATTCTTAATTTCACTAATTAATATCAGTTCCTGGATTTAACTCAAAAGATATAGAATTGCTAAACTTATTTATCAGGAGATGATGTTAAGGAAATGTTTTCTCTAGGAAGGTCTCTCCACCCAACCATGAGACTGGCTATTACAACTAGTCTCCCCTCGAGCTTCCTCCAACTAGACTATGTAGGAATTAAGAATTCAACTCAATAATTCTGTACCTCAAGACCACCCATGTCCAATCCAGAACCTAATCCTTTCCAAGTTCTCCAAAGCTTTCACTCGTTCAACCCCCAGCTCTGGAATCCTTCTTCTCCTCCTTTTCTTTGACAACGTTCACCTTCCTATCTCATCAGAGGGAAAAAAAAAAGGCATCCTTCATAACTTTCCCAATTATCTAGTGGTTCTTTTCTTAAAAAAAATAAAAAAATCTTCTTGAATTCAATCATCCTCATATATATATATATATATATATATATATATATATATATATATATATTATCACAATTTTCCAAGTCTCTTTAAGTCACGGGTCATGGAATTTACCACACAGTAAAAAAAACATTAGAAGTAATAATAGTAACTTAGTAAATGTTCCTAGGGGTGTTACATCTTCCCCCCCATGCAAAACACCGTCCTCGGTGTTTGATTCAATTTGCTGGAATAAGTCAGGATAAGCCTTGTGCATAAACTCCTCATCTTCCTAGGTAGCCTCCTCTAGGCTAAAGTGCTCCCATTGCACTTTAACTTGGGTGACGGCTTGCCTCTGTAGCATGGTTGCTCTCTACTTGAGAATGCGCAGAGGCTCTACCAAAATTTGTCTGTCTGGTTCAACCTATACACACCCAAGGCCTGCCATTAGCTCATGTTAATCGTACAAATACTTATAATACCCAAAAAAATAAAATAATAAATAATAATAAAAATAATAATTAACTGTTGTATATTTTTTTTTACCTGTACATTATGCCAGTCAATTACATGCCTAAGGTCATACATGTACTTTTTCAATAAAGAAACATGAAATACATTATGAATCTAAATATGACCAGGTAAGGCTAATTTATATGCTACTGGTATGATTCTTTCAAGAATCTGAAAAGGCCCATAGTATAGTGGGGCCAACTTGGTGCACCCTCCCCAATGCAATGTACTTTTCCTAGGTTTAACATGTAGGTATACATGATCTCCAACCTGGAATGCCCTGTAGGTTCTTTTCTTGTTTGCATACATTTTTTTCTATCCTAAGTAGCTTTTATATTTTGATGAACTTTCTTTACTTCCTGCTCCATATCGACCAACATTTCAGGTCCTAACACTAGTTTATCTTCAGGGTTATTCCAGTTAATGGGAATTTTTCATTTCCTTCCATAAAGTACTTCAAATGGACTCATTCCCAATTATTCGTGATAACTGTTATTATATGTGAATTCAACCAAATGAAGGTACTCCTCCCATTTGGTTGGTTGTTGCATCACAAACATCCGTAGAATATCCTCCAGTATTTGATTCACTCACTCTATCTTCCCATCAGTCTGAAGGTGGTAAGTGTTGCTAAATTGGACCTGAGTACCTAGTCCTATAAAAAGAGCTTTCCAAAAGGTTGATGTAAAATTTACATCTCGATTGGAGATCACCACTTTGGGTATGCCATGCAACTTGAATATTTTTCTCATGAATATGTCAGCAATTTCAATAGCTTTCTAGGTGGATTTAACTGGTATAGAATGATTGGTTTTGCTCAATTTATCCACTACTACTATAATGGAATTGTTCTGCTTCTTATATCTAGGCAAACTCGTAACAAAATCCAAAGTGATGGTATCCCATTTCCACCCAAGAATGGGTAGCAGGTGAAGCAATCTAGCAGGGTTCTGGTGTTCCACTTTAACTTATTCACATTCTAGACACTTAGCTAAATACTCAGTGATATATTTTCTCATGCCTGGCCAGAAATAATCTCTCTTTAATGCAGAAAATAATTTTTGATATCTCGGGTGGGAAGTGTATGGACTCCGATGGAATTCATCTAACATAAACTGTTTTAGGGAGTTTTGATTGGGCAAATATATTTGTCCCTTAAAATTTAATAGATCTTCAAAGTTTAATCCATAATCAAATTCTTCGTTAAGATTTTGTGCACTATTAGTTTTTTGCATTAAGAATTCATACTCAGGATCTTTATGGGATGCTTCCTTAATTATTTCTAGGAATTTTGAATTCACTTCACTATAATGCATCTCATAGACACAATGCAATTTTTTGATAAGAGCATCAACAACTCGATTCTCTTTTCTTTTGATATGTTTTATGTCGAAATAAAACTCACTCATAAAAGTTATCCATCTTGCCTGTCACACATCTAGGTTGGGCTGATTAAAGAGGCTTCTTAAGCTTTTGTGGTCGATCATTAGCATAAATTTATTTCCTAGTAAATAATGGCACCACATCTTCAAGGCATGAACTACTACAGTCAATTCCAAATCATACACAAAGTATCGTTGCTCGTGATCTTTAAATTTATGGGATCCTTATGCTATGGATCTTCCTTCTTGCATCAATACCCCCCAAATGCCTTCCTTGCAAGAATTCATACAAAATACTAATTCCTTCTCAAGGTTTCCACTTTTAACATTGGTGTTCTAGTTAGAAAAATTTTTAAATGATCGAAGCTTTGTTGACATTCATGAGTCCCACTTAATCATTTTTCCTTTCTTTTGCAAGGAAGTTATAGGGTAAGCAATTTTTGAAAACCCTTCTATAAATCAATGATAGTATCCAACTCGTCTCATGAAGGACCAGATATCTGCAAAGTTTTTGGGGACAGACCATTCCATGATGGTTTAATTTTTTCAGGGTGTACCGCTATGCCTTCTGAAGATATTATGTGCCCCAAATACTGAATCTTGTCTTTATAAAAATCACACGTACTATTTTTAGCATATAGTTGATTATCTCATAATACTTGTAGAATGACCTTTAAGTGCTACTTGTGCTCTTCTAAGTTCTTAGAATAAATTAAGATATCAGCGATAAACATCAACACATTTTTTTCTAAATAAGGTTTAAATATACCATTCATCAAACTCATGAATGTTGCAAGGGCATTGGTGAGCCCAAAGGGCAACACCATGAACTCATAATGGCCATAGCAGGTTCGAAAGGTTTTATTGCAAATATCTTCCTCCTTAATCTGTATCTGCTGGTATCCTGATCACAAACCAATTTTTGAAAATAAATTGGCTCCCCTTACCTAATCAAACAGGTCATCTATCCTTGGTAAAGGATATTTCTTTTTAATGGTCAACATGTTTAGTTGTCTGTAGCCTATGCATAATCGTAAAGTTCCATATTTGTTTCTTACAAATAGTACAGGGGCTCCCGAGGGTGACACACTTGGGTGAATGTAACCCTTGTCAAGGAGTTCCTAGAGTTGTAATTTAAGTTTGTTTAATTCGGGTGTACTCATACAATAAGGAGTTCTTGATATAGGAGTTTCTCTAGGGAGTAATTCCATTATAAAGTCAATATCCCTCTTTGGTGGCAACCCCAATATCTCCTTTGGAAAATCATCAATAAATTCTTGAATAACTAGAAAATTCTCCAAGGAGGTTGTCTTATCCTTAAAATTTGTATAACCAACCTGCAAAGCTTAAATATGGCAACCCTTTTGAATGCACTTTCTTGGCTCACTAGCTATAATAGGTTAAAGTTTCATAGCTTTCTTAATACCTTGAATTTCCTACCTAGAACCTTCTTCAGTGAGGAAGCTAACAGTTTTATCTTTACAGTTTACCAAGGACCAGTGCTTCTCTAACCAATCCATCCCAATCAACATTTCATAGGAGCCTAAAGGTAGCAGGTTTAAATCAAAATGAATTTGTTGTCCCAAAACTTCAACAATACAATTTTCAATTTTGGAAGTTACCCTTCTCTTGGCACCGATGGCCAATTGCACTAGCCAAGGGTTTCAAAATTTAATTATGGGCAATTGACATAATATACAAGTTTTGGGCTATCATATATCAAATTTGCACCTGGGTCAATTAAAATAGAGACAGATTATTTAGTGACTTTACCTTCACATTTTATCATTTTTGGTTGATATTCAACTGGATTATCATCCAAGGTTGCATTGTTTCTTGGCATACTTCTTGCCACATCACCAATGGCAGAATATTCTTGTAGGTTGGCAATTTGTTCTCCTCGTTCATGGTAAGGACAGTTCTTGTAATAGTGAGGTTCTTCGGAACCCAAACATTGTAAAGGGTTTTTCTGTTATTGACTGACTTCTAATTTTCTTGCTAATTTGATCTATCTGCTCTCATTCGGCACCTCATTTCTTGGCAGGTTCTTTCCTGTAAATTTACTAGGTTGTTTTTGGTACATGCTTTTTCCAACCACAGTCTTCGCATTTCTGCTATTCATTAAATTCTTTGCAGCCTTTTTGGTCGATACACTCTTACTCCCGTCCCTTCTCTGTTTCATTTATTGATCTAGGCCTTCTGCACATCCTCATCCATGGTTTTTAGATTATCAAACTCCAGCTTCTCTTTCATAAAGGCAGGTAAATTGTTGGCAAAGCGTTGTACTTTGGGTTTCTCCTCCCACAAGTATGGAACGCATCGTAGTAATGAAGTAAATTTAGTCACGAATTCATCCATAGTCAATGGAGCAAACCTCAGTCATGAAATTCCTTTTCCTTCTCGTCATAGAACCGCTCAGTCAAATACTTGTCTTTGAAATGTTTATGAAAATCATCCCAGGTGACTTCTTGTTCTTCAATTTTCCAAACACTCTTGGCTTCCTCCCATGAGAGGGTGGCCTTGCCTTGTAGCTGATATCTTTCTAATCATGCTTCTAAATTGTTATCATATTCATAGATCTGAAAGTATTTGTTCATGTTGATCAACCAGGCCTCTGTTGCTTCTTCAAATTCTCCATCGAATATGGGAGGTTTGATCTTCTTAAATTCACCTTGGAGTTCCACTTTCTATCTCTTTGTTCTTCTATCACAAGAAACATTATCAAACTTTCCTTCTTCGTCGTTTCGATCTCCTATTGATTCCTCATGTTCCTCCCCCTAACAAATACCTCCAATCCTATTTCCATTATCATTACTTGGGTTGGGCTCCTGTTGGTTTTGCCAATCTGATAGGATATTTAAAATTCTTTCTTGCTCTTGCCTCATTATTTCATTGTCAGCTCTTAGGTTAGTCATCTCATCATGTAACTAATGTGACTGTTTCTAGTAAGGTTGCATTAGCTTGTCATGACTCCCCTCCTAGCTACACCCACATTTCAGGGTCAGTTCCCATATAAGGCACTCCAGGTGTTGCTGTTGGTCCTCGTCCCCTTCGCATTGTTCTTTCACTCTCTTTTTCTGCATACATTCACATAATCAATTTTTTAGTTGCCTTATTTAGCCACAATGTTGAACCTGGGCTCTGATACCACTTGTCAGACCCACATTCTAGATTCACTCCTGAAATTAACTAGAACAAAAACATTTTTTTTCTCATGCTAAGTAATGAAATATATACGTAATCACCTTTGATTAAAAAATATCATTATAATTGATGTATTACGAAATGCATGGTCAAGATATTATGCACACACGCAAACACACACACACACACACACATATGTTTTAATATATATTTAGGTTTTTTATAACAATGTGCCATGAGGTTTTCATATATTTATGTAACCATTGCAATGGTAATGTAAGGTGATTTTTAATTGCAGACAGTACCACTGCGACTTGGACTTATTAATTATAGTTTAATGGATGAACTCCACCTTCTCGGATGCCTTAACCAAGGTGACACCTGGACGAAGATCCCATGTTATATCCTTCTAAGATCATTTGATGGCTAGGGTCATAACGGTTTGATTATAGTAACCAATTCCGCCTGGGGTTTGAGTTTGTTCTGCCATTTGGTTTTTCGGTGGCTAGGGTTTCCTGACTCTGCAACTAAACCCTATGTTGTGTCAACCAATTAATTTCTCTCTGTTGGAATTTATGTTTTCCTTTTCCTGGTTACAACTATCCATAGTTGAATTCTGTCACCATGAATCTCCCTCTAGTTCCGCTGTGTCGATGGGCCTATTTTCTCCAGTGCTAGAGTTGAATGTCAGTGAGAATTCCTTTCAGTATGTTACTATGAAATAAGCTAAAGGTCGATCTCGGGAAATTCTTGGTTCCTTTTTTGATAATTTATTATGTGATATACTTGTTAACTCTAGGAAGATGTTCTCTCTGTATAAACTTCGAGTTGAGGTGTCTTGGAGTAAGGGCATTCTCTCAGGTAAATTTCTACCCTTTAGTAGCTAATACACCAGTTTGGAGTAAAACCCCTCTGCTGACAATTCGTTTTGTTGTAACATGTTAGGAATCTTATCTAATTTTTGTTGTCGATGAACAACTTTAAAAGTGGAAATTGTAGTGTTATCTCACCAAACTGTTTTCTCTTTTGTTCTTCTCTAGGTTTGATTCTGACTACAAATATGCTTATTTGGGTTCTATTTGGTACAAACGCTAAAGTGCCTTTGTGCTCAGACTTATATGGCTTCCATGTTATTGTTAGTTAGAAATGGTTTTTCCCCGGCAGTGGTTTTCCCTGATGGACATTGTGTTCCCGCTTGTTAATATGGTTGTTGGGTTTTCATGATAGTGCCTTCAGCACTTTGCGGGGCTAGGTTTCATGGCCTAACCGTGCTCCTCATGAGGTTTTCCTATAGATAGAATTTTAGCGTGTATATTTTCTTTAGATGCGAAAGCATTAGTTTGTTTTGGCTCTGAACTAGTTCTTATTTTTGCTACAATTAATGAATGTACACACACACACACACACATATTGTTTGTTCTGAGGCAGAAGAAAACCCAAAAATTATATAATGAATTTTTTTCATACAATTACTTCCTTCGTTTCGGTTCTGACTCAAAATGTTATAAATGCGTGTTTTATTAATAGCCATTGTTTCCTTTCAACTAAAATATGTGAAACGAAATGATGTTACAGTAATAACTAAGGAAATATATTATCTATTTGTAATTTCCGATTTGATCTCTATTCAGATCATATATTTGTTCCTTGGTTTCTAAGTTAACACTTGAGTAACATGTATCAAATGTTTTAATTTATTTCTCTGTCTTTATTGAAAGAGACCTCTGTTTACAAGGTCAAACCCCTGTTTTTCTGGGCTAATCATTTCGAATACTGTATCTTATTTCCTCAGTTATTCTTTACTTGATTCTGACAGACAATCTTCAATGTTTAGTAATTTTTTATATTTTTCAAAACAATCATTCAGCCAAATGCAATATTTCTTATATGAAACTATCTTTTATTTTAATGTAATAGAATTCTGTGAAAAGTATAATGTTTAGTAATTTTTTATATTTTTCAAAACAATCATTCAGCCAAATGCAATATTTCTTATATGAAACTATCTTTTATTTTAATGTAATAGAATTCTGTGAAAAGTATTTTTCTAAAACTTCGACACAAAGATACTATTCATCATAGTATTTCAGCAAGAACTTTAAATAATCTATTCTTTCATAAGTTTTCCCATAGGGAAACAACCAATAACAATTTAATTCTTAATTTCACTGCTTAATATGAGTTCTCAGATTTAAATTGCTAAACTTATCTATCAAGAGATGCCGTTAAGGAAAATGAGTTCCTAGGTTTAAATTGCTAAACTTATTTGTCAAGAGATGTTGTTAAGGAAAATTGTTCTCTAGGAAGGTCTCTCCACCCAACCGTGAGACTCGCTATTACTCCCAATCTCCCCTCGAGCTTCCTCCAACCAGGCGGTGTAGGAATTAATCCTTCAACTCAATAATTATGTAATTTAATACCACCTAGGTCCAGTCCAGAACTTATGTAACTCAATACCACCTAGGTCCAATCCAGAACTTAACCCTTTTCTGTTGGTTCAACCCCCAGCTCAAGAATCCTTCTTCTCCTTCTTTTATTTGACATTGTTCCCCTTCCCTTCTCCTCAGAGGGGAAAAAGAGAGGAAAAAAAAGAGGGATCCTTCATAACTATCCCAACTGTATGGTGGTTCTTTTCTTTAAAAAAAGGAAAATCTTCTTGAATTCAATTATCCTCATTTAAGAAATTGTATATATATATATATATATATATATATAATCATTATTTTCCAAGTCCCTTTTAGTCACTGGTCATGGAATTTACCGCATAGTGAAAAACATTAGAAGTAATAATAGTAACTTAGTAAATGTTCCTAGGGGTGTTACACAAACCGGATTTTAGGCAAATTAGATCCAAAAATAAACCAAAAAACACTTTCCGAAAAGTCACACTTAGACTCCTTGCTCATAGATTAATTAATATATATGTGTGTGTGTGAGAGAATTTTTCCATAATTAATATTTTATTTCTATTCATTTTCATACTTATTTTTAACAATAAATATTTATTAAGGATAATCATTCCTTGCTTTATTTCTATTAACAGTTGTATTTTTTTAATAACAATTCTTTTCTAATAACTATTTAATCCCAAGTGTCGTCATAAATTAATTATCCAATTTTTTTTTCAATATATAGATTTTTCCATTCAATATTATACCTATTTTTATCAATAAATATTTATTAACATATCATCCTTTCTTGTTTCTTTCTATTAATTGTTTTTCTCATAATAATGTTTTTTCACCATATTCTATTAATATATTTTATTAATCATTTAATTATTTAATTGTTGCTAGTAGTTTTTTTTATAAAATTATATTATTATATGAAAAAAAAAAAAGAAAAAAAAAATTATTAGCCATTTTAATTCTTTTCTAAAAATGTTGTAATACTTAAATAATATACTTAATATAATTAATTTAATTAAATTATATAATCACATTCACCACATAAAAATTCTAAATTCTAATAAAAACGAGATATACGGTTGACGTTGAAACTTACGGGAGTTGTGACAGGACGAACGCTGTGACCAGAGAACGTAATTTCTTCAGTTGAAAAATAAGAATCTCTTAAATCATTTGATATCATTAATTCCAGGAGTCGGATGACATTGATCACGAGTGATTACTAAGTATGGTGCGAACTTTTTAAGCGACTTTCACTTTTTTTCTCACAAAGTGTACGGAAATTTCAATTTTTTTGAAAGGTTAACTTTCTTAACTTGATTATCTACGAATTACCGTATACTATATTTTTCCCACAGGGAATGTTTAGACGTTTAATAATAATAACAAGAAAGCAGAGTGTTTCAACCAAAATTGTTTTTTCCCCAAAAAAAAATTCACTTCTTTTACAAACTATACTTTGATTAGTGTTTTTGTTTTAAGTTGAAGAGGAGTTGGATAATTATAAACAAAACAATATAATATTATGTAGAGAACAGTTTTATATATTTTAAGATTTTATATTATAAATTTTAGATATATTTTTGAGATTAATATATGATTTTTTAATATTTGTATGGTGATTTCTTATTTTTAAGTTTTGTAAGAAAACCATCTAACATTAAAATTCTTAAAAATAGTTCATTTTAAGGTATATAACATATTTATGGAAATAAGATGTAAATAAATATATTTATGAAGAGTTACTTTCCATCATTATTTATGTTTTCCTTAGTATTATGTACAAATAAAATTGTAAATGTATACACATACTAATGGTTACTACCCACCAAAATTTTGTGCTTGAGCAAACAACTAACTTACTAGCAAATAACTATTTATCCACTTCACTTCTCAATTTATTATTAGTTTCTCCCCATACAAGACTATAAAATTAGATATGCACATATTATAATGCTTTATGCTATTTTTTAGAGCATAATTTATAAATTAAATAGAATTCACTGACCTACTTTACCATAATTGTTTTAAATAAATTGTTAATTTTACACTCAAAATATTTACAAATTTAATCAAAATTTAACCTTTTCCTCTTAAATATTATCTTAGCTTACTTCAAAAATTTACTAAATTTATCATATTTATAATATCCTAATAAGAGTGGGAGTGATGGACAGTTCAACCCATTGGAAAACAACCACGTACGGATCTCGTACCCAGAAGTGTGTTAGCAGCCGGCAATGCACTCACAAACTGCTATGCTTGCCGTCTTAAAGAGGTCTACTCCATGACAATTTCGTTTGAAAAAGAATGGGTTTCCATTATTTTGACGAAATTGGGAAATTTATTTCAAAATCTAAGTTAAAATCTAAGTTATTGTTTTTAAGTTTTAGAATTGTAGGTGTTTTAAGTGTTTTTGAGGGTACTGAATCAATTTTTATGGTAAAAAAAAAATCAAAATTATTAATTTCAATTGTTTAGAAAAAAATATTTTTATTCAATACCATCTAAATAATTTTTTGAAATTATAAAAATGTTCTTATTTAATATTATATAAAATAATATATTAGCATAGTTATATAAATTAAATGATTGGTGAATGTGGATAAACATCAATTATGATCGAGATCAAAACACACATTTTACTATACATCTCACATTGTCAAAATTAAAAATAATCATAAAAATTAACTAATTAATAATTTTTATGTTAAATTATTTTAATATTATTAATTATAAAAAGAATTAATATATGATTTAAATAAACACATTAAAATATGTAACGAGATATTTAACTATGCAATTCATCTTTACTTAATTATGTAGATGGGGTGTGTTGTTAAATCACTATGTGATGTGAAGATTACTAGTTTGAAGCTTAGTGGGCAAAAATCCAGTGATGTTAATTGTTGGTGTGGCCAACGCTGGATGCAATCCAGGGTGATTTTGATGGCTTATTTCTCAAACCAAAGTTTAAACCTATAGTATCTCTACAGGACGCATATAAAAACTTGATAAACACAAAAAAAAATTATGGCGATCCTTAGTTGTCACAACCCTTTACACATAAATATACACAGTAAAAAAAATAAAAAATAAAAATTTATGGTCTGAATATTAAAAACTCATACCACACATATGAGCTGATACTCCATACATTACCACCATGTATATTCTCATGCACTCCATCTAATTGTCATTTGGTCAACCCTTATGCTATGCATGGATCACCATAATAAACTGTTATCAACACTCGTTTATTGACAATGGTTTTCTGTTTGCGTTATGGTGTTAAGCTATGTCATAACTTTGATGTAATATGTATGTTGACTTCTGAGCCTAACCCCTAAACCCTTCCCCAGCATACGGAGTATTTAATAGGCTCGGGGTTTGGAGGTTCGGCTGCAGTTCTGGCAGACCCAACTCACCTACCGCATCGATTGTTTCGGCTCACAGCTGGCCAGGTGGCATGGCCGGTACATACAACCATGTGACACCTCGGCCTTGGGATCCTCGGCCTTCCCACCTCTTCTTCCCGCTTCATCTGAACGGTCAAGATCTCTTTTGGCGATCGAAGGGTGGAGATGATCCCAAGGGTTTCAAGTCATTACTTAACCTCCTTGGATCAAAGTCGGGGTTCATTTGTTTGCATTGCTCTGTCGGTTCAGTTCTCTGCCGAGACTCTGGTTCGATCTTCCCAGGCTTACGGTTACCACCTGCAACCTCTCCAAAGGCCGTGAAGGGTCCAACTCCGGATTTCTCAGGTAGCTTACGCTCTGTGTTTATTGGATAACATTTTTATTATTTCACTGTAAGCTGGTGGCTTGATTAATGTGTGCCTTTCTGCTGTTGGCGAACACAGGTGGAGCTGTTTAACCCGTTAATGGTGTCGAGGTGATGGTCTCGACAGCCCAGCCTGCTCGGCGGACACAGGTCGATTCTCAATAATGTTTGCTTGTCTTCCTTTATGAGAGCTCAGAACCTATCGTTTCTGAGTTGTGGCTACCATGTTTGTTTTCAGATCGCCGAGGGTTTGCCGGTTCAGTGCTTGGGTTCACTGAGGTATTCTCCAAGAGAACCCTCATGGTTGCCTTATGAATTATTGACTAGTTGTCTCAGAGATTTGACTGAAAGTTACGGTTCCAGGCGGAACCCATGTATCGTTTTTTTTCTTGTTTCTTCATGAACTAAGATGGTTCCCGGACTTGGGTCTTTCAATCTTTTGAGTAACCTCCAGCATCGGCCTGGCCGTATGCTCACATTGAAGTTGGCGGAACCAGGTTCCTTTGTTTTAATACTGCCTCTATTTTTGCTGTATATATGTATTTGTTTCCTTTTCAGAGGTATACTGCTGTATTGATTTGATTAAAGACATAAGCAGGAACTTATTATACTGTTAAAGCCTTCAGACGGCATTAGCTTTTCGTTTTGGATTATATCTTTGGCTTCTTAAGGATATTCGTCTAATGCATATCCGTTTGCTTATTGGAATTGAATATCGTTACCATTATTCTCGCTCTGTATACTTATACGCTGTATGTCTCAGCGCTGCTAGAACTCATGATTTTCAGTTAATATATATATGTTTTGGTTTTCATATAACTGGTTCAGATATATGCATGCGGTTCTAGACCTTTTAGCTTTTGCTATTAATGCTCTCAATATATATGATGATACTTCCGTTCTGTTTTCTTTATGTTATGAATATCGGAATACACAGAAGTATGAGGGCTTATACCGAAGTATGAGGGTTTGATCCGCCTTCATCGTTCCTCGTAGAACTAGCTTCGCTGTTATTTGCTGAAATGCTGTGGTTAAAAATGGCACTGTTTACATTCAGGGACAGAGTCCCATACGACTGTAGGATGTTTTCTTTGTTTAACTATGTAGTTATTTCGTATTTCAACTACCCATGTATATATGTCATGGCATACTCTTTTCTGTTTTGTCTCAACAGTTACAGTCCGGCTACAGCCGTGACCTCTTTCCAAGCTCTGGGGTTTCCAGGCTCGTATTTAATAGTACATGATATGTAACGATAATTTATGTTTCAGATGTTTCGGTATATGTTTTCTGATATGGCTTTCCTGAGCTTATAATACCTCTGTTATTTCTGTCTATTTCGTGCCATACTCTGCACCCTTAACAGACATTTAATAATTTAACCTAGGCATCTAATAAACTAACTCTGGCATTTCAGAATCTAACTCAGGCGTTCCGTAATCTAACCCTCTGTATTCTTTTTAATAACCGCCAGATAGTTTTTAGACCAGGTCTATCAGCGGATAGCCTATTCCTTTAATTAACACCACACTTATTCGGTTCCAAGTACATTGTAACAGTTCTAAGAAACTATAACATTTCTTGTTTAACTGCTGTGGTCATTTATAAGTCTACCTTTTAAAGCAAAAAGGACTCCAAGGTTAGAATCCGTACCTGATTCGCCAGAGTCACAATTAGATACTCAAGCAAGTCACCTGTGCTTCGAGTCTGCTCGTCCACCCAGCCATGAGATCCATCTTCCTGACGGAATTCTCTCCCCCGAGCTATCTTGCAGGCCTCAAGCCCTCAACAAGATCTGAGCACCTAGTGCCTGGTTATCTGGTCCCTACCAAACTTAACCAATTTTCTTCAGTATTTTTCTTTCCTTTTCCTTTTCTCTGGAAAAGAATCCCTTCTGTCTGTCCCAACAGCACAGAACTTCCTCCCTACACCCAGGACTTTTCCTGTTTGGGAGGGCAGTTCCAATCAGTTATTACAACTGATTTCCTTTCTTTGAAATCCACCTCCCAGAGGCTGCCAGCATTTCAAGAAAATATTTCATTTATTCAATAATGTAGTTTATCACAGTTTTGTTTCTTTTAAACATAAACAACAACTACTACTATATTGTCTTTTTACCATAGTAAAATCCACATTTACATTCTACTGGGGCATTACATCTCCCCCTCCTGTGATTGGACATCGTCCCGATGTCCGTTTCCCTTAAACAAATTCGGGTAAGCTTTTTTAAGGAGTTCCTCATCCTCCTAAGTGGCCTCTTCAGGCCCATAATGCTGCCACTACACCTTAGCTTGGATAATAACCCGTTTCCGCAGCTGCACTTCTCTCCTGTTGAGAATGGTCAGTGGTTCGATCAGAACCTCGCCTTCCGGCTCAACCTGCGAAAGCAACAGATTCAGTTATTCCTTGTTTAAGAATAAAGCTTATTCATAATGACCAAATTTAATTCTTACCCGAACATCCTGCCATTGAATCACATGTTTAGGATCGTAGACGTATTGTTTTAATACGGAAACATGAAAAAAATTGTGGATCTTAATATGGCTTGGTAGGGCAAGCTGATAAGCTATTGGCCCCACTCTTGCCAGAATTTGGAAAGGTCCAAAATAGCGTGGTGCCAGCTTGGCACACCCACTCCACTGCAAGGTACTTCTTCTGGTTTGGATTCTTACGAAAACATGGTCTCCGACCTGGAATTCTTTGAACCTTCTCTTTCGGTCGGCAAAACTTTTTTGTCTGTCCTGAGCAGCCTTTAAGTTGTTACACACCTTCTTCACCATGTCTTCCATTTCTTTGAGCATATCCGGGCCCAATCTTAACCTATCTTCAGGTCCACCCCAGCTTGAGGGTGTGCGGCACTTCCGCCCATACAGAACCTCAAAGGGACTCAACTGTGTTGAAGTATGATACCCGTTATTATACACGAATTCAACCAGGTGGAGGTATTCCTCCCACTGGGTTGGCTGCATCATAACACATGCTCTCAGCATGCCCTCCACCACCTGGTTTACCCGCTTCGTTTTCCCATCGGTTTGGGGATGATAGGCTGTGCTAAAGTTCAGTTGTGTCCCCAGTTCCGCAAACAATGTCCTCCAAAAAGCTAATGTGAACTTAACATCACGATCCGAGATTATTACCTTCGGAAGTCCATGCAACTTGAACACATTTTGCATGAAGATATGAGCAATTTGCACAACTTTATACGTGGATTGAACCGGTATGAAGTGTGCTGCCTTACTTAACTTATCCACTACTACCATAATGGAATCATTATTTTTCTTTGTTCGAGGCAACTCGGTTATAAAGTCCATGGAAATGATCTCCCATTTCCATTCCTGAATGGGTAAGGGTTGTAGCAACCCTGCTGGATGCATATGCTCTACTTTAATCTGTTGGCATTCTAGACACCGCGCTAGATATTCAGCTACCTCTTTCTTCATTTTTGGCCAATAGTATTCCTTCCTAAGTGCGAAAATCATTTTCTGGTACCCTGGATGCCCGGTGTAATGGCTGGTATGGAATTCGTCTAGAATCAATTTTCTAAGACTATCTTCATTGGGCACATACAGCCTTTTATGGAAATACAGCATTCCGGCATCGTCTAACTCGTATCCTTGTTGTACTTCCTTATCAGAAAGTTGTTGTACTTGCTGTTTAATTCGCTGATATACAGCATCTTGATCAGCTGCTACTTTTATCTTCTCAAGTAGGGTACTCTGCCATTTACTGACCGAAAGTCTGCACACACATTGCACCTTTCGGCTCAATGCATCAGCTACTCGATTCTCCTTTCCCTTCAAATGCTTAATTTCAAAATCAAACCCACTTAAGAAATCTGCCCAACGAGCTTGTCTCGTATTTAAGGTGGGTTGACTGAAATAGTTCGTCAAGCTGTGATGGTCCGTCAACAACAGAAATTTTCTTCCTAACAGGTAATGTCTCCACATTTTCAGCGCATGAATAACAGCTGCCAATTCCAAATTGTAAGCGGAGTATTTCTGTTCATGTTCCTTCAATTTCCTTGATTCATATGCAATCACTTTTCCTTCTTGCATCAACACTCCCCCCACACCTTCTTTACTTGCATTAGTACAGACCACGTAATCCTTATTAGGATCAGCTATACTCAAGATAGGTGCAGTGGTGAGTAAGTGTTTGAGCTGTTCAAAGCTCCGCTGACATTCTGAGGTCCACTTAAATACCTTCCCCTTCTTTTGTAAGGAGGTGATAGGGTATGCTACCCTTGAAAAGCCTTCCACAAACCTTCTATAATACCCTGCTAGCCCCATAAAGGATCTGATATCTGCCACGTGCTTTGGTATAGGCCACTCCATTATAGTTCTGATTTTTTCAGGGTCCACTGCAATTCCTTCCTTTGTGATCACATGGCCTAAGTATTGTATTTCCTCCTTGAAGAAATCACACTTACTAAACTTTGCATATAACTGATGTTCTCACAAAGTTTGCAACACCATTCTAAGATGTTCTTCATGCTCCTTCCTCGATCGGGAGTAAATCAGAATGTCGTCTATGAAGATTAACACAAACTTATCTAAGAACTTGTGAAACACACTGTTCATCAAACACATGAAGGTAGCAGGTGCATTGGTCAGACCAAAAGGTAGCACCACGAATTCGTAGTGTCCATACCGCGTTCTGAAAGTTGTTTTAGCGATATCCTCCTCCTTAATTCTGATTTGATGATAACCAGATCGCAGATCGATCTTAGAGAATACCGTTGCTCCCTTCACCTGATCAAAAAGTTCGTCGATCCGAGGTAAGGGATATTTATTTTTGATCGTGAGCTTATTCAGCTGACGATAATCAATACACATCCGGAAAGTTCCATCTTTCTTTTTGACAAATAACACTGGGGCTCCCCAGGGTGATACGCTGGGACGGATGTAATTCTTGTCTAACAGCTCATGCAGTTGCATTTTTAATTCTGTTAGTTCTAGTACGCTCATTCGGTAAGGCGCCCGTGACACGGGTGCTGCTCCCGGAATCAATTCAATGGTGAAGTTCACATCTCTTTTCGGTGGTAGTCCTGGTACTTCTTCAGCAAAAACATCTGCAAACTCTTGTACCACCGGAATGTTGCCCAGCATGGCAGTTTTATCCTTCTGATTTGCGTAACCCACTTGAATAGCATAAATTTGACACTTCTTCTTGATGCATTTAGCTAACTGAGATGCTGTAATGGGTCGAATTTGTACGGGATGTTTGATTCCTTGTAACTCCTGTTGCTCTCCATGGTCATCCTTATAATAGATAGTTTTCGTCTTGTAATTCACTAATGACCAGTGTTTTTCCAGCCAATCCATCCCAATCAGGACGTCATATGAACCCAACGGTAGTATGTTTAAATCTGCCACTATTGGCTGCCCTGCTATGGTTAAAGAGCAGTTGTTTATTTTGGCCAAGACTCGTCTCTTGGCTCCTGTAGTTAATTGGACCAGCCACGGATTTCTGAACTTCTCAGATTGTAACTTACACTGTTCTACTATCTTTGGGCTAACATAACTTAAAGTAGCTCCTGGATCAATAAGAACAGCTAAAGAAAGGTTTGAAATTTTACCTTCAAATTCAACCATAGATGGCTGGTACTCTGCTTGGCGGTCCTCCAAGGCTGCATTAATTCTGGGTACACTACGTGCCACGTCCCCAACGGTCGATGCTTCATGAATTTGGGATATCTGGTCCGTCCCCTTTCGCTGCGGGCAGTTTTTGACATAGTGAGGTCCTCCACAGCCCCAGCATTGAACTGGAGGTCTGGTCATCCCTTCACTTTCTGGCCTAACAAACTGTTCACTTACTCTAGATTCACTTACTGGCCTAGCTCGGGGCGCACTTCTTGCTACAGATATACTGTTTAATCCTTTACTAGCTCCCTTACTTCCATTGCTGCGACCTCCCTTGCTGTTTCCAGCCATCCGACTACTCTTTTTCTCATTCCATCTTTTATTTGAAGTATCCCCCTTCTGTTTATTCTGCTGGTAGCAGATCCTTGCTTTACGAATGGCTTCAGCCATGGTCCTAGGATTGTCAAACTCAATCCGCTCTCTTATATATGAAGGTAAACTGCTCACAAACCTTTGAACCTTGGCTTTCTCCTCCTTGATATAAGGTACATAACGTAGCAGAGAGGTAAAGCGATTAATGAACTCGTCCATAGTCTGCTGCCCCAGTCTTAAATCATGGAACTCTCTCGCTTTCTCATCATAGAAACGCTCAGTTAGGTACCTTTCTTTGAAGTATTTCTGAAATTTCTCCCATGTAATGGTTTGTTCGCTGACCCCCTTAACAATCTTGATTTCCTCCCACCACAAGGTTGCCTTACCTTGTAGCTGGAAAATAGCCAGTCTCGCCTTCAGGTTGTGATCATACTCATACAACTGAAAATATTTATTCATATTTATTAACCATGCTTCTGCTGCCTCTTCCTGTTCGCCATCGAAATGTGGGGGTTTAATCTTCCAGAATTCTCCCTGCAGCTCCATTTTCTAACGTTTTGAGGTTTGTTGTTGTGGTACATTGTCAGAATGATCCTCTTTGCCTTCTGAATTTTCAGGTACATTCTGAAAGTCTTGCTCCTCTGTCACCCTCTGCTGTTCCGCGCTGGGGTTAGATAAAGGTGGATTTTGCCTGTCCGACAAACTCTTCAGAATTCTTTCTTGTTCTACTGTTAAACGTGCGTTGTCTTCTCGCAAACGTGCCATCTCATTTTTCAACTCTTGAACAGTTTCTAGTATTGCAAGGTTGGTACTTCGTGTTTCCTCACCCAACTATACCCACAGTTCTGGATTTTCCCGAGGGTTACTGCCGTCTCCTTGCATTTCGTTATTTTTCCCTTTTTCTTTGGCTTGACTGCTAGCTGTTATAGTTCTGTGTGTCACCCCTTCATAACAGAGCAACAGTTAAGTAATTTTATCAGTTTTTCATATAAATATACATGGTGTATGCTTCTGCACAGTGAAACATGTCATGTTGAGGCCACAGTGTTGTAACTGGGCTCTGATACCAATTGTCACAACCCTTTACACATAAATATACACAGTAAAAAAAAAAAATAAAAAAAATTATGGTCTGAATATTAAAAACTCATACCACACATATGAGCTGATACTCCATACATTACCACCATGTATATTCTCATGCACTCCATCTAATTGTCATTTGGTCAACCCTTATGCTATGCATGGATCACCATAATAAACTGTTATCAACACTCGTTTATTGACAATGGTTTTCTGTTTGCGTTATGGTGTTAAGCTATGTCATAACTTTGATGTAATATGTATGTTGACTTTTGAGCCTAACCCCTAAACCCTTCCCCAGCATACGGAGTATTTAATAGGCTCGGGGTTTGGAGGTCCGGCTGCAGTTCTCGCAGACCCAACTCACCTACCGCATCGATTGTTTCGGCTCACAGCTGGCCAGGTGGCATGGCCGGTACATACAGCCATGTGACACCTCGGCCTTGGGATCCTCGGCCTTCCCGCCTCTTCTTCCCGCTTCATCTGAACGGTCAAGATCTCTTTTGGCGATCGAAGGGTGGAGATGATCCCAAGGGTTTCAAGTCATTACTTAACCTCCTTGGATCAAAGTCGGGGTTCATTTGTTTGCATTGCCCTGTCGGTTCAGTTCTCTGCCGAGACTCTGGTTCGATCTTCCCAGGCTTACGGTTACCACCTGCAACCTCTCCAAAGGCCGTGAAGGGTCCAACTCCGGATTTCTCAGGTAGCTTACGCTCTGTGTTTATTGGATAACATTTTTATTATTTCACTGTAAGGTGGTGGCTTGATTAATGTGTGCCTTTCTGCTGTTGGCGAACACAGGTGGAGCTGTTTAACCCGTTAATGGTGTCGAGGTGATGGTCTCGACAGCCCAGCCTGCTCGGCGGACACAGGTCGGTTCTCAATAATGTTTGCTTGTCTTCCTTTATGAGAGCTCAGAACCGATCGTTTCTGAGTTGTGGCTACCATGTTTGTTTTCAGACCGCCGAGGGTTTGCCGGTTCAGTGCTTGGGTTCACTGAGGTATTCTCCAAGAGAACCCTCATGGTTGCCTTATGAATTATTAACTAGTTGTCTCAGAGATTTGACTGAAAGTTACGGTTCCAGGCGGAACCCATGTATCGTTTTTTACTTGTTTCTTCATGAACTAAGATGGTTCCCGGACTTGGGTCTTTCAATCTTTTGAGTAACCTCCAGCATCGGCCTGGCCGTATGCTCACATTGAAGTTGGCGGAACCAGGTTCCTTTGTTTTAATACTGCCTCTATTTTTGCTGTATATATGTATTTGTTTCCTTTTCAGAGGTATACTACTGTATTGATTTGATTAAAGACATAAGCAGGAACTTATTATACTGTTAAAGCCTTCAGACGGCATTAGCTTTTCGTTTTGGATTATATCTTTGGCTTCTTAAGGATATTCGTCTAATGCATGTCCGTTTGCTTATTGGAATTGAATATCGTTACCATTATTCTCGCTCTGTATACTTATACGCTGTATGTCTCAGCGCTGCTAGAACTCGTGATTTTCAGTTAATATATATATATGTTTTGGTTTTCATATAACTGGTTCAGATATATGCATGCGGTTCTAGACCTTTTAGCTTTTGCTATTAATGCTCTCAATATATATGATGATACTTCCGTTCGGTCTTTATGTTATGAATATCGGAATACACAGAAGTATGAGGGCTTATACCGAAGTATGAGGGTTTGATCCGCCTTCATCGTTCCTCGTAGAACTAGCTTCGCTGTTATTTGCTGAAATGCTGCGGTTAAAAATGGCACTGTTTATATTCAGGGACAGAGTCCCATACGGCTGTAGGATGTTTTCTCTGTTTAACTATGTAGTTATTTCGTATTTCAACTACCCATGTATATATGTCATGGCATACTCTTTTCTGTTTTGTCTCAACAGTTACAGTCCGGCTACAGCCGTGACCTCTTTCCAAGCTCTGGGGTTTCCAGGCTCGTATTTAATAGTACATGATATGTAACGATAATTTATGTTTCAGATGTTTCGGTATATGTTTTCTGATATGGCTTTCCTGAGCTTATAATACCTCTGTTATTTCTGTCTATTTCGTGCCATACTCTGCACCCTTAACAGACATTTAATAATTTAACCTAGGCATCTAATAAACTAACTCTGGCATTTCAGAATCTAACTCAGGCATTCCGTAATCTAACCCTCTGTATTCTTTTTAATAACCGCCAGATAGTTTTTAGACCAGGTCTATCAGCGGATAGCCTATTCCTTTAATTAACACCACACTTATTCGGTTCCAAGTACATTGTAACAGTTCTAAGAAACTATAACATTTCTTGTTTAACTGCTGTGGTCATTTATAAGTCTACCTTTTGAAGCAAAAAGGACTCCGAGGTTAGAATCCGTACCTGATTCGCCAGAGTCACAATTAGATACTCAAGCAAGTCACCTGTGCTTCGAGTCTGCTTGTCCACCCAGACATGAGATCCATCTTCCTAACGGAATTCTCTCCCCCGAGCTATCTTGCAGGCCTCAAGCCCTCAACAAGATCTGAGCACCTAGTGCCTGGTTATCTGGTCCCTACCAGACGTAACCAATTTTCTTCAGTATTTTTCTTTCCTTTTCCTTTTCTCTGGAAAAGAATCCCTTCTGTCTGTCCCAACAGCACAGAATTTCCTCCCTACACCCAGGACTTTTCCTGTTTGGGAGGGCAGTTCCAATCAGTTATTACAACTGATTTCCTTTCTTTGAAATCCACCTCCCAGAGGCTGCCAGCATTTCAAGAAAATATTTCATTTATTCAATAATGTAATTTATCACAGTTTTGTTTCTTTTAAACATAAACAACAACTACTACTATATTGTCTTTTTACCATAGTAAAATCCACATTTACATTCTACTGGGGCATTACATTAGTTTATAAATAGGCTTTGTTACAATACTATGACCCAATATCATGAGTTGTCAATACCACATACCCAAAAAAACCATAACTCATTTCATATGGCACTTATTCATATGACATATTTTTTAATTAATTAAAAGACGCAAATGACATAACTATTTTTAAGATAAATCTAAGGTTTTGATTTATGATAATATTCTAAAATAATCTAGAGGTCAAATCTCTACCTTTCACCTAATAATTATTGATAATTAAATTAAAATTCTATTTTAAAATGAACACATGTATCAATATCTAGTTAACCATTATTCTTAATTACTAAAATATTTTTATCAAATATCTTGTAATATATTAATAACAATATAATTTCTAGAAGATAAACATCTCGGTGGTTGTTATGTCATATAATTTATGGAAGATAAACATTTTAGTGGTTGTTGAATTTAGGCTTTTGTGATCCATATCAAGTTTATAGAGAAGAGTTTTCAGTGAAAATCACATCGTACTTCATTTGTCTACGCATTCCGAACCAACAAGTGTGGTTCATCGTAAATCACATAGTACTTCATTTGTCTACCCGTTTCGAACCAACAAATGTGGTTCATGGTCAAGACAAGTTCAAGAACTCAGGTTAAATAAAAAGAACAGATAATTCAACCACTATATTTAACCAAGAAAACAATGTGATTTTTGCCTAAAACTCTTTTGTATAATCTTAGTGATAGTTATATGATTGTGTGATATATAATATCCATTAAATTGTATTAATTTATGTCATACATAAAATATTTTTTTTGGTTGTAAAGTAAAATTTAAGCTTGAAAATTAGGTTTGTGGTTTGTGAGGTAACTGCGTTAAATGCCCAAGTGAGCATCCTGACTGGTGATGATTGTGTGAACAAGGACATTAGTTCCCTGAGGTTTTCGTTGTCGTTCTGACTTTTGTAAATTATAACCTATTCTTTGATTTGATGTGATTGTGAAATGACACCTTGAGAAGATTTCATACACTGGTCTATGTTTCCAAAAAAGTCAACACGGCGGGGGATTTTGATGCTAATCAAGAATTACAAAGTGGTCGTAGTGAGTGAGGTAGGTAGTCGAAGGAACGAACAATTACCTGTGCGTGCATGCCTCTCTTCGACAAAATATTAAAATCTATGATTCATCCGAGATATGCGGTGTATGCATAAGATGCATATGCTAGTCACGGTATTTGATTTCTGAAGTCATCTCTCACGCTGAGGAGCCAGGAGACAGAGCGTTGTTAGCTGCCTCGTTGGAAACTGCAGCCTCTGTCTCAAGAGCGTGTAGAAGACCTGCGTGGAGGCGTTGTTGTTCCACTGAAATCTATGGACTATGTAAAGTCGTTTTGAAAGCTATTGGGTGCCAAGTGTGGATCGAGCCTGTGTGAACACTTGAGAGGAGTTGCGCCGAATTGGTGCGAGGATTGGAGTGGTAAAGTGTTGCCGAAGGTGTGTTGCAGTGAAACATTGGAAGAGGTCGAAAAGGGCATTGTAGCTTTTCCAGAAATACATCTTGAAGTTGAGCCTGTCGTGGCTGTTGTGGTTTGTTCACGCAGAGTGAGTATGTGTGCCAGCTCATCGATGGAGCTATAATGCTGCAGCCCTGAGGTGGGGGAACTGTAGACTTGTGTTTGGAGTCATTTAATTGTTTATGGAGTGTTGTGGAAAGCTGTGGATTATGTTGGACATGGGATAAATTAATATTTTTTTGCTTTTTTGAAATGGAGGCCTTGTGAATCTTTATCTCATGAGTTCTATACACACCCGAGTTGCATTAAAGAAGATGGTTGGATATTCGCCTCTTGTAAATCTTTATCTCTGGTGATCGTTAATTAATACCTACATATTTTTATCTAACCACAATTATAATTCCCAACACAGAAATTAGATAATTGTTTGCTAAGATTCAAACTTATGTATTTGGTATTCTCTGTTTATTGCATAGTTACCAAGTTCGTCTGTATCGACGTTAATTCGCCATACGGAGATTAATTCGAAGAATTCCAATTCGGTACGGTGCTTATTTTTGTCAAAGTCACCTGCTTATTTTTGTCAAAGTCACCTGAAGTCCAGTTTGGTACCGTGCTACATTTTTGTCAAAATCACCTGCTCCAGTTCTTTGTCTCCTGCTTCGTCCCTTAACTTGAACGTGTTTCGCACCCCAATACGTAATGTGCTTAGTTACACTGAACAATGGCCTGTGCTTTGTTACACCGAACAATGGCTATACACGAAGTATACAGTAAATAGATCTGGAAGTTTGATTTATACAAATCTACATAGTTGATTAAAAAACATTATTTAAATATATTTTATAAATTCAGAAGATGGTGTTGTAGGTATGTAGATCTAAAAGTATTTTTTTTTAAATTTATAGTTACTTCAATAACTTAAGAATTTATTTTTCAATTGTTGAATTATTGGAAATAGGTCATTGAACTTACTCTTCAATTGTTGAGTAAAAATCTGGCAAGGTAAATTTTTAATTCCAGCTTTGCTTTGTTGATGTATTGGAAGAATACAAGGTTGGATCTGCCCAACCCTGGTGAAAATAATACATGGAAGGGAAAAACAAGTTTGGAACTAGGCAACCCTGGTGGAAAATTGAAATAATGTAGAGAAAGGCAAAGCTAATGCTAAGATCAATTACCTTTTATAAATTTTCTTATAAGAATTAGCAAGTTGGTATTTTCTGTATTCAAGCTTCTGTAATCACATAATGAATTAAGCAAGTTGGTATTTCTTATTGGAAAATTTTGAAAAACAAGATGATTTTTATGGAAAAAAAAAATGTAATTTCTATCTGAGCAAATTCTTAATTTTTATTGCAAATATATATATATATATATAATTTTTATAGAAAAAAGAAAGTAATTTCTATATTAGAAAATTTTATAAAATGACAAATTGCAATTTAAAAAAAGATAATTCTTACCTTACAAGAAATTATAAAATAGCAAATTGGTTGCAAATCAATAACTGTTATATAAAACATTAAAAACAGTAACTTTTATTTTGGAAAAACATCAACTTATACAACTTTTATATTTTCATTAAAATTTTGAATATAATGATTGTTTATTTAAATTTATATAAAAAAAATTAATATATTTAAGTATTTGTGATATGTATACTGTCCAATTTTTTCCTTATAAAATTTTATAGAGTTCAATTTTTTCGGTATGAAATTCGAATTCGAATTTGGTAACTATGGTTTATTGATTGAAGTGATAGCATTTTTGAAAAAAAATTATTGTGAAATTATCACCCTGGTGACGAGCCAGAGAAGCTGCAGTGCCAAGTCCAGGGTGCAACCTCGGACAACGATTTTAAGGGGTGGTATAAATATTTTCTCGAGCATTTTTAACATTGATCTTTTTGATGTTTTTTTCCAAAGAGTTCATTCGGAAGTATTTTGGGCCGGGTAATATTTTTGTTCTATCTAATATTTATTAGATAAACGAATGATTTTATTGATGACCATGTAGCTTCAGTTTATTTCACCTGATCTTGCAATTGAAGAGTTACGAGGGGATTATGAGAAATTGTGTAATCAATTGAATATGGTCAAGGTAACTAACTATTTTTATCCAAAGCAATCATTAAACAAGACTTAAAAACATTTGGTGATCAAAGTGAATTTGTTGAAAAGGTTGATCAAAGTGAATTTGTTGAAAAGGTGGAAATGAATTAACACGATTTTATTTGTAGGAAGAAGTGATATCTAGATTTCATAACATGGAGTAAGAAGAAAAAAAAAATTGAAAATATCAAATTTTGGAGCAACAAATTCAAGAAAAACTATTATCAATACATTGTAAGAAAGAAAGTCAAGATTAAATATTTGAGCCATGTTTGTAAGCCTAGTTGAGACTTAGACAAACAAACAAATTAACTATTAGGTAGTGATTAAGAAAAAGTGTCAGAATATTAATCAATAATAAATATTTCATTATTAATAATAAGCAAAAATAGTTCTTAATTAATTATTAAATCTGCAACTCAACCAATATATAAATTACAACATTTTATTACATATTACAACATTTGATAATAAAGTAAACTAGTGTTTTTGTTAACTCTTCAACTCTGATAACTCTCACCCTTAACAAACCAAAGACCTGATTATGCCATTACCTGAGTATCGTGCCGTTGAAATCAAGCCTGGTCTACATAGATCTTTGCACTCCATAACCAGAATAATGAACAAAATAAATCTTTATTTAAAAAAAAAAAGAGATGAAACTTAACATGTTGTTATGGGAGCCCAGCCCATAATCTAAGCTACTGTCAGACTAAGCATGCGATCACCTGATTATGGTGCGCTTGAAATCAAGCCTGATCTACATAGATCTTTGTAATCCATAACCAGAATAATACACATTATAATGCACAAAATCATTGTTTGTTTTCTTAAGGATAGAGATGAGACTTTTTCTAAGTCGATCCAAGTTTAAAGAAACCTCCTTAATCCAATTTAAAGGAGAGTGATGCTCTGGCTAACTTAATCCAAGTCCTTTAGGCTCATTGCTAGGTAGAAAAATCTAAATAGAAGGTGAAAATGATATGTAACCTTATGCGATGGAATAAAGGTGTGAATGTTGTAACAGTGCTTTATATTCTGTATTATTTATGTTTATATAAAATATATAAAAAAACCTTTCACATATAATAATGGAAAAAGGTTTAGAGTGAGTTTACAA
Source organism: Pinus tabuliformis (assembly GCA_031772625.1). Classification (NCBI taxonomy): domain Eukaryota; kingdom Viridiplantae; phylum Streptophyta; class Pinopsida; order Pinales; family Pinaceae; genus Pinus; species Pinus tabuliformis. The sequence goes on along the minus strand of CM062811.1, from coordinate 971,691,699 downwards.
TTTAATAAGAAAATACCAAAGCTAATATTTTTATTTCTTAAAATGTAGGAAGTATATATTAGGAATGATTGGAAGTATATATTAGGAATGATTGGGTTCAAAAAACTCTACACAGTATGATGTATAAATTCTGATAAGTGGATAAAACGAAAAAAATATGATTCAGATTTTACTTTATGTTATTAATAATGTTTTATTTTATTTCTCTATTTTATAGTTAGAATCTTTATTTATTTTTTTAAGTTTAGGTAGTTCTTTTTTTATTTATAAGCCGCAAACTAAGAACACATACATGACATAGGTGGCCACAGCTTGCCCAATGGGAAACCAAGCTATGAACCACCTAAAAATAACATAGGCCATCCAAAATTGGTATGTCTGTAGTCTTTTTAGCCAAGCTATGTAAACCATACAATTATAAATAGAGTTTTTATCTACTGTTCCTATAGACATTCAGAAATATAAAAGATACTATCCGCACACTGTTAATCTGAAAACAGACTTAGGCAAATTTTACTCATCCTAATCTTCTTGGTCGGTCTCCATTGTAGTTGGGTTCGTTGCTGAACCCCCATGCACAGGTCCCCTGTTTGCCACTCTTGGGGTGTTTTGCTCGATACGGTCCAATCTCATGTCTTGCCTGCAGAGCTGAAATTGTATGGTCTCCATGTCTTTCTTATAATTAGGCATGTCTCTTGTTATTAGGGCCATGCCCATTGAGATCCGCTCTATTGCCTTGCATAGCAGCTTCTTCATAAGCCAGTACAGGTGTAGTGTTTGCTTATACTGAGCCATTCAACCCCTTGTGTTACCCAAGTCCGAAACCATACCCCTCTACTCTTCCATTTCCTCCTCAGACTCCTCCTCCTTCACTTCCGCTTCCATGTCTTCAATTATTTCTCTTATGCCTTCATCTGTATTTCTCATGTAATCTGTGGTTGCTTCCTGAATGGTTTCGTTCATTGGTCGATGGCCTCGCCGATTACTCAGGGTGCTACTATTTTGTGGTCCCAGGCGGCTGCTTATCTATCCTTGGCGATCGCGAATATGCCCTCAACCCCTTCTGTGACTTGCTCGAGCCATCTCCCTGCTACCTTTTATCTATTCACAAGACGAGCAGTAATGTGTTAAAGTAAAATGCTCACCAGTCCAAGTGACCATCCACTCCAGGTTAGGTTGTTCATGGGTACACTTGCCTATACCCAGTTCACCCGGAGGACTATCCCTGCCCCTCCCTCTGTTTCTCATTACTTTTCCTTCACGTAGATTTTTGTGATCTATATCTCTAATATCTGCCCGCTCCCCTACTGGAATTCGCCCTTCCCCATCCCGGTTATTTCGTAGCATAGTAAAGCCATTAGCCATGATCCCAACTACCCTTTCAGCGTTGTCAGAGGGCTCCTCCTTGGGAGGCAGTAATGACTTACAAGGGTTCCCTATTGGATTTCCTTCATAGTCCCTTTTCCTCATGCTCTTCTCGTTGGCTTCCTTTAAGCAACTGTTATGTCTGATGCGTTTACCCCAAATTTCCATCCTCATTTCCTCTCTTTTATTTTCACATGGTATATACTCCTACTTCCCCCTTTTTTCGTTGCTTATTTCTTTACCCTTCTCCTGGTATCAGTCCCTGCCCTCAGGCTCTATCATGCTCTGAGGTCTAGACTAATCATTCTTCCAATTCCCCTTGACAAGACCCTTTTCGTCCTCCCTTCCTCTGTTTTTAACCCCCCCCAACGTACTACCAATAGTGGAAACAATAACAGGAGGGCAACAATTTACATACCCGGTAGCATGATCCTTGTTTGCTGGTGTAGAATGTGGCTCCCTCAGCCCACTCCTTCCGCGCTTCCCTCGCCTTCTATCCTTCCTCTTTGCTCTGCTCCTTCTATACTTTCAATTACCACCACCCTGTTGTCTCGTCGTGCCGTCATCACCGTCTTTCCCCCCACTCATTGACCTCACATTCCTTCTACCATCTTTCATTACCAAACGGCGGTGCCTTTCCGCATACCTCTAAGCTATCATGCGAGCTATATTGACCTGTCCTTGTTCCATCATTCCTCTGACGTCGTCATTATGGCGCATTACCTTGTCCGTCACCCCGATCGAGGGTTTATTGTACTCCTTTTGGTTTCTCTTAGGCCTTGTCATCATCCTTCACTAATATATCCCTTAGTGGAGACAATCGTGTATCATTTGGGTGTATGGGCCAGGTTTTTTCCAGGTTGCCCGATTGTGGTTCGCTTCCCCAGTTGGCAAGGAAATCAGCTACCTTGTTGCCGTCCCTTTTAACATGCTTGATTATGATGTATTCGAATTGGTTCATAATTTCACCCACCTCCTGTATGAGACTCGCAGTTCTCCAGTTGTGACTAATCTTTTCCCAATTCGTTCCAGTATGCAGCTTCCTCATCAAGTTGATGGCCATTAGGGAATCCCCTTCCACCTCTAGTTTGTTATATCCCATCTTAACCGCAATTTTAAATCCCTGTCTAGCCGCCATTAGCTCTGCTTCGTTGTTGCTCAGTCTGCCTCCGTAAGCTGCATATATCAGCCTGGTCCTGCCCTGACTATCTCTGAAGATGCCGCCCATCCCCGCATTGCCTAGATTACCTTTGGAAGTGCCATCAAAGTTCAGTTTGATGAAACCTTCTGCTGGTCTACTATACCTCTAGGCTTGTACCCCTTGTGTGCTTGTTCTTTTCCAACCCTTTTCTCTTACCATCTCTTTTGTTAAATTTAGCTGTCTCAAGATCCTGGTTTCTTGTATCGAGGTATTCCAGTCCTCCTGCTGCCATTCCTCTACCAGTATGGTTTCCCTTATGTGCTCTACTATTCTTCCCCAAACCTTCTCCATTGTTAGTGCTTCATTCTTAAATATCCTTCGATTTCTTTCCTTCCATATCATCCATAGAGTGAACCCCATTGCTAGCCCCCAGGCTCTATTAAGGACCGGGCTGGTAAAATGTCCATGACCCCAGTGTTGCACCGTCTCTTTTATACTTTGCGAGTTTCTATTCGTTCTTCCAAAGATGCCAAGGAGAGCATTCCATTGGCTTCTCGCGAACTGACAAGAATTTAGTAAATGCTCTATGTTTTCATTTTCTAACTTACAGAGTTCACAACGAGCAGGACCCTGCATCCCTCTTTTTTGTATTTGATCCCATGTTAGTATTCGACCCTTGCAAGTTAACCAAAGAAAGTATGCCACTTTCGGCCACCACTTTCTTTCCCATATTTGTTTCCACAGGTGTTGATTACCTTCCTAATCCGTTTTAGTCTTCAGGTCATATGCCTCCTTTACCGTGAAGCTTCCTTTCATGGTGTGGCCCCATCGCAGGATATCATGTCCTTCCCTGACTAAAAGCTTACGCGATGCCATTTCCTCCATATAGTGTCTCTTCTGATCTTCTTCAATATTTTGTCCCCAGTCATCTGGATTTTTCCATACTCTCCAGTTCTCTTCTCTGTGGTCTGCTTTCCAATAGTCCTTCACTTGATTTAATCCTGCATCTTGTGAAGCCTGCTGAATAGTTCTGAGTTCCTATTTTTCCTGTAGTTTGTTTCATTGTTGCCATGCCTCATCCCAAAATTTTTCCCTTTGACCATCTCTTATCTCCCAGAAGGCATGATTTGTGATTAGGTCTCTGTTCTCGCTGGCTAGGTTCCAAACATTGGAACCTCTTCGTTTTTCTGTATTCCTTAGGATCTCTTCTGGTTTTACTGGCATATTATACTTCTTGGCCCATATCTTCTTCCATAGGTCCTCCCCTCCTGACATCCACCTCCACCATAATTTTTCTCCCATGATTTGGTTTATGAGGTATGGGTCCTTCAATCCTAGACCTCCATCTTCCTTTTTTCTGATCAACCCTTGCCAGGACATTAAAGCCCATTTTTCTATTGTTGGGCTCCTCCCCATATAAATTTCTTCATTATTTCTACCATTTTATTGCAAGCTCCTTTCGGTGCTGCCATCGCCGAGAGTTGGTATATTGGTATGGATTGGAGAACTGCTTTAACGAGGACTATTCTTCCTGCCAGGTTCAAAGACCGGAATGCCCAGTTGTTTATCCTTCTTTGTAACTTCTGTAAGGTGTACTGCCAATTAGCCAACTTTAAAGAGTTGGTTGACAATTAGATACCTAGGTACTTGGTTGGGAGCTCTTCCACCCGGAAGCCCATCAATCTTGATAGAAAGGCTTTGACTGAGGCTGGTGTGTTAAAAAAGTAAGCACTGGATTTCTCTTTGTTGATCTGAGTACCCGAGGCTTCCATAAACAATTCCAGTATAGTCCTCATCCTTTTAACTTCCCTTAACGATGCCTGGCAGAATAGCATTATGTCATCCACGAATTTTTGGTGGGTGATAGGGAGATCATTCCCCCATGCCCTGATTCCTTTGATTTTATTCGTCTGCACTTCTTTTTTAATATACCTTCCTAGACCTTCGACTGTTATAATAAAGAGGAAGGGCGAAAGAGGGTCTCCCTGTCTTAGCCCTCTTGAGGCATTGAAGGTGTGTGTCGAGGTCCCATTTAGGAGGATTGAGAAAACCGGTGTGGATATCATTGCTGAGATCCAATCTACACATCTTCTAGAGAACCCAAAAGCTTCCATTACTTGCCTTAGGTATTCCAAATTCAATATGTCGTATGCTTTGGATAAATCGAGTTTAAACATCACCCCTACCATTTTTTTGGTTTTTAATGAATGTACCACCTCCTGGGATACAATTGGCCCATCTAGAATCTGTCTTCCCTCAACAAAGCCTGTTTGTTCAGGAGATATGATGCTAGATAAAACCGGTTTCAGTCTCTTAGCAATTATTGTGGAAATAATTTTGTAAATAACATTACACAGAGCAATCAGTCTGAAACCCTTAGGTTCATCAGACTGAGCAGATTTAGGGATGAGGGTGAGTGTTATGCCCCTATACTACTAGTGTAACCCCTTATTGTTATTAGTACAACCCCTGTCGTGGCGGAAAAAGTCGTTTGTGCGGGCACAACTGACCTCCCTAGGAGTCTAAACTCTCTAGCGACAAACAAGACAAAATGGAGCAATCTTTCTCTAAATACATCTTTTAAAATATGAAAACTACAAGTGTTTAGGCTTACCTTATTCCAAAACGCTGTTGTTGTAGTCCGTCCTTGCCGATCCGGATGAGCTCCTCCTTCACATCAATTCCTGCAACCACAAACAATCAAACAATTACCAAGCACTTGCATCTCATATAATAAAACATATATTCAACATGCAGACCAAGGAACACATGAAATAACTCATTAACACAAGCTATTGAGAAAAATGAACCAGTTTGTATTAATAACGAAACAAAGAAACTCTTACAACCTGGCCTTGGTGTTGTGCAAGTTCCTCCCAGGGTCCATCAAGGGTTTTCCTCTACTTTGACAAAGCTCACCCACTTCCAAGTAGAATCAAGCAAAGACAATCTCTCCTCACAAGGTTCTAAATGGGAGTCCTAATTCCTGCAGCATTTACCCAAAGAAAATGTATAGCTTCAGCCTCCCCTCCCTCTGGCTCAATGCCTTTATTTATAGTGCTGTAAAGAGGTTACTCAGGTCCACCATCAATGGGATAATCCCCCTCTTTGGGTGGGATAGCTCCCTTATTGATGGGATAAGTTCCCCCTTAATAGAGATACATGAACCAACTGGAGGCGCATCCATTTCATCAAACCGACCTCTAGAAAGTTCTAGAAGTAACCACAAGTAACTTTTTTTAAGATGAAACTTGCGCATTTTGCCTTTTACAGAAGGACGCACCTGTCCTTTGACATACAGAGCGTCCAAAGACGCAGACTTTGTGAACATTGTGAGCGTCCCCGCAGGTAAGGCTTGAGAGAACCTGCGACCCCAGAGATAAACACATTTTTTACAAGACTTTCTCTCTTCTTTGAGTTTGAGATGGATAGCAGAGGCATAAGACTTGCCTAAAAAGGGTAGTATGACTGTTGATTTGAGCCATACTAACTGTAAGTAGTCATGGTGACATTTTTTAGTGTAACAGATTGCCCCCTAAAGTGCGAAGCCTGGAATAGATTAGGGTTTTGTAATTCTAGGAAGCGTGAAGCGCTTTATCATTTCAAGGATTGTCTTGTGGATGGCCTGGTTGGAACCTGCAATTTTCAACACAAAATACATGTATAAGATTATATCATCACTGAGGTAGGCATTCCCATACTCAGATTCAAAACTTTAACTAATGGACTAACTACTCTGATACAGGAATGATCTTGCAGTACATCATTTTTATAGACTTTTGTAGACACAGTATGGACGCAGCCATCTGTTTATGATTAGTCTACATAGATAATGAATACAAAACTCCTCGCAGCCTGGATGGTAGAAACTAGATCCAGGGTCTTCACTTCTACTTCCCGAATTGGTACGATTCTAGCCATGTGATTTAAATGATTTGATGTCGAACACGTTAGAAACCACTTGATTACCAGTCGATGATGTAAACTGTTAACAAGCGTGAGAGAGACCACCAGTAATGTCAATGGTTCTCAAAGTACCAAGCACAACCCGTGAAATGTGAATAGATGTTTTGATGTCGAACACTTCACGGAATCCTTTGATCGAAAGTCAATGATGTAAACTGACGTCAAAGGCGAGAAACCTGCCATTGATGCATGCAGACTTCAAGGTACTGTCGATTCCTAAGTCATCTTTCTAGATAATGTGTCGATGTCGATAGAAAGCGACCCGTTGCAGGCAAGCCCGCAACACGAAATCATTGTTCAAGTTGAAGAAATGTTGCTGTAAGGACTGACTCAAGGATGATCAAATGGATGACAAGTATTTTGCAGATGAAAGTTTTGCTTGCAGACCTCTTGAACACATAACGACACGACAGATGGCTTGGTGACGAATATCTCAAAGTTAATCCCCGGAACCCGGTTAAAGACTTTCAAAGTGGTTTGATCAACTGTGAGGTAAAAGATTTCCCAACCCAGGTGAATGAGACAGTGTCGTGTTCAAGAGCGGTGATAAAGTTTCTTTCGAGACAAAAGGTAACAAACAGGTTCATTCTTCTCTCTTTTCCCCCACCATTTCTGGCAAGTACCTCTTTATTTTTAACAAGCTTGAGGAGGATAACATATGCTTGATTATAAGCTCATCCTTCGGACGAGTCCAACCTAGTTTAAATTCGAACCCTAGGAAGGAGTGGTTCGTTCCTGTTTGTAATTGAACAGGTCCTTTACTGTAAAAGTTTAACGAGCCCAGTATAGGAGAAACTCGGCGTTTTTCAATTTTAGAGAGTCTGAAAAAACTAAAGGAGACTCCACGTTGAACTTTTTCGTACATTTGTGTCCCTCAAGCCCGAAAAAGTATAAAATAATACCTGGGGGAACCGCTTGATCTTGCGACCAAGGAGTACTTTCATAATAGTGTCGTTGACCTGAAAAGTAAAAAGCAATCAAGGACACGTCGTTTTATTTCCTTATCGAGTTTGAAACGACAAAAACCCGGCAATCTTTTCCTGATTTTGCGGTCAGAAAAGAGCTAAAAGGGGACCGTATTTTAATTCCGTTTTAACGAGTGTAAAAGAAACGCTCGGCGATCTTTTCATGTTTTAGGAGTCAGAAAAGGGCTTAAAAGATGACTCTGATATTTTTGTTTGTGAAAAATTACAATTTCCCTCGAGATCCCTTTGTCCTGCACAAAAGCAACACATTACTCATACCTGTTTAAAATAGGCAAAAATACATCGAGAAATACCTTTTCATGGTAAAAAATGAACTAATTCATCCAAAAAACCTATAAAAAGACCTTTTACCATGCCATTTTTACCGTTTCACTGTTGAGGTTGAAAAAGGAGCTTTTGACAAGAAAATTTCCCGTGGTCGCTGCAGAAAATCCGACCGTCGGAATCGAACGCCGTCTTATCCAGGTATTTTACACATCCTACTCTGCATTTCTATCCGTTTAGAATCAATTTTTAGGTCTTAGTTTCATTTTTTGGGGGGGTTTTGGTTTTGGAATGCGTCTCTCGGCGGACGCGGGTGCCCTTCGGATGACCCGCGTCCCCCGACTTTTTCTCATACGGGAAAATGGTCGGAAGACGCGGCCCACCTTCAGGCCAGCCGCGTCCGGGCGCCCTGTGCTACAAAGCCGGGGTGCGTCTTCCAAGAAGTGCGCATTTCAAAACCCCAACTCCCTCAAAAAACTACCAAAAATTCCCAAATCAATTTCTAATTGCTATTTTTGATGTGCAGGGTATTAACCATGTTAGATTGGAGAGAACGAGAGCATGTAGAGGATGATGAAGTTGCAATAAATCATCAACCTTCCCTGGATGCCCTAAGAGCATGCGGGTTATACAAATACTGGACCATACCGGGCATGAGGGGCCAGGTAAGATTCTTGGAATGGCTGGTTGAGCGATGGAACGTTCAAGAACAATGCTTTTACATAGGAGGGCACCAGCTCGAGATAGAGCCCTTGGATGTATACTTTCTCACTGGCTTGCCGAACAGAGGCGAGCAACTTAGTCTTGCGGGGACTAGGCCGGGTGGCCAATCCCTTGATAGTCTCCGCGACGAGTGGTGCATACCTGGGGCTCACCATTCGAAAGGCATAGAGATAAAACACATCACTCTGCGTGAACTCAAAGTCATAGCGTTCACGGTTACCAGAATTTGCGGCGCGGCCGCTTTACACATTGCTTCCGGATCCCAAATGCGGATGGCAATTGACTATTACCAAGGCACCATTTTCAACTGGTGTGAAGCTGTGTCGGCTCATATGAAGAGCCAACTGACCAAGGCAAAGAACGGACGACTAAAGACTTTTGGATATGGGCCTCTAGTCGTGAGCTTTTCCTTGGAGAGAGTTCCAATGTTGATCCCTCAGCAACTCACTGTTGATATCTTGGGTCCTCGGGAGCCAAAGCTGATACGATGGGTTGCGGTGATGGCCCGGCATCCTGACGAGGGCGCAGCGGTGGTTCGATTCTCAGATAGTTACTTTCACTGGTTAGAGGACCAGGTTTTTTCGATACAGGACTTTCCGTATGCCGGAGTGGATTTTAGAGGTGATCCGGACATGGTTCTTCCACCGGGAGAACAATGGGATGACAGAGGTACTTTATTTTTCACAAGTTTTCTAATTATGTATTTTTTATTTTTCATATATATCGTCTCAAAACTAACAGTAAAATTTTCAAAATGCAGATGTTGGTCCACAGCGTCCAGCCAACCTCCGGCCTTTTGATAGACTACATCCAGCTGCACCGGTACCGGCCCCACAGGACGCGGCTACAGAAGTACTAGCCGAGTTGGAGCATGATCTAGAGTGTCTCACGGCAGATATACCTGAGACTACTATGGACGACATTCCTACTAGACTTCAGCGCTTCGTAGTCGCGGTCCTTGGACCGTTTAGGAGATTTTTGCGTAAGGTAGCCTGTGCAGTGGTGTCATACAGAGAGCACCACCAGTGATTGACTAGTCACTTTTGTAGTCACATGTGACATTTTGACTTTTTGTACTTATCATTTTTGCCGATCATAAGGTGTTTTTCAACCTATGATCGAAGACGATGTATATATTTTTTGACACACTCCTATCTATATATATCACTATTACCGGCTTATCTTGTTTAACATATGTGATGAAATGTTTTTAAATTTACTTGCATGATTATCGTAAATGTCTGTCCAACATTCGAGAAGCAATTGCATCTGCTAATGTATTTAAAGACCTTGGAATATGCTGATATTCAATGTAATCAAATTCACGTTCCAAGAGACGCACTCTCAAAAACAACCTTAATAACACAGGATTTCTAATGGCATAAACTCTATTAAGCTGTAATACAACAAGTTCAGAATCTAACCTCACTATCAAACGTCGAATTCCAAATGAAATAGATTCGGATAATAATTCAACCACTGCACTGTATTCTGCAATGTTATTCGTTGTTTGACCGAGGCTTACCCCATGCATAGAAACTAACTCGTCAGAGGGCGAATAGATAACCCAAGCTGCGGAAGAGATATTCCGTGTACTACGACAAGCACCATCAGCAAATCCAATGTATGTTTGGAGAGGCGTCGACATCTGCAATATCAAGAGTAAAACCAAGATAAGCCAGAATAACGACGAAAAAACACACTCTCTAAGCTAAGCACACTGACTAAACTAACAAATACGCTAGCTAGAAAGAAAATCTAACCTATCTAAAGATTTCTCCATCCACCATTTAAGCATAATACCTCTTTAAGTAAAGTCCATTTCTGGGTTTACCCAAAGAGTCCCCATCAAAATCAACCAGCTCATAAGCCCCTTTTGCTAGCTTTCGCTTTACAATGTAGGGTCCATGCCACATAGGAACGAATTTTCCAGCACCTAGCTTATCGTTAGCTTGATCATATAATAGCACTAGGTCTCCTTTCGAAAAACTTCGAGGGGTTACATTTCTATCATACTGAGCTTTCATTCGTTTCGCGTGAGTCTCGATTGCCAATGTAGCGTCACGTCGAGTCTCATCTAATTTAGCCAAGTATAATAAACGTTTCTCCTCTTCGGAAGTAGCTGGAAGTAATTCGACAGCCATTTGAAGTGATGGGATTTCGCATTCAATGGGTAACACAGCTTCCAAGCCATAAACTAGCTGGAAAGGAGTGAACCCTGTTGAATTTTTCACTGAGGTCCGGTATGCCCATAGCGCTGAAAATAACATGTTGTGCCAATTCGACCGATGAACACCAATGGTTCGTCGGATCATGATAACCAGAACTTTGTTGATAGACTCAACCAAACCGTTGGCTTGCGGATAATAAGGAGTAGAGCTATTGTGGCGCAAACCAAGCTGGCTTGTAAGCTCAGTCATCATGATGTTTCGAAAATGGCTCCCATGGTCAGTGATGATTGCTTGTGGGACACCAAACCTAGTTATGATATGATTGAATACGAAAACTGCAGCTGTTTTGCCGCTTGCGTCGAATGTAGGCATCGCCTCGGCCCACTTAGTAAAATAATCAACCGCAAGGATGATATACGCATGCCCCCCGGCCGAGTGAGGGTTACAAGTAATAAAGTCGATACCCCATTTGGCGAATGGACCAGCGGCAATTATAGGGTGGAGAGGAGCAGGTGGAGCGCGCATCTTGCGATCAAACACTTGACAGTTGTGGCATTTCCTGACGGCAATGATACAATCCTTAAACATAGACGGCCAGAAATAGCCAGCGCGCAACACCTTCTGAGCTGTGGCATACCCAGACATATGACCGCCACATGCTCCAGAGTGACAATCATTCAAAACTCTCTCAGCCTCTTCGTGAGTTAAACAACGTCGAAAAACTAAGTCTGCCCCCCGGCGATAAAGTGTATCTCCAATAATTTTGTATGGCTGGGATTGAAACCGAATTTTTCGACGTTCCGCTTTGGAAGCTTCAGGCCGAAAGGTTTGGGTTTGGAGATAGATGATTATATCCCCGTACCACGGATCTACAGTACTGATAAGAAACAAAGATTCGTCCGCAATGGACTCTTCTGCCACAGTCTCTGTGTCAGCACTAGGGAAATCACACATCAATTCCGCGAAAACTAAGGATTTCTTAGACTTGGACTTCTCGAACTCCAAGTCGAACTCTTGCAGGATAACGATCCATTTAGAGTACTTGCCCCCTAGCAATTGTTTTGTCAAGATATAAATCATAGGGTTGCAATCCGAAATAACTGTAGTTTTACGGAGAAGAATGTAGTGACGAAAACGCTGGACAGCTTGAACGGCTGCCAGGGCCAATTTCTCCACATGCGAATATTTTAGCTCAGTGGGATTCAAGGTCCTACTAAGATAATATATCACATGCTCCGCTCCGAATTCATCTTCTTGAACTAACACCATTCCAATGGTGGAATGCGAAGCTGCGAGGTATAAGAAGTAGTCTTGGTTGTAGTTGGGAGGATGCAACAACGGTGCATGGGTCAACGCGTGTTTAAGTGCATCAAAAGATTGTTGGGCAATCTCGTCCCAAAAGAATTGTGCGTTCTGTTTCAACAACCGTGTAAAACCTTTAGTGACCTCGGCGTAGTTTGGGATGAATCGGCGTAAAAAGTTCGCTTTCCCTTGCAAACTTTGGAGTTGGCGCAAACTCGAAGGAGGAGGCAATTTGATGATAGCCTCGACTTTCGAGGGATCGACGCGAATGCCGGCTTTTGAAACAACAAATCCCAGCAATCGACCTGTTTCTATACAGAAAACACACTTGTGGGGATTCAACCGAATTCGATAATGCCTACACCTCATAAAGATTGCTCGTAGATGGACAAGGTGATCAGCTCGATGTAAAGAATGAGCAGGCAAATCATCGAGATAGGGTTGCACAATGTGCTTGATGTCGTGAAATGCATAAGACATCGCCCGTTGAAAAGTAGCCCCGGCATTCTTAAGCCCAAAAGGTAATTTGCAATAAGCAAATGTCCCCCATGGACAAATGAATGCCGTTTTTGGTTGGTCGGCAGGTAGAATATTGATTTGATTATAGCCCGAAAAACCATCCATAAAGGAAAACATTTCACTTCCGGCACAATCATCAATAATTTGATCGATATAAGGCGTAGGATAGTTGTCTTTTGGACAAGCTCGATTTATATCCCTATAATCGATACAGATTCTTATTGTTCCTTGTTTCTTGTTGACTGGAACAATATTCGATACCCAATCCGTTAACGGGATCGGATAAATGAAACCTGCTTTCAACAGCTTTTCGACTTCTGCTTTAATCGCAGCCGCTTTTCGAGGGTGAATCTGACGCAACCGTTGCCGGACGGGTTTAGCATCCGGGTAGGTCTTTATTTCATGAACAACAATGGCTGGATCGATTCCCGGCATTTCCTCGTAAGACCAGGCAAACACATCGCGGAATTCTTGGAATAGGGCCTTGTAAATTTGAATTTCTTCTTCAGTACATGCGGCACCTATATGAATGTTCTCCTCAATTCCGGGCTTCACTGAAATATCAATGGGAATAGTACGAGAAATATTCCCTAAATTCAGCTCTGAATCAGAATGTTTCGTTGGATCCTGAGCGTCTTTGACATATTCAGCGGTAAAGATAGATGAAAAATCATTTTCAAATGCATCATCCTTAGGTAAAAACGAAGATCTGTGATGGAGATCCTCCCATGGTAGATCATCTACACTTAGGATTTCGCGAAGTTGTTCGTCAGATGACACGACTTCGGGAAACGCTATCCGTTCTAAGGTTGAGGTGAAAAGTGATTCTTCACTGACCACATTCATTTGGTCGATTTCGGTTGAATGCGAGTCGGTAAAAGACATGACAGCTTCATAAGCAATTTCATATGGACTCAAAGGCATAGCATCACCGAATGAGTCTATCTCAGAGTCAGATGGGACAATCCAAGGATCGTCATAAACAATATTTTCTGATGTAATCATATGAATTGTCACAAATGAAGGGTCTACGTTGAGTGGAGGGAGAGGAAAAGTTCCCAGTAAACCGGAATCCTTAACTAAACCTACACCAACGTCTCTATAAGGGATTGTCGTCTTACCGACATGCTGGATACTCTCTGAAGAGGCTGGGTCGGATGAAAAGTATGTCAGCTGATCAATAGTCACGATCTTACCGTTATGTGGAAACTTGATTATTCTGAAGACCGATGAAACAATCGCTGTCATAGCATATGACCAACTTCGACCCAAAAGAAGGTTGTAGTCTAGAGGGGCATCAACCACTTCCACATCCAGACTAACGATTTTACCTTCTACCCCTATAGGCAATTCTTGTAGAATACCAAACGGACGGAACCCACGGCCATCAAAGGCCTTAAGGATGGTGGGGGATTGGTTCAACGAAGGAGAACCAAGGGATCTCCAACATTGAATCGACATAATACACGTAGAAGCTCCCTCATCAATCACAGTCCGATGAATAGGTCTGTTTTTGACTATCACTGGAATTTGGAAAGCCATTTGATGGGGGAGACGCGGTGTACTATTTTCTAGATCGAAGATCATTAGATTTGGATCCTGAACATCAACAGCTCCGATAGCCGACAAAAGCAATTTTCGTTGTGCTGGGCATGATTGCAGCACTTCTAACGCCGACATTGCTGAGGGTGAAACAGCTAAGTCCTCAACAATGTTGTAATTCTGGGCTTCTCTCGCATGTGGATTGAAAGCAGACCTTCGAAGTACACCCTTGGCGGGCGGCTTAATCACTAAGTCTGGGTTAGGTTTTTCGATCTGTAGTGGATCGGAACCAGGAGCTGAGGTTGATGGGTTAGAGTGAGAAGATTCTGCTTCCTTACCATCAACAGGATTCTTACTACCATAATCTTGCGATCGAGTCGCAATCCTCACATGAGACATCATCAAAATGGGTTCTTCACTGGCATTTGAAGAAGAACCTATCATCTTATTCTCCTGCTCCGGAAATGGATTTTTTAACACAGCAGGAGTGGGAGCACCTTTGACTATTTTCACAACCTCGGCCCGATGAGGGCAATCTCTCGTAAAATGATCCTCTTCACAAATAAGACAAGGATATCGAGGTTTGCGCTTTTCGTCATTGGTTTCCGACTTTTCTGTTTTCTCCTTCGGAGCCTTGTCTGCTTTAGCCTTCTTCTTTCCTTTCTTCTTTCCACCGTTTTTTGATTTGGCCGTAGATGACTCTACAGCGTGAATATCGGCGGTAAGTTCAGGAGGAGAAGACTCTCCTGTCGGAGAATCAGGCAAAGTGATAATTGGAGTATTCGAAGCCTTGGAAGACTTCTTCTTGCTCTTCGTAGTCACGATACCAATCATACCATCAGCGGCATGAGATCCCGAAGGAGCAGCAGCGATTTGATTCGACTTTGGAAGATCCAGAATCTTCTCGTGTAATGTACCCGACTGAGTGTAAACTAAGTCAAGGTATTGTGCCTGAGCAATGACTTGCTCCTCAGTAACTACTCCGGCCTTAGCTACATCTTCAGTAATCTTCGGTAATAATGATTTGACAAACCATTCAGCTAAGATTTGGTTCGGGATAAAAACTTTCACTAACCTCCTACGACGTCTCCACTCATGAATGTGATCAGAAATATACGTGGACGTTGATTGTTTTAGTGAAGTTAATAACTCCGTGCCGTTATCGTATCTGACCGGCAACTGAAAGTGAGTTAAGAACGACGTAGCTAACTGACTAAAGTTGTAAAAAGAGGCCCGTGGTAACTCAATGTACCACTTGGCCGCGAGACCAATGAGTGTACGTTGAAAAAGACGTAAGCGGATGGAATCATCTGAGATAGAATTCGAAGCACACCAGAGGTGGTAAGTCATCACGTGATTGGACGGATCCTCTCCAGACTTACCTTCAAACTTGGGTATATCACTGGGCAACTTGTTTGGCATTGGCGGCCAGAACGGAAGATATTGAATTGGATCGTTCGTTAGGCGCGTCAAGTCTGGTAAATCCAAAGTTGCGATAAACGGTAACTGCCGGTTAGGATCTCTAAAACTCTGGGTCACAATACCAGCCCCAGGAGGAGGATATCCAGGATAACTAGGAACAGGAGTCGCATTTGGGATATTATATCCTCCTGGAAAACCAGGATTAACCGGACCGTACTGGGGTTGTTGAGGTTGTTGATAAGTGTACCCAGGATACGGTTGATACTGGTAAACCAGTTGTTGGACAGCTTGCCCATGTTGGTACTGTCCCTGGTACGGAGGTTGAACAAATTGAGGTTGAGTAGTAACAACCGTACTTATACCAGGCTGACCTATAGGCATCTGGACCGTGGTTTGAATCGTAGATCCAGACAACGGTAAAGATGTCTGAGGTGTGGTAACAGGGACAGTAGAAACTGGAGCCGTCGATACTCCAGAAGTAAGTATGGTAGATGTAGCGGTAGTTGCAGCAGCCGTTTGGGATGGAGTGCTAGGTGCAATTGGCGGCTGAGTAACTACCGAAGTTACAGAAGTTTGAACATTTGGCTGGACAGGTTGCGGTTGCTGGGTTGGACCAGAAACTACGGGTTGTCCAGCTTGAGGAATCATCTGTACACTTGGCTGCAACACCTGTTTACCCTGTGATGGATCCCATACTAACATTCCAGGGTATTGACCCGTAACAGGTTGAGGATACTGAGATCGATAACCGGATTGAGGGTAGGATTGATAATTGTAAGGTGCAGTTCCCATACTTGGAACATATGACTGACCTTGAGGCGGTTGATAACCTTGACTCGAGTATTGACCTTGAGGTTGATAACCTTGAGGTAAATACTGATACTGGGGTTGACCTTGACCTTGAGGTTGGTACCCTTGAGGTTGATAACTTTGGGGTTGATACCCTTGAGGTTGCCATCCTTGAGGTTGCCATCCTTGAGGTTGATATTGATACTGAGGTTGACCCTGGGGTACATATTGAGGCTGGGGTTGACCTTGAGGCGCGTATTGCACCATAGGTGCATACTGACTTTGAGGTTGCCCCCCAGACACGATTTGTGTACCTTGAGGTTGCCCCCCAGGCGTTAACTGCGGTTGCCCCCCAGGCGGTAATTGGCCACCTTGAGGTTGAGAAACGGGAACTGAACCTGACATCATGTAAATGTCTCCTACACCCAATGATACATTACCACTGTTTCCAATTAATAACCCACGATCAACGGGTTGAGGAGATGCCCCCGCAAAGGTACCAGAAAGAGATTGATACCCAGTGGGAACAGAAGGACCGCCGTGTAAAAAAGATTCAGGACTTTGAGTAAACACGGACGACTGACCAGACATATTTACAGGAGTATAAATACCTCTAGGTGGAAAAGGAGTACGAGGTGGAGAAAAACCTACCCCTGAGTTGTCCAAATAATTGGTTAACGAAAGGTACCAAGTAGTACTTCTAGGAGGACTGTAAAATATGGATTCACGCTCCCTTAGATCAATAGTAAGTTGACCTTCAAGGCTAGAGACACCTATATCCTCCTCTGGAGCAAGTTCTTCTATAGCAATCAAACCAGTAGGAAGATTTTCGGTGATAATTCTTTCTATTCTTGGTGAATCTGGAACACTAGAAGTTGGAGTAACAGGTTCAGATATTTCAGGTTCTTCGCCTGTATCACTAGCAGACGAAAAATTACCGACAAGCTCAGAAACTGAAACAGCTTCAGGATTATAACCTGTCTCTAAACTTTGGTAATCCGGATGGACTACCAAGGAAGATTCTCCTTCTTCAGGTGAACCTACTCTACTGTCAATAGGAGGAGTTACAAGGACCTTTAAACCTTCTAAATTACCCGGGTCGTCTCGAGGAGGTGATCCCCTAAGTCTACGGGATCTTCTCAACAATTCGGCCACAGAAACAACTTCAGGAGACTGGCCCCGAAGTCTACGGGACTGTCTCGGTAATTCCGCCACAATTAAAGATTTTTAACTACAACACACGAAAACAAAGTAAAAATTTCAAGTCAAACCACCTAAAGTCTTTTAAAGAAGCAAACAAATTTGAAGCACACGCCTAAAGAATCTAGAGCGTCAAACCAAACACAAACAGTAGTCTTCCGGACCAAAAGCGCTAGTTGGTGATGAAATCCAACCTCGCTGGATTCAGTACAGAAATGGCGGGTGGAACAGTTACCCCGGCAACCTGCTTAATGAATAGACCGGCACAAGTTCCTCCACTTTAACCGTCTCGAAGTGAAGTGAACCCCCCGGAAAATCCAAGTGAGTATAACCGACGTCTGTTCCAGGTACAGTGGGACCTTCCCTCCACCGTCACCTCGGTAGAACCCTAAAGATTATGGTCACTAAAGTTACCAATCACAACAATTACACCTGGGGGAACAGTCTAAACTCCGACAGCACGCAAGGGCAGAGTAACAAGCTCAATCCCCTTACCGGCTCCTTGACAGTAATCCAAGGTTTACCGATAAGTGACCCCTGGCTCCTCGACAATGGTTAATCCGAGGTTTACCGTTTGTAATACGTACTGTCTAGCGTCGTTCCCAACGAGGGGGGAATGATCCCCTCACTGGTTCGGACACGAGCTCGTGCTTCTCCTTTAAGAGGAGCTTTCCCAGAATGCAATTGAAACAATTGGATTTATTCTACTCAAGATAAACTATCTGTTTGGTTTTGTAGTCTTGGAGAGTTAAGTACTCACCTACTCCAAGACCCTAGCCTAAGCTATGTTGGTGTTTCAGAGCCCTAAAAAAATAAAAATTACTAGATTGATTTTAATTTAAGCGTTACTTTTAAGGTTGTTTCTTAAGTCAAAAGGTGATGGAAGTGAAACCAGTGGTGTGTTGACTCGACTCGAAACCACTACAAAATGCACCTAGGATGATTGACCCACTACTTTACTTTTTCGATGAATTGCTTAACTAAAAAGTTGAGAGAATGCACTTTTTATAAAAGCAACTTCTTAATTAAGGACAATCAAAGAAACAATTCGTTTGTCTTTTCCAAGCATAAAAACATGACCACTCTTTACTTGCACGAAAAAACTCTTTTTCTCTTTCAAAAACAAAAAGCTACTTGAAACAAGACTTTTAAAGAAGATGTTTTTGTATTTTTCCTATTTAACGAAAAACATAAATCTATTTTAATAAAAATCAATTGCAAACTATGAAATCTATGAAAATTCACTCAAAAAACAAAAAAAAGCAAAAGGAAATTACCCTAATTAATCCTAATGAGGCAAAGCCAACAATGATTATTCCAAGGTGTTTTACTTGATCACAATCAAATCAAGGACTAGCTTATTGCAGAACCAAAAACTAGTCAAAACAAAACTCTAATCTTTTTGTTCTTTTGTAAAATGGAAATCAACACTTTATAAACAAGTAATTCGAAATTTGACCCAAAAGACAACTTAAATGGTAAGCTGCTCACACAAGGAGACTTTACGACAGGCCCGACTTCTAAGAAGGCTGACAAACCAGAGAGATCTAAGGTTGGACAACTTTCTACCGTCAAAGTCACTACAGGACCTATTCAAAAATCAAACCCTAGGCCTAAACTTCGTTGAAATCCACTAAAACACTCAAAGCTCACAAAACAAGTTCAGGTGAAAATTTTTGACAGGGTACTAAAGGATCTGGGCAGAAAACACTGAGAAAAAACAAAATCTAAAAGCAATTAAAGCAAAAATGGAGTTTTCCTAAATTCTACAGGAAGACGCAGGCAACCCGTTATAACAGGCGTGGGCCCGCTCTGTGCAAACGGCAACAGCGCGTCCAAAGACGCACTGTGCAGCACTCAGAGGGTGCGTCTCTCTGGAAAAGTTAAGAAAAACCAAATCTAACTAAATCTAAAGCTAAGCCACCCAAATACTAATTCTCACAGTCAAAAACCAGAAAATAAAAATGATTTTCTCAGAGCAAAGTTCACACAAAGGAAAAGACTTTCTCATTAATGGATTACCCAGCGGAGTCGCCAATTTGTCGTGGCGGAAAAAGTCGTTTGTGCGGGCACAACTGACCTCCCTAGGAGTCTAAACTCTCTAGCGACAAACAAGACAAAATGGAGCAATCTTTCTCTAAATACATCTTTTAAAATATGAAAACTACAAGTGTTTAGGCTTACCTTATTCCAAAACGCTGTTGTTGTAGTCCGTCCTTGCCGATCCGGATGAGCTCCTCCTTCACATCAATTCCTGCAACCACAAACAATCAAACAATTACCAAGCACTTGCATCTCATATAATAAAACATATATTCAACATGCAGACCAAGGAACACATGAAATAACTCATTAACACAAGCTATTGAGAAAAATGAACCAGTTTATATTAATAACGAAACAAAGAAACTCTTACAACCTGGCCTTGGTGTTGTGCAAGTTCCTCCCAGGGTCCATCAAGGGTTTTCCTCTACTTTGACAAAGCTCACCCACTTCCAAGTAGAATCAAGCAAAGACAATCTCTCTTCACAAGGTTCTAAATGGGAGTCCTAATTCCTGCAGCATTTACCCAAAGAAAATGTATAGCTTCAACCTCCCCTCCCTCTGGCTCAATGCCTTTATTTATAGTGCTGTAAAGAGGTTATTCAGGTCCACCATCAATGGGATAATCCCCCTCTTTGGGTGGGATAGCTCCCTTATTGATGGGATAAGTTCCCCCTTAATAGAGATACATGAACCAACTGGAGGCGCATCCATTTCATCAAACCGACCTCTAGAAAGTTCTAGAAGTAACCACAAGTAACTTTTTTTAAGATGAAACTTGCGCATTTTGCCTTTTACAGAAGGACGCACCTGTCCTTTGACATACAGAGCGTCCAAAGACGCAGACTTTGTGAACATTGTGAGCGTCCCCGCAGGTAAGGCTTGAGAGAACCTGCGACCCCAGAGATAAACACATTTTTTACAAGACTTTCTCTCTTCTTTGAGTTTGAGATGGATAGCAGAGGCATAAGACTTGCCTAAAAAGGGTAGTATGACTGTTGATTTGAGCCATACTAACTGTAAGTAGTCATGGTGACATTTTTTAGTGTAACAACCCCCTTATTATATTGTTGTGCCCATGTAGTTCCCATATTGTTATTATTGTGCCCCATAGAAGCCCACTATTGTTTTTATTGTGCCCTTACATTATTATTGTTATGTCGGCTCTGACTATATTATGACCCATAGAATCCTATATATAGAAAGGAGGTCTTATCATTTGTATCATCCAAGAATTATTCATTTGTGTAATGTAAAGGAGGTTGTCCCCTCGAAGAGGCTTATTTTTAAGGCGTTCATCTATCTTTTCTATCATTTTGGTGAGCTGGTTTCATAACATTTGGTATAAGAGCTTTGGATTCTAGGGTTTCGCTGCTCCTAATAGGTCATCATGGCATTTTCGCTATAACTTTTTTCTGCGACGTTTCAGAAGCGAAAAAAAAAAAAAAAACATTTGAGATGAAATCGCACTGAACCTCGAGTCCGAATTTCAAAGATTTTTCCGCTATATTTGCGGAGGTATGATATGAGGAAGTTGGTCTTTTTGCAAACTCCTGAATTACATTCCAAAGAGGTGACTTGGGGAATATCCTCATAAGTTTTGTTTTGAGCATTTACAATTTCATAAGAAGTTACAGAAAGAGGACAGACTATAGTTTCCTGTGTATATTTTTTAGATCCGAAGGTCAACACAGTGACACGTGGCACTTCATATAAGTTGGCTCTTCTAAAAAGGTATATAATCAAGTCATCTTGGGAGATCGTACGTAACTCTTTCTTGGAGAATCTAAATTTGATAATACTGGTGGCATTGGAAAGAGGACGCAGAGGGCTACTGCAGGTCACAATTTCAGAACTTAAAGATACGAAAGTACAGAGTTACAGTCATTTCAAGATCGAGCTCCTAAAATCAAGAAAAAGCGAGATGAGGAAGGTTGATGGCAAGGATTCGGTAAATTGGATACTACAAATGGAGAAATATTTTGATCTACATCGTGTACCACTATTACAAAAGGTATGTATTGCATCTTCATATTTAGAACAAGATCAATTTTTATGGTATAAAGGGCTTTGTTCTCGTAAACAACTTGTTACGTGGTCAATTTTCACGGAGGAAATTATAGCACATTATGAGAATACAAAGAGTAACGCCTTATTTAGAGCAACACCACAACAATTGGAAGAAAAAAGAGAAAAAGGGCTTTGTTACAAAGTGTAAAGCAAAATTATGGCAACAAGGAATTGTACCCATCACAACTATAAAGATGGAAGTGTTGTTTTTCCTAGCCTTCCACAACCTACAAGGGTTACACCACAACAATTGGAAGAAAAAAGAGAAAAAGGGCTTTGTTACAGTTGTGATAGAAAATGCACTAAAGGTCATAAGTGTGCTGAGAAGAAATTATTTTACATAGATTATGAAGAGGAGGAAGAAAAGGATCAAGAAACATCAAAAGAAGAGGCTATACACCAGGAACCAACCCTAGAGAAATAAGAAATGAATCTGACCATATCTTGTAAATCATTGGCAAGAAATACCAATCCTCAAACTCTCAAGATAGAAGGACATATCAAGAAGAAAAAGGTTCAAGAAGTGAAAGATCACATCGAGAAAGAAGAAATGAATCCAACCATATCTTGTAATGCATTGGCCGGAATTACCACTCCTCAAACTATCAAGATAGAAGGACATATCAAGAAGAAAAATGTTCAAAAATTGAACGATCACATTGAGCATCAACAACAAGTTATTCAACTTTTAAAGGATAACACCACTTTGGTGCAAAATCGAATGAAACAACAGATAGATCAACATCGCAGTGAAAAGTGTTTTGATGTAGGTGATTGGATATTTTTACGGCTACATCTCAAGCAAGCGATTTATGAGAAGGAAGTTTTGGCAATACTACATGCACTTAAGAAATGACGACCTTACCCAATAGGAAGACATTTCAAGATGCACTCTCAAGAAAGGATGAGGATGTGGAAGCATTGTTTTGTGCTATTTCTATTATCCAACCAGATTGGATACACGAAGCAAGGGATGAATGGAAAAATGATGAAGAAGTGTGGCCACTCATTCAAAAGTTGCAGAAGATCCTAGTTCAAACAATACTTCCAAAAATTTACGAGGGAGGAAAAATCATATTGGAACCTGGAGCATTCATAGAAACAAGAACCCGACAACTACGAAATCGATCAATTTCAGAGTATCTCATCAAGTGGAAGAACTTACCCGCTGAAGATTTCACATGGGAGGAGAAGAATTTTGTACAGAAGCACCAAGAACTACTCAAGCATTGAGGACAACACTTTTTGAAGGAAAGGGGCATGTTATGCCCCTATACTACTAGTGTAACCCCTTATTGTTATTAGTACAACCCCCTTATTATATTGTTGTGCCCATGTAGTCCCCATATTTTTGTTATTGTGCCCCATAGAAGCCCACTATTGTTGTTATTGTGCCCCTACATTATTATTGTTATGTCGGCTCTGATTATATTATGACCCATATACTCCTATATATAGAAAGGAGGTCTTGTCATTTGTATCATCCAAGAATTATTCATTTGTGTAATGTAAAGGAGGTTGTCCCCTCGAAGAGGCTTACTTTTAAGGCATTCATCTATCTTTTCTATATTTTTGGTGAGCTGGTTTCATAACAGTGAGGAGAGTAGCGTTGAGACCAGGAAATACCTTTTAGTTCCTCCTAGATTCTTCTGCCACTGCTACGATGTCCTTGCCAATAAATTTCCAAGTTACTTGGTAAAATTCCGCTATGAAGCCATCTGGTCCCGGGGCCTTGTTTTTCTTAAGCCCTTTTACCACTTCCTCTACTTCATCTGTCGTGACTGCTCTCATTATGGCAAGATTTTGTTCTCTAGATATTTTCCTTGGGATCTCATGACATATTCGACGGATAGCCTCCTGTCTATCCACTTGAGGTTCAGTTAGGAGGTTTTTATAGTAATTCACCAAGGTCTCCTCCATTTCCTCATGTTGGGTTTTTCTTTCCCCTACTTCGTTCTTCAAAGAGAAGATTCTATTGCTCTGCTGATGTTGGATCATTGCTTTATGGAAAAATCTAGTGTTTTTTTCACCCTCTTGCAGCCAATTCACTCTTGACTTTTGCCTCCATAATATTTCTTCTTGCTTCCTTCGTTCCTCTAGTTGACTGACTATTCTGCCTTCTTCCACTTCTAGGGCTTGGCTTCTCCCATCTCTTATGATTTCTTGTTGTATTGCTTCCATCTTCTGAGTCAACTGCTATTGTTCCCTTAGTATGTTTCCAAATTCCTGTTGATTCCATCTCTTAATGTTTTGCTTTAGTTCCTTCAGCTTACGTTGAAACGTTTGCATTCTATTTCTACCCCTTTGTTCACTCTTTGTCCACCATTCCTCCATTTTGCTAATGAGTTTTGGGTCCCTGAGCCAAAATGCTTCAAATCTGAAGGGTCACCTTTTGGGGCTTGCTTTAAGATCAATCTCCAATCTTACTGGCCAATGGTCTGATCCCATTCCTGGGAGTATCATTGCCTCCATGAAAATGTCTCTGCTTACTATCTCTTCTGATATTAAGAACCTGTCTAGTCTGGATGCAATTTGATGTCTGCCTCCTCTTCTGTTGTTCCAAGTATAAATTCCATTGATTGTTGGAAGATCCACCATTCTTTGATTGTTTATGAAATCCCCAAACATTTCCATACCCGCATCCTCCCTACGTATTCCACCTCTTTTTTCATTTAAATATTTTATCATATTAAAGTCTCCTCCTATTATCCAGGGGGTATTCTGATACAAACTTCTCACTTTTATCATGTTATCCATGAAATTTTTCCTCTCTCCTATTATGTGTGGATCGTAAACTCCTGTGAGCAGAATCCATTCTTGTGATCCCAAATTACTGAATTTACCTAATAGTATTCATGGCATGCTAATCCAGTCATCAAATCGGACTTCCTCTGGGTTCCAAAGAATTGCCATACCTCCTTTGCTTCCTACAACATCTTGACCTACTACTTCATACTTGGGTTTAAAATTCCCCATAATCTCTTTCATTTTTTTCACTAATCTTAGTTTCTTGTAATAGCATAACACTGGGTTTGTCTTTTTTCAATCTGTCTTTCAGATATCTCTGTTTCCCCTTACTATTCAGACCCCTTATATTCCAGGTCGTGATTATCATTTCAATAGTTTGGTGGGTTGGTGAAACACCTCCGATAGTGGCACCACTCGGCCTGAGTTAACTAACATCTCCCCTACCATTTGTATGGATTCGCTCATAGGTCTTTTTCCTCGTTTTTTTCCTACTTTTCTTGTTGCTCCCATCTCCGATCCTTGACCCCCTTTTGATCCAAGATGCCCTGGTTGAGGTGCCACCAACTATCCTTTCTTCATTTTGTATTGTTGGAACATTTCCTTGTAGAGTTATTTCTGGTCTTCCGTATGAATATTTCATCCAGATGTCACCACTCCTATAATAATCTTTTCATTACTTTTTCCTCTTCACTGTATTTTTCTTTTTGAGTGTCTATCTCCATCTAAGTTTTCTCTGTTTTCTCTTTGATGATTTCCACCTCCCTCTCTTCTTCTGTGATTTCCATTACTTGCTCTTTACCTTTGTCTTTCTGGTATGGTTCTTTTGGCTCTTCCTCGTTTTCCTCTTCCTTCCATTTCTTCCTTGTAAAACTGCATATTTATTCTGGTTTTCCTTCTACTTTTCCTTCAATGGTTGTTTATGGTTGTCTAGTGTTTTCTGATTCCTTTTCCTTCTTTGGACTTCCTGGAATCCCTCTTCCTTTTCTTTGCTTGATTCTTTTGTCTTTTTGTTTCCTGGGAAATTCTCTGAGGTATTCAGTGGGCAGGATCTAATAAGATGGTCATATTCATGATACCTCTTGCACTGGAACGGTATATGATCATAATCGATGGGCTGTTGCCATACTTCATCATGGTATTCTACTTCTATGCAATCAGGGAGGGGCTCAGTGATGTTCATGTACACACATATCTGAGCATAAGAGATGTACCTTCCTTTTTTTGTTGTATCAGCCACCTTGACGAAGGTTCCAATCGAGTTGCCTATTCCTTCTAGTATTTCTGGATCCCAAAAATCTGTTGGAAGCCCAAACAATCGAACCCAGATCGGAGCCGCCATCATCTTTTCCTGATCTGGGTTATAGCATTCCTCCCAGTGCCTCATAAATAGGCCCGCATTATTGAAGAAGTATGGTCCCTCTTCAAAGACCTTTTCCTTGTCTGCAATATTTGCAAACACTACTGAGAAAAATCCTTTAGCACCAAGTTTCAGCTCAATGTGTCCTTTAGGTTGCCATCGCTGTTGTATCCATTTTATCAGGTCTTTTTCAGTTGGCCAAACTCCTATAAATTTACAAATCAGAGCATGATCTTTCATGTATTCTCTGTACTCCTCTAATTTGTTATTAGGGATGACGAACCTGGGTTTTTTAACTGCTCGAGGAAGGCATCTTCCTCCTAGCCCCACCTGCCAGCGCGCTCCCATCACTGGTGTATTACCCCTTCTGCCTTGCGGCTCGTGAGTTCCTTGTCGGCTTGCCTCCCCTGTTGTTACATTCTTGTAGGAGGGGCTCTCGCCCCCCCTCCTCCCCCCCCCCCCCTTCTTGACTCATCATGCCCGCAGTAGGCCTCCTTTACCTTCAATGTCTCGATCCTCTATAATGCTTTCGTAGTCTTTTGTCCTGATCTACCAAAACTGTTGTACTCTATTGCTGTTGCAGGTTTGCTAGGATGAACCTGTGTCAAACCCTAACCACAATGCCTTCCATCCTTCCTTCCAGGATATTAGAATATTTTTTATTAAAAAAATATTTATTTTATTTTATTTTTCTATTTTATAGTTAGAATATTTTTTATTAAAAAATATTTATTTGTTAATACAAATAATATATATATTTTTAATTTTTAATGAATTTATAAATTTTTAGTTAAAGATATATTTGATTTTATATTTGGTTAGTCAAATTATATAAATTTAGTTAGTAAATTATTTAAAACTATTTTCAAATAACTGTATTTCTAACTTAACTGTAGCTAAAAAAAATTCAAATTTATAGATTCATTTTAATATAAAAATATAACTGAAATCTTAAATATATAAATTTTCAAAAGAAGTTTATTTTTTATTTCAAATAATTTCATCTTCACACATATTATTTCAATCAAATAAACTTAAAAATATATGTACACAATTAGTGTAGACAAATAAGCAATGACATGTCACCAAGTGGCTCTTATTTTAAAATTCAAATATTACCTTAAACAATATATAAAAACAATGCAATATATAAAAATAATATTTGGAATTTGGAAAGCGAAATAAGTATTTTCCACTCAACTAATTAGTATTTGTGTCTAAATTTGCAAATTAGCCATCATATTAATCTAAATTGGAATTAAAAAAAATAAACCTATGTGAGATATAAAAGTGTAAATTGATTATGATTATATTAATTTAAATTATAATTTAATAAAAAATGAATATATGTTATATATAAACTTATTATTAATATTGATATATAAATTAAATGGGTAGTAAATGTTTATAAACATTAAAATATTTATTTTATAAAATATTTCTCATTATAAAAAATTTATAAAAAGTAAATTGATTTAAGTTATATTTAAAAAAAATAGAGGTGAATTATTTTAATAAGTAGTCTAGATTCATCTTAACTCTAGGATCTATGTGGAAGCTCGACATTTTAGGAATTAAATAGATCTAGGAGATACCATGGAAAAAAACCATGGGCTAGACAATTTTAGGTTTTTTATTTCATTTTATTTTATTAATTTTATTTAGCGTTATTTTGATGAAGTGAAAATATTAAAATTACAACATCTCCCTCATATTGGAGAGAGTGTCTACCCATACACTGAAATAAAAACTTAGAATGATCACTTTACACTTATTTTTAAAATTAAATTAAATATATTATACTTGATTTTAAATAATTAATTTATATTTTAACTATGAATTATTTTTAATATTATACTTATTTAATTTTTAAAATAATTAAATTTAAAATTGTTAATGTTAAATTAACTTAAATATAATTTAATTTAAAAATCTAATATAAAAATTAAGGGTTAAGTTAAATCTTTGTCAAAATGGAAGGAACATTTTTTTAATGAAAGGGATAAT
This sequence comes from Pinus tabuliformis, assembly GCA_031772625.1. Classification (NCBI taxonomy): domain Eukaryota; kingdom Viridiplantae; phylum Streptophyta; class Pinopsida; order Pinales; family Pinaceae; genus Pinus; species Pinus tabuliformis. Next base: position 971,664,084 of record CM062811.1, on the reverse strand, counting down.
TAGAAAAATTCAAGCCTTACATCAATTCTTATCATGTTACATAGCTAGGAAGCATTCCAATTATTCCTCTTGACCACTCACAAAAAATTAATTAACTATTTTATTTTTATTTTTTAATAATTTTTAACATATAACCTGTGATTTATGTTGAAACATTTGTAGATACTTCAATGGCCATATGTTACACTACATGGTATATACTTGCATTAAGCCATGTTTGGTAGTGTGCTCTTTGTACATGGGGTGATCCGATTGACTCGACTTCCGGATTTAACCAAGATCTTTTGCTTCCGTGATGTAGTTAGAATTGCATTTTAATAGAGCATAACTTAACATATATGCATGCTTAAGAAAATGGAAACATAATGAAAATCAACAAATCATAAACATGAGACGTTGATAATGTAGTTCGTCCAGTGTGGACTACATCTCTGGGCCCAGTGTCAAGATGGTGTTAGCCATTTCATTCAATGCTAGAAATGGTGAATGTACATGTACTGTGTTTTCTGTCATACAAGGATATGTGCCCTCTACATGAGTGGCAAATTCTCTCCACGATACGTTTCACTACAGGAACTATCTGTTAGGTCCCTATAATACTAGTGATTACCCCATTACTATTGTAGTTGTATCCCTTATTAATATTGTTGTGCCCCTATTGTCCCCATATTGTTATTACTGTGCCCCATAGAATCCCTCTATTTTTATTTTTGTGCCTTTATGTTATTATTGTTAGGTCAGCTAGGTTATATTGTGACTCCTTAGACTCCTATATATAGAAAGGAGGTTTTGTCATTTGAAGCATCCAAGAATTGTTCATTTATGTAATGTAAATGAGGTTTCCCCCTTGAAGAGGTTGAATTATAAGGTGTTGATCTATCTTTTCTATCTTTTTGTGAGCTAGTTTCATAACATTTGCTATCAGAGCTTTGGATTCTAGGTTTTCGCTGCCCCAAATAGGTCATCATGTAATTTTCACTATAACTTTTTTTCTGCGACATTTCAGAAGCTAAAAAAAAAATCCATTTGAGGTGAGATCGTACTGAAGATTGGGTCCAAATTTCAGAGTTTTTCGCACTATATTTGTGGAGATATGATCTGAGGAAGTTGGTCTTTTTGCAGACTCCTCAATTACATTCCAAACAGGTGACCTGGGGAAAATCATCATAAATTTCTCTCTGAGCATCGGATTGAAATTTCATAAGAAGGAAAAGAAAGATAACACACTTTAGTTTCTTGTATATATTTTTCAGAGCCAAAGGTCAAAACAGGGACACGTGGCACATCGTACAAGTTCACTCTACTAAACTAGTCTATAATCAGGTCACTGTGGGAGATTTGGCATAAATCTTCCTTGGAGAATCCAATTGGGATCAGACTTGTGTCATTGGAAAGACGACACAGAGGGCTACTACAGGTCGCAATTTCAGAACTGGATGATCCGAAAATACAAAGATACATCAGAGGCAATATTGAGCTCCTACAAAGTGAAAAAAGGTGTGTAGAATTTTTTTAAATTTTTGCTTAAGCTTGGTTTGAAAAATCATTTTGAAGGAATTCAAAGGGCATAGTAGAGAATTATTATTGGTAACTGATGCCCCGAGGAAAGAAAATGCAAACACCTAGTAAGCAACCTGAAAGCTCTAGCATGGCTCATGAAGAAGAGGAAGAAATGCTACATGATATATCAAAATTACAAGACCAAGTGCAACAAATTTCACTATCACAAAAGCTAAGATAGATGGCGTGGAATCTAAGATAAAGGGCGTGGAAGCTAAGATGAATGGCGTGGAAGCTAAGATTGACGATTTGAAGATAGATTTGAAGACAGATTTGACAAATTTTCTACAAGAAATACTTACTAATGGTGAAAGGGTAGTAAAGGAAACTCATGATGCGAACAAAAGAAATGTTAATCATGATTTCATAGACTCTAATGCTAGATCAAAGACCCACCATATTCCAAAAATCGATATGAGGAAGTTTGATGGCAAGGATCCCGCAACATGGATATTACAGATGGAGCAATTTTTCGATCTCAATAATGTGCAAAACACACAAAAGGTGTGTATTGCAACTTTATATTTGGAACCAAATCAGTTTGTATGGTATCAATGGCTTTGCTCTCGTAAACAAATTATCACTTGGGCAATTTTTACAGAAGAATTGACAACACATTATGAGGATACAAAAAACAACACTTTTTTTAGCCAATTGATAAGTCTCAAACAAAATGGTTCAATAATGGAGCACATTGAGGAGTTCCAAAAATTGAACATAAGGGTAAAAAATATTCTAGAGGAGCATAGGATTGATGTGTTCATAGGGACTTTAAAGGATAATATCCAACATGATGTTCGCCTTTGGGAACCTAATTCATTAGAGAAGGCATTCATGTTAGCAAGAAAAATGGAAAGCAAAATTATGGCAACCAAGAAGCATACCACTCACAACTATAAAGATGGAAGTATTGTTGCCCCTAGTCTTCCACAACCTATAAGGTTGACACCACAACAATTGGAAGAAAAAAGAGCAAAAGGGCTTTGTTACAGTTGTGATAGCAAATACACTAAAGGTCATAAGTGTGCTGAGAAGAAATTATTCTACATAGATTGTGAAGAGGAAGAAGAAAAAGAGCAAGAAAGGTCAAAAGAAGAGAATATACTCCAGGGACAAAGCCTAGATAAAGAAGAAATGAATCCGACCATATCTTGTAATGCATTGGCTGGAATTACCACTCCTCAAACCATCAAGATAGAAGGACAAATCAAGAAGAAAAAGGTAATAGTGTTGATTGATTCAGGAAGTACCCACAATTTTATTCATTGTAAGGTAGCAAAAGAATTGAATTGCTTCCTATATCCAGCACCAGAGTGTCAAGTGATGGTTACAAATGGAGGAACAATAAATTTCTCTGGAAAGTGCCATAATATCAAGCTATCCATGGGAGAATATGTATTGACTAGCCCAATGCTTTCCATTCCAATGGGAGGCGCTGATGTTGTACTAGGAGTCCAATGGCTACAATCCTTGGGTACAATAGCTTTTAATTTTCAAGAACTTTTCATGAAATTTTATGCGGAAGGAAAGGAGGTTGAATTAAGGGGTATTGTAGGGAAACCGAGAAAGATAATCAGCTCTAACGGTATGACAAAGCTTCTAAAAAAGGAAAAAAGAGGTGTAATTGCACAATTATGTTCGCTAGATGTTTCCACATCGAAATCATCTATTTCTCCAGATCTCCAAAAAGTCTTGGACAATCATTCCAAGGTATTTGAGACTCCCAAAGGTCTCCCACCTATTCGTGATCATGATCATGCTATTCATCTGATTCCAGGAAGTGTTCCTCCAAACATCAGGCCGTACAGATATCCCTATGCCCAAAAGAGTGAAATTGAACTTATGGTTGCAGAAATGCTAGAGGCTGGTATAATTCAACCTAGTCAAAGTTCTTCCTCTGCTCTAGTAGTATTGGTTCACAAGAAGGATGGATCATGGCGCATGTGTCCAGATTATAGGGAGCTCAACAAGCTCACTATTAAAGATAAGTTTCCCATTCCTGTCATTGATGAATTACTGGATGAATTGCATGGATCAATTTACTTCACCAAGTTGGATATTCATTCAGGATATCATCAAATCAGAATGAAGACTGAAGACATTCTGAAAACAACATTTAGAACTCATGAGGGTCATTATGAATTTTTGGTCATGACTTTTGGCCTTACCAATGCACCCTCTACATTTCAAGGTTTGATGAATTCCATTTTCAAACCCTTAGAAAATTTGTGTTAGTATTTTTTGATGATATACTAATCTACAGAAAGTCTTGGAAGGATCATGTTGAACATGTTGACAGGGTGCTACAACTATTGGAGGAGAAACAATTATATGCAAAAAGATCCAAATGTTTCTTTGGAATACAAGACGTGGAATATATGGGTCATATTGTATCTCATGAAGGAGTTAAGGTAGACCCTAGAAAAATTAAAGCCATTAAGGAATGGAAAATCCCCACATCCATAAAGCATCTGTGAGGATTTCTCAGGTTGACAGGGTATTATCGCAAGTTCGTTAAGAATTATGGGAGAATAACAGCACCTCTAACAACATTATTAAAGAAATATGCATTTTCATGGACTCCAGAGGCAACAAAGGCCTTCAAACATCTTAAAGAGGCAATGTGCCAAGCACCGGTCTTAGCTACACTGGACTTCACAAAAACCTTTATTGTAGAATGTGATGCTTCAGGAAATGGAATTGGTGTTGTTTTAATGCAAGATGAAAGTCCCATTGCTTTTGAAAGTCATCCAATCAAGGGAAAGTTTTTACACAAAGCTATTTATGAGAAGGAAATGTTGGCAATACTACATGCACTTAAGAAATTGCAACCCTACCTAATGGGAAGACACTTCAAGGTAAAAACGGATCACGATTGCCTTAAATTCTTTTTAGAACAATGATTATCCTCTGAAGAGTAACAAAAGTGGGTCACAAAGATGTTGGGTTATGACTTTGAAATCATCTACAAAAAAGGGAAGCAAAATGTGGTGGCAGATGCCCTCTCAAGAAAGGATGAGGATGTGGAAGCATTGTTGTGCACCATTTCTATTATCCAACTAGATTGGATAAACGAAGAAAGGGAGGAATGGAAGAATGATGAAGAAGTATGGGCACTTATTCGAAAGTTACAACAAGATTCCAGTACATCTGATACATTTAGCTAGCAAAATGATTCGTTATGGTACAAATATCGCTTATACCTCTGTAAGAATTCACAACTCAAGAAAAATATTCTTATGGAATTGCACACTTCTCCCTTAGGAGGGCACTCATGGTTTTTAAGAACTTACCACAGGGTTAAGAAGGAATTTTTTTGGGATGGCCTTAAATCAGATATTCAAAATTTTGTGGCAGAATGTTTGGTTTGCCAACAAAATAAAGTTGAAACAATTAAGACCCTGGGTCTATTACAACCTTTATCCATTCCAAACCAATGTTGGGAGGAGGTTTCAATGGATTTTATCACAAGTTTACCCAATTCTGAGGGAAAGAGTGTCATCATGGTGGTAGTTGACAGACTTACCAAGTATGCACACTTTTGTGCATTATCACATCCATTTAAAGCCAGTACAGTTTCTACTGCATTTATGGAAACAATTCAAAAGCTACATGGAAACCCAAAGATTATTGTAAGTGACAGGGATCCCATTTTCACTAGAAATTTTTGGACATAATTATTTTCTTGTCTCGGTACTCAGTTATCTCATAGCTCATCTTATCATCCTCAATCTGATGGGCAAACTGAGATAGTAAACCAATGTTTGGAAGGATATCGCTTTGTATCTGATAAACAAACACAATGGGTCAAATGGTTGCCTCTGGCTAAATGGTGGTATAACACTTCCTTCCATACAACAACAAAAATGACTCTATTTATGGCACTTTATGGATATCAGCCACCATCCATCACATCATATTTAAGAGAAAATTCTAAGGTTCAAGTAGTGGAACATCACATCGAGCATCAACAACAAGTCCTCCAACTCTTAAAGGATAACCTCGTGTTGGCGCAGAATAGAATGAAACAACAGGCAAATCAACATCGCACTGAAAGAAGTTTTGATATAGGTGATTGGGTATTCCTACGGCTACAACCATATAAACAAATGTCCCTCAAGCAAGCTAAGAAGGATAATAAATTATCACCAAAGTATTATGGTCTGTACGAGGTGTTGCAAAAGATTGGTCCTATGGCATACAAATTGGAGCTTCTTGCAGCTTCTCGAGTGCACCCAGTTTTCCATGTTTCATGTTTAAAGAAGGTTATAGGCGACAAGCTCCCAGTTGAAACAATATTGCCAAAACTTGACGAGGAAGGAAAAATTATATTGGAACCGGAAGCAGTCACAGAAACAAGAACTCGACAGCTACGAAATCGATCAATTTCGGAGTATCTCATCAAGTGGAAGAACTATCTGTTGAAGATTCCACATGGGAGGATGAGAATTTTATGCAGAAGCATCCAAAACTACTCAAGCGTTGAGGACAACACTTTTTTGAAGGAGAGGGGCGTGTTAGGTCCCTATAATACTAGTGACTACCCCATTACTATTGTAGTTGTATCCCTTATTAATATTGTTGTGCCCCTATTGTCCCCATATTGTTATTACTGTGCCCCATAAAATCCCTCTATTGTTATTTTTGTGCCTTTATATTATTATTGTTAGGTCAACTGGGTTATATGTGACTCCTTAGACTCCTATATATAGAAAGGAGGTTTTGTCATTTGAATCATCCAAGAATTGTTCATTTATGTAATGTAAAGGAGGTTGCCCCCTCGAAGAGGCTGAATTATAAGGAGTTGATCTATCTTTTCTATCTTTTTGTGAGCTGGTTTCATAACACTATCACTCACAATAGACCTCCTCCTATCAGCATGACATAATCTGACACATGGTGACAATGAGTATCCTACCATCATGGAAACAAAGGGATCTCAATCAAAACATACATAACAATCCATGATGAATACATCTCACATGAAATAGACATGAAGATTCTGCATCATACATCTAGCAGGAATCGAAACAACATAGCACATCTCTTAGCAAATGATCAAAGAAGTACATGACAACAACACTGCATATACCTCACCTCTGATTTTTGACTGAAGAATAGAATACTCAGCTGCTAGATCTGAATGCACCATCGAATTCGTGGAGTGGCATGGTATAAGATCAATTGTCAACACTTTGAAATCTGACACTATTACTCCAAAATGGAAAATGGCTAAAAAATAGAAGGCTCAAATGCAAAAACTGATTGCAACACTGAATTTGTATTGTCGAGAAGTATAAAATCGACTATCCATTTTTCGAATTCTGACACTGACAAAATCTGGGCCTGTAGGAATCATTTAGATTCCCTCACGATTCTCCAAAGATTTCTTCCTTTGGGTTGACTGGAGATCTGCAACTCAAATTAGAAAACCGATCCTGCCATTGATATCCTTGCGAAATTTTGAGAAGAATGAGTATAAAGTTGACTGCATTCTGGATCTAGGAAATTTTAGCCTCCAAGGAATCTGGAAGAGTCCCTCAAGATTCTCGAAGATTCTCCTCTGCAGGAAATCTGTAGATTCATTGCTCAAAAGATGAATCCAACCTCATCATTACGTTTCCTATGAAAATCTAAGAAAAGTGACTGTAAACTTGATTACATTCTGATAGAAAGAATTTTTACCTGTGAAGGAATCTTTTTAACATCTTAAGATTCTCTGCAAAAATTCTATCTCGAAAAGTGTGGCATCATGGTTTCGCCTCTATGCACTGTGTCATGGTTCCGTCTCTGGCTTGGCTCGTAGTTCCACCATTCCGTTCAGCCTCCATTCCCCGTTCCATTCTACACTCCCTCCTTGCAAAATGAATTGAAGGTTTTTAAATGTTCATGGGCGGATTTTCCAACATTCAAACCGTTGGTGCATTGGTGGAATTGTTAGGTTCGACGTAGGGAGGTCGGGGGATCAAATCCCGACCCCTCCAAAATCAACGTGGTTCTTAATAATCGTTTCTTAAGTTTCATTTTTTTTAACCACTATATGTTACATATGGGCGCTTTTTGGTTTGACCGTTGCACATTAAATGGTAATGTTTTGGAATGGTTTGTTTTTGGCATGTTTCCACATGGGGCCACCTAGTGTGGGTTGGGCAGGTTCAATCCCCGTCGACTCCACAATTTAATGTGACATGTATGATGGTTAGGTGTGGGCCGGGTCTATCGGAGGTGGCCCGCCTACCACGTTTTTTTTTTTTTTGAATGTTATAACAACAAGTGGGTATGGTGGTTGGAGGTCCGGCGGGGTCATGTCCGCCAACCAGTTTTTAATATAAATTTCATTTAATATATGGTTTGGGATGGTGGTGGGGGCATGGCCCGCCACCTCATATATATATATATATATATATATATATATATATATATATATATATATATATCTATATATATATATATATATATATATATATATATATATATATATATATATATATAACAATAATAGGTCTTTTTGGATATTTTCTAATATAAGGGATATTAGACAAATTAAGTATCCAACAAATTCACCCACTCCTCGGGAGCTAGAATCCATCTACGGGACTCAGTCAATTTGTAGGACCATTAAACTTGGCCCACATGGCAGCTTGACCAAAACTATGACTAGCTCTATCTCCCTCATACGAGATCGGATTCGAGTGTCGTTCACACCGTTGGAATCAGGGTGATGAGAACTTCGATCTGGTGCTGATTTGGGAGCAATTTGACCACTTTGAATTTTGACCCTTTCTTAGTCCTCTTGGACTTCTGCATATTTCTAGAGCCACCTGCATCAATCCTCCCCACTGAGTAGCTTTTGGTCCCCCAAAAGCATGAAAATAATTCGTCACTTCTTTGCACCTTGTCTACACTTACAAGTGTTTGATAAATCACCCTTCCTTCTCCATCACCTTTGTCCTTCGGAGCCATAAGCGAGGAGCTGACACCTGCACCCTCTACAAACCTGTAGTACAATTTTACAAATTTCATGCTTGATTTACAAAACCAACTAATGATCCAAGCATCCCATACTTGCCATGAGTTTATAACACATACTCAGTGGTCAAGTTTACATCAAAATGAAATAATACCCGAGCTATGAAAACAAGGCCAAAATGTCATTGTTGCCTCAACAAGTGATGGAAAACACATCATCACTACAAAACATGATTTACAATAATAAGGCCAAACACTATTGTTGCTTTAACAAGTGATGGAAAACACAACATCACTTTCATAGTTTAAAATGCCACACAAAATAAGTCCAGACATCATTGTTGCTGCAACAAGTGATGGAAAACACATCGTCACTTTTACAGTTTAAAATGAAACACATGATTGGAAAAAATAAGACCATGAAATTCTACCACACCTAGAAGAACCATTTCTCACTTATCAACGTGAATGGGTCGTCTCCTTGTGGCACATTCATTGGTCGAACAATGGTTTCACCCGATTCATGCACGGATGCTTTGTCTTTAAGGCACTGCTCTGGATGGAGCCTCCTGTTGAGCTTTGAAATTACATCTCTCCTACACATTTTCCTAGACTTTTTACCCTCACCAGTACTCCATAAGCTATCAAAGATCATTGCATATTTATTCTAAAAGAGCATCTAAGTGGTTTTCTAACTATATTTTTGTGTTTGCTGTTTGACTTAGATTTTTCTCATTAGCTGCGTGTCACACGGAATAAGTCGATCTTGCGGACAAGATAGACCTTCCTAGAATCTAAAGAAGACCTAATGACAAGCAAACCAACCAGACACTATCTTTCTCTAAATATGCTTTAATAAACAATGGCAAACAAGTGTTTTTAGGGCCTACCTTAGGTCCAACGCAAGTTTGTGGATGCCCTCGCTCCTTCGATCCAAATGAGCTCCTTTGTCGCGAATCTACAAACACAAACAAGGCAAACAAATTAAATAGCACCTGAAAAGCCAATATCATAAAACATATTTAACATGAAAGTCAAGGAGTCCATGAAACAAATAACATGAGATACTTGTTGAGAAAAATGAGTTTGATTGTATTAATTCAAAAGAAGAAGAACTTTACAACCTGTGCCTTGACGCTGTACAAGCTCCTCCCAGGGTCCAGCAAGAAGTCTCCTCTACTTTGACAAGTTTCACTCACTCCCCAATGAAGCCAAAAAGGTATGTGATCTCTCCTCTTAAGCTCAACTAGGAAGTCTTGATTTCACCAGCATTTACCCTCAAAAATGTTCAGCTTCTAACCTCTTCAGCAACCAGCCCAATGCCTGAATTTATAGTGCAATGGAGGGAAGTTACTATGTCCTCCTTCAAAGGGATAAATCCCTCCTTCAAAGGGATAGCTCCTCTCATCAAGGGATTAGCTCCTTCTCTTTTGGGATGCATGGACCACCTCAGAGCGAACAATCCACGTCAAAATTCCTTCTAGAAACCTCTAGAATTAACCCAAAGTGAGTTTTTTAAGATAAAACTTGCGCCTTTTGACTTTCACAGGGGTCCGCACCCACACCGTTAGGGACAGAGCGGGTAGGTCCGCAGTTTTTGTAAACAAAAGGTACGGGACCGCAGGTGACAGTGAGAGAAAGTGCGGAACCAGAGTTACATTGATTTTTAATGTCTTTCTCCCATTTTCAAAGCTTGACTTGAAGAGCTGAGGTTTGAGACTTGCTTAGGAGGACAGTACAAGTGATGATAGACCCATACTGATTGCAAATAATCATGGTGACGATATTTTTGTGTAACAGATTCCCCCTAAAGTGCGAAGTCTGTAGTAGATGAGGATTTCATTGATCATTTAGGAAGAGTGAAGTACTTTATCATTTCGAGGATCATCTTGTGGAGAGCCCAGTTGGAACCTGTAAAAAAAAAAAATTCAATGCAAGATATATATATGAGATCATATCATCGCTGAGGTAGGCATTCCCATACTCAGATCAAAACTGACTAGAAAACTAACTACTGCTCTGATACAGGAATGATCTTGTAAAACATCACAAGTATAGACTCATGTGGACACAGTATGGACGCAGCCATCTGTTTATGAATAGTCCATTATATAATGAATACAAAATTCCTCGCAGCCTGGATCGTGGAAACTAAATCCAGGGTCTTCATTTCTACTTTCCGAAACAGTACGATTCTATTCATGCGAATGAATGTGTTGATGTCGAACATGGTAGAAACCACTTGATTACCAGTCAATGATGTAAACTGTTAACAAGTGTGAGAGAAACCACCAGTGATGTCAATGGCTCTCAAAGTACCCAGTACAATCCATGAGATGTGAATAAATGTGTTGATGTCGAACATGTCACAGAATCCTTTGATCGAAGGTCAATGATGCAACCTATCGTCAAAGGTGAGAAACCTGCCATTGAGGCATGCAAATCTCAAAGTACTGACGATTTCTAGAACATCTTTCTAGATAATGAGCTAAAGTCGATAGAAAGTGATCCGTCGTAGGCAAGCCCACAACACGAAATCATAGATCAAGTTGAAGAAATTTAGTTGCAAGGACTGACTCAGGGATGGTCAAGATGGATGACAGATATTTTGCAGATGAATGGCTTATTGGCAGTGACCTCTTGAACATATAACGACACGACAGATGGCTTGGTGACAATTGACCCAAAGTTAATACCCAGAAACTGGCTGAAGACTTTCAATGTGGTTTGATCAACTGTTAGGCAAAGGATTTCCCAACCCAGGTGAATAAAAGTGTTGTGTTCAAGAGTGGTTACAAAGTATGACAAACAGGCTCATTTTTCTCTCTTTTCCCCCACCATTTCTGGCAAGTACCTCTTTATTTTTGACAAGCTTGAGGAGGACAACATTTGCTTGATTATAAGCTCATCCTTCGGACGAGTCCAACTTAGTTTAAATTCGAACCCTAAGAAGGAGTGGTTCGTTCCTGTTTGTAATTGAACAAGTCCTTTACTGTGAAATTTTAACGAGTCCAGTATAGGAGAAACTCAGCGTTTTTCAATTTTAGAGAGTCTGAAAAAACTTAAGAAAACTCCAGGGTTGACCTTTTTCGTAAATTTGTGTCTCCCAAGCCCGAAAAAGTATAAAATAATACTTGAGAGAACCGCTTGATCTTTTACGACCAAGGAGTAATTTTCATTATTAGTGCCCTTGACCCGAAAAAGTAAAAAAGTGATGAATGACACGTCGTTTTATAAACAATATCGAATTTGAAACGACAAAAATCCGGCAATCTTTTCATGTTTTTACGGTCGGAAAAGAGTTGTAAGTGGACCGTCTTTTAATTCCATTTTAACGGGTTTAAAAGAAGAACTCAGCAATCTTTTCATGTTTCAAGAGTCAGAAAAGGGCTTAAAGATGACTCTAAATGTTTTTTCGTTGAAAACGATAGATTTCGCCTGAATGATCCGTTATCCTGCACAAAAACACAAACATTACTGATACCTGTTTGAAATGGATAAAAATGTCGCAAAAATACCTTTCCAAAGTGAAACATAAACAAATTTGTAATTTATTTACTCAAAAAACTTATAAAAAGGGCCTTCGTCAATTCATTTTTACCGTTTGAGTTTTGGGTGAGAAAATAGTGCTTTTGCTTAGAAAACTTCCCGTGAAGATTGCGGAAAATCCAACCGTCGGAATCGAACGTCATCTTCTCCAGGTAATCCACATCATCCTACTCTTCATTTTTAACCGTTTCAATTTTTGTTTTAGTCATTTATTTCATTTTTGGGAGGGTTTTTAGGCATAAAACCCGCGCGCAGGGGCCCGCAGGTTTACCACTGCTAGCTTGCGGACCCCGACTTTTTCTCCATTGGGAAAAAGCTCGGGGTCCGCACCTTCCATGTAGACAAAGTGAGGTACCACGCACTGTGTCTAACCTGGAGGGTGCGGTCCCCATCGCAAGGGTTTTTAACCCAAAAATTCTCAAAAATGGACCAATCAAATAATTTCTAGCAATTTAATTTATCCTTATGCTTGATGCAGAGAGTACATCATGCTAGATTGGCGTGAACGATAGCATGAGTATATGGATGCTGTCGCATGGAATCATCAGCCTTCACTTGATGCTTTGAGGGCATGCGGCTTGTACAAATTCTGGGCCATTCCTGGCATGAGGGCTCAGGTGGATTTCTTACAGTGGTTGGTTGACAGATGGAGCATACAGGACCAGTGCTTCTTCATTGGTGGCCACCAACTCGAAATCGAGCCGACGGACATATATTTCTTGACTGATTTGCCTAAGAGAGGCGAAGACTTGACTCTATTTGGGGCTAGGCCCGGTGGCCAGTCTGTCAATAGCCTCCGGCTAGAGTTCTGCAACAAACAGGCTAGAGACAAAGGGATAGACATAAATACCATATCCCGTCCTGAACTCATGGTGATTGCGTTTACTGTCACCAGACTTTGCGGGGCTGCCGCATTACATATTGCCATCGGATCCCAGATGCGTATGGCAGTTGATTTCTTCCGAGGCACCATCTTCAACTGGCGCGATTTCGTGTTGGCCAATCTGAAAGGCCAACTGACCAGGGCCAAAAACGGACAACTAAAGACCTTTGGTTATGGGGCTTTGGTTGTGAGTTTTGGCCTGGAGAGGGTTCCTATGTTGATCCCGCAACACCTTACTGTTAGAGCTGGGATTCCTTGAGAGCCCAAACTGATGCGATGGGTTGCAGTCATGGCCCGTCACCCGGACGAGAGGACAGAGGTTGCTCGATTCAAACCTGAGTATTTCCAATGGTTGGAAAACGAAGTCTTTTCTATTCAGGACTTCCCTTATGTTGGGATAGATTTTCGTGGTGACCCAGACATGGCTCTTCCACCAGGAGAGCAGTGGGATGATTCAGGTAAAATCCTTTTCAACATTTTTCCTATTTTAATTTTTATTTTTCCATCGTCTCAAAACTGATAGCAAAAGTTTCAAATGCAGATGTGGGTCCACAGCAACCAGCCGCTCTCCGGCCTTACGAGAAGAAGCAACCAGTTGCACCCGCGCCAGCCCCACAGGACGAATCAGCAGAGGTTTTGGCCGAGTTGGAGGGTCATCTCGAGCGCTTGACAAGAGATATTCCAGAGACCACTATAGATGACATTCCTCGTCGACTTCAGTGCTATGTGATTGGGGTCCCGGGACATTTTAGGAGGTTCCTTTGCAAGGTGGCCCGTGCAGTGGTTTCTTATAGAGATCATCACCAGTGATAGGATGATCGCCTATTGTGGGCACATATGACATTTTTGTTTTTTGTACTTATCATTTTTGCCGATCATAAGGTGTTTTTCAACCTATGATCGGGGACGATGTATTTTTTGACACACTCCTATATATATATCACTATTACCGGCTTATCTTGTAAATCATGTTATGGAATGGTTTTAAATTTACATGTATGATTATTGCAAATGTCTATTTAACATTCGAGAAGCAATTGCATCTGCTAATGTATTTAAAGATCTTGGAATATGCTGATATTCAATATAATCAAATTCACGTTCCAATAGACGCACTCTCAAAAATAATCTTAATAATACTGGATTTCTAATGGCATACACTCTATTAAGCTGTAATACAACGAGTTCAGAATCTAACCTCACTATCAAACTCCGAATCCCAAATGAAATAGATTCAGCTAATAACTCAATCACTGCATTATACTCGGCAATGTTGTTCGTTGTTTGACCGAGGCTTACCCCATGCATAGATACTAACTCGTCAGAGGGTGAATAGATAACCCAAGCTGTGGAAGAGATGTTCCGTGTATTATGACAAGCACCATCAGTGAAACCAATGTATGTTTGGAGAGGCATCGACATCTACAATATCAAGAGTAAAACCAAGATAAGCAAGAATAATGACGAAAAAAAAACACTCTCTAAGCTAAGCACACTGTTTAAACTAAAACACACCAGCTAGAAAGAAAAACTATCCTAACTAAAAATCTCCATACCCATTCTTTGAGCATAATACCTCTTCTAGTAAAGACCATTTCTGGGTTTACCTAAAGAGTCCCCATCAAAGTCTACCAATTGATAGGCCCCTTTTGCTAGCTTTCACTTGAAAACATAGGGACCATGCCACATAGGAACGAATTTTCCAGCGCCTAATTTATCATTAGCTTGATCGTAAACTAAGACTAGATCTCCTTCCAAAAAATTTCGAGGGGTCACATTTCGATCATACTGAGCTTTCATGCGTTTTGCGTGAGTTTCGATCACCAATGCAGCATCACGTCGATTCTCATCTAATTGAGCCAAGTATAACAAACGATTTTCCTCTTCGGAAGTGGCTGGAAGTAACTCGATGGCCATTTGCAGTGACGGGATTTCGCATTCAATTGGTAGCACAGCTTCCAAACCATAGACTAGTTGGAAAGGAGTGAACCCTGTTGATGTTTTTGTTGAAGTTCGGTATGCCCAAAGCGCTGAAAATAGCATGTTATGCCAATTCGACCGATGAATCCCAATGATTCGTTAGATCATGATAACTAAAACTTTGTTGATGGATTCAACCAGACCATTAACTTGTGGATAATAAGGGGTTGAACTATCGTGACGTAAACCAAGCTGGCCTGTAAGTTCGGTCATCATAACATTTCGAAAATGATGCCCATGATCAGTGATTATCGCTTGTGGGACACCAAACTTAGCAATTATATGATTGAACACGAAAATTGCAGTTGTCTTGCCGTTTGCCTCAAATGTAGGCATCGCCTCGGCCCACTTAGTAAAATAATCTACCGCAAGGATGATATACGCATGCCCCCCGGCCGAGTGAGGGTTACATGTAATAAAATCGATACCCCATTTGGCAAAAGGACCAACGACAATTATAGGGTGGAGAGGAGCAGGTGGAGCGCGCATCTTTTGATCAAAAATTTGGCAGTTGTGGCATTTTCAGACCACCGTAATACAATCTCTAAATAAAGACGGCCAAAAGTAGCCAGCGCGCAATATATTTTGGGTTGTGGCATACCCAAACATATGACCGCCACATGCTCCAGAGTGACAGTCATTTAGAACCCTCTTAGCTTCTTCGTGAGTTAAGCAACGTCGAAACACAGAGTCCGCCCCACGGCGATAAAGAGTATCTCCAATAATCCTGAATTGTTGGGACTGGAATTGAATTTTTCGACATTCTGACCTTGAAATTTTTGGCCGAAAGGATTGGGTCTGGAGATAAACGATGATATCCCCATACCACGGATCTAAAGTGCTGATTAGAAACAAGGATTCGTCTGCAATGGGCTCCTCCGCCACAGTTTCCGTGTCAGCACGCGGGAAGTCACACATTAACTCCGCAAAAACTAAAGATTTCTTAGACTTGGATTTCTCAAATTCCAAGTCGAACTCCTGCAGGATAACGATCCATTTAGAGTACTTGCCCCCCTAGCAATTGCTTGGTCAAAATGTAGATCATAGGGTTGCAATCCGAAATTACTGTAGTTTTACGTAGTAAAATGTAGCGACGAAAACGTTGGACAGCTTGAACGACTGCCAATGCCAATTTCTCCACATGTGAGTATTTTAGCTCAGTTGGATTTAAAGTTCAACTAAGGTAATATATCACATGTTCAGTTCTGAATTCATCTTCCTGAACTAAGACCATTCCAATGGTGGAATGAGAGGCGGCGAGATACAAGAAGTAATCCTAGTTGTAGTTGGGAGGATGCAACAATGGTGCATGGGTCAACGCGTGTTTGAGTGCATCAAAAGATTTCTGAGCTATCTCATCCCAATAGAATGGAGTATTTTGCTTCAACAACCGGGTAAAACACTTTGTAACCTCGGCATAGTTAGGAATGAATCGTCGTAAAAAGTTTGCTTTCCCTTGCAAACTTTGGAGTTGGCGAAGACTTGAAGGAGGAGGCAATTTGATGATAGCTTCGACCTTCGAGGGATCGACGCGAATGCCGGCTTTCGAAACTACAAACCCCAACAATCGACCCGTTTCTATACAGAAGACACATTTTTGTGGGTTCAACCAAATCCGGTAATGCCTACACCTCATAAAGATTGCTCGTAAATGGACGAGGTGATCAGCTCGATGTAATGAATGAGCAGGCAAGTCATCGAGATAGGGTTGCACAATGTGCTTGATGTCATGAAACGCATAAGACATCGCCCTTTGAAAAGTTGCTCCGGCATTCTTAAGCCCAAAAGGTAACTTGTAATAAGAAAATGTCCCCCATGGACAAATGAAAGCCATTTTTGGTTGATCGGCAGGTAGAATATTGATTTGATTGTATCCAGAAAAACCATCCATGAAGGAGAATATTTCACTACCGGCACAATCATCAATGATTTGATCGATATAGGGAGTTGGGTAATTGTCCTTTGGACAGGCTCGATTAATGTCCCTTTAGTCGATGCATATTCTTATTGTTCCCTGCCTTTTGTTAACCGGAACAATATTTGATACCCAATCCGTTAACGGGATCGGACAAATGAACCCTGCTTTCAATAATTTTTCAACTTCTGCTTTAATTGCAGCAGCTTTTCGTGGGTGAATCTAACGCAAACGTTGCCGGACGGGTTTAGCGTCTGGGTAAGTCTTGATCTCATGAACAACAATCGTGGGATCAATTCCTGGCATTTCCTCATAGGACCAGGCAAACACGTCGCAGAATTCTTGAAATAGGGCCTTATAAAGCTGAATTTCGTCATCTGTACACGAGGCACCTATATGAATGTTCTCAACAATTCTGGGCTTAACCGAAATGTCAATAGGAATAGTTCGAGAGATGTTTCCCAAATTTAACTCTGAATCGGGATGTTTCATTGGATTCTGAGGTTCCTTGACATATTCAGTTGTAAAAATTGATGAGAAATCATTTTCAAAACAATCATTCTCGGGTAAAAACGAAGATCTGTGATGGAGATCTTCCCATGGTAAATCATCTACACATAGGATTTCGCGAATTTGCTCGTCAGAGTGAACAAGTTCAGAAAACGTGATTAAATCCGAGTTTGATGTGAAAAGTGATTCCTCACGGACCACATTCATGAAGTCAATTTCGGTTGAAGATGGGTCGGCAAACGACTGCACGGCTTCATAGGCAATTTCATATGGACTCAAAGGCATGGCATTACCAAATGAGTCTATCTCAGATTCAGAAGGAATGATCCAAGGATCATCATAAATAATGGTGTCTGACGTGATCATATGAATAGTTGCAAATGAAGACGATGCGTTGATCGGAGGAAAAGGAAAAGTTCCCAGTAAACCGACATCTTTAACTAGTCCTACTCCAACATCCTTATATGGGATAGTCGTTTTACCGACATGCTGAATACTCTCAGAAGAGGCTGGGTCGAATGAAAAGTAAGCCAGCTGGTCTATTATTACGATCTTTCCATTATGTGGAAATTTTATTACTCGAAAGACTGATGAAACGACCGTTGTCATAGTGTAAGACCAACTTCGACCCAAGAGAAGGTTGTAATCTAGAGGGGCATCAAACACCTCCACATCTAGACCAACGGTTTTTCCTTCAACCCCTATAGGAAAATCCTGTAGAATGTCAAAAGGATGAAACCCACGGCCATCAAAGGCCTTTAGAATTGTCGGGGATTGATTTAGCGAAGGAGAACCAAGCGATCTCCAACACTGTATTGACATAATACACGTTGAGGCTCCCTCATCAATTACAGTCTGATGAATAGGCCTGTTTTTTACTATTACTGGAATCTGGAAAGCCATTTGATGAGACAAACGCAGTGTACTATTTTCTATATCGAAAATTATTAGGTTCGAGTCCTGAACATCAACAGCTCCTATAGCCGACAAAATTAATTTACGTTGTGCTGGACATGATTGCAGCACTTCCAAAGCCGACATTGCTGAGGGTGAAACAGCTAAATCCTCAACAATGTTATAATTCTGAGCCGCTCTCGCATGTGGATTGAAAGCGGACTTTCGAAGTATACCCTTGGTGAGCGGTTTGATTACTAAGTCTGGATTAGGTTTCTCGATCTGTAGTGGATCGGAACTGGGAACTGAGGTTGATGGATTAGAATGAGAAGATTCTGCTTCTTTACCATCAACAGGACTTTTACTACCATAATCTTGCGATCGAGTCGCAATCTTAACATGGGACATCATCAGTATGGGTTCTTCATTGGCACTCGAGGACGAACCTATCATCTCATTGTCTTGAGCTGGAAAAGGATCCTTCAAAACAGCAGGAGTTTGGGAACCTTTGACAATCTTCGCAACCTCTACACGATGAGGGCAGTCTCTTGTAAATTGTTCATCGTCACAAATGAGACAAGGATAACGAGGTTTGCGCTTTTCATCATTGGATTCCGCCTTTTCAGGTTTCTCCTTTGAACTTTTGTCCGTTTTATTCTTCTTCTTTCCTTTCTTCTTCCCACCGGATTTTGATTTGGCTGTAGATGACTCTACAACGTGAATATCGGCGGAAATCTCTATAGAAGAATCTCCTGTTGGGGAATCAGGCAAGGTTATGATGGGAGAAGAATTCTTGGAAGACTTTTTCTTACTTTTAGTGTTAACCGTACCAATCATACCATCGGCAGCATGAGATCCCAAAGGAGCTGCAGCGATTTGATTTTGCTTGGGAAGATCGGGGATTTTCTCGTATAACGTACCTGACTGAGTATAGACCAAGTCAAGGTACTGTGCTTGAGAAATTACTTGCTCCTCAGTAACAACTCCGGCTTTAGCAACATCTTTAGTGATCTTTGGCAACAAAGATTTTACAAACCCCTCGGCCAAGATCTGATCCGGAATAAACACCTTCACTAAACGTCGTCAACATCTCCACTCATGAATATGATCTGAAATTTAAGTGGATGTCGATTGTTTTAACGAAGTTAACAATTCCGTGCCATTGTCATATCAGACTGGCAACTGAAAATGAGTTAAAAGCGAGGTAGCTAACTAACTAAAATTATAAAAAGTGCCTCGCGGTAACTCAATGTACCACTTGGCCGCGAGACCAATTAGAGTGCGCTGGAAAAGTCTAAGACGGATTGAATCATCTGAAATGGAGTTAGACGCACACCAGAGGTGGTAAGTCATCACATGGTTCGATGGGTCCTCTCCTGATTTACCTTCGAACTTAGGAATGTCACTGGGCAACTTATTCGGCATTGGCGGCCAAAACGGAAGATAATTAATGGGATCGTTCGTTAGGCGCGACAAGTCAGGTAAGTCCAAAGTTGCGATAAATGGTAACTGCTGATTAGGATCCCTAAAACTCTCGGTCATGAGACCAGCCCCAGGAGGAGGATATCCAGGATAACTAGGAATAGGAATTGCGTTTGGGATATTGTATCCTCCCAGAAAACCAAGATTAACCGGACCATACTGGGGTTGTTGAGGTTGTTGATAAGTGTACCCAGGGTACGGTTGATACTGATAGACTGGCTGCTGTATAGCAGGACCGAATTGGTACTGTCCCTCGTACGGTTGATAAGTAAATTGTGGTTGACTTGTGACAACTATACTGGAACCAGGTTGTCCTACAGGCATCTGAACCGAAGTTTGAATCGTAGATCCAGATGGTGGTAAAGATGTCTAAGGAGTAGATATAGGAACAGTAGAAACCGGAGCTGTCGATACTCCAGAAGTAGGTGGGGTAGATTGAACAGATGTTGCGGCAGTTGTAGCAGTCGTTTGAGGCGGAGTACGAGGTGTACTAGGCCCAGGCTGAGAAACTACCGAAGGTACAGAAGTTTGAATATTAGACTGGACTGGTTGCTGGGGTGTACCAGAAACTAAGGGTTGTCCAGTTTGAGATGACAACTGTACATTTGGCTGCAACACTTGTTGAGTTTGCGATGGATCCCACACTATATTCATTCCGAGGTACTGACCCATAACTGGTTGAGAATACTGAGGACCATAACTGGGTTGAGGGTAGGATTGATAATTGAAAGGTACATTTCCCATTTCTTGAACATACGTTTGACCGGAGGGTGGTTGGAAACCTTGGTTTGAGTACTGACCTTGGGGTTGATACCCTTGAGGCACGTCCTGATACTGGGGTTGACCTTGAGGTATAAATTGATATTGAGGTTGACCTTGGGGTACATATTGAGTCTGGGGTTGACCTTGAGGAACGTACTATCCCATAGGTATGTACTGTCCTTGAGGTTGCCCCCCAGATGCAAATTGTGTACCTTGAGGTTTCCCCCCACGCGTTAATTGAGGCTACCCCCCAGGCGGTAACTGGCCACCTTGAGGTTGAGGATTGGGAATAGAACCTGACATCATAAGAATGTCTTCTACGCTCAACGGCTTAGTACCCTTGCTTCCAGTTAATAACCCTTGCTCAATGGGTTGAGGAGATGCTCCCGAAAAAGTACCAGAAAGTGACTGATACCCAGAGGGAACAGAAGGACCACCGTACAAAAAGGATTTGGGCGATTGAGTAAACATGGATGACTGATTCGACATATTTAATGAAGGATAATAACCTCTAGGTTTTGGGTGATAAGGAGCACGAGGTGGTGAAAAACTTAACCCTGAGTTTTCTAAAAAATTAGTCAAAGAAAGATACCAAGAACTACTCCTAGGTGGACTGTAAAAAATTGATTCACGCTCCCTTAGCTCCATAACAGGTTGATTTTCAGGGATAGGGATGCCTACTTCTTCTTTCGGAGCAAGTTCTTCAATAGCAATAAGTCCAGAAGGAAGATCTTGGGTGATTACTCTTTCTACCCTAGGTGAACCAGGACCACTAGAAGTTGGAGAAACAAACCCCGATGTCGGAGTAGCAGCAAATTCACTTTCAGGCTTGGATATTTCAGGTTCCTCACCTATATCACTAGTAGATGAAAAGCTACCAGTAACTTCGGAAACAGACACTGACTGTGGATTATAATCTGCCACTAACGGTTGAAAATCAGGATGTATTATCAAAGAAGATTCTCCTTCTTCAGGTGACCCAACTCTACTCTCTCTAGGAGTTACGAGGACTTTCAAGCCTTAAGGCTGGCTCGGTACTTCCTCAGGAGGTTGGCCCCGAAGTCTATGGGACTTCCTCAGTAACTCAGCCACGTTTACAAACTCAGGAGATTGGCCCCAAAGTCTACGGGACTACCTTGGTAATTCAGCCACAGTTAAAAACTTTTAACTACTTCACACGCAAACAAAGTAAAATCTCAATGAAAACCACCTAAAGCATCTAAAGAACCAAACAAATTTGAATCACACACCTAAAGAATCTAGGAGATCAAACACACACAAACAGTAACTTTATGTACTGAAAACACTAGTTGGTGATGAAATCCAATGTCGCAGAGTTCAATACAAAAATGGCGGTTGGAACAGTTACCCCGGCAACCTGCTTAATGAATAGACTGGCACAAGTTCTTCCACTTAACCATCTCGAGTGAAGAGAACCCCCCAGAAAATCCAAGTGAGTCTAGCCGATGTCTTCTCCAGGTACAGTGGGATCTTCCCACCACTGTCACCTCAGGAAGAATCCTAAAGAATATGGCCACCAAGGTTACCAACTGAGACAAATATACCTAGGGGAACAGTCTACAATCTGATACGCACGCAAGGGCAGAGTAGCAAGCTCAATCCCCTTGAAGGCTCCTTGACATAATCCAAGGTTTACCAACAAGTGACCCCAGGCTCCTCGACAATGGTTAATCCGAGGTTTACCGTTTTTAATACGTGAATATCTGGCGTCATTCCCAATGAGGAAGGATTGATTCCCACACTGGTTCGGACACGATCTGGTGCTTCTCCTTTAAGAGGAGCTTTCCCAGAGCATAAATGCAACAATTGGATTTCTTCCCTACCACAAGATACAGCTACTTGTTTGTTTTTACTGTCTTGAAGAGTTAATTACTCTCCTACTCCAAGACACTAGCCTAAGCTAAGTTGTTGTATCAGAGCCCTAGAAATAAAATGTTACTAGATGAATTTTACTTTAAGCATTATTTTCATTGGTTTTTATTTAAGTCAAAAGGTGCGGAGATGAAACTCGTGGTATGAAGACTCGACTCAAAATCACTAAAAATGCACCTAAGATGATTTAAACAATATTTTTCTCTTCGATGAACTTCTAACTAAGAAAGAGTTTGAGAATACAAATATTTTGTAAACACAAATCTTTCTCAATCAAACAAATTAAAATAAGAGCTTTTGTCCTTTTCCAATGCACTCAAAATGAGACAACTAGTTATTTCACAAAAATTTCCCTTTTTCGTTTCAAAGCACGCAACCACTACAAAACAAACTTTTTTTCAAAAGAGATTTTTTATATTTTCTTATAAAACACTCAAAACTAATGAAAATGACTAACTTTGAGATCTATAAATTATAAAAACCTATTTGAAGTCAAAGCCTACTAGATGTCTTTTTTAAGGATGTTTTACTTAGCTAGATGTAAGCTAAGGACCAATTTATGCAGAATCACAAATAAGTCAAGAACAACCAATTTTGTTTTCTTTTTGAAAATGAAAATCCAAACTTTTAAACACAAGCTTTTCGAAGTTTTGTAAAGAGAAAACTCAAAGCGGATTCCTCAACAAGGGGACATTTCATAAATGGTCAGACTCATAAGAAGGCTGGTAGACACTAAGGTGATCTGAAGTACCTACAGCTTCTAAGCTTAGAGCCACTACACAACCAAAATGAAAAACAAGCCCAACAAGCAAAACTCCTAGGAATTTCACCTAAAACCCTAACACTAATGAAATCAACCTAAGGAAAGCTTCTGACAAGTTATATGCAGGTCTAGGCAGTGGATAACAATTTCTAAACAAAAACTAAGCTGACTAACAGAGGAAATCTTAGGTTTTTCAAAATTTTGACAGGGTCCGCAAGCCCACAGTTGACACAGGTGCGGTCCCGCTCTGTGCTAAAAGCAAAGGTGCGGATAGGTACGCACTGTGTCAAACAGCTAGGGTGCGGTCCTCTCCCAAAGTTATGAAAAACACAAAATAACCCTGGATCTACAAACTCTACCCAATTGTACACACAACAAGCCAAAAACAAAAACAAAAACACAGTTTCTCAGGTCAAAGTAAAAACAAGGAAAACAATCAAGTCCCCAGCGGAGTTGCCATTTTGTCACACGGAATAAGTCGATCTTGCGGACAAGATAGACCTTCCTAGAATCTAAAGAAGACCTAATGACAAGCAAACCAACCAGACACTATCTTTCTCTAAATATGCTTTAATAAACAATGGCAAACAAGTGTTTTTAGGGCCTACCGTAGGTCCAACGCAAGTTTGTGGATGCCCTCGCTCCTTCGATCCAAATGAGCTCCTTTGTCGCGAATCTGCAAACACAAACAAGGCAAACAAATTAAATAGCACCTGAAAAGCCAATATCATAAAACATATTTAACATGGAAGTCAAGGAGTCCATGAAACAAATAATATGAGATACTTGTTGAGAAAAATGAGTTTGATTGTATTAATTCAAAAGAAGAAGAACTTTACAACCTATGCCTTGACGTTGTACAAGCTCCTCCCAGGGTCCGGCAAGAAGTCTCCTCTACTTTGACAAGTTTCACTCACTCCCCAATGAAGCCAAAACGGTATGTGATCTCTCCTCTTCAGCTCAACTAGGAAGTCTTGATTTCACCAGCATTTACCCTCAAAAATGTTCAACTTCTAACCTCTTCAGCAACCAGCCAAATGCTTGAATTTATAGTGCAATGGAGGGAAGTTACTAGGTCCTCCTTCAAAGGGATAAAGCCCTCCTTCAAAGGGATAGCTCCTCTCATCAAGGGATTAGCTCCTTCTCTTTTGGGATGCATGAACCACCTCAGAGCGAACAATCCACATCAAAATTCCTTCTAGAAACATCTAGAATTAACCCAAAGTGAGTTTTTTAAGATAAAACTTGCGCCTTTTGACTTTCACAGGGGTCTGCACCCACACTGTTAGGGACAGAGCAGGCAGGTCCGCAGTTTTTGTAAACAGAAGGTACGGGACCGCAGGTGACAGTGAGAGAAAGTGCGGAACCAGAGTTACATTGATTTTTAATGTCTTTCTCCCATTTCCAAAGCTTGACTTGAAGAGCTGAGGTCTGAGACTTGGTTAGGAGGACAGTACAAGTGATGATAGACCCATACTGACTGCAAATAATCATGGTGACGATATTTTTGTGTAACACTGCGGAATGCAGCCACTTTCCACCGCTGATTCAACTTTCCACAGCTATTTTTGTTAAACTCTAGGTTGCAAGTGTCATCAAGCAAAACAAGGCACGTGGGCAAGATAGAAATGACTTGGACATGGATCAGGTCCTATTGGTTTAGCCGGATTCATTAAGGAAAGCCGTGGTAAATGGTGGTCAAATGGTGGTGCAACGTAGGATTCCTACCGCAACCGGACTTTGTTTTCAAACACGTGAAGGATTTGTGGCCATTCCTAGATCCCTGGGGTCATGTTGACACCTGTAGACTGCCCCACAATGTGAATCCAACAACCACTCTTGATAGATTGAATAATCTCGGCAACTACTATGCTAAGCTTACAGACACTGTCCTTTTACGTGTCTTCAGTTAAAGATATTTCATAGGAAAACAGTTATGAATTTTTTGTTATAAATAATGCGTTTCCAAACACATAGAGTTAGTATTTTGTTGATGTAATTTTGCTGTTAAAGTTTATTGTTCCGTGACACTAGTTCCACTGTGGTAACGAGAGGATTCTTCCTCGGTTTTGAAATATAAAGAAGAATCTGTTTTATATGACTGCGTGAGCATAATTCTGGACTGATAGTCTGTTGACCAAGGCCGTGCAAAGTGCCCCTACACGCTGAGGTTTCGTTTTCCTTATTGCTGTAAAGTTTTTATGCATTGTTTCTTTATTTCTATTGCACATATTGCATAGGTATCCACCTGTGTATATTTCATTTGCTATGGTATCAACATTTCATTCCTATACATGATTTTTCAAGCTCTATATATTGTTGTTAACACTGATCAGTGTGTGTGTGTGTCTCAGGATAGAGTAGGCTCGGGCATTTTCATACAATTTTTGCAATAACTAGTGACATGAGATTAGCCTCTCTGCTGACTTTGCTTTTCTTAGTTTTTTTATTCCGGTTGTGCTTTGATTTCAAGTCTTATTCACTTGCTTTGTTAGTTAGTTTAGATATCAAACTGCTCATATCATTGACGTTATCTCTTAAAGCCATAGCTTAGACTACATGGCGAGCTATCGGACTATGAATGATGTGATTTGATTTTAGCTTTATTTTTCTGCAATTAGATACCAATTTCCTCATATCATTGACGTTATGTCCTAAAGCCATAGCTTAGACTACTTGGCGAGCTATCGGACTATGAATGATGTGATTTGATTTTAGCTTTATTTTTCTATAATTAGATGTCAATTTCATCATATCATTGATGTTATCTCCTAAAGCCACAGCTTAGACTACACGGCGAGCTATCAGACTATGAATGAAGTGAATTGAACTTACTTTTATTAGTTTGCAGTTTTTGACTTGTTTGAGTGAAGTAGCTTAATTTTATTTTTATTTTTATTTATTTATTTATTTTATTTATTTATTTATTTTTTATTTATTTATTTTTTTGTGTATTTAGATGAGCAGTAGAAGTAGTGATTTCATGATCAGTAGTTCATCATTTATTTGATTTTACTAGCAATACATTTTCATTCTTGTTTAAATGACAGTTTCATTACTAGTACATTTTGAGATCCTCTGAAGTGTTAAGCTCTGGAAATCAGCATAAAGGACATAATTGCCTTAAAATCTATATCCATACTTAACTTTTGAAGTATTCTTAAAATTTAGGAATAGGATTTCCATTCACATTAGGAGATAAACGAAGATAAAACCCCAAAAACAAAACAAAAATTGAAAACAATAAAAAGTAAGAAAGAGGTTGTCTTGCACATATAGTGTGCCACACTTCGTCAGTTTATGGCTCCCGGTCGATAATTAATGTAGCAATTTAGGACATACTAAATTGACTAAACACCTCCAATACGTGGCTCTTTGATGGCCACCTCTATCACAATGATTTCTATAGGCCTTCTTCCTCCAGATTTGCTTTACCTTCTTCCTTGCTTGTTGTGGAGAGGGTCTTTCACGCCTCATCCTTTTTTTTCCTGCCATTCTCTTCTAGCAACCAACAAATGTATGGTTATGTAAACCACAAAAGTACATGTTTTCGATGCCATGTTTTACGTTCATCATTAACAACATGATTGTAATCTAAATGAACATTCAGATATTGAGACTTGTTATACCTTTCCTTATTGTCTCTGGTGTAATTATGGCAATGAGAGATTGCCTTAGCTCTTTCCCTGCAATGGTCACTACCATGGAATGATGGTGATGTGTTCCCATCATTCTCTTTCCTTGACGATTTCGACAATCTCTCAAAAGCATCTAATACCTTCAAGCATTCTCCTTCGTTATATCCCAAGCATGCAAATCGAGGTCTCTGCACCACCTCCAATGGATGAGTAATGCCTTGGATATTAACACCAAGTTATTCTTCCTCCTTGTACCTCATCCTGGTAAGGAGTCTCATGTTTGTCCCTGTAATTGGTATCTCCACATTTCCAATAGAAATTATACTATGTGAAGATGAAACTGAAGGGAAATCAACATCTTTTACCTCCACTATCGATTTGGAAAGAACTGATGAGGGCTTCTCATCATCTGTTGTTGGTGGTTTACTGGCTATCTTGGCGCATTCCCCAACTTCCTTTCCGACATACCCAAGTCCTGCCTGATGGGGTAATTCCTCTACTTTGATGGGGTTGACAATGCCTTGGCCATTAATGCCCAAGCCTTTTCCTTCATACCCCATTTTCTTCAACAATTTGGAGCTAATTCTTATGGCATGATTTTCAAAAATAGCGAAATCATCATCAGGAAATGTACATGAAGTCGGAGAATTACTTTTTACCTCACAGGGGTCACGCTGCAGATTTTCCGAGGCCTCATCCTTAGCTTGCAGCTGTTGTAGAAAACCATGTTTCTCCTCTTTCTCTTTTTGTAGAAGCATCTTCAATTTAGTGTTATCTACTTGAAGACTCGGGTTGTTGTGCTTCAGTTCTTCCAGGGCCTCTTCCATGGCTCTCAACTGGAGTTGCAATCACTACTTTTCCTTTGTCTCTTCTTGTAGAGATTCATACATTATGTCCATCTTTTGGGACACTCTGAGCATGGTCTTGTACATCGCTTTATCATCCTCCATTTCTACTGGTGAGCACCAGTATTGTAGCAATAATGCTGCAATTCCTGGGCTGCCTACTTTACTCTTATCAACCCTGTAGTTGGTAACAAAGTTGGAAGCGACGATGCTGTATGCACAAGTACTAGTTCTTACTGCAAACTGTCACTTGGTCAGCTAGCGCAAGATCACTAGGAGCTCAAGCCAACTTCTATGGATTCCAGAAGAAGCTCTATATGTGATGAAAGAAAGGAAGACTTACTCTATAGAGGCTACTCTACTTGCAAAAAGGAAAAATACTGAAATGTAAAGTAAACCTAGCAAACCATACTTAACCAACTAATGCTACTTTTGCAGAAAGAAATATGAAAACCATGAAATGAATGCCATTACCTACTCAAGGAAGTAAACAACATCTACTCAAGCTATTTCTGGAAGGAAATGAGGAAAAACATCTTTTTGGATTTTTATGTGAATTTGTCATGCATGTATTTGATTTGTTTGTGAATGTGTCAGCGAATAGGTGGTAATGGAGAGCGACTTTGGGACTTGATGGGATGTAGTATGGTGTGGATGGGTCCTACGAGGTCTCAGGTGGCCTTCTGGAGGCTTTTCCTGCAATTGGCCTTCAAAAGGAAGCATACAGGAAAATCTACTGGAGGACACAAAGGATCTATAGGAGGTCTCTAGGAGGATGTCGAGAGAAGTTTTGAAGGTTTTAAACGTGTGAGAGTGGGTGGAAAGGGTAGATGAAGGATGGGATGATGTGTTAGGGCGCCTAGGGTTCACCAAGGATGACTAGGAGAGGGAAAAATGGTCGGGAGAGAGGAAGAAGTCTTATGGAAAAATGCAGAAAACTAAGGCAGATTTGAGGTGAAATTTGGGCAACCTGTAGGGCATAGATCGGGGAGAGAATGTGATGGCTGATATGCTGGCCTGCTATGAGGAGAAATCTACAACAAAAGATCTGAAATTCAAACAATGAAACCAAGCAAGAAAGGAAATTAAGTACATCAAAAAACAGAATTTTGCATCAAGCTAATCTAAAGTATGAGCTATGGAAAGAAATGCTGAAAAATGCTATAATGAGAGAAAGCATGGAAGAAGAATTATTGTAAAGACATAAATGAGCATGGTGAAAGAGATCTAAAGCAAAGCATTAACCTTCTAACAAAATGCAACACTAGAAATCCTATGGAGAAGAAAAATTTGTGTTTTTGTGGCAGCAAGAGGGTCTTGGCCTCAGTTCATGGTCCCAAAGGGAGGAAAGGAGGCGAAGGCACTATTGCTGGCCTTTCGTATCTTTTTTCTATCACTGTTTATCCTACTACAGAAAACATAAATGGAAAAAACCTTCTAAATCACCAAAAGCAACCTATTCTTAACCAAGAAAGAAATTCATCTAACAGCAACTAATCCAGAAACTGAAACAAAGCATATAAATACAAACAAGAGGAGCTTGGCTTCTTGGATTGGGCCCTAACCCAAGAGCTTCAACCCTCTGAGGTAACTCAGTGCTAGCTCAAGAAGAAACTCATCTTTATTATCAAAATAGTAATAGGATTACATGAAACTGTCACCAAAAGTAAGCTCAAAGTTGAACAGAGCAAAACTGCAACAAAAATTCAACCCTAGTGAAGCCCTAGGCCTCTCTACTTATACAACTAAGGCTCCCAACAGCTTCCTTAAAATCAGGGAGGCTTGGCTCCCAAAACTCGAGATAAACATAAGTTATCCTCCACTTGCTCGACTTCCTCCTAATGCATTGATTTGGTTGTTTGTGCTCCGAGCTGCATGAAGGAGAATTTGAAGTGGGGAGTAATAAATGAGGGGGATTCCCTCTTATAAATCCTCTCCCTTTTCTGCTTCAAATTATTGCTGCCAATTGTCCATTGAATTTTTGACTTTGTCTTCAAAATTCAACAAAAATTTGCATTAAACACATATTAGACCTCATGGCATCATAACTAACCCAACTCACTCCATAAGCATAAATATAATAAAAAAACATGCAATAAGCTAAGAGAATGGTTGATTTAACTATGTTAGGAGGCAAAATGAGCCCATATAATTACCCATTTATGGGGCTCATCATCACCCCCCTACTGAAGGTGTTGCTCATCCTCTGAGAAACTTAGTCCATCTCCTCATCTTTGATGGCCCTGGTGGCCTCCCTAACATCCCATGCTTCTGATGTGATCTCCTCTTCTTTGTCATGGAATCCTGCCTTTCTGTCTACCTCTTCCCACTGTTGTTGCTCTTCTTCCTCTTTTCTGCCTTCTAGCATGCCTAACAGTAGTGGGGGACTCAATTTGAGGCCAATCCAATTGACCTTCAAGCTCTGCATGGAGCACTTGTACATTGGCACTCTCCTTAATGCCTCTTTCATCCTTGTTGGGGAGTGATA
Source organism: Pinus tabuliformis (assembly GCA_031772625.1). Taxonomy (NCBI): domain Eukaryota; kingdom Viridiplantae; phylum Streptophyta; class Pinopsida; order Pinales; family Pinaceae; genus Pinus; species Pinus tabuliformis. Next base: position 971,633,953 of record CM062811.1, on the reverse strand, counting down.
CTCCCTGATATGCAAACTATGTGGTAAGGTGTTCCACCTCCTCATACAAGCATGCACACAGTCATCCCCAAGTAACCTTTCCATGTCCTCAAAATGTGCAATGGCCTGTGCTTGATAATTTATATATCTAGGGGCAATTTGAGGATTATTTGCAAGCAGTTGGTGTGTGCTGATGAGAGCCATGGGATCTGATGGCTCAACTCTAATCATTAAGAGCTCATTCTGCTCCTTTGTCATCAACTTTCTTATTTATGCTGCCCTTAACTCTTCATGATTCATCCATGATGCCATGGCCATTAGTTGCAGGTCCCCTAGCTTAACATTGGGGTCCCACACATTCATGTCTGTGAGGGTCATGTTATGTAGATAGAATTATGTTATTTTTCCCTTGTCTTCTGATGAGTTTTGGTCACATAGGTTCATAAATTTTCTGTAATCTTGAAAAGGCATTGTACCTCTCTGTGCCAAAGTCTTTATCTGAAATTGTAGCAATTGGTCCTGAGGTATAATCCATATGATTTTGCTGGAGTTCTACATTGCAGTGCCTCCATGGACTAGCTAACCATGCATGCTAGTTGTGTCTCCTTCTCTTGCAAATGTCTTCTTAGCAATTCATTTTCTATTTCAAGGTGAGTTCTTGTGATTGTTTATCTATGTCTGGCAGCACTCAATTCTCTACCCATTTCTTTGAGTTGATTCTACATACGGCCAATATCCTCAACCCCCATGGATTTCGCAATTTACATCCACCTATGGGTCATTATTCTTTCTTTCTCCAACTCAAAGAATAGTGGGATTGCAAATTTTTGTGGAATTATTCTCCCCACCTCAAGAAGATTGTAGTAAGAGACAAGACTAGGTTGGGGGTCAGGTTCTTGTGCCTCTGTCACTTCCTCCTTCCCCCGTGGCTGTCCTTCTATCCTTTTTTCAAGTTTTTTGGTCTCCTGTAGTGTTATAGGGAAAAGTGTCTATGCAGAACTGCTAATCCCACTAAGGTGTGGTAGCTACCTTAGAAACAAACAAAGTAAAGCTAATTTCGTTTTCCTTTATGAAATATAGATGAGAGAAGAATAAAGGAGACCAACCTTTGTCTTGCGCTTGGTTCCTAGTTCGATTCCTCTCTCTTCTGATAGTCCTTTGCTACTTGCTTCCTTGTACACCCAGCTTCACAGAGTACCTATAGAATCAAAGTAGCATAACACTATACAAGAACATGGATCTATTATCATAAACAATCTAGGATCAGATGTAAATTGACCATACAAATGCATGAAACATAAATGACACAAGAGTATGGAGGAAAACTTGAATAGCTTTATTGATAATCAAGAAAGAGCTAAGAGAGTTACAACAAGTTGTTCTGACCTAGCATCATCCTCTCAGTAAGTAAGCCCTTCTTCACCTCATGCAAAGCTTAGATCACCCAACACTATGATGTTGCCTCAAGAAACTAACAGCAATTCCTTACAAGATGCAAAATTCTAGCCTCTAGATCTCTGGGATGAGGGATCCATATATAGATATATGTAAGGGAGATGAGTCAGCTTGTGATTTGATTAGTGTCTTCCCTCTGATAGTTCTTTCTTCCACTTGGAGATTGATGATCTCTTACTCATCCTTGGTTGAATTCAGAATGGCAAGTGTCACAGGAGAAGTTTCTGGAAGATTCCATGCTTCTCCACCTCACGGATTGACACTGCCATTTGTCTCTTCTCACCCATCACACCCCATAGAAGGGATTTTTGAAATGCAACGCACCTACTGAGTGTACTTAGGTGAGATGCAACGCACTTTGCCTATGGAGCAAGTGAAATGATCCTGTTTTGACCAGTTCTGAGTAGTTTTTCATGGAGAACTTCTGGGAGAAGCTGTAATCAGTTGACCTTGTTCCTTTAGGGGTTGGAACAACGCTTTTAGGGACTTAGGAGCCCTTGGTTTATGGACATTTTACGCTTGGGTTTGCAGTGCCCCAAAATGTCTATAACAGTTGCCCCCTAAAGCATGAGGTCGTTAATATTTTTTGATGTCGGGTGAAATGCTTTATCATGAGGGTCCGAAGTTCTTTCAAGCTGGGAGGAGACCTGTAATAAGATACAATAAAATACATTATCTTCATAATATTTTCATGATCTAGTTGAGGCGGGCATTCCCATGCTCAACTTTATAAATTCATTTTCATGTACATAGGACAGACAATCGTCTGAGTCTAGACTGATGATTCTGGTAGAGCCATCATCCCTTTGATTGGATTATTATCTGTGCAGCAATGATGTACATTTGATGTCTTTATTTCCATGAATATATATCGCAGCCCGGATGTATGAAACTAGATCCGGGGTCTTCAATCTCGTTTGATCTTCACTCAAAGTACAAGTCGATCCATGTGAGAGATGTCCTGGAGTCGAACATGGAAAGACATCGCCTGATTACCAGCCAATGATGTAAGCTATTAATAGGTGCGAGAGGAATCACCGATAATGATAATGACCCTCAAGGTACTGCAGTACAATTCACGTGGTGTGAATAAAGGACTTGGCGTCGAACACCACGCAAAATCTTTCGATCAAAGGCCATTGATGTAAACCTGTCGCCGGAAGTGAGAAACTTGCCATTGACACATGCAAGCTTCAAAGTACTGAAAGGGGTGTCCCTAGATCGACTTCTTGGATAATGAGTTGATGTCGACAAGAAGCGATTCGTCATAGGAGGGCCTTAATGAATCCCACATCAATGACATGGAACGGAGCAAATTATTTTAATGGAGGTGAAAATGATCTGGTGATATAAGGTTCAGGGTGGCGGTCATGAAAGAATGGAGCGTAAATGTATTGCAGTGGGTGAGACACAGGTGTATTCTCTGAGTGACTTCTCTTGAACATATCGGCGACACTGACGTGATGGATTGGTATCATTAACCCCAAATGTGGATGGTGTGATGGGACCATGGTGATGTGACCGGTGAATGAAACAACCCAACCCGACTTGGATGCGGAGTGAAAGTGTCATGTTCAAGAGCGACTTGCTACCAACAAAGTTTCTTCAAGTTTTCTTCCCAATTTTTCCCCAGTCATTGCTAACCAGTACCTCTTTATTTTTGTCAAGCTTGAGGAGGATAACATATGCTTGTTCTATAATTTTCCCTTCGGGCAAACCCATCGCTATGTTTTAACGAGCCTAGCGATAGTGAAACTCGTTCTTGTCTGCTATGGACAAGTTTGTCGCTATTAGGTTTTAACGAGTTTAATGACAAAGATAACTCGGTCCTTTTCAATTTTAGAGAGTCTGAAAAGGGACGTAAAGGAAACTCCAAAATCCTTTTTCGTCATCTAATCCCTTAAGTCCGAAAAAGTATAAAACAATACAGAAGAGATGAATTTTCGATACTTTTAACGAGCCAAACAAAACAAGCGCTCGATCTTTTTGTGTAATAATCCCTCAGATCCAAAAAGATTAAAATCTAAAGGAGGGATAGCACTTCCGGTCCATTTAACGAGCTGGAGAGGCCAATGGCTCGGCAATCTTTTCATATTTTATGAGTCAGTTGAAAAGAGCTTAAAGGAGACTCATCTTTGAGGAACGAGTGATAAATTGGGTAGCAGCTGATTCCAGGTAAGGTTTGGAATTTTCCAATCACGGTAGTGTTACAAGGATGGCTAGCGGGATCACTCTTCGTAGCTGTTCCTCAAAAGGGGTAAACAATCAAATGGAGGTGAATGATCGACCGATATAGAGTGGAGGTGATGATGGGAACACGACCAAGGCTTTAAAGGCTGAGGTACTACATTCACGATGGTTATTTACCGGGAATTGGTTCATTTTTTATTGAGCTTAAACGCTGGGGGAAACATTTTCTCATTGCTTATGTTTATTTTTTAACGAGCATGGAGTCCGCGTTAAAACTGCTCGATTAATCGAGTCGTATAATCAGAATGTCTCATATATGAAAACGACAATTTTTAGAGTTTTGCCCCACATCCTTTCTTTATGCAAGTTAGGAAACGACCAATCCTATGAGTTTAAAGGGTTAGAGGACCTACAAATTTAAAAAATAAATGGTCACTCTTCGCTTGCACGCCAAAAGGTTTGCATGCCCCTAGGTATAAAATAAAGCTTCAAGGTCACCTTTTATTCTACCGAAAAAACATTTGTTTTATCAGGAAAGGTCTACCTCTTTCAGGTTACCAAAGATTGTTCTATTCACACTGCAAACAAAACACTTATTCGGCGATGTCTACCGAAATAGACAAAGGCGAGCGGTGCAGACGCCTCCACTCACATAACTTTGACGAGGGAATATTATTCTAGTCTAACCCCCTTTTCCAATCACGGACGGGAGTACAGACTAGTCATATATCTCTCGCGGAAACCTACTCTATACCCAAAGTTTTCCTGCCGAAGCAGACTAGGGTGCATGCCCCCTGGGTTTCAGTCATGTCCCCCGAATCACTCGCGCTCATCAGGTGGACGGACTGGGGATTGATGAGACATTCCTTGTGTGAAAAGACCATTCAGGGATGGTATATGACTATTTGCTATGTGTGATCCAGGAAATGAAAGCTGGTCTACCAGCTTGACCACTCTTCCTTTGTGCGGAAAACACATTACTCTAAAGAGTGATGAGACAATGGCTCCCATGCAATAAATATAGTCTCGTCCAAGGAGTAGATTATAATCCAGGGGTCCTTGGACTACCATTACATTCATATGAACGGTTTTCCCTCTCAATGCTATGGGCACATTGGGAAGGATCCCTAACGGTCGACTCGTTCCTTTGTCAAAGCCTGTTAGATTTCTCATCTCAGGCAAAAGCGATGGCGAACCAAGTGCTTTCCAAGCAGTCGAGGAAAGGATACTCACAGAAGCCCCTTCATCTATGATGGTACCGACCATAACCATTCTATATATTTCAGCAATGATTCGAAATGGTACACTAGCTGGTAAACGGGGTCTGCCTAGTTGATTCCAGTCAAAGGAAACAACTAGGTTGCTTGGAGGTGGGACCGAATAGACAGTCGGGTACGACTCTGATGAACTTCCTTCCTGTGGTAAAGGAATGGGTAAATTGCCCCCGTGTTCATCAGAGTTTGTGCTTATGAAAAGAATTTGGACGGTGTCATCCTTGTTCTCTTCGGTGACTGTATCATCTGAAGATGGAACCTCTGAAGGCAAGACCGGGTCAACTGCCGTCTCGACCTTTTGACTTTTGTCTGGTATGGGTTCAGATGGTTCGTCTTCAATGATAGATGCTTCGGCCGACCACCTGGGCGGGTCAGCCGGATTTTCAACTAGTGACAGACTCAGCAAGAGTTTTTTATATCCAGGAGGAAGTCGTAACGGTGAAACCGGACGATCGTCCAAAACTCTTTTAGCCTCGTCTAAGAAGGGACAACGATGGACGACATGATTGCCTTCGCACAGTTTACAAGGAAATCTATATTTTCCTTTTTGTCCTGGGGCTTCACTTTCACTAGTCGATGGTGTGTTTTCAACATGATCATCAGAGGTTGACGACACCGGATTGTGCAAACGAGGAGACCAGTCCCTTAAAATCCGAGGGATGCAAGGACAATCTCTATGATAGTGGTCTCCTTTGCAAATGACACATGGCGATTTAGGCCTGGTCGGTGCAGTGTGTGGATTTTCGCTAGACGACACTTGGTTGCCCCTTTTCGCCTTTGGCTCCTTCTTCTTCTTCTCTTTCTTCTTCTTTTCCTTCATCTTCTCTGGTACTTGATTTTTGGCTTTACCAACCTCATCAAGTGAAGAGGAAGGAGGAGAGGAAGAATTGGAGGAAGTAGAGGGTTGGGGGGTAACTCTGGAATCATCTAGTTGCTGACTCGATTGTTCAGGAATTGCGGTGTTCTGAACGACAGAGGTTGAGAAGACCCATACGTGCAAGCTGATTTTCAATCCTGGAAGCGACAATGTGGCCATATGGGGTGCACCAACATCTCCCCAAGAGGAGAAGGGATTAGGATTTCCTCCAAGGGGAATTCCTTGGCTGGTGGACTCCATTCTCTCAACCTAAGACCAACATAGGAAAGGTGATGATTATTCCGTTTAAAATAAATTTTAGACGCTTTGACACAACTTGTTTTTTCAATTTTAAAGAGTCGAGAAAAAACAAAAGATGACTCTAGTCGCCTTCGATTTTTAATGAGCCTGAAGTGACAAGTGCTCAGATGGGCCTTTTCCGTTAAGGAGTCTGAAAAGGAACGAAAGGGACTGCTCTGGAAATATAGGCAGAGGGACTACCAAACCAATCGCAAAACTGCATAATACTTTTTACGATATGGCAGTCAATCTTCCCGAATGCTGTGTTCAGTGCATTGCGATCGATAGGGCGACAGACACGACTTCCTATGGATAAAGGATTAAGCCTATTGTGGTCTCCCAAAATATACTCGACGGTACGTGGGAGCACAAGTCCGTACTGGCACTTATCGTCTCAAAGTGGAGGAATCACCCAACCAACAGTGAGAACAACAGTTACCAGGCTTTATGACGCCGGAATACGTCTCTAGCCTAGACTTCTAGATGTTTTGTGTTAGGTTCCAAAGCATTGTTAGATTCATTAAATTTATTTTATAGTTGATCTTGCTTAAGAAATTTTCCTTTCAGGTTCACCGCGTGATGTAGATGTACAATTCCTAAAATGCAATCTAAGATGATAAACAGTCTTTTATCTTCTTTGTGCAATGAAAATCATAGCTACTAAGGAAAGAAAGACAAAATTCTTTCAACAAAGAGCAAAGAGCACACACTATATGCACTGTCCTAAATCAAACCAATCAAACAGTCTAAATGCAAATGCACATGCATGTATTTGTTTTCAGCCTTCTTAATATGTGAATGATAAAAAGAAAGCTAATGCGCAAATCTGAATTACTTTTCAAGCGACAATTACTAACAAGTCTCTTTTCAAAATCAAAAATGAAGACAATGACAACACTTTGCGATTTGGAAATGAAGACTTGCTTTCGACACTAGAAAAACTACAAATTCATATCAAATACAACAGTAACAGGGTAATTGACTATCAAGAGAAATCAGACTCTCTTCTATGACTGAAAACGACACTTGCGACACTTTCAAATCAAGAAACGACAGTACAATTACGTTACCTTTTTGCAAAGGAGAACTGAAAATGACTCGACAAATACACAAAAAAATTTACAGTTCTTTGCACAATGGAGGCGGAATATCAGCAAGGAAAGGGGCTTCAAATAGAGGTGTACTGACCATAGGTAGCAAAACTCATGAATAGAACTGAAAAGAATGAACACAGAAACCAAAATTTAGGAACAATGTCTAGTTTGATCAGCGCACCTGTAACACAGTGAACTTGAAATGCAGCGCACCTACTACACTCGGGAAGTGCGCTGAATTTCAGATTCACAGAATAGAGAGTGCGCTGGGCTAGAGACAAGACTTTTCTTGGGTTCCGGGTCACAGTTTGAAGTTCAGTTCAGGGATTTTGGCCGAGCAAGTGGTAATCAGTAAATCAACAACAAGGGTAGATCTAAGGAGGTTACTAGAGCCACCACAAGGGAAATTAGAGAGTTTGTAAATCAGTTGTTTAATTCATAAACAAAACCCGGAGATTGACTGAAGTGACATTTATCTACTTTGCATTTTCAAAGCAAATGCAGTTCGAAAGCTACCTGGCTCGACTTCAGGCTCCGTCTGTAAGTTTATAAAATAAACAAATGTAGATGAACAAACAACCTAGTCACTCCCCAGCGGAGTCGCCATTTTGTTACAGGGAAAAGTGTCTATGCAGAACTGCTAATCCCACTAAGGTGTGGTAGCTATCTTAGAAACAAACAAAGTAAAGCTACTTTCACTTTCCTTTATGAAATATAGATGGGAGAAGAATAAAAGAGACCAACCTCTATCTTGCGCTTGGTTCCTAGTTCGATTCCTCTCTCTTCTGATAGTCCTTTGCTACTTGCTTCCTTGTACACCCAGCTTCACAGAGTACCTATAGAATCAAAGTAGCATAACACTATACAAGAACATGGATCTATTATCATAAACAATCTAGGATCAGATGTAAATTGCCCATACAAATGCATGAAACACAATGACACAAGAGTATGGAGGAAAAGTTGAATAGATTTATTGATAATCAAGAAAGAGCCAAGAGAGTTACAACAAGTTGTTCTGACCCAGCATCATCCTCTTAGCAAGTAAGCCCTTCTTCACCTCATGCAAAGCTTAGATCACCCAACACTATGATGTTGCCTCAAGAAACCAACAGCAATTCCTTACAAGATGCAAAATTCCAGCCTCTGGATCTTTGGGATGAGGGATCCATATATAGATATCTGTAAGGGAGATGAGTCATCTTGTGATTTGATTAGTGTCTTCCCTCTGATAGTTCTTGCTTCCACTTGGAGATTGATGATCTCTTACTCATCCTTGGTCGAATTCAGAATGGCAAGTGTCACAGGAGAAGTTTCTGGAAGATTCCATGCTTCTCCACCTCACGGATTGACACTGCCATTTGTCTCTTCTCGCCCATCGCACCCCATAGAAGGGATTTTTGAAATGCAATGCACCTACTCAGTGTACTTAGGTGAGATGCAACACACTTTGCCTATGGAGCAGGTGAAATGATCCTGTTTTGACCAGTTCTGAGTAGTTTTTCATGGAGAACTTCTGGGAGAAGCTGTAATCAGTTGACCTTGTTCCTTTTGGGGTTGGAACAACACTTTTAGGGACTTAGGAGCCCTTGGTTTATGGACATTTTATGCTTGGGGTTGCAGTGCCCAAAAATGTCTATAACATGTAGTCTTGACAGGGTCTCCTGTAGAATAGTCTATGCCTCCTATAGAACTTTTTTTGAGTCCTATAGTTCTACTTTTTCCTTCCATGTGGGAGATTTTCATAAGTGATAGGTGCCTTGGAAGGGGATTCCCTTCCTTGGGCAGAGGGTGAATCTTCAATAACAATAGGCACTTTAGAAGAATGCTGGGGTTTCCCTGTTTTGATCATTGTGCTCTTCCTAGCCCTGAAATACATTGAGGTCTGCCTCTTCCTCTTTTTTTTGGTTTAATTGGGGTGTTGAGGGCAGTGAGAGCAGCTGTTGCCTCTCTTTCTAGGGTCTCAGGAGACACTTCTGTCTTTTCTGCCCCTTTTTCTCCTCCTTCTGTCTTTTTCTCTGTCTCTATTTGTTTTGTTTCTTCCTGCTTTGTTTTGGTTTCTTCCTTCTTCCCTTCTTATTCCTCAGTTTCTTCCCCTTCTCCCCCTTGCTACTTCTCCTCCTCACTATCAGAAGGACTGATATCATAGGTGAGGGCCTTTATGTCATCTTCTGCTGTCATGTTTTGGAAAATTTCCCATGCTATGGGGATTGTGAATGTATGGAGGGCTTCTTCCACTAAAATTTTAATTAACCCATGGTGAGCCAGCTGATCTAGACTCCCTGCCTTGAACTTAATGCTGGAGTCTATGAGGGACTGCAGGAGGAAATAGGGGATGCTGAGTTTCTGGGGTGTTGGAGTGTCCATGCCATATCTCAACTCATGAAGGATTCTAAAATTGTATCCATAGAATATGCTATACCTCCCTTCATAGGAAATATATTTGATGATTTGGTAACTGACCTCATCCCAAGGGTAGGGTATGCTTGTCCTTCTAATGCCATTTTTATCTTCTACAGGATGTTCATTGTTTTGGAAGAAGTTTTTCTTGGCAACCTGTCCAATTGGTTTTTCATCTTTGCTCCAAGGTAATCCAAGAGGAAGAGTAGTAACCCTACTGATAAATTCTTGGGTTAGTTCCATGGAAAGACCTCTAAAAGTGACAATGGAATGGGTTCTTGAGTGAGGGACTAAAGAAAGGGAAAATTCCTGAGAAACTTCCTCATCAAACCCTCGGAATTTCTCAAAAAATGTCATCCAATTTGCCCTGGTGAATATGGCTACTACTTGGGGATGTTCATGGAGCCTAGTTGAATTAGTGGGCTCCTTCCTCATGAATCCTCCTATCATTGTGCTTATACCCTTTTGAACACCAAATGTAGATATGGAGACAAGAATTTTGAAGAAAACAGGAAAACAGAGGAAAACTGTGTTTTTTTTAAGAAAACAAGCAGAATTTTTTTATGTAATTCCTCTTCTTCTATGGACTCAATTCCTCCTTAAAATGATATCATTCCTTGCACATATTGATAATCAAGGTGGGTATGCATGGAACCTACCTCCTCAAGCCAGAAATTGAGCAAAAAACCGATGTTTTCTCCTTAAAAATAGCTCACTGCCCCTCCTGTAGAACTGCCTATAGGTGCTCCTGTAGAACTTGTAAGTGCTCCTGTAGAACGCCGATAGCAGGAGGATGGATGAGAGCGATGGAGAATGATGGTTTCAAGGCTGTGGGGTGACAAGGAGCTTGCTGCAGCTAAGTGGATGAGGATAGAATGAAAGAAAAGGTGGTGAGAGTGTTTCGAGGAGGAGTACTTATTCCTTCTTTTAGATATTTCTAGTGATGGGGTGAGCTGGAAAATAGGTATGTTGGCCATATTTGGACCATTGGTCCCCACCTGCCTTGTCATCATGGTTTCTTCCCGCAATCACCTCTCATCATTGCATCGGAGTTTGCAAACCCTCCACTACCTGTCCTTGGGATCTTTCTCTGAGTTGACTATGCACACATGTGGTGACATCTTCGGATGAGTGTAGTCAACTGGGTGAAGGTGGCCAAGTTATCTAGCCACCTTTTCTCGTTCAACCCCAACCATCTCATTCGCTTATGCATATTTTTTAATTACACATATGTAACAGAGAAGCGGGTTAGTCACTTACCTATGAGTCGAATGTATGTGTTGTGGAGTATTTTGGCTCCTTTTATTGCTGCATGCTCTCTGCTTTCTGTCATGTGGTTGTTTGTCTTATGCAAGTATCCTCTGGCTGGATCTAAGCTTCAAATGTCTCCTTCAATCCCATGATTGCACTTATTTTGCTGTTGTGGCTTGACTTTAATGGGAGCAGCTGCTACAGGAATTCCTACAGGAGCTCCTGTAGCTACTTCTCCATTTAGAATTTCAGCTTATTTCTGTACTGGAGGTTGTGAGGATGATGCCAGAGATGTTGATGGAGATGGAGAGGCACTAGGTAAGCTGCAGGTAAGATTTGAGGTGCTGCTTCCTTTATTTTTTTGTTGTTGTTGTTTTTTTTTTTTTAACTGGCTTTCTGTGTTTTTCTGTGAGAGGAAGGGAAAAAAATGATGATTATGATGTGATGCAGCTGTGGAATGGATGGCAGGGAGGTTGATAGCTGTAGGAGGGTTTACATGTTCTTCATAACACATCTTCTACCGAGGTATGCCACAAATAAGTTATTCATGCAAGAAATCACTTACCACCTTTCCACAGGGTTATCAATAGTTCTCCGTTGGAAGAGGAAAACACCTTGGCCTTCTCTTCCTATGTAGATCAAATTGTACGAAATCAATAATTTGAAAGTTGTAGACACGAAAGGAAAGGAGATAGAAAAATTCACACTTCGTCAATTGGACTTCAATCTCTACGATCCTAGGAATGTTTTTAAAAACCATTGTGCAAGGATTCATTTTCAGTGGCTAAGCGATACCTTTCATAGGGCTGAGGAGGAAGAGATGAAGAATTGTTATAATGCCTCTAAGTCTTGCAAACCAATAAACTTCATAGGAACATCGCAAGTTACTCTATAGAAGGAAGTCACTCCAAAAGTAGTACCACCAGAAATGTACAATCCAGTGTCCGAAAAGGTAAGAGAAAAGTTGCACACATTCCTGTGGAAGAGTAGAATTGCAAAATGAAATAAGATTCAATCATCTTAAAAGTGCCCATATAATCAGAGAAGAGGAAGAAGCAAAGGAAGAGGAGGAAGAGATGAAGAAGAGGGAAGAACAAGAGCATATGAGATAGGAGGAAGAAACACAAAGACAAGAATAAGAAGAAATGCGGAGAATAGAAGAAGAAGAAGCGGCACGGAAATAAGCCAAGGAACAAGAGCATAACCTAATACTAGGATAGGAGAGTGAACAATTGCAGGATAAGGAGCTCTCTCAAGAAATTGAGAAGTTGATTGTGATTCAAGACATGGAGTTGGAACCAGATCCATTGAACCAAGATGTTGATCTGATGTTGAGCACTCAGCAGGTTACCATTCAATCTCCACTTGCTCCAATAGTATAGCAAGCTTCAAGTGAGGAAGAGGAAATTGTTCCTCTTGATAAATCTGGTCATGGACACATACAATCTAGCTTATGACGAGCTTCAGAAGAAGATTGCATAAGTAAGGAAGAAACATTTTCTAAACAATTTCGCATTCATGCATTCATTAGAGAAAAGGTGATTGTGACAGACACCAGAGGGAATCTGAATGCCATTGCTGCAACCAGCTTGGCCTTCGTAGGTGCTACCAAATCAAACACAGATTATCTGATCACTGAGAAACTAGTTGGAAAAGAACTTATAGGATGCGAGGCAATAAGTTGAACAACTCCCAACAGAGGTCCAGAACACAACTCCCATACAAGTATATATATAAGAAATTAAGGCGGCCACACTTGCTAAAATATAAACATTGGGAGAAACTATGTGGATCCTTTATGAGGATCTTGTCACTGTGCATAAAGAAGTTATTTTCTTGCATGACATGCAACAGAAGTTTAATGATAATGCTAAATCCCTCAATGTTATACATCCATCACATCCATGCAAGAGTGCTCAATGTAATACCAAGGGGCACCGTCTGAATTGGTGTAGAAAATAGGGAAAAAGGAAGAGTTGGAGAAAGCACAAGTGTAGATGATCATTTAGAGTAAAAAACAACTAACCTCATTCATCACCAATATTCATTCCTCATATGCACGATTGTAAAAAAACATGGATTTCATGGTGAAATCGCACAAGATCTTGTCAGTGGACTCACTCACTAAAGCCAAATGTAGGAATTAGGTTAGGCAGGAGGCTGAAGAATACTTGGACTGGTTTAGACATATCTCTATCGAGGAAGATCTTGAAGTGAACTGGTAAAACATGTAGAAGTACATTAGTGGCCCTATCTAGATCAATACCATGTTTCTTCTGCTAAAGAAAAAACTCATATTGGTTCCAAATCAGTGTACCTGAATGCCATGGAGGCTAGAGTTTTCTTTTAGCCTGATCCCATCACATATTTTGGTGAAGTCATCATGTTGTATAGAGCTTGGCACCATCATGTGACCGAGAAGTTACATGTCAAAGTTGTTGAGCTGGAGTTTCTTCAAACTCAAGCATGACTTATTTGTCTTATTAAGTTGTTTAGTTGGCTCTTCCCAATTTTGTCTTATATGGGTATGAGTATATTGTAATATTCTTTTGTAATTAATTTGATTCCAAGTGTCAATTATGGAATGTGAAGAGTCATTTTGTAAAGAAGTTGAAGATTCATGAGAAAAGTTCAAGTGTCACAAAAGGGAGATGAACAATCACCCCTTTTGTTATAAATATGTCCTTATAACTCATGTAAATGGATTTAGGAGCCAGGTTTTTGGCTAGGCTTTTAGCTTAGGATCAGGAGCTTGGGAGTTTTATTGCGAGCCTTGGCTTCATGTTCCACTATTGGGACTAGTTGTTCATCAATGGTATATGTATGCTTGGAACTTTCACTTTAGTAAAATATCAGAGCCAACATGGTTTCATGCATATGTTGTGAATATAGTAGGACTATTCTTGTTATGTTTTCAATGTATGTTGTTTCACTTACGCTAACACTTATGAACTACTTCGTTTGCATTAGTATGAATCTTTTTGAATCTATGTTGTTGTATATTTCCATCATGGTTAACTTGTGAACTATTTTGCAGGCTAATTCATGATGTCTTTTATGCTTGTGTGTTCTTTTCAAGTTGCGTACTATTACATGATTCTAAGGGGCTCACCCATTTCCCCTCATTATGTTATAACCTTTCATGCATCACACTTGACCCTCCATAGAGTCACACACTTGCTTCCCAAAGTCACAAATAAACCACTTTGCATGTTATTGCAACCAAGGCACGTCGTTAAAACCCATTTCTTCAACAACTGGCCCGTATTCCGGATGGGGCTCCTACTCCAAACAATATGAGGTCTAATTGGGACCTCATATCAGGGAGAGCACCTAAATGCTAGCAGGTCCAGCACCATCAACACAACGATGCCATAATAATAGGACGTTGGGGTCAGATGGTACTCGAAAAATCCTCCATTCAGATATTGAGAAGGAATTGATGAATTATAATAAGGGTATATTATCTGAAATGTATTTTCATTGATAAGTACATATATGTAATATCTTAACTGGTATAACTCGAATTATCACTAAAGAGTATAATTTAGCTTTGATGCAACCTATATCTTTTCAAGAAGTTAAAATGGTAGTAATGAGTATCCAAAAAAACAAAGCGTTGGGGCATGATGGGTCCACCTCGAATTTTTATCCAGCTTGTTGGTCATTTCTTGGACAAGAGATATATGAATTAGTGGAGGAATCTAGATAAACTCAGTCGATTTGGAAGGGTTTCAATGTGACTTTCATTACATTGGTACCTAAAGATGGACTTTCATTACATTGGCACATAAATTTATTTCCTAGTAAATAATGGTGCCACATCTTCAAGGCATGAACTACTATAGTCAATTCCAAATCGTACGCAAAGTATCATTGCTCATGATCTTTCAATTTATGGGACTCTTATGCTATGGATCTTCCTTCTTGCATCAATACCCCCCCAATGCCTTGCTTGCAAGCATTCGTACAAACTACTAATTCCTTCTCAGGGTTGCCACTTTTAACATTGATGTTCTAGTTAGAAAATGTTTTAAATAATCGAAGCTTTTTATGACATTCATGAGTCCACTTAAACATTTTTACTTTCTTTTGCAAGGAAGTTATATGGTAAGAAATTTTTTGAAAACCCTTCTATAAATTGATGGTAGTATCCAGCTAGTCTCATGAAGGACTGGATATCTGCAACATTTTTGGGGACAAACCATTCCATGATGGTTTTAATTTTTTCACGGTGTACCGCTATGCTTTCTGAAGATATTATGTGCCCCAAATACTGAATCTGGTCTTTATAAAAATCACACTTACTATTTTTAGCATATAGTTGATTATCTCATAATACTTGTAGCATGACCTTTAAGTGCTACTTGTGCTCTTCTAATTTCTTAGAATAAATTAAGATATCATCAATAAAAATCAACACACTTTTTTCTAAATAAGGTTGAAATATACCATTCATCAAACTCATGAATGTTGCAGGGGCATTGGTGAGCCCAAAGGGCAACACCATGAACTCATAATGGCCATAGCAGGTTCGAAAGGTTTTCTTGCAAATATATTCCTCCTTAATCTATATCTGCTAGTATCCTAATCGCAGATAAATTTTTGAAAATAATTTGGCTCCCCTTGCCTAATCAAATAGATCATCTATCCTTGGTAAAGGATATTTCTTTTTAATGGTCAACTTGTTTAGTTGTCTGTAGCCTATGCATAACCGTAAAGTTTCGTATTTGTTTCTTACAAACAGTACAAGGGCTCCCCAGGTTGACACACTTGGGTGAATGTAACCCTTGTTAAGGAGTTCCTAGAGTTGTAATTTAAGTTCGTTCA
This sequence comes from Pinus tabuliformis, assembly GCA_031772625.1. Lineage (NCBI taxonomy): Eukaryota > Viridiplantae > Streptophyta > Pinopsida > Pinales > Pinaceae > Pinus > Pinus tabuliformis. The sequence continues at coordinate 971,618,324 of CM062811.1, read as the reverse complement.
ATTTGGGTGTACTCATGCAATAAGGAGTTCTTGATACAAGAGTTGCTCTAGGGAGTAATTCCATTACAAAATCAATATCCCTCTTTGGTGGCAACCTCGATATCTCCTCTGGAAAATCATCAATAAATTATTGAATAACTGGAAAACTCTCCAAGGAGGTTGTCTTATCCTTAAAATTTGTATAACCCACCTGCACAACATAAATATGGCAACCCTTCTGAATACACTTTCTTAGCTCACTAGCTGTAATAGGTTAAAGTTTCATAGATTTCTTAATACCTTGAATTTCCTACCTAGAACCTTCTTCAGTGAGGAAGCTAACAGTTTTATCTTTACAGTTTACCAAGGACCAATGCTTCTCTAACCAATCCATCCCAATCAACATTTCATATGATCCTAAAGGTAGCAAGTTTAAATCAATATGAATTTGTTGTCCCTTTCAACAATAAAATTTTCAGTTTTGAAAGTTACCCTTCTCTTGGCACCAGTGGCCAATTACACTAGCCAAGGGTTTTGAAATTTAATTATGGGAAAATGACATAATATACAAGTTTTGGGCTATCATATATCAAATTTGCACCTGGGTCAATTAAAATAGAGACAGATTATTTAGTGACTTTACCTTCACATTTTATCATTATTGGTTGATATTCAACTGGATTATCATCCAAGGTTACATTGATTCTGGGCATACTTCTTGCCACATTACAAATGGCAGAATCTTCTTGTAGGTTGGCAATTTGTCCTCCTCATTCATGGTAGGGAAAGTTATTGTAATAGTGAGGCTCTTCGGAACCCAAACATTGTAAAGGGGTTTTCTGTTGCTGGCTAACTTCTGATTTTCTTGCTAATTCGATCTTTCTGCTCTCATTTGGTACCTCATTTCTCAACAGGTTCCTTCCTGGAAATTTACTAGGTTGTTTTCGATACATGCTTTTTCCAACCACAGTCTCACATTTATGCTATTCATTAAATTATTTGCAACCTTTTTGGTCGATACAATCTTACTCTCGTCCCTTCTCTATTTCATTTATTGATCTAGGCCCTTTGCACATCCTCACCCATGGTTTTTAGATTATCAAGCTCCAGCTTCTCTTTCATAAAGGCAAGTAAATTGTTGGCAAAGTGTTATACTTTTGGTTTCTCCTCTCGCAGGTATGGAACGTATCGTAGTAATGAAGTAAATTTAGTCATGAATTCATCCATAGTTAATGGACCAAACCTCAAGTCATGAAATTCCTTTTCCTTCTCGTCATAAAACCACTCAGTAAAATACTTGTCTTTGAAATGTTTCTGAAAATCATCCCAGGTGACTTCTTCTTCTTCAATTTTCCTGACAGTCTTGGCTTCCTCCCACGAGAGGGTGGCCTTGCCTTGTAGTTGATATCTTTCTAATCATGCTTCTAAATTTTTATCATATTCATAGATCTGAAAGTATTTTTTCATGTTGATCAACCAGGCCTTTGTTGCTTCTTCAGATTCTCCATCGAATATGGGAGGTTTGATCCTCCTAAATACACCTTGGAGTTCCACTTTCTATCTCTTTGTTCTTCTATCACCAGAAACATTATCAGACTTTCCTTCTTCATTGTTTCGATCTCTTGTTTATTGCTCATGTTCCTCCCCCTAACAGATACCTCCAATCCTATTTCCATTATCATTACTTGGGTTGGGCTCTTGTTGGTTTTGCCGATCTGACAAGATCTTTAAAATTCTTTCTTGCTTTTGCCTTATTCTTTCATTGTCATCTCTTAGGTTAGTCATCTCATCACATAACTGATGTTAATTTTTCTAGTAAGGATGCATTAGCTTATCATGACTCCTCTCCTAGCTACACCCACATTTCAGGGTTAGTTCCCATGTAAGGCACTCCGGGTGCTGCTGGCGGTCCTCATCCCCTTCGCATTGTTCCTTCACTCTCTCTCTACATACATTCACATAATCAATTTTTTAGTTTCCTTGTTTAGCCACAATTTTGAACCTGGGCTCTGATACCACTTGTCAAACCCACATTCCAGATTCACTCCCGAAATTAACTAGAACAAAAACATTTTTTTTCACATGTTAAGTAATGACATATATACGTAATCACCCTTGATTAAAATAATGTCATTATAATTCATGTATTATGAAATGCATGGTCAAGATATTATGCGCCCACACACACACACTCACACAAACATATATGTTTTAATATATATTTAAGTTTTTTATAACAACGCGCCATGAGGTTTTCATATATTTATGTAACCCTTACAATGGTAATGTAAGGTGATTTTTAATTGCAAACAGTACCATTGCGACCTGGACTTATTAATTATAGTTTAATGGATAAACTCCACCTTCTCAGATGCCTTAACCAAGGTGACACCTGGAGGTAGATCTCGTGTTATCTCCTTCTAAGATCATCCGACGGTTGAAGTCATAATGATTTGATTAGAGTAACCAATTCTGCCTGGAGTTCGAGTTTTTTCTACCATTTGGGTTTTCGGTGGCTAGGGTTTCCTGGCACTGCAACTGAAGCCTACGTTGTGTCAACTGATTAATTTCTCTCTATTTGAATTTATGTTTTCCTTTTCCTAGTTACGACTATCCATAGTTGAATTCCATCTCCGTGAATCTCCCTCTAGTTCTGTTGTGTCGATGGGCCTATTTTCTCCAGCGCTAGAGTTGAATGTCAGTGAGAATTCCTTTTGGTATGTTACTATGAAATTGGCTACAGGCCAGTCTCGGGAAATTCTTGGTTTCTTTTTTGATAATTTATTATGTGATATACTTGTTAACTCTAGGAAGATGTTCTCTCTGTATAAACTTTGAGCTGAGGTGTCTTGGAGTAAGGGCATTCTCTCATGTAAATTTCTACCCTTTAGTAGCTAATACATCAGTTTGGAGTAAAACCCCTCTGTTGACAATTTGTTTTGTTGTAACATGTTAGCAATCTTATCTAATTTTTGTTGCTTGTGAATAACTTTAAAAGTGGAAATTGTAGCCCTATCTCACCAAATTGTTTTCTCTTTTGTTCTTCTCCAAGTTTGATTCTGACTACAAATATGCTTATTTGGGTTCTATTTGGTACAAACACTAGAGTGCCTTTGTGCTCAGACTTATATGGCTTTCGTGTTATTGTTAGTTAGAAATGTTTTTCCTCGGCAGTGGTTTGCCCTGGCAAACATTGCGTTCTCACTCGTTAATATGGTTTTTGGGTTTTCATGACAGTGCCTTTAGCACTTTGCGGGGCTAAGTTTCATGGTCTGGCCGTGCTCCTCAAGAGGTTTTCCTATAGATAGAATTTCAACGTGTATATTTTCTTTAGATGCGAAGGCATTATTTTTTTTTGGCTATGAATTAGTTCATGTTTTTGCCACAATTAATGAATGTACACACACACACACACACACATATTGTTTGTTCTGAGGCAGAAGAAAACCCAGAAATTATATAATGGGTTTTTTCATACAATTACTTCCTTCGTTTCTGTTCTGAATTGAAATGTTATAAATGTGTGTTTTATAAATAATCATTATTTCCTTTCAACTCAAATATGTGATACAAAATGATGTTACAGTAATAGTTAAGGAAATATATTATCTATTTGTAATTTTGATTTTATCTCTATTCAGATCATATATTTGTTCCTTGGTTTCGAAGTTAACACTTGAGTAACATGTATCAAATGTTTTAATTTATTTCTCTATCTTTATTGACAGAGACCTCCGTTTACAAGGTCAAACCCCTGTTTTTCCGGGTTAATCATTTCGAATACTGAATCTTATTTCCTCAGTTATTATTAACTTGGCTCTGACAGACAATATTCAATGTTTAGTACGTTTTGTATGTTTCAAAACCATCATTCATCAGAATGCAATATTTCTTATATGAAACTATCTGTTGTTTGTGGAATTTTTTTATTATAATGTAATAGAATTTTTGTGAAAAATATTTTTCTAAAACTTCGACACAAAGATACTATTCATCATAGTATTACAGCAAGAACTTTAAACAATCTATTCTTTCATAAGTTTTCCCACAGGGAAACAATCAATAACAATTTAATTCTTAATTTCACTGCTTAATCTGAGTTCCTAGATTTAAATTTCTAAACTTATCTGTCAAGAGATGTTGTTAAGGAAAATGAGTTCCTAGATTTTAATTGCTAAACTTATCTGTCAAGAGATGCTGTTAAGGAAAATTTTTCTCTAGGAAGGTCTCTCCACCCAACTGTGAGACTCGCTATTACTTCCAATCTCTTCTCTAGGAAGGTCTCTCAATCTCCCTTCGAGCTTCTGAGTTCCTAGATTTAAATTGCTAAACTTATCTGTGAAGAGATGCTGTTAAGGAAAATTGTTCTCTAGGAAGGTTTCTCCACCCAACCGTGAGACTCACTATTACTTTCAATCTCCCTTCGAGCTTCCTCCAACCAGGCGGTGTAGGAATTAATCCTTCAACTCAATAATTATGTAACTCAATACCACCTAGGTCCAGTCCAGAACTTAACCCTTTCCAAGTTCTAAAAAGGTTCCGCTGGTTCAACCCCTAGCTTGAGAATCCTTCTTTTCCTTTTCTTTGACATTGTTCCCCTTCCCTTCTCCTCAGAGGGAAAAAAAGAGGGATCCTTCATAACTGTCCCAACTGTATGGTGGTTCTTTTCTTTAAAAAAAGAAAATCTTCTTGAATTCAATTATCCTCATTTAAGAAATCATATATATATATATATATATAATCATTATTTTCCAAGTCTCTTCAAGTCATTGGTCATGGAATTTACCACACAGTAAAACAAACATTAGAAGTAATAACAGTAACTTAGTAAATGTTCCTAGGGGTGTTACACAAACCTTTGATTTGAATGGATCCCTGTGGGATTTTAGGCAAATTAGATCCAAAAATAAACCAAAAAAAACTTTCCAAAAAGTCACACTTAGACTCCTCACTCATGGATTAATTATCTATATATATATATATGAAATTTTTCCATAATTAATATTTTATCTCTATTCAATTTCATACTTATTTTTAACAATAAATATTTATGAACGATAGTCATTCCTTGCTTTATTTCTATTAATAGTTGTATTTTTTAATAACAATGCTTTTTCTAATAACTATTTAATCCCAAGTGTCTTCATAAATTAATTATCCAGTGTTTTTTCAATATATCGATTTTTCCATTCAATATTATACCTATTTTTATCAATTAACATATCATCCTTCCTTGTTTCTTTCTATTAATTGTTTTTCTAATAACAATGTTTTTTCACCGTATTCTATTAATATATTTTATTAATCATAAAGTGTTTTTGGTAATTTAATTATTTAATTGTTCTGGTCTCTTTTTTCATAAAATTATACTATCATGCACAAACAAATTATTAGCCGATTTGATTCTTTTTCTAAAAATATTATAATATTACAGAAACCAATCGCATTCACCCCATAAAAGTTCTCTTAAGCAAATAAAAAGCATACATATACGGTTGACGTTGAAACTTACGGGAAAACATTGTGACGGGACGAACGCTGTGACCAGAGAGCGTAATTTCTTCAGTTGAAAAATAAGAATCTCTTAAATCATTTGATATCATTAATTCCAGGACTCGGATGACATTGATCACGAGTTTCTTAAAGTGATTACTGAGAAAGCATAGTGTTTCAACCAAAATTGTTTTTGTCCAAAAATATATTCGCTTCTTTTACAAGCTATACTTTGATTTTTTTTTTTTGGTTTTAAGTTGAAGAGGAGTTGGATAATTATAAACAAAACAATATAATATTATGTATATAACTGTTTTATATATTTTATGTCACGATCCCATAGGTAAATATGCAATGTAAAACAAAAAAAATATTTATACATGGCTTGATTATTTTACTCCACCCTTCTACCCACAAAGGGGAACATCTAATCAAAGGCTTCATTCGTGAGTGTTATGCACTATGTCACATAACCAAACTTTAACAAAACTTATATGATTCTTTTATGATGATAACCTACGGCAGTTTCGTGTCGGATTAAGGTCGGAATGCCACCGGATTGTTCCTATCCAGCTCCGGCGCCAGGTGGTAGCCGGAGACTTAAACAATCTCACCAACCATTCGCCAGGTGGCATAAAACCCGCGTGAAGCCATGTGACTTCTCGGTTGACCCGCTGAGGGTTTTCGCGCCAGGCTCCCGCTTGAATGGACGATGGAGATCCGTTCTCTGCATCGGAGGGCTCAGGTTTATCCAAGGGTTTGGTGTGTAATACATATACCTCCGAGTCTTTTGGGTTTGGTTCATTTGTGCAAGACTGGGAGGCCGAATACCTTCCCAGCACGGCGATCCTCCTCTGCAACGTTCATCAGGTTTCTACCTTGCTGTCTCAGGTAATACACAGCTGTTGCCGCCATGTTCATTGTCTATTCTTCAGCTCTTGTATATGGGAATACGATGCATTTTAATTCTTAGAACTTGTTGGTTTGTTTGACTGTTCATGAGCTCATGACTGTGCGTTTTGTTAATGTACATGTGTTCACATTGTCGGCCTTCTACTGCTTACGGATACATATGCCGTCTCAAGCATGCGCAGGTATGTTCTGTTACCAATGGTTAATGATTCTCTACTTTTCGTTAAGGGTTTACACAGCAAGATTGTATATGTGTCGGCCTTGGTCAGAGAAGTGTCTCATGACGCTCTCTGTTTTGTGTCACAGGTTCTGCAATCGTTCCAACCCTAGTTACGATTTGCAGTCGGCCACATCATGCCGAGACCTGTATTCATTTAATTTGTTAGGACTTGGGTAGTTTGTGGCTCCTGGCATACATGCCGAATGTTAGATGTATATTTGGTTAGGGGTTACGGCCTCGTGCCTGTACTGATTTAAGTTGAAATCTGTATATTGCCAAATTGTTTCCATGCTTTTAATGTTGAGTAGGGCTACTCAGCTCGTCAATCTGTTTATGAAGATTTGTACAGTACCTATCGGTCCTCAGGTTTTCAATACATAACGTTTTACTGTACCCATTAGGGTTTAACCATCTGGTTTGATGTTATTATATTTTCTTTACTTTCTCAATGGATACGTTATTTACTTTCTATGCTTGTCGTTTGTAACGATGGCGGTCCTTCTTTATACGCCATCAGTCATATACCTTCGGTTCGATTAATGTCAAGTTTACTATTATCTTTCTGATGTAAAATGAGTTGCTCTGCTATAGGGTTTGCTAAGCGGACATATGCATGGTTTCGTTACTTGGTTTACTTACAGTCTTATGCTTTGAATCGATACAGAGTTATTATACAGTTGTATGCATTCGTTCACTAGAGGGTTAATACGCACCCACATGCACTGTTTCATTACAGGGTTGTTAATCTATCTTTCTGTTTGATTCGTTATTTATATATATACTGTACCACCTCGGGTACGCAACCGTTTACTTATGACAGTGTTGTTTCTATACTGAATCAATAGTTAACATTCAGTTATTATTTGTAAGGGTTTTTCTGGTGCGTCTAACTGGCGTAGCCATAAACACAGTGGATTGTTTTTCGTACATGTTTTAGATTATCATGATGTGTTCAAACCCTCGATACAGGGTTTAGCTAGTTTTTCTTGTTCATCAATATTTACGGCACTGATGTTTTGATTATGCTGCTCTACTGTTCTATCAGTTTCGAACGCACCTCTTACGGTTCTGGCTAGGTGCCATGTCATACTATTTGTTATTTCTGTATATAATCATCTAGTACAACCACGATGGTCTTACAGGCCCACTCAGGGTTTCGTTCTGTTATATATATGTAAATACCTGAATGGTTTACAACAAATAATTATCTCATTACTGTACGAAATAACTAATTACCAGGTATTTATTTGAGCTGCACACACTGTCTCTATTTACAGACAACTACTGTTATCTTTCCTTGCATCTAGCTAGTTAACAGAGACTCAGAGTTAACAGTATTCTATTTATGAACTTCAATATTCTGTTTACCATTGTCTACTTTTGTCAAAGCTCGTACCTGGTCAATCCGTTACAGGAGTTCTGACTTCAGAAATGCACCTGCAATCATACATGCTCTTATCCTCCCAACCTTGAGATCCACGTCACGTTGGATTCTCCCCCCGAGCCGTCTTGCAGGCCTGCAGCCCTCAACAAGACTCATGCACCTCTGTGCTTGGGTTATCTGGTCTTTACCAGACTTAACCCTGTCTTTTCTTTCTCTTTTCTCTCTTGGAATCTTTTCCTCCCCTGCCTGTCCCAACAGCCCAGGGGTTTTCCCTCCCAGGACTTTTCCTGTGTGAGAGGTAGTTCCTTCAGTTTCATAACTGATTCTTTTCTTTTAATAGAAAATCCTCCACCAAGAGGTTGCCATCATTTCAAGATATATATATATATAATCCAATATATTAACTTTCATAATTAAATAATGTCATTCAGTAAACAATAAGTAACCACTCATAATAATTTCTTACCACAGTAATTATTCTGTATTTACAAGTTACCCGGGGTCATCACATCTCCCCCCCCTGGGATTGGACATCGTCCCGATGTCTATTCCCATTAAATAAATCTGGGTAAACTTTTCTAATAAGTTCCTCGTCTTCCCATGTAGCCTCCTCAGGCCCATAGTGCTGCCACAGCACTTTAACTTGGGTAATAACCTGTTTCCGCAGCCGCACTTCTCTCCAGTCGAGAATGCTCTGTGGTTCGACCAGAACCTCGTCTTCCGGTTCGACCTACAGACAACCAATACCTTCAGTCAGTTTCTGTTGAGTATATCTGCATAATCAAAACAACCGGATTAATTCTTACCCGTACATCTTGCCACCTGATAACATGTTTAGGGTCATATACATATTTCTTTAGAACAGAAACGTGGAACACATTGTGAATCTTAATATGACTTGGCAAGGCGAGTTGGTAAGCCACCGGCCCCACTCTAGCCAAGATCTGAAAAGGTCCAAAGTACCGAGGAGCCAGCTTGGCGCATCCGCTCCACTGCAGTGTGCTTCTTCTGGCTTGAATCCTCACAAACACATGGTCACCAACCTGATATTCTGTGAATCTTCTTTTTCTGTCCGCAAAACTTTTATGTCTGTCTTGTGCAGCCTTTAAATTGGCACGCACCCTTTTCACCATGTCTTCCATTTCTTTAAGCATTTCCGGACCCAAACTCAGCTTGTCCTCAGGTCCACCCCAACTTGAGGGTGTGCGGCACTTTCGCCCATACAGGACCTCAAAGGGACTTAGCTGTGTTGACGTGTGATATCCGTTATTATATGCGAATTCGACCAGATGTAAATATTCTTCCCATTGATTTGGTTTCAGCATCACATACGCCCTCAACATATCTTCCAACACCTGATTTACTCGCTCAGTTTGACCATCGGTCTGTGGGTGATAGGCCGTGCTAAAGTTCAGCTGAGTACCCAACTCAGCGAACAACGACCTCCAAAAAGTGGATGTGAACTTTACATCACGATCTGATATAATTACCTTCGGCAACCCATGCAATCAGAATACATTTTGCATAAAGAGGTGAGCAATTTGCACCGCCTTATAAGTGGACTGCACAGGTATAAAGTGGGCCGCTTTACTCAACTTATCAACCACTACCATGATAGAATCATTGCTTTTCTTTGTTCGTGGCAACCCAGTTATGAAATCCATGGAAATGGTTTCCCATTTCCACTCCGGAATAGGCAAAGGCTGTAACAGCCCCGCTGGATGCTGATGTTCTGCCTTAATCTGCTGGCATTCCAAACACCGCGCCAAATACTCAACTACCTGCTTCTTCATTCCTGGCCAATAATATTCCTTCCTAAGTGCAGTGACCATCTTTTGGTACCCTGGGTGGCCAGTGTAGTGGCTGATATGAAACTCGTCCAAAATCAGTCTCTTAAGGTCATTCGAGTCAGGTACATACAATTTTTTATTAAAATACAGCATTCCAGCACCATCTAGTGTATATCCTTGCTGTAATCTTCCATTAACGGATTGTTGTACCTGCTGTTTTAATTGTTGGTATTCAGCATCGCGACTTGCTGCTGTTTTTATTTGCTCAACCAGCGAGTTCCGCCACTTGCTGACTGAAAGTTCACATAAACATTGAACCTTTCGACTTAATGCATCAGCCACCCGGTTTTCTTTGCCTTTTAAATGCTTTATCTCGAAATCAAATCCACTTAGGAAATCTGCCCAACGACCTTGTCTTGCATTCAGGGTAGGTTGGCTGAAGTAATTTGTCAAACTGTGGTGATCTGTTAACAACAGAAATTTCCTCCCTAGGAGGTAATGTCGCCACATTTTCAGCGCATGAATAACAGCTGTTAACTCTAGATCGTAAGCAGAGTATCTCTGCTCATGCTCTTTTAGTTTTCTTGATTCATACGCAATTACTTTTCCTTCCTGCATTAATACTCCTCCCACACCCTCCTTACTTGCATCGGTACACACCACGTAATCCTTATTAGGATCAGCTATACTCAAGATGGGTGCAGTGGTGAGTAAATGCTTCAATCGATCAAAGCTCTGCTGACATTCCGGTGTCCACTTAAATACCTTCCCTTTTTTCTGTAATGAGGTGATAGGGTAGGCTATCCTTGAGAAACCTTCCACAAATCTCCTGTAATAGCCAGCTAGTCCCATAAAGGATCTGATATCAGCTACATCCTTGGGTATGGGCCATTCCATAATAGTCTTTATCTTCTCAGGATCTACCGCAATTCCGTCTTTAGTAATCACATGGCCCAAATATTGGATTTCCTCCTTGAAGAAATCACATTTACTAAACTTAGCGTATAGCTGATGTTCTCGAAGAGTTTGCAACACCATCCTAAGGTGCTCTTCGTGTTCCTCTTGGGAACGAGAATATATCAGAATATCATCGATAAATATCAGCACGAACTTGTCCAAAAACCTGTGAAACACGCTGTTCATCAAACACATAAAGGTGGCAGGTGCATTGGTCAAACCAAAAGGCAACACTACAAATTCGTAGTGTCCGTAGCGTGTTCTGAAGGCAGTTTTGGCAATGTCCTCTTCTTTAATCCTGATCTGATGATAACCAGATCGCAAATCGATCTTGGAAAATACTTTTGCCCCCTTCACTTGATCAAAGAGTTCATCTATCCGAGGCAAGGGGTATTTGTTTTTGATCGTGAGCTTATTTAGCTGACGATAATCTATGCACATACGGAGAGTTCCATCTTTCTTTTTAACAAATAATACTGGAGCTCCCCATGGTGATACGCTGGGGCGGATATAATTCTTATCCAACAGCTCTTGCAGCTGCATTTTTAATTCTGTTAACTCTGGAACGCTCATTCGGTATGGTGCCCGTGACACCGGTGCTGCTCCTGGTGTTAGCTCTATAGTAAAATCTATGTCCCTTTTAGGGGGCAATCCTGGTACCTCCTCAGGAAAAACATCCGCAAATTCTTGTACTACCGGGATATTGTCCAGTGCAGATATTTTATCTTTCTGGTTTGCATAACCAACTTGAATGGCGTAAATCTGACATTTCTTTCTGAGACATTTAGCTAACTGGGAAGCAGTGATAGGTCGGATCTGTACAGGGTGTTTAATCCCCTGCAACTCTTGCTGCTGCCCCAAGTCATCCTTGTAATAGATGGTTTTGGTCTTGCAGTTTACCAACGACCAATGTTTTTCCAGCCAATCCATACCAATCAGGATGTCGTAGGACCCCAATGGAAGTACATTCAGGTCTGCTGTAATTGGCTGCCCTGCTATGCTGAAAGGACAGTTACTAATTTTGGCTAAGACTCGTCTCTTAGCTCCTGTGGCTAGCTGTACCAGCCATGGGTTCCTGAACTTTTCAGAAAATAACTTACGCTGTTCTACTATTTTTGGGCTAACATAACTTAAAGTAGCTCCTGGGTCAATAAGAACAGCTATAGAAAGATTTGAAATTTTACCTTCAAACTCCACCATGGTCGGCTGGTATTCCGCTTGACGGTCATCCAAGGCTGCGTTAATTCTTGGCATGCTGCGCGCCACTTCTCCAACAGTCGATGCTTCTTGGATCTGAGATATTTGGTCCACTCCTTTACGCTGAGGGTAGTTCTTAACATAGTGCGGTCCTCCACAACCCCAACATTGGACTGGAGGTCTGGTCATCCCTTCAAGGTCTGACCTGGCAGGTGGTTCACTGATTCTGCTCTCACTTGGTTTAGTCCGAAAGGTACTCTTTGCTACATTTCTACTAAACTGTCCCTTACCAGCACCCTTGCTGCCATTACCACGACTCCCTTTATTATTACCAGCAATTCGGTTGCCCTTTCTTTCATTCCATCTTTTATTTGAAATGTCCCCTTTCTGTTTGTTTTGCTGGTAACAGATTCTTGCCTTACGAATCGCCTCATCCATTGTTCTGGGATTATCAAACTCAATGCGTTCCCTTATATAGGCAGGTAGACTACTCACAAATCTCTGCACCTTGGCCTTTTCCTCCTTAATATAGGGCACGTAGCGAAGCAGGGAAGTGAAGCGATTAATAAACTCGTCCATAGACTGCTGTCCTAGCCTTAAATCATGGAACTCCCGTGCCTTCTCATCATAGAATCGCTCTGTTAGATATCTCTCTTTGAAGTATTTCTGAAATTTTTCCCATATTATGTTCTGCTCACTTACTCCTTTTACAATCTTGGTTTCTTCCCACCACAGGGTTGCCTTGCCTTGTAGCTGGAAGATGGCCAGCCGTGCTTTCAAATTCTGATCATACTCATACAACTGAAAATACTTATTCATGTTAATTAACCATGCTTCTGCTGCTTCCTCTTGTTCCCCATCGAAATGTGGAGGTTTAATTTTTCGGAATTCCCCCTGTAATTCCATTTTCTGTCGTTTTGATGTTTGTTGTTCCAGCACGTTGTCAGAATGGTCCTCCTTTTCCTCTGAAATTTCAGGTGCAGTTGGGTAATTTCGTTCCTCAGTTGCCCTTTGTTGTTCTGCACTGGGATTGGCTAATGGTGGATTTTGTCTGTCCGACAGACTCTTCAATATTCTTTCCTGCTCCACTGTCAATCGCGCGTTGTCTTCTCGCAGACGCGCCATCTCATTTTTCAGTTCTTGAACAGTTTCTAGTATCGCCAGATTGGTACTGCGTGTCTCTGCACCAAGCTGTACCCACAGCTCTGGATTTTCCCGAGGGATGCTGCCAGCTCCCTGCATTTCCTCCATCTTTATTGTTGACTGTTAGCGGATTGTTGTTTCTGTATTTATCTCCTAATTGATAAACAAGAAAATCAGTTAGCTGAATTATTTCTTCCTCATATATGTACTATATGATAATCTTCCATGCAGCTGGATCTTACTGCTCCAGAGGCCACAGTTTTGAAACCTCTGCTCTGATACCACATTGTCACGATCCCATAGGTAAATATGCAATGTAAAACAAAAAAAATATATTTATACATGGCTTGATTATTTTACTCCACCCTTCTACCCACAAAGGGGAACATCTAATCAAAGGCTTCATTCGTGAGTGTTATGCACTATGTCACATAACCAAACTTTAACAAAACTTATATGATTCTTTTATGATGATAACCTACGGCAGTTTCGTGTCGGATTAAGGGCGGAATGCCACCGGATTGTTCCTATCCAGCTCCGACGCCAGGTGGTAGCCGGAGACTTAAACAATCTCACCAACCATTCGCCAGGTGGCATAAAACCCGCGTGAAGCCATGTGACCTCTCGGTTGACCCGCTGAGGGTTTTCACGCCAGGCTCCCGCTTGAATGGACGATGGAGATCCGTTCTCTGCATCGGAGGACTCAGGTTTATCCAAGGGTTTGGTGTGTAATACATATACCTTTGAGTCTTTTGGGTTTGGTTCATTTGTGCAAGACTGGGAGGCCGAATACCTTCCCAGCACGGTGATCCTTCTCTGCAACGTTCATCAGGTTTCTACCTTGCTGTCTCAGGTAATACACAGCTGTTGCCGCCATGTTCATTGTCTATTCTTCAGCTCTTGTATATGGGAATACGATGCATTTTATTTCTCAGAACTTGTTGGTTTGTTTGACTGTTCATGAGCTCATGACTGTGCGTTTTGTTAATGTACAGGTGTTCACATTGTCGGCCTTCTACTGCTTACGGATACATATGCCGTCTCAAGCATGCGCAGGTATGTTCTGTTACCAATGGTTAATGATTCTCTACTTTTCGTTAAGGGTTTACACAGCAAGATTGTATATGTGTCGGCCTTGGTCAGAGAAGTGTCTCATGACGCTCTCTGTTTTGTGTCACAGGTTCTGCAATCGTTCCAACCCTAGTTACGATTTGTAGTCGGCCACATCATGCCGAGACCTGTATTCATTTAATTTGTTAGGACTTGGGTAGTTTGTGGGTCCTGGCATACATGCCGAATGTTAGATGTATATTTGGTTAGGGGTTACGGCCTCATGCCTGTACTGATTTAAGTTGAAATCTGTATATTGCCAAATTGTTTCCATACTTTTAATGTGAGTAGGGCTACTCAACTCGTCAATCTGTTTATGAAGATTTGTACAGTACCTATCGGTCCTCAGGTTTTCAATACATAACGTTTTACTGTACCCATTAGGGTTTAACCATCTGGTTTGATGTTATTATATTTTCTTTACTTTCACAATGGATACGTTATTTACTTTCTATGCTTGTCGTTTGTAACGATGGCGGTCCTTCTTTATACGCCATCAGTCATATACCTTCGGTTCGATTAATGTCAAGTTTACTATTATCTTTCTGATGTAAAATGAGTTGCTCTGCTATAGGGTTTGCTAAGCGGACATATGCATGGTTTCGTTACTTGGTTTACTTACAGTCTTATGCTTTGAATCGATACAGAGTTATTATACAGTTGTATGCATTCGTTCACTAGAGGGTTAATACGCACCCACATGCACTGTTTCATTACAGGGTTGTTAATCTATCTTTCTGTTTGATTCGTTATTTATATGTATACTGTACCACCTCGGGTACGCAACCGTTTACTTATGACAGTGCTGTTTCTATACTGAATCAATAGTTAACATTCAGTTATTATTTGTAAGGGTTTTTCTGGTGCGTCTAACTGGCGTAGCCATAAACACAGTGGATTGTTTTTCGTACATGTTTTAGATTATCATGATGTGTTCAAACCCTCAATACAGGGTTTAGCTAGTTTTTCTTGTTCATCAATATTTACAGCACTGATGTTTTGATTATGCTGCTCTACTGTTCTATCAGTTTCGAACGCACCTCTTACGGTTCTGGCTAGGTGCCATGTCATACTATTTGTTATTTCTGTATATAATCATCTAGTACAACCACGATGGTCTTACAGGCCCACTCAGGGTTTCGTTCTGTTATATATATGTAAATACCTGAATGGTTTACAGCAAATAATTATCTCATTACTGTACGAAATAACTAATTACCAGGTATTTATTTGAGCTGCACACACTGTCTCTATTTACAGACAACTACTGTTATCTTTCCTTGCATCTAGCTAGTTAACAGAGACTCAGAGTTAACAGTATTCTATTTATGAACTTCAATATTCTGTTTACCATTGTCTACTTTTGTCAAAGCTCGTACCTGGTCAATCCGTTACAGGAGTTCTGACTTCAGAAATGCACCTGCAATCATACATGCTCTTATCCTCCCAACCTTGAGATCCACGTCACGTTGGATTCTCCCCCCGAGCCGTCTTGCAGGCCTGCAGCCCTCAACAAGACTCATGCACCTTTGTGCTTGGGTTATCTGGTCCTTACCAGACTTAACCCTGTCTTTTTTTTCTCTTTTCTCTCTTGGAATCTTTCCTCCCCTGCCTGTGTCCCAACAGCCCAGGGGTTTTCCCTCCCAGGACTTTTCCTGTGTGAGAGGTAGTTCCTTCAGTTTCATAACTGATTCTTTTCTTTTAATAGAAAATCCTCCACCAAGAGGTTGCCAGCATTTCAAGATATATATATATATATATATATATATATATATAATCCAATATATTAACTTTCATAATTAAATAATGTCATTCAGTAAACAATAAGTAACCACTCATAATAATTTCTTACCACAGTAATTATTCTGTATTTACAAGTTACCTGGGGTCATCACATTTTATTTTATAATTTTAGGATTTTATATTATAAATTTTAAATATATTTATGAGATTAATGTATGGTTTTTTAATATGTGTATGGTGATTTTTATCTTTAAATTTTGCAAGAAAACTATTTAACATTAAAATTCTTAAAAATAGTTCATTTTCAGGTATATAACATATTTATGGAAATAAGATGTCAATAAATATATTCATGAAGAGTTATTTTCTACTATTATTTATATTTTTTTTAGCATTTATGTAGAAGTAAAATTGTAAATGTGTAGATTTACTAATGGTTACTACCTACCAGAATTTTGTGCTTGAGCAAACAATTAACTTACTAGTGGTTACTACCCACCAGAATTTTGTGCTTGAGCAAACAATTATTTATCCACTTCACATCTCAATTTATTAGTTTCTCCCAATGCAAGACTATAAGATTAGACCAATGCACATATTATAATGCTTGTGCTTGAGAAAAAAAATTATTTATCTACTTCACATCTCAATTTATTAGTTTCTCCCAATACAAGACTATAAGATTAGACCAGTGCAAATATTATAATGCTTTATGTCATTTTTTAGAACATAATTTATAAGTTGAATAAAATTCACTAACTTACTTTATCATAATTGTTTTAAATAAATTGTTAATTTTACATTCAAAATATTCACAAATTTAATCAAAATTTAACCTTTTCATCTCCCCTTGCTTCAAAAATTTACAATTTTTATGGTATTTATAATATCCTAGTAAGAGTGGGAGTGATGGACAGTTCAACCCATCTGAAAACAACCACGTACGGATCTCGTACCCAGAAGTGTGTTAGCAGCAGGCAATGCACTCACAAACGGAGTTGTCTATAATGCGACTTTTTGAAGATTCCGGTGACGGAATCCGGCGAAGAAATTGAGATCAAATCTTGATTTCTTGCAGTTAAAATGGTTTTTTAACTGCATATTTGGATTCAGCACCCTGAAAAACCCCTGGGACGCTTTCATTGTGCAGAAACTAGCTATCAAACTTGTGATTCCAATAATTCTTGCCGGATTTCGACCGGAAAAATCCGCCGGAAAGACTTTCAAAAAGTCGCGTTATAGACAACTCCCTCACAAACTGCTATGCTTGCCGTCTTAGAGAGGTCTACTCCAATAATTAAACATGTAACAATTTCGTTTGAAAAAGAATGGGTTTCCATTATTTTGACGAAATTGGGAATTTTTTTAAAAAATCTAAGTTATTGTTTTTAAGTTTTTAGAATTTTAGGTGTTTTAAGTGTTTTTAGGGTATTGATTCAATTTCCATTTTTCTGTGAAATTTTTTTGTTAGATATCATCAATTTCAAATGTTTTGAAAAAATTTGTTTTATTCCATACCATCTAAATAGTTTTTTGAAATTATAAAAATGTTTTTATTTAACATTATATAAAATAATATATTAGCATAATTATATAATTTAAAAGATAGGTGAATGTAGATAAACATCAATTACGATCAAGATCAAAACACATATTTGACTATACATTTCACATTATCAAAATTAAAAACAATCATAAAAATTAACTAATTAATAATTTTTATGTTAAATTATTTTAAAATTATTAATTATAGAAAGAATTAATATATGATTTAAATAAACACACATTAAAATATGTAATAAGATATTTAACTATGCAATTCATCTTTACTTAATTATGGAGATGGGGTGTACTATTAAATCACTATGTGATGTGAAGATTACTAGTTTGAAGCTTAGTGGGCAAAAATCCAGTGATGTTAAGGGTTCATGTGGCCAAGACTAGATGCAATCCTGGGTGATTTTGATGGCTTAGACGCCCCTGGATCAGTTTCTCAAACCAAAATTTAAGCCTGTAGTATCTCTACAAAACACATATAAAAACTTGATAATAAAAAAAAAGATTATGGAGATCCTTAACTTATAAATAGATTTTTTTACAATACTATAACCCAATATCATGACTCGTCAATACCACATAGTCAAAAAAACCATAACTCAATTCATATGACACTTATTCATATAAAATATTTTTTAATTAATGAAAAAATTGGAGTGATAAAATGCTGCCAAAAATATGTTGCAGTGAAACATTGAAAAAGTTCGAAAAAAACATTGTTTGCTGGTGTTTGTTGAACCATCCTTGCTAGCCTGTGTGTTGTAGGCTGTGCCAGACGATTCAAACCTATGTGTTTGGTAATCTCTGTTTATTGATTGAAGTGATGGCGTTTTTTAAAAGTTTTATTGTGAAATTATCAGCCCCGGTGACTAGCAAGGGAAGCTGCAGTGCCAAGTCCAGGGTGCAACCTCGGACAACGAGTTCAAAAAGTAGTATAAATATTTTCTTGAGCATTTTTAACATTGATCTTTTTGATGATTCTCTTTTCAAAGACTTCATTCAGAAGTCTTGTGGGTCGTAATATTTTTGTTCATCTAATATTTATTAGATAAACTAAATGAATAATCTTATTGATGACCATATATTTGGGTTGGGTAATATTTTTGATTCGTGTAGTATTTATTCACCTGATATTATAATTGAAGAGTTACAAATAGATTATGAGAAATTGTGGAACCAATTGAGTATGTTTAAGTTTAAGGGAATCAACCATTTTTATTCAAAACAGTTTATTGAACCAGATATAAGAATATTTGGTAATGGAAGTGAATTTGCTGAAAGGTTGAAATGATTTGATATGATTCTATATGTAGGAAGAAGTGATTTCTAGAGTTTATAACATGGAGTAAGAAGAAAAACAAGTTGCAAATAATAAATTTTGGAGCAACAAATTCAAGAAAATGTATGATAAGAAAGAAAATCAAAATTAAATATTTGAGCCATGTTTGTAAGCCTAGTTGAGACTTAGACAAACTGATGCAGGAGCATCCAGCTCCGAGGAGACAGAAGATCGATCACTGACTCACGATGAAACAGGACACAACTCCAAGAGTGGTTGGACAGGTCATCAAAGGAAAAACTGGTTGTTGTCTTTTATTAATTATTGTTCATTTCTTTTTCTTTATTTTTCAGAACAAGTTAAGTTACTGGTTGTTAAATTAGGAAACCAAAAAAACTGTCTAGTTAACTTTTTGTTTAAAGAAGCAAATGACAGTTACAGGATTTAGTTTGTAGACAGTTATATTCCAAGTAGTTTAAAAATGAAAAAGACGAATGTAACAGGGACTTTTTGGTTCACCTCAGAACGAAATAAGAAGAAGCAGCAAGACAATACTTCAAAAACCCTCTGTAACAGAAATATTGTTTTCTTTTCTGAATATAAACTACTGTTAATTACTCTTCCATATTGTACATCTGAGCATTACAAAGCATTTGTTATTTTAGAAATAAATTGATATAGAACGAAGTTATCATGCTGTAACTAGAAATTCTGGAGCATTACAGGCATTGAGCCAAAAACCATAAACTATATTATCAGAACTAATACGCAGGCAAGGCAGCGTAAGGCGATCAAGTTTACAGCATATGCATACAAAGTATTGCGAGAATAAAGGAACGATACAGGCATCGTAGTAAGCCCAGGTTGCGGCCATAACAGAACAGAACCCGCAAGCAAACACAAAGAGCAACACGGCCGTTTACAAATCAAATACAACGACTATTAAAGAGAGGTAACAGTTCAAACCACACTGATTCCATTAATAGAGCATTTCATAAGTCTTTATAAACAACAGTTCGACAAATAACACAGAATCATATATCAAATCCGGCACCGCCGTAACAGTATAAAGTCCAAAACCTTGTTGCATGGAGGTCATATAATGACACAAAGGAACGAAACCCCGAGATTGTAAACGCCAGCAAAGGGGCACGGCTAACCCTACAGAATCTAACCAACAGAAAACTACAGCTAATTCCACATTGTATAAACTATAGAAACGCTGGAACAGGAGTAAACCCTACCCGGTCACAAAGGGTACCAGGGTTGGAGAAAGTTGAAGACTGCAAGCTTGAAACCCTCGTGAGCAGGTCTCCTAGCCAACCTACACAGAACAACAATATGAATTAGTGCGTTTTACAACCAGAACAAACATCAAAGTGAGAGAAGTAAAGACAGCAAGGTGCGAGTGGAAGAGAAATGCGGACTTACCCAAGGGTCGACGGAGACTGCCGAGACATAGACCAGTTCCACAAGCTGAAATGCACAAAAACCTGTAAGTGTCGACAACAGGTGACAGAGAAGGGTAAAACATAACACGAGAGTTTACCTCGAGGCCAGGTTGAGTTCGGAAGAGTGACAGTCTCGTGGTTGCAAACACCTGCACAAAATTGGAGCTCAGAAGTTGAAAACCAAGAGGATATCTTCACAGAATCCATGAAAGTATAAAACCCTTACCACAGACTTCCGAACCAGACCATTGAAGGCAGCAACGAAGGTGAAGGATTCGTATCTCAAACAGGACCATAACCAGTGACGGAGCAAAGGATTCGGTGGGTTAGCGCACAGAGAGCATCGCCACAACAACACGGAGCGTGTAATAGTAGAAAGACAGAGTGTAAACGAGCCGAGGATAACCCTTAAGGGTTTAACATAGGCGGGAAGCCTTTTCAACGGGACGAGCCGGTGACCATACCCAAAACCGGCAGATAATTGTTGTAAATGCGCCTCGGATTGGGGGCAGATATTTGTATGCGCACAAGTGACCACGTGGGACTGAGGTGAGTCACGTGGCTGTGTCCACGTCACCAGGGCTGGGCCATCATAAGTGGTATCAGAGCTAGTTTCTTGAGTTAGAACCAATGGAACAGGTAGAAGGTGAAGGTGAAGGAAGAGGAAGAGGAAGAGGAAGAGGAAGAGGAAGGGGAAGAGTAGTCCGGAGGGTAGTAGATGATGGACTTCGAGAGGAGATTCGAGTTTTGCGTGAAAGATTGGCAGTGGTGGAAGCTGGGGGAAGAAGAAACCCAGCAGATGACAGTGATGAAGAAGAAGTTGAACCAGAGGAGGAATTAGAGGGGGTGACACCAGAATTTAGATTGTTGAAGTCGGTCTTGCTGTCAAGTCATAAGCCAAAACATGAGTTGTTGACTTATGATGGAAGTCTGTCCGCAGACGTGTTATTGGATTGGTTAAGTGAAGTCAACAAGTATTTTGAATTTGAGGAAACCAGCGAAGATAAGCAGGTGAAATTCGCCGCCACCAAGCTGAAAGGACATGCGTCCTTGTGGTGGGACAACATTCAGGCGGAACGGAGGAGGCTTAACAAACAGCCTATAAAGAAATGGTCTAGAATGGAGGCCAAACTGAAAGAGAAATTCTTACCATAGGATTATCAGATTATGCTGTACAGGCAGGTACAGAACTTGAAGCAGAGGGGAATGACTGTGAAAGAATTTACAGAAGAGTTCTACAAGTTAAATTTGCGAGCAGGATATGTGGAGGACACCCCGGAGAAAACAGCCAGATTTGTGAATGGCTTAAGGGGGGAAATCTTAGATGAAATTGGTATCCTTTCACCCTGGACAATGGAAGAAGCCTATCAATTTGCACTGAAGGCAGAAGAAAAGATTAACCGGAAGCAGAATGCCAGGAGAGGAGGTGGAACTGGCAGGGGAAAGGGTAAAGTGTTTGGAAGAGGCCGAGGTACAGGCCCCAGTGAAGAAAGCAGCAGTTCTAAAACTGCTGGAGCGACAGAAAAAGACAATAGCACGAGAGGAGGACGACCACCTCAGCGAGGGCGAGGAAATGGTCGGGGCAGAGGAGCTGTCCAGTGCTATCGCTGCCACAAATGGGGGCACAAGTCTTATGAATGTCCTGAAGCTGAACCAGCAGGCGGAAGAGGAACTTATGTTGTTCAGACAGAGGATGCTGAGACAACACCTCAGGAAGCAGAAAATGCACCAGAGACAGGTGAAGCTTTGGTGTTGAACAAAGTGCTGTTGAAACCAGCAAAGGAGATTGCAGAACCAGATCAGCGTAAAGCTTTGTTCCGCACTGTCTGCAAGTCGCGGGGCAAGTGCTGTAAATTGATTATTGATAGTGGGAGTACAGACAACCTTGTGGCGGTGGAGATGGTAGAAAAGTTGGGATTGAAGAAATTAAAGCACCCTACACCCTACAAAGTGTCATGGCTGCAGAAAGGACATCAGCTGTTAGTTGACGAACAATGTGAAGTAGAATTTCAGATTGGTAAGTACAAGGATAAGATCCTTTGTGATGTCATGCCAATGGATGTCTGTCACTTACTGTTGGGACGACCTTGGCAGTTCGATAGAGGTGCAGTTCATGACGGGAAAAAGAATTGCTACAAGTTTGTTAAAGATGGGATAAAGCACACGCTTGTACCCATCAAGGAGGAAAATACAGCAGAAGCCAGTGGAGTGAAGGCATTGCTGTTGGGAGGAAAGGAGTTCGTGAAACAGATTGGGGACAGCGAAATCAATTTTGCTGTCATAAGGA
Organism: Pinus tabuliformis; assembly: GCA_031772625.1. NCBI lineage: Eukaryota > Viridiplantae > Streptophyta > Pinopsida > Pinales > Pinaceae > Pinus > Pinus tabuliformis. The sequence continues at coordinate 971,595,822 of CM062811.1, read as the reverse complement.
GACCAAAGGCAGTAGTATTACACACACAGCTATCAGATTTGCCTGAGGAAGTTCAGCAGTTACTGCAAGAATTTGGGGACATAGTGGTGGATGATCTTCCAAATGAGTTACCACCAAGGAGGGGTATTAGTCATTGTATTGACTTTATACCAGGTGCAAGCTTACCAAATAAGGCTGCTTACCGCATGAGTCCCAAGGATCATGAGGAAATTAGGAAGCAGGTTCAGGAACTACTTGATAAAGGGTTGATTCGAGAGAGTATGAGCCCTTGTGCAGTACCGACTGTTTTGGCTCCAAAGAAGGGAGGAGAGTGGCGAATGTGCACAGACTCCAGAGCCATAAACAAAATTACTGTCAGGTACAGGTTTCCTCTACCGAGGATGGACGATATGATGGATTGTTTGAGTGGGGCAGCCTATTTCTCAAAAATTGATCTGAAGAGTGGATATCACCAGATTCGAATACGAGAAGGCGATGAGTGGAAGACAGCTTTCAAGACAAACGAAGGCTTATATGAGTGGCTGGTGATGCCATTTGGATTGAGTAACGCTCCCAGCACATTCATGCGTTTGATGAATGAGGTATTGAAGGAGTTTAATGGGAAATTCGTGATAGTTTACCTGGATGATATTTTGATTTTTAGCAGGACTAAAGAGGATCATTTCAGGCATTTACAGAGTGTGTTGAGGAAGCTGCAGCAAAACAAGCTGCTGATTAATCTGAAAAAGTGTACCTTTTTTCAGCGAGAACTAGTGTATTTGGGGTTTGTTATTGCGGAAAATGAACTAAAAATGGATCCGGAAAAGGTGGCAGCTATAGTGAGCTGGCCGTCACCAAAGAGTTTATTTGAAGTCCGGAGTTTCCATGGACTAGCCAGTTTTTACAGGAAATTTATCAGAAATTTCAGCGAGATTTGCGCACCTATGTTGGACACGATCAAGAAGGCAAATCAGCCTTTTCACTGGACTGAAGCGGCAGAAAGTAGTTTTCAAACTTTGAAGAAGAAGATTACTGAAAGACCAATATTGAGACTGCCAGATTTCAACAAACTTTTTCAAGTTCGTTGTGATGCCAGTGGGACAGCCATTGGAGCAGTCCTCAGTCAAGAGGACAGACCGGTCGCTTTCTTCAGTGAAAAGCTAAATGAGAGCAGGCAGAAGTACTCAACCTACGACAAAGAATTTTATGCAATCATACAAGCGTTGAAGCATTGGCGGCATTATCTACTGGGAGATGAGTTTGTTTTGTTTACAGATAATTCTGCCTTGCAGTATATTATGCAACAGCATAAATTGAACCACAAACATGCAGCTTGGGTGGAGTATCTGCAGAATTTTACATTCGTATTAAAGCACATTAGTGGCCAAGCGAATAAGGTGGCAGATGCACTGAGCAGAAGAACATTGCTTCTGCAGGAAAGCACAATGCAAGTTTTGGGTTTTGAGCATTTGAAGGAGTTGTATCAAACTGATACCGAATTTGGGGAGGCATATGAAGCCTGTCAAAACCCTTTGTTAAGGAATGATAGCATGTGGCTAGATTATAATTTGCAGGAAGGACTGCTGTTTAAAGGAGGACAACTGTGTATACCCAAGTGTTCCATGCGGGAAAATATAATACAGGAGAAGCACAGTGGAGGACTGGCGGGACACTTTGGTATCGACAAGACGGTTGCTCAAGTACAGCACTTTTATTTTTGGCCGAAACTGCAGCGAGATGTGCAGAGGTACGTGAGCAGATGCAGAGTTTGTTAGCTAGCAAAGGGTCATAGTCAAAACACTGGTCTTTACTCGCCATTACCGATTCCGAGTCGACCATGGGATTCAGTGAGCATGGATTTCGTTTTGGGTTTACCAAAGACACAGCGGGGCTTCGATTCAGTCATGGTTGTAGTTGACCGATTCTCAAAAATGGCACATTTTGTACCTTGCAGGAAAACCAGCGACGCTACCTACATTGCACACCTATTCTTTACTGAAGTCGTTCGGTTACATGGACTCCCGAAATCCATCATCTCTGATCGGGATGTAAAGTTTACTGGTCACTTTTGGAGAACTCTGTGGAAAAAGTTAAATACTCAATTGCAGTTCAGCTCTGCTTATCATCCGCAGACTGATGGTCAGACGGAAGTCGTAAACAGAAGCCTAGGGAACTTACTTCGCAGTTTGACGGGAGGAAATTCCCGGACATGGGACCGTGTACTTGCTCAAGCAGAGTTCGCGTACAACGATTCACCTAACTGCAGCACCGGTTACAGTCCGTTCCAGATTTTGTACGGAATGCATCCGCGAGGAGTGCATGAATTACGGGATTTGGGAAAACTCGAGAAACGGAGCGCTGATGGGGAAGAATTCGCTCAAGCAATGAGCAATTTACACGAACAAGTCAAGCTGAAATTGCAGGACAGCAGTCAGAAATACAAGCAGCGAGCTGACACAAAGCGTCGGGAAGTTCAGTTTAATGTTGGGGATGAAGTCCTTGCGTATTTACGTAAGGAAAGGTTCCCGAAGCGGGAGTACAACAAGCTAAAATTCAAGAAGATCGGCCCCTGCAAAATCATTCGCAAATTTTCTGCGAACGCTTACGAAATACAGTTGCCACCTGAGATTGGAATTTCTCCCATTTTTAACGTGGCAGATCTGTTTCCCTATGTCGCCAACTCAGAGAATGATACAGCAACTACAGTGCCACAGAAAGACAGCTATGAGGAAGGTTCTTGGACAAGACAATTACCAAAGGCACCACCCCTTGAGATCGAAGGAATTCTGGATACACAGGTAGCTAGACGCACGCGCAGGAAAGAGTATCTGCGATATTTGGTCAAGTGGCGGAACCGTCCAATAGAGGACAGTTCTTGGCTCAACGCAGCGCAGATAACTAAAGCGGGCTATTCTGTTGACGACCTCATGGAACGGAGCCATGACTTTTTGCCACCCCGGGAGCCTGATGCAGGAGCATCCAGCTCCGAGGAGACAGAAGATCGATGACTGACTCACGATGAAACAGGACACAACTCCAAGAGTGGTTGGACAGGTCATCAAAGGAAAAACTGGTTGTTGTCTTTTATTAATTATTGTTCATTTCTTTTTCTTTATTTTTCAGAACAAGTTAAGTTACTGGTTGTTAAATTAGGAAACCAAAAAAACTGTCTAGTTAACTTTTTGTTTAAAGAAGCAAATGACAGTTACAGAATTTAGTTTGTAGACAGTTATATTCCAAGTAGTTTAAAAATGAAAAAGACGAATGTAACAGGGACTTTTTCTTTTGGTTCACCTCAGAACGAAATAAGAAGAAGCAGCAAGACAATATTTCAAAAACCCTCTGTAACTGAAACATTGATTTCTTTTTCTGAATATAATCTACTGTTAATTACTTTTCCATATTGTACATCTGAGCATTACAGAGCATTTGTTGTTTTAGAAATAAATTGATATAGAACGAAGTTATCATGCTGTAACTAGAAATTCTGGAGCATTACAGGCATTGAGCCAAAAACCATAAACTATATTATCAGAACAAATACGCAGGCAAGGCAGCGTAAGGCGATCGAGTTTACAGCATATGCATACAAGGTATTGTGAGAATAAAGGAACGATACAGGCATCGTAGTAAGCCTAGGTTGCGGCCATAACAGAACAGAACCCGCAAGCAAACACAAAGAGCAACACGGCCGTTTACAAATCAAATACAACGACTATTAAAGAGAGGTAACAGTTCAAACCACACTGATTCCATTAATAGAGCATTTCATAAGTCTTTATAAACAACAGTTCGACAAATAACACAGAATCATATATCAAATCCGGCACCGCCGTAACAGTATAAAGTCCAAAACCTTGTTGCATGGAGGTCATATAATGACACAAAGGAACGAAACCCTGAGATTGTAAATGCCAGCAAAGGGGCACGGCTAACCCTACAGAATCTAACCAACAGAAACCTACGGCAAATTCCACATTGTATAAACTATAGAAACGCTGGAATAGGAGTAAACCCTACCCGGTCACAAAGGGTACCAGGGTTGGAGAAAGTTGAAGACTGCAAGCTTGAAACCCTCGTGAGCAGGTCTCCTAGCCAACCTGCACAGAACAACAATATGAATTAGTGCGTTTTACAACCAGAACAAACATCAAAGTGAGAGAAGTAAAGACAGCAAGGTGCGAGTGGAAGAGAATTGCGGACTTACCCAAGGGTCGACGGAGACTGCCGAGACATAGACCAGTTCCACAAGCTGAAATGCACAAAAACCTGTAAGTGTCGACAACAGGTGACAGAGAAGGGTAAAACATAGCACGAGAGTTTACCTCGAGGCCAGGTTGAGTTCGGAAGAGTGACAGTCTCGTGGTTGCAAACACCTGCACAAAATTGGAGCTCAGAAGTTGAAAACCAAGAGGATATCTTCACAGAATCCATGAAAGTATAAAACCCTTACCACAGACTTCCGAACCAGACCATTGAAGGCAGCAGCGAAGGTGAAGGATTCGCATCTCAAACAGGACCATAACCAGTGACGGAGCAAAGGATTCGGTGGGTTAGCGCACAGAGAGCATCGCCACAACAACACGGAGCGTGTAACAGTAGAAAGACAGAGTGTAAACGAGCCGAGGATAACCCTTAATGGTTTAACATAGGCGGGAAGCCTTTTCAACGGGACGAGCCGGTGACCATACCCAAAACCGGCAGATAATTGTTGTCAATGCGCCTCGGATTGGGGGTAGATATTTGTATGCGCACAAGTGACCACGTGGGACTGAGGTGAGTCACGTGGCTGTGTCCACGTCACCAGGGCTGGGCCATCACAAACAGTCAAGTTAACAAGTAGGTCATGATTAAGAAAAAATGTAGGGCTAAAAATGCATGTTCCTAGTCGAATAGTAAATGTTTCATAATTAATAGTGGGCAAAACTAGTTCCTAATTAACTATTGAATCTGCAGCTCAATCAATGTATAAATTGCAACATTTAATAATAAAATAAACCAGTGTTTTGTTAACTCTTCAACTCTGATAACTCTCACCCTTAACAAACCAAAAGACCTGATTATGCCATTACCTGAGTATCGTGCCGTTGAAATCAAGCCTGGTCTACATAGATCTTTGCACTCCATAACCAAAATAATGAACAAAATAAATCTTTATTTTCTAAAAAAAGAGATGAAACTTAACATGTTGTTATGGGAGCCCAGCCCATAATCTAAGCTACTGTCAAACCTGATTATGGTGCGCTTGAAATCAAGCCTGATCTACATAGACCTTTGTAGTCCATAACCAGAATAATGCACATTATAATGCACAAAATCATTGTTTGTTTTCTTAAAGATGGAGGTGAGACTTTTTCCAAGTCAATCCAAGTTTAAAGAAACCTGCTTAATCCAATTTAAAGGAGAGCGATGCTTTGGCTAACTTAATCCAAGTCCTTTAGACTCATTGCTAGGTAGAAAAATCTAAATAGAAGGTGAAAATGATATGTAACCTTATGCAATGGAATAAAGGTGTGAAGGTTGTAACAGTGCTTTATATTCTGTATTATTTATGTTTATATAAAATATATAAAAGAAAAAACTTTTACATATAATAATGGAAAAAGGTTTATAGCGAGTTTACAATTTAATAAGAAAATATTTATTAGGTAGAATGTAGGAAGTATATATTAGGAATGATTGGGTGTCGGAAACTCTACACGGTATAAAGTATAAACTCTTACAAGTGGATAAAATGAAAAAATGTTATTCAGATTTTATTTTTGTTATTAACCATATTTTATTTTATTTTTTTATTTTATAGTAAGAATATTTTTATTAAAGAAATATTTATTTGTTAATACAAATAATATGTTTTCTAAATTTTCAATGAATTTATAAAGTTTTAGTTAATTAATTTTATATTTGGTTAGTCAAATTATATAAATTTAATTAGTAAATCATTTAAAACTATTTTCAAATAACTGTATTTCTAACTTAACTGAAGCTAAAAAAATTCAAATTTATAAATTCATTTTAATATAAAATTATAATTGAAATTTTAAATATATAAATTTTCAATGGAGTTTATTTTTTATTTCAAATAATTTCATCTTCATACATATTATTTCAATCAAATAAATTTAAAAATATATGTACGCAATTAGCATAGACAAATAAGCAATGACATGCCACCAAGTGACTCTTGTTTTAAAATGCAAATATTGCCTTAAACCATATATAAAAACAATGCAAATATATAAAAATAATATTTGGAATTTGGAAAGTAAAATAAGTTATTTACCCCTTAACGAATTGGCATTTGTGTCTGAATTTGCAAATTGGCCATCATATTAATCTAAATTGGAATTTAAAAAAAAAAAACCTATGTGAGATATAAAAGTGTAAATTGATTATGATCATATTAATTTAAATTATAATTTAATAAAAAAAGAATATAAGTTATATATGTTAAATGAATTATTATTAATATTGACATATAAATTAAATGTGTAGTAAATGTTTATAAACATCAAAATATTTATTTTATAAAATATTTCTCTTTATAAAAAAAAATCATAAAAAGTAAATTGATTTAAATTATCTTTAAAAAGAATTAGACTTGAATTATTTTATTAAGTAGTCTAGATTCATTTTAACTCAAGGATCTGTCTAGAAGCTTGGCATTTTAGGAATTAAATAGATCTATGCTGGTTTAATTATTAGCCTTTAAATAGGTCACATTAGAAAAGGATACCATGGAAAGAAATCACGAGCTAGACAATTTTATGTTTTTTATTTTATTAATTTAATTTTTGTTTTATTGTGTTATTTTGATGAAGTGAAAATATTAAACATTACAACATCTCCCTCATATTGACTAGAAAGTGTCTACTCGTGCATTGAAATAAAAACCTAGAATAATCACTTTACACTTATTTTTAAAATTAAATTAAATATATTATACTTAATTTTAAATAATTAATTTATATTTTAATTATGAATTATTTTTAATATTATATTTAATTAATTTTTAAAATAATTGAATTTAAAATTTTTAATGATAAATTAACTTAAATATAATTTAATTTAAAAATATAATATAAAAATTAAGGGTTAAGTTAAATCTTTGTCAAGATGGAAGGAACATTTTTTTAATGAAAGGGATAATTAGCAAAATTCAAGAAGCCTTACATTAATTCTTATCATGTTACATAGCTAGGAAGCATTCCAATTATTCCTCTTGACCACTCAATAAATTTAATTAACTATTTTATTTTTATTTTTTTAATAATTTTTAACATATAATCTGTGATTTACGTTGAAACATGTGTAGACACTTCAATTGCCATATGTTACACTACATGGTATATACTTGCATTAAGCCATGTTTGATAGTGTGCTCTTTGTACATCGAGTGATCCGAGATGACTCAACTTCCAGATTTAACCAAGATCTTTTGCTTCCGTGATGTACTAGTTAGAATTGCATTTTAACAGAGCATAAATGAACATATATGCATGCTTAAGAAATTGGAAATATAATGACAATCAACAAATCATACACATGAGACGTTGATTCTCCTCTACTATGAATCTGTAGATTCGTTGCTCAAAAGCTGAATATGTTCTCGTCATTGCGTTCTCGGCGAAAATTTGAGAAAAATGACTGTAAACTTGATTACATTCTCACTAAAAGAAGTTTTACCTCGCAAGGAATCTTTTTAACATCTTAAGATTCTTTGCAAAAATTATGTCTCTAAAAGCGTGGCATCATGGTTCTGTCTCTAGCCTAGTTCACGGTTCCACCATTTCGTTCAGCCTCCATTCCCCGTTCCGTTTTACACTCCCTCCGTGCAAAATGAATTGAATGTTTTTAAATGTTCGTGGGCGGATTTTCCAACATTCAAACTGTTGGCGCGTTGGTGGAATCATTATGTTCGAGGCAGGGAGTTCGGGGGATCAAATATTGACCCCTCCAAAATCAGTGTGGTGTTTAATAACTGTTTGCTATGTTTCATTTGTTTTAACCATTATATGTTACATATGTGCGTGGTTTGGTTTAACCGTTGTGCATTAAATGATAACGTTTTGGAATGGTTTGTTTTTGGCACATTGCCACATGGGGCCGCCCGTGGGGGCTAGCCCACATGGGTCAGGCGGGTTCAATCCTCGTCGGCTCCACAATTTAATGTGACATGTATGGTGGTTGGGTGTGGGCCAGGTCCACTGGAGGTGGCCCACCCATCGCGGTTTGTTTTTTTTTTTAATGTTATAACAACAAGTGGGTATGGTGGTTGGAGGTCCAGCGGGGTCATGGCTGCGAGCCTATTTTTAATATAAATTTCATTTAATATATGGTTTGGGATGGTGACAGGGGTCATGGCCCGCCACCTCATATATATATATATATATATATTATAACAATTATAGGTCTTTTTGGATTTTGTCTAATATAAGGGATATTAGACAAATTAAGTATCCAAGAAATTCACCTGCTCCTCGGGATCCAGATTCCATGTCCAGGACTTGGTCAATTTGTAGGACCATTAAACTTGGCCCACATGACAACTTGAGAAAAAATTTGATTGGCTCTATCTCCCTCATATGAGCTCGGATTTGAGTGTCGTTCACACCGTTGGAATCAGGGCGAAGATCACTTCGATTGGTGTTGATTTAGGAGCGATCTGGCCACTTTGAGTTTTGACCCTTTCTGAGTCGTCTTGGATTTATGCATGTGTCTGGAGCCACCTGGATCAATCCTCCCCATTGAGTAGCTTTTGGTCCTCCAAAAGCATGAAAATACTCTGTCACTTCTTTGTACCTTGTCTGCACTTACAAGTGTCTGATAAGTCACTCTTCCTTCTCCTTCGCCTTTGTCCTTCGAAGCCATAAACGATGAGCAGACACTTGCACCCTCTCCAATCCTGTAGTACAATTTTACAAATTACATGCTTGATTTACAAGACCAACTAATGATCCAAGCATCCCATACTTGCCATGAGTTTATAACACATACTCGGTGGCCAAGTTTACATTAAAATGGAAATAATACCTGAGCTAGGAAAACAAGGCCAAAATATCATTGTTGCCTCAACAAGTGATGGAAAACACACCATCATTGCAACACATGATTTACAACAATAAGGCCAAACACTATTGTCGCTTTAACAAGTGATGGAAAGCACATCATCACTTTCACAATTTAAAATGCAACACAAAATAAGTCCAGACATCATTGTTGCTGTAACAAGTGATGGAAAACACATCATCACTTTTACTGTTTAAAACGCAACACATTATGGAAAAAATAAGACCATGATATTCTACTACACTTATAAGAACCATTTCTCACTTATCAAAGTGAATGGATCGCCTCCTTGTGGCGCATTCTTGGTCGAACAATTGTTTCACCTGGTTCATGCACAGATGCTTTGTCTTTAAGGCACTGCTCTGGATGGAGCCTCCAACATGTGGCTCTTTGATGACCACCTCTATAGCAATGACTGCAATAGGTCTTCTTCCTCCAGATCTGCTTTACCTTCTTCCTTGCGCGCTGTGGAGAGGGTCTTTTATGCCTCATCATTTTTTGTGTAGCCATTCTCTTCTAGCGCTCAAAAAATGTATGGTTATGTAAACCAAAAAAGGTACATGTTTTTGATGCCATGTTTTACGTTCATTATTAATAACATGATTGTAATTGAAATGAACATTCGGATATTGAGACTTGTTATACCTTTCCTTACTGTCTCTTTTGTAATTATGTGATGAGAGCCTGCCTCAGCTCTCTCCCTACAACGGGAACTTACATAGGATGATGGTGATGTGTTCCCATCATTCTCTTTTCTCGACGATTTCAACAATGTCTCGGAAGCATCTGATACCTTCGAGCATTCTCCTTTGGTATATCCCAAGCATGCAAATCGAGGTCTCTGCACAACCTCAAATGGATGAGTAATTCCTTGACTATTAACACCAAGTTCTTCTTCCTCCTTATACCTCATCCTGGTAAGGAGCCTCATGTTTGTCCATGTCTGTTACACTAAAAAATGTCACCTTGACTACTTACAGTTAGTATGGCTCAAATCAACAGTCATGCTACCCTCTTAGGCAAGTCTCATGCCTCTGTTATCCATCTCAAACTCAAAGAAGAGAGAAAGTCTTGTAAAAATCATGTTTATCTCTGGGGTCGCAGGTTCTCTCTAGTCTTACCTGCGGGGACGCGGACCTTGTTCATAAAATCTGCGTCCATGGACGCTCTGTATGTTAAGGGACAGGTGCGTCCCTCTGTAAAAGGAAAAATGCGCGAGTTTTATCTTGAAAAAGTTACTTGTGGTTACTTCTAGAACATTCTAGAGGTCGGTTTGATGAAATGGATGCGCCTCCAGTTGGTTCATGTATCTCTATTAAGGGGGAACTTATCCCATCAATAAGGGAGCTATCCCACCCAAAGAGGGGGATGATCCCATTGATAGTGGACCTGAATAACCTCTTTACAGCACTATAAATAAAGGCATTGAGCCAGAAGGAGAAGAGGTTGGAGCTATACATTTTCTTTGGGTAAATGCTGCAGGTTGTCGGCGTAACTGTTCCACCCGCCATTTCTGTACTGAATCCAGCGAGGTTGGGCTTCATCACCAACTAGCGTTTTTGGTTCGGAAGAATACTGTTTGTGTGTGGTTTGACTCCTAGATTTGATAGCGCATGTTAATTTGTTTGTTTTTACTTTTAGAGACCATAGGTGTGAATTGTGAATTTTAATTGTTAGGTGTAAATTGTGAATTGTTAATTTTAGTTTAAAATTGTTAATAAAATTCACTGAAGTTGAATATAATGGCAAATGTTCCGGAATTTATCAACCTAGGAACCCCTCCTAATGAGAATCCTAGTACTTTTCCTTACTTTGGAAATGTTGGTCCTCCTTATATGGCTACTTTGTCATTACCTGGATTTACAATAGGATTACCGATATGGTTATTTTCAACTTCGTTGGCCCAAAGTACTCCCATTGTTCCATCTCAACCGGATGCTTCACCTCAACAGAGTTCACCATCTCAACATCACCAACCTTCTGTCGACCCTTTACCTTCTTCGCCTAATTTTTCTTCCTCCATTTCTTCCTCTTCGCCTGGTAAAAGCCTTGATGCTAGTAACCAGGAGGCTAAGAAGAAGAAGAAAGGGAAGAAGAAGAAGAAGCAAGATAAGAAAGAAGTCAACCAACCAACCATGGCTGTAAGTGTTAGTTGTGTTGAGGAAAATTCCGACATGCATCGTAAACCCAAATACCCTTGCAGGCTTTGTAAGGGTGACCACTTCCTTGTCAATTGTCCTGGTATTCCAAAGGTCTTGGAAGTATGGTCAGAAAAATCTCATCAACTTTCCATTGATCCATCAACCAGTGATAGTCAGGTTCTTGGGAAAAAGGGTAAAGTTAGGTTTCCTTGTAAGTTATGCAAAGGGAGTCATCAAACTCACATTTGCCCTCACATGGATGAAGCCTCAACATTGTTGGAAAAACTTACTGTTCCACAGCAAGAATTTCCAACTGGTTACCATAAACTTTCTCCCAACCTACCATCAACTGATGGAGTGATTGATTTAAATTCAAGTCTAGTCGATCACACTCTCCCATTGGAGAGTGAAACTCATGTCACTCAGGTTGATGATCCGTTAGTTGATCAAGTGGTCGATTCAATTTCACATTCGATCGATCACACTCTCTCTTTCGAGAGTAAATTTCATACCGCTGATGTTCTTCTTGTTACATCAGATTCTTCTATGCCGGGGGGCATTTCACCTGTTTCTACAGAACCCCCTCCAAGTACTGAGGTCTTTTCCTTTGATTGGAATAGACTGACAGAACCTCGTCTTCCTTCCTCCATCCCTTTCCAAATCATTGTCAAGGCTGGTGGTAGGGACATACATCGTACACAGGTAGATGAAGGTGCTTCTGTTAGTATTTTATCCTCAGCTGTTTGGAAAGCTTTGGGTTCCCCTCAGCTTGCGCCTATTACGCAGAATCTGAAAGCTTTTAACAGAACAATTAGTGAACCTTTAGGGATCCTTCCTAAGTTTTCTATTACCTTGGAAGGTAAAACTGTTTGTGTTGATCTTATGGTAGTTCGAGGTCCCTTGGATTTCAATTTACTCCTTGGGCGAGACTATGTTTATGCAATGAAAGCTGTCGTATCGACACTCTTTCGCATGATGTCTTTCCCTCACAATGGCAGTATTGTGACTGTAGACCAGCTTTCGTTCCCTAGTCTTTTTTCAACTACCAATAATATGACAGCCCTAAATGTTCCTGATTCTAAAGTGGTATCTACCCTGCCATGGGTTAATTATGTAGCAACTGGTCCCATGTTTTCAGTTACCGATGTAAGTGAGCCTCTCACTGTTGATGTAGATCCGGTAATTGACATGGAAAACTCTATGGGATTACTTGAACACGATGTTCTTATCCCTTTTGAGTCCCTTGACATGTGTTCCTTCCAGAGAACTATTCTTCCTTCTGATGAAGATCTCTTGGAAGCCATGATCAAGGTGTGTCCATTGACATAATCAGGTACGAGGATAGTTTGTTCCTCTCTCAACCTCGTTAAAAAATGAAATTGGATGTCATGAGGACAGTTCCTTTGACTGTGTCAACCTCGTTAAAAAATGACTCAGTGTGTGTGAGGAAAGTTCCTTTTACTGTGTCAACCTCGTTAAAAAATGAATCAGTGTGTACGAGGATAGTTCCTGTTACTGAGTCAACCTCGTTAAAAAATGAATCAGGTATGAGGATAGTTCTTTTCTTGTGTCAACCTCTTTAAAAATGAAACAACTCCATTTTCAAGTTAAATATTGAAAGTAAACCTTCATTTCATCCAGCCGGTTGAATGCAATGAAGCCTGGGGGGCATGTACCTCATTTCGCATCATTATGCTGGGGGCATGCGAACTTTTTGAGCATAGTTCCTTGTCTTGTGTCAAGCTCGTTAAAAAATGAAACAAGGGTAGGTTAAGTAGGTAGATTGTAGAGAGTAGTCATGAGCATAGTTCTTTGTCTTGTGTCAAGCTCGTTAAAAAATGAAACAAGGATTTTAGAGCATAGTTCCTTGTCTTGTGTCAAGCTCATTAAAAAATGAATCAAGGTTTTTAGAGCACAGTTCCTTGTCTTGTGTCAAGCTCGTTAAAAAATGAATCAAGGTTTTTTCGAGTATAGTTTTTTGTTAGGTAGATTGTAGAAAGTAGTTATGAGCATAGTTCCTCGTCTTGTGTCAAGCTCACTAAAAAAATGAAACAACTCCCACGAGTCTTTCCAAGATTTTGAAAGTAAAGCTTCATTCCATCCACCTCATTGAATGCAATGAAGCTTGGGGGGCATGTACCTCGTTTTGCGTCATTATGCTGGGGGCATGCGAACTTATAACAAGCATAGTTTTTCGTTTCAAGCTTGCGTAAACATGAAACCGAATACGAGCATAGTTCTTTTCCTGTTTCAAGCTCGTTAAAAAATGAAACAAATCCTCCTCTACTTGAGTCGAGAGATTGACTAGATCTCATAAATGTTAAGTATTTAGGTTAGTTATTTCAGTGTTTTGCATAATTTTCTTATAGTTTTAGGTCGAGTCTTTCAAATGATCTCGTCCTGAACCTTCATTTCATCCAACTGGTTGAATGAAATGAAGCTGGGGGGGCATGCGCTCTAACATTTATGCTTAGGGGGCATCAAGCACAGTTTTCTCTCTGTTTCAAGCTTGTGTAAAAATGAAACTACTTTGAAGCATAGTTTTTCTTCGTTTCAAGCTTTTGTAAAAATGAAACCTATCTCGAGTCAATTTCAGTTATTTTCAAGACTCGTTAAACTCATGAAAATCCCGAGAATATTTTGCTATCTTTCATTCTCGTAAAACAAATGAAAATGCCGAGTTCTTTCCGTCTTTTTCTACTCGTAAATTAAATTGAAAGTCGGCCATATGAGTACATTTTTATCATTTTTTTCGAACTCATTAAAACTTACGAAAAAGTGAAAACCATGAGTACATTTTTATCCCTTTTTCGAACTCGTTAAAACTTACGAAAAATTGAAACCTTGGAGTTCTCTTTTAAGCCCTTTTCAGACTCCTAAAACATGAAAAGATCGCCGAGTGTTTCTTTTTCACTCGTTAAAACGGAATTAAAAGACGGTCCCCTTTTAGCTCTTTTCTGACCGCAAAATCAGGAAAAGATTGCCGGGTTTTTGTCGTTTCGAACTCGATAAGGAAATAAAACGACGTGTCCTTGATCGCTTTTTACTTTTCAGGTTAACGACACTATTATGAAAGTACTCCTTGGTCGCAAGATCAAGCGGTTCCCACAGGTATTATTTTATACTTTTTCGGGCTTGAGGGACACAGATATACGAAAAAGTTCAACGTGGAGTCTTCTTTAGTTTTTTTTTAGACTCTCTAAAAATGAAAAACGCCGAGTTTCTCCTATACTGGGCTCGTTAAATTTTTACAGTAAAGGACCTGTTCAATTACAAACAGGAACGAACCACTCCTTCCTAGGGTTCGAATTTAAACTAGGTTGGACTCGTCCGAAGGATGAGCTTATAACCAAGCATATGTTATCCTCCTCAAGCTTGTTAAAAATAAAGAGGTACTTGCCAGAAATGGTGGGGGAAAAGAGAGAAGAATGAACCTATTTGTCACCTTTTGTCTCAGAAGAAACTTTATTACCACTCTTGAGCACGACACTTTTTCATTTCACCTGGGTTGGGAAATCTTTTACCTCACAGTTGACTAAATCACTTTGAAAATCTTTAACCGGGTTCAGGGATCAACTTTGAGTTATTCGTCACCAAACCATCTGTTGTGTCGTTATGTGTTCAAGAGGTCTGCAAGCAAAACTTTCATCTGCAAAATACTTGTCATCCATTTGACCATCCCTGAGTCAGTCCTTACAGCAACATTTCTTCAACTTGAACAATGATTTCGTGTTGCGGGCTTGCTTGCAACGGGTCGCTTTCTATCGACATCGACACATTATCTAGAAAGATGACTTAGGAATCGACAGTACCTTGAAGTCTGCATGCATCAATGGCAGGTTTCTCGCCTTTGACGTCAGTTTACATCATTGACTTTCGATCAGAGGATTCCGTGAAGTGTTCGACATCAAAACATCTATTCACATTTCACGGGTTGTGCTTGGTACTTTGAGGACCATTGACATTACTGGTGGTTTCTCTCACGCTTGTTAACAGTTTACATCATTGACTGGTAATCAAGTGGTTTCTACCATGTTCGACATCGAATCATTTAATCACATGGCTAGAATCGTACCAATTCGGGAAGTAGAAGTGAAGACCCTGGATCTAGTTTCTACCATCCAGGCTGCAAGGAGTTTTGTATTCATTGTCTATGTAGACTTATCATAAACAGATGGCTGCGTCCATACTGTGTCTACAAAAGTCTATAAAAATAATGTACTGCAAGATCATTCCTGTATCAGAATAGTTAGTCCATTAGTTAAAGTTTTGAATCTGAGTATGGGAATGCCTATCTCAGTGATGATATAATCTTATCCATGTATTTTGTGTTGAAAATTGCAGGTTCCAACCAGGCCATCCACAAGGCAATCCTTGAAATGATAAAGCGCTTCACCCTTCCTAGAATTACAAAACCCTATTCTATTCCAGGCTTCGCACTTTAGGGGGCAATCTGTTACACTAAAAAATGTCACCTTGACTACTTACAGTTAGTATGGCTCAAATCAACAGTCATGCTACCCTCTTAGGCAAGTCTCATGCCTCTGTTATCCATCTCAAACTCAAAGAAGAGAGAAAGTCTTGTAAAAATCATGTTTATCTCTGGGGTCGCAGGTTCTCTCTAGTCTTACCTGCGGGGACGCGGACCTTGTTCACAAAATCTGCGTCCATGGACGCTCTGTATGTTAAGGGACAGGTGCGTCCCTCTGTAAAAGGCAAAATGCGCGAGTTTTATCTTGAAAAAGTTACTTGTGGTTACTTCTAGAACATTCTAGAGGTCGGTTTGATGAAATGGATGCGCCTCCAGTTGGTTCATGTATCTCTATTAAGGGGGAACTTATCCCATCAATAAGGGAGCTATCCCACCCAAAGAGGGGGATGATCCCATTGATAGTGGACCTGAATAACCTCTTTACAGCACTATAAATAAAGGCATTGAGCCAGAAGGAGAAGAGGTTGGAGCTATACATTTTCTTTGGGTAAATGCTGCAGGATTTAGGTCTTCCATTAGAGCCTTTGTGAGGAGAGATTGTCTTCACTTGATTCTACTTGGGAGAGGGTGAGCTTTGTCAAAGTAGAGGAAAACCCTTGATGGACCCTGGGAGGAACTTGCACAACACCAAGGCCAGGTTGTAAGAGTTTCTTTGTTTCGTTATTAATACAAACTGGTTTATTTTTCTCAATAGCTTGTGTTAATGAGTTATTTCATGTGTTCCTTGGTCTGCATGTTGAATATATGTTTTATTATATGAAATGCAAGTGCTTGGTAATTGTTTGATTGTTTGTGGTTGCAGGAATTGACTTGAAGGAGGAGCTCATCCGGATCGTCAAGAACGGACTTCAACAACAGCGTTTTGGAATAAGGTAAGCCTAAACACTTGTAGTTTTCATGTTGTAAAAGGTGTATTTAGAGAAAGATCACTCCATTTTGTCTTGTTTGTCATTAGAATGTCTTAGACTTCTAGGAAGGTCAGCTGTGTCCGCACCCTTGACAAATTCCGTGTGACAATGTCATTGCTATCTTCACATTTCCAACAGAAATTTATGTGAAGATGAAACTGAAGGAAAATCAACATCTTTTACCTCCACTGTCGATTTCGAAAGAACTGATGAGGGCTTCTCATCATCTATTGTTGGTGGTTCACTGGATATCTTGGCGCATTCCTTAACTTCCTTTCCGATATACCAAATTACTTCTTGACGGGGTAATTCCTCTACTTTGATGGGTTTCACAATGCCTTGGCCATTGATTCCCAAGCCTTTTCCTTCATACCCCATTTTCTTCAACAATTTGGAGCCAATTCATGTAGTATGATTTTCAAAAATAGTGAAATCATCATCATGAAATGTACATGAAGTCAGCGAATTACATTTTACCTCATAGGGGTCACGCTACAGCTTTTCCAAGGCCTCATCCTTAGCTTGCAGCTGTTGTAGCAAACCCCGTTTCTCCTCTTTCTCTTTTTGTAGAAGCATCTTCAATTCAACGTTATCTGTTAGGAGACTCTGGTTGTTGTGCTTCAGTTCTTCTAGGGCCTCTTCTATGGTGGAGCTACAATTGCTGCTTTTCCTCTGTCTCTTCTTGTAGAGCTTCATACATTATGTCCATCTTTTGGTACACTCTGAGCATGGTCTCATGTATCGCTTTATCATCCTCCATCGTTGCATGTTCCATTGTTCACACTCGCAATTCACATCCACGCGAAGACCGCTCTCATACCAAACTTGATCCGAGTTTACTCAACTTTTGAATTTAACCAAGATATTTTGCTTCCATGATGTAGTTAGAATTTCATTTTAATAGAGAAGAAATGAAAATATATGCATGCTTAAGCAAATGGAAACATGATGACAATCAACAAATCATAGACATGAGACGTTGATAACGGAGTTTGTCTAGTGTGGACTACGTCTCTAGGCCCGGTGTCAATATGGTGTTGGCTGCTTCATTCAGTGTTGGAAACAGTGAAGATGTACATGGACTTTGTTTTTTGTCATACAAGGATATGTTCCCTCTACATGAGTGGCAAAGTCTCTCCAGAGACGTTCCACTACAGGAACTATCACTCACAATAGACCTCCTATGAGCATGACATAATCTAACACATGGTAACAATGAGTATCCTGACATCATGGCATTAAAGGGATCTCAACCAAAACATCCATGGTGACAATGAGTATCCCTCCATCATGGCAACAAAGGGATCTCAATCAAAACATACATAACAATCCATGATGAATACATCTCACATGAAATAGACACGAAGATTCTGCATCATACATCAAGCAAGAATCGAAACAACATAGCACATCTCTCATCAAATGATCAAAGAAGTACATGAAAACAACATTGCATATACTTCAACTCTGATGCTGACTGAAGAATAGAATACTCAACTACTGGATCTGAATGCACCATCGAATTCGTGGAGTCACATGGTATAAGATCGACTATCGACACTCTAAAATATGACACCATCACTCCAATCTAGAAAATGGCCGAAACATAGAAGGCTCAACTGCAAAAATGGAATGTACCACCAAATTTGTGTCATCGAGAAGTGTAAAATTGACTATCCATTTTCTGAATTCTGACACCGGCAAAATCTGGGCCTGTAGGAATCTTTTTTATTCCCTTGCAATTCTCCAAAGATTCCCCCCTCTGGGTTGACTGGAGATCTACAAATTAAATCAGAAAACTGATCCCACCATTGAGATCCTTGCGAAATTCTGAGAAGAATGAGTATAAATTTGACTGCATTCTCGATCTAGGAAATTTCAGCCTCCAAGGAATCTAGAAGATTCCCTCAAGATTCTTGAATATTTTACTCTGTTGGGAATCTGTAGATCTGCTGCTCAAAAGGCGAATCTGACCTCATCATTGTGTTCCCTGCAAAAATCAGAGAAAAATGATTGTAAACTTGATTACATTCTGACAAAAATATTTTTTATCTCCCAAGGAATCTTTTTAGCATCTTAAGATTCTCTGCAAAAATTTTGTCTCGAAAAGCATGCCATCATGGTTTTGCCTCCGTGGACTGTGTCATGGTTCTATTTCTATCCTAGTTCATGGTTACACCGTTCCATTCGGCCTCCATTCCCCATTCCATTCTACACTCCCTTCGTGCAAAATGAATTGAAGGTTTTTAAATGTTCGTGGGTAGATTTTCCAACATTCAAACCATTGGTGCATTGGTGGAATCGTTAGGTTTGAGGCAGGGAGGTTGGGGGATCAAATCCTTACCCCTCCAAAATCGTTGTGGTGTTTTATAACTGTTTGTTAAGTTTCGTTTTTTTAACCATTATATGTTACATATGGGCGCGGTTTGGTTTGACGTTGCGCATTAAATGGTAACATTTTGGAATGGTTTGTTTTTGGTGTGTTGCCACATGGGGATGCCCGGTGGGGTCCGGCCCATGTGGGCCGGGTGGGTTCAATCCCCGCCGGCTCCATAATTTAATGTGACATGTATGGTGGTTGG
The DNA here is from genome assembly GCA_031772625.1 of Pinus tabuliformis. NCBI lineage: Eukaryota > Viridiplantae > Streptophyta > Pinopsida > Pinales > Pinaceae > Pinus > Pinus tabuliformis. The sequence goes on along the minus strand of CM062811.1, from coordinate 971,576,651 downwards.
GTGTGGGCCGAGTCCACCGGAGGTGGCTTGCCCACCCCGGCTTGTTTTGTTTTTAATGTTATAACAAGTGGGTATGGTGGTTGAAGGTCTGGCGGGGTGATGGCCACTGACCTATTTTTAATATAAATTTTGTTTAATATATGGTTTGAGATGGTGGCGGGGGTCATGGCCCGCCACCTCATTATATATATATATATATATATATATATATATATATATATATATATATATATATTATAACAATAATATGTCTTTTTGGATTTTGTCTAATATAAGGGATATTAGAAAAATTAAGTATGCAACAAATTCACCTGCTCCTAGGGAGCCAGATTCCATGTCCGAGACTTGGTTAATCTGTAGGACCATTAAACTTGGCCCACATGGCAACTTGACCAAAACTTTGACTGACTCTATCTCCCTCATACGAGCTTGGATTCTAATGTTGTTCGCACTGCTGGAATCAGGGTGATGAGCACTTGGATCTGGTGCTAGTTTTGGAGCGATCTGACCACTTTGAATTTTGACCCTTTCTTAGTCCTCTTGGACATCTGCATGTGTCTGGAGCCACCTAGATAATGGAGATAAATGTATGGTCTATTCATCCATCAAAATATGTTACACTATATGGCATACACTTGTATTAAGCCATGTTTGGTGGTGTTCTTTTTGTAGATAATGATAAATGTATAGTCCCATTGCACTAAGTCATATTTGGTTGTGTGCTCTTTATAGATGATGATAAATGCATGGTCTATTCATCCATATTCGTTGATTTATTCTTTGTAGTTTGATACTTTTTAGTGCTTTTTACTCATTTAATAAATGCAATACATTGGGAACACCTTTCATAACTAGATTTGACACTATATTTGATGGTTGCAAGTTCAACATTATTGTTTAACCATGTATATAGTTATGGTTATGATTATATAACTGCTATGATTGTCTCTACATATGGATATACTATAATCCTTATTGTTCCATTGATTGGAACATCCATTAAGGTTGTTCAATTGACATGATCAACTAGAACAAGTATTTCTTATGGCTTTGCTAGACCCATATTTCCTGTTTCTCTTTTCATTGCAAGCTACAAAATTGGAATGATATTTGGATTTCCAACTAAAAGAGACGTTGGGTCGCAATATCAATCGAATAGTTATTGGGGTAGGACCAAGCCCCATTAAAATTATTGATTGCTTTGATCTATGGAATAACGAGATTTAAATATTCTCCTAAGGCTACATTCAACCAATTGCATACATATTATGCCTTTTCACTAGCCCATTCTTCACATGTATTCTCCACATTTTTCATATTTAATCATAATGAGTGAATTCAACACACTCATTGGATCGAGAAAGAATAAATTATACTAATGGATACAATGATTCTTAGTGAGACATATAAGGAGCTCCTTCATAAATGAAAACGGAAGCTTGCATAAATTCTTTGGTAAATGGAGCTTCAGATGGTCATATGTCTTCTATTCCCACACCAATGCAATGAAATGTGCCTTGTCCATTATAACACATGGAATTCATTCTTCCTGTAAACAAGCTATAATGGCTAGACTTGATAGGAGACTTCCTTACAATTATAGGGTTGTTTACCCAAATGGAATGTTGATGTTGCTTATTCATAGCAGAAAAATTCTCATTAAGTACTAATTCCCAACTTAATTTCCACAAGAAGAATCCATTTAATGTGATTTCTTTGTTTGATTTCATCATGACAAACAAGTTAATGCAAGATTTGAGAATTGTGTTTTTTGCAATGAATATCACCATGACATAGTAGGAATATCTTAGATTATGAAAATTTTGTGCTTGGAAAGAGAAAGAAGGGGTGATTATATATAATTTTGCATGGGAAGACCATGAAATAGCCCATATTGATAATGATTGAATTTATTGATGGGGTTCTACAATCACTCAGAGGGAAGATGGGGTCTACAACATGTGTCAAACCTCGGTATGCAAATAGGGCTTGATAGGGGCATCAAAGCATCGATGAAGGAGACATAGTCCAGCTGAAGACATTGGGATGTGGACTGAAGGTGATAGTTGGTTTGTTAGGTGCCTTCCTTTCCTTGGTTACTACTAGTGGTTATAGGGAGTGTAGGGTTTTGATAGGCGGAAAAATGGAGGATGAGGTGGATTACTCCCTTGACCCTTTTGAAAATGTCTCCTTTTGGCCTAATATACCACCTCAGGCTCATGATCTGGATGCACGAGAAACAACTGGCACATCAGAAACAAGGAATTTCTCATCTCTACCAACTATGGAAATGGTATCGGTGGTTTCTAATGGTTCTCCTCCTCACTCAATAGTTGGTCTTGTTGATGTAGGTTATGGGTGTTTTTGGTATTGTAAGAGAAGAACTAGCAAAGGGTTCTTGTCCTTGTTCTAGATGCAAGTGTAGATTTAATCCATTGTAACCTTTTGGAATCTTTTCTCATATGCTCTCTTTAGGAGCCATTTTTTAGTGCTGAGCAAGGATGGGAAGAGCTAGGGAGGTGTGGTTTTGAGCCATTATTTACGAGTTTTTCTACATAAGGTTTTGTAAAAGGAGGTTTTGGGCTTGGAATCAAACATAGGCTGGGATAGGTTTTTAATGGGGATTTCTCTATAGAATCAGAAGGGTTTCACTTTGAGGGTCTTTGAAATTATGTGAATACTCATGTAGAGACTTTCAAAATAATGATGGGACGAGACGGTGAGTTCATAAAGGTGGAGGAAACCCTAGCTGCGTGGCCAAGCCCTAAGGACCTTCTGCAAGTCGAAAAGAAGAGGAGGAAAAAAAAGTGCACTAAGGTAAAATCTGAACTTCAGATTTTGGCATTTGGTGAAAGCTTTCAGTTTGGGGAAGCCACGGAGACCTCTGATTAGGTGGTAGTAGGTCGAGCTTATGATAGGAAATTTTCTGTAGGCAGGTTCTATGAATAGATTAGGGCATAATGGGGGAAGGAGCTTAAATAATTTCCCGTGTTATAATCATAATCATATCAATACATAAACATCATTTCAACCATCATCTAATTACCATGCATAACCATACCAACCACATACCATGGTCTCATGCATGAAAAATATCACCATGTAAATGTATGCATAACAACATATAGGCACTGACATGCATAACCAACATACACTCATGACGACCACATCCAACAAAAACACCATAAAATTTCACATGGTGACACAACTACAACCATGAACACCACCATGCAACCACAATAAGCAAATAAACCACAAGCATAAGTAACACATACAAAACTAACATGTATGCATGACCAACAGATCGCCCACATAGTCCAAGGGGTGAACCAAGCTCTGATACCACTCTGCAACACCCTCCTCCCATATTTACCCAAGTTAACCACTCTTCTGGAGTAAACATGTGATGAGAGACTACTATGATTGATTCAAATCCCTGTGTATAGCTAAGGAATTGGAACCGACAAAACAAAACCATTATGACCTTCCACACATGCTACAAAACCTTCAGGAGCCAACCAACCTTTCTAGGTGACCAACCCCTATGACAACTTGACATTTCACTTATATAGACCCTCAGGGATTTCCATGACAATCCATGCATGCGATTGAGTCCTTCCAGTCGCTCCCACAGCAAGGCATGCCAACTATTGTGAACTTTTTCAGCTAGTTCTAAGCGAACAACCTTGAATTCTGTGCCACTTTTTCAGGGCAAGGACTCAGGCCAATGCTAAGAACTTCATGAAACTTTCATAAATGATAAATGACAATGGAATAAGGCTACTAATGAAATTATTGGTACAAGTACTTGATCTGAACCCTACTATCCATGATAGACATTTCATCATACATGTCACAAATATGTAATCTACAGGTCATAACAACATATCTGAGCATAAAGGTCTCATACTTATATGATATTTGTAAAGAAGCATTGTTTTTCTATCACAATAGTTGCATTATCATCTATTAGGTCATATTTTCATTGTATATTCATTTGCAAATCAAAACATGATGAGATCCATACATAAAGTTTGTCATAAAACATACTCATAACCAACATATAACCAATAAAAATAACAAGGATATAACAACCATAAGAATCACATATGAACCATTATATTTACACATGAAATACCAAGGAGAAAGAGCTCTTATTAATGAATGCATAAGCCGACCACGTCCAAGACTTCCATAAACCACCCGATCATAGATTGGTTGAACAAAATATTTCTTTCAACCAATCACCCTCAAGCCATATTCCAAGCATGAATGTGAGACCCACAACAAAACCAATCCAAGTTTCTGCAGGCTTTACCGCAATCCCCACTGGATCACTAGCCCTAAATAAGCATGGATGCCATCGGATTTATCCACATACATTGTAAGGAATGTTTATGCCTCCTATTCTCTATGCTTACCGTATATCTCACCATTCACCGGTCGAGGATTCCTTGGCCTAATCGAGACTCCACTCTCTAGGATTTAACGTATATCCTGCCATTCATCGTTTGAGGATTCCTAGGCCTAATCAAGAGAACACACCTCTTGGGTTTATTGTATATCCCTCCATTCACTGGTTGAAGATTCCTAGGCTCACCAAGGTACACAAAATATGGTTTTACCACAATCCCACCTTCTCCAATCCAAGGATTCCTAGGCCTTGTGTTCTTCTTTAAAGACCACCTCACTCAGTTTCGAAACCATCTAAAAATCTCGCTTAACCAAATAAACGAGAATCCATCACACCATGCCTATCTGAAAATGGAAAGAAAAGGCTAAAAACCGTTGTCACGCCTGGAAAAACCCATTCCAATGATAGCAAGAGAACCAAATACTCACATGCATGCCTGCCAAATTTAGCAAGGAAATCACACATGAAAATCGATACCTGCAAGTAATCTTGATGTTGTTTCTTGATCCTGCTCTTTCTTGCTTGATATTTTCTTCCCTTTTCCTTCTTTTTCCTTCCTTTTCTTTCCTTAATACAATGCCAGAATGCTCCAATAATTCTCTAATTGTCCAAGAGTGAGTGAGTGAGAGAGGGAGAGAGAGAGAGAGAGAGAGAGAGAATAGAGAGAGCTCCAAAACTGAACTGACAAAAGGTACCAACTGATCCTCGGAAGCCTTTTTTATTAATGATGCCTCTATTTTATTCAATATTCCATTATTTTCCTTCCTTTTTCTCCTCACATGCAACCTCTGACCTTTCACCTCCCTTTTCTCCTATTTTCAATTATTTTCATTAATAAAATGTCAATTAATGCTTCATGCCTTTCCAAAACCTTTGCCATTTCCTTTGCCAATTTCCTTAGCCATAATAAACCAAATGAAAACCCACACTAGGATGTTTTTCCCAACACTCAACTTGGAATACGTGTCCCATGACATTGGTTATTATTTTTCCTTTATTAAATTTATTACATGGAATTTTGACCAGGGTTGTTACATTGTAGATGCCACAAGGTAGATCATGTTTTATGGGATCATCCTCTCCCTCTCACTAGGAGGATAGGTCGTAAGATACAAATAAAGGAGACCATCAGAAGGAATAAGGAGGAAAATCACGATGGATATGTGTGGAAAAGTCTTCTCCAGATAACCAACAGGATGCACCCAAAACCATTTTGATGGAAGAAGAATCGAGTCCAAGGGTCGATTGGAAGCAAGCACCTAGGCAAGATTCTAAGGAGATTAGCCCATCTTCTTAAGGTACTCCTATGTCACATACTATTTCACTTTCCCTTCCTGTATCTAATCTCATTAGCTATTTTAGTTCACTTGTTATGGGCTCAGTCCTTTCTTTTTAGATCTTTCCTTTGTCTTGCAATGGCTCTATTGATTTATTTATGGGCTCGGTTCCATGTTCCATCCCCCTTACTCTTGTAAGTAGCCTTCCCTCTCTATCCTCTCTTTCCAAGTCTCACTTAACATCTTGTGAAACCTTTCCTCGATATAATCTCTGGTCAAAGGTCAAATTCAATGACTCATTGGAGGCTATGGGTGGTTTGGGTCCCTCTTGCCGATCCATTGTTGTTAGGAACCCTTGGGGCAGAAAATCCTTCATTTCCCAAGCTAAAATAAAATCCAATTAGGATGTTGTTGTTGGTAGACAAAATTCCATCATTGGGGCACTTAGAGAAGAGCATGCCCATGTCGTGGTCTATTGATGACTTTTCTCTCCTTTAATTTTCGAGGGATGACTAGTCCCTGTGAGAGACTAGCCCTGAGAAGATTGATTCAATCCAAACACATTGATGTCAAATTCCTTCAAGAAACTTTGGGGAATGGAGATGAGATTAAAAGGATGTTGAATTCTTTAGTTCAGGGGAGGTATTTTGTAGTTGTTGATGCAAAAATAAGATGAGCGAGTTTAATGATTGGATTTAATCAAAGAATTATTAAGCCTTTCTATTCTTGGGGTTCTTAAGAGGTTTTGTGTGATGATATTTTTGCAGTTGAATTGGGGATGGAGATGAAGATTGTGAATATTTACGACCCATGTCAAGACAAAAAATTCTTTTAGGAAAGGCTAATGGGATGATCCTTTTAGAATTTTGAAAATTGTGGGGTGTGATTTGAATTTCTCTTTGGGTGCTTCAAAATTTTGGGGTTCTCATGCTCGCCCTAACCTCCTCTCTAAATTTTCCATACACCTTCTGGAGACTAGCAAATTATGTGATGTAGATATTATCAAATATAAACCGACCTTGAGGAATCAAAGAACTGGTGATGCAATGATTTCCAAGAGCATTGATCATTTTTTGTTAGTTGAATCTCTATTGAAAATGATTCTTCTCTTTCGTTAGTGGGTAGGTGTGGGGGATCAATCAAACCACCAACCTATTTTCCTTGAACTAAAAGGAGGATTCAAAAAGGTGGCCCCCCTCTTCAAATTCAACTTGGTATGGCTAAGGGATGAATATTTTTCTGATCTTGTTGTAGAGCATTAGATCCCCTTCAGTCCCGAAAGTGATGGTTTTCCTTCGACTTAATTCGTTGTCAAACTCAAAAGGTTTAAAAAGTATACAATAGAATGGCCACTCTCTAAAAAACAAAGGGATGAGGAGGTTCTTAAAAAATTAGAACAAGAGTTGGAGCGGTTGAAATATATGGAAAGGGGGGGGGGGGGGGGTTATCTATTGGAGGGGTCTAAGAAAAGGATCATTCAGTCAGAGGCTACTAGGAAGCGAATTTTCGAAGGAATGGAGGAGACATGGAGGTTAAATAGTAGAGTGATCTGGCTTAAAAGCGGGGATGAAATATGATTTTTTTTCATCAATTTCCAAAGGGGCATCATGCTATAAATACTATTTGGCCTTGGAAAATATGAATGGGGGAAGAGCCACAACTTTTGAATATCTTTCCAAATTGGGAAATAATCAAGGGTATTATCGCAAGCTTTTTAAGAATTATGGGAGAATAGCAGCACCTCTAACATCATTACTGAAGAAATATTCATTTTATTAGACTCCAGAAGCAACGAAGGCCTTTAAATATCTTAAAGAGGCAATGTGCCAAGCACCGGTCTTAGCTATGCCATACTTCACAAAAACTTTTATTGTAGAATGTGATGCTTCAGGAAATGGAATTGGTTTTGTTTTTTTCCTTTTTGCTAAGGCAAGAGCGTCTATTCAATTTTTAAAAAAGAAATAATGTACAAAAGGCTTTAACCCACAACTAATCGTTAGATCCTGAGCTAAAGATCCAGCGGTTGAGAGACATTTTGGGTGGCTATCAAGCACACCGTTTAACAAGCAAAATGGACCCAATGGACTCAGTAGATCATAATTGATAATTTGATCGGGTCCATTTTTCACATAACCGTCGTTTAATTTCTCCTCTCGAAATCCGTCATATGCATGCGATTCCAGATGGTTCATGCTAACAGCTCGAGCTTTAACCTCCGTTTCGGACCCACCAACTAGCTCGATGAATCCTGGCCATAGGTTGACCGCGATTGATCCAACGGTTACAAATCATATCGTGCGGCCTTAACCCACCGATGATTACCGCGCGATGAGGGCGGTATTTCCTCCCCACTCTGAGCCACGTGTTGCGTGGTGAATGGAATCGCTTCCAAATGAAAAAAACCACTTCTGGCATGAAGGTGGTGCGATACATCAAAAACCACTTCAAGGGTGGTAAAGCTACCACAGACAAAAAAAAAATGGGGTTTTGCGGCTACCGCGAAATATTGGATTCCGGTGCCTGGGCCAAAGGAAGATGAAGATCCCTTCTTCTAGCCAACTCCTTGAAACTTCTGGTTCGTTGTTGCCAATCATAGACCTGCATTCCAAAAGCGCTCTTACTTGTGTCATAATTCTGCATAAAAGTCAATCAGATCCCATTTCTGTGGCCCTGTTTCGGAATATCTTATTGTCCTCTTCCGCCTAACTACAACACTGCTCCCTTAATCTGTTCTGAGACATCTCTCGCCATATCAACTTGACCCTGTTTTTAGTGCATACCACTCCTTGATTGGCCAAAATGTCTGCCAATTTATTGGCCGTCCTTCGCACATGATTGAAACTCACTGTGCGTAAGTATAGGACATGAATTTGTATCCTTTGAAAGACTTGGATCAGCCTCCAATGACTTGAGACTTTTTCCAGTTTTGTTCCACAACATATTCTTTTAACCGAGTTAATGATCAACTCAAAATCGACTTCAATAATAATATTCTAGAGATTATCTTGCTTCAGGAAATCTAAACACTGTTCAAGAGCCATTAATTCAGCCATATTGTTTGTAGCTCTTCCCAGATGGCAATGGAAAATAAAGAGAATGCAGCCATTATCATCTCGTAGCACTCCTCCAAAACCAGCAAGACCTGGGTTGCCTTTTGAGGCACCATCAATGTTGAATTTCAGAAAACCCTAAGGGGGAGGATGCCAATAATATGGCTTATTAGCTGGATTCATAGCCTTCCTAACCATCCCCTATGGTATAAGCCCTTGTATACCCAACCGACGCAAAATCTGCATCTCTTTTTCAGAAGGTGGATTTTTTGTGGAGTTTTACACAATAGTGCCAACCGTCTCCTTGAGTTGTCTTAAGATCCGCTCAAAAATGTGTTGGGTAGTGTTGTGAGCATTTTTGAAGATTCTATTGTTCCTTTCTTTCCAAGCATTCCAAATTATGAAGCCTGGAATTAAAACCCAAGCCAGGCGAAGAAACTCATACTCAAAGAAGTTTCGTCTCCAGTTATTTAGGGTATTGATAATGCTTGCTTTGTCCCTGTCCGTCTGTTGGAAAATTGTGGCAAAGGTGTCCCACAACCTAGAGGTAAAGATGTAGTTATTGAGAAGGTGCTCCATTGTCTCCTCTTGAGCTTCACAGAGCTGGCATCTAGAAGGTCCCAGAACACCCCTCTTTATAATATTATCCCAAGTCAGAATTTTTTTATGATGTACCAACCACATGAAGAGTTTGATTTTCATCCAACCTTGATGCCTCCAAAGGTTCTACCACACTCTGTTCGGTACATTGGAATCCAGCTCAAGCAATATCTTTTTGGCTTCCTTAATATTGAAGTTACCTTCTTTATTGTTGCCCCATCTAAGTTGGTCACGCCCCTCTGAAACAAGAATATTCCTTTGTTCAAGAATAGTCAGTAGTGCATTTTCTTTTGCTTTCAAGGGGTTTTTATCCCCAAATTCTATATTCTTCCAGGTTCTCCATTTGTCTTCTATACTGGTTTGTTCCCAAAAATCTCTAACCCTGAAAAGCCCTTTGGTATCAGTTTCTTTCTTAAGGTCCAGAAAGTCCTCTCTTAACAGTGTAGGTTCTTGTTGCCATTTATCCTCCCAAAACAGAGCCAGGTCTCCTTCTCTGATCTCCCAGAAACTATTTTTCTACACTAAGCCTCTATTCTCCCATGCCTTATTCCAAATGTGGGATCCTTTTATGATACCCGTCATCCTTATGTGATCATTATCTTGCCAAGTGCTGGCATATTTTTCCTTCCAAACACTAGCCCACTGAGCCTTTGGTTCTTTCACCCAATGCCACCATAATTTTGCTCCTAGAACCTTGTTGAGTACATCTGGATCATCCAGTCCAAGACCCTTGTGGGTTTTTGGTTTGCATATCTTATCCCAAGCTACTAAGGCCCATTCCTTTCTCTCCTCCCCCTTACCCCAAAGAAAGTCTCTTTGAATGGTTCTGAATTGATGTAAAACTCCCTTTGGAGCTGGAAGTACTGAAAGCATGACGATGGGGATTGATTGCAAAATAGATTTTGTAGGCACCAACCGACCCACCAAGTTTAAAGATCTGATTGTCCATTTTCTGATTTTGTCCTGCATCTTATTAATTACCGGCTCCCAGATGCTTTTGTGCAAAGGCTTATCAGTTAGAGGAACGCCCGGGTACTTGGAAGGAAGGACCTCCCTTTGAAAGCCCAGAATTTTGGAGATATTTCTCTGAATAGCGATACTAGTATTAAAGGAAAAAATATTAGATTTGGACAGATCTACCTCCATACCTGTGGCGATGGCAAAGTCACGCAGGATTTGTTTATAAGAAAGAGCTTCTTTTACCGTGGGGACTCCCTGCAACATAGTGTCATCAACAAATTGTTGATGGGACAAAGCTTTTCTAGTTTCAGAAAGTTGGATACCCTTGATGTTACCCCCTTCTTTCGTATGCTTGATATATCGCCAAAGTCCTTCCATCATGAGGATAAAGAGAAAGGGAGAGAGTGGATCTCCCTGTCTGAGACCTCTTGAAGGAGTAAAGGTCTTGGAAGGAGAACCATTGACCAAAACTGAAAAGCTAGAGGAAGTGACCAATGCCATAACCCATCTCACCTAGTTATGATCGAAGCCAAAGGCTAGAAGGACCTTCCTAATATAGGTCCAATTCAATTTATCACAAGCTTTGGCAAGGTCCAATTGCATGATCATTCCCGCCTTCCTATTTCTTAACAATGAATGTACCACTTCGTGCACTTGAATGATGTTGTTGAGAATTTGTCTACCCTCCACATAACCTGATTGCTCCACAGAAACTAGAGTAGGAAGAAGGGGTTTTAGTCTATTGGCAACCACTTTGGATATTATTTTATACACCACATTGCACAAAGCTATGGGTTTGAACCTGTCAGGAGTTTGAGCATTATCCTGTTTGGGGATCAAGGAGATGAAAGAAGTATTGAGTGCCTTCAGAATGGTTCTATCCAACCTGGAATCCTCTACTACATTCATAATATCTTGTTTAACAATGCTCCAACATGCTTTAAATAAATCCACATTAAACCCATCAGGTCCTGGCACTTTTCCATTCTACATCTCCTTAACTGCCTCACTTACCTCCTCTTCAATCATTGGCCTGTTGAGATTGAAATTATCCTCTCTTGATACTAGTCTAGGTATATGCCTTGTTAAGTCTCTGATAAAATGATCTCTGTCTGCATTGGTCTCCTTCACTATACCTTGAAAGTGCTAAACTAACACAATTTCAATCTCTTCATGGGAATTGCGAAGATGACCTCCCTCGTCCTTGATTGAAGAGATCCTATTGTGGGATCTGTTCGCCATGGTGGATCTGTGGAAAAAACTGGTGTTTTGTTCCCCTTCTTTTAGCCATTGCACTCTAGATTTTTGTCTCCAATATATTTCCTCTTGTTTACATAAGTTCTCCCAGTCTTGATGAAGTTTGGTGACTTGTTCGTCTCTGCCTCCATCAAAGCCCTCTGTAATAAGAGTTTGATTGAGTGTCTGCATTTTATTTTCAACTTCTTTTTTCGCTGCAAAAATATTTCAAAATTCATTCTTGTTCTAGTCTTTGAGTCTGAGCTTGATGTATTTTAGTCTTTTGTGGAGCAGAAACATTCTTGTTGCCCGAATATGCAGATCTTGTTTCCACCATCTTGCTATATTGCTGATAAAATCTAGGTGGGTAAGCCAGATATTCTCAAATCTGAAAGGTCTATTCTTGGGGGTTCCAATACCTTGTACCTCCATTTGAATAGGCCAATGGTCCGAGCCAACAAAGAGGAGAATTCTCACTATCATTTCCTTGTCTGTGAGCATAAGGTCCTCTGAAATAATGAATCTGTCTAAATTTGAGGCTACTTGAGACTCCCCTCCTCTCTTGTTGTTCCAAGTAAAGAGGCCATTATTCGTTTCCGTGTCAACTAGCTTCATATTATCTATGAAAGCTTGAAATGCTGTAGAATCTTTTCCTAAAGTTCTTGTTCCCCCTTTTTTTTTCCGAAAGTGATTTGATCATGTTGAAGTCCCCGCCCATGATCCATGGAACTCCTACATGTCTATCTCTTAGTTCTACAAGAGAATCTAGAAATCTGAGTTTGTCATCCAGTCTTTGTGGGCCATAAACATTCGTGACCAAATAAGTCTCGTTGTCTCCCACAGGCTGAATAATCACTGATAAATAATTCCTAGATGCCTCAGCATCTATTATGCCAATCTTTTGGGGTTTCCAAAGAGTGAGTATGCCTCCTGTTGTATTATCTGCCTTAACTTCTAGAAACTCAAATCTATTGAGCCATTTGCTATGAATTTCTTTGATTTTTTGAATGGAACATTTAGTTTCCTGGATAAATATCATATCCAGAGCTTCTTGTTTCATTCTATTGCTAAGTATTCTTTGTTTTCTTTTACTACCTAAACCTCTGATATTCCAAGTTGTGAACTTCATTATTAAATATTTGTGAAAGAGTAACTGGATAGATCTTTCATCTTACCTAAATCTATCATTAGCTTTCCACATTCCATCAATAGCTCATTCTGCTTTTTCCTGCCTCTTTTCTTTCCTGGGTTTCTGGGAGCTAATCCTGGTGTGGTTTTCATAGTTTTCACTCCTTCGTTGCCCTGCCTTTCATTGGTTCTTTGCCTTTCCAGCTCTTTGGCCTGAGTTTTCCATAGAAACAGTTGTTGTACCCGGTTGAACTCTTCTTGAGGTACTGAGTCTACCCCTCTAATGGTGCCCTGTTTCAAGAATCCTTCCAGATCTAGGTTTTCTCCTTCCAGAACCTCCTGTAGTTCATTATCCTCTGTTTCCATCTCACTCTGAGTCATTTCTTGATCCATCTCAAGTTCCCCATAGCTCAACATTGTTTCCTTCTGTTTAGTAACATCCTGCGCTTGTTCCCTATCGTCTTCTTTCTCCTTCTCCCCTGAGCTTCCTTCCATTACCTGATATGCTTTTGGTATTTCTTCCTCTTCTTCGAGAACTTGGAACCTGTTCAGACTGGCCTGTTGCCCTTTTGTTTGTTATTGCTTTGGCCCCTTTTTGCCCCCTTTTCCTCTATGTCCCACTTTGTGAAAGATTTCAGTGTCTTTCATTGTGGTTGCTTTACTTCTGTTCTCTGTTTTGCTGAGAGGGCAGTCTCTAAATAGGTGCCCATGCTCATGGCATCTGCGACATCTGAAAGGAATATGTTCATAATCTACTATTTGCACCCATTCTTCATCAAAAACTTCCAAGATAACCTCATCTGGTAGGGCTCTCGATAGGTCCATCTCCACACATATTCTTGTGAAGGAAGTATATTTTCCCCTTCTGGTGGCCTCAGAGGCTTTAACAAAACGCCCTAGTTTATTACCTATGGCAGATAACGATTCTGTTTGCCAGTAATCAAGAGGTAGGGAGTAGAGTCTTACCCAGACTGGGACTGAAGTAAAATTTTCTCGCTCCGGGACAAAATTCATCATCCACGGCCGCATGTAGAGGCCTGCTGCCGCATAGAAGTAGGGTCCTCCTTCAAACACCCTGTCTTTGTCCTCAATATTTGTAAAGACCACAGTGAAGAATCCCTTTGACCCAAGGTGTAGGTCTATGCTTCCTTTCAGTTTCCAATGGTATTTAATCCACGTTTGTAATTCCTTTTCAGTGGGCCATAATCCCATGAATTTACAAATGATAGCATAGGTCTGCATGTGGTCCCTATGTGCCTGCAGATTAGGATCATTTAAAAATACTCTGCGAGTGACCTCAGTCTTAGGTTTACATGGCCCCTTCTATGAGTTGTTTTCTGCTCCTTGTTTCTTGTCTTCTTCCTCATTGCCTTTCATGCTATTGACCTCCCTTGGTTTGGTAAAATCCTGATCCTCTTCCAGATTCCTTTTCCTTTCTCCTACAGGCCCTCTCACAGATTCTAAAGGTTTCTTACCACGACTGGCGACTGCCTGCCTGTAGGAGGGAGTGGAGCTCCCCCCTTTGCGTGCCTCCATGGAGCTCAGAAACTTGATACCCTAGCTATTTGTCCGCTGTTCGCTATTCGCTCCTTTCACCATGTTTCAAATCCCTTTCTAACGTATCTTTTCTTTCTTTCAATAAGAGCTCTAAACAAAAAATCAGAATTGGTTTTGTTTTAATGCAAGAGGGAAGACCCATTTCTTTTGAAAGTCGTCCAATCAAAGGAAAGTATTTACACAAACCTATTTATGAGAAGGAAATGTTGGCAATACTACATTCACTAAAGCAATGACGACCTTACCTAATTGGAAGACACTTCAAGATAAAAACATATCATGATAGTCTTAAATATTGTTTGGAGAAAATATTATCTTCAAAAGAGCAGCAAAAATGGGTGACAAAGATGTTAGGTTATGACTTTGAAATCATCTACAAAAAAGGGGAGCAAAATGTTGTTGTAGATCCACTCTCAAGAAAGGATGAGGATGTGGAAGCATTGCTTTGTGGCATATCTATTAACCAACCTGAGTGGATAACTAGACCAAGGGATGAATGGAAGAATGATGAAGAGGTTTGGTCACTCATTCAAAAGTTGCAGCAAGATCCCATTACATCTGATACATTTAGCTGGAAGAATGACTCATTATGGTACAAAGGTTGCTTATATATTTGTAAGAATTCCCAACTCAAAAAAAAATTATTTTGGAATTGTGCACCTCTCCCTTAGGAGGGCACTCAGGATTTTTAAAAACTTACCATAGGGTCAAGAAGGAATACTTTTGGGATGGACTTAAATCTCATATTTAGAATTTTGTGGCACAATGTTTGGTTTTCTAACAAAATAAAGTTGAGACAATTAAGACCTGGGGTATGTTACAACCTTTAGTCATTCCATGTCAACGTTGGGAGGAGGTCTCAATAGATTTTATCACAAGTTTACCCAAATCTAAAGGAAATTGTGCCATCATGGTGGTAATTGATAGACTTACCAAGTATGAACACTTTTGTACATTATCTCATCCTTTTAAAGGTAGTACAATTGCTACTGCAATTATGGAAACAATTCAAAAGTTTTATGGAAATCCAAAGATTATAGTAAGTGACAGAGATCCCATTTTCACTGGAAATTTTTGGATGGAACTATTTTCTAGTCTTGGTACTCAATTAGCTCATAGATCATCTTATCATCCTCAATGTAATGGGAAAACTGAGATTGTGAACAAATGCTTGGAAGGATATCTTCGTTTCTTTGTATCTGATAATCAAGTGGTTACCTCTAGCTGAATGGTGGTATAACACTTCCTTCCATACTGAAACATAAATGACCCCATTTATGACACTTTATGGATATCATCCACCATCTATCACATCATATTTAAGAGAAAATTCTAAGGTTCAAGCAGTGGAAGATCACATTGAGCATCAACAACAAGTTCTCCAACTCTTAAAGGATAACCTCACTCTAGCGTAGAAGAAGCTTTCCACACTCCTTGGATTCTCTTTGATCTACATGTCTCCCAAGTAAGCCTATAGTGAAAGTCAATTCCCAAATACTTGTACTCATCTACCACCTCCAAGTGGCTACCCTCAAAGAGAAAAGTACCCTGATGCTTCTTTCTTTTCAAAGAAAAAATCATGACTTTAGTTTTGCTTGTATTAACTTGCATTCCCACCTCTTGACAAAAGAGTTCCAAAGCTTTCAAGTGTTCTCTCAAACCTAGTGTCGATTTAGTGATAAGAATAAGGTCATTTGCATATAAAAGTAGTTTCACCACATATCTTGCTAGTTGGATGCCTTCTCCTTTGGTATTGTTTATCCACTCTTCAAGCTTATCAATATATAAACCAAATAATGTGGGAGAAAGAGGACATCCCTGTTTGACTCCTATGTCACTGTCAAAACATTCAGACATGCCTTCCTTTGTTATGATTCTGGCTCTAACCCTCTCATAAAGCTTATGAAAATATGCCCTATATTCCTTTGGGACCGTTAGCTCTTCCATTTTGTGTCATAGTTTATCTCTAGGGACAATATCAAAGGCTTTTTTGAAATAAACAAAGCAACAACATGCTTCACCACCTTGGTTGTCCCAAACTTTTTCAATGAAGTGTCTTAGAGTGATGCAATGATCAATGGTAGAATGTTTAGGCCTAAAGCCATACTATCCCTTTGCTCTTTTTCTGCCCATTAGTTGATTCTGTGCTCTAGCATGCTCCCAAAAAGTTTTCTAAGAAGAGGGTTGATCCTAATAGTACGGTAGTTGGAAGGGTTATTAATATCTCAGGTGTTGTGGAAAGGTATAACAACACTAGTTGTCCACTCAACCGGAAAGCTATCTTGATTGACTAAGAATTAAAGATGTGCACTGCATATTGTTTTCCTCCAACCATTACTGCGTTTGACATGTTGGGGAGAGTCGTGACTGTGACACAGACCATAACTATGTGGAAGTTGGTGGAATCATTCCCCATGGAGACACATACAAAAGTGGTTGACTCTGAAACTTACGGAATGATCGGGTACACTATCATTAACACTTTGGGTAATGTTTCTGCTTCTTTGGGTTTCACATGTGAATAACTTAACCTAGGATTAGGATTTCTTTTCTCATTTTCCAAGTTTACTATAAAGCAGAGAATATAGTACGAATGGTTTGACTCTGGATTTCTTGTAAAGCATAGAATAAAGCTTGGTTAATTGACTTGAGACTAGCTTAACCTAATTATAAGTTGAGAAACATGATAAGGAGCACACCATATCATGGAAGTATGGATAATATACGACACCGTAATTGGGATTTTATTAAACATAAATTTATTTAAATTCAGTATTTCTTAAAAATTGAAAAAGATTAAATCTTTTAAATTATAAATGTATTGATATATGTATGTATAATTAATATATAAAATTATATGTGTGTGTAAAAATATAATATTATTATTAAAACCATTAACATAAATTTATTTTAATAAAAAAAGATCAAATTCAAATTTGTAGAAAACCTATAAAATTGAATAAGCTAAAAATAAAATATTCATTGATGACTACAAAACAAATCCTTTACATCTAAAACCACTAAAATCCTTGAAATTAAACTAATTGTTATAAACAACCAGAAAATTTCTCTTATAAGTCAATGTTTATGTTAAGACTTACGTTACAAGGTTTCAATCAATATGTAAGTTATAACAAGGCACATCATTGGTTTTAAAAAGTTTATTCGTCAAAATATTCCTATATGTAAATAGAAGTGGAATACGTTCCTTGATATTAGCTACTAGGTTATTCCTAAGATCATATGAATAGTAGATGTGATTGTCATAGCACATGAATTGACATGGTTGATAGCCCATCACCGACAGACTTAAGTTACAAGGTTACAATCAATTTCAGTCCATAAGTTATAACAAGGTACATCATTAGTTAGTTTTAAAAAGTTGATTGGTCAAAATATTCTTATATGTAAATAAAAGTGGAATACATTTCCTTGATATTAGCTACTGGCTTATTCCTAAGATCACATGAATAGTAGATGTGATTGTCATAGCACATGAACGGACATGGTTGAGAGTCCATCACTGACATGGCGTATATCACTAGAAACATTGCAGTGTTAAATGTAAGCTAATCTATATAAATGAATTAAATTATTAATAAACAAAAATTAAATTAAATTTTTAATATCAAAACTAAAACTAATTCAACCCTAACAGTAATTCATTCTCAAAATTAATTCAGCTCGGAAACTAATTAAATGTCAACACTGACATGGAATATATCACTAAAAACATTAAAGTGTTAAATGTAAGCTAATCTATATAAATGAATCAAGTTATTAGTAAACAAAAAATAAATTAAATTTTTAATATCAAAACTAAAAGTAATTCAACCCAAAACTAATTCACTAATTCAATGTCAAAATTAATTCAGCTCCCAAAGTAATTCATGTCAACTTTGCATTCTTAGATAATAATAATAATACATTATTTAAAAAATATAAAATTGCATACTTTGTAACCCATAAAATCATTTTATTTTTTATATAAATGATAAATTTTGTCCACAAAATTATATTTAATAGCGGAACAAAATCATAAAGGATACATGAATGTTAAAGAGAAACCAACTAACCAACTCGAAAAAGCCTTACAAGCTATATCTAATCTGCACAAATTTGCTGTTGAATTAAAAAAACCCTTCAAACTATATCTAATATGCACAAATGTGTTGTTGAACCAAAAAAGCCCTTCAAACTATATCTAATGTGCACAAATGTGTCGCTGGATTAAAATTACCTCCAATTTAGAAATATTAAAAGAAAAATGAGCACAAATGTGTCTCTGGATTAAAATTACCTCCAATTTAGAAATATTAAAAGAAAAATATACAAAATATTTATGATGGATTATATATTAAAAATTATATTAAAAATAATAAATGTAGTGTAGCTCATGTGATTGGTATTGAAAATCTCTCCGCACATCAACCCTATTATAGGCTCACTAAATATTGAGTACAATATTCCTATGAATTCCCAATACTCTATGAACATAAATCACATCATTACAAAATAAAGGTAAACCCCATGAAATTAAAAAAAAATAATACACCGGCGAAGAAATTAGATATCTCAAATAGATATTTTAACACAAATAGCTGGATTGTTGAGAATGTCCTTATAAAAAGGATGAGATTGTTTTATTATAAAAACGAGCATCAAAAAGAAGCTTTGAACTAGCGGTTGACGATAATTAAAAAGCTTTTGAACCCACAAAGCTGCAGAGACTCTTACATCTCTATAAAGTGTCCGTGTTGACAAAACGGATCAAACATACAACACCATACCTCTAACTTTTAGCTAAATCTGGACTGGATAGAGTCTTCTAAGTCTACGTATTAGTTATCAAGCAAGTCTGCGTTATCAAGCAATCCTATGGCAGACTGTGCGAGGAATGGAATGGCCATGCTGTCACTCCTTAACCCTATCGTGCCTGAGAAGGTACTGTAACTCTCCAACACCGACGTATTCATCACTCCGTTTAGGTCGTTCCTCAAACCCATTTCTAATGGTGATCCCCTTGCTATTGTACGTTTGTACTTCCTCATAATAGCGATCAGGAGCAGGATGCTGAATCTCCTGATGTTCGGAAGTTCCCTTGATGCGTGCTGTCGGAGGACATCCAGCAGCGTCGAAATCAACGATCGAGCCCGCGGATCATAATCTGCCTGGCTTAGAAAGTTGAAGAT
Organism: Pinus tabuliformis; assembly: GCA_031772625.1. Classification (NCBI taxonomy): domain Eukaryota; kingdom Viridiplantae; phylum Streptophyta; class Pinopsida; order Pinales; family Pinaceae; genus Pinus; species Pinus tabuliformis. Next base: position 971,557,237 of record CM062811.1, on the reverse strand, counting down.
CTGAGCAGCCAGTCCTATGGCTGCTTCCTGATGCACTCCCTCTTTCTCCGTCACAAGATCCACGACCTGTGAAAATATTACAAGCAAGGAATGAATCTATAGGATCAAATTCTTTTGCGAATGAAGTATGATGCAAGACTTTAATTTTTAAACTATAGAAATGAACACACTATTCAACCTGCGCCGCCGCTGCTCCGATCATGTTCAATTCAACGCTATTTGCCTCTGGATATGCCTCTAGATATGCAGATAGATTTCGAAGAATTCTCGCTGCATAAGTACCCCGCCCTTCGTCGTTCAACAGGGAGATCAGGCGAGGGATCAAATTCCGGAAATAGGCTCGCCTAATGCTCTTCATTATTTCACAGTTCTGATTATTGTCGAGTGAAAGAAAACCCAGGGCTTCTCCCGCCTTGCTGACGACCTCCACATTATCAATAGTGATTTCCATGAGAAAGAGAGAGAATAAATTATGCAGAACCCCATCAATGCAGCCGATGATCTCACGGAAGTCCTGGTCGCGAGCAATACTTGTCAGCGTCTCGATCGCCAGCATTTTCAAATGTAATTCCGAGGAATTTGATTCTGTGAGTGTGATAATTTTGAGAAGTAGCGCTCTGTTGCTTCCCATCTTAGCGCGGTTGTCGTGGTCGCTGGCCAACTGTTTCAGTATACATAACCCCACCTTACTCAAATTTGAGTAAGGATATTCAGGCGATGACTGAGTTCTGTTCTGACTAGAATTGATTTCAACCTGGTTGCCATCGTCTAGCAAAGACGCTATGGATTCCATGGAATTAGGGGCGGCCATCACCAGAGTACGATTCCGGCCTATCTTGACCAAGTTGGAGATGATCTCTGCTGCCGCTTCCCGAAATTCAGGAAATTCGTTCCAGTCCCAATTGAGCATATCGATAAGCATCTCCACCACACCTCGTATTGTTCCGATTGACCTCAACCTCTCTAATGCGCGCGGGTTGTCTTTCACAAGTCCGGATAGTAATGTAGCACCCTTCAGCTGTTCATCACCATGGCTGGACTGCAGCAGCTCCACGCTGTACGACACAATTGTTATCTTCGAGCTGTCGAAAATGCTTCCACAGACGCACCGAGAATATGTATTATGGAGAAATCGATAAAGCGTCCTGAGTTGAGAGTCGTCGAGGTTATACCCTTCTTTCACCTCCCACACCCATCTCCTTATCCATCTGACAATGGCAGATTTTCTTCGGAAAATGGAAGGTTTTCGTACGGTGTTCAATACTCCGCTAGCCGTTCTAAGCAGGAGTCCCAACCAAATCAGAGCCGATTCCACGAGGAACACCAAGTAGAAAATTTGGAGAGCCACATTTTTATTCCGAGTGGGGTCGTAACCTGTAAATTTTAGACAATGTAAAGACAACATCGACATCGCACCGGCAGAAAAATCTTGTATAAGAAACGAACAACCTTTGATTATGCGATCCAAAGAAGAATAACTTGTGTGCAGCTCGCCTCTTCCGGCGAAGATCCTAATTCCTTCGACCACTAATATTCCGCTAACGCACAAGAAGTCTACTTCTGCTAAGTCAGATGCGAAGCCTCCGAGAAGAACAGTGGTAGCCCAAATGAAGTTCAATTTTCCGAGTATGGTGGTGAACTTTTCCAGAATGGCAAGCAGGATGGCGACCACAATCATATTCCTCTCAGGATCTGCCATTTCATTGCGAAATTGGGAAACCTATTGAGGCAATGATATTTGTCCAAAATCTTGTCCGGCGAAACTGAAGCTCCGCACGATTCTATTCAGTAACACTGATCTGCTCAGCTTGACATCTAGGAGTCATGAATATATAAAATCCGACTTCTATGAGACATGAATATATAAAATTCCCAAAGGGCCATCCTTGGAGTGATGAGGACCTTACGCGGCTGAGACCCTTCACCATTACGAACTAAGTACCTAGCGAGTGAGATTGAACTAGGCATACCTAGAGCCAACTATTGAGGTAAAAGTTGGTTGGTACAAATATTACACGGAGCTCTCTATAATGCGAGTTTTTGGAGATTCCGGTGACGGAATCCGGCGGAAGAAATTGAGGTTAAATCTTGATTTGTTGCAGTTAAAATGGTTTTTTAACTGCATATTTAGATTCAGCACCCTGGAAAACCCCTGGGACGCTTTGATTGTGCACAAACTAGCTATCAATCTTGCAATTCCAATAAATTGCTGCCGGATTTTGACCGGAAAAACCCACCAGAAAGACATCCAAAAAGTCACGTTATAGACTGCATTAAAGGAGCTGTCTATAATGCGACTTTTTGGAGATTCCGGTGACGGAATCCGGCGGAAGAAATCGAGGTTAAATCTTGATTTGTTGCAGTTAAAATGGTTTTTTAACTGCATATTTAGAATCAGCACCCTGGAAAACCCCTGTAGGTAGTCAATATTTGCTTTGAGGTAAAAGTTGATTGGTATAAATATTAAATACCATGTATTTACTCAATATTTGTTTTACCTCCCTTTTAAATCTAGTTTTTTATTTACTAGATAAGTAAATGTGGTTGATATAGGTTTAATACTCAATCAAATTTATAAATGGAACCAATCAATATAATCTATTAATAGCATTAATCTAATATGAAGTGATCAAATAAAAAAATAATTTATATAATATTATAATTATAAAAATAAATTTAAAAGGAAAATAAAATGTAGTTAAATTAGACTTGCAAAGTTAATGATGATCTAACCACTTTGCAAAATAATGAAAGCTTAAAAAAAAGCAAAAACATGAGAAGTCAGGAAAGTAATAACATATTTAAAAAAAAATCATATGTCATATTGTTGATAACTAAACAAGTGTCTATTATTATTTAGAGAATAATAAACCAAAAATATAATTTAAAATATACATAGCAAAAAGAATATTTAAAAAAAAAGGAGTAGAACATAACAGAGAAGAGAGAAGAGTCATTGAGTAATTAATCATGGAATTTGCGCTCTCTATCATGGCATGATATTTGTATGCTTCAACTTAATTAATCTACCATTTATAATAATAAAATTAAGTTTAAAGTATGAGAACCTTTGAAAGTAATGACATGTTTAAAAGGCAAATCTAAAATATATGAGGATATGTCATGTTGATCACAATTGAACAATTGTCTACTATTATTTAGAGAATAATATATCATAGATATAACTTGGATACCAATTAGGGTCTTGCCGAAGCTTGAGATTTTTCTTTCAGAATGATTTCATTTATGAAGGTTGATTGTCCAAGGCCAATTTGTCCATGGCTTTTAGTGCTTGTTGAAGCACATTTTGGACCTATTTCTTTTTTATTCCTACTTTCAATTTTCTTCCTATTCATGCATATTGAATGTTCTCAAACTATTGACCAAGGGAAAACACAACCACAAGCTTTTACTAGGGTGCATGCACAGGTTCTTACCTTCCATATTTAATATCTAGCCCCCAAGGAATTAGGTAAGTATCAACAACCAGACATTAGTACAATAGCACTCTCTTTTGACAACGACGCTAAAATGTTGTTCCTAAATTGTTTTAAAATAACAACCAAGTATCGACATTAATATCAACCCTAGGATTCATATTTTCATTTCAATGTAATCAGTAAGATCTATGCAAGAGGCTATTAGGAGTTAACACTGGTCCTAGAATGATCTATCTTCCAACCCAATAGCAGAAATCGACACTATAATTAAATAATGTGCTACTTATCAAATCAAAGCAATCATTACTTCAAAGAACTACGATTAAACCACACGATGAATTATGATCCTAATTAAGAGAAGCTCACAATTATTCAATCTAAAAATAAGATTACTCTAATATTTTGTGAAATAACCCTATGCATATCGAAATAACAATCATGCTTTGAAAGCAACAATTGAAAATAACAATCGCAACTAATGAAACAAATAAGGAAATAAATAAAATTTTCGTAAGAAACAAAAAGCCTAATTAAGTATTACTTATTGCTCTAAATCAAATGAATGATAAGAAACAACACCGATCAATTATCTAAGAGAAAGTAACAAGTAATTTTAAAAAATTAATATAGATTGAAAGACAACACTTTGTCCAAAAAATCAGCCCAAACCACCAGGAGTCAGGCTGTCTCGAAGAGAACTCAGATCAACAGAGCAATTGATACAAACTGAGATTAATCAGAAAACCTTTTCATTAACTTGTCTGAATAGTTACAACCCAAGCTTAGTCTTTGTTATGTCTCCTAAAATTACAGCTCTTTCTCATTGCACATGCAAGGGAAAACTCCTTTATTTTATAATACAAAGAGAGTGGTTACAACAGAAAATGCCTAGAATAAAGAACGATATGAGAATTGAAGATTCTCATATCGTTCTTTCTTAATTGAGATAAATCTGATATCTTCAAGTGAAGAAATGAGAATGTTGTTTGCAACCAACTTCTTAGTTTAGAGGTGGGCTTGCTTGAATTTGGCACTTATAGTCTTGAATGCCATCATATTGCATCCATCTTCGACATGCTCTCATAACCCTTGTTTATGATAAATTCTCCAACCAATGAATTACTAACTCGGGTTTTATGAATAAAATAACTTTAATTTAAAATAATATTATGGGAACAAGTTAATCCTTCCGAAGCTTGAATTATACTCAACAATAAATCATAATTATGAAGAAAAAGGACAAGAAATTAATATCAAATCTTAGGATTCATATGGAAATATATAACAATTACAAGGCTCAACATTACCCCCTAGCTAACCTGTTGCATGTCCTCATGCAAAAAATCCTCTCTCTGGAAAATAAGAAATTAACATGCAAAATAGAAAGAGAGTAAGCTTCGTAAGTTTGCTCTCCTCTATACCTAGATCCACCCCTCTCTATGATTTCCTGGAAAACCTCATATGTACCTTTCTGTGATAACTCATATTTGGGCTGATAATAAGATTGTGCACACCAAATCATGGGGCATCGATACATGCACCACATCCAATTGATTTCTACTTCCATCACAATTGTGACATATGCATGGACCTTGGAGAGGGCTTGCTGTAAATTATGTAGCTTAAATGGATCTTTATTCTTAACCTCCCTTCATGATCACATCCATTTTAACTTGGCTCTACTCACTGCTTCTCTTCATATATCTTCAAAATACTCAATCCCGGAAGTCAACACCCCCACATGGATGCCCTTAAGTTTAGTAACAACATTGGGCTTCTGTGAAAATCTATTATGCTTATGATACGTGGCAAAATCATTTCCTAGTTCTCCCCTTATCCATAAGTCATAATTTCTCTCATTTCATTCATAGGTGTTACAGGCTTTATGCAACTCTATTTTGTTTACGGAAAATGATATGAATGCTTGAAACTACACATCCCCAAAAAAATGAACAATATTTTCATTTCTCTGTTTTGAGAGGAAAGTTATGCATATAGAGTTCACAAAAAAAGAAATTTTGCATTCATCCTATTTGTGAAAAGTAGTTATAAAATCTAAAATATCAATTAACTCATAGGAATGACCATGATATACAACCTTAATCTTAAGCATACCGTACTTCTCTATTAATAACAAAGCATAACTGCAAGATGGGGCTCTGCAAACCATGCCATCAAGAATCGTTGAATAAATCTCATCCTTATCCCTCATCAATTTACGAATTTGTTCTTGTAGATTATGGATATCCTTTCTAGCATCAACCAAGTCCCCTATTTTTCTATCTCTCTATGTGTCAATTCCTGAAATCACTTAAACTATTCCTGATGTTTTTCCATGGAGACTATTTCTTGCTTGTACATGGATATAATATCTTTCAATACCTTCATCTCAACCTTTTTAAGTAGTGGAGTGTATGGGGGCACAACATATGTTTGCACCCCTATTTCAACTAGAATTGGTTTCTCATTCTGAGTTTCAGTAGTTTGAAATTCAAGAACATTTCTTTTCTTATTAACACAAGATTGCCTAATTATTTCCCTCTAAGGTTGTTTACCAATTACCAAATGATTCTTTAATTTCTGCACCTTTTGTTTCAATATGGCATTCTCCTTTCTTAAAGAAATAATTTTTGCAAAAAGTTTGTTCCTCTTCCTATTTTTCATAACTACAGTGCTTTTAATATCTTTAGACAAAATTGTTGGAAGAAAGGTAGAGACTTTGATTTCAGGACATTCAATGATAATTTCTTGAGTTTGAGCAGCTAAAGAGTCAGCCACCAAAAGATCAACAGATAAATCAGAAGCCTTTATAGTTACTGAATCAACAAAGAGTTCTGAGAAGGAAGCAATTGGAAGGTTATGTTGTGACTCTTGTGTTGTACCAACCGGAATATCAACAGGAAATTGTTGAGCTATATCATATGGAGAGGAAGGTTCTAAGACTATAGCTACGACATCAATAGAAAATTCGTGAACTATAGTGGCTGCAGAACCAGAGGCTGTTTCTAGAATTGTGGTGTCTAAAGAGTCGGTGGAAATTGCTTGGGCTTCTATAGCTGGAGGATCAATTGGAAATTCCTAGATTGCATCATCAATGTGTTCTTGGGTCACAACGGTTGTCCCATCTCCCATATATGGGATTCCAATAAATTTTCCACTACTTCCATTTTCTCTGTCACTTCCATAGTAGGTTCTTCCTCATCCAAATCCATTTTATTTAACACTGGTTGGTCCTCGACATTATAAATTCGTTGATCTAAATTTTCTTCCATATTTTGCTGAGTCTCTCCAAGGTTTTGTACTTCCCTTTCATCAAGAATTTCTTAGTTAATTCTATTGGTTTATAGGAGTAATTGATACTTTAGGATAAATAAGGGAAAATGAACTTTGACCTTCCTGCAACTTACTTAACCTAGCTGACCTTCTCCTCCTTTTGGGTAAAGATGCAATTCATTTTTCTATCCTACTAATATTTTGAAATGTTGAAGCTTCAGATTGCAAGGGTTCTTATGGAGTATTTTCAAAGAAAGAGGCTTCATTTTGAGATATCTCTATGTTTTCTTCAAAAAAATTCTCCTCAATTCACTCCTCTAGATGTTCATTACCCACTGTGGTTTCAAAATTCCATTGTGAGCTATGGTTTCCTTAAGAATTTTAGCAATTTCAGTATTTTCTCAAACATTTCCTGGTAGGGCTTCTTATCCATGCATGGATTCTCCTATAGGACTTTCCAAAGTATATAGGGCTTCGTTTAGACTTCTTATCACTAATAATTTAATTAGCCCATGATGACTCACTACTGAGGCAGGGGTCTTTATCTTTTTGCATTTTGCATGCATTCTCATGTGACAGATTTCAAGAAGGGGATATTTAGGGATACCTTTTGCCTCAATTATGTCATTATCTTGAGGTGGCATCCACGGACCACATCGTATCTCCCATTGCATGTGATGTATCTTTGAATAACTCATACCAATTCCTTCCACAATTCTAAAAATGGATTGGGATTATATCCCTCTCCTTTCCTGACTAATTCTTCTTTGCCATTTAAAAATAATAGTCACATTATGTAATGAAGTGTTTATTCCATACCATTTCTCTCCCTCTTCTACAAGTATTGTTACTTTAGATATGTCGCTTTCATCAACTTGAACTTGTAAATTTTTCACTGTCATTATCCCTTCACTCAGATTCTACATAAATTCTAGTGCTACTTCCCTATCAAACCTTTGAATCCTTTCGAAGTAATCCAACCATCCTACGTGATTCAAGGTTTCATGTGCTTCAATTGTAATTTGCAAATGACTAGATTCATGCCGAACAGACTGTCCTCCCATTGTTCCAACCTCATCAACTATTCAGGAAGAGAACAATTATAAGTTATGCAAGATAGAGTTAGCCTTACCAAATTCCTGTCATTTTCAACCAAGGTTACAACATATAAATTCAAAAAAGTATTTGATACCAAAGTAACACATATGAATAATGGCTCAACATGCAACAATATAACAAATAGATATTCATTTATTACACCACGATTCACCCCAATGAAATTAAAGGTCGTCCTCGGCCAATAGTCACGTCAATCATCATGTGAGAGGTAAATCAATTGGTGTTTTCAAGTAATTAAAATTTGTGGCAATACACTATAATGATGTTGCCACATAAAACTATGAAGGAGCAGTCGCCAAAAGTGTTTGTTAAAGAAAAAAGTCATTTTTCAAGAATCGTAAAATTATGATTAATTTATTTGATGTGCAATTATGAAAAGGATAAATGAAATGATGAGGGAGTGGCATTGAAGTATAGTGCATCTACGACTTAGGAATATATGATTGGAAAAGGGAACTTAAAAAAAAATAGGGCCTCTAAATACAAATTGATTAGGAAAACTAGTTATATTTGTTTAAAAATACGAAATTTGTAATGAGGGAATAATAGATCACATAATGTAAAATGCCAAATTTCAAATGTCAAAAAATATTTGTCCTTGAAATGTAAAAGGAATATTTAAAATTCATTTACAGACATAAATCATAACCATCACCATCCAAGAACCTATTAAATGTTACCTCATAAATCACAAGTTCTAGGAAACCATATATATACAACCATGGACTTTGTTAGCAATTAGTTTTGAGAAAGTAAGGTAATCAAGTATATCATGGTATTAAATTAACTTCTATACCATAGACATAGCCACTGCTTCCAGCAGGCGTCCATAGCCTCCATAGGGTTTCCTTTTTAACCTATTGAGATGCCAGTGTCCCATCTATTAGAAATAGATACATAGTTACAAGATCATTTTTATTTACTTAGATGTCTACTGAAGATCATTGTTTTGGCTTGGTGACTAGTTAGTAGCAATGCCATTCATGGCAACTAATAGAGTGAACAAGATGAATCGCGATGAGACCTCGTATCCTATAACCTCATGGCCAAAGACCATTACCCTATTTCTATGACCAGTAGTGGTAATGTCACTTCATTAGGACCTATGATCATGGTATATTGGCTTGTGATGAGACCTCCTATCCTCTAGTGACTCTTTTTTTGTTTAAAATTCAACCATGGTCATTGTTAATCATAAAATATTACTTAATAGATGGGGTGGTGTTGATGGTGTTGGACCCACCAACATTCAGGGGATCTCCCTGATATTAAGTCCCAACTAGACCTCATGCCATTTGGAGTATGACTTTGAGCAGTGGAGTGTTAATGATATTCCTTGGTTGCAAATACACATAGAGTGGTGCATGGTGTCTTTGGTGAGAACAAGTGTGTGACCCTGTAGATAGTCAAGTGTGATGCATGAACAATTCCAACATACGAAAGGAAAAGAGAGTGAGCCCCTTAGAAGCTTGTAATAGTACACAACTTAAAAGGAACGCACAATCATAATGACATCACAAGCTAACATATGGAATAGTCCACAAGTTCAGGTGAGAAATTAATATAACAACATGCATTCAACAAGACTCGTACAAATTCAAACATAATAGTTCTTAAGCATGAGTGTAAATTAAATAACATACATTGAAAATGCGCCAAGAGCTAAGGGGACAAAATGAGTCCTAGAACTGCGAAATGTGAAATTGGTCCAGCCTGTACTATGCACTACGTGGTTTTAGAGGCCAATCTCTCAGCTCAAGCCTTAGGATTGCACAGTTCCCAGCCAGGCAAGGAAAAATCTGGCCAAGGAAAGTACAGATATTCCCGTTGGAAGTGTGGAAAACGAGTACAGCAAAGCGATGATGTGAGCTTGGGTGCAGATCTAAATAAGTATGAATTAATAAATGTAGATCAATTGCAGAAATTGAACAAACAAAAGGAAAATCAAGTATGTGAGGAGAGTTGTCGCAACGATGGCCATCAGTGCAAAAACAAGAAAATTGATGCGACACTTGTGAAAGGAAAACAAAAACTTAGAACAACACTTCTACAAGACAAAATAAGTTGAAGCTCTGAAAACTTTGAAGAGAAATAACTAAAAAATCACTCACACAAGCAAAATGACAAAAAACAACAGAAAAAATGACAAAAGATGGTAAAAGAGAAACTCACCTCGAAAACTGACAACGACCGCATCGAAGGTTCGTTGATCTCCTCGGGAATGCTAGAGATCCAATATTGAATGTGAAAATCATATATAGAGGCATTGATTAAATATATTTGAGTGAATTAGGGCTTATGATGCGTATGCCTAAAATCAAAGAAAAAGCGACACTTCGTGGAAATTTCTAAAAATAACGAGTGTGCCTCCTTTGGGATACTAATAATGGATCCATATTTTTTAGGGTTTTTTTTATTTTTATCTTTTTTTCCTTTTTTTCTTTTCCGTGGAAACTTGCCATGCACACTACCAAGAAATATTGCACAATTATGGGGGACTAGGCAACTTTCTGGCTCAGTGCACAATGCCATTTCTGAGATGAGTGACGGATTGCACAGTTTCTGGGCTTAGTGTTGGGCTTCCTTCCATGACTATGAATTTTCTAAGCACAAGGTTGACTATCAGTCTGAACTGCACAATTCCAATCATCAAGGTTGCTTTCCCTCAAGGATTGCATAGTTTATGGAGGCAAGCCTAGAACTGTTGTAAGACCAAGTCGGGAGATCAGCTTATGACTTAGAAAGATAAACTAGGTGTGGAAACAAGAAAACACAAGGACAAATGAAAAATATAAGTCTCAATCAATGCATGAATACTTGAATCAGTGCAAGATAATCTCCTTTGGATAGGAAGGAAGCCTCCAAAATCAAAACATAAGCAAAATTTTGAAGGGTGGTTGTAGCCACTACAACACTGGCGACACACTAGTAGAACTCCAACTCTTTGTATGAATACTTGAAAAATAGGTCTAAATATTTTGGAAGTATTTTTCAGTTCATTGATTGTCACAGCATCTTCACTTAGCCAGAGTTACAGAAATAGTCCCTACCATTCTCTTCATCGGTGGCACACATACCAAGCGAAGTTAGACTAATTTGTTTCGATTGGGGATGAAGAGTATATAAATACACAAGTAAAATAAAATGTCAAAGTCTTAGTTTTTATCTATGATGTTGCTCCACTGCCAGCAGGCCTGGACAACACCCCAGTGGAGTCACTTCAGGAACACAAAAATTGCTCTATTGCAAGAGAGCCTTGATAGTACCCTGGCGGAGTTGCTTTCTTCCCTCTCCGTGCAGGAATCCTTTCTGTTCTTTCACCCTTTATTTCATTTTTATTTGTTCAAAGAATTGTGCATATGAACTTATTTATTTCTTGGGGGCGAAAGAGGGATCCCGACTTATTGAGAGCATAAGAAGTTGTCCCTTTAGAGAAGTATATTTATATAGACCACTGAAATACTTGTTAATTTTTTCCTCCCCTCCTTACTCTAATCAACTTAGTTGACAAAGATTAATCGAAAATATAAGATTGATTAGAGTAGGCAGTACTAGTTAAAAGTGCAAGCATTGTGATTTCATTTTGACTTTCTCTGAAAGGAACGTATTTTCCGCTAGAGTATCATCGACTAAAAGAATGAAAGATTCATGCAAAGAGAGGAAATATATAGAAAACCAAGTTTTGATAGACGTAAAACTTCCTCTTGGACTTCACCCTGCTTGTTTGATGACTGAAAGAAAACAAACAAAAGGAAAGAAGCAGAGAGGAAAGAAAATTAAAGCAAATCAATTCAAAGAAAAACTACTCCTACTCCTAATCTAATAAGAGCATAGGCTAGACTCGCGTGAAGTGATACTTCCAATGTAGCCACCAACACATTGGCTGGCCCATGTATGCGAGTGAATGCATGTCAAGAAAGATATACAATCATAATAACAAACAAAAAATATAGGACAATTCAAGCCAAAACATTCGAAGTTTGGAAGTACACACAGAAAAGTAAGAACAGAACGTGCATGGAAGACATTCAGTGGGTACATTGTAGTGTTTAGACACACTACAACTCAAATACATGCAAGAAAAAACTTGTGAACTGTAGAAACAAGCGAACATAAAGAAAGAATAATTTTTTTCTTTGCAACCGTGCTTACTACGTACGACTCCTCCAATGACTAAGTGCGTGTGATACATGGAGGATGCGAAAATTGTAAAACATATTGATCTTCAATGTGTACTACAGAGTGATGAGGAGCCTGGAAATGTTCAACACATTTCTAAACAGAAGTGGAACTGACCTCAAGACTATGAGAACCTGACGTAACCATTATCTCGGGCGAAACTGCATGAAGAACTTGGGGAAATTCCAATTCACCAAAAGATGGATCATCGAAGATCGGTGGCTTAGAAACATTGACAGTGGAAAAATGAGAATCACAATCAAATGAATCAATGAAATTATCATGACATTCGTGATTAGAAAGTTCAAGATTACAAACAGAGACATCCTCATGATATTACGAATCGTAAAGAGGGGAAGATGGGAAGTGAGAAATTTCACCCTCTATATTTTTAGAAATATAAGATGAGATATTGGAAAGATTAGGAAAAACATATTTGTCCTCTCTACATTCGAATGAAAAATTGACATTCCACATATTCTGATAATGATCGAGAACCAATTCTTCACAATATTTAATAGGGATGACACGAGCGTGGAAGATGTCAAGATAATGAGGAAGAGGTGAAGAAGGGGAAGAATCATCCTTCATTGCAAATTCTTGTTCAGTTATGGGCTCCCATACATAATCATAAATGACATCGCAAGTTGGATATTCAACACTAACTCCATCCACAATCTAATCCTCATGAACATCAAAAGAAGGATTCAAAACAAGTGAACATAACAACTCACAATCCATAGGATCAAAGGAACCAAAGGATGGAGGACAAGGAGATAACACTTCATCGCAACCATCAGATTCACAGTCCAATCCTACAATGATATCCTGAGTATGTGGGGTGGCAAAAGATGGTGGTAGATCAACAGATGAATTCCCAAATTCTCGCACCTCAACCTACGAAATTGGAGTTGTTTTATGAGAAGGAGATGAAGGGTCACTCAGAAAAACAACCTCATCCATCGTAGATTTAGAAGCTCTAATACCAAACTATGTTTAGAGAGGTTTGAAATATTCAATCTCGTGTGGATTTTCTGAAATGTGAACAATATATAGGAATCTATCAACCAAGAAATACCAATCAACATCATCTTCTGGAAATTCAAGGCAAAAATGAATAAAATGATCATGAAAATCCTAGATAGATTCATGAGGTGTTTTTTCCAAATTCATAATTTTCTTGCACAGAGTTTTACAATCATACATATCAAAGGCACATAACAGTTCTATAACAAGGTGTTCGAAAGAGTGTATGAAGTCATTAGGCAATGTATTACACCATTCTCGTATGAGCCCTTAGAACTTGATAATGAACAACCTACAACCAACATCCTCACAATGGATATTGTGCTTCGTGCAAAAATCAAAAAAATGGGCGGTGTGCTCAAATAAGGTTGTTCCCCCCTCACCATTGAATTTCAAATTTTACAAGTCATCAATAATTCTCACTGGCACTTTCATATTTGTGTGTTTAGAAAAGCATGTCGGGGTTATGATTTGGAGAGAAGCCATTAAATGGATGAAAAAATTTAAAACAGACTTGGAGGGATCAGCTTGTCATTTGACCCTCTTTCTAGCACCAGAAATGTTGACGGTGTTGGACCTACTAACATTCAAGGGATCTACCCGATATTAAGTCCCAACTAGACCTCACAATGTTTGGAGTAGAAGTGTCAGCAGTGGGGTGTTAATGATCTGCCTTGGTTGCAAATATGCATAGAGTGGTGCATGGTGCCTTTGGTGAGAACAAGTGTGTGACCCTGTGGATAGTCAAGTGTGATGCATGAACGATTCCAACACAAGAAGGGAAAAAAGAGTGAGACCCTTAGAATCTTGTAATATTACACAGCTTAAAAGGAACATACAAGCATAATGACATCATGAGATAACATGTGGAATAGTCGACAAGTCAAGGCGACGAATTAATACAACAGCATGCATTCAACAAGATTCGTACAAATGAAAATTAAATCATTCATCAAAACAAGCATAAATTAAATAACATACATTACAAATACAACGAGAATAGTCCTACTATATTCAAAACATATGCATGAAAGTGTGTCAACCCTAAGTTTTATTATAATTGAAAGTTCCAATCATACATACACCATTGATGACCACTAGCCCCAATAATGGAACATTAAAGTCAGCAACACCTGCTCCTCCAAAAAAGTATACTCCCTCTATGCTACGGAGAAGCCAAGGCTCTCACAAAACTCCCAAGCTCTTCCTAAGTCTAAGCCTAGCTAAAAGCTTGGCTCCCAAAATCCTCTTACATGAGTTATGAGGTTTTATTTATAACAAGGGGGTGGATGACCTTTCAACTCCCCTTTGTGACCTTTGGACTACCTTGAAGGACTCTTCAAATTATTTCAAATGACTCATTACATTACGTCATGACTCTTCATATTTCAATATTGAGACTTGGAATTTCACTTACAAAATAATTAAAAATAATATTACAATTTACACTGGTACCCATATAAGTCAAAATAGGGTAGAGACAACTTGACAGCCTAAAAAGACAAACACTGTGATGCTTGAGTTTGGGAGAACTCTAGCTCAATAACTTCCACTTGATGCTTCATGGTAACATATTGGTGCCAAGCTTGGTACTCTGCGATGACATCCCCAAACTGCGTGATGGTGTCAAGATGGAAGCAGACTCTAGCATCCATGGCATTTGGGTATAATGACTTGGAACCAATTTCAACTTCCTTCTGAACCATGAGCAACATTTTTCTAATTTGGATAGGATCAACAATGTAGTTCTACATGTTCTTTCTATTCAGCTCCAAATCTTTCTTGGTGACAATCTGTCTCAGTTGCTCCAAGTACTTCTTAATCTCCTACCAGACTCCATTTTTTTCAGTTTATCATCAGTGGTTCTCTTAATGATCCTTAAATGATTTTTATTGGTTGATTTAGCTAATCCATTACCTTGGGGATAATAGTTAGATGAATATCTTAGTTTGAAACCTTTATGGACAAAAAATTTAGTTATTGCAATGGCAAAAAAATAATGGGAATTATCACAAATTAATGTGCTCGGGAGACTAAACCTAGTGATTATAAATTGATCAACGAAAGAAACCACTTGTTCAGTAGTAACATTTTTGAGGGGAATGTCCTCTACCCATTTTGTAAAGTAGTCAGTAGTGGTGAGAATAAACCTATGATATTTGGAAGAATTATGAACAATCTCACCAATTATGTTGAGGCCCCATTGCTCAAAGTGTTGGTCAATGATAACAAGCTACAAATGCAATGTTTCTTTCCTATCTCTTCTAGCAGATGTTTGGCATATTTTGCATCTTTGTACATATGCATGAGCGTTCTTGAAAAGCGTGGGCCAGTAATATCATACATGGAGGATTTTATGGGATGTTCTATCACCTCAAAAATGACCACCAACTGGACCATCATGTAATTTTTGCAAAACTTTTTAAGCCTTAAATTTTGTTAGAAATTAATTAATGGAGCAAATAAATACAAAAAATATTTTGGAAACACAGATAAATAAACACATAAAACAAGAGAGACACAAATATATGTGGTTCAACCAATTTGGGCTACATCTATGGAGAAACAACTAATTCTTCTTTTTATATTATCTATCAAAATGAAGAGATACAACCTACAACAAATCTGTTGTAATTTCCTCTTCGCTCTCACACAACCTCCTCTCTCTCTCTTTCTTAGAATAATCATACACAACTGCAATACAATTCCCTCATATAAACCAAGGGTTTCCTTCTAGGGAAAAAAAACCCTAAATTAACATAACTTATACCGTCAGATCATCCACCTAATAAACGACTTGAATTGACTACGAAATTACAATATTTTACAAGGAAAATTTTCATCTATTTTTAGCTTCGAGGGCGCTTCCCCCGAACCCTTGCCTTGGGGGGGGGGGGGGTGGGGGGGGCGAGGGGGTCTCATAAAAATCATTGTCGCACCCCCCCCCCCCCCCCCAAAGACCCCTTGACGAAAATTAAATGGCTGGTGTTGATGCCCCGTTAGGAACAAGGATCCAACATGACTGAAACAGAAACCTTTGAATAATCTGGAAGATAATCAGGCTCCACAGTCAACAAATTTTTTCAAACACCTTAATAGCATGGAATCATAGTTTTTTCCAAACAAAACCATATTTATAATTGGGTATTGATTTTCCTTTAGTCTTAAAGCACACTTTTTCTAGATTCTAAATGAAAAGGAGCTGAACCATGAGTCAAAAAATAGATTAGGTCGACATATTGTGAATTAGAAGTGTCAGGGATAATGCATATTTGATGTAAATATTCTGGTTCTTGACCTTTGAAACTATATTCTGATTTTGAATCTATAGTTTGTGTAACAAACTTACACAATATTTGACCTCAAACAATCTTAGCAAGATTAATTTCGAAATCATATTCTTGTAATGCAACAACCCAATGAACTCCCTTTTCTCCAAGGTCTTTCTGAACTAATAGGATTATGACAACAAAATAGGGCACAATTACCTTAGTGTGTGATTTATTTAGAAAGGTTATAAAATGTTTAATTGATTTGAATACTGCATATGCCTGCTTTTCAACATCTAAATATTTTAACTCTGCTCCTTGTAATACCGAACTATTGAATGCTATAGGTACTTTTGCATCTTGATCAATTTTCTATGTTATAACAATTGTATAGCATCGATCAAAGACAAACATATATAAAATAAATTATTTATCATAATTTGGTGAGAAAAAGGAGGGAGCTTGTATAATGGTTAGTTTAATAGAGTCAAATTTTTGCTTTTCTATCACACTCCACTTGAAGGTTGCTTTCTTTTTAATAATTTTTTGCAAAGGAAACACTATTTGTGCAAAATCAAGATTGAAATGCCCCACACAATTAATTTGGCCTAAAAATGACTGCATTAACTTCTTGTTATGAGGGAGTGAAATTTATGATATGGCTTTAACTCTATCAGGGTTTATTATTATTCCATCTTTGGAAACAATGAATACTAAGAGTTTACCTTTTCAAAGAGTAAAGAATAAATTTTTAGAATTCAAAGAGATACCATATTTCCTACAACATTCAAAAATTTGTTTCAAATTGTGAATGTGATCTTTCTTTCTTTTCGAAAATATGGTAATGTCATCAAGATAAACAACAATGGCTTTATTTATTAATCCTTTGAAAGAAATATCCATCACTGTCTAGAATGTTTCCCCAACATTGATAATACCAAATGACATCTTCTCATAATCATAAGTTCCTCACTTAGTCCTACGAGTTTTTTTAACCTATCACTGAGATGAATGAGCATTTAATTGTATCCTAAAAATCCATCAAGAAAAGACATCAATTCTGATCCAACAGTAGATTGCAAGATCTATGCCATCAAATACTAAATGTTTGATCTTATTACACTTACAATGGCCAAGTTGGCTTCGACAATGGCATTTGGATTCTTCCTGGTTTCCACCACTATCACCTGTTCTCTAACGAATGTAGGTGTTGTGTGATCATCCAGAAAATACTTTCTCTATGCTTGTACAATCTTCTTTTGGAACTTATCAAATGATAGATTGTACATGTCCGTTATAGGATCATCATCATGTAGATTTTTACTTGTAGATTTAAACTGATTGTGTAATATGCTAAAATAAAAGACTTGAATCTACTCTACTCATTAGCGAAAACAGAAATTTATTGATGAAAACACTAAGCAGAAAAGGAAGAATATCAATCGCACATAACACAATATGTTTCTGGGGGAAGAAACTGCTGAAAACCCCGACTATATATATTGCATTAACCAGAAGATCTGAGAAGAAAATACAATGCTTTTTGAACCCAAACAATTCTTGCACAAGTATAACCTATCTCGTTGCTTCACAAACTCTCAAGCCAACGGTTAGCCAAATATGTTTCCTACTAAGCCCCTACTTCCTTGAGAAATCCATAAGAAAGTCTTGGATGAATACAATATGCTTTGCTCAACCTTGAGCTCAACCTTCACAAGTATTTTCTATCCTCTACCTGACTAACTTCCTTTGGTCAATACTTAGCCAAATTCCTAGCCTTCCAAGCTCCTACTTGCTTGTGTAATCCCTAAGCAAGTCTTGGGTGATTACAATATGCTCTACTCAACCTGCACAAGTATTTTCTATCCTCTTCCTGACTGACTTCCTTTGGCCAATACTCATCCAAATTCCTAATCTTCCAAGCTCCTACTTTATTACCCAATTCCTAAGAGAATTAGCCCATATTTAATTGGGAAAATCTCTCACCATAATTGCGCAATCCATCATAGGCCTTCTACTGATTACATGCACCATTTGTACAACTCGGAAAATCATACAACTGATATTACACTGTCCCTAAACTCTAATCTCACTTGGATCTTCCACTGAATTGACATCCATGAGTTATTTATGAGTGAATCTTCATTTAACTGGTGGAGCAATGAAGTTGCACTGAAGTTGATCCCCACTATTAGACCTTCTCCTAGTTCCTCCAACTGTTTGAACTGGCTTAACTGACTATAAATCAGTTAGACTAAATTAATTAATTACAACTCAAAATAACTCAACCTGGACCCCTAAAATTTAGGAATCACTCTACATGACTCTAGATAGACTTCCAACTCGAATTTATTGAGGCAACTCAATCAATTTAACTTTGTTAACTATTACAAGTTGCTATGAGAATAGAATTTCAATTTAATTCCTAATTTAATTCAATGACAAATTAAATTATAATTTTCTTGATGTTATTTTTAACATTTCTTGTTTCCATTTTCAATACTCCCTCTCAACAAGAAAGGAATTCAACTCTATCATGATCCATTACCTTTGGAATGTTCTACATGAAACACTTCTCTCTAGTGTTATTTCTACTGCAACTTCTAAAACTGAAAAAGACATCCAAACTAAATTAGTATGATGCATCTCTCACCAGATTCTCTGACTGCTACTAGCTGCTGCACTGTCTACTGAAAACTCTATGATACTACCGACTCTACACTGTGTCATCTGCACTGCTACTAACTATTCTATGTTCAACCCAATATATGACTACTACTAGTCTCTGTGTCTATCACTCTGACACCTGGCTACATCAACTGCCACTGATCCATCCTGCTACTGTGTACTGTGGGCTCCCGTAGCAAGGTAATGATCCATGAGACAAAAACACCTCAGTGGATCCTACCCAATTTATGAACTCTTGGGACTATTGCTTCACATCACCCCACCTCTCACCTGGAGGTATGGATACATGTTCTCCCTCTTCCCACTTGGCTCGAAATTCCCCCCTACTCGAGGTCTCTGCTTGAGTGGATGCCTCCACTTGGTCTCCTCTCTACTTCTCCAACTATGGCTTCTCCACAACTTGTTGAGGCTTCTTTTGAGGCTGCATGTTGAGAGGTAATCCATGCTTTCTCTCAACCACCAAGTATTTAACCTTTTCCTTGCTCCTCAAGGCTTTTCACGCATCTTGTACCTCAAGTGCATACAGGTTCTTGACTCGCACACCAATATGTTTCACATGTCCCATGGTGATTTGTCTAAGGAAAACCTTTCCTTTGCTAAAAATTACATCGTAGCCATGGTCTTCCAAAACCGCGATGGAAATAAGATTCTTCTTTAGTCTTGGAACATACATCACATATGTGATTCTGAGAGGGGAGCTAAACTCCCTCTGAAAGGTAGATGTACTAATGTTGGTTGGCTATATCTCCCATCATATCAAAACTTTACATTCTGCTTGAGGTCTTTCTCCTCCAAGTCACTGAAGAGATCTCTATTCCTCGTCATATGGAACAAGACACTATTTTCAAGATACCACATGCTTCCCATTACATTGCTGGCCATGCATGCAATGAGATTAAAATTAAGTATGAATTGTGAAGCTATAACTTCATCTGTGGTTGCTACTGCAGGCTTCTTCTTGCATGCTTTCTTCTGTGGGCATTTCGTGGCATACTGCCCGAACTCATGATAGTGAAAACACTTGATGTTCAACAAGTTATTCTTCTTGCCACCCTCCTTTCCTTGGGACTTCTTTCCCTTGGATTTATTTTCTTTTTTGACTAATGCAAATTCCTCTTCCACTTCTTTGGATGAGATCCCATCTCTGGTGTTCTACCAAAACTCTTATTGTACCAAGTTGGACCACAATGACTCCCACTTTGGTAGCTTCTCCCTCCCATTAACTGATTTTTAGTAACTATACTATCTCTTGGGAAGTCCTAGAAGGGCTGGGCTCACCAGATTATCTTCAGAAACAGTAATTCCGACACTTCCAAGATCATCCCGACATTGGGTGAACTTGGTCAAGTACTTCAGAATTGAGTTACCTTTCTCCATCTTGATCTTTCTAAGTTTTTCCTTCAGTTCTAGCTTCCTGTGGTCACTTCTATTTTGAAATATGTCTTTCAATTCCTTCCACATAGCAAATGGAGTTTCCTTACCATGGAGATTCGAGACAATGTGATCTCAAACTCATTCTAGGATAATCCTTCTCGCCTTTGCCACACACTTTCTCCATTCAACCAGATCTTTAGCATATGATGCTGGAGGCTTTGAAATATCATGATTTATGAATTCCTTCACCCTGTTGTCTTCCAACATTGCGTCCATATTGTCCTTCCAAGTTATGTAATTCAAGTTTCCTTCCAGGGCATACTCGAGTCTTAAACCGTAGAATGACATTTTGTTGACTCTCAAGTATGAACTACAAATTCGATTTCACTTGCACAACAAACTCGAATTCTCCTCTTCCATAATGTCTTCAACTCCGACGCCATATAGATTTTTACTTGTAGATTTAAACTGCTTATGTAATATGCTAAAAAGAAAGACTTGAATCTACTATACTCATCAGCGGAAACACAAATTGATCGATGAAAACACTAAGCAAAAAAGGAAGAATATTAATCGCCAATAACACAATATTTTTCTAGGGAAAGTAACTGCTCAAAACACCAACTATCTATATTGCACTAACCAGAAGATCTGAGAAGAAAATACAATTCTTGTTCAATCCAAACAATTCCTGAACAAGTACAATCTATCTCTCTCCTTCACAAACTAGCTCAAGCAAACACTTAGCTAAACCTACTTTCTGCCAAGCCCCTACTTCCTTGTGCAATCCCTAAGCAAGTCTTAGATGAATACAATATTCTCTACTCAACCTTGAGCTCAATCTCCACAAGTATTTTCTATCCTTTGGCTGATTGACTTCCTTTGGCCAATACTTAGCCAAATTCCTAGCCTTCCAAGCTCCTACTTTCTTGCGCAATCCCTAAGAAAGTTTTGGATGAATACAATATGCTCTTCTCAACCTTGAGATCAACCTACACAAGTATTTTCTATCATCTGCCTGACTGGCGTCCTTTGGCCAATACTTAGCCAAATTCCTAGCCTTCCAAGCTCCTACTTTATTGCACAATTCTTGAGAGAATTAACCCATGTTTACTTGGGAAAATCCCTCACCAGAACTGCACAATCCATAATAGGCCTTCCACTGATTTCATGCACCATCTGTAAAACTCAGAAAATTATACAACTGATAGTACACTGTCTCTGAACTCTATCTCAACTAGGTCTTCCTCTAAGCTGACATTCATGAGTTATTTGTGAGTGAATCTTCAGTTAACTGATGGAGTAGTTAAGTTGCACTAAAGTTAATTGCCACTACTAGAGATCCTACTAGTTCCTCAAACTGTTTGAACTTGTTTAACTGACTATAACTCAATTAGATTGATTTAATTAATTACAACTCAAAAGAACTCAACCTAGGCCCCTAAAATTTAGGAATCACTCTACATGACTCTAGATAGACTTCCAACTAGAATTTACTAATCCAACTAAGTCAATTTAACTTATTTAACTATTACAAGTTCCTATGAGAATATAATTTCGATTTAATCCTAATTTAATTCAAGGACAAATTAAATTAGAATTTTCTTGATGCTATTTTTAACATTTCTTGCTGCTATTCTCAACACATCAAGAGGAATACCATCCCCTTCTTTACTCGGATCTAACTTTGCTAGTGGAGGTGGTGGAGACGAACAATGACTTATGGTGCGCTCGACATCAGGTCAACATCTTTGTTATGTGACTCCTGTTCCATCTCCATGTCTATAACTTCAATCAATCGCTCAACCTACTGGGTAATCTCCCGATCCTGCATCTATTCACCCTCCTCCTCGATTTCTAGAGCTTATTTCTTAAGAACCGGATCCACTTTCATCTTGCAGTTTTGTTGTCCCCCTAGATTGTCAACAATTTTTCTCTTTCCTTTATCCCGCACGGGATTGTTGCCTTTTGCTTCTCATGCTTCCAGAGTTCCTGCTATCTGTGGAGTAGCCTATGAAGTTCCTACTAAACTAACTATCTCACAGGGTTTGGAGGCATTGTAGCAATTCCTCCATGGATCCTCCTATGGCCAATGAAATGCCCCACTGAGCCACTGAAAGTGAACTCTCACACATTGGTCTTTGCAAATACCATGAGGATCATACGGATTAAAGTCTCGAGTATCGAATGCAAATTTCACTATCTCCTTTCCCTTGGAATCTGCGACTTTCAAGTTCTTTATGTTGTATAATCCAATTTGCAAAGGAAGAGTTGGCCACAGTGGTTTCTTCTTCCAATGTAAAGCTACTGACAACCCTGTGGCGAGATGATATGACACTTCTTGCATGAAAATCTTATCGATGGCATTGATATACTCCACTGTTACATATTAAAAACATTTTATTTTCTTCTTGTCGCTACAACTCTGCTTGAAAATGTATTATTTTTTTACATTTATATATACAAATATTCTGCTTTCGATTTTTGGAAGGAGGAAAGAATATAATAGTTCATAGTTTCCTGTCAATATTGACTTGCCAACTCTCGTAGAGTACTATTACCCATTGCAGGCTAGTTTTTTATGTGTTGTACTTCATCCATTTCCAAATAAATAAATTGTTTATGTTGCATTCATAAGAGTATGTCTTTGGTTCACTTATGGCCCATTCACCGTAACTTGAGGGAGCACAGGTAATCTACCTGCACTGGGAATCTAACCCTATTCTAATCTATTTAATGTTTTACTACATTCATCTACCACCTAGAGATTGATATAACCTTATCAAAAACTTAACTTATTTTAATTATAGAATCCAACTACACACGTGAGTACATGTGATTCTATCTATTATCCTCTAGTTCACATTAGGACAAATCAATTAGTTTAGGTGAACATATCTTACCAACATTCTTTTCCAGATTCTTGAAATTTGTACTTCATGCATACATAAACCCAATGGTGCCTCTACAAGCAATGATCATGTGACATTTTCCCAAGCTTCTAATGACCAACAAAACCTGCTTTCGGTTGATCTCGGAACATTCTTTCCGTAGCTTTTCTTCTTCCAGAAATTCATAGATCATCGTTTCTGGCAAGTCGAATGTGGTGTTGAACATTTCAAGTTCCTGCCAAGGATTGTTGTTGTATGCCATGGCTGAAAGAATCAACGCATCGACAAGCCAGACGGGATGAAGGTCTTGCTTGATTATTTGGCTAAGTGTGGCCATCGACTTTGTGGTTTTGTGAATACTCATTCCTCTTGTTTGTTTCAACATCTTTAAAATAAAATGAAAGAGAGAAAAAGAACTGGAAAAAAGTGAGATCGTGAGAATCGTAGACAAAGATAACTAAGAAGTTATTCTGATTCACCTTTTCCCTATGGAGCCTGATGCAAATTCTCATGTGTACTTACATGTTTTGGATTTTCCGACCACACCTATGACCTTTAAACAATTCCTTCCTTGTGAGGCTGTCAAAGCTCCATTATTTCATCGTTAAAATGTTTAACAACTGATGAAGAGTTCACTTCATAGATCTGTATTTCCTTCCGTTGTTAATCAAATAA
The DNA here is from genome assembly GCA_031772625.1 of Pinus tabuliformis. Lineage (NCBI taxonomy): Eukaryota > Viridiplantae > Streptophyta > Pinopsida > Pinales > Pinaceae > Pinus > Pinus tabuliformis. The sequence continues at coordinate 971,533,303 of CM062811.1, read as the reverse complement.
ACACGCATAAACACACATATATCGCAATATGCCACTCTATCCCTCAACCTAACATTCGCCACAGTTGGCTTTGACCACCATTGTGTAAATGTGTTAGAAAACCTGCACAGATGAATCTAGCTAGTAAAGGTTGAACACACAGCTTTGCAGAGCAAAAACACTAAAAGAAAATCGAAAGAACAAAAGAATGATTCATTAGAAAATAGGTTACAATGTTCATGATATAACATTATTGGGTGAAGATCCCAAGGTAATGCACCATAGTGGTGATCAATGAGAAGACTCAACACCTACAACAAGTTCCGGAGAGAACGAGCCAGTTGCAGAGTGAAAGAAGGAGCAAATCAGGGAGTAAGTAAATCATGCGGAAGAACTAACCAGTTGTGGAGTTAAAGAAGGAGCAAATCAAGGAGTAAATCATGCAAAAGGAATCTTGCATGTAGTCCCATGCTCTAACTAAGAGTCTGCATGTAGGTGTGTAGTACTTCCAAGACATCGTCTCACCTTTTGGTACTAGGTCAACTCTTTATGGGTTGAACTGAAGTAGCGACCAGCCAATGGGGAAACCAAATCATTTCAATTTCTTTATTAAATAGTTTCAATTTCTTTTATAACGTGCAAGATCGACAAATCACAAACATCTATTCCACTCTCAGGCAAAACATTTTAATTTTTTTTTATTAAATACTATTTTTTATTAAACTCTTTTTTATTTTTTATTTTTTTTTAAACCGTTTTTTTAATAAACCATTTTTTTAAATAGTTATTAAAATAGTTTTCTAATAAAAATAACTATTTAATATTTATTCATTATATAATATTAATTTTTTTAAGTAGATTTTGGTAACTTTTTAAATGTACCATTTATATTTGATTTTTTTATTTAACATTTTTGTTTAATTAATCATTTTTGTTTTATTCAACACTCTTTTTCCTGTTCATGTTCAAGTCAACGGCTATTTGTCCTTTTGCATTTTCCAAGTTCGTATATGAATGGGACAAAATTCCAGTTTTCCGCACTCAATTAACTGTTAATTCGTATATGAATGGGACAAAATTCCAGTTTTCCTGCGTCAACTTGAATTTTATATGAATGGCACAATATTCCAATTGGTCCCATTGCTCGCCCTACAGGATTGAATCTCTATTATTTATGGTCCGACGCCCTACTCTCTCTTTTCCCACGTTTCCCACGTCAAGTGAATAAGTTCATTTTAATTAACCTTAAATTTCTGTCGACGGCACCAGGGGTTAAATTTGACGCCCGTATGCCCGTATTTGGCATTTTTCCCCATAAAATACGTTTTAATTTAAAACCTCCACGTCATACGCAACTTGTCGTTCATTTTCAAAACCGTCATATTGACGGGCATGTTTAAAAATTAAAAGTTTTAAATTTTTTTTTTATAAATTATATGCCGTAAAACTGCTTCTGCTTGGCTAAGAGCTCGTCTTCCTCGGACGTAAGGACACAGGTTAACGGCCCAAGACCCAGAGGCATCTGGCAGGAGTGAGAGCCTGCTCCCGATTACGGACCACCAGCAGGGTTATGTCAGGTGGCGTGGTTTTCCTATTTAACAGTGATGAGTCAAACCCAGCATTGGCGGATAGCAGCCAGAGATGGCTGTCCTCACTGTTGGTTTGACACCTGAGTTGATAGGTTTTACCACCTTCGGAAAAAAAAAAAAAAAAAAAAAAAGTTTATAACCTATGGGCCTATGGCGTTTTTGATATGGTGTACCATGTGACATGATTGGATGGCTATCAGCCTATCACCGTATGGCATTTTTAATATAGTGTACCGTGTGACAGTGATCACCGCATGATGTATCACTGTATCAGATCTGCGGTGCGGTCCTGCGGATTTTACATTCAATCTACCACCTGTAAACTTTAATACCATTAATGAGTCCGAGTCCCGGCACCAACGATTGCTTCCACGCCCTTTGCCCTCCAGACATTCCGAGGAATTAATCACCGGGTCGAGGCTTAGTCATTTGCTTTGTGCTTTGCTTCGCCTGGTCGCCTGCAAATTTGGAGAGGGGGCCACGAAGTACCGCCTCAACGTTCACAAAAACCCTGCCTCCCTGCTTTCTTGATCTGTGCTTTTGGCGCTTTTGATTGCAAATGTCGTGAAGCAGAAGCCGAGGCCGTAAACAGAGAGGTATGCAGTTGTGGACTCGGCAGGAATTCCCGTATTTAAATGTGGAAAATGTGATACGCGAAGTTTTAAATGTCTGCAGTATTTTTTTATTTGTTTTTCAAAATTTGTCGTCTCTGAAACGGCAGACTAATTATGGAAATCATTTTGAGCTCTCACGAATTTGGAGGATTTCTTTGGATACAATTTTTGCGGATACGAAACTGAATGATACGGCTTATTAGTCTGGAAATGGCAAGAAAGCTAGTTGCCGTCGGTTTTTTTCCATATTTATGCAGGAATGTATTTGGAATTTCTGAATCTGAATTTTCCCTGATCTGTGCAGGAGTACTTGTAGGTTTCTTTTGTAAAGGTTGAAGTCTGGATGTGTCTGATACCTGCGTTTCGTGCTTCGGAGCCCATACATTTGACGTTTTCTGGGTTTGAGTGTGAAATTCGACGCAGGTGAATTGGCTATGTTCGTGTTGCGCTGAATCATTTCGGCAGGTCCGCTTCGTACGTATTTTGTTGACTTGTTCTGTATTATACCTTGAAAGGAGGATTAGTCTGAAAATTTACTAAAAATGTTTGCGCGGAGTTTATCTCTATTTTGCTCGTTTAACCCTGTGACAGAATTTAAAGGTTATTTTCTATGTAAATGTTTCCGGATACTTGTAGAGATTACTTCCTGTTTAAATGTTTCCCACTGTTTGTTTAAAGATTACTTCCACTTGTATTTTATGTTGCATTTAAATTGATTGGAATATTTGTTTTTACATTGATGTGTTGTGTTTGATTTTATCAAGCGAGGATGTATTGGTTGCAAAATTAGACTGATATTGAAGTTTTCGGGCGCGTATTTGAGTGAATCTTTCTTTTTCTGAACGAAATCCGCTTTCACAGACCATACATCAACGTTTTCTTATGCCACCATAACCCAACACATTTCGGTAATAAAACAATTTGTAACTCTAGAAAACTTGATAGGAACCATATATATAAATAACAACTTAGGTGAGAGTCGAGACAACAATGTAGAAACACTTTATTTGAGATAAACACTTTAAAGTTTTTACTTTTATTTTTATGTTTGTAATAGTGGTGTTTTGACAATTACCTTTTTTGGTGAAACTGTCCAAAATTTAATTTCTGTACATGGTGATATTGTATATACTTTTTGAACATTTACATAGTTCAAGCTCTTTACTATTCCATGGGGCAGCCCAGTCAACTTTAGCCTGGTTCAATTTATAAATTAATTGTGAAAGGTTCTTTGAAGCAGTTTAAAAATAAATAAATAATCCATTAAAAAAATATGCTATGCTTGATTTTATTCTTAACAAACCAGTTCACAGATCACAGATGAAACTTGTACAAATAAATTTTAAAAGTCATATGATTAGCAGTTTAAAAATAAAAACGTCATAAAAAATTTCCTTGACGGGTAGGGTCACCCGTCAAATTTAACCGGGGGTGTAGTTATACACCTTTCACCTCCGGTAGGGACCACCGGTTTCACTATCCTGAGGTCCAGCTTGCCTTCCATCCAAACATCCAGCTTAGGATTGATGTAATGAAATAGAGAATATATGCATTGAAGAAGGGTTGGGTACCAACGTGTGGCTAAAGTAGCGATAAAACGCACGCAAATGTTCAATTTACTTATTGGGTGGCCCCTCTCAAATAAGTAAAAAAAAGGGCCTGCTGTCGCATCCTTTTCAGAGGCTTGAGAAGGACTGATGCAAGCTCATATAGCTACTTATTGCTTGCTCGACAAATAGAATATGCATTACATTTATAACGGGTCCTTTATGATTTACCCCTATTAATACGCAGGTATCCCCCCCTACGCTTATGCCCCTCCCACTATCGAGCGGGCTCGCTACTGGCCCTTTCCCCTTTTCCTTCAAACACACGTCCTAGACGGCACACAATTTCCTGGCATTGTGTGTGACCCACTTTTCGAATGGCACAATATTCCAATTGGGCCCATTGCTCGCTCTATTATCATGTGAGTTTTCTCGTCTACGCGTGCTCTCATTTCTGGAATCTAGAAAGCGCATTGTCGTGTGAGTTTTCTCGTCTACGCGTGCTCTCATTTCTGGAATCTTTCATGCGTGTCAAGTTGTACATCATATTCTATACTGCGCGCCGAGCTCGTATAATCCAATTTAATGAGTACCATGGTTCTCAAATTCCAACCCTCTTCCACATAAAGTTGAACTTATGTTAATACGTACATGGAGGGTCGAGATTCTTTTCCTTTTGGTTATCAAAAGAAAAGAAGATGGCGATAAAGTTGGCGATGTGCACATTCAAAATTTAACATACAAAATTGTCTCCTTTTGTCAAGGCGATGGGACTATTTTTCCACCTGCGTCAACTTGAATTTTTCCACCCACTTTTCTCCTCATTAATTAACCTTAAATTTCTGTCGACAGCACACAATTTCCTGGCATTGTGTGTGACCCACTTTTCTTCTCATTTACCGATTCCTGATTCCGATTTCCCATTTTCTTGTCTTTTTCATAGATTTACATGTGGACATTTATTAGATGTAGAATGAATAATGATTTATTTTATATAGTTTTAGGTAGATCCACGTTAAAAAAAAATTGAAAATACATGGGATAAATGTTTGTTTGAAAAGAATGTGTTTACTGGAAGAAACACATTTTTTTCATGTATTTTTCAAATTTTCTCAGTGTGAGTCTACCCAAAAGTAATAAAAAATATAATTAACAAAAAATATTTTACTTTCTTTTCCTTTAAAAAATCATATTTTCATATTTTATTTTTTTTCTTATTTTTTTTATAGGGCCCATTTTAGACCTTAAACTTCTCCTTATGCTTCTTATTGCTTTGAAGAAAGTTGGAGCCAAGAGTGAGAAATGGGTCATAAAAGTATTGTTCTGCTAATGATGTTTGCGTGGTTTGTGATCATAGTTGTACCAATGCTATTGATTACTATCTTCATACTCAAACTAAAGATGTTTGCGTGGTTTGTGATCATAGTTGTACCAATGCTATTGATTACTATCTTCATACTCAAACTAAAGCTCATCAATATTTGTTTGAGTAGATAGGTGGATTAACTTCTATTGAACATCTTCCTTGGGGTTTTGTTTTCAATGGACAAAGTATCCTAGGAAAACATTCTATGTTCCCATTGTCCACGATTGCATTCCATGATAAAAGGGACATGTAGGCACCTTTGAGGTTTAGAAAGGGAATCATGTCTGGTCCTTATGGATCAGTCTTGCTTTGGATTGCTGAAAACTCAGAGAATGTGTGTTGGTGGAAGGGTGGTTCGTCTAGACCAAACACAAAAAGAGATCTTTCCATTATACCCCCTCGTAGCGGTTGAATGGCACCCACTTTCCCCGTATGTTGCAAACTTTAAATCTTTCCTAGAATGCCATGGCTTGAAGAATTCCCCTTGAGTTTGGGTAGTTGAAAGGACTATGTATACTTGACCTTAGTTTTAATGTGCTCAAGGGTTCCATTCCAAAGGAGTTGTGTAATAACATACATCTTCAATGGATTGACTTGTCATATAATCATTTGATAGGGACTATTCCAACTTCTATGGGAAACTGTGCTTTGCTACAAATATTGAATATTGGAGAAAATGATTTTTAGTGGTCCAATCTAACGCAGCCAAACTGCGTCTTTTCAAATATCCACGTGTCGCCTGTGAGTTAGGGGGACCATTTACATCGAAAACGTTTTAATTGGTGGCTTCAGCAAAACCCGACCAATCACCGGTTAGTCAACAGACAACGGAATACAACAAAACTCAACCAACGAGCGCCGATCCCACATCCTACGCATACGACCGGACGTCAAATCAAAAATTAACCCGTGTCCATAAATTCATCAGTTCCGCTTGGGCCATTAACTAGCACGCACTTCTCTATGCGATCACTGTCTGATCGATCCCGCGATGAATGGTCAAGATTGCCGTATCTCAAATAGATTTAACTCCGCTATATAAAACCCCATCAGGTCCGGTTTTGGAATTAACCTTCAACATGTTCGCACTCGATATCCGTCCGATCTCGGATTCAACAGACGATTCGATCACCTCCGGACTTCAACTCAATTAAAATATGGCTCATAACCTCATCGGGTCCGTTTTCTGGAAACTGCTTACGGCTTTTGAGGCCACCCGATAATCCGCTTACCACTGTTGAAAACCGCCTTCGCTACTTAACGCCTGAGCGTCTCCACCACACGATGACCGTAGATCTCCTTCGATCAACGATCACAAAACTCTTGCAACCGTTGACTTGTGAAGTATTGAAACGATAAAACATGCGGTCTGTGCTTAAATCTGAGCCATCCATCCTCTAGTTCAATCATGCGATCTAATCCTCACCATCCATTCGCCTTCACTGTTTCTTTATCATCCTTTAGGAATTAGCGAAAAAGTCTATGTTCTCTTCTATAGAACATTTCCTCAATCTTCTTATGCCTACTGTAAAACCCAATTGCACTCGCTCCCGACTGATCCCTCCGTTCATTCAATAGGGAATCCCGATTTCTACATGCCTAAACACAAGGTTTATTAAACAACTAAATACTAGTCCAGTAAGGGAAAATTCCATCAAGTCATTCAGGCTATTTAACGTAGAATTCCACAGTGTTTCTCAGATTCATAGCCAATGCACCATAAGGCTATTAAAATACATACATATACAAATTCCCACACATGATATACACAAATCCACACTATTTTGGTATTTTTATATAATATTTACAAGGAAACAGTCACATTCGACTCGTTCAACTCTTTTCCGGGTAAAAGCATGCTAATGTGTCTCATTATATGGCAAAAGCAAAAAAGTACTCAAATGAAAAAAGATAAAAAAAATAATATAAAAATATCAATTAAATGAGTTGAGTTTCATACTTGTTAATTATAAAAAATAAATGCTAAATTTGTAACAAAGCTCACTCACAATAAATTTTGGTAAAAGCTATAGTGAACCTATTTAATGGATTTAGAAAATATAAATAATGTTATAAAAAGTAAATACTAAATTTGCAAATAAGTCAACCAATAGTAAATATTGGTAGAAACTATGGTTAATCACTCACAAAATATAAATAACTTTATGTAAATTTAAATGAAATGCTAAAAATCTTTAAAAATATATTAAAATAGAATTAGAATTTCTAAGCAAATAATTTTATATATTATATTTTGAATAATATAAAATATGTTATTATAATCATAATTAAAAATTTTATTATAAAAAATTTAAAATATATTTTAAAATTTTTCAAAAAATAATTTTAACATTTTGTTATATGTTATTTTCAAATTTCTATTAAAAAAAAATGATTTTATAAACTTGAAAGGGTAGTTTCTTGGGTCGCGGTTTTATATATACGAAAAGATGATCATTTTTACTAGTATTTTAATAATAATAAAAAAATATGCTTACTTTTTATTTTTAAATGTGTTTAGCAATCTTTAGAATGTTTACAACACATCTTTTAAAGAAATTGGAATTGAAAAACATAAATCAATAGAGAAATGGGGGGTCACGGTTTTGTCACTACTTAAAAATTTATGTAAAATATTAATGATATCTTTTAAAGAAAATGAATAAATTAGATAAAAAATATATATTAAATTTTAGAAAAAAAATATGACTTGAAATTGAATTTAAATTGACATTTTTTGTCTTCTTTTACCACCACCTAATTTTTTATGATTTTGTAAATTTAAGAGTAAACTTTCCAACTCCATTTATTTTTATAAAACTTCTTTGCCACAAAAAGGGAAAAGGTGATACACATTAACATGCTTTTACCCTTCCATAAAATCCATCTAGTGCTATTTCTAACTCCTCACTCTTGCTCTTACTATCCTCGTAGCCCTCTAGCCCTGGCTAGCCTCTAGCTAACCTCTGGCTAACCTCTTACTAACCTCTGACTAACCTCTCGAATTATTCAAAAGATTACAATTTATACAAGAATAGACTCATGAACCAATTTAGTTCAAATCCAACAATCTCTCAATCTCTCCTAAGTATCTCTTCAGCTCCACCCTTATCTCAAACAAATCCTAAATGAAGCTTTTAATCCCTCGAATCCTCACTCTTCCTAGGATTGCTCAACTATCTCTAGATAAAATCTCTACATTCACAATATATTCTCCATTAATCAAATTTACAATTTAAAATCCCCTCAACTCAACTAAACTTAGGAAAATAAATAAAATGATTAAGGGAACCCACTCCCTTTAGTAAATTTGAAATAAGACTCATGGGTCTTATAAGTTTTGAGGAATGCTCCTGCATCAGACTCCCCAGGTTGAAATAATTCATGGACTCCTATTCATGAGTCTTTCCACTTCCTCTGTTGTAAACTTCATCAGATTTCATCTTCGAACTGACTGCCTAACCTCTTTCAATTGTCGGTGCATTTACTGCCTCCTCTCTTTCTTCGAGGTGCCAAACTTTTTGTTGTGGATGCCCTTTTACTCCGGTTTCATAAGCTTCTCCTTTACATAATGTTTTGGTGTTGATATCCCGCATAAACAACTCCTCAAACAACATAAATTTATGCTCCGCTGTTTGCTGTTGTCTTGTCATCATCTCAATAAAATTGAGCTCCAACTTTACGCATTTTTCCTTGTCTTGTACTTGACTATTCCTTCTGATTTGTGACTCGATCACCAACATCTTCTTCTGTTTATAAACCATTTCCTTTATGCTGTACTATATATCCTTCCATCTTTCCTTGACTTGCTAACTTTGACAATTCCTCATGCTCATCACCTTTGTAGTTTTCATCATCCACCTATCCAATAGCTTGAGTAGAATCCTCCCAATATCAAAAGAAGATTGGTTCTTGTTTAATACAAGAACATATAACCTTTCAACTGCACACTGTCTACCAACTGCAAATATTTTAGTTATTGAACTTTGTTCAATTTCCTCCATATTCCTGTTAAATTTAACTGAATTGTTCACCCAATTTTCCAATTGCAAATTCAAGATGAACTCTTGAAATTCAAATCTTCTTTGGATTAAAAACAAAATCTATTTGTGGACGGTATTTTCACATCCTCTGCAATCTTCTTTTTCTTCTACAATGACTTGTTTAAGAGCTATGCCAACTCTCCTTCCTCTATTCCAAGCTTCTGAGTCAACTAGTTGCTTACTCTCATCTTCTTGTTTCCATAAGGAAAACCGACTTTCTGCAATTCCAGAATTTACACATTCCTTCATGTTTACCTGTGCAAACATATTTCCAAGAGTAGTTTGTCCTTCATCCTGAAAAATACATTCAACAGTTAATAATTGAAAATCAGAAAATACATTACATTTTCCATCTCTTTTCCCATGAACTCTGCTCCAAGTTTTCTCTGATTTGTCATCCTCTTGATGTACATATGACATGTCAAACTTGTCATGTTGTCTTGTCTTGAAAATGTCTTCTTTGTCTTCACTTTGTTCTAAATGTTGTCTAAGTTCTGAAGTCTGTTCTCTACTCTTCTCTTTGGCCTTCCTCCCTTTCACACTCCTTTTCATTCTTCCTATTTCTTCCTTCCAAACCTATAAGCCACTAAGTTTCCTTTTCCATTCCTCCTTTGTTTCAATTAAAATCTGCCAATCTCTGATTTTAGAACCTAAATTTCTCTTTGTTCATATATAGGAAACAAAATCACTATATGCAATAGATTTTCCATTCCACTGTAAAGCCCCTTTTACAACAGTAAAAATTACTGTCAACACCATGAATATCACCTTCCATTGAACTCCTTTGCTGCTTACCGCAAATGCATAGTTCACGAAAGCATCCTTGCCTTCATCCTCTGAGTTTGCTTGTCTGTTTCCAAGTTGCTGATTACCTTCACCCTTCCTCTTTTTACAATTTGTACAAATAATATTGTCTTGAATTTTTTGTTGTGCATCAATCTCTATCAATCTCTCTTTAAGTTCTTGGTTGTCCTCTTTTCCTTTCTCCTTCACAGCCTTTAATGGATTTACTGTAACTCCTCGGACTGAATTCTCTTTATAAATCTTTATTCTACCATCTCCCTTAGTACACTCTTTAGTAAGAGTCCTTAACATTAACGGTCTACTATGTCCTTCCAAGATAATTTATTGTCCATTAACAATCAATACAGGTTTATAATTCTTAAATAAAAATTGAAGAGATAATTCCATTACCTCAAGTGTTTGCACTGCCTATACACTCTTGTTTTCTCCTGTCATAAGGTTATCTTCATACCTCTTTTCTACTTCTCCTTTTGCAATCTGCAATTTCCTTTTGTCTTCAGATTGTCTGCCATATTTTTGTCAAGTGTTATTGGATTCATCATCTTCATCATCCTTAATAGTCTTCAACATTTTTCCATCTTTAGTGTCTTTGGACACATGTTCAATCAAGAACTGTTCCATTACAGTCATCTCTTCTAACAACTTCATTTCTTCAGCAACTTGTATAAACATATCTTCTAAAGGTTGTTCATCACTTGCATACATACCCAAATCATCAATTCCAAAAATACTAGGCTCCTCTTTCTTTGATGTCTCAATCATCACATCTCTCTGCTGATTTGATCTTGTCCAACAATTCAGAAAATTGTTAATAATTCCTTCCTCAGCAAAGTAATCTTCTTGCTCAGGTCGATAATAGTCATGTTCCATCTCTAACTCAGCTGCTCTAGGTTCTTCTCTTAATTTGATATACATTCTCCTCTTTATCTGTTTCTGCAACAACTTCCACTTTATCTTCTTTCTTTTCATAGTCCAACCATACCTTTGGTCCTCTTCACATTTTTCTAGCAACATTATTATGGCATCCCTACTTGCTTTCAATTCTGCAATCTCTTTGTCAAATACTCTTGACTCATCTCCTTTCCTTTGCCATTTTCCTTGGCATCTTTCTCTCTTCTGTTGTGGCTTCTCTTTGAACCTATGCTATGGCTATTAGTAGCCATTTCCTCGTTATCTCTATGAGATCCTCACTCACTATGAGTTGCACTAAGCCTCTGCAACAACAAGTTCTCCCTGCTGCCACTTACCTTACCAATCCCCTCTCTGGACTTGGTCTTTTGGCAAGCACTGGTTCTTTATCTCTGGAACCTCTTGAGCATTCCCTTCTGCTCTCTTTATACTTATATCCTCAAGTCACCTTCTCTTGAGAACACTTTAATTGTCCTCCCTGTCCAACTTTCAGCTGGAATATTTAGGTTCACTACCACTAACACAACTCCTCTTTTTCTTTACACAGTCTGCTACTGTGTGTTGATGCTATCACCTCTTCCCTTATAAAAACAATTCAAATGAACCAACATCAAAATACAACTCATACCTGATGATCTATCTCTTTAATATTTCACTGGCTTGGCAATACACATGCTGCTTTACTTTTTACTGTCTGCACTTCAGTTCTTCTTTTAGCTGAATTTATGTTCTTGCTGAGTACATCCATATTCACTTTCTTTCCTTACAATATCTCTGCTGAAATTTATTCACTTGCTCCTTTGTCACAACTACTTGTTGGAATTTCATTACCTACTACTTGCATTCACCTACATATACCATTAATGCTTTAAAACCTACAAGATCCTTCTTGATCCTATCTTCCTCAAATCCCTTTTCCACAGTCTATCTTAAATGAATCCACTGAAGTCCTCATTGCTTGTAACATTTTAGAATTCTTCTTTACATAAAATCTTGTGTTCTAATCTCCATTTGTATCTGACCCATTACAATGCAAATTATATATATGCTGAGAATAAAATTCAAATTCCCAACCAATCTCCACAGAGCATTAGTCTAGCTCTGATACCAAAATGACACAGCCAAACTGCGTCTTTTCAAGTATCCACGTGTGGCCTGTGAGTTAGGGGAAAAATTTACATCAGAAACATTTTAATTGGTGGCTTCAACAAAACCTGACCAATCACTGGTCAGTCAACAGACAGTGGAATACAACAAAACTCGACCAATGAGCGCCGATCCCACACCCTACGCATACGACCAGACCTCAAATAAAAAATTAACCTGTGTCCATAAATTCATCAGTTCAGCTCAGGCCATTAACGAACACACACTTCTATATGTGATTACCATTTGATCGATCCTGCAACGAATGGTCAAGATCGCCGGATCTCAAATAGATTTAACTCTGCTATATAAAATCCCATCAGGTCTGGTTTTGGAATTAACCTTCACGCATGTTCGCACCCGATATCCGTCCAATCTCAGATTCAACGGATGGTCCTATCACCTTCAGACTTTAACTCAATTAAAATATGGCTCATAACCTCATCGGGTCCATTTTTTGGAAACCACTTACAGCTTTTGAGGCCACCAGATAATCCGCTTACCACCATTGAAAACCGCCTTCGCTACTTAACGCCTGCGCGTCTCTACCATGCGATGACCGTAGATCTCCTTCGATCAATGATCACAACACTTGCAACTGTTGACTTGTGAAGTATTTAAATGATAAAACATGCGGTCTATGCTTAAATATGAGCCATTCATCCTCTGTTTCAATCATGCGATCTAATCCTCACCATCCATTTGCGTTCACTGTTTCTTTATCATCCTTTAGGAATTAGGGAAAAAGTCTGTGTTCTCTGCTATAAAACATTTCCTCAATCTTCTTATGCCTACTGTAAAACCCAATTGCACTCACTCCCGACTGATCCCTCCATTCATTCAATAAGGAATCCCAATTTCTACATGCCTAAACACAAGGTTTATTAAACAATTAAATACTAGTCCCGTAAGGGAAAATTCCATTAGTCATTTAGGCTAATTTAACACAGAATTCCACAGTCGTTCATAGATTCATAGCCAATGCACCATAAGGCTATTAAAATACACACATATACAAATTCCCACACATGATATACACAAATCCACACTATTTTGGTAATTTTATATAATATTTACAAGGAAACAGTCACATTCGACTAGTTCAACTCTTTTCCATAAAATCCATCTACTACTATTTCTAACTCCTCACTCTTGCTATTACTATCCTCTTAGCCCTCTAGCCCTAGCTAGCCTCTAGCTAACCTCTGGCTAACCTCTGACTAACCTTTGACTAACCTCTCGAATTATTCAAAAGATTACAATTTATACAAGAATGGATTCATGAACCAATTTAGTTCAAATCCAACAATCTCTCAATTTCTCCTAAAGTATCTCTTCAGCTCCACCCTTATCTCAAACAAATCCTAAATGAAGCTTTTAAATCCCTCGAATCCTCACTCTTCCTAGGATTACTCAACTATCTCTAGATAAAATCTCTACATTCACAATACATTCTCCATTAATCAAATTTACAATTTAAAATCCCCTCAACTCAACTAAACTTAGGAAAATAAGTAAAATGATTAAGGGAACCCACTCCCTTTAGTAAATTTGAAATAAGACTCATGGCCCTTATAAGTTTTGAGGAATGCTCCTGCATCACAATCTCATCAAAGTTCGGTTGCATGGTCTAGTTGAAGCTTCTCTCTTTAGAAAACAATGCCTCGAGTGGAAGAATCACTTATTTCGGAAACTACACTTCACATAGAGAATTGGATATTAGTAGAAACAATTTGAGTGGGCCGATCCCATCAAAATTTGATCACCTCGTCAAGTTAGAAAGCCTCTCCTTGGATGGAAATAATATAAGTGGAAGCATTCTACCTTCGATAAGAAACTACACTTGACTCCGTGGGTTATAGGGTGATGGAAACAAATTGAGCGGTGCAATCCCCTTAATTATGTGTTTATGGGTTTGATGAAGAGCATAACTAAGACACATTTACCAAACGACTCACTAAGTGGCTATATCCCTCTCATGCTATTCAATCGTACTCAGCTATTATATTTGGACCTAGACACTAACAACCTTAAATATAGCATTCCAAATATTCCGAAAGCCAATATGAAATTGAGCAATCTTGACTATCTCATTTTATCAAAGAATAATTTAATTTGATCTCTTCCATGTAGCATACTTCAACTAAGCAATATTATAACTCTTTATTAAACAACAATTTGATTAGATCCCTCCCACTTATGATAGGCCAACTAAAGGCTTTCGTTCTCCTAGATATATAGAATAATAATGTTTTTGGCATTCTACCCAATAAAATTAGCGGTTTAGTTTGTCTTCAATTTATAGATTTATCAAAGAAAAATTTAGGACCAACCCCTTAAACTATTGACAATTGCAGTTCTTTAAATTAATTTTCCAGCTCACACTAATAATTTCTTTAGGAGTCTCCCATTATGTTTGGCCAATTGTGTCGCTATTGAATTATTTGATTTAAGGAGAATAAATTCGCATGAGGACTTCCTTATGAATTGACAATTTTTGGTTAACCTAAAGGTTTTAGGCTTTGGTTACAACAATGTTCATGGTGGCAATCCTAAATTGGTAACAAATTTCATCCAATTGTATGCGTTGGGTTTGTCCAGCAATAATATCACTAGAAGAATGCCATTACATTTTGAAAGACTTCAAGGATTTATAAACACTTCACAATATGATAAACTACCTATGGAAATGATGATTGACATAGTGAGTATACTCTATCATACTTGTTGTTTATAGATGCAATATTTGATTTTTCCAACAATAATCTTATCGGAAAAATAACTACAAGCATAGGAGCATTGAATAACTTGCAATTATTGAATTTATACGCTTGTAACCACCTCCATTCCAGTACCTTAAGGATTCTTAGGCTAAAGAAAGTGTTACTTTTTGTTTGACCTGATCTCCAAGGTTCATTATGAAGACAAGGATATCTAAAAACCTCATTTTTGCAAGTCTATGGCATCAAATTCTAATACCACCTTTCTGTTTAGCTCACCGAAGCTCTCTAGCAATATAAAAATTTTCCTGATCTAAGCCTGGGATTAAATGTTACACTCATTTGAAGTTTTGACCTATTAAAAGAGGCCACATCATCAATATTGCCATGTACATCCCATGTGGCCTCCACATTTCCATGAAAAGTCAACATAAATGGCCCACCAACTAGGTCCACATTAGGGTTGTCATTTGCATTGCTACTCAAGGCATTTAACATTAAAAAAGGTAAATAGGTGGTAGGTGAAGAGTGGTGGTAAGGTTCCATGATGGAACCATGGTTGATAGGTGATGAGGCTTATAAATGGGTAAATCATATGGACCTTAATGCACCTCCAACTTACTAAAATCAACTTTTCTCATCATTCTTTACATGTTTTAATTATGTTTTGCTTAATGAGGAGAGTAAATATGAGATGTCATGTCTAGTGGTGTAATGTGCATTGATTGTAGCTTTTGGAGCAAATTTTTTGGCTAACTAAAGTGCAGGAACTCGAATGGAGACAAGCAAGAGGGATTCTAGGAGACATGATCTCCCTCCTTCACTCCTCACTCACAGGACTTGCAAGCAAACGAGTCAAGAAGTTCATCGATAGCCAAGCCAGTGACAATTGAAGACCACTTGAGATCGAGATTGGAGCCAAGCCTCCCTAAATTTAAGGAAGTTGTTGGTAACTTCAGTTGTATAAATTAAGAGGCCTAAGGCCTCATTAGGATTCATATTTTTTTGTTCAAGATAGCTAAGTAGTTTTCGAGTTGAAGCATTGTAACCAAGCACTCTTATGTATTTCTGATTTCTTTAATGAAAATGAGCAACATTCCCTTGATCCAAAATTGAGTTGACTCAGAGGGTTTAAGCTCTTAGGTTAGGGGATAACCCTAGTAGTAGAGGTTCCTCTTATTGTAAATGTATGCTTAGGTTATCTCATAGTTAGTTGTTAAACTGATCTTGGCATTGTTAATTTGCAAGTATTAGTAGATTTGATTAGTTTGCTTCCATTTGTGAATAACTCTGATAGTAGCATTGTAGTGATAAGAATATATTCCAAAAAGGCTGACAACAAGTGGTTTTCTCCTCATTTATCCCTTTCAGGGATCATGGTTTGAGGAATACTTCTCATGCAACCCAATAAGACATAATTCTAGCCTTTTGTGTAATTTAGGGTTTTCTTGCTAATTAGGTCATTATATTGTAGTTTCGTAGATAAGTTGCACTTGTTATTTTCTGATCTCTCAAGTTGCACTGATCTCATCTCACTTTCATATTGGTTCCAAGAATTTCCATGCATGAGATTAGCAAAGTAAATGGTGATAACTCTGTTTTATTTTACTCGAATACACCTTTCTTGTTTTTGATGAGTTCATATATGAATGCCAAGAATGATGTTTGTTGATTGCAGGAGTTTCTAAATTGCAAGGAGACCTCATCTCATAAGCTTTAGCCAAGCCATATCAATCCATGATTTCCAAAAGTCACTAAGGTCTCAATCTGAATTCTTGTCTTATGAGGAAAACTAGCCATCTCTGTTGAGAAAATCCAACCATTGTTAAAGCTTTGGCTTGAGTTTCAAGTAAGTTCCTATCACTCCCATGCCTTATTCCCTCCTTATTCACCTTTTCCAAGCTCCAAATCACCTTCTAAACCACTCCCTAAGCTTTCGGCACGTTCCTATAGTAAAACAGGGGATCTTGTAGGTGAACTAGTACTTTCTGTAGACATCCTGTAGGAAAACCTGTAATGGCCTGTTTTGAGCCCAATTGGAGAAAATTCATCACTAAAAGCCTGGATTAGGTCCCTACTTTCCCTCCAAGTCATTTGAACCATTTTCCTCCTTTTCCTTCACACTTGTCTCCCCTGCCAAAGAACCAAGCAAGATTAGCATTTGCATTTTATAAGAAAAAAGATAAAAAAAAAAAAAGAGTTCTTTTACATTTGTTATTGCACACAGCAATTAGCACTCTTTAGATAAGATTTCATGCTTAGACTAGTTAAAACCTCACATGTGATAAAATAGGGTTCTTCTGCAAGCAAAGTAGATTAGCAAGTACATTAAGGATTTCATGTTGGTTTGCAAGCACTTCTTTTAGTCTTTCCTCATGCAATAGACAACATTTATTTTCTTCCAATTAGGGTAAATTTCCCTTCTCCAAATTGGTAATCAGACTTCTTCTAGTCAATAGAAGGCTAGTTTGAGAAACCCTAACGGTCTATTGCCCCAGCTCAACAATGAAAAAGAGTAGACCAATTACATCTATTTGTGTATGCAACACTCTCACCTCCAAGTTTGAAGGAACCCCAGATTGATGAAGTAAAGTCGGTAGCCCCAGGAGTTGCAGCATCCTTGTTGCAATAATGGTGCTCATCACTTTTTGGCGCCGTTACCGGGGAGGTATTTGAGTAGATGTGATTTTTTATTTCTTTCTTCCTTTTCTTATCTCTTTCATTCTGCAATTAGTTCCATTAGTAATTAGCTGCAATTTAGTTTTGTTTTCTTTCAATTCTGAAAGTAGTTTAAAACTCAAAAAGAAAAAAACACTCCTTTCATGCCTAGTAGGAAGAGGGATAACTTAGGAAAATTTCTACCAAATACCCCCACCACTTCAAATAGCCAACCTTCCATCTTCTTCAGTGGTTGTGAATTAGAGGGCCCTTAAGGTGAACAACTAGATATTTTTGAAGAGCCTATAGGGGAAGAAGAAGAAACCATTCCAACTGACATAATGACTGAAAATAGAAATGAAAGGGGAGACATGGAAAGAATTGACGGTGATTTTCCCATCAGAGAAATTAATGGGGATGCCAAGATGAAAAACATAAGCCCCTCCGCTCTTCCTCAGTTCCATGGCCTGAACTCAGAAGATCCATATACCTTTTTGTTTGAATTTGCTGTCATATGCAGAACTTATGATTACACCTTTGATGATCAAAAGTTGAAATTACTCCCATCCACTCTCAAGGATGCAACCCTGCGCTGGTTCATGGGTTTACCTGGGGATAGTATCATGAGTTGGGCTCAGATGCAACAAGCTTTCAACAACAAGTATAGGGAATAATGTAGGTCCAAAGATACTGAAGAGGAAATTTTTAGAATGACCTTGGGACATGATGAGTCCTTATAGGATTATGAGGAAAGATTCCATCTCAGCTACAAAACAGCAAGGTGCACACTTGATCTCGAGTCGCATAAGTTAGTCCTTCTCATGGGGATTAGGGAAGACCTGCTAGAAACCCTAAACTTGTTGTTAGGAGGGGACATCTACTAGTTACCCTATGATGATATCAAGACAATTTTCAAGAATCATTCTAGGGAGGCTAGAAAGAAGGGTAGGTCTAGCTAGGCAGTGCCCAGTTCATCCTCTACCAACACATCCATAAAAAGTGAAATTGGGAACGTGTTGGAAGAATTTAAGAGTGAAATGCTGCAAACCCTTGCTTTGCAAATAGACACCATGCAAATCAAACAAAAGTAGGAGGAAGCAGGAGAGTATTAGCCATCTTCTGCCCTATATGCATAAGGAGGCACCCTAGGAATGAGTGTCCATTAAACCTATAGAAATCTGCTCGGTTTGTGAGGAAAATCACTCCACAGACAAGTGCCCTTCTCTGCCTGGATTAAAATTTGTGTATCAGGGAATCGTAGGGGTGACTGAATAGCTCTGCTACATTAATCAAAGGATACCACATGGACCTCCACCATACTAGCAAGGCATGCAAGGGTCATCCTATTCATATTACAACCCTAATCAAAACACATCCATTCCCCCTTGGTGCCCCCCAGCTCATCCTTCCTGGTCTACACATTCTCCCTGGTCTTGTGCACTTCAATACCATTCCCAATCGGCCAACCAACCATTTGAGCCATATAATCCTCCACAACCTCAATGGAATGCACCACCCCAGGGGTGGAGGCCCCCATACAACCAAGATCCAGCTTTCTTGCCTTCACTTCCATCTCAACCACATCTCCTACACCCTGCTCCACCTAAAAAACTTTAGATGCCTACCCAACTGTTGGCTATGTGGGACCTGGCCTAGGTTTAGCAGTGAGTTTAGCCAATCAAATCCCAATACTACTGGCCCTTTTGGCAATAGTCTGCAGAGTGCGGACTGAGGTCTCACCCGAAGTAGTATGGGAGGGTGTTGGAACTAGGTTTCCACACCCTAGGGATGTCTTGATGAAGGTTCTGAAGGTTCACGATCATAATATGCGCACTGCGCTGCTCCACGCAACTTTCTATTCTTTGTAACCCATCTGCACCTTTGGGAATATAGCAATATTATGATTTGATCCTTACTGTGCTATTATATTAATGCTTAACTTAGTTTGTGCGGGCCCAATATTCTTATTACTTGTTCAAATTTTAGATTAGCGCGTGTACTCGAAAACAATATAAATGAATAAAGATAATCAGAACATAGAAATATAGATCTATAAACAGATGCACAATATTCTGAATCAATCTTATCTTTATTTATACTCAAGCTCAGTTACAGACCCGACTTCGCCCTGCGCACTCAACTGCAGGGGTCCATGCACTTAGCTGCAGAATCTACTAGGCCTCTGCGCACTCAGCTGCAGAGCCTTTTCCTACCACTACGATCCAATACCTTCAGATCCACTTCTATCTTCTAACCATGCCTTCGCATCTGTCTATTACTTTCCAAAAAATCAGAACTGTCTTTACACTTAGAGCCTCGCTCTATTTATACAATCCCATGGTTCGCGGACCATGGGTAGGCTGACACACTTTACATTAAATTACATTATCTTAGGGCGGACAACCCTAGACTCTCACACTCCGCGCCCACATTCTGCAGGGTCTTTACGTTACACTTGATCAAAAATCGGGCTTCAAGCCCCAAAAACATTCTATGGGGGGGATCCACTGCCCAATAGGCCCCCAACACAATCATCGTGACTCACCTTGAGTCACTCTGTTGGTGCAGCGATCTTTGTGCGAAGTCCATACAACAAGTCTTGCACAGATTGGGTGTGGGCAGCACACTATTCCGCTGCCTGTTGTACTTGTTGTACACATATCTCTGAACTTTCATGAGCATGGTCACATTCATGTCCCACCGCATATAGTTCTTGCATCTGTGCCAACTTCCCTTCAATGGTAGCTATAATTTTGAACGCTTCATCGATCCATGGTTGGATACGTGCTTTAAGTAGGGCTTCCTTTTGGTGCGCGACGTCTAATCGGTCCTTCAGTGCCTTTTCCTACTATAGTCTGGCCAGTCATTGAGTAAGGGAAACCGTCTGCATGGTGCTCCAGACACTGTCATACCCGTGTTGCAACTCACGCGCTGTTGGCTTATTGTGGCCTGACCCAGGTTCAGAAATGTTTAGCCAAACAAATCCCGAAACTACTAGCCCTTTCAGCAATAGCGCGGACTGAGGTCTCACCTGAGGTAGTATGGGAGGCTGTTGGAGCTAGGTTTCCGCACCCTAGGGATGTCTTGATGAGGTCTGGAAAGGTTGCGAACTGATCCTTCACACTTATACTGCTTCGCGCATCTATCCGACCTTGGCGTAGCCTTAATACCGAGCGCGAAGAGGTGCAGTCTAGATCCCTTGTCCTTAGTATGTTTTATTATATATTTGACTTAAATTAGGGGATTAATTAATCATTCAACATTTGTAACTAGCGTGCGCAAACATAAACCTTATGATATGCATAAAACCATAATAGAAGAACAACCACACTGATCTACGAGCAGATGCAACAATATTTCAGAAAAAAAACTTATCTTTTATTAATCTTCTGTTTCAGTACAATCCAATTCCACCTTGTGCACTCAGCTGTAGGGGTCCGTGCACACAACTGCGGACTCTACTAGGCCTCTATGCACACAGCTGCAGCGTCTCTTCTACTACTACAACCTTCGACTTGGACTTATCGTCTCAGAGCGAATATCTAGTTCAGAAACCCATGCCTTTTGTAACATCAGAAAGCTAGCAACTATACTTAGAGCCTCGCTCTATTTATACATTCCCATGGTCCGCAGAGCATGGGTAGGCCTACACATTCTAGATTAAATTAAAATATTTTAGGGCAGACTACCCTAAGACTTGACCCATTACAATTCGCGCTTTGTGCACTTTGTGGAGCCTTTACAGTACCAATACCCAAAATTGTGGGCTTTAAGCCCCAAAACTGTTACGCAGGGGATCCGTTGCCCAACAGGCTGCCAACACAATCATTGTGACTCATCCTGAGTCACTCGTCGATGCGGCAAGATGCGCTGCCAAGGCTTCGCGGTCCACCATCCCTATGAGTGACGCACTACGTTCTGCTGCTCCATCCTTGCCTCCTGCAACACTTCTTCAAGCTCCTGCTCCATTGCCTCTACTAATTCGCTTGACCGATGATGCTTATTCTGCTCTGCTCGGTTAACACAAAGCAACCCTTCATAGGATTTTAGCTCTAACTGAGATGCCAAAGGCATGAACTCTTTGTGCAAGAGTAGAAAGCTTGCGATCTTTGGTCTAGTATACTCACTGTCTACTGAAGCTTGTGTTGCATTTTTGCAAGAGAGATGTTACTATCCACGAGGTCCCAATCTTCAAGTTTCGTCGTGGGCACGCGGTCTAGGGATGCACTTTTCAACAGAATTCTGTCTTTTATCCCAAGATTCACCATCTTGCCCTTATCTTTCATAGATCGCTTACCAGACCACAAGTTTCGAGATGACATATGGACCAGTCCTACTATCTGTCTGGGGATTTT
Source organism: Pinus tabuliformis (assembly GCA_031772625.1). Classification (NCBI taxonomy): domain Eukaryota; kingdom Viridiplantae; phylum Streptophyta; class Pinopsida; order Pinales; family Pinaceae; genus Pinus; species Pinus tabuliformis. The sequence goes on along the minus strand of CM062811.1, from coordinate 971,511,573 downwards.
TGGCACTTCTCCCACCACTGACATTGGACTCGGCGTTGCAGCCTTGGCGGTGGACATTACGCTGTCCTGAAGGTCCTGCGGCTCTTTTGGCAATGTCGCAACCATGGGGCTTACTCTCGAGTCATCGAAGTTCGATGAGTCCATACCTATTGGATAGCACAGTAACTTAAGTCTCAAGATGCCACAGTTTGTTCAGTAGATGACCAGTTGTAATTTATAGACTTGATGAAATTCAAATTCGACCGTTCCCTCCTTTTCTGGCTCCTTAATGTAATACTGGCGCCAGATCATTTCAAATCCAGTTCTGACGTCATGTCTTAATTTCCCACCATCCGCTCCTCGTTGCATTAAATTGACCATCTTGTCATGAACAGTGTCCTCAACGGCCACTTTCTAGCCTATCCGCGCAGCAGCGCAACGCCTTATGCGCGATTGCGATTCCTGCGATAGACTCACCCTACGCGTAACCCTGTTTCCGTGCAGCTTTCCTGCAGACTTGTTTAGAGTCCCGCGCCTTCTTTCAACTGCTTGGAGTGCTGAGACTGTGCTTCAGTCAGTTAGTGATATAGCCGACCCACTCGTGTAGGGCTTCAAGCGACTGCCATTTACTCTTCCTGGGAAGGGCTCTCCATTAAGCTTGCCGAGCTGGACCGCGCCTCTGTCTGTAACCTCTTTGACCACATATGGTCCCAACCAATGCATTTGGAGTTTTCCAGGGAATTTTTTGAACTTGTTGTCATACAGCAATACTAAATCGTTTACTTTGAACGTGCGCAACTTGATATGGCGATCATGCCAAGCTTTCTCGTGCTATTTTTGTACCTGCTGATGGAATCCCGCGAAAAACCATTCCTCCTCAAGTTCTTCCAGTTGCGCAAGCCTCTCTTCCAAGGCTTCGCTATCTGCCATGCCTGTCATTGATTCTATTTGTAAACTGGGTACAATGTATTCCATTGGCATGACGACTTCCGTGCTGTAGACTAACCTGAAATGTGCGTGACCCGTCAATTTCTCGCATGCGGTTCGGTATGCCCATAGCACGATAGGTATGCGCAAATCCCAATCGTTTCGTTGTGCATTACATACTTTGGTCAATGCAGTCTCCAGAATCTTGTTGAATGCTTCTACTGTCCCATTCGCTTGCGGATGGTATGACATACTTTGCTGATGATACACCTGGAATTCCTCAGTGAGTGCACTCATAGTTTCATTTAGGAAGTGCGTTTACTCATTAGAATTTTCGGGCATCCAAACCGTGTCAACACATTATCGAACAAAAATTTCACAGCTGTAGCGGCAGTGCATTCCTTAACCGGCTGTGCTTCTACCCATCGAGTCAAGTACTTTGTCGCGGTGATGATATAGCGCGCACCCGTCTTCCCTCGAGGTGTGATGGGCACCACAAAGTCTATCGCCCATTTTTCGAATGGCTGCAACATCATCTGTGGATTGAGTGGCATTTCATCCGTTTGTGATGGTTTCCCAGTCTGTTGACATACATCACAGGCTCGACAGTACGCTTTCAAATCTTAATGTAAGGTTGGCCACCATAGTCTGGCGTGAAGAATATTTTTTGCTGTCGACCGTCCTGCATAATGTCCTCCTGCAGCCCCCCCATGTGCTTATGCGAGGATCTGTCCTCATTCAAATTCGGGTACATATCTTCATAATATTTTGTCATTTCCCATTTTGTAGAGGTGCCCCGCGATAACAGAAAAATCTGCTGTGTGTACCACCAATTCTTTCTTCTGCTGGACTGAACATCCCTGCGGCGCGGTCCCTGTGGTTAAAAAATGGATTATATCTTCGAAGTGGCTGTCCACGACGTGCATTGCATAGAGTTGTGCATCAGGTAGTCCTTCCTCCAAATTTGTTGGCTCCTCTTCGTTCTAAATTCATGATAGGTGATCTGGGCCTGCATTTAAGCGTCCCGGCTTTACGATGACCTCGAAGTCATATTCTTGAAAAAGTAACAGTCATCTACATATACGCACCCCCAACACAGGCTTATTCACTAGGTATTTCAACGTAGAATGATCAGTATACATCTTGAAGTGCCCACCAAGTAGATAGTGGAGGTATTTCTGGAGCACGTATACCATCTCCAATCCCTCGTTCTCAGTACTAGAATAGTTCTTTTCGACTTTTGAAAACCGTCAACTTGCAAACGTGATTGGGTGATCAATGCCTTCTGCTCCTTCCTGCATGAGTACAGCACCCAACGTGATACATGATCCATCAACATGTACATGATATTCGATGTCCCATTTTGGGAAAACCAAAATGGGAGTGGATGCCATTTTTTCCTTAAGAATCTCCAGAATTTTCTTGCAATCATCATTCCAACAATATGTAGCATCCTTTTTCAACAACTATTCCATTGATGCCATGATTTGTTCATAGCTCTTAATAAACTTTCGATAGTAGCCAGTGTGCCCCAACGTAGTGTGGAGTTGTTTAACACTTAGCGGTGCTTCTAGATTGAGAATGACAACAATCTTCACAGGGTCCACCATCAGGCCTTGTTTGCAGACCACATTTCCGAGAAAATTTCCAAAGGGGATGAGGAAGGTGCACTTCTTAAGATTCAGTGCAATCTGGTGTCGTCAGCAAGTATCCAGCATCAACGGTAAGCTCGCTATATGTTTCTTAACTAGCCCAAATACAGTCCAAATGTTGAAATAAACTTCCAAAAACTTGTGGATGAATTCCTTGAACACAGCCACCACTAAGCGCAAAAATATTGCTGGCGCGTTCTTCAGTCCAAAGGGCATAATGGTGTACTGAAAGCAACCCCGTTCGGTCGCGAAGGTTGTCTTGCTCCTATCTTCCGGCGTGATCTTGATCTGATGGTACCCTGAGAACCCATCTGTGAATGAGTAAGCTTCCTACTTGCCAACATTCTCCAAGACTTCATCTGTGAATGGTGTCAGAAATGGATCATGAACACAGGCATCATTAAGCTTCTTGAGGTCCACATAGATTCGAATTTCACCCTTCTGTTTTTTCTCCTGCACTATCATAAGACTCACCTAGTCGGACTCTTCCACTGGTTCAATAATTCCTGCTGCAAGCATTTTGTCCAACTCTTCATGGACCTTTTCCTTATACTTCGGATTCAAATGGTAAGGATGCTGCTTAACTGGCTTCGCGTATGGTTTCAGAGTAATATTCATCATCCCCAGGTCACCAAGGATCCCTTTTAACTCTGTGATTTTGGTCAGGAACAAGTCTTTATATTCGTGAAGTAACTCGATGACCTTATCCAACATGGCATCATCCCAATAGTCCCCAAGCATTGCGTACTTAGGCTCCACATCTGTGCCAATGTTTACCTGTTTTTTTTTTAGCGGCGCAGTGATGTCGGGGTCCTCGAATGACGGTCCTCGGACTTCGCCACTTCCTTTAGTTTCCAGAATATTAATATTTCGGGGGTCATCATCATCATCCTCCACTTGTACGTTGTGTTATCACCAAAATAAGACCCTGATAGGATGCTGATCAGACTATCTCAGTGTAACTATTTCAAACCTATCTTTTAGCTAAGGCTTAGCCTCCTCAGCCTGAGAGGGCTCTCTCAAAGGGTTAATGATATTGATTAAAGATATAGATAGATGGCTAACTCTATGGTTTGTGATTTTGTATGTTTATAGGTTGGAATATGGAGACTTGCTACCATTGGGCTATGGAGTCAGTGATAGAGATAAGGATAACAAATAGCTCTTCTTATAAAACTGAGGCTTGTATATACTTCAATGAAAGAGTGACACATTCAGGAAAGTCTCAATAACTTGAAGTTCATAGGAATCAGAGTATGTTGGCATGAATTCTGAGTAATGATACATCAAGGTATTCAAAAGGAAAGAATTTAAAGTGATTGATCAGAGTTTAATACCTAAAGGAAGTCAAAGCATGAGTAACCATGAATTCTGAGTAATAAGTATTAAACATTGAAGAAAAACATCCAAATATAGGACCTAAGAACTCAATTTATCATAGTTCAACACTTAAAGGAAGTCAGAGCATGTTCCTCCATGAATTCTGAGTAATAAGCATTAAGACTATGGAAGTAAAACATATCAAAGATAAAAGATGAAGCTCACTGCAGTGCACTAAGAATCTCAGCTTCAGAAAAGTCCAACTGCTTTTGTATATATCAGTCCCTGCACAACATTTATAAAAGTAGTCTTTTTCTATAACATATTCCAACCTCTTCTCATTTAATCCCATGCTTCATATATAGCTTTTACAGTGAGATTCCATCATCTCTCATCAAGAGAATTCGAATTTTCCATCAGTGACACCTATTCTAACCATAAAACAAACCTTTAAATGCATTTGACAACTAACTAGCAGTCCTAGAGACCTAATACAACTAGGAGTGTAACTCCTTATTATGATTACAACAACCTTATCTAAACATTTAAATGAATTCTTTGATAGCTTCAACCATGAACTCGAATTTGATGAAGCCTCCCACGTTGTCACTTGACTGCTGATGACAAACCCTAGAAATTAGGGAACATGTTTCCCTGTTTTTAGGTTTAGGGTCCTTGAAAATGGCACGTGGGACAGAGCCTTTGTCTTCTCATCCATGACATATTTTACAAAACTGAAGGAGGTTTTCGTATTCCATGTTGTCTAGAACAAAAACCTCTCTTGGTTTTTTGGAACACTTCTCCAGCTGTCCAGAATCTGTCCTTGAAAAACACGTGTCAAATAGGAAGAATTCGTTCTCTAAAATTAGGGTTTCAAAGAAATCTTATTATCTGCCAACTAAAAACACTTATGAGGAAAGTGAGATAGGTTATTATAGCTGGAGACTTTATGAAGAGAAACCTCCTTCATAATTCCAAAATACCTTTTCCTGTGACCAAAAACGGATCTTGAAAAAGACTGCTAAAACCAGAAGACAAAACTGCACCTACAACAGTTGTGTAGCGCAAGTTTAACCATAAATTTCTCCCACCTCAGAACGAATTTGAAGAAACTGAAAGAGATTTTTGAATTTCAGTATGTTAGGAAGAAAAGCCTCTTTCTGTTTTCAAAATTTAGTTTTCAGCTGCTCAGGAAACCTTCTGGAAGTTGACTAGTAAAAACAGTTTTTCTGCTGAAACAGGCTGCTTCAGGGGTTTTGTAGCGTGTTACGAAAACTCCTAGTTCAGTGATTTCGTAGCGCAAAACTGGTTTTTTACACTGTCTGCACTACGAAAATGTGGATTCGTAGCAAGTTTAAAAAATTTTTCAAAATGGCTAAACACATGACTTTCAAAATATGATATGAGATCCATAAAGTGTAAAACAAGGTTGTTGAGCTTTATTTGATGAAGGAAATGAGACTCTAACCCTATGACTTAGACTCTAAAAACCATAAAAACGACTTAACCACCATCTAACATTATGACTTAGGAACAAATGTAAAATGTAAACCTTGACACAAGCTTGACACATGGAAATAATGTGTGATGTGGGACCAGTGATGGGCAAGAACGGAGTGTTGACCCTATTTGACCATACCAACAAGACTCTTTTCTAGATCTTAGACACTAAAGAAACCGTGGAAAGACTAGACCAAGGCTAACACCAATCCTTTGGAATAGAATTGATGCTCCAAATTTAGAAATCATTTCTTAAGTGATAACACGTTGTAACATTCGAGGGCATGGCTTAACTATGGTGACCATATTGGTTGAACTATTTCCCGAGGTTCCTGTGGTATTTTGAAAATGGCAGCTTTCATAGCTTGCAGCGCATCGTCAACAGTATTCACCCGTGGGTCTTCAAATGAGAATGTTAACAAAAATCCCTCACGCAAGACATCCCATTCACTTGTACCATGTCTGAGTTCTATCTCGGTATACCAGTTTCTTGGGATGACATCTAGGGTATGATAAAATAAGTGTACCCATTTAGGCCGGGGTTCTTCTCCATAGGCTTTGGTCCATTTTGTGAGGCGCGTGCGTGGGTCATCACATCCATCATATTTCTCGGTTATTCGTAGTTCTGGCTTCCCAAACCTTAGCTGCATCATCCTCCAGCAGCCATGCCAATTTTCAAAGTCCCCTTGATGTGTTCCCAAACAATGCGCAGGTGTCGCATGCAGCACCCACTTTAATGCATTGAACCTCTGGTGCTCTGGTACTATGCTCTCAAACTTGTTCAAGAATTCATCCACCACTGTCAACCCATCATATGTCGATAGATCTCGATCCTGAGCTGGTACACAACGCACTGATTTAGTCATCATATTACAGTTTAGAGTTGTCACTTTTCTCAACCGATTGTGCCAGTGTTTGTCTTCTTCATCTGAATCCAAAGGGTAGGAACCTATGCACTCCCACGAGACCCTTCTATCTGTAGTTGGATTTAGCCAATCCTAGTCTCGTGTAGTTATCTTGTAGATACAATCCAGCTCGTCGTCACTTCCATCATTATGCACGGGTTCAATATAACACTCTCCTTCAGCTGGATCTAGCGGAACTACTACGCGTAGAAACGTTTTCTCGAAAATCATCTTCCGCTTCTTCAGGTTGATGACCCCATTCATATCTGTGGCCCAGTCTATTCCTAGCAATGCAGGGTAAGGGTTACTGTCATCCACAATCTCTATTACCTCAAAGTCCGTCTGTGTGCTCGCACCTTCGATATCCATTGTTACCCTTTGTAATCTTCCCATGGGCAAGATATTTTGTTGGTTTGCCATCCGTAATTGAATAGGAGACCACTATAATGTGGGCCTGCCCATGTGTTCCCATGTCTGTTTGGGTAACACATTTCTATCTGAACCCAAGTCTAAGATTACCTGATCCATTTCATACTCGCCAATCTGCGCTGTCGATCTCATTTCCCTCCCAGTGTGCAGCGTGGTGAGCTCCAGTATTGCAGCAATAATGCTGCAACTCCTGGGACTCCCTTCTTTACTTTTATCAACCCGGTAGTTTGTAACAAACTTGGAAGCGACGGTGCTGTATGCACAAGTACTAGCTCTTGCCGCAGCTACAGAAATGATTTTGCAAATACATAAAGAACAAATAACAATACATAAAGGAGGCCTTAGCACTCAGGTTGGGCCCAACCCCAAGAGCTGCAGGCTCCTATAAAGAACTCAGATCTGATGCCAAGTAAAGCTGCTTCTCATTACTCAAAAATAATCATCACAAGAAAGTTGTACAATAGTAGCTAAGAAAAATGAGCTGAAAAAGGACAACACTATAGTGCAAATACCAATAGTTCCAAAAGTAAACTACGAAGGCTGAGGCCTTCCTATTTATACAATACAAGGGGGTTAGCAGCCCTCCTAAATTCAAGGGACTCGGCTGTTCCAACTGTTAGTAAACAATCACTCTTCCCAAAGCTGCTTGGCCGCCTTTAGAACTCGTTTTGGTGGCCTGTTGAGCTCGGAGTTGAGGGTGAAGATTTCGAGGAAGGGCCATTTAATGCCACAGACAACCTCCCTATGAATCCTCACCTCAAGCTTGGCTGTCACCTGGGCCATAATTGGTTGGTTTTGCTCCAAAATTTGTCCAAAAAGCCTGAAATGACCACGTATTAGCCTCCTTGGTAGAGTGACCATCCTTATTCGTTCAAATAACATAAACATACTAGAAAAACATGCATAATATATGAAAAATGGAGGATTGAACAAGGACAATTAGGCACAATGAGCCCAATAAGTTACCCAATTCGGGGCTCATCATCACCCCCCTGCTAAATGGGTTGCTCATCCTTTGAACAACTAGTCTAGCTCATCATCCTTTATGGCTTTGATCGCCTCCCTCACATCCCAGGCCTCTGCTGTGATATCCTCTTCCTGGTTGTGGAATCCTGCCTTCCTTTCCACTTCCTCCCATTGTCTACCTTCCTCCTCTTCCTTCACTCTTTCTAGCAATCCCAAAAGTAAAGGAGGACTGAATTTTAGGCCAATTCAATTGGCCTGCAAATTCTCCATCAACTGTTTGTAGAGAGGCACCCTTGCCAAGGCTTCCCTCATCCTGGTGGGAGAGTGGTATTCTTTTATCTTTAGGTTGTGAGGTAGTGTGTTCCACCGCCTTGTGCAGGCATGCATGCAGTTTTTTCCCAACAGTCTCTCCATGTCCTCAAAGTGGGCAATGGCTTGAGCCTGTTGCTCAATGTATTCCGGTAGATCCTGAGGATTGTTGGCCAAGTGCTGGTGGGCGCTTATCACTTCTGAGGGGTCATCCGATTATGCTCTGATCATGAGTGGCTCACTGAGCTCTTTTCTTATGATACTGCGGACCTCTGTTGCTCTTTTCTCCTCATGGCTCATCCAAGAGGCCATGGACATAAGCTGGACATCTCCTATCACCGTGTTGGGATCCCATGCGTTCATGTTCGGAAGGGCGAAGTTGTGCAAGTAGAACTTTGATAATTTGGCCCTAACCTCAGATGAACTACTGCCACATAAAGCTACAAACTGATGATAATTTTGGAATGGGGTGATGCCCCTTTGGGCCAAGGTATTGATCTGAAACTGTAACCATTGATCCTTGAGGTATAGGGCATAGGATTTGGTAGGCTGCCTACACTGCAGAGCTTCCATTGCCCAGCTGGCCATGCAGGCCAGTTGGGCCTCCTTTTCTTGTACCTGCTATTTCAGAGACTGTGTCTCCAATTCTTTTTCCTGTAGCTGTCGATTCAGTGTCTCAATTTCAGTCTGCATCCCTTCCTTTCTCTTCTATTCATCAGGGGTATCTTTGGCTGTTGTGGGATCCTCCTGTTGCTGTTGTTCTCCCAAGATATGAGGCCTGTCTTCCTTCTTCTGTCCCTGTAATTGTAGCTACTATCTAAGTAGCTCATTTTCTTCCTGTAGCTTGACCTGCTGGTTGCTTTCTGTTGACCTAGGTTGTCATTGATGTCAATATGGCAATATTCTAGATACTAGAGGATGGCATGAAGCGAGAGGATCCAGTAGATTCATGAAGAGATAGGAGCAAGGCCATCAGGAAATCCAAGCCATAAGCAAAGAGGAGCTACCTAAGGAGGCATATCAAAGCACACTACAAGATATCAGAGCAAGGAGACATATCAGAGCCAAAGAAGAGGAGCAAATGGAGCAGACAGACTTATCGGACCGAGAGGAGCCAAGAGGAGCCAAGAGGAGCAATATATAGAGGAGGAGCAGATGGAGATGAGAGGAGCAAACAGAGCCATCGAAGGAGCTCAAGAGGAGCAGATGGAAACAGAGGATATCAGAGCAAGAGGAGCCATATCGGAGGAGTGCTGCATGTAATACATGCCCACGAAGAACCTACAAGAGGAGCACACAGCTATCGGGAGCCATATATCCATGGGACGCAGCAATCATAGCTATCGGAGCAATAGTGCTTAAGGAATACTGTATCGGAGGCAAAGATTGTGGCGGAACTGTGTTTAAACACAGAAATCCCTCCAAGGTGGCGAATTCCATTTCCGCAAAGAAATGGTGGATAAACCATTAAACGGAACATTGGGGGGACATGAATTCTTATTAAGATTGGTCCAGACCCATATCAGGTCCGAAACCAATATCGCATCGGAGGAGTGGAGCCTTTCGGAACCGCCGAAGTGTATGCTCCGAAATCCCGGAGCCGAAGTATTATAAAGTGCAGCGGATAAGGATTTCGGGTCCGAACCCAATATCGCGTCGGAGAGGGCCGTTTAAGCTCTTAACTGTGCGCTCCGAAATCCCGGAGCTGAAGTATTATAAAGTGGAGTGGATAAGGATTTCGGGTCCGAAAGGAACCTTTGATACGGCTACATGGGAGAGCTCCGATATCCCAGAGCCGAAATACTATAGATTGGAGTTAATGGATATCGGGTCCGCAAAGGCTTAGACTGTATGCTCTGATAATCGGAGCTGAAATATTATAAAACAGAGCCTAAAGGAGCATCGGGTCCGCAGACCCATTACATTGCAAATCTGCTGATAGGGAACTGCCGATAGGTCGGACCCAAAATCTCTTTAGAAGGGACCTTAATGTGCGTCAGGTCCGCACAGCAGATTGGAAGCATTGGTGTACAGACTCCACTGATAGCGATTGCCAATATCGCGTCGGGGGAAAGGGAAAAGGGATATCATAAGGCGCGAATGTATTTAAAGTCACTCTTTTGAATTACTGATGATAGCATAAAGCTGCCGATAGAGTGTTGGGCGTATTATTCCTATAAAAGCCTCCGATAGTGTAAGGAACAGTCCCGATAGTGTGGGAGACCAAATCATGGCGATTATGATTGGGATAAGATGTGGCTATCTATTAAATGAGGCGGCTCCAGTGTATGCCTGCGATCATGAGCAAAATAGGAGTGTTGTTACAATTTTGATATACGTAACCCTTGAATATTAGAACGGTTGGATAGCTCGAGAAACTATCTCATGGAAAGAATGATTGCGATTGGGATGTGGCTATCTGTTAAATGAAACAAAACCCTGTGTATGCCTGCTATTATTATCGAAAGGGCATGGCTGTCCGTTAAATAATGCCATACTTGTGTATGCCCATAATCATTGGCAAAGCAACGCTGTTATAGTTTTAGCCGAGAAGATATGTTCTCTGGTGGATTGTTTTGGACCTGGCCATTGATTCAGCGTGTCCCGTGAGCATGAATAGACAAAGGAAACGGAAATTCGGGAAGCCGAAGAAGCAAGCAAGCGAAGAGGAAATGACAGCGAGTGTTGAGGAAGTCTAAGAGGCCGTGTAAGAGGAAATGAATGGACAGAGGCACGGGAATGCATAAAAACAGCAAGAACATAAGACTGTAGTGGCGGTTGTTATTGTAAACAAAATGAGAATGTGAGATAGCAGAAGAAGCAGCGGTGAATGCTGTTGAAGGCTATTGAACACTGTGGAAATAAGCTGGAGGAGACAGAGGCAGCGAGAGGATCTAGCAGAACAAAAAGAGGGCCGCAGGTCTAATAAGACAGTTGACAGTCAAAGGGGAGAAGCAACTAGCAGAAAACATAAACTTGAGCAAGAAGTTGTTCTTTATGCAGAGCTTAGTGCAACTAACAATAGACTAACTAGAGTTGTGTGAAGACATTATCAGAGAGCATGAAGGCTATTGGAGACTATGCATGGGCAGTGTGCAGAGCTATGAAGACTCATCCATAAGAAGACATGGTTGTCATTGATACTGTAGTTTGGAGATTACAGTGAAGCTGTAAATAGACAGAACTCAGCAGAGAAGAGTTCTGAGAATAGAAGGATAGGAGTCCTTGGGGTTGGTGCCTCAAAAGTGAGAAGAATAGGAGTCCTTGGGGTCGGTGCCTCAAAAGTGAGAAGGATAGGAGTCCTTGGGGTTGGTACCTCAGAAGCAAGAAGGATTGGGGCTGGTGCCTCAGAAGTATGGAAGGATTGAAGTCCTTGGGAGTTGGTGCTCCTAAGTCCAAGATTGGTGTCTTGGAAAAATAGAGATGGTGCTTTGGAGGTTGGAGCCTCACCAAAGTCCAAGTTGGAGCTTGGCAACTGATTTGTGACCATCTATTTATTGTATTTATTTTACTGCACAGTTATATTAATAAAAGCATTTATTCTTGCTGTTCATTTTGTGTTCTGAATATATATATGTTTTAACTGGTAAAACAATAGTGGGAAAAAGAAATACTGATTCACCCCCCTCTCAGTATTTACAACACTTTCCACATGTCGTACCATAGCCAATTCCCTCCTTGCCTCTTTGAGTTGTTCCTCCAGAGAACCTATATCCGCCACACCCTTGGACTTAGCGATTTTCATCCAAGTGTGGGTCCTCACTCTCTGTTCTTCTAGTGCAAGGAAAAGTGGCACTGTGATATTTTGAGGAATGATATTTCCGGTCTCTAAGAAGTTATAGTAGGAGCCCAAGCTGGGCTGGGGGCTAGGTTCCACAATGCTCTCCACCTTTTCTTCCTCCTGTGGTGATTTAGCTGCCTCACATTCCATTGCTTCGGTCTCCTTCAGCCTAGCCAGTGTTTCCTGTAGAATAGTCTCAGCATCCTGTAGAGAGGCCTTTGTGTCCAACATTTTCATTCTTTCTTTCCAGGTGGATGTATTCAGGCTTCCCCGTTCATAAGTGATGGATGCCTTGGAGGGGGACCTCTCCTTTTTTGTGGTAGGGGTGTCTACAATTGTGATTGGTTCTTTTGACGGTGGCTGGGGTTTGCCAGTCTTAATCCTCACACTCCTTCTTGTTTAAAATACAAGGGAGGCTCCCTCTTTCGCTTTCCCTTCTGCTTGGGAGATGTGCTTAGGGTGGCCAGCACAGCTGCTGCCTCCCTAGCTAAAATTTCTGGCGATTTTTCCCTATGTTGCTCTGTCTTCAGACTTCCTGTAGAAAGTCCTGTGCTGACTGTTTTCTGTCTTCCTGTAGAAATAGTTTTCGGGCTTCCTGTAGAAACGATTTTTGTTGTTTTGGCCTGCTTGGCTGGGGTTGCCTTCTCCTTCAATTTTGCTATGGTTTCCTTGGATGTGTCCTCACTTGCTTGGACTTTTTCAGTCCTTTCTGCCCTGATTTGCAACCATTTCTCGCTTGGCGTTTGTGCCTTTATTCCACCTACAGTTTTGGGCTCAGCAGCTTGGGCCTTCTCTTGTTTCTCTTTTTGCTTTTTTTGTGGTGGTCTATCCTGGGGCTCCTTACCCTTGGCTTTCTATTCTGCCCCAATGTGCTCCCTTTCCTCACTGCTGGATGAAGTGAGTTCCTCGGCCAGAATCCGGATATCATCATTCTTGGACATATTGCGGAAAATCTCCCAGGATAGAGGGACAATATAGGTATGGAGGGCATCTTCTACTAGAAGCTTGATAAGCCCATGATGAGCCATCTGGTCTGGTGTCCCTTGCTTCAATTTTGTGCCACATTCCATCAATGATTGTAGGAAGAAATATGGGATGCTTAACTTTTGTTCTGTGGGTAAATCCATCTTATGCCTGAGTTCAGTGAGCAACCGGAGGTGATAACCATATACAATACTGAACCGCCCCTCACAGGTAATGTATTTCATGATCTGAACGCTGACCTCGCTCCAAAATGGATGTAGGCTGGCTCTCCGGACCCCATTTTTATCCTCTGAAAACTATTCTTCTAGTAGGAAGAATGCCTTTTTGTCTTTTTGCCCCAATGACCTCTCCTCTTTACTCCAGGGTATCCCCAATGGCAGATCGTTGATACGGATGATGAGTTGTGGGGTAAGTTTTAAGGTCAACCCTCTGAAATTTACAGTGGTCAGTATCTTGGATTTGGGCTGCAAAGACATTAAGAACTCTTATGTTACCTCATCATCATGACCTTGAATTCTATCACAGAAGGTCATCCAATTGGCACGGGTAAATAGGTCTACCACCTCAGGTTTTTCTCGCAATTTCCTAGAATCCGAGGGTTCCTTTCTGATAAACCCTCCTGGCATGGTGAAAATGCTCTGTTTGGCTTGTGTTCTGATCAGAAGGGGAATTATGTGTATGGTTTCCTCCTTTGATTCTCAGGACAGGGCTTCTCAGATGTTTGTATCTCCCTTTTCACCAATTCCCTGGTTATAATACCGTTGCTGCCCAAAACTCGACTGTCAAAAGGAAATTAGGCTCTCACAGACAGAGTGCAGAGCTTAATTTTCACACCAATCATATACAAGTCACATTTTTTTATGCACATATCAGCCCTTACAGAGGTTTATCGTTTCTACAGGAGGAATTCGTTAACAGGAACTGTGGAGGAGAATGTGACGCAACATCATTTGAAAGAAATTCCGTGTATCATATAGGCAAACCACCATTCTTGACCCACAGGCAGACTTGTTTTAATTTTCCCTACTCCAAACAGTTTAATTTACCACCTTTCGAAATATCATGCATGGGTATGGCGTTTTTCGAGCCTACCTCTCTTCGAAACTCCAATTCCGACACAAAAGATCCGGGTTTCTCTTCTCCGAGAGGCTATGCTGTGCTTCCTGTAAAACTCCTTCCTGTAGAGAGCTTTGCCAGCTTCTGGAGGACATCACGGTGCTTCTGAGCAAGCCTGGGACGCGGGAGGAGTTTGAAATGGGCCGAGAAGCTCGGGCTAACGAACTGCAGAGGAGGAGGACGCGTACGTTGCTGAAAACCGGTTGCAAGAGTAAATGACAGTGGTTAATGTGAGTGCTCTGGCCGAAAGATTTTGAATTACGGCACAATTCATGGCGCGGGGGTGAGGTGTCCAGGCCGATCCGTTAGCCAACGTCACGGCCATCATTCTCCGGCGTGTCTCTGACCACCATTTTCTATCTCTACCATTACCCGCCGTCATCACTGCCCATCCGTCGATTTCACTGCAAATCTGCCGATTTTCCTCGACTGGACACTTCCCACGTGTCGGCTCCACGTCCCTTTGGTGGATTCGAGCGTAACCGAGCTCGTTTGGATCCCACAAGGCCATTCAACTGACTGTGGGTGGCCAGTTGACTGGCCACCGAATTCGTTCAATCCGCACCATTCATAGACATGCAGTTTTCATAGTATAGTCTATGCAATTTGACGAAATAAGGTTAGACACTTACCTGTGTGGCCACGGACATGCTCTGCAGGTTTTTGGATGTGGAACGATGGCCTTGCTCACTGCTGCTTCGTGCATAGGTGCTGGAATTCCTTCGTTCATTGGCTAATACTGCATGTAAGGCTTCGGGACCCGATCCTTTGGTGGTGAACGTTGCATGCACGGCTCTGTCTTTTCTTAGCTATCGAGGAGGTGTTCACGTTCAAGCAGAGCTGGTTACATGCCTCCTGCGTTGATTTCAACTGCTATTGACTCCATAGTGTGCACTCCAGGCGAATCAGCTGCTACAGGATTCCTGTAGGAAATCCTGTAGCCGTTTCTCCTCCTGGGATGCATGCTGAAACGAGTAGGGTTGTATTCACGATTGAAGGGTCTTGATGAAGCTTCAACAGGTAGAGTGTGCGGGCCTTCATGTACTTGATTTGTCCCTTGAAAAAAAATTGCAATCTGAAGAAAACAGGTCTCTTTGCATGACTGTGGAGGAATACAGGACCAGATTGTTGTAATGGCGGTGGAAAGAGATGAAACTGGTGATGGATGGAAGAGAGGAGTGGCTGCAGGTCTCATCAACAGACTTCAAGCTTTAAATCCCTTTCCAGAATCGACTTTGGCCTGCCCGAAGGCTCTACAGGATGTTTCCTGTAGAAATGCGAAACTTCCTGTAGAAAGCCCCAAAACTTCCTGTAGAAAGCTCAGAACTTCCTGTAGGAGGTTGAATCTCGACCCGAATGTGTTCAAATCCTGGAAAAAGTGAGTGGCCATGGAGGGGGTGTCTGTGAGGATGTCTCGTAGCTTGGTACAGACCCCTGTCCTCGTTTTGTGTGACTGTTATGAAACCAACTCAAGAAAAGATAGAAAAGATAGATCAACACCTTAGAATTCAGCCTCTTCGAGGGGGCAACCTACTTTACATTACATAAATGAACAATTCTTCCATGATTCAAATGACAAAACCTCCTTTCTATATATAGGAGTCTAATGAGTCACAATATAATCCAGCCGACCTAACAATAATAATATAAAGCCACAAAAATAACAATAGAGGGATTCTATGGGGCACAATAATAACAATATGGGGGTAATAGGGGCACAACAATATTAATAAGGGGTATAAATACAATAGTAATGGGGTAATCACTAGTATTATAGGAACCCAACATGCCCCTCTCCTTCAAAAAAGTGTTGTCCTCAACGCTTGAGTAGTTCTGGATACTTCTGCATAAAATTCTCATCCTCCCATGTGGAATATTCAGTGGATAAGTTCTTCCACTTGATAAGATACTCTGAAATTGAACGATTTCGTAGTTGTCGAGTTATTGTTTCTGTGATTGCTTCTGGTTCTAATATAATTTTTCCTTCCTCGTCAAGTTCTGGCAATATTGTTTGAACTGGGAGCTTGTCGCCTATAACCTTCTTTAAACATGAAACATGGAAAACTGGGTGCAATCGAGAAGCTGCAGGAAGCTCCAATTTGTATGCCATAGTACCAATCATTTGCAACACCTTGTACGGACCATAATACTTTGGTGATAATTTATTATCCTTCTTAACTTGCTTGAGGGACATTTTCTTATATGGTTGTAGCCGTAGGAATACCCAATCACCTACATCAAAACTTCTTTCATTGCGATGTTGATCTGCCTATTGTTTCATTCTATTCTATGCCAACACAAGGTTATCCTTTAAGAGTTGGAGGACTTGTTTTTGATGTTCGATGTGATGTTCCACTGCCTGAACCTTAGAATTTTCTCTTAAATATGATGTGATGGATGGTGGTTGATACCCATAAAGTGCCATAAATGGGGTCATTTTTTTTGCTGTATGGAAGGAAGTGTTGTACCACCATTCAGCCAGAGGAAACCATTTGATCCATTGTGTCTGTTTATCAGATACAAAGCAACAAAGATATCCTTCCAAACATTTGTTTACTATCTCAGTTTGCCCATCAGATTGAGGATGATAAGATGAGCTATGAGCTAACTGAGTACCAAGACAAGAAAACAATTCTGTCCAAAAATTTCCAGTGAAAATGGGATCTCTGTCACTTACAATAATCTTCGGGTTTCCATAAATGCAGTAGAAATTGTACTGGCTTTAAATGGATGTGATAATGCACAAAAGTGTGCATACTTGGTAAGTCTGTCAACTACCACCATGATGACACTCTTTCCCTCAGACTTCGGTAAACCTGTGATAAAATCCATTGAAACCTCCTCCCAACGTTGGCTTGGAATGGATAAAGGTTGTAATAGACCTGGTGTCTTAATTGTTTCCACTTTATTTTGTTGGCAAACCAAACATTCCGCCACAAACTTTTGAATATCTGATTTAAGGCCATCCCAAAAAATTCCTTCTTAACCTTGTGGTAAGTTTTTAAAAATCCTGAGTGCCCTCCTAAGGGAGAAGTGTGCAATTCCATAAGAATCTTTTGTTTTAGCTGGGAATTATTACAAAGGTATAAGCAATCTTTGTACCATAACAAATCATTTTTCCAGCTAAATGTATCCGACGTACTGGAATCTTGTTGTAACTTTCGAATAAGTGCCCACACTTCTTCGTCATTCTTCCATTCCTCCCTTGCTTCATTTATCCAATCTGGTTGGATAATAGAAATGGTGCACAACAATGCTTCCACATCCTCATCCTTTCTTGAGAGTGCATCTGCCACCACATTTTGCTTCCCTTTTTTGTAGATGATTTCAAAGTCATAACCCAACATCTTTGTGACCCACTTTTGTTGCTCTTTAGAGCATAATCTTTGTTCTAAAAAGTATTTAAGGCTATCATGATCCGTTTTTACCTTGAAGTGTCTTCCCATTAGGTAGGGTCGCCATTTCTTAAGTGCATGGAGTATTGCCAACATTTCCTTCTCATAAATAGCTTTGCTTAAAAACTTTGCCTTGATTGGACGACTTTCAAAAGCAATGGGTCTTTCATCTTGCATTAGAACAGCACCAATTCCATTTCCTGAAGCATCACATTCCACAATAAAGGTTTTCGTGAAGTCCGGTGTAGCTAAGACCGGTGCTTGGCACATTGCCTCTTTAAGATGTTCAAAGGCCTTTGTTGCTTCCGGAGTCCATGAAAATGCATATTTCTTCAATAATGTTGTTAGAGGTGCTGCTATTCTCCCATAATTCTTAACAAACTTGCGATAATACCCTGTCAACCCAAGAAATCCTCGCAGATGCTTTATGGATGTGGGGATTTTCCATTCCTTAATGGCTTTAATTTTGCTAGGGTCTACCTTAACTCCTTCATGAGATACAATATGACCCAAATATTCAACCTCCTGGACTCCAAAGAAACATTTGGATCTTTTTACATATAATTGTTTCTCCTTCAATAGTTGTAGCACCCTATCAACATGTTCAACATGATCCTTCCAAGACTTGTTGTAGATTAGTATATCATCAAAAAATACTAACACAAATTTTCTAAGGAATGGTTTGAAAATTGAATTCATCAAACCTTGAAATGTTGAAGGTGCATTGGTAAGGCCAAAAGGCATGACCAAAAATTCATAATGACCCTCATGAGTTCTAAATGTTGTTTTCAGAATGTCTTCAA
Source organism: Pinus tabuliformis (assembly GCA_031772625.1). Taxonomy (NCBI): domain Eukaryota; kingdom Viridiplantae; phylum Streptophyta; class Pinopsida; order Pinales; family Pinaceae; genus Pinus; species Pinus tabuliformis. The sequence continues at coordinate 971,493,507 of CM062811.1, read as the reverse complement.
TCTTCATTCTGATTTGATGATATCTTGAACGAAGATCCAACTTGGTGAAGTAAATTGATCCATGCAATTCATCCAGTAATTCATCAATGATAGGAATGGGGAACTTATCTTTAATAATGAGCTTGTTGAGCTCCCTATAATCCAGACACATGTGCCATGATCCATCCTTCTTGTGCACGAATACTACTGGAGCAGAGAAAGAACTTTGACTCGGTTGAATTATACCAGCCTCTAGCATTTCTGCGACCATACGTTCAATTTCACTCTTTTGGACATAGGGATATCTGTACAGCCTGATGTTTGGAGGAACACTTCCTGGAATCAGATGAATAGCATGATCATGATCATGCATAGGTGGGAGACCTTTGGGAGTCTCAAATACCTTGTAATGGTTGTCCAGGACTTTTTGGAGATCTGTAGAAATAGATGATTCCGATGTGGAAACATCTAGCGAGCATAATTGTGCAATTACACCTCTTTGCTCCTTTTTTAGAAGCTTTTCCATACCATTAGAGCTGATTATCTTTCCTGGTTTCCCTGCAATACCCCTTAATTCAACTTCCTTACCTTCCGTAGAAAATTTCATGAAAATTTCTTGAAAATTAAAGGATATTGTACCTAGGGATTGTAGCCATTGGACTCCCAGTACAACATCAACACCTCCCATTGGAATAGAAAGCATTGGGCTAGTCAATACATATTCTCCCATGGATAGCTTGATATTATGGCACTTTCCAGAGCAATTTATTTTTCCTCCATTTGCAATCATCACTTGACACTCTGGTGTTGGATATAGGAAGCAATTCAATTCTTTTGCTACCTTACAATGAATAAAATTGTGGGTGCTTCCTGAATCAATCAAAACTATTACCTTTTTCTTCTTGATTTGTCCTTCTATCTTGATGGTTTGAGGAGTGGTAATTCCCGCCAATGCATTACAAGATATGGTCGGATTTATTTATTCTTCATATAGGCTTTGTTCCTGGAGTATATCTTCTTCTTTTGACCTTTCTTGCTCCTTTTCTTCTTCCTCTTCACAATCTATGTAGAATAATTTCTTCTCAGCACACTTATGACCTTTAGTGTATTTGCTATCACAACTGTAACAAAGCCCTTTTGCTCTTTTTTCTTCCAATTGTTGTGGTGTCAACCTTATAGGTTTTGGAAGACTAGGGCAACAAAACTTCTGTCTTTATAGTTGTGAGTGGTATGCTTCCTGGTTGCCATAATTTTGCTTTCCATTTTTCTTGCTAACCTAAATGCCTTCTCTAATGAATCAGGTTCCCAAAGGCGAACATCATGTTGGATATTATCCTTTAAAGACCCTATGAACACATCAATCCTATGCTCCTCTGGAATATCTTTTACCCTTATGTTCAATTTTTGGAACTCCTCAATGTGCTCCATTATTGAACCCTTTTGTTTGAGACTTATCAATTGGCTAAAAAAAGTGTTTCTTTTTGTATCTTCATAATGTGCTACCAATTCTTCCGTAAAAATTGCCCAAGTGATAAATTGTTTACGAGAGCAAAGCCATTGATACCATACAAACTGATTTGGTTCCAAATATAAAGTTTCCATACGTACCTTTTGTGTGTTTTGCACATTATTGAGATCGAAGAATTGCTCCATCTGTAATATCCATGTGGCAGGATCCTTGCCATTAAACTTCCTCATATCGATTTTTGGAATATGGTGAGTCTTCGATCCAACATTAGCATCTACGAAATCATGATTAACATTTTTTTTATTCTCATCATGAGTTTCCTTTAGTACCCTTTCACCCTTAGTGCCCATTTCTTGTAGCAACTTATTCACATTTACCTTCAATTCGTCCATGTCTGTGTTCAAATCTATCTTCAAATCATCCATATTAGCTTCCACGTCAATCATCTTAGCTTCTATGCCTTTCTTTAAACAGTCCATCTTAGCTTCTACACCTTTCTTTAAATCATCCATCTTAGATTCTGTTCCTTTTTGTGTAAGGGACAATTGTTGCACTTGGTCTGGTAATTTTGATATATCATGTTGCATTTCTTCCTCTTCTTGATGAGTCATGCTAGAGCTTTCAGGTTCCTTACTAGGTGTTTGCATTTTCTTTCCTCGGGGCATCAATTGTCGATAATAATGATCTACTATGCCCTTTGAATTCCTTAAAAATAAATTTTCAAACCAAGCTTAAGCAAAAATTTAAGAAAATCTACACACCTTTTTTTTCACTTTGTAGGAGCTCGATATTGCCTCTGATGTATCTTTTTACCTTCCAATCATCTAGTTCTGAATTTATGATCTGTAGTAGCCCTCTGTGTCCTCTTTCCAATGCCACAAGTCTGACCCAAATTGGATTCTCCAAGGAAGATTTATGCGAAATCTCCCACAGTGACTTGATTATAGACTAGTTCAGTAGAGCAAACTTGTATGACGTGCCACGAGTCACTGTTTCAACCTTTGGATCTGAAAAACGCATACCAGAAACTACAGTCCGTCCTCTTTCTGTACCTTCTTATGAAATTTCAATCTGACCCCCAGAGAGAAAGTTATGACGATTTTCCCAAGGTCACCTGTTTGGAATGTAATTCAGGAGTCTGCAAAAAGACCAACTTCCTCAGATCATATCTCCGCAAATGTAGCGCGAAAAACTCTGAAATTCAGACCCAACGTTCAACGTGATTTCTTCTCAAATGAGTTTTTTTTGTGACTTCTGAAACGTCACAGAAAAAAGTTATAGTGAAAATGCCACGATGACCTGTTTGGAGCAGCGAAACCCTAGAATCCAAAGCTCTGATACCAAATGTTATGAAACCAACTCAAGAAAAGATAGAAAAGATAGATCAACGCCTTAGAATTCAGCCTCTTCGAGGGGGCAACCTCCTTTACATTACATAAATGAACAATTCTTCCATGATTCAAATGACAAAACCTCATTTTTATATATAGGAGTCTAAGGAGTCACAATATAATCCAGCCGACCTAACAATAATAATATAAAGCCACAAAAATAACAATAGAGGGATTCTATGGGCACAGTAATAACAATATGGGGGTAATAGGGGCACAACAATATTAATAAGGGGTATAACTACAATAGTAATGGGGTAATCACTAGTATTATAGGGACCCAACAATGACCTTCTTCATCTGCATTGTATTCCCTGCAACCTGCAATAATTCCAGAGATTAGACCTGTTTCTTTTTCTTTTTTCTTTCTTTTTTCTTTTTTCTTTTTGAGAGACAGCAGGGGTGCCTCCATGAGGTTTTCACCCCCACTATCTGCCCTGGGCGCCTCAGAGAGGTTTTCGCCCAAGGATATTTTTTATTCCATTTCTTTATTTTTTGAGAGACAGCTGGGGCGCCTCCATGAGGTTTTCACTCTCACTGTCTGCCCTGGGCGCCTCAGTGAGGTTTTCACCCAGGGATATTTTTATTCCCTTTTTTTTTATGATCAAGGTGTGGCCGGAATAGAGGTAGAACCCTACTCTACTACCAGCACTAATTTTTCCACAGTTTCAATGAACTCCTGCCTTGAAAGGGGTTTCTTGTAGATTTTCAATTGATGCCCATTGACAAGCATGGGGATGGCTTCTTCATCAATGGTCCTAATGAGGACTGAACCATTGTCATTGCATTTCTCCACTGTATATGGTCCTAACCATCTTGTCCTCAGCTTTCCTTTGAAATCCTTGTATCTTGAGTCATACAACAGCGCCCAATCTCCCGGCTGGAATTGCTTTTCATTAAGGTGCCGGTCATGCCATATCTTCCTCTGGAGTTGAACTACTTCTGAGTGGAGGAGGGCCTGCATTCTTTGTTCATCTAATCCATTTAGCTGCAATAATCTTTCACGTTGAGCATGGCTGAGATCTAGGTCCAGCTGAGCTGCCACCCTCAATGTATTGTACTCGAACTCTATGGACAACAAAGCTTTCTTCCCGTAGACTAGCTCATAAGGTGTGAAACCGGTTGTAGTCTTCCAAGTGGTGTTTTAGGCCCAGGTGGCCTCAACCAGGCGATCTACCCAATCCTTTCTACTGCTGCTCACAACTTTAGTCAAAATCCCTTCCAATGCTCTATTAGTGACTTCCACCAGCCCATTTGCTTGAGGATGATAGGGGGTGGAAGTCTTGTGCTTGATCTTGTGATGAGTGAGCAAATCTTCAATCAGGTTGGAGGTGAATTGGCTTCCTTGATTTGTGACTAACTCTCTTGGGTAGCCATACTTGTAGAAGATATTTTCCCTCAGAAACTCAGCCACCTTTTCTTCTGTTGCTGCTTTGATTGCCTTCGTTTCTACCCACTTGGTCAGATAGTCGGTGCACACAATGATGTAAGACCATTGCTTTGAAGGAGGGTTGATAGGACCCACAAAATCCATGCCCCACTTCTCAAATGGCTCGAAGGTCACTTGAGGTTGGAGAGGCATTTCATCCCTTGGAGTCGGTTTCCCCATCCTCTGACATCGGTCACACTGGCTGATGTATCTTCTGACATCTTGATGAAGAGTAGGCCAATAGTAGCCTGCCTGTAGAATTTTGAAGGCAGTTCTTTTTGCTGCAAAGTGGCCTCCACAAGGTCCGTCATGACAGGTTAGGAGGATGTCAAAGACTTCCTCCTCCCTAACACAACGTCTCAAGATCTGATCTGGGCCAAGTTTAAATAGGTTGCCCCCGATCCAAGTGAACGGGGCACTCTTCCTTACAATTCTGCTCTTCTCCTTTGAGGATAGATGCGGAGGGAACTATGCTGAGACCAAGTAATTTGCTATATCAGCAAACCATGGAGAGAGCACTGAGATAGCAAACAGATGTTCATCTGGCATCTGGTCATCCACTGTTCCTTCTTCACCTGTAGGCAAGTCCAATCTAGACAAGAAGTTGGCAACAACATTTTCCTTACCTGGCTTGTCGACAATAGTCAAATCAAAGTGTTGCAACAAAAGTAACCATCTAATGATATGAGCATTGACATCAGGCTTATTCATTAAATATCTAATCGCAGCATGATCAATGTGTACAAATGTTTGATAACCGGTGATGTAGTGTCTGAACTTGTTTAGGGAATGGACTACAGCCAGGAACTCTTTCTCGGTTACAATATAGTTCATTTTTGCCTTGGACAGGTTCTTGCTGACGAAGTATATGGCATACGGGAGTTTCTCCTCAACTTGTCCTAAGGCTGCCCCTATGGATTTGTTCGAGGCATCAGTGTGGATGTGGAAGGTAGGGCCCAGTTTGGACCTCTCAAGATCAGGGCAGACACCAGCTTATCTTTCAACTCATCCAGTGCCCCTTGACAGCTGTCAATCCATTTAAACTCAACATCTTTCCCTAAGAGGCCAAACAATGGTGAGACTAGCTTACTGAAGTCTTTAATGAATCTTCAATAATATCCCGCTAAGCCTAGGAAACTCCAAACATCTCTTACCTTTTGAGGAGGTGGGACCTTTTGGATGATAGAAATCTTATTAGGGTCCACGTGTAATCCTTGCAGAGAAATGATATGACCTAGCATGGTCCCTTCAGTCATCAGGAATTCACATTTTTCGGGACTGAGGGACAGGTTCATCTCAATGCACTTGGTTAGAACTTTTCCTAGATTAGTCAATGCTTCTTGGAAGTTGGACCCATAAGGAGTAAAGTCATCCATATAGATTTCTACTGAATCATGGACCAACTTAGAAAAGATGCTCAATACTGCTCTCTGGAAAGTGGCAGGAGCGTTGCATAGCCCAAAGGGAAGGACTCGGTAGGCAAAGGTACCCCAAGGATAGGTGAAGGTGGTTTTATCTTGGTCTTCTGGGCTGATTTGGATCTAGTTATACCCACTGAAACCATATAGGAAAGAGCAGAACTTCTTCCCTGCCAGTCCATCCAACACCTGATCTATGAAAGGCAAAGGGAAATGGTCTTTCTTGGTGGCTTTGTTAAGTTCTCGGTAATCTACATAGATTCTCCACTTCCCATTCTTTTTGGGCACAAGCACTAGAGGCGAGACCCACTCACTATCGGAGATAGGGTAGATGAATCCTGCATCCAATAATTTTTGCAATTCTTCTTTGACAATGTCTTTAAGGGCTGGATTCATTCTCCTCTGAGGCTACTTGGATGGTTTGCAATCTTCTTTAATGTAGATGTGATGGGTACAGACCGAAGGATGGACTCCTTTCATCTCCTTATAGCTCCAAACAAAAGCATCTAAATGTTTGTTCAGTAAGCTACACAACTCCTTCTCTTGGGAAGGAGATAGGGAGGAGCTGATCTTTAAAGTTCTTTTGGGACCAAACTCCACATTCTTAGCTCTGGGAGAGGTTGGATCAGTCACACAGAGGTCCACTAAGGTGATGGCTTGGGTATCTTCCACCAATTCCTCTAAGGACAGTGCAAGGGGAGGTGGATTTTGAATCAAAGTCTTAATCAAATCATCCTCGGTTTGAGGACCTCCCCTAGTGGTTTCTACTGTGAAAAATGCAGCAGAGTAGACCTCATCCTTGTCTCCTTCTTCCAACCAGAGTGGTAAGTCATGTTCTAGCAAAGGTTGGGCAGGAGGATATAGGACTAGCTGCTTGGACATAGGCCCATTCTTGATGGTCATGCTTCCAGCTCGGCAACTGATGTAAGCATCTCCAGTGGCTAACCAAGGCCTTCCCAAAATGATGGGGTATCCAATGAGCTTTGCCTTTGGCTGAAGGACCAAGAAGTCCGCAGGGTACTCCCAAGAGTCAACAGAGACCAAGACATCTTCCACAATCCCTTCGGGAGTCACGGTGGAGCAATCTGCCAACTGTAAGACTGTCGAGGTCTTCCTTAAGGAATTCTGAAGGTTGAGTTTAAGCATGGTGTCCCTGGTCATCACATTAATGGCAACCCCTAGATCAATCAAGGTATGGGGGATTATGGTGCCATTGATGTGGACATCAACTACAAGACTCCCAGGGTCCAAATACTTTGGACAGATTACTTGCCCCAACATTAGATCGGATAGTTGTCTGATGACATTGATAGTCGGGGCATCTCTCTTTCGCCTGACTGGGTGCCTGAAACACTTCTCCTTAATCAATTTGTTGTATATCGGTACATCTATGATGGCCTGAAGAAGTGGTATTTTCACACACAACTATTTCAGTTCTCCCAGAAGTTCAGTCTCCTCTGGGTTTGGTTACGTTGTTACTATTAGTCACTCAAGAAAGGGTGGAATGGCTTTGGGTTCAATTTCCTGTTTCTCTTCCTCATCCTCTGGGGGAGGAGGTTGGCGATCTGGAAGGGTCTTCCCGGATCCCAGGTTGATCTCCTGGATCTCCACAGCATAGGTAGGACATGTTGTCTCCCCAGTGTATACCTGCTGGGCCTGTCGGTTGTTGGGGTTCAGGTTCGGTTGAGCAGGCATATGGAGTTGTCTTGGAGGAGCAGGAGGTAATGGTTGTGGTTGAGCCAGTGGTGGAGGCAGAATGGCGGGAGGAGCGTTGTATTGGGGCCTCCACCCTGGCTGAGGTGCATTCCATTGAGGTTGTGGCTGGACATGTGAGTGAAATGAATGAGCAGTGGGTTGAGTATGGTATTGAGGTGGATAAGATCACGGAGGAGGTGCAGACCAGGAAGGATGAGCAGGGGGACCCCAAGAAGGCATGTGAGCAGATTGGTTGGGGCTATAATAAGCTTGGGATGTCCCTTGCATCCCCTGCTGGTAAGGTCTGGGTCCATGCGGCCTCCTTTGGTTGAGGAAGTAGAGAGGTTCAGTGGGTGCCTCAATCCCTTGGTACATGGCTTTGAATACGGGTAAGGTTTGGCATTGGTTTGTGGGGTGGTTCTCCTCACAAATGAAACATACCTCTACTGAGTGCAATGGACACTCGTTCTTAGGGTGCTTCTTCGTACATCTGGGACAAAAAATGGTCAAAGCCCTCTCAGCTTCCTCTTTCTTTTGTTGGATTCGGAAAGTATCAAGTTGCATGGAAATGGTCTGTCTCATCTCACTTTTGAGGTCTTCCATCTGATTAGCAAACTCATGCTTGGAGAAGGTAGTACTAGCTGAAAGTGGATCCCCCCTACCTCTTTTCCGGGCTGCTCTAGAGTGGTTTCTAAACACAGTCTTTATGTCCTCATAAGGTAGTTGGTAAATGTCTCCCCCGGCTAGCATGTGAAGGGTATCTAGATGGTCTTCAGGGACTCCTCGGAGCAGAACTAGCTTGAGAGAGTCAGGGTCAAGTGTGCACCTGGCCTGTTTATAGCTAAGTTGGAACCTTTCCTCGTAGTCTTCTAAAGACTCATCATTTCCCATGGTCATCCAAAAGATTTCTCCCTTGGTTTCCTTTGACCTACAGTAATCCCGATATTTTTTGTTAAAGGCTTGCTGCATCTGAGCCCGAGTAGTGATACTATTTCCAGGTAACCCCATGAACCAGCGTAATGCTGCATCCTTGAGGGTAGAGGGAAAGAGTTTCAACTTTTGCTCATCTTCTGTATAGTCATAAGTTCGACAAAGTACAACAAACTCAAACAGGAAGGTATCAGGGTCTTCAGTGGTCAATCCATGGAAATGAGGTAAGGCTGAGGGACTTATGTTCTTCATTTTCATGTCTCCGTTGGTCTCTCGGATGGGGAAGGTACCTTCTATTCTCTCGTCATCGTCTCTACCATTTTTGTTGTCAGCCATGGTCACAAAAGGAATGTTTTCTTGCTCTTCTTCTGTTATAGGATCTTCGTATATCTCAAGAGGTTCACCTATAGGTTCCTCTGGATCACTGCCACCAAAGAAGAGAGAAGGGTGACTCAGTGAAGTGGTGGGGGTGTTGGGTAGGAATTTTCCGGTATTATCTCTGTTCCTACGAGGCATGAAAGGATTTTTGGTTGCTTTTGATTTTTTCTCTTCTTGTACCTGCAAAACTGAAACAGATGGAATTGCAACTAACTAAAATCTATCTTGCAGAAATGAAAATGCGTTATTGAAATGAAAGCAGGAAAGGACTAATATATTTTGCTGAAATCAAATTGCGAGAATGAAATGCTAGACTACACTTGCAGAATTGAAATTACGGAATTGAAAGGCTAATCTATGAAAGCAAGAAATGTCTAATTTACTTTTGCAGAAATGAAATTGCAGAATAGAACTGAAATAAACTACTTGGCAGAAGGTTAGAGTAGGAAAATAGAAGAAAAGCAGCAATCACAAATACTCTGACGCTTCCCCAGAAATGGTGCCAAAAAGAGTGGTGAGCTCCAGTATTGCAGCAATAATGCTACAACTCCTGGGACTCCCTTCTTTACTTTTATCAACCCAGTAGTTCGTAACAAACTTGGAAGTGACGGTGCTGTATGCACAAGTACTAGCTCTTGCCGCAATTGTCACTTGGTCAGCTGGCACAAGTGCGCTAGGAGCTTAAGCCAACTTCTATGAGCTTTGAGAAGAAGCTTTTTAACTGATGGACGAAAGCTAACTTAAAGAAGGCTGATCTACTTGCAGAAAGGAACTGGAAAGCTGAAAGGAAACGTAAACCCTAGGAAACCCTAATTTTACCAGCTATCCCTACCGATGCAAGAAAGAGGATGCAAGCTACTGAAAGAAATGCCATTGACTTCTAGGAAGGCAAATACATGTATCTAAGCTACTTCTACAGTAACATCTGAAAAAAACATCTTTTTGTATTTTTGAATAAGTTGCCAGAATTATCATGCATGTGATTTGACTGTTTTGACTGTGCAGAGGTGGACTGGCGAGAGGAGATGCTTGGATGAGGTCGGGAAGGTTTAGAGAGGGCCTAAGGGGTCCCTAACACCCTTCCAGATAGTTTCACAGAGATTGGATATCAAGAAACCTCATTCGTGAGCTTCTACAGGAAGTCTGCAGCGGTTCTATAGGATGTCTGTGATTTTCTACAGGATGTCTGTAACTTTTCTACAGGATGTTCAGAAATGGGATTTTGGAGGATGGATGCATGAAGAAAGATGAAGGAGTGGGTATGGAGGTAGGATAAGGGCTGGAGGTGGTCCATGACTTGGTGGGTGGAGTTGAGGACTGATGTAGATGGAATGATTTGTTCAAGGAGGACTAAAGCAATGATGCACAAAAACTAGGGTTATGTGAGAAAATGGGAAACATAAGGCTAGAAACTGAGCTGAGGGATGGAGCAGATGGGTTTGATGGCATATGGGCAGGTAGAGAAGTGGTACAGGTGCTCTGCAAGTCATTTTTCCAACTGAACCGACGAAGACTTGTAAAATCAAAGACCTAGTCGCGTTGACCTAATTTGATCTCCCTTTAATTAATTTCTTATATATTTAATTAATAAAAACACTTTTTTAAACCTTATAAGTAATAATATATTTACCTAATTACATAGTTAATAATTTGTATCGAATAAATAATGATTAATTAACAAATATTAATTATTGAATTAATTATAAAATCGTGAGATGGGATCTAATTTTACCATTGGACCATTAGACTTAAATGATAAATAAGAAATTATTATTGATAAATATATGATATACCAATAATATTAGTTAGTTTGAGTTAGTTTCTTTTTATAGATATTAATAAACTTGTACTTTAACAATCCTTAACTATGTTATTTACTAAATACTATTGGTTTGTTTCTTAATAATGGTGGAATTATTTAATTAATATTAATTATTATATATAACTTATTGATTTCAAATGGGCCATTATATTTAAATAATAAATAAAAAATGATATATTCGCATATTCATCTATTAAAAAACAAACAGAGAAGATCTAGTTTACCAAGGGACCATTAGATTTAAATAATTATCATTAAATAAATATACAATTACCTAATGTAACTAAATGGTAATTTAATACTATTTGTTTGTATTTAAATAATATTGGAATAATAATATATATAGATTATTTAATAAATATGAATTATTATACTAGATATAATTTATTAATTTAATTATATAACAAGAATATTAGTGGTTTGACTAGGACCATTAGGTCAAAATTAGCCGTTGGAGTCTCTGCACACTCTATTTAAACAAGCTGAGCCGGATTGGTTCTTCAACTTGTCCTGACGATGAACCACACTGGTTGGTTCGAAACGCGTCGACAAAAGATTGGTTATGTGATTTTGCCGAAGATTATCTAAACAATGTTATGGATCACAGAAGTCTAAATTCCTTAAGAATGAACAGAAGTTTGAACTTCAATGAAACCATGTATACTAAATCGTGCAACTAAGCAAGCAAAATTCTGAACTTGTAACCAACTTCTGTAAATGAAAATCAAACACTAGTGATTGCATGGCAAAGAAAAATCAGTGTTTTTGTGGGCAGCAAGGTCACGCTAATCCCAGCTCCTGATCCCACTGAGGGAGAGGTGAAATCAGAGGTGTTTGATGGCCCTTTTTTGAAGCTTTTCCCTGTTAACAACCTATCAACTAAATCTGAGCATCCAAATGTCTTTCTAACCATTAGCAGTGACCTAGTTAATCAGCAAGATTTAATCTACTTAACAGAAATGATTTTGCAAATACATAAAGAACAAATAACAATACATAAAGGAGGCCTTAGCACTCGGGTTGGGCCCAACCCCAAGAGTTGCAGGCTCCTATAAAGAACTAAGATCTGATGCCAAGTAAAGCTGCTTCTCATTACTAAAAAATAATCATCACAAGAAAGTTGTACAGCAGTAGCTAAGAAAAACGAGCTGAAAAAGGACAACACTATAGTGCAAATACCAACAGTTCCAAAAGTAAACTACGAAGGCTGAGGCCTTCCTATTTATACAATACGAGGGGGCTAGCAGCCCTCCTCAATTCAAGGGACTCCGCTGTTCCAATTGCTAGTAAACAATCACTCTTCCCAAAGCTGCTTGGCTGCCTTTAGAACTCGTTTTGGTGGCCTGTTGAGCTCGGATTTGAGGGTTGAGATTTCGAGGAAGGGCTATTTAATGCCACAGACATCCTCCCTACGAATCCTCACCTCAAGCTTGGCTGTCACCTGGGCCATAATTGCTTGGTTTTGCTCCAAATTTGTCGAGAAAACTTGAAATGACCACGTATTAGCCTCCTTGGTAGAGTGACCACCCTTATTCATTCAAATAACATAAACATACTAGAAAAACATGCATAATCTATGAAAAATGGAGGATTGAACAAGGACAATTAGGCACAATGAGCCCAATAAGTTACCCAATTCGGGGCTCATCA